>JAYESD010000010.1:115521815-117924765 GCA_036927565.1 Tuctoria greenei | reverse complement strand
CTACTTATCTAAGATGATGTATATGAATGTTTAACATCCACAACAAAAATAATATAACATATATATGTTTGCATCAATGCTAATGAAAATGCATGCAAACATTATGAACTCATTGCCACCAATACTGTTCTTATTGTGTCACCCTCTAAGATCAAAGTTTACCTTTATTTTATTATTTACCCTCCACAATGTGCGATGATTGACATAGTGTAGCCGTGTCCAAGTTTTTTCTTTTATCTATATCATCTTTTGATATTTATGATGGTGTCCCGTGGAGTAAAAATTACATGTATATTTATAATTTTGTTTTATCGATTCATATCATTTGAAAAATATTTTGTATATGTAACATCGTGCATATATGTATTTTTGTAAGCTTTTAAAGTTGTTGTGTTAAATGGTTGTATTATTTAAGAATTGTCCAAGTTGCATTCAAATTAGTTGAGTTAACTCGATGACCATAAATAGTATGCAAATCTAAAACTCAACTAACAAGAAATCAACCCGTCCCCGATTATGCTTCTCAAGTAACGCTCAAGGCTAGAAGCACATTGATATACAACATTGCTCATAACACATGAAAGTCAGCTATATAACAATTCAGGTTTAAGGAAGTCATAAACATGATATTACAAGCCATAGTTAAGTGAGGTGTATTCTAAAAAGTATCAAGATTGAGAGAAATAAGTTGTTTTCTAACTTTCAAACTCAACAAGACATAAATTAAACATTAAGACAAATTTGGTTTAGGTTCTAGCATGATGTGCATCAAGTACGCAGTAGAAACATCTTTCAAAAGTAAAGCAAATGGGTTGATAGTGCTCAACTCATAAACACCACCGACGCACACCATAACAAAATAACAGCTACTCATCCCCTCCCCTTTGTTGGCATCAATGGGAAAGAAACGATTATGAATGTTGGTCCAAGCATACACGTTGAGAAATCATCTCAAAGATTTGGATAGCAATATCACACCTCTTCGGGGGGGGGGGGGGGTTAAACAAAGAGTGGACAAAGAAGGCAGGATATGGAAGTTATGTGACCTATCCTTCAAGTACCGTAGGAAAACTTTTAAAACTTTAAAGTAAATCATGACATTTACTACAAAATGTTCTATATTGTGATGCCCGGTTCCGAAAATAAACCAAGCTAACGCATATGTGTGTCCAGGATGTTCAACACACATACACGAGTGCATCACAAAAGAGTATACAGAAAAATTACCACAGAACAAGATTAATTAACCAAATTTTATTAGACTAAACATATTATCCTCAAATACAACCTCTAATGAATATTTATGACAAGTTCAACTAATGCAGCGGAAATAAACTAATTAAGCGACTAAGCAAACTAAGCATAAGGGATAGTGCAGCTCCAATAATACCACAGGCAAAGCTGACGGTAGGCATGGCCTAGAACTCCACATTCTCACCATTAAACTCCCAATCCTGACCTGCAACTATTGGGGGGATTGCAAGAGTGAGTACATATCGTACTCAGTAAGTGTGGAAAGTATGACATGTGGCTGATTCAAATGATGACAATAATAATGGCAAAGTGCTGAAAAGTACATTAAAACATTTGAAAAGCAATATATTATATGTATGTGAAGTAAACCCATCATAATCATAAGTAATATCATAATACCAGTCTGAATTCACTACCATCATCAATAATTCCAGATTTCACCATTGCTAATAACCATATTCAGTACCAGAAATAAATCCATAACCAGCCATAACCACACCAAACTATAACCATCCCAAATACCATCCCAATACCGAGTTCCCTCTAATCATGGAAGTTGTCCAGGTGCTCATAACCGGGAGCACAGCTATCATGATAGTTTATTAGACTCTGCAGAGTTTGTACCACTTTACCCACGTGTTTGTGATTTCATCACCCGTCGGCGACTAAAGAACCTCCCTTATGCCAATTACACTTCCTTTGGTGTATGGCCAAGAGATCACAAAATAGCTTTTACAAAAGGATTACTAGCCTATTTAGACCCCACTGAGGTTTCACCAGTGGCGATGTCTCCCGCAGAGCACATCTTCAACCAAGGGCCCCCTCTTGAGCGATTCGGATCCCAGGGTAGTCCTACCAATCATCAACAAACCCAATCCAACCACCCCTTCCCCGAGCATCCATAATGGTCCAAATAGCACTAGCAAAGCCCTAATTAATCGGTTACACAGCACCCATACTTGGCCTCGTGGTGGCACTGTAGTCCTGGCTTATTCTTGCATGAACCGGTCCTTAGATCTAAGGCAAGCAAACCACCATAACATCCAACTCATCCACATACTAGGCTTGCTTAGATCACCCATTACCATATCATATTGACCAGTTCACATTAACAGAATAATATTAATGCATAATTAAATGTGCAGTGTAGTTTTCCCATCCTAATTAATTAAGTGAAGCAAAAAGGTAAAAAGCCCTTCCCGACTCTCTACCATATAGTCCAGGTGACAAGGGTAGTTAAACAAAGCTAGTAAACTTCCTATCACAGGATTCCCATCAAAATTGACACAAGCATGCAGTTTGCAAATAAAACATTTATTTACAACAGGATTAATATGCTTCAAGGACACTTGCCTTGCTCTTGCGGTAGATTAGGGTCAAAGCCTTCAAACTCTTGGTGCTGTAGATCCTCCGCGGCACTCTCTAGCGCAAATTCGTCTAATCCGCACAATAAACATACAAGACAAGAAACACAATCAAAGAGTGCACAAATATTACTCAATATGTCATGACATGCATGATTGATGCAAATGCAAGGTAGAACTTGTCAATATATTGCTTTTAATGATCAATAACTAGTTCTAATAGCTTTTAACAAGTTTATACAGGTTTGGATGTGATTAGATCTCATTTTAGAATTAATTCAACACAATTTAACCAGGAAGATCGGATTAGTCCGCCAGGGACCGGACAAGTCCGCACCTTGCGAGATCAGCAAATTAGGGTTTTCTAGATCGACGTAAATTTGGAGATTAGGTGTTGAATTCACGTAAGGAAAAGATAATACAAGGTATACCAGGTATTTAGGACTCAAATGAATCAAGAAACTTGGAGGTAGCACTTGGATCTTGGTGATCTAGGGTTAGGGATGAACTTGGAGATGAATTGGTGATGAAGAACAAAAACTTGGTGGAGATCTTGATCCTCTTTCATTTCCTCCTCCTCTTCTTTTTGCTTGGGATCTTCTCCTCCCTCCTTGATGGTGGATCTCCACGAACTAGGGTTTGGGTGGGGTCGAAAAGTGGCAAATAGATGTCAAGCCAAGGGGCGGGGTTGTTTATATAGAGGTGGAGGCTAGGGTTAGATGGATTTCGAGTTTGGGATGAGTAGAGGTCGGTTTAAAGTCCCTCATTGGCTCTAAAAGAGTTAGGCACGACGTCCCTAGGCCCACTTAACGTGAAACCCAAGATTCAAGTCGTAAAACAAAAGATCAACTCGAAGTCACGAAATATCGGACAAGTCCGAAAAGGACCGGGCTAGTCCGAAGTTGTCCAGAGAGAAAATCAGACAAGTCTGGCCTAAAATCGGACAAGTCCAACTTTAGTCAGAGAGGAAATTGGACAAGTCCGCTGGAACACCGGACTAGTCCAGAAAAGTCCGGGGACTTAGCAAATTTTCAAGGATTCTTGGAATATCGGACTAGTCCGCACAAAATCGGACAAGTCCAAAAGTTTCCAGAGGCAAAATCGGACTAGTTCGCAGCAAAAACGGACAAGTCCGTTTTTAGTCAGAGAGAAATCGGACTAGTCCTTAGTAAAATCGGACTAGTCCGCACTTTCCTACATTTTAAGTGTGGTTTTGCTCCAAATCAATTTTAAATGCTCCAAAACAATTTTAAACTCGTTCCTCTTTATGTGGGTTAATGTTAAACATGTATATGAGTGTATATAGGGCATGATGCATGAAAATGAGGGTGTTATATATATAATGTGTGCCACATTCAATTCCTCATCAATGAGACTGGTATATATTTATAAACTCATATCCACTCGCCATCCATATATATTACCCTTCTTTCCTCATTTTCTACTACTTCTAAAGGTAAGTATACAAGGGACTCATGGGCATTTTCCTATTATATCATATTCTGTAGTTGGGCTGCTTCTGTAGTCTAGGCCTTTGGAAGCCTAGGGGGCAAGGAAGTGGGCTTCCTCCGGCAGTATTCCCTTATGGATGAGATCCGCCATCAAATTGTGACCAATATGGATGACCACTCATTCAACCTCCCTTTTTGGTGCTCGTAAAAGCCATATATAATTTCCCTTATCACTTAGGAAGTTGGGACAACACCATTCATAGTCGAAACATAACAAAAACAAAGGATAAGAATTAAACAAAAGATTCTTGAGCTTATTCTCGATCGTTTTGCTGTCGTAGTAAATCGACTGATATAGTGGATGAAAATTTGACCTAAGTTTGGACAGTCGAAACTGTCTTTGGTCATATAGTGATAAAAATAGATCAATCTCTAGGTGATAAGATGCTTTTATTCTCACGAAGACGACCCACCATAATGTTTCAAATCATCTCAAAGTAACTACATGAAAAATGGAGGAGACACGGCCCCTAGAGCACTACAACAACCAAGATATAGTGGTAGGATGAAACATCAGTAAACTATAAAATGGGATGGACAATATGAGTAATTTACAGGATGATATAGTGATGTGGCACCTTTAGAAGTAGCTGGTTATAAAATATGGTTGAGCACCCGTACCTGCTGACATCCATGCATTTTATAAAATATGACCATTTTCAGGGTAAAGTATTTTTTAGAAGCCATTTTCTTGGTAAATATGAACACTCAATTATATGATTAGAGTATATATAAACAATCAGTTAAACATTTAGGGATGAAAATAGATTCTGGTCCATCCGGATTCGGTTTCTAAAATATCCGATCCATATTCGTTTTTGTCGGATCTTAATTGAATATGGATCAGATATCGGATATTTAGTTTCGGATATCGAATTGGAAACGGTATGGGATAATATCCATCCAAATGGTCGAATATCCATATTCGTTTGGATATATCCGAATTAAATTTGGAAATTATCCGAACCGACCTTTGGCCCATTAACACAATTCTAACACGCAGACGGCATGCGAGCCCAACAACCTTGCCACCTAGATAGCCCTCTTCTGCATGAGCGACATGCCCACCACGTAGGGTTGGGCACTCGGCTAACCAAAACTGACCAGTTTAGATTCTTAGTGTCGGTGTTTGGATTGCCGACTCGTATCATGTGACCACGAGACACAAGGAAATATTCTCGTTCAAGCAAGAATGCTCTACGTCTAGTGCAGTCGATCGATGCTCTTTGTTAGATCGGGAGTGTGTTACAATTATTTACAAGTGATTTCTCTTTGTGAAGTTCTCATGGCACCATCGCATCTCTATGGAGTGGGGGCCTCAGGGCCCTTTTATAACTAGCTCGGCCATGCCCTATCTAATCAGTGTGCCCTATTGCTATTATCTACCTCCATTCCCTCATAAATTGGGTAGATATTTACAATGTTCTCTCTCTCTCTATCTCTCTCTCTCCCTCACGTGTTTTTTGGGCTCGCCCCAAATCATAGAAGTCATCACCACATAACCACTCCAGTCTTGTCATCCGTCCGCAGCGCAACACGCGCCTCTGTGCCGTACGGGACGGGATAGGGGAGGCATCAACAGACACTATGTTGGCAGGGTTAGGTCATGTATGGTTGTCCTTGTTGAAAGTGCATCTAGGCTAAATACTTGTGGGTTTTGATAATTAATTACAACACTTAAGGGACTAATGAGAATTGTAAGTGTAAGTACACATGATTGAAAGTGAAACGGAGTTGGATACACTAAAAAAGGAAAAAGGACCAAAAAGGTGGGAAAAACTCGAAGAGTAGAATTTAGGGTTTAAAATTCTTTGTGTTGAGTTTAGGCTTGTGATGAGAGTTTGTTCAACAAGTCAAGTGGTTGAGAATAAACTATAATCTCATAGTCCAATTAGGTTTAGTTGGAGAGACAAAGTCAAAGCAGCCTTAAGGATAAGGCTGGACTAGTCCGACCACATTGGACTGATCCAATGTTAGGTGGACCAAGAGTTGCTATGTGAGTTCGGACTTGTCCGGTTGGGGCCGGACTAGTCCTTGATGAGTAGGTCTGAGCCTTTTTGGGACTAAGTCCTAAAAGGCCTGAACTAGTCCATCCTGGGGAGCCAGACTAGTCCGCCCTAGCAGACTTGTCTGTTTCTGATCGGAACAAGAGTTTTGGTGTGGGAACGGACTAGTCCGTTATGGGTCAGACTAGTTTGTTTGGTGTTTGGAGAGGGCTGCAGGTACTGAGTACTAGCAGGTCAGACTTGTCCGCCCTGGGGGACTGGACTAGTCCAGGTAGCCAGACTTGTCCGTTCTCACCCTAAAAAGCAATTTCTGTGTGAGATCGGACTCGTTCTTGGGCGGACTAGTCCATGGTTTTGTGACCGTTTGAATTCAAAAGGTGGCGGGGACTTTTGTGGTTGGTCAAGAGTGACGTAAGTGGTCCCCTCAGGCCGTACTAGTCCGTGGTTGAAGGCCAGACTAGTACGAACTTTTTTTGGTGGCAACGACTAAGTGTCGGGACCCCTATAAAAAGGGATCCCCCGACTTTCCTTTGCCCCCTCTCGAACTCTAGTGCCGCCATAGCCTTCCAGGAGCCCTCCATAGCCCTGCTCTTCACATCTTTGAGACCTAAGAGCGAATCTTGAGGGTTTGTTGGATTTGGGAGAGAAGAGAGAAGGGATTGATCGTGTCTTGAGCTCTTGGTTGATTCTCTCCTTTTGAGTTGTTGATTTGAGGTGTTTTGAGTTCTGATTCGACCACTTTTTGAGTTGTAAGTGTTGGTATTTCTTAACACCACAGATCATCTCCGGTGAGAGATGAGATCCGTAAGCACACGTAAGATATCATTGTAGCATTTCACCTAAGAGTATTCCCAAGGGTATCATATTTGTCGGTACCCTACGGACCAGGTACCCTCGCATACTAGGAAAAGAAGTGTTGGGTCCCACCTTCTAGGAGAGGAGACCTTCAGGAGTCATGTGTCCTGCAGCTCCAGACCCGCCTCACTGCTGAGGATGGCTCGGGTGCTGCCACGTGTCCTGCAGCTCTGTACCCACCTCCCTGCTAAGGATGGCTTCGGTGCTACCACGTGTCCTGCAGCTTCGAACACGCCTCCCTGCCGAGGATGGTTCTGATGCTGCCACAGGTCTTGCAGCTCTGGACCTGCCTCCCTACTAATGGTGGCTCCGGAGTTGCCGCGTGTCTTGTGGCTCTGGACTTTTCCTCTCTGGTGAGGAGGGCTCTGGAGTCTCCACCTGTCCAAGACAGCGTGGGCATTCAAGACAATAAATCAGCCCCTTCAAGGCTAGGTTAACATGTCATTAAATCCGCATTAATTACACATGATAAGAAGGGTCTTCAGGTATAGTAACATCACCATCAGGGCATGTTAATATGCAATTAAATCATCATTAAGTACCTTAGATCGTGTATAGGGTGCTTAATAGCCCGGGACCACCTGTCGAGTCCTGATGAAATTATAAACTGTCGGGCCTTAGCATATAAAAGAGTCGAGCAGTTGCATAGGACAAGACAAGTTACACAAAAGACACTCAGACTCTCGCATACCTAGACACACGCAATACAACACACAACCCCCCTGGACGTAGGGTGTTACGCTCCGATAGCTCGAACCACGTAAATCTCCCGTGTTCACTGTGATCTTAGTTCTTGAGTTTTCACCGCACCTAAAAAAGAACCACCACGGACTGCTCCATAGTAGTACCAGGAGAAGTGTCGTTTCTACACTTTGACATTTGGCGTGCCAGGAAGGGGGTTTTAATTGAAGAATTTCAAGATTGACAATGGTGAACTTCGCTCCTGCTTCCTCTGACCCGGTTGCACGAGCTGGAAGGGGGAAAGAAGCTGGCGGCACCTCTCGCCGTCTTGGTGGCAATCCGGCCACAAATCCACAAGCTGGTGCTGCAACACATCGGCCTGGAAACAACGAGCCACAACCTGCTGCTACTGCAGCTGCTGCTCAGTTGCAGGATGGTGTTCTAGCATCGATCATCGAATCGACTACAAGTACGTACAACGCGTGTTGACGGTCATTATATACCCATTTTGACAGTCAATATAACTCAATTATGTGAAGGATTGAATACTTTTTACACACATTATAGTTAGAAATAACCTAGCTCCACATGTGCTTGGTGAAACAAGGGGATGGATCCTAGAAATTATGATCCCAGCCGATCAAGCACCAGCATGTGCCATCACATGGATCAAATGGACCACAAACAGAAGTATCCGAGGCCATCCAACGGTGTAACACCCATATCAGTCAATGGGACCCATCTGGAAGTGACGTGGAGGAAGCACATCGCAAATAGAGCCAAGACCAGGTCGGCGAACAGGGGGTTCGGCCGACCTCTTCCTAGCGCCAAACGTGGTCAACTTCTACATGTCGACTCCCTATGGTGCCCTAACAATGATGAAGACTGATTCACGCGCTTTTGGTGGCAGGAACCGACCCTTCTCAAGCTATAAATAGGACCCTTCACCCCTCACTTCAACACATACCACTTGAGCATACATTCGATTGTATACACTAGTTCTCCTAGTTTCTTAGTGGAGGTTAGGTTGTAGAGAAGATCCTCTAGCCCCAAGTCTAAATTGGGAAAGGTATGTGTCGGTACCTGGTACCCGGCGTACCGGGTACCGTTGCGCACAAGCTAGAGCCGCCTAGGTAACCCGCCTTCTAGCAGAGGCGGGGCCCGAGGGCGCCACGTGTTCAAGAGGCCTGGACCATCTGCCTCAGATGCGAGATCCGAGGTACCCGCAAGAGACCCCGAAGAAGAGTTCAGCTCCTCCTTGGAGACGAGCTCCCAAGCAACCACGTGTCCAGCAGTTAAGGATCCCCCTCCCCCGTGAGATAGGGCTCCGGTGCTACCACGTGGTCCGAGGCATCAAATAGGCCACCTCCCGTGTAGGCGGGCTCCAGCGCTGCCACGTGTCCCGCAGCCTTAGAGTCCCCACTGTACTCAGGAACGGGCTCCAGGGGTGCCACATGGTCCATAAGACGGGACCCGATCTCCTCCACGGAGGTGAGCTCCCGAGATGTCACGTGGTTTGTAAGGCAGGACCCGACATCCTTCGCGAAGGTGAGCTCCTGAGCTGCCACGTAATCCAACCACTTGCCCTGGACAGAGAGGATAAGGAGTTAAGAGGACGGTGCACCTTGTCCCTATCAAGGATTGAAGATACGCGGCTTCCCCAGAAGCATGGCGTGGCGCACGCCTAAGTCAGGTACCGCTACGACCAATCGCATCGCAGTGAAGACGCCGTAGGCCTATCTCACTCTGCAAATGTGTAGCTTACAGTGACAGACAAAGTTGGACGGGACATCTCCTACCATTGTCAACAAAGATGCATGGGCCACTGGCTACTCAGGCGACAAGACGGTGAGTCTTCAAAGCCACGGTCAGAGGAAACTTATGCGAGAAGCCTTAGATCTTTAGGATAAGATCTCCCCAGGACCACCTGTCGGGCCCTGAACCCCACATGTAGGGCGTCCGACCTTGTCTATAAAAGGACCGGACCGCCACCATTACAAAGGATCAAAATCCAATCCTGATACACACACTAGCAATACAATCCACCATGGAGTAGGGTGTTACGCTCCTTGTGGCCCGAACCACGTAAAAACCACCGTCTCATACGCTCTCATACGCGCGAACACTCGATTGAGGCCTAAGCCCTGTCGAACTAGAACCTCTGCGGGCTGCTCCTTAGCAGATCCGAAGGAAGTGTCACATTAACACTTCGACAATATGGCTCATGTAACTTTTCTTATATTTGTGACTTTATGCATAATAAAGATATTATCTTTAGTCTTCTTTTACTCATATACTTGCATGAAGCATTTCTTGTTTGATTATGGATTCCATGTATGTGGTAGGTATAGTCATTATGATCATGTCCTAATGTCATTATACTATCATCATAAACACTATAAACCCCCACTATAGTCTAATTAGCTATGATATGATGATTTTAATATGAATGACTTATGCTATGTTTCAATATTGGTTCAACGATGTTTAGGTTAGTCATTGCCTTAGGATGGCTTATGCCGCGGCTCCTAAGGTATTTACATAATATGCTACTGTGGTGCTAGGATAGTTAAGTAATGTTGGATGTCTCGTAGACCCTCAGCTTGAAGAGGTAGGCAATAGGTGGTGACAGCCATATCTGTCCATTGTAATCCTCCATGTTCCGCCACAGACTCTTTGCGGAAGTCGTCCTAGTACTGCTAGGGGTAAACCCATGCCCGATATGTTGAAAAACTTAGCATAAGTATTCACCATTGGTATGCTCATTAGTATCTAACTTAGGCTATGTATATGTATATTAGAAGTGTTGTAGGAATAACTCCCCAACTCTTAGTCTAATCTCCATTAGGGCCCATCTACTCTCTAGAATTGATTGCTTAGATGTGTGTCACACTAACCATATTATCCACTTTCCCCTGTCTTGATTATTGATTAGTAGCTCATAGCTTGATCATAAGAGTAGTGTCTACTTTACTCTATTGCCTTCATTTAGAATAAATACGATACCTTTGGGAATACTCTTGAGTGAAATGCTACATGATAGTTTCTGTGCGCTTGTGGGTTTTTATCTGTGATGTAAGAAACGTCAATAAGCATTTCTGGCATGTTGACGGTTGTTATATATCAATTTCACCCGTCAATATAACTCAATTATGTGAAGGAATTACTATTTCTTGCACACATCGCCTTTCTATTTAACCTATTTCCACTTGTTCTTGGAGAAATAGTGCATGCAGGGAATTATTGCAGGAAATGAGGTAAAAGAGGGGGAGCAATCCAATAAAATATCATCCCAGCCAATCAAGCGACGACATGTGGCACCGCATGGATCAAATGGCCCATAAACAAAACTATGTGAGGCCATCAAACGGTGTAGCACCCATATCAAGAGATGGGACCCACCTAGTAGTGACCTGGAGAAAGCACACGAGAAATGGTGCAGAGACCAGGTCGGCCGACCCCCCTAATTGGCCGACTTGGTCCTAGCGCCAAACTCGATCAATCGTCACGTGTTGGCTCCTCCCGGCTTGAAGAAGAGTGACGATTGATTCGCGCACTTTTGGTAGCGGGAACCGACCCTTCTCCATCTATAAATAGGACCCCCTACCCCCACTTCACACACAAACCACTTGAGTATTCATTACATTGTATCCACTATTCTCCATAGGTTTGAGTTTAAGCTGTAGAGAGGAGAGCCTCTAGTCCATAGTCTAAGTAGGATAGGAGTAGAAGGAGTATCTTTCCAATTCCTAATTGGGAAATGTATGGCTCTCATATTCCTATTTGTATTTGTGACTTTGCTCCTAATAAAGATGTTATCTTTAGTCTTCTATTGTCCATATACTTGGATGAAGCATTTCTTATTTGATTGTGGATTCCATATATGTGGTAGGAGTAATATTTATGATTATGCCATACCATTCTCTTTATATCATCATAAACACTACAAACCTCCACTATAGTCTAATTAGCTATGATATGATTATGATTATGTTAATATGAATCACATATGCTATGTATTAAAATTGGTTCAACGATGATTTAGTTCATTGCCTTAGGATGACTTGTGCCTATGCTCTTAAGATAATTACTTAATATGCTAGCATGGTGCTAGGATAGATAAGTAGTGTTGAATGTCTCGTAGACCCAAAGATTGAAGAGGTAGGCAGTAGGTGGTGACAACCCTATCTGTCCTTTGTAATCCTCCATGTTCGGCTATGCCACAGGCTCTTGGCGGAAGTCGTCCTAGTGTTGCTAGGGGTAAACAAGTGCCTGATGTGTTGATCAACTTAGCATGATAATTCATAATTAATATGTTCATTAGTAACTAACTCATCCTATGTATATGTATATTAGAAGCACAGTAGGAGTATCTAACTAACTCTTAGCCTAGTCCCTCTTTACCTCATTTACCCCTTTAGGATAGAATGCTCTTGTGTGTGTCACACTACCTCCATTATCCTTTATCCATCCTTGCTAGAACCCTACCTAGATCAATCTATCCTCTCCATTTGATGATTGTTTTGCTTCCACCTAGCCTTCCTTTGAGAGAATATAAATGACACCCTTGGAATACTCGAAATCCTACATCGATAGTTTACTGTGCTTGCGGATTTTTATCTGTGATGTAAGAAACGTCAACAAGCATTTCTGGCGTTGTTGCTAGGGATGATTTGTTAATGTTTCTTAGTAGTTGTCAACATGGAGCCATTGCTAGGGAAGGCAAAGAAAGTGAAGGATAGCTATCACTTGTGATTAAGCTATTGGTACTAGTAGTTATTAGACAGGATTACCCTTGTTTGTTTTCTCCCTTTGTGTGAAACACAGGGTAGTGTTGGCTAACCCATTTTATGGGATGGCCAATGAGGACGCAAGTGCTCAACTGCAAGGTAATTCAAGGTGTACCTCAACAAATGTGCGCTAGGCAACACCATTATCTTTCGTAAAAGAATTTTAGTTTCTAGTAGGAGCCAAAGTGTCATGGGTTGGTGCCACCAATCCAGGACCAAATTTGTGCTGGAGCTGAAGGAGTCCTATTCTCATTCATTATGGATGAGAATATGGTCTCCACTCAAGGGGTGGATTGAAGAATGCTCTAGTTCCCGTAGCTTGGCATGCACACCACTTAACAAGGTGGACATGCTATTTATGGAACTACACCTTCCATTGAAGTAACACGAAGATCAAGCCAATGGAGAAGTGTTTGGATGATCCATGTCAAACATGGGCCACTTGGGGAATCTTTTCCCTAAGACCCATGAGGATTCTTCCTTTCAAACACAACTCCAATGGCTATCACCTACAAGGAGGTCAAGGGTGAATCAACATCACCCTTGTAATCAAGGAGGCTATGGGGATTTCATGGGATTTAAGTTCAACTAGCCTACCTTGAAGTATCTTGTCCATGGCCAAGCAAGAAATCAAGACAACATTTACATGAAGCTCTTGGCCAAGGACAAGAAACTTAAAGAGCATTCAAGATCCAAGATATCCCACAATCACTTGTTGGGATCCCAATCCTTCGACTAAGCTCATGCAATCTAGGGCAAGTGACATTGTGGATGAAACGTTTCTTGTTTGATTGTGGAGTCCACATGTTATCATGCCCAAGAAAGCTTTTGATCCATGATCAAAGTATGGGTTGACCTTAAGAAATATCAAGAAGGTCGAAGTGACACCCCTAAAGAAGGACAAGCCTCATTATGCTCATGAGAGAATATCTTCAAGAAGGAAAAATCATCACTACATCAACAAGTCTTCATCAAGATGACGGAGAGGCTAAGACAATCATGTGATCCACATGACCAATTGACATGTCAAAGGAGATTTGGCATGTCAATCAATAGAAAAGTTGTCCACATCTTCAACTCTTGGACTGGACAACAAATCACCACACTAAACAGGACGGAGGTAAGTCCCACTCATCGGACTATAAAAATTTGGTGAGTCCTTGCCAATAGGTAAATTGGTAGTTATCTCATATTTTTTTCCCAATTGCATATTTGAATTTCTCATTTGCATTAAACATGTTTGAATTTTCACACTTGCATGTTGGCATGTAAAATTTCCAACCATCATAAAAATAAAATTTCGAATTAGGAAATAAATTTATTTGGGTGTAACCACTTGAATTCATCTTCCTAATTCAACCAAAAAATATTTCCCTTAATATTCATTACATTTGCAAGTTGTCTCAAGTTGGGCAAAACAATTTGACAAGTGGTACAACTCTGTTTTCGAGTTGTTTTTTTTGTTCTTGATTTTAGTGCAGCGAGGACAAAATTTGTAAAGAGGTTGGAAGGCCTCATCAACCGCATATCCCTCCAACGATCTCACTTTGAGTTTATGGTGGAAGAATGCTCAAGATGGTGACCCAATGGAGGAACAAGATGAAGCTCATTCAACTCTAACCTCAACTTGGCAGGAGACATTAAACATTGTGACATCCAGACTTTCGAGTTTTAGCAAACTAAAAATTTAAATGGAAATTTAGAGTTAATAATAGGAAGAAATTGTTTTTTTATAAAGAAAAATATAAAATATATGCATGTCATCTTACATTTTGCATTGATCCTCAAGTGTTAAAAAATAATTACCAAAACAAATAAGCTAAAAGTAATTTATTTGCCATAACGAATATGAGATAATAGAAATAGATGCAACTAAAGATAATATAAATATACATAATATTTTAATAATATGATGAATTCATGTAAAAGAATTAAGTAGGATGAAAAGGAATAAACGTAAAAGAATTAGAAATAAAGGTGCAAATAAAACTGAGCCAGGCACCAGATTAGTTTGTAAAACAACGGACTAGTCTGAATGCCTTCACTAGCCAACAACGGACTTGTCTGGTACAATACCGGATTAGACTGGTATGCACAAACTTAATTAAATTCTCCCTCCCACCATGGACTTGTCCGTCATAACAACATACTAGTTCGAAGTCACTTACTGTACAAACCCCGAACTTGTCCAACATAACACCGGACTTCTCCGATGTACCTCTCTGTACCGCAAAGGACTAATCCGTTCCTTTACGGACTTGTCAAGTACTCTTGAGTTTGACGCATTTTAATAATTTACCACAGTAGATATATAATAATAATAAACATAGGTTAACCGTTGATCAGATCACTAGTCGCACAAATAACCTTGCCGCACGCCAAAGAGAAATAATGAAAGAAAGAATGATCCAATATAGAAAAAGAGATAATAATTATTAAGAAAGGTAGAAGAAAGGAAAAAAAAACAAAGAAATATATATAATATAAAATAAATAAATAAATAAATAAATAACAAAACAAAACAAAGAAAATTAAGTCAACCGCGCCCAAAACAATGGCCGCACAAAGGCCCTAGACACATACCCCACCGCATAAACAAAAGAAAAAGACCGCATAAACAAAAGAAAAAAGGAAACCCAACCGCCGGCCACTGCCAAAAAAAAAAGAAAAGAGAAAAGTCAATTGCCTGCCCAGGCCTGGCAGCACCGCAGAAAAAAGAGGAATACCACCGTGCACCAGTAGAGCCTGAGTCAGGCTCGTGCCGAGCACGCATAGCCGGAGCGCACATGTGCCGCACCCGGACGGGCCTAAGTCCCGTGCGCTGCCCTGCCGACTATATAAGGCATCGACCGCTTCCGTAGGAACCCCCACCGCGTAAGGCTCGATAGAAAAACTCCCGTACGCTGCCAGTGGTAGAAAGAAAAATAAGGAACGAAGCCCTAGCCACCAACGGAGAAGGATGAGCAGGGAGAAGAGGAAGAAGAGAAGACCGTCTGCAGGAGATCGTTGCGTCGCTGTCGTCTATTTGCTGGAGGATCGCTGCACCGTCTTCTTCGACTACATCACACCGCTGATCTTCGTGGGAGATTGCTACATCACTGTCGTCTCCTTCATCGACATCACACTGTCATCTTCTTCATCAACAGAGTCTAGACGCTGGAGACACATACCATGCCGCTGTTCCACAACTGTCGAGATTAGCCGTGCAACTGGTACATTTTACGTTTCAGATTTTACATTAAAATTTATCCTATCATTCAATCAAATCATATCCAAACTTAATTTATCGTGCCCTGTTGTATCACCACGGACTAGTCCAGCCCTGGTGCACTGTCCGGTGCAGTGCGGACTAGTCCGGATTTGTGCGGACTTTTCTGATCAACTTTTTGGTTCGGAGCAAACTAATCTGATCCTACTGCGGACTAGTCCGATATTAAAATTTCAGCAACACTTAATTATCATAAGAACCACTATAATTGACTGAAAACTCACATAAGCATTTGAGAACTAGTTGAACCTAATTAGTAAACAATAATAATAAATTAATAACATGATTTACAACATAATTACCTCATGCATACACATCATGGCATATTGATTAATATATGTGCATTATATTGATTTCATTGTTAATTGCGAGTAGACGGTTTGCTCAAGAGGATAGATTGAGAAGTAAATATCCGAGGATCTTCTGTGCAAGATTTGGTTTGATTGAGCCTCGAATTGCAGAATATAAGGCAAGTGTCCTTGAATATTTTGATCTTTTTTTAATGTTTTATTTGAAAAATTGCATGCTTGTGTCAAATTGATGGAAAACCCAAGATAAGTGTTTACTAGACTTGTTTGACCATCCTTGTCGCTTGGAATATGTTGTAGAGAGTCGGAAAGGGCATTTTACCTTTTTTGCTTCTCTCTAATTAATTGGGATGAGAAAAACAACCAAATGGCTTAACTATGAATTAATGAACATGTGTATGATGAGAATTGATAAATATGATTAAATAGTAACATGGAACTTGAGAGATGTAGGCAAGTATGAATTGTGGACTGGGTTGGATGTTATGGTGGTTTCACTTGCTTTGGATCTAAGGACCAGTTTGTGGAGCCACCATTCAGGATTTACAGTGCCACCACAAGGCCAAGTATGGGTGCGACGTAGCTGAATAATTAGATGTGCTGCTGGTATTGTATGGATCATTGGATGGTGCGGGGAATGAGAGTCGAGGAGCGCTACTTTGGGAACCGCATGGCACATGAGGGAGCCCGTGGGTCGGAGAATAGAGATTCAAGCCCGCTGGTGAAACCTTAGTGGGTCCGTGCATACTAGTAGTCCCTTTGTAAAAGCTATTTTGTGATGTCTTGGCCACACACTAACGGAAGTGTGATAAGGCATAATAGAGGTTCTTAGTCACCGAAAAGTGATGAAATCATGAACATGTAGGTAAAGTGATACAACCTCTGAAGAGTGTTAAAAACTATCATGATAGACGTGCTCCCGGTTATGAGCGACTTGGACCCTCATATGATTAGAGTTGGAAATTGTGATTTGGGATGGCTTGGTTATGGTTATGGCATGGGTTGTGTTAAATGAACATGGTTGATGATGAAGGTAAGAATTTGGTACATGGATGGATAATTATTGATGAATGTGATATAGTGGTAATTGATGATGTTGGAGTCATAATTGGTTATTATTTGGGATATGATGGATTAATTCACATAGACATTGCAGGATGCTTTTTACATGTTTTAAATGTACTTTTCAGCAAATAGCCATTTATTATCATCTTTATTTTTAGCTACATGTCATATTTTTCCACACTTGCTGAGTACGACATATACTTACTCTTACTATTCCCACATTAATTCAGTAACATGAGATAATTTGGAGTCTCCGGAGAACTATGAGGAGTACTAGGCGTGTGTGTTACCGTCAAAATGTCTATGGAGATGGAGTCTACTAGTGCTTAGTTTTTCTGCTGCAATGTATTAGATTTTCTATTCGAAGCTATTCAAATATTGTACAATATACTATTTATTATTCAAAATATGGTTATTATCTGATTATCATTTGTGATGCACTCGTGTATGTGTGTTGAACATCCTGGACACACATATACGTCATACTTGGTTCTTTTTTTCGGAACCGGGTGTCACAAATTGGTATCAGAGCCGTGTTTGACCGTAGGACGCAAGCCTAGATAGAATGGACACCACAAACCATTTAGGACTTCTTCCTTTCAAATTTAACTGTTTTGCACTATTTTGTCTTCCACTGGCTATATATTGTGGGAAATTTTGTTTTTTTTGCCGCTGTTGCAAATATATACCTCTTTTCCATCTTTTTGAGCTAATGCACATCCTATTACCTTATTTTTTGGCTGCTGAATTTATCTCTTCCCTCTCTTTTGCTGCTGCACACCTGTTGTTTTTTCCTCCTCTTTGCTGCTATATTTTAACACACTCTTCACTAAATATTTTTGTTATTTACACATGTGACTTGCTGGTGCGCTGGAATTGATTTTTCTGCTTCTTTGCAGCCGCCGCATACTCTTTTCTTGTCTCTGCTTGCTGCTGCAATTTTTCGGCCACGTTATCTCTCTCTCTCCTAATGGTTCTTTTGTTCACATTATAGATGGCCACCACTAAACAAAAAAATTTGTAACATAATTAAGGACACCATATTAGACATCTTACATCAAAAACACATAGAGTATGAACAACCAACTCGCAAGGATGACTGCACCCCTGCTAGCTCTTCTAACAAAGGCATAGAAGAAGTAAAATCGAAGGAGAATTTTTGAAGCATACACTTCAAAATGAAGACCTTATGGACACGAGGAATGGAGAACCGAAGGTCGCATCTTCGTCGACAATCAAGTTCATGTGAAGCACGTCACCTGCTTGGGGAGCCGCTCGTGAAGATCCGGCAAGCCGAAATCATTTCTCAGCCTCCCACTAGATTGCCACCTTGACCCTGCCTCAAGCTCGTATTTCAAGAAAAATAGGATGCCTTCACCATTCCGTAACTCGACAAATTTATAACTCTTAATTAGGATTTAAGTCTACCCTTTAATAAAAGTTGTAATAAACACTTAGTTCGTTAGTGCACTTGCTTATGTTTGGTGTGATGATTATATGTTTGGTTGCTTGTAAATTTGTGTGCTTGGATGTGAGTTGTGGAATGCTTTGGCATTTATCCACATCCTCATCCATTATATAAATAATGCATTATTTAGGATCATACACCTTGATGCATACATACAGTTGGGGATTCCTTCTATCTCTCTTTTCTATCTCGTTCAACCTCTATTTCAATGGAAGATGGACACAACCAGAAGATTCACTATCCCGGACAAAGCTTTATGGAATTACAAAGATGATCAAGACAGAGTTTTCCATCGCTTCACTAATCCGTCCGAACTCTCGAGGGCGAGATCCCTTTTAAGGGGGTAGATTGTAACAACCCGAAATTTTCAAACTTGGTAAATTTTAACAAGTACTTAAAATTTCATAAGCATTGCTAAAATTGACTTATATATTTTTTGCCTAGGTAATGCTTATGGAATTACTTAATGGTTGAATTAGTATGTAGCAACATAGGAATAGTGATATCAATAATTTTGATTTGAAACTCATTCATGCATGGATCACTAAATTTCAAATTCCTAGGTAAGAAACTAAAGATGTTCAGGAGGATAAACTTGAGAATCTTGTTTGTCATAATTCACATGATAAATGTTTGCTCTTGCAAAAAGCTATGAGGTTAGAAATTTTACAAGATGAAGGTATCCATATAGTGTATTTATACCACTTGCATTTCTATGAGTAGGAGCTTTAGCAAATATGCAAATTGATTTATCCATAAAGCCCCACTCCTATAAATGATTCATACATTGTTCATAGATACACTTGAAGTTGGACCAAAAGCATTTTTTTATTTTTGTTCTCCCCCATACGTAAAAATGAAGATTCAGTTACCTAATCCGAAAATTCATTTGTACAAGTATCAAGAGCTAACCATCCCTTTCTATCATAGAGGGGAAGTTTGCAAGAGTAATATTACTATGCAGGCATTCAATGATCTGATTGTTGGAAACCCTAAGAGGATTCCTTTTCAACATCTCTTGGCCAATGAGTAAATTAGGATGGTTGCTACCAATCGGAATTTAAGCTCGAAGCTCAACCATAACTATACGAGGTTGAATATTTGACATGGAAACCCTCCATGAGCAACTAGTGGGCTGCTACGAATATGTGAAGAACATTGTGCTCTCATCTGTTCTAAGTACTCATTCAAGCTCAAGGGAATTGCGACTATCATTGTGTGTAAGTTATTCCTTTGTAGCTAAAAGGTGTGATGCACCTTAACCAAGGAATGACAAGATCACATCCAATGTATATTGGGTGCAAGTTGTTCCTATGTGGCTAGAAGGTATTTTATACCTTAGCCAAGGAACAATGGATCACACTCAACCCATGTTGAGTGCAAGTCATCCCTTGTGGTTATAGGTATGTTGTACCTTAGCCAAGGAATAACAGATCGTACTCAACACATGTTGGGTACATGTCACTCCTTTGCAGCCATAGGTTATCATTACCTTAGCCACGGAATGACGGATCACACCTAATGCATGAGAGGTACAAGTTATTCCTTTATGACAAGAAGGTATGATACACCTTAGCCAAAGAATGACAGGTTACACTCAACCATGTCGAGTGCACATCATTCTTTTGTAGCTAAAGGTTATCATTATCTTAGCCAAGAAATAACAAGGTACATCCAACCTATGGAAACCTTGAGGTGCGGACGAGCAACATCGACAACACTCTCCTTGACCACACTCATGGAACCAATGGAAGGCAATCCAACATCGACACTCAACCCTCCAATGCCAAAGCCATGCTGTAACAAGGTTACGCCAACCTCATAGCCTACATCCGTCGTTAGGATTTCAACCCCTATCACAGACCTTGACCAAGAACAAGCTTGGGGGAGGACCCCCATGTGAGGTAAATTTTATCACACCCCATTTGCATTCATTTATTTTATTTCTTTCTTTCTACCACATTTGCATTTAAAAGAAATAAATATAATAATAATAATGTAGTATAGGTTAAGTTAATAAATAAATGTGCAGTAAGAATATTTTTACTTTGCATAAGTTGAAATGATGAATAGTTGCTCTATTTTATTTTCTCTAGTCCCTTGTATACAACTTAGTATTCTCCAAGTATTGGGTTTATTGGCCTAGAATATTCCTTTTTGAAACTTGGAAATTGTGGGTAGCAAAAGCTAAGTCTAATTCTAGGTTGTTGTGAGATATGATATAGTGATAAGAGCTACTAATATCCTAATTGAAAGTGAAACTTGATTTCACGGAGAAAATTTAAAATGGGAGTTCCTCATTTGATATAAATTCCTACCAAAGCCATTTGATGATTTGAATTAGATAAACCTTATGCATATGTTATTTGCCTTCACATTGAGCCTGGTCAAACTAGTATAGACCTATATGAGAATCTTTTCATGATTTTAAGATCAAGATTACACGGGCACATACTAAATTCTACACTAGAAGTTAGCAAAATTTTATCATATCATTTCACCACCAAAATGATACTCTATGATTTTCATGCATAATACTCTCTAAAAATTACTTAAAAAGAGGAGTAGAAGACATGGCTACAAGAAAAAGAAAATGCATGCTCATGTACAAGAGCGTGAGAAAAAAAAGAGAAATAGCCATGTTTCATCCTCACAAAAACAGAGTGCATACAAAGGAGTCATCTTCATATTTGCACCCCACAAATATTCCATCACACTTGCACAAATCTTAATCAAAAGTATGATTTGTTTTCTCCTAAGGCTTACTCTTTTGACTTAGCAATATATGTGTTGCAAATATGCCTACTCTTGATCCTTACCAAGCTCCACATACAAGCTTTATTTAGATGTAGGACAAGAAAGGCATTGCCTTAGTGAGCATACAAATAATACTTCCCAAATAGGAGTGATTGAGTGCATCATTTGAGGAACTTAAATCCAAACACCATTTGAAATTCTCTGGAAATTTGAGTGGAACTCATACATTAGATGATGCATGCTCATTTTGCCGTTCTGTCCTTCACCACCCAAGAAAAGGATGAGGCATAAGCCCAATAAAGACTAAGAAAAGGGTGAGGTACCATAGCCAATTTATTCAATGCAAGGTAGAATATTTTGTTGTGCACTTGGTATTTTTGCAAAATGGGACATTATAGCAACTCCTGATCAACAACCTAAGTCTTTATCTTTGCTTCAGGACGAGCAAAGGGAAAGCTTGGGGGAGTTTGTTAACGGTCATTATATACCAATTTCGACCATCAATATAACTCAATTATGTGAAGGAATGAATATTTCTTACACATTATAGTTAGAAATAACCTAGTTCCACATGTACTTGGAGAAATTGGTGCATGCATGTATTTATTACAGAATTGAGGCGAAACAAGGGGATGGATCATATAAATTATCATCCTAGCCAATCAAGCGCTAACACGTGGCATCACATAGATCAAATGGCCCACAAACAGAAGTATCCTAGGCCATCCAACGGTGTATCACCCATGTCAGTCAATGGGACCCATGTGGAAGAGACCTGGAGAAAGAACACCGCAAACGGAGCCAAGACCTATTCGACCGACCTCTTCCTGGCTCCAAACGTAGTCAACTTCCACATGTCGACTCCCTGTGGTGCCCTGATAACGATGAAGACTGATTCACACGCTTTCGGTGGCGGGAACCAACCCTTCTCCAGCTATAAATAGGACCCCTCACCCCTCACTTCAACACACACCACTTGAGTATCATTCTATTGTATACACTAGTTATCCTAATTCCTTAGTGGAGGTTAGGCTGTAGATAGGAGCCTCTAATCCCAAGTCTTAATTGGGAAAGGTATGGCTCATGTATCTTTTATTATATTTGTGGCTTTATGCATAATAAAGATATTATCTTTAGTCTTCTTTTATTCATATACTTGGATTAAGCGTTTCTTGTTTGATTGTGGATTCAATGTATGTGGTAGGTATAGTCTTTATGATCATGTCCTAATATCATTATACTATCATCATAAGCACTATAAACCCCCACTATAGTCTAATTACCATCATTTAATGACTTATGCTATGTTTCAACATTGGTTCAACGATGTTTATGTTACTCATTGCTTTAGGATGGCTTGTGTCGTGGCTCTTAAGGTATTTACTTAATATGCTAGCGTGGTGCTAGGATAGTTAAGTAACGTTGGATGTCTCGTAGACCCACAAATTGAAGAGGTATGCAGTAGGTGGTGACAGCCATATCTATCCTTTGTAATCCTCCACGTTCGGTTATGCCACTGGCTCTTTGCGGAAGTTGTCCTAGTATTGCTAGGAGTAAACCCGTACCCAATATGTTGAACAACTTAGCATAAGTATTCACCATTGATATGCTTATTAGTATCTAACCTAGGCTATGTATATGTATATTAGAAGCATTGTAGGAGTAACTCGCCAACCCTTAGTCTAATCTCCATTAGGACCCATCTACCCTCTAGAATAGATTGCTTAGGTGTGTCACACTACCCATATTATCCACTTACCCCTATCTTGATAATTGATTAGTATCCCATAGCTTGATCATAGGAGTAGTGTATACTTTACTCCATTGCCTTCCTTTGGGATTAATACAATACCCATGGGAATACTCTTGGGTGAAATGCTACACGACAGTTTTTGTGCGCTTGCGGAATTTTATCAATGACGTAAGAAACGTCAACAACACGCTGATTGCAGCGCGTGCTCTTCTCCAGCGTCCACCAGCGCTGATGCGCCTCCGGCAGCGCTGGAACAATGACATAATGATGTCGACCATCTGGTCGCCACTGCAACCACAACACTCAACAACTCGCCACAACTTAGGCCTAGGCCGACACCAACCCGCAACGGGACCATGTAAGGATGACTCGGTCCTGCGTTTTCACAGGGAAGACGCGCACCATGACAACATGGGACATCGTGTACTCCTTCGGTGGCTCGTCGTGCCACCACTGAGTTGAGGCTGCCAGCGGTAATCTTAGGGCTGAACTTAACCGCCGCTACGCGGAACAACATGGTTGAGTCGCCATCGAGCGTAGTCGCGAGAGGCGACGCATCCTTGAGGGTGAGTTTGTAGAGCCAGGCATGCCTGCATGAACTACACAAGGTATGTTCCTCCACCTTCTTCTCCCCTAGAAGCAGGTGGTGGCTGTTCGGTGCTTGCACCGCATCTTCGTATGGTGGAATGGCCATCCAAGTCCCGACCTAACTTGCCCGAGAAGTACAACGGGACTGTCAACTCCATCCAATTTCTGCAGATCTACTCTATCACCATCCTGGCTGTAGGACAGAATGAGGCTGTCATGGACAACTATTTCCCAGTCGCCTTGACTGACACTGCTCGGTCATGGTTCATGAGCTTGCCCCCTAGGTCAGTCTACATCTGGGAAGAGCTATGCCGCCAGTTCACTACCAACTTCAAGAGTTCTTACACCCGCCCAGGCACTGAGGTGGATCTTTTTGCCGTACGACATGGTCAGGCGGAATCCCTACGCTCGTTCATTCAGCGGTTCTCCTAGGTTCAAAATACTATACCCTCTATCTTGAATGCTTTTGTTGTTGTTGCTGCCTTTCGACAGGGCGTAAGGGATAATAAGATGCTTGAGAAGTTTGATGAGGACATCAACACCCTTGATACATCCACACCAACTCAGCTACCTGTTTATGGTCCGATCACTCGCGCTCGTGCACGTCAACTAAACTATGAGGTGAACTCATTCTTGGCCTTATGTCCATCTTATCTAGACCGTGGAACTACGTGCTTTCTTGTTTTGCTTAGGAACAATGGAGAGGAGCCAATGGGAAGGGAATTCGCGCGGACGGGATTTGGACAGCAGAACAGCACCAAATTGTGACGGCCACCACGATTTCATACGGACTCCGATCTGGGCGTTCAAGTACTTCCTGGAAAGATTATCAGGTTTACTTTCAAAAGGATCTGGCCTCATGTCCATATCTATTCGGAGTCGGCCGCAATAGTTATTTTAATACCAAGACCTTTTTCTGTCCATGGTGCTGCATCACCAAAATTGGGCACATGGCCCATGTATCGTTTGGAGTCCATTAGGGACTCATGATTAGGGTTTCTCACGACCCTAGGGAGGTAATAAATAGTAGCAGCCGCCCTCATTAGCTGGTGGGTTTTGTTTATTCGTAAGTTAGCTTCTGCTGCTTCCTTGTACACGCGCGTGTCGACTAGATCGCCCGTCTACTTATATCTAGAACCCCACTTTAGATTGATTCAACAGATAAGTGCTTGTTCTTCTTGTTCTTGCGTGTTCTTCGATTGCTTGCATGAACAAAGGCCCTCGTGGTCAGGTTGATTGTGCGCCAGCAAGATCAATACAACTTCGGAGTCGGTGTACCGATCGCTAAGGCGCATCGTCTTGGGGACGGTGTAGTGGATCGCCAACGTCTTCTCCTCCACAAATCGAACCCTCCTATTCTCATCAAAAGATCGGGAACCAAGATCCTATCAATTGGTATCAGAGCAAGGTTAATCGGTGAGAGTGCTACCATTACTTTTCTTTCCGCTATTATCATCCTATAGTCCAGAAAAAGCCCAAAAAAATACCAGATCTGTTTTTTTTCCATTATTCCTAGACCATTGTGCCTTTTACTTTCTCCACTTAGTCAAGACTTGTTAAGTTCATGGTTGCTTCGACGAGTCAAGTTGCTGGTCTTTAGTTTTGCACCACTAGAGTTTCGAGTTCGTGTCACATTCGGTCACCTAGTTCGAGTCAGATTCGTAGTTCGAGTTTGAGTCAGATTACTAGTTTGAGTTTGAATCAGATTGCTACTTCGAGTTTGAGTCGGATTACTAGTTCGAGTTTGAGTCGGATTACGAGTTCAAATCATATTGCTACTTTGAGTTTGAGTCAGATTACGAGTTCAAATCAGATTGCTACTTCGAGTTTGAGTCGGATTGCTAGTTCGAGTTTGAGTCTGATTACTAGTTCGAGTTCGAATCAGATTGCTACTTTGAGTTTGAGTCAGATTAGTAATTTGAGTTTGACAACAAGAAAAAGGCAAGTGCAAAATCAAAAGCCGCACAAAAGCCACAAGCAATTAGAGAAGAAACAAAAGGCAAGTGCAAGATCAAAAGCCGCATGTGCAAATTTTGTTCTAGGGTCTCCTGATTCTATCTAGAGAGAGTTTGGGTGACCACCCCAACAAAAAAAACGAAAAAAGAAAAGAAAAAAAAATCAGATTGTTGTTTGGGGTGTTTTTGGTGACGACATTGGTGTCTTGGCTTGCGTCTCTAGTACGATCTAGACTAAGATCAGCACAGTACTGTCATAGAATATTTATTCAGCTTGTTGTGATTAACGTGGTGAAAGTTTGCTCCTTGTGCTAGTTCAGCCACCTAAAGCTATAGATTGACACCTGCTCTTGAAGTTGTTTATTACTTGCTGGTTGCCATCACCTTCTTGCTGAGCTTTGTAAGAACAGGTAAGAGCTTGATTGAACAGGTTGAGAGTGAGCGAGTTATCTCCACCAGCACCTTTGTAGCTAGGGATAATGTTACCCTTTCATATTGGATTGTTTTTTTCTACTAACCATGGCAGTAGGAGCAAATACAAATGAAGACGTGCATTCACCTCGCACACGGGGAATTATACAACACTTCGAATGCCAAGTGCGGCTACACACATAAGCGCTTGATGAGGATTTTCGTGTTACCAGTGACCGCCCTTGGTCAATTGGAAAATATGCAGATCGACACCAACACCAAAATCAGCACGTTGGAGATTTCCATTCAAACATTGAACACCTCTATTGGAGCCATCCTGCAGCGCCTTGAGGAGAGGGATCGTGGACGCACCGCAGATGGATAGGTGAGCAATGCTCCTAGTATTGTACGTGACAATGAAGATGACTATTCTGCAGATACGGAGATTGGGGAAGATGAGGAAGCTAGGCCAGGGCGCCGGCTACAACGCAACCGTCAAGGCATAGGTGGACATCGTCGATGTGAGGTACGCAATCATGAAGATACTTTTAACAAGATCAAATTTAAGATACCTCATTTTGATGGTAAATATGACCCTGATGCATATATTACTTGGGAGATTTCTGTTGATCAAAAATTTGCATGTCATGAGATTCCTAAAAACGCAAGGGTGAGAGCAGCCACTAGTGAGTTTACTGATTTTGCTTCTGTTTGGTGGATAGAACATGGCAAGAAAAATCCTAATAACATACCACAAACTTGGGATGCTTTGAAACAGCTCATGCGGGCTAGATTTGTTCCTTCTTATTATGCATGTGATCTGTTAAATAAGTTACAACAATTGAGACAGGGAGCTAAAAGTGTAGAAGAGTATTTTCAGGAATTATAAATGGGTATGTTGCGTTGTAATTTAGACGAGGATGAGGAACCAGCTATGGCAAGATTTTTGGGTGGTTTAAACCGTGAAATTCAGTACATACTTGCTTATAAAGATTACAATAATGTTACCCATTTGTTTCATCTTGCTTGTAAAGCTGAAAGGGAAGTGCAGGGACGACGAGCTAGCTCTAGAACTAATATTTCAGCAGGAAAGACTAGCTCATGGCAACCACGCACGACTACTCCTTCGACTGGGCGTGCTTCCCCGCCATCTTCTTCACCAAGTCGGGCAGCACCTTCTTCTTCCGGCAAGCCACGTGCTTCTTCCACTAGCTCAGCAGTAAAGACCACCCAAAAGCCCACTGAGAGTGCTTCTTCCGTAGCATCTACCGGACGATCTAGAGACGTTCAGTGTCACAAGTGCAAGGGTTTTGGCCATGTGCAGCATGACTGCCCAATCAAACGTGTTCTAATTGTTAAAGATGACGGTGAGTACTCATCTGCTAGCGATTTTGATGACGATACATGTGTTTTGCTTGCAGCTGACTATGCAGGTAGCGATGAACATCAAGAAGAGCATATTGGTGCAGAAGATGCAGCGCACTATGAGAGTCTCATTGTGCAGCGTGTGCTTAGTGCACAAATGGAGAAAGCGGAACAAAATCAAAGGCACACATTATTCCAAACAAAGTGTGTCGTCAAAGAGCGATCTTGCCGCATGATCATTGATGGAGGTAGCTGCAACAACATGGCCAGCAGTGACATGGTGACCAAGCTGGCACTAAGCACCAAACCGCACCCACATCCCTATTACATTCAATGGTTAAACAACAGCGGTAAGGCAAAGGTAACTAGACTTGTGCGAATCAATTTTACTATTGGATCATATAAAGATGTCGTTGAATGTGATGTTGTGCCTATGCAAGCTTGTAATATTCTGCTAGGAAGACCTTGGCAATTTGATAGAGATTCTATGCATCATGGTAGATCAAATCAGTATTCTTTTCTTTATCACGATAAAAAAATTGTGTTGCATCCTATGTCTCCTGAAGCTATTGTGCAAGATGATGTTGCTAGAGCTAGGAAAACTAAATATCAGGACCATGCTAACATTGAGAACAATAACAATGCCTAATCTGTGTTTGATAAGAAAAATGAGATATCTCTGAAGGGAAAATGCTTGTTTGCTACGAAATCTGATATTAATGAACTGATTGCTTCTACCTCTGTTGCCTATGCTTTGGTATGCAAAGATGCTTTGATTTCCTTTTACGATGTGCAACATTCTTTGCATCCTGCTGTTGCTAACATTTTGCAGGAATATTCTGATATGTTTCCAAGTGAAATACCACCAGGACTACCACCACTTCGAGGGATTGAGCACCAGATTGACCTCATTCCCGGTGCTTCATTGCCCAACCGTGCACCATACAGGACAAATCCAGAAGAAACAAAGGAGATTCAGCGTCAAGTACAAGAACTACTTGACAAAGGTTATGTACATGAGTCTCTTAGTCCTTGTGCTGTTCCAGTTATTCTAGTACCTAAAAAGGATGGATCATGGCATATGTGTGTGGATTGTAGAGCAATCAACAATATAACCATTCGATATCGTCATCCTATTCCACGCTTAGATGATATGCTTGATGAATTGAGTGCTGTTGTGTTCTCAAAAGTTGATTTGCGTAGTGGTTATCACCAAATTCGCATGAAACTAGGAGATGAATGGAAAACTGCTTTCAAAACTAAGTTCGGTTTATATGAGTGGTTAGTCATGCCTTTTGGGTTAACTAATGCACCTAGCACCTTCATGAGATTAATGAACGAGGTTTTGTGTGCATTCATTGGAAAATTTGTTGTTGTGTATTTTGATGATATATTGATTTATAGCAAATCCATGGATGAACATCTTGATCACTTACGTGCTGTTTTTAATGCTTTGCGTGAGGCACGATTATTTGGTAATCTTGAGAAGTGCACCTTTTGCACGGATCGAGTCTCTTTCCTTGGCTATGTTGTTACTCCACAGGGAATTGAAGTTGATCAAGCCAAGGTAGAGGCTATTTAGGGGTGGCCTGTACCAAAGACCATCACACAGGTGCGGAGCTTTCTAGGGCTGGCTGGGTTCTATCATCGCTTTGTGAAGGATTTCAGCACCATTGCTGCTCCATTGAATGACCTTACGAAGAAGGGGGTGCCTTTTTCTTGGGGCACCACACAAGATAACGCCTTTACCATACTGAAAGATAAGTTGACGCATGCACCTCTTCTCCAACTTCCTGATTTTTCTAAGACTTTTGAGCTTGAATGTGATGCTAGTGGGATTGGATTGGGTGGTGTTTTGTTACAAGAAGGAAAACCTGTTGCATATTTTAGTGAGAAAATGAGTGGGCCTGTTCTAAATTATTCTACCTATGATAAGGAATTATATGCTCTTGTACGAACTTTAGAAACATGGCAGCATTATTTGTGACCCAAAGAATTTGTTATCCATTCTGATCATGAATCACTAAAGCATATTAGGAGTCAAGGGAAACTAAACCGTAGGCATGCTAAGTGGATGAAATTTATTGAGTCTTTTCCTTATGTCATTAAACACAAAAAGGGAAAGGATAATGTTATTGATGATGCTTTATCTATATGTTATACTCTTCTATCTCAACTTGACTTTAAAATTTTTGGATTAGAAACGATTAAAGATCAATATGAACATGATGCTGATTTCAAAGATGTATTGCTGAAATGTAAAGACGGAAAAACATTGAATAAATTTGTCCTCAATGAGGGCTATATGTTTAGAGCTAACAAGTTATGCATTCCAGCTAGCTCCGTTCGTTTGTTCTTGTTACAGGAAGCGCATGGAGGCGGGCTGATGGGGCACTTTGGAGTGAAAAAGACGGAGGACATACTTGCTGGTCATTTCTTTTGGCCAAGGATGAGGCGAGACGTGGAGCGCTTTGTTGCTCGCTGCACGACATGTCAAAAAGCTAAGTCACGACTTAATCCACATGGTTTGTACATGCCTCTTCCTGTTCCTAGCATGCCTTGGGAGGATATTTCTATGGACTTTGTTTTAGGACTGCCTAGAACAAAGAAGGGGAGGGATAACATCTTTGTTGTTGTGGATAGATTTTCTAAAATGGCACACTTCATACCTTGTCGTAAAAGTGAAGATGCTACACATGTTGCTGATTTGTTTTTCGGAGATATTATTAGATTGCATGGTGTGCCAAACACAATAGTTTCAGATCGTGATGCTAAGTTTCTTAGCCATTTTTTCAGAACGTTATGGGCAAAATTGGGGACTAAGCTTTTATTTTCAACTACTTGTCATCCCCAAACTGATGGTCAAACTGAGGTTGTGAATAGAAGTTTATCTACCATGCTTAGGGCTGTTTTCAAAAAGAATATAAAAATGTGAGAAGAGTGTTTGCCTCATGTTGAGTTTGCTTATAATCGTTCCCTACATTCTAGTACTAAGAAATGCCCTTTTGAGATTGTTTATGGATTTGTACCCCGTGCTCCTATTGATTTTTTATCTCTTCCTTCAATGGAATGAGTGAATTTTGATGCTAAACATCGTGCTGAATTGATCTTAAAATTGCATGAACCACTAAGATGAATATAGAGTGCATGAATGCCAAGTATAAACTTGCTGGTAGTAGGGGAAAGAAAACTATCACTTTTGAACCTGGTGATTTAGTTTGGTTACATTTGCGAAAGGATAGGTTTCCTGATTTGAGAAAGTCTGAATTGTTACCTCGAGCTGATGGTCCATTCAAAGTGTTAGAAAGGATTAATGATATGCATATAAACTCGAGTTGCCTGCGAATTTTGGGGTTAGTCCCACATTTAACATTGCAGATTTGAAGCCATATTTGGGAGAAGAAGATGAGCTTGAGTCGCGGACGACTCAAAGGCAAGAAGGGGAGGATGATGAGGACATCAACACCCTCGATACATCCACACCAACTCAGCTACCGGTTTCTGGTCCGATCACTCGCGCTCGTGCACGTCAACTAAACTATGAGGTGAACTCGTTCTTGGCCTTATGTCCATCTTATCTAGACCGTGGAATTACATGCTTTATTGTTTTGCTTAGGAACAATGGAGAGGAGCCAATGGGAAGGGAATTCGCGCGGACGGGATTTGGACGGCAGAACAGCACCAACTTGTGACGGCCACCACGATTTCATACGGACTCCGATCTGGGCGTTCAAGTATTTTCTGGAAATATTATCAAGTCTACTTTCAAACGGATCTGGCCTCATGTCCATATCTATTCGGAGTCGGCCGCAATAGTTATTTTAATACCAAGACCTTTTTCTGTCCATGGTGCTGCATCACCAAAATTGGGCCCATGGCCCATGTATCGTTTGGAGTCCATTAGGGACTCGTGATTAGGGTTTCTCATGACCCTAGGGAGGTAATAAATAGTAGCAGCCGCCCTCATTAGCTGGTGGGTTTTGTTTATTCGTAAGTTAGCTTCTGCTGCTTCCTTGTACACGCACGTGTCGACTAGATCGTCCGTCTACTTGTATCCAGAACCCCACTTTAGATTGATTCAACAGATAAGTGCTTGTTCTTCTTGTTCTTGCGTGTTCTTCGATTTCTTGCAGGAACAAAGGCCCTCGTGGTCAGGTTGATTGTGCGCCAGCAAGATCAATACAACTTCGGAGTCGGTGTACCGATCGCTAAGGCGCATCGTCTTGGGGACGGTGTAGTCGGATCGCCAATGTCTTCTCCTCCACAAATCGAACCCTCCTAGTCTCATCGAAAGATCGGGAACCAAGATCCTATCAAAGTTGGTCACAAAAAACATCCATGATGTTACGAAGCTCTTCAGTCTGGCAGACAAATGTTTCAGGGCCGCTGAAGGGCGACACTGGCACTCCAAAACAGCCGCGGAGGCATGTGCGCCATCTGCTTGCAAAGCGAGAACCACTGCCCAAGGCAGTGGTAAGAAGAAGAATAAGAAGACAAGTGGAAAAAATAAGCCACTAGCTGGTACACCTACAAGCGTAGTTGCAATGGCTCCAGGTGGCCAGGGGCCACGCCCCGACAAGCGACCACGACCATCATCTGATAACAGTGACAACAAGAAGTGGTGCCCAATTCACAACACTTTGAGTCACAACATCGAAGAGTGTCGCGAGGTCAAGAGGCTCGCGAAACGTGTCCACCCTTCCGACAGTAGGAGGGTAAACAGAAGGTAGACTCAGAGGTCGCAGAGCAGCAAGAGTTGGGATTCCAGGACCCCAAGAAGACTTTAAAGGCAGTCTACAACAACGTCGACGACTCCAATTCCAGCTTCGATAACAAGCAAAGGAGGGCTCTCCATATGATGTATGGAGGGTTGTGGGGCATTACTTCTCGGCACGTAGTGAAAACTTTGCATTGGGAAGTAGCTGTTGTAGCTCCCACCGTCAAAGCAGAGCCACATCGGAAGTGGATGCACACTTTGATAACCTTCAATGCCTCCGATTGCCCTAGGAAAATGGCGAGAGCTGGACAACTTCTGCTGATAGTCTCCCCGACCATCAACAACCTACAACTCTTCCACATTCTAGTTGATGGCGAGGCGACACTCAATCTCATCAGTTTTGCAGCTTTCAAGAAGCTGCAGGTCCCCATGTCGTACCTTATGCCCTCGTGCCCATTCTCTATAGTGGGTCCAAGATCCATTACTCCACTCGTTTGTGTCTCTCTCCCAGTAACATTCGGGACACATGAGAACTACCGTTTAGAGAAGCTGATCTTTGACGTGGCAGAGATTAGTCTTCCCTTCAATGCCATCCTCGACAGACCGGCTCTATACCGGTTCATGATGGTAGCCCATTATGGCTATCTATTGTTTAATATGCCAACACCTATGGGCGTCCTCAGGATCCGAGGAGATCGTACTACGGGAGTCAGCGCATTGGAGAAGCTACACGCGCTCGTCACTACGCAAGAAGCTGACGCTAACAAGGAGCAGTTAGCTCAACAACCACCGAGCACGTGCCAACGCGTCTCAACATCTGCACCCCATGTGCAGTTAAGCAGCGACGACAATGTTCCTCACAAAGTCGTCCAAATTTGTTCTGAAGCCGCTCAGACCACTCGCTTTGCGGCAAGCCTGGGTGACAAATAGGAACTCGCGCTCATCACCTTCCTCCAGGGTAATGTAGTGGTGTTTGCATGGCAACCATAACAAATGCCTGGGATTCCCAGGGAGGTGCTTGAGCATCATCTAAAGATTTACCCTGATGCACGACCAATTCAACAGAAGCTGTAGAAGCAGTCCATCGACTGACAAAACTTCATCCGTGAAGATATAAAAATACTTCTCGATGCTGCATTCATCTGGGAGATTCATCATCCACGATGGTTGGCATGCCCAGTCGCCATCCCCAAAGTCAGAGGGAATCTTCGGATGTGCATCGACTATACCACACTCAATAAGGCATGTGCAAAAGACCCTTTCACTTCCAAGAATAGACCAAATAGTAGATTCTAGTCCTGGCTGTGATTTATTATGCTTCCTAGATGCATTTCTGTTTTCCATCAAATACCAATAGCTAGCAAAGATGAAGAACACACAACTTTTATCACACTAGATGGTCTATACTGTTATACCTCCATGCCTTATGGTCTCAAGAACGCTCTTTCAACTTTTGTGTGTGCTATGCACAAAACATTTGGGGAACTTATTCAGGACCTAGTAGAGGTGTATGTTGATGACATCGTTGTCAAAGTCAAGACCAGAGACTCCTTACTAGACAACCTTCAGTCAGTCTTTGATAGATTGCGCATGACGCATACGAAGCTGAACCTTGACAAGTGTGTCTTTGGGGTCTCCTCTGGGAAGCTCCTTGGATTCTTGGTAACACACCGAGGAATTGAGGCCAATCCGGAGAAGATAAAAGTCATCAAAGTGATGCGACCTCCAACTCGCATCAAGGATTTTAAGAAGCCTACGGGATGTCTAGCTGCACTTAGCCAGTTCATCTCTAGACTGGCTGAGCAGGCTCTCCCATTTTTCAAGCTGCTCCAAAAGACCGGACCTTTCAACTGGTCCAAAGAAGCAGACAAGGCATTCCGGGAGCTGAAATAGTCTCTTACAACACTCTCAATCATGGTAGCTCCAGAAACAAGTGAGTCTTTACTGCTTTACATTATTGCAACGACAGAAGTTGTTAGCATGGTGCTGGTTGAGGAAATGCCAGAAGTATCTTCGAATACCTCTTCACAAGGGCTTGGACAGCTCCGGGAGGGTTCAAAGCCACCTAGAGGAAGCAACAAAAAGGCGTGTCTGGGTCCCAGACCCCAGACATTGAAGCAGGTTCTGAAGGCCGAGGGCCTCCAGGGCTATCTTTACAAGAATACACATCAGACCCCTTCGGGAGGGTCCCGACCACACAGGAAGAAGAGATGGATCCCTCTGGGCGGTCCGGACCATCCAACGACCCGTGTACTTCATCAGCGAGGTCCTCCATGACACCAAGAAAAGATATCTTGAAGTGCATAAGCTGCTATGTCTAGTTCTTATCGCGTCAAGAAAGTTGCGCCATTATTTTCAAGCCCACAAGATCTTAGTGTTAACTTCTTATCCACTATGAGCTGTGCTCCATAATCCCAATGCAACAGGAAACATTGCCAAATGGGTTGTGGAGCTAGCATACTTCGATCTTGAATTCCTGCCTTGACATGCTATCAAGAGTCAAGCGCTAGCTGAGAACGGGCGGTTGCCCAAGTGGCTAGCATCTCTGGTGGTGAGCGCACCCACCCGGGTTCGATTCCTAGAATCGAATCTTGGTGTCTCACCGAGATTTATTCCTAAATAATTTCAGGTACCTCTCAAGCATGAAGACACAATGGTAGTGCAACGTCCCCATCGCGCATCAGACTTCGGTGGATTTTGGTGACCTTTCTAAGGACGCTCTTACAAGTCGTGTGTAGTTGTAGGGCTGATTGTGTGTAGGTGTGTGTGGTGGTGTGAGTGAGTGTGTTTACACATGAACAGATACTACAGTTGTACTCGATAGAGAGATCTAAAAAAAGAGTCAGACGCTAGCTGACTTTTGATGGAGTGGACCCCATCTCCATCCTATCTAGGGGGCCTCGACGTTGACAAACCGGAACCTAGGGCTCTGGTATTCACCGAGCCTCACAGGACACTCTTCTTCGACGGCTCTATGCAGAAGTAGGGGGCCGGAGCAGGAATTCTGCTCCTCGCATGGACCGGGGAGTAGATCAAGTACATGGTCCGCCTTCACTTAAAGGCGACCAACAACATGGCGGAATATGAAGCTCCCATTTTTGAATTGAAGGCTGCACACTTATTCGGCATCCAACAACTCTAGTCAAAGGAGATTCGCAACTCATCATAAAGCAAGTTAAGGGTGAATGCTCTTGTAATAATCCACAACTAGCAGCATATCTCATTCAAGTCCAGAAGTTGGAGAAAGAATTCCAGGTCTTGGACCTATGCTATGACCAGCGTCTGACAATGCTGCAACAGACGAGCTCTCGACAAAAGCTTCTACTGGGTCTCCAACACCCGATGGAGTTTTTGTAAGGAGGTAACAAGTACCATCTGCCCAACCTGCCGAATTGGGTGAAGAGGGTGGGTGAGACCAACACCTCGAAGCTGCCGGTCCGAATCGCCCTACTACCATGAAGTCCACCAAGGATCGTAGGCGCCACGGAAAGCTTTGTGCAACTTGGCATGCAAGATCGATAAGCTCAAGCTAATCACGATGCATGGATCATGGAGGTTTGGGATTACTTGAATGATAATATCCTTCCTGAAGAAGATGTATTCGCTGAACGGATTGTCCGAATGGTTAAGAGATCCACGTTGGTAGAAGGGGACCTCTATCGACATGGAGCCAACAATATTCCATTGCGGTGTATATCCCAAGAAGATGGCTGCAAGCTCCTCTTAGAAATCCATGGACGCGAGTGTGGGAGTCATGCTTCATCTCGCATGTTGGTCGGTAAAGCCTTTTAGCATGGTTTTTATAGGCCTACAACCCTCCAGGATGCAGTCGAGTTGGTCAAGAGATGCGAGGTGTACCAGCTTCATGCCAAGCATATCCACACACCAGCACAGTCGTTACAAATGATCCCACCCTCATGGCCACCGTATGGGAGTTGGATATTCTGGAACCTTTTCTCAAAGCCGTCGGAGGGTATCAGTTTCTCTACGTCGCCATCGACAAGTTCCCAAAATGGTCGGAAGCTCCTAAGTTAGCACACGCAGAAAGTAATGGGCAAGCCGAGAGAGCAAATGCTGAGATATTCAGAGGACTCAAGACTCACACCTATGAACGCTTGAAAAAGCATGGTGCCAATTGGATTGAGGAGCTTCCGTGTGCACTGTGGCCTATCCAGACGACATCCAGTCGAGCTACAGGAGAGACACTTTTCTTTCCCATGTATAGAGCCAAGGCTGTCCTACCTCCGAATATCACCATGGGTTCTCTTCGAGTCCAAGCTTACGACGAAGCCGCGCAGGACCAGCTCCGCCGTGATGACCTGGACCTTGCTGATGAGGCAAGATACCAAGCAACTGTCCGAAACGCACAATACCCACAAGCGCTTCGACGCTATCAGCAGCGTCACATGCACAGTAGGCAGCTTGAAGTAGGCGATCTGATGCTGCGACACATACTTTCTCAAGAAGGAGCAAACAAGCTCTCCCCCCCCCCCCCCCCCCCCAGCTGGGAGGGTTCCTTCCGAGTGATAAAAGTATCCCGTCCGGGATGCGTCCGCTTGGCTACAGAGGATGGGACACCACTTCCCAACCCGTGGAACATCGAACACCTCCATCAGTTTTACACTTAGAGCGGTGGTGAAACTGTTCTTATTGTAGTATTTCATAGTGTCTAAGAATAAGTAGGGTTGGTCCAAAATGTACAATATGCTTATCCTGGTTCCATACCCTGAGTGTGTATGTGCTGCCTCCGGTCCAAAATGTACAATATGCTTAGCCTGGTTCCATACCCTAAGTGTGTATGTGTTGCCTCCCCTGTTATCCATAATTACTATGAAATACTATGATATGAAACATTTGTCTCACCATGTGTACATTTACATTGCACATGTTGTTACTTTATTGCTCTTCTATGTCTTCTTGCCAATAGTGGAGGTGTGCAATCCTGTTGCAGATGGGAACCTTAAAGTTCCTGTGATATATTGAAGTATTTTTAGAAGTTTTATTTGAGACCTAGTGATCACTAAATGTACTATCAGCTCGAAATTACAATGCCAATGATAGGTCCGGAGTGTGCTATACACTTAGCCTGATCCAACATCCTAAGTATGCGCACTCAACCTTTTTGTTGTCACGATAAAGTAAGGCAGGTCCGGACAGCACATGGTCCTATAAGAAAGAGCAACCAATATACGATTATTATCATACTGAATTACTCAGGACCCAAAGCCCAACTAGGGACAATAAGGCACAACTAAACTAAGGGCAAGAAGCTCAGAATGAGCACTTTTACTCCTCTTTTTTATCTCTCATATGCAGGACAAATGTTTTAAGATTTGAAATCGACTCCTCCCCATGGGGCTTGCCGTCGATGTTTTGCACGTTGGCAGTAGGTGCCACCAGGCCAACAAGCTCTGGTACCTCCCAGTCCTAGGGGGCCCTCCATTGACGTTTTACGCATTCACATTGGGCCCATTCGGATCATCAAGCTTCGTTGCTTCTCAGGGGGCACACCGTCGGAGCCAAACAGACATCATTATCGTACCTAATGGTAGACGTCCCCAATCCATTGATCACGTCTACCAGGGGGCCACTAATACTAAGGCGATGACAACAAGTTGTTTACAACTACTAAGATCATTCTTAGAAGATTCAACAATAAAGACCGAAGATCAAATTCATTCGTACACCAAGCAAAAGTTTGAAGATACATTGGCAAATGAGGAATGAGGAGGTCCTAGTTATCACTGGAGTTGCGTTCAAACCGCGCGCCTATGATCTTGGTGGCGTCCTGCATGCTGGCCTTGGCTGTCTCCTCCGTCTCTGTGATGGGTCCTTGCATCACCGAAGCTAAAGAGATGGTGGGGCCCCAGCTTTGAAAGCATGTCAGCACATACTCTGCTACAGCCTTCGCTAGGTCCCTTCCGTCTGCCTCCAACTGGTCGCTGAGGACATCTTCCAGCACTCCCAATTTAGCCACGGTGGAATTTAGGGCGGTGAGGGCTTGACCAACCTCCAGCGCCGGATCGCTCGGCCGGACGGGGCTGAAGTTGAGAGGCACCAAAGCACTGTCGGCATGCACCAAGAAGTTCCGAATTTGCTCAGCCTCAATCTTTCGTGCAGCATCCAGCTCCTCTAGTGATTTTCTAGCGGTAACCAACTCTTTGAATCCCTCCTTTGAGAACAGTTCAACTTCCTTGGCATGCTGCTACATCCGCTCAGCTAGCTGCTTTTCTTGGTAAGCAACCTGTTTCTCTCGGAGGGTCAGCCGATCTTTTTGAGCTGCCAGACTCTTAGCTTTGCACTCCACCTCTCTCTCTTTAACGAACACATCAAGCTCCCACTTATTGATTTCTTGTGCAGCCAACCACAGATGTTTCTGCTCCTCTTCAGAGCAAACTTTAAATAACTCAACGTGGAGATCCAAATCTTTTTGCTTACGCTCCAGCTTTTGGGAGATCTCCATGTCTTTTTCTTGGAGCTCCTTCTCCTTCTTAGCAATGATATCCTGGCATTGGAGCTCTTGCCTCATCTCATTAAGAGAGTTGAAGCGGGCATCGGCCAACTCATTGGCAACGACCGCCTCATCGTGCGCTTGGCGAGTTTGAATGTCCAGTGCGTCAGTGGCAGCCCTCGTGTCATTGAGCAGCTCATCCATATGCCTCATACGCGCCCGTTCAGTCGCAAGATGATCTCTCTCATCTGCCAGCCGGGTCTGTGTGAGCTTTGCCTTGAAGTTCAGTGGTTTTGGCCACCGCCATAGAACTTCCTGCTCAGCCTTCAAAATGTTGTACTGATGTTCGAAGCCAACTTGTACTTGGCGAAGACTAGAGCACACATTCTTAATGGATAAAGACAGAGGGATTGGTTCCGGACCTTCCATTGGGTCCACTGGCGCCTCCATTGCTCCAGGAACTATCGTCGGAGTCCACAACACAAGAGTGGACCCCGAAAAGTCTTCATCAGTTGCATCGGTACCAGTGCTGATGTCCAAGGTGTCGGCTGCTCTCGGTGCCGCGCCAACGCAACAACAATCACCACCTCCGACACTATCGTGGTGTTAGCCACCTGCTTCATCACAGTTTCAGCATCAGCTGCAGGTTCCAATGTTGCCACACGCATTGGCTCCTGAACTGTCATAAGCTCCAGCCCCAAGGTGATATCCGTCAATGGGTCCGGTACTGCCGCGGCATCGTCAGTCGGCTTTGAAGTCATCCCAATGTCAGCTGTTGGCTTTGGCTCCATTACAGTATCCGTCGCGGCTTTCGAAGTTGCCATGGCATCAACTGCCGGATCAGCCAGCTTGACATCATCAGCTGCAGCGCTAGCATTGCTTGCAGGTGGCACCTTTGTTCCTGCCACCAAGGATGGTGGAGCACGACTACCATCATTGCCAACAGAAGAAGCGATGTCTAGCCTTGTAGCTCTGAAAACTGAGGCAAAAGAAGATCAGCAAGAGGAAACAAATAAAAAAAGACAAATTCCCAATGACACTTCATACATGGGACCTCGACAACCCCAATCGGCACAGAACTTCTTCCGTGGGTGGCAGAGTCATCCGAAATCGCCGTCACCGGGGAAGCAAATGATCCAGTCTTGGCTCCTAGTTTCTCTGTGGCAGCCAATGGCTTCGGAACCACCGGGAGGTCCGAGACTGGTGCCACATGTCCTGTCAGCAGAGCTTTAATTGGGGGATCCACTCCGGACCCAGTGCTCACCATTGGCTCTGGGTCCAAAGCTAAAGGCGTTGGGGAGGAGGTCGGGCAGACGACCACAACTAACTTTAGAGTCGGGTGCACCCCCGACATTGGCACTGCTTCCATCGGATATGGTCTGGCGAAGCCTGCATCCATCCGCTCTAGCTTCCTCTTCTTGCTGGAAAGATCTGCGGGCTCTTTCTCTTTGCTCCGGCTAGAATCGAACCGAGAATCCTTCTGCTGGCTGGACTTCGCAAGATTTTTCCCTTGCCACTGGTGGAAGCAGACCCTGACCCTTCCTATTGGCTGGGGACCGGAACTCCAGGGATGCTTATACATCTGGAGGCATCTCCTACTTACCGTACTGCAACACCAGTGTCGTGAAAAGTCGACATCTCCTTCAACAGCCATCACCTTAACTCCGGCAGGGTGAAGACTGGCAAGATGTGGGACCACTGTACAACTTCGATAGAGTAAACAACAAAGCCTTCTCGTCCAAGTCAGTCCCATTACCGTGCTCTAGCCGGGTGAAATCCATCAGTCCTGTGTAAATACAAGCTGGGCGCTCCCAGTGCTGAATAGGTGCAAAACACCGTGATAAGAAGTCACAAAGCACCATCAGCGATGTCAACCCACCTTCAGCCAGGTGCCAAATCCTTGTTAGCACCAGGTTGTATTCCACTGAGATGTTTGGGGTGAGGTCCCAAAAATCGTTGTCCGTGGTGGGCACCCCAACTGGCAACTCCAAGCGGTTGTGCTGATCGGTCGGACTATCACCCAGTCATACTTCCAGGTCTCCCACTTACCAGAAGAGAAGGATGAGATGTACTTGTACGGCGAGTTCCTGCGCTGCTGGAAGTAGTAGGCTCCTACGTAGCCTGAACTTGTTTCGGATGCCCAAAGGGTGAAGAATGTCTTCAAAAGTGGCACAGAGGGCCTCACACACACCCACATTTCACAAAGATGGACAAAGATTGCCACCAATAGAATGGAATGTGGAGTGAGGTGTTGAAGCTGCAGCCCATACACCTCCAGCAACATCAGGATGAAGGAGGAAACAGGAGGAACTAACCCGACCATAGCATAAGCTGGGAAGAAGACAAGTTCTCCGAAGCTTTTCTTGGTGAAGGGAAGGCTCCTGCAGCGGATCATGTTTTTGAAACCAGAATCTTGCCAGGCCATCAGGTTCCGAACTCTCACAATATCTCTCTTGCTGACAAGCTTGGAGGGGAGAAGTCCAGAATCCATGACAGCAAGTGGAGGAAAGCGGAGAACACGACGCAGAGAAGGAAGCAGAAAGTCCTATGCGCAAGGAAGCAGATCAGAGCGTAAGAGTTCTTTTGCTGTGCCAACTTCCTCATTACTGTCCTCTGCAATGCTTGGAAAGCAACTGCACACAGAGTTTTATCACGCTCCGCATGGTTATCTTTGCCGATGACAAGGAGGCATGGGTCCACTTGACAAACAAGCCGCACCAAGAAAACTGTTGTCATGATGAGGAGTTGGAAGGAACCCAAGGAAGGCGATATGACGGGACTATGGAGATTACGCTGGGAACCAATACGGAAATCGTATTGGAAACTGACATTCTTTAACGCAGCAGATCCACACAGAGAGTATCACGCCTACCAAATCAGGAAAGGCCACGCATCGTCACTTCAACCACCCATGAGAAAAGTCAAAGCAACAATGCTGGTAGATATGATGGTGGCCCCACCTACAGGATTAAAACCTCCCTCGAGGTGGGCCCAGGAACCACTGTCGGTACCCTGTGGACCAGATACCCTCGAAGACTAGGAAAAGAAGTGCTGGATCCCACCTTCGGAGAGAGGAGACATTCAGGGTTCACGTGTCCTGCAGCTCCAGACCCGCCTCTATGCTGAGGATGGCTCTGGTGTTGCCATGTGTCCTGCAGCACCGGACCGGCCTCCCTGCTGGGGATGGCTCCGGTGCTGCCATGTGTCCTGCAACTTCGGACCCGCATCCCTGTCAAGGATGGCTTCGATGTTGCCACGTGTCCTGCAGCTCCGAACTCGCCTCCCTGCTAAGGTTGACTTTGGAGCTGCCGCGCGTCTTGTGGCTCTGTACTTTTCCTCTCCGGTGAGGAGGGCTTTGGAGTCTCCACCTGTCCAAGATGGTGTGGGCACTCAAAACCATAAATCAGCCCCTTCAAGACCGGGTTAACACGCAATTAACTTCGCATCAATGACACACGATCAGCGGGTCCTCGGGCAAAGTAACATCACCATCAGGGCACGTTAATATGCAATTAAATTATGATTAAGTGCCTTAGATCATGTATAGGGTGCTTAATACCACGGGACCACCTGTCAGGTCTTGATGAAATTGTAAACTGTCGGGCCTTAGCATATAAAAGGGTCTAGCAGTCGTGAAGGACAGGACAAGCTACACAAGAGACATTCAGACTCTCGCATACCCAGACACATGCAATACAACGGACAGACCCCTGTGGACGTAGGGTGTTACGCTCTGGCGGCCCGAACCACATAAATCTCCCGTGTTCACCCTGATCTTAGTTCTTGAGTTTTCACCCCGCCTAAAAAAGAACTTTCATAGATTGCTCCATAGTAGTACCGGGGGAAGTGTCGTTGCTAAACTTTGACATTATTTATCCCAAAAGAAGGTGATGAAGTAAAGTAAAGACTATTCTCATGATCAATATATAGGGTACAAGGTAATTATCAGAACATGGATAAGATGATAACAGGGGTAGTGTGACACACACTAAAGCAATCTACTCTAAGGATAAGGTTATCCTAGTGAAGGTTAAGCTACGAGAAGGGACCTACTATGCCCTAATTACTCATATATATATCCTATTAGTGTACACATGAGTATGCTAACGATGAATACTAAAGCTTAGTGGTCCAACATGTGGGGCACATTTTACCCCTGACAATGTGAGGACGATTTCTGCCTCGAGCCTGTGGCATAGCCGAACATTGGGGATTACGAAGGACGTACAAGGCTATCACGACCTGCCGCCTAGCCCTACAACTCGTGGGTCTACAAGACATCCAAAGCTACTTAACTATCTAAGCACTACGCTTACATGTTAAGTAAATACCTTAAGAGTCAGGATACAAATACCATCCTAAGGCAATGACTAACCTAAACATAATTGAACCAATGTTGGGACCAAGCACTAACATATTCATATTAACATAATCATATTAATACCTAATTAGACTATAGTGGTGTTGTATGATGTTTATGATAACAAGATATGAACATTATTACTAGATCATAATAACATCTACACCTAGCACATACATGGACTCCACAATCAAACAAGAAACATTTTTCCCAAGTATATCAGTAAATAAAGACTAATAATAATATTATTATAAAGTATAAAGTCACAAATGTAAAGAAAGATACATGAGCCATACCCTTCCCAATTTGAACTTGGGACTAGAGGCTCCTCTCTACAGCCTAGCCTCCACTAAGGACCAAGAGAGTGTAATACAAGAGAGAATGCTTGAGTGGTGTATGAAGTGAAGTGAGGCCTCTCTCCCCTATTTATACCCGGTGTAGAGGCGGTTCCCGCCACCAAAAGCACGTGAATCAGTCTCCATCGCTATCAGCTCACCGTAGGGAGTCTCCACATAAAAGTTGACTGCGTTTGGCACCAGGAAAGGGTCGGTTGACCACCCTAGTCGGCCGACCTAGTCCTAGCACCAATAACAGTGTGCTTCCTCCAGGTGGCTGACTGGTGGGTACCGTTTCAAGGTGCTACGCCGTTGGATGCCCTCGGATACTCCTGTAGGTGGGCCATTTGATCCATGTGCTACCACATGTTGTCGTCTGATTTGCGGGGAAGGTATTCTTTAGGATTTCTCCCTTGAATTCACTTCAATTTTGTATAAAATTCCTGCATGCACCATTTTCTCCAAGTACAAGTGGAACTAGGTTATTTCTAACTATGATGTGTTTAAGAAATATTTGTTCCCTCATATAATTGAGTTATATTGACAGTCGAAATTGGTATATAGCGACCATCAACAAACTCCCCCAAGCTTACCCTTTGTTCGTACCGAAGGAAAAATAAAAATTTAGGTTGTTGATCAGAAGTTGCTACAATGTCCTATTTTGCAAAAGTACCAAGTGCACAATAAAATATTCTACCTTGAATTGAATAAATTGGCTATGGTACCTCACCCTTTTTCCTAGACACTATGGGGCTTATGCCTCATCCTTTTCTTAGGTGGTTAAAGATAGAACAGAAAAATGATCATGCATCACCTAATGTTTAAGTTCCACTTAAACTTCCGGAGACTTTCAAATGCTTTTTGAATTTAAGTTCCTTAAATGATGCACTCAATCATTCCTATGTGGGAAGTGGTATCTGTATCATCACCAAGGCAATGCCTTTCTTGTCCTACATCTAAATAAGGCTTATATGTGGAGTTTGGTAGGGATCAAGAGTAGGCATATTTGCAACACATATATTGCCAAGTCAAAAGAGTAAGCCTTAGGAGAAAACAAATCATACATTGATCAAGAATTGTGCAAGTGTGATGGAATATTTGTGGAGTGAAGTAGGATGATAACTCCTTTGTATGCACTCTCGTTTTGTGAGGATGAAACATGACTACTTATTCTCTTTTCTTCCTCGCTATTGTACATGAGCATGCTTTTTCTTTTTTTTTTCTTGTAGCCATGTCTTCTACTCCTCTTTTATTTTCATATATTTGAAGACAGTATTATGCATAAAAATCATGGAATATATTTTGGTGGTGGAATGTTATGATGGAATTTTGCTAACTTCTAGTGTAGAAGTTTAGCATGTGCCCGTGCAATCTTGATCTCAAAAGCATGAAAATTTTCTCACATAGGTCTATACTAGTTTGACTAGGCTAAATGTGAATAGTGTGACACCTGGTTCTGAAAATAAACCAAGTGTGATGCATATGTGTACCCAGGATGTTTAACACACATACACAAGTGATCCAGAAATGATAAACAGATTAAACCATGTCTCGAATAATAATACTAATAATAATACCTTACTACAAAACAAATAGTCTCGTATACAAGTTCTAAACAACTGCAGCGGAAAACACTAAACACTAATGATTCCAAACTCCACAAGCAAGCTTTACGGTAACACGCACGCCTAGAACTCCTCAAAGACCTCCTGGTACTCCACATTGTCGCATGCGTCTGAATTTTGGGGGAATAGCAAGGGTGAGCACATGTCGTACTCCGCAAGTGTGGAAAATTATGACATGCAGTTTAAACAAGGAAATGATAATAAACAATGGCTAATCGAATTAAAGTACATTCAAAATAGTTGAAAATGCAATAATATTATCATTAAGTGTGGTCCTTCCTAAAATAACCCAAATATCATTAATTCAACTTTAAGTAACCAATACCAGCAATAATAATCCATAATCAACTCATAACTGCTCATCTGTCTCAATTTCATTAATTCCATATACCAAAACCAATTAATAAAACAATACCAATTCCCAATTCAACTCCAGCAATTAAACCATGTTTATGGTCAATAACTCTAATCATGTGAGGGTCGAGGTTGCTCATGACTGGGAGCACGGCTATCATGATAGTTTTTAACACACTCTGCAGAGGTTGTACTACTTTACCTACAAGTTCGTGATTTCATCACCTTTCGATGACTATGGAATCTCAATTATGTCGTCTCACACTTCCTTAGGTGTGTGGCCAAGAGATTACAAAATAGACTTTACCAAGTGATTACTATCATAATTAGACCCCACTGAGATTTCACTAGTGGTGATGTCTCCAACTAAGAACATCCAACCAAGGGCCCGCTCTTGAGCCATTCAGATCCCACGGTAGTCCCAACCATCTCTACAAACCCATCTGACTACCCATTCCCCGAGCATTCCTTATGGTCCAAATAGTACTGGCAAACACTAATTAGTCAGCGAAGCTGCACCCATTTGGCCGTGTGGTGGCATTGTAAGTCCTGGATGGTCGCTCCACGGATTGGTTCCTAGATCTAAAGCAAGAAAAACCATCGAAATAGTCCAACCCATTCCACATAACCGGCTTGCTTAGATCCCTAGGCACCATGTTGCTAAAGGGTCATTATTATCAATTCCCATCAGTAAGGTGTTCAATAGTTCATAATTAAGCAATATGATGGTTTCCCGAACCCAATTGAGTATAGCAAAGCAAAAAGTGTAAAATACCCTTCCCGACTCTCTATATTGTGTTCAAGCGACAAGGATGGTCATACAAAGCTAGTAACTCCTATAATTGGGTTTTACCATCAATTGACACAATCATGCAATTTTGCAAACAAAACATTTAAAAGCTGGATCAAAATGATCAAGGGCACTTGCCTTGCTCTTGAGCTTGGTTTGGATTGAAGGCTTCGAAGTTCTGATTCTGCAGGTCCTCGAAAGTACTCTCTACAGCGAGACCTTCTATTTCGCATGAACAAATATGCAAAACAAACATTAAAATCAATAAATGCTCATATATTACTCAATATGCCATGATATGCATGATAAATGCAATTGTGAATTAAAAAATTGCTAATGAGTTGCTATTAATGTTTAGTAACTAGTTATAATGGTTTCTAACAAGTTTGGAATTGATTTGAGTCAATTTGGATTCAATTCAGCATTAATAGATTTAGAGGCTGGAAAAGTCCGGTATCAGGGCCGGACTAGTCCGCCCTGATCAGAACTGGAATTAGGGTTTTTTTGATCAGCGAGAATTGGGGATTAAATTCATGTGGAAAAGTTGATGTAGAGAGGTTGTACTACGTATTTAGAGATCCAAAGATCAAGAATCGGGTGTGTAACTTGAGTTTTGACGATCTAGGGTTGATGGAGATGGTTTGATGAAGATTTGGTGATGAAGAACATCAATTGTCGAAAAGTTGATGAAGATCGATCATGATCGATCCTTCTCCCTCTTCTCCTCTTCCTCCTTGCTTCTTGAGTCGGTGCAAGACAAAAAGTGGCAACGAGGGTTTTTAATGGTGATGGAGAGGTGTGGGGCATTGGGTTGCTTATATAGGGGTGGAGAGGTAGGGTTTTGGGGTGAATTCCAAGTGGATCTTAGTGGGGGACGAGTAGGGGCCGAGTTGGGGTCCACATGGGCTCCTCTGAGGTTGGGCACAAAGTTCTTGGACCCAATTAAGGCAATTACCCAATAACCAATCGTGGAAGAATAATATAATCCGAATTGGACTCTGAAGGCCAGACTAGTCTGCAAGGGTGGCCGCACAAGTCCGTTTTGGAACAGAGGCGAAATCGGACAAGTCCAGTGTACTGGGCCCAACAAGTTCGGGCTGGCTAGAAAAGACTGATTGAGACTGAAATTTAGATAAGATCGGACTAGTCCGCTCAAAATTGGACAAGTCCGGAAAAACATCAGAACCTCAAACGGACTAGTCCGTGGAGTGTGCCGGACAAGTCTGGGCTTTGAAGAAGGCTAAAATTTTCCGAATAGAAGGGGAATTCCGGACTAGTCCTGGTTGGAGGCCAGACAAGTCGTACCCTGACAGACTTAATTCCTGATGAGAACTAAATTCATTTTAATCTTGTTCCTTTTAAGGTTGCTTTATGTTAAATATGTATGAGGATGTATGCAATACATTATGCATGAAAATGAGGGTGTTACAAATAGCATATGCATAGGGTTATCAAATTCAAGTCCTGAAATGGCTTTGGTAGGAATTTCTATCAAATGAGGAACTCGCATTTTATAATTTCTCTGAGAATTCAGGTTTCACTTTCAACTAGGGTATAGTGGCTCTTATCACTATATCATACCCCACATCAACCTAGAATCGGACTTAGCCTTTGCTACCCACAAATTCCAAGTTCAAGGCAAGAATATTCTAAGCCAATAAACTCAATACTTGGATAATACTAAGTTGTATGCAAGAGACTAGAGAAACTAAAACAGAGCATTCATCATTTCAACTTATGCAAAATAAAAAATATTCTTACCACACATCTTTTATTTTATTAACCTAACCTATACGACATTATTATATTTTTCTTATTTTTAGATGCAAATGTGGTGGAAAGAAAGAAATAAAATAAAGGAATGCAAATGGGGTGTGATACACGTTACCTCAAGTGGGGGTCCTCCCCCAAGCTTGTTCTTGGTCAAGGTCTGCGATAGGGGTTGAAACCCTAACGATGGAGGTAGGCCTTGAGGTTGGCCTAACCTTGTTGCTTAATGCTTCAACATTGGAGGGTTGAGTGTTGATGTTATGTTGCCTCCCATGGGTTCTATGAGTGTGGTCGGGGAGAGTGTTGTCGATGCCGCTCATCCACAACTCAAGGTCTCCCATACATGAGGTGTCATCCTTTATTCCTTGGCTAAGGTCATGATAACCTCTAAACATAGAGGAATAAGGTGCATCCATCATGTGTTTTGGATGTGAACTGCCATTCCTTGACTAAGGTCAAAATAACCTCAGGCCACAAGGGAATAATATGCACCCCAACATGTGTTGGGTGTGATCTATCATTCCTTGGCTTAAAGTTAAAATAACCTTTAGTCACAGAGGACCAATATGCACCCCATTGATGGTGGCAGTTCCCTTGAGCTTGAATGGGTGCTTAGAATAGTGGGAGCATAGAGATGCCACTTATTCATGGCAGCCCATTGGTTGCTCATGGAAGGTTTCCATGTCAAACCTCCGGCCTCGTAAAGCTATGATTGGCCTTCGGGATTAAATCCCGATGGGTTTCAACCATGCTTGGTTACTCATTGGCTAAGAGATAAATGGTACCTCAAAATCAACTTTTTGTATGCCTACATAGAAATACTACTCTTGCGAGCTTCCCCTCTTTGATAGAGAGGGATGGTTAGCTCCTGTCACTTGCACAACTGAAACTTCGGATCAGATGACTGAATTTCCTTTGTACATCCGGGGAAGAAAAACAACAAAGATATACTGGGTTCCAATTCGAGTGCATCCATAAACATTGTGTTGTTCATTGATATAGGAGTGAAGATTTATAAATTAATCAATTTGCACATTTTCTAAAGCTCCTACTCATAGCAATGCAAGTGATAGATGTACCCTCTTTTGATTCCTTAATCTTTAAAATTTTCTAACCATCTTTACTTTTTACAAGAGCAAATATTTATTATGTGGATTATGACAAACAAGATTCTCAATTTTATCCTCCTGATCATTTTTAATTTCTTGCCTAGGAATTTGAAATTTAGTGATCCATGTATGAATGAATTTCAAATCAAAATTAGGGACATCACTATTCCCAGGTTGCTAAATACCAATTCAACCATTAAGTCATTCCATAAGCATTATTTACTAAACCTAGGTAGAAAATGTCTAAGTCAATTTAAACAATGCTTATGAAATTCTAGGTACTTGTTTAAATTTATTCCAAAGCAAGGTGATATTCATTTTGAAAAACCAAATGTAACACCCTCATTTTCATCCATCATGCATTGCATACATTCTTATACATGTTTAACATTAAGCAACACAAAAAGGAATAAGTTTAAAATGAATTAGAACCAAAATAACAGTTAAAAGCCTGTGTAAGTGTGGTCTTGTCCGGATTGGACTCCAGACTAGTCTGTTTTGCTCTCTGTTATCTTCCGTACTTATCCTCTTTTTGCCCCAGATTAGTCCGAAAATGCTTCTAATGTTGTTCGGACTTGTCCGTTCTCGAGTACGGACTAGTCCGATCTCCGTTACTCAAACTATTCGGAGTTGTCTGGTAGACCCTCGTTGTGGTCCAATTTTTGAAAATTTGAGAAGACCCCTGGACTTGTCCGGCCTCCAACCGGACTTGTCCATTGTGCTTTCTGATCATTTTCGAACTTGTCCGGATAAGCACCTGTCTATCAGACTTTTCCGGCCCCCAAGCAGACTACTCCGGTGTGCCCGACTTGGATCCTATTTCTTTCTCCACGACGGGTTTTTGGGTAATAGTCTTAATTGGGCCCAAGAACGTCGCCTAACCGCTATGGAGCCCATGTACTCGACCTCCACTGCCTTATACACGAATTCCTCCCAAACCCTACCATCCCCACCCTATATAAACACACAACCACCCACCCTTTCACCTCTTTGCCACATTTGAAGAGAGCCCTAACCCTAGTTTGTGAGTGTGAAATTGATGGGAAACCCAATATAGGTGTTTACTAGACTTGTTTAACCATCCTTGTTGCTTGGAATACGTCGTAGAGAGTCGGGAAGGGTATTTTACTTTATTGATGCGCTCTAATTAATTGGGATGGGAAAACAACCAAATGGCTTAGCTATGAATTAATGAGCATGTTATGATGAGAACTGATGAATGTGATTAATTGGTAAACATGGTACTTGGGAGATATAAGCAAGCATGGATTATGGACTGGGTTGGATGTTATGGTGGTTTCACTTGCTTTAGATCTAAGGATCGGTTCGTGGAGCGACCATCCAGGATTTACAGTGCCACCGCAAGGCCAAGTATGGGTGCGACGTAGCTGATTAGTTAGTTGTGCTGCTGGTATTGTATGGACCATTGGATGGTGCGGGAAATGGGAGTCGAGGAGGGCTATCCTGGGAATCGCATGGCACCTGAGGGGGCTCGTGGGTGTGAGAATGAAGATTCAAGCCTGCTGGTGAAACCTTAGTGGGTCCGTGCATACTAGTAGTTCCTTTATAAAGGCTATTTTGTGATCTCTTGGCCACACATCAAAGGAAGTTTGAGACGGCATAAAGGAGGTTCTTAGTTACCGAAAGGTGATGAAATCACAAACGTGTGAGTAAAGTGGTACAACCTCTACAGAGTGTTAAAAACTATCATGATAGGCGTGCTCTCGGTCATGAGCAACCTGGATCCTCACATGATTAGGTGGAAATTGGGTATTTGGGATGGTATGGTATTGGTTATGGTTTTGGATCTTGATAAATGAACATGATTGCTGATGATGGTTAGAAATTGGTATTTGGATAGATAATTATGGATGGATGTGATATAATGGTAATTGATGGTATTAGACTCAAAATTGGTAATTATTTGGGAGATGATGGGATTATTTCACATAGATATTGCAAGAAGCTTTTTACATCTTTTAATTGCACTTTTTAGCAAATAGCCATTATTTGTTATCATTTCTTGTTTAGGCTACATGTCATTATTTTGCCACACTTGTTGAGTGCGACATGTGTTCACCCTTGCAATTATCCCACAAACAGTTTTCAGGTGATGCTTGGGAGTACCCTGAGGATAATGCGGAGTACTAGGTTGTGTGCTGCCGTCGACTTGCCTATGGTTCGCTTGGAGCCGCGCTATCCCCTATGCTTAGTTTGCTTAGTTTGATTATTTCTGCTGCATTAGTTTCAGATTTTATTAGTATTAATGATCATTAGATTCATAATTTGAGGATTATTTGAATATTATAATAAAAGTACTTATTTGTTAATTTGTGATGTGGTAATTTTTGTATATCATTTGTGTTGCACTCGTGTATGTGTGTTGAACATGTTCGACACACATATGTGTTCACTTGGTTTATTTTTGGAACCGGGTATCACAAATTGGTATCAGAGCCACAGGTTAACCGTAGGATGCAGCTTTGATAGAATGGACACTTTAGAGCACATAGGATAACTTAGGAATAGTCGAGGTTTGTTTGGTGTGCTGATTGCTATGTAATGTTTGATTGTGTGCTTGTGTGCTTAATGGAGATTGTGGGATGCTTTAGCGATTATCACATCCATATAGGTTTATATAGATAGTTGCTTAGTTTATAGTTGGGGATGTTTTCTAAATTCTTCCATCTCTTTCTCTTTTCTTCAGATGTCGAGGACTTGCAACCAAAGGAGTGCCTATGAGGATGAGAACAATGGGCACCTTAGAACAACAATGGACTTGGACCTGAGGCAAGCAATGTTGAGCAGTTGTTGGCTTTGCAGAATCAGCTTATGCAGACTGTGATGCAAACCTTGGGACAGCTGCAAGCCAATGACCAGAATCAGCCCCATATGCCTCTACCACCGCCACCCCACCACCTCATAATAGGTTGGGAGAGTTTATGAGGACTAGGCCATCCACTTTTGCTCAAGCCAATGATCCTATGGAAACTGATGATTGGCTTAAATCTGTAGAGAAGAAACTCGCTATTGTCCAGTGCAGTAACCAGGAGAAGGTTCTTTTTGCCTCCTATCAGCTAGTTGGAGCAGCTGCAGATTGGTGGGACTCGCTTTGCAATGCCGATGAAAATCAAGAGAAGATCACTTGGGCTGAATTCAAGGAAAGTTTCTGTTCTCACTTTATTCCTGAGGGAGTTATGATTTTGAGGAGGTAGGAATTTGAGAACTTAAGGAAAAGAAGGTCGGGTGTGAGTGAGTATCTTAAAAGTTTTCACTCAACTCTCAAGGTCTGCTCCAGAGGATGTTTACCGGGACAGCCGCAAGTAGTATTTGTTCATGAGAGGCCTACATAATGAGATTCAAGTCCAATTTCTCAATTGTGACTACGTCAATTTCCAGAAATTGTGGACAAGGCCATTGTGGTTGAAAACAAGGTTCGTGAGATGGAACAAGACAATAAGAGGAAGATGCCATATCAAGGGCAGCCACAAGGGAGCAATGTTCGTCCTCGCCTTGCGCCGCCAAGTGCGCCATATTACAACCCCTTCGCTCCTGCTTATCGATCTGCTTATCCTCCACACCCAAACCAGCAGCAGCAACAACGCCCTTCTATGCAACCGCCTCGCCAGCCTGCGCCATTTGCACCGCGTCCTAATATTATGACTAACTCTCAAAACCATCAGCGCCCGAGTTTTCCTGGTGCTTCGGGCAGCAAGACGTGTTATGTTTGTTGAGAGGTTGAACACTTTGCAAGTCAGTGCCCCAAGAGTAGCTATTGACCAATGAATTATGCACCAAGGTAGAACCCACGACCGAATGGAGGAGCGCCACAAGGCAACCGTGGATAGCAAAATATCACTTGTGGCAATGTGAATCACGTCTCTACTGAGAAGGCCCAACAAGCGGAAGACATCATGATTGGTATGTTCCTCGCCAACTCTAACCCCGCAACCATTTTATTTGATTTTGGAGCATCTCATTCATTCGTCTCATCAAAGGATGTTGCCAAGTATAATATGTCTATAGCTCATTTGAAACACACTATGTTGGTAAAATCCCTTGAAGGAGAGGTGAGGACAAATATAGTGTGTCTGAGAGTAAGTATCAAAAATAAGGGGGGTAGACTTTCTTGCGAATCTCATCGTCCTGGATTCCCAAGGAATAGACATAATACTTTGTGTAGATTGGTTGAGCAAGTTCAATGGAGTGATTCAATGTGCCGAGAGGATTGCATAATTGACAAGTGAGCGTGACACCCGTATTGAAGTTGAGATAGCCCAACCCACAACGGATAAAGCAACACTAAGTCATGTGGAAGGTGTGACATTGGAGAGCATTCCGGTGGTTCGTGAGTATCTTATCTAGATATGTTTCCGGATGAGTTGCCAAGTATGCCGCCCGATCGTGATATTGAGTTTTTTTATTGATTTGATACCTGGAATTGCACCTATAGCTAAGAGGCCATATAGGATGCCTCCTAAGGAGTTAGCGAAGCTCAAGAAGCAAATTCAAGGGCAGCTAAAGAAGGGTTTTATTCGCCCAAGCTCTTCACCTTGGGGAGCACCAGTGCTTTTTGTGGATAAGAAGGACGGATCCCAAAGGATGTGTGTGGATTATCGAGCTCTCAACGAGGTGACAATTAAGAACAAGTACACATTGCCCCGTATAGAGGATTTGTTTGATCAAATGAAGGGTGCCTATGTTTTCTCCAAGATTGACTTGAGGTCAGGCTACTTCCAAATGAAGATTAGACCGTCAGACATACCCAAAACGACTTTTCAAACACGGTATGGATCATATGAGTACACCGTCATGTCCTTTGGATTGACAAATGCACCGACATACTTTATATACCTCATGAATAAGGTCTTCATGGAGTACTTGGATAAATTTGTTGTGGTGTTCATTGATGACATCATGATCTACTCAAGAAGTGAGGAGGAGCATGAGGAGCATTTGAGGCTCACATTGCAGAAATTGAGAGGACACTAGTTGTATGCCAAATTCAGCAAGTGCCAGTTTTGGTTAAGGGAGGTGTCATTTTTGGGACATATCATCTCCGGAGTAGGAGTATCGGTTGACCCAGGGAAAGTGAGGGATGTGCTAAAATGGGAACCGCCGCAAAACGTGAAGGGAATTCGGAGTTTTCTTGGAATGGCTGGATATTACTGTCGGTTCATCAAGGATTTCTCTAAAATAGCCACGCCCATGACAAAATTGTTAATGAAGGGGAAAGCACTCCAATGGACTGAAGCTTGTCAAAACAGCTTTGAGGAGTTAAAGAAAAGGTTAAAAACTGCACCTGTGTTGGTATTGCCGGATGTGAGCAAAAGTTTTGATATTTATTGTGATGCATCAAGACAAGGACTTGGATGTGTTCTCATGCAAGAAGGTCAAGTGGTAGCCTATGCATCGAGACAATTGATGAAACATGAACAGAATTATACTACGCATGATCTCGAACTTGCAGTCGTGGTGCATGTCTTGAAGATATGGAGGCATCACATTCTTGGTCATAGGTGTGAAATTTATACGGATCACAAGAGTCTCAAGTACATTTTCACACAAATAGACCTGAATTTGAGGCAGCAAAGATGGTTGGAGCTCATCAAGGATTATGATGTAGGAATCAACTATCACCCGGGGAAGGCTAATGTAGCGGTCGATGCTTTGAGTCGGAAAGGGGTAAGCCACCCACTCACGGTTCGAAAGTTGCCATCTGAGCTATGCAAGGAGTTTGAACGGTTGAATCTTGGATTTGTGAATTAGATGGGAATAATGGAGTTAAATCCAAACATGGAACAAGAAATTCTAGAGGGTCAAACGAAGGATAAGGAAATCCAGTAAATCAAGGAAAAGACCCAAGAAGGTAGAGAATTTAGATTTGATGAGGATGATCATGGTACTCTATGGCTTGAGAAGAGGATTGTTGTACCAAATGTAAAGCAAATTTGCGGGAGGATATTAAAGGAGGCACATGACTCGCTTTACTCCATCCATCCCAGATGTACAAATATGTACAAGGATTTGAAAACTTGCTATTGGTGGGATAGAATGAAAAGGGACATAGCTGAATATGTTGCGTTATGTGATGTGTGCCAATGGGTCAAAGCTGAACACCAAATGCCAGCCAGATTATTGCAGCCATTAAAGATTCTGGAGTGGAAGTGGGAAGAAATTGGAATGAATTTCATAGTTGGTTTACCTCGCACTTCAGCAGGTTATGATTTAATATGGGTTATTGTGGATTGATTGACAAAAGCAGCTCATTTCATTTCTGTCAAGACTACTTATAGTAGAGCAAAGTTGGCATAATTCTATATGGAAAGAATAGTATGCTTACACGGAGCACCAAAGAAAATAGTGTCCAATAGAGGTTCTCAATTTACCTCAAGGTTCTAGCAAAAGATGCACGAGTCTATGGGAACTCAATCGAATTTTAATTCTGCACATCACCCTAAAACGGATGGACAAACCGAGAGAATGATTTAGATATTGGAAGACATGCTGAGAGCTTGTGCGCTAAAGAAAGTTGTGACAGAAGTCTGACATATGCTGAATTTTCCAACAACAACAGTTATCAAGCAAGCCTGAAAAAGTCGCCATATGAAGCATTGTATGGGAGAAGGTGTAGAACACCTTTGTTTTCGAATGAGACAGGAGAGACTCAAGTGTTTGGACCTGATGTAATTCAAGACACTAAAAAGCAAGTTTAGACAATCTGCGAGAATTTGAGGGCTGCTCAGTCAAGACAAAAAGGTTATGCGGAGAATAGACGATGAAACTTAGCTTTTGAAGTGGGAGACTTCGTATACCACAAAATATCACCCATGAGAGGTCATAAGTGGTTTAACGTCAAAGGCAAGTTGGCACCTCGCTATATTGGACCATTCAAGATTTTGGGCAAATGTGGAGAAGTGTCATATAAGTTGGAGATGCAAGCACATCTTTCCGAAGTTCATGATGTATTCCACATTTCTCAGCTCAAGAAGTAGTGCTTAAGGGTACCGGAAGAGCAAGTGCCAATGGAAGAATTGGAATTAGAGGCCGATTTAACCTATGTGGAGCAACCTATCAAGATTTTGGAAACTAAAGAGAGAGTCACAAGAAACAAGGTGATTCGATGGTGCAAAATACAATGAAAGCATCATACAAAATCAGAAGCAACATGGGAGCTGGAAGATGATATCAAGAGAGAATTTCCCTATCTCTTCTCTTCTACGTCGAATCTCGAGGGTGATATTCATTCTAAGGGGGTAGGTTTGTAACATCCTCATTTTCATCCATCATGCATTGCATACATTCTTATACATGGTTAACATTAAGCAACACAAAAAGGAACAAGTTTAAAATGAATTAGAACCAAAATGGCAGCTTAAAGTCTGTGTCTGTGCAGACTTGTCCGGTTTGGACCACGGACTAGTCTGTTTTGCTCTCTGTTGTTTTCCGGACTTATCCGCTTTTTACTCCGGATTAGTTCGAAAATGCTTCTGATGTTGTCCGGACTTGTCCGTTCTCGAGTACGGACTAGTCTGATCTCCGTTTTTGGAACTTTTTATAGTTGTTCGATAGTTCCCCGTTTTGGTCTGATTTTTGAAAATTTGAGAAGACCTCCGGACTTGTTCGGCCTCCAACCGGACTTGTCCGTTGTGCTTTCTGATAATTTTTAGACTTGTCTGGATAAGCACCAGACTTGGCCGTTCAACTTTCTGTCCCATATCAGACTTGCCCGTCCCCCCAAGCAGACTAGTCTTATGTGCCCAACTCGGATCTTATTTCTTTCTCCACGACGAGTTTTTTGGTAATAGACTTAATTGGGCCCAAGAACGTCGTGCCTAACCTCTGTGGAGCCCCATGTGGGACCCCTACTCGGCCTCCACTGCCTTATACACGAATTGCACCCAAACCCTACCATCCCCACCCTCTATAAACACACCACCAACCGACCTTTCACCTCTTTGCCACAATTGAAGAGAGCCCCAACACTAGTTCGTGAGAGCCGCCGTCAAGGAGCCTCCACCGCAGGGAGAAGAAGGAGAAGGGAGGAAGGAGGGGGATCAACCAAGATCGTCGCCGCCGCTGTGATCTCCATCAGCAATCCTTCATCGTCAATGTCCTCCCTTGCCAATTCTTTGTCTCCTTCGATCTTGACATCAAATTCTCGAGTCTTCAACTATTGAACACTTGAATTCATGGTAAATATCTTAGATACATCTTTTCTATGTAAATTATGGTTCCATATTAACTTTAACTATGCTCTAGTTGAAAATTTGCCAAAACCCTAGCCATAATGGACTTATCCCGTTCTAGTGTGGACTAGTCCGATTTCTTCTCTGTTCCAGAACGGACATGTCCGGCCGGAGTGCGGACTAGCCCGGTTTTCTTGTTTTGAAATTTTTGGAACTTCATCAATGTTCTCCGAAATGATTTGGAACTTGTTCTAACATGTAAAACTTAATTGGGACTAGTTACTAAGCAATGATATTGACCTAATAAATGCATTACCACATAAGTGCATTATTCATGCATGCCATGGCATATTGAGTAATATTTGAGCATTTATTGATTGTAATGCTTGTTTTGTATATTTGTTGCGCGGAATAGAAGGTGTTGCTCTACAGGGTGCTGTCGAGGACCTCCAGCACTAGAACATCAAAGCTTTTAATCCTAAACAGTCTCAAGAGCAAGGTAAGTGTCCTTGAACATTTTGATCCTATTTTTAAAAGTTTTGGTTGAAAAACTGCATGCTTGTGTCAAATTGATTGGAAACCCAAAATAGGTGTTTACTAGACTTGTTTAACCATCCCCGTCACTTGGTATACATCGTAGAGAGTCGAGAAGGACATTTTACCTTTTTGCTTCACACTCTAATTAATTGGGGTGGGAAAACAACTAAATGGCTTAACTATGAATTAATGAGCATGTATACGATGAGAATTGATGAATGTGGTTAATTGGGAACATGGGACTTCGAAGATATGAACAAGCATGAATTGTGGACTGGGTTGGATGTTATGGTGGTTTTGCTTGCTTTAGATCTACCGGTTTGTGAGCGACCATACAAGATTTACAGTGCCACCACAAGACCAAGTATGGGTGCAGCGTAGCTGATTAATTAGGTGTTAATGGTATTATATGGACCATTGGATGATGCGGGGAATATGAGTCGAGGAGCGCTATCCTGGGAACCGCATGGCACATAAGGGGGCCCGTGGGTGGGAGAATGAAGATTCACACCTGCTGGTGAAACCTTAGTGGGTCAGTGCATACTAGTAGTCCCTTTATAAAGGCTATTTTGTGATCTCTTGGCCACACACCAAAGGAAGTGTGAGACAGTATAAGGGAGGTTCTTAGTCACCAAAAGGTGATGAAATCACAAATGTGTGGGTAAAGTTGTACAACCTCTGCAGAGTGTTAAAAACTATCATGATAGTCGTGCTCCCGATCATGAGCAACCTCGACCCTCACATGATTAGAGTGGAAATTGGGTATTTGGGATGGTATGGTATTGGTTATGGTTTTGGACGTTGATAAATGAACATGGTTGATAATGATAGTAAGAAATTGGTATTTAGATGGATAATTTTGGATGGATGTGATATAATGGTAATTGATGGTATTGGACTCATAACTGGTAATTATTTAGGAGATGATGGGATTACTTCACATAGACATTATAAGATGCTTTTTACATGTTTTAATTGCACTTTTCAGCAAATAGCCATTATTTTTTATCATTCCTTGTTTAAGCTACATGTCATTATTTTCCCACACTTGCTGAGTACGACATGTGTTCACCCTTGCAGTTCCCCCACCAATAGTTTTCAGGTGATGCTTGAGAGTACTCTGAGGATAATGCGGAGCACTAGGTTGTGTGCTGCCGTCCACATGCTTGTGGTTTGATTGGAGCCGCGCTATCCCCTATGCTTAGTTTGCTTAGTTAGATTATTTCTGCTGCATTAGTTTCAGATTTTATTAGTATTAATGATCATTAGAGTTATAATTTGAGGATTATTTGAATATTGTAACAAAAGTACTTATTTGTTAATTTGTGCTATGGTAATTTTCTGTATATCTCTTGTGGTGCACTCGTGTGTGTATGTGTGTGTGTTGAACATCTTGGGCACACATATGCATTCACTTGGTTCATTTTCGGAACTAGGTGTCACATCAAACAGCAATGCCAACACTTACTCTCGTGAGTATGCATAAGAATTGAATGATGAGGAGGTGTAAACCTTCATTGTCCAAGCAAGAAAATATCATCCAATCGAATGCAATTCAAACGATGGAAGATTTTAAACTCGTACCTCGGTTGAAGAGCAGTTCGGGTTGAAGGTTGTTATGTGAGAAATTCATGACCATGGATTTTTGTGTAGCCTTCATGTTTGATGTCTTTTGCCAAGTCGAGGTTGGAGTTGAATGAGCTTCATATTGCTCCTCCATCAGGCCACCATCTGGAGCATTCCTTCACCATGAACTCAAAATGAGATCGATGGAAGGATATGCGCTTGAATTCTCCTGATGGTGTGTTGGGCTTGATGAGGCCTTCCAACTTCTTTACAAATTTTGTCCTGGCTGTACTAAAATCAAGAAGAAACAAAACAACTTGAAAACGGGTTACGTTAGATCAAAAGCAAATTGTACCCGTTGACAAATTGTTTTGAAACAACTTGCAAATGCAATGAGGATTAAGGGAAATCTTTTTTGTTTGAACTAGGAAGATGAATTCAAGTGGTTATGCCCAAAGTTCATATCCAAACAAATTTATTTCATAATTCAAAATTTTAATTTTATGTTGGGTGGAGATTTTACTTTCCAACATGCAAGTGTAAAAATTCAAACATGTTAAATGCAAATGCAAGGGTTGATGGGAAATTCAAATATGCAATTGGAAAATCAAATATGAGATAACTACCAATTAACCTATTGGCAAGGACTCACCAAATTTTTGAAGTCTGATGAGCAGGACTTACCTCTATTCTGTTTAGCCTGATGATGTGTTGTCCATGCCCGAAGATGACGGCATGGATGACTTCCTTGTTGGTAAGCTAAATCTCCTTTGGCTACCATCTTGTACAAGTGGGGCTTGTGGTGGCCTCGGCCTCGTCGGTGCCTCGATGAAGACTTGTTGATGTTGTGTCGACTTTTCCTTCAAGATATCCTTTCATGAACCTGGTGAGGCATGTCCTTCTTCTGCCATTCCTTTGTTGGCAGCTTAGTGGAGGGTCATTTGGATGGCCATGGATTCTCCGTCTTCTTAGAAAGTCATTGTGGATGACATGACAGAGTCTCCTCGTTGCTCATGAAGGCGTGAGGATGTCCACTTATGAGGGTGTCGCTTCGACCTTCAAGATATTCTTTTGATTCAACCCATGCTTGATCTAGGATCAAGAGGCTTCATTGGGCATAACGACATGTGGACTCCAGAATCAAACAAGAAATGCTTCATCCACAGTGTCGTTTTGCCCAAAGTTGCATGGGTTTGGTCAAAGTGTAGGGTTCAACAAGTGATTGTGGAACCCTTGGATCTTGAATGCTTTTCAAATTGGTCTGTCCTTGGCCAAATGCTTCATGAGCATGTCATAAATTTATCCTTGGCCATGGACAAGATACATCAAGGTAGGCTAGTGGAAGTTAAATTTGTTGGAATTCAAATTTACATAGCCTCCTTGATCATATTGATTCCACTTTTGACTTCCTTGTTTGTGGTGGCCTTTGTAGTTGTTTGGAAATGAAGCATCCTCATAGTTCTTAGGGAACTAAATTGCCAATGGTCCCATGTTGACATGGATTTTCACAAAACATGTGAATATCTGTGGCTTGGATTATCCAAACACCTTTCCATTGGCTCGACCTTCTTGATCTTTCAAGAGGAGGTCTAGTTCCGTGGCTAGTACGTCCACCATGTCAATGGTGTGCAAGCCATGTCAAAGGAATTGAAGCATTCATGGATACACCCCTTTGAATTGTGACCTTCTCCTCAATTAAATCTTTATGCTTCTCATGATCTTTGAGAAGAGGTCACCTCCAACTTCAGCAGGGATGTGATCACAGCTGATGAAGTCAACCTGTTGTAGGAGTTTTGGATGATGAACCAAACATCCATCCCCATGGTGAAGACAAACTAAGATATAATCTTGGAGCCTCCCCCAAGCTTTTGGGATAGATGCCTTTGGCTCCTACTGAAAGCTGCAGAATCTCCCCGTCGTTGTGGGCAACGATGTTGCCCAACGGGAAGAATTTGTTGAGGAACACCTTGAAGTACTAATGGAGTTAAGCTCTTGCATCCTATTTTGGCTTTCCCAAAGAATGGGCTAGCCAAACACTGTTTTCTCACAATGGAGAAAACAAAGCAAGGGTATTACTGTCTAATAACTACTAGTACTTACAACTTAATCATAATAGATAACTATCCTTCACTTCTATTCCTTCCCTGACAACAACGTCGGAAATGGTTGCTAGTATTTAATCTTAACACCACAGATCATCTCCGGTGATAGATGAGATCTGCAAGCACACGGAAGGTACTGTTGTAGCATTTCACCTAAGAGTATTCCCAAGGGTATCATATTTATCCCAAAAGAAGGTGGTGAAGTAAAGTAAACACTATTCTCATGATCAAGGTATAGAGTACTATATAATTATCAAAATAGGGATAAGATAATAATAGGTGTGTAGGATTGAAGAGCACGTGAAAAGCTACCAGAAGGGGGGTTAATGGTAGATTTAAAAATCTTACGCAGCAGAAACAGTTAAATCCCAACCCCTTCGGCAGAAAAATGATCTGTTAAAGAAATCGTGTGTGAGACTAATATAAATGAAGACGTGCATTCACCTCGCACATGGGGAATTATACAACACTTCGAACGCCAAGTGCGCCTACACACAGAAGCGCTTGATGAGGATTTTCGTGTTACCAGTGACCGCCTTGGTCAATTGGAAAATATGCAGATCGACACCAACACCAAAATCAACACGTTGGAGATTTCCATTCAAACATAGGTCTCACAAGGTGTAGTGTGACACAAAACTAAGCAATCTACTCTAAGGGTAAGGTTATCCTAGTAAGGGTTAAACGACGATAAGGGGCTGATCCTACTGTGCCCTGATTACTCATATACATAGCCTATTTGTGTCACTACAGGAAACATGATCATTTGCAATGGCTAGCTTTATTTGCGACGGCCTGCCGTTGCAAATAACGTAAATCACGACGACCTTCCTCGGGCTGTCGCAAAGGAGGAGGCCGTCGCAAATAAACTTTTATTTGCGACGGCTGCCGACGAAGCTGTCGCAAATAAGACTTATTTGCGACGGCCAACCCTAGGACCGTCGCAAATAAAATAGCCATCGCAAATAGGACCTTATTTGCGACGGCTGCAGAAAGTACCGTCGCAAATAACATCAATTGCGACGGCCTTAACTTATGACCGTCATAAATAAGGGCTAATATCGGCCCCATTGGTCGCCGATAGCTCATTCTCACACACCGCCCCCAAACACCCGCCGCCGCCGCGCCCCCGCCGCCCCCGTCGTGCCCCCGCTGCCCCACCCCCTCCGTGCCTGCCTTCGCGCCCGCCACCTCCCTCGCTGCTGTCCACGGCGCCGCGCCCGCTGCCCGCTGCCCGCCCCGTCGCGCCCCTGCCACCCCTGCCCCCGCCGCGCCCTTACCGCCCCCGCCCCCACCATGCCTGCCGACGCTGTTGGCCGCCCCGGACGTGCCGTCTGACGCTGCCGGCCTCCTCCGACGTAGGTATGATGCAATGTTGTAAAGCAGTTGTGAAGCAATGTTGTGAAGTGGTTGTGATGCAATGTTGTTAAATTTTCTTTCTTCTCCATTCCCACTAGCAATGTTGTGAAGCAGTTGTGATGCTAGTTATGATTAGGTGATGCAATGTTGTAAATTGTGAGCCGCCATCTACAATTGTTATGCTTAGAGTGTTGTAATTATGAGCTTATGTTAGGAGATGTGATGCTTATGTTTAGGTGATGCTTATGTTGAAATTGTGATTCTTAGAATTGTGATTCTTAGTAGAATTGATTTGAATTGAATTTATGTTGATAATTGATTTGATAATTATGAATAGAATTGAATTGAATTGAACTGATGCTTATGTTTAAGTTTATGGTTATGTTTATATTGAGAATTTAATTGCTTATGTTTAGGTCAATGCTTATGTCTATGTTTATAATACAATTGATTATATTTAGATTTATGTTTATTAATTGATAAATTACAGTTTAATAATTCTTATGTTTACGTTTAATTGAATTGCTTTGTTTTTTAGATTATGGTTATAATTTTTAATTTGATTTCTTGAGTGTTACTATATGTACAAAAATGGGATTCGGGTTGGCTTGACGTGACACAACCCATTTAGGACCCGACAGATTTAGTTGGAAGTTAAAGTAAGCATCTAAACCAGGGTTGTAAAATCATGCCTGGACAACTAGGTGCCCGTCGGCCGCCTGGACGCCTAGGTGCCCGCCATTAACGACAATTTCTTTCGCTTTAAACTACAGAGTCAAACATGGGTGAAGACCATAGTTGGATGTATATTGGCTGGAAGAGCAGAACTGGTGGTCACTCGAATGAGTGGTACATCAAGTTAGATAAATTTTTGGATCGAGCATTTTCGTTGTCAACGGAAGATATGGTGTTGTGCCCATGTACAAAATGTCGGAACACCAAGTTTTTTAGAAGATTGGAGCTTTCATTTCACTTATGTCGAAACGATTTCACTCCACATTTTGAAGTGTGGACCTTCCACGGCGAGACTAAATCTTGAGTCATAGTAGAAGTGGATGAGGATGATAATATAACAGAGGTTGATAGGATGGATGAGATGCTAGAAGCTCTGGAATCGGAGGATCCTCTTACAAATGAGGCAGAGGAGTTCTTCGAGGAGCTAAAGAAATCACAAGAGCCGTTGCATGAACACACAGTTGTGATCATACTTGCTTTTTTGACCAGATTTATGGCAATTAAGTCCAAGTACTTTTTTTTCCATCAACTGCTACAATGATCTCATGAAATTGATCTGCGATATCCTTCCACAACCTCACAAAGCGCCACCAGATATGTATCAGTCAAAGATCAAGATATTTGGTCTCAGTATGAACTATGAGAAAATCGATGTGTGCCCAGACAACTGCATGATATTCAGGAAAGAGCATGCCAATGAGAAGATGTGGTTGAAATGTGGTAAACCGAGGTATGTCGAAGTTGTTAATGACGATGACGATAAGGTGATGACAGATGTCGCACATAAGCAGCTTTGTTACTTGCCTGTGACACCTCAGTTGAAGCAGTTGTTTCTTTCAAAAAAACCGCAAGACACATGGGATGGCACAAAGAAGATAAACGTGAGAACAAAGAATTCTTGACACATCCGTCCGACAGTGATGAATGGAAGGCGCTAGACCATTTTGATCCAGATATTTCTCGTGATGCAAGGAATGTTCGCATCGGATTAGCGACAGACGAATTCTGACCGTTCAGTACAAACGCCACATCATACTCCTGTTAGCGTGTGTTTGTCATTCCATACAACCTGCCACCTGCTCTTTGAATGAAGAACGATTTCATGTTTCTCAGCCTCATTGTACCTGGACCTGATCATCCCGGGTCACGTCTCAACGTGATGTTGAAACCGTTGATCAAAGAATTGAAAGTCTTGTGAACAGGAGTCGAAGCGTACGACAGTTACAAGAAGCAGAAATTCAACCTTCGAGTTGCTTATTTGTGGTTCGTCCACGATTTGCCGGCATACGGCATGTTTTCCAGATGGAGCACTCACGGTCATCTGACGTGTCCGATATGTGCTTCAGACACGGATTGCTTTCGACTAACTCATGGAGGCAAAATATTTTACTTTGATTGTCACAGACGTTGTCTGCCCTCGAATCACATATTTAGGCAAAAGAGACATGTCTTTAGAAAGAACACTGTTGTCACTAAAGGACCACCAAAGCGTCTCAATGGGTCAGAAATTTCCGATATGTTGGACAAACTGGTGCCTGATGAAGGTCGTTCTGGATTTTTCGTAGGTTATGGAGAGGAACACAATTGGAATAACATATGTGGACTTTGGGAGCTATTGTATGTGAAGTCGTTTATTCTAATGCACCACATTGATGTCATGCATCAGGAGTGTAACATGAGGAAAGTATCATAAGCACTTGCATGGATATGCCTGACAAAACAAAATACAATTACAAAGATAGACTAGAATTAGCAGACATTTGTCACCATCCAACTCTTGAAATCTCTGAAAGTGGTGGGAAGCCACATGCTTCTTTCTATCTTTGATCTAAAGAAAAGAAAGAAGTTATGAAATGGATGAAAACATTGAAATTCCCAGATGGTTACGTAGCTAGCCTAAAACAAGCCGTGAATGTGAACATAAGAAACCTCACTAGGTTGAAGAGTCATGATTATCACATTATAATGGAAAGACTCTTACCTGTTATGTTTCGGGGCTATCTAGATGATGCGGTGTTAGATACCCATGGTTGATGGATAAGTTAGGGATGGTGGATATGTTAGAGAAGGAGATACCCATATTTTTATGTAAGATGGAAAAAAATTCCACATGGTTTCTTCAATCCAATGCAACATCTGCTTATCCATCTTCCATTTGAAGCTAAAGTTGGGGGTCCTGTGCAATACAGGTGGATGTATCACATTGAAAGAGCGATACGATATCTAAAACTAATGGTTGGCAATAGGGCAAGGGTGGAAGGGTGCATCGCTGAAGCATATGCTCTTAAGGAAGTAGGATACTTTTCAAGTGTCTACTTTGCAGAAGAAAACAATATCAATACTTCGCCGATTCGGTACAATGTGGACAAAGCACCCCCTTTAAGCGACCTTTCCATTTTTCAAACGAGAGGCACCACCGTTGGTAGCTACACGACCTACGTGCTATCTGAACATGACATGACTATTGCTTTACTCTACATGTACGCAAATATAGAAGACATGCAGGAATACTTTGAGTAAGTGTTTGTCCTACATTTATGCTAATCGACATATTTTGCTACACATGTATTCTAAAAGATGTTTTTTCACGTTCAGTGGTTCCATAGACAATATTGGCCACATAGGCATCAACCTAGGGCCAAACGAGTAGAAGGGATGCGAAAAGAAGGAATAAATGGAGGGCCGAGTTTCCTATCCTGGTTTTGAGATTATGCAATACTCTCTAGTCTTCTAATATTGTAAGTTACTATTATTAAAGAAGTATTATTTTAACTTATGATCATTTTGAATACTGTCAGACTTACAATGTCCATGAAGATTTGCAGCAGCTATCTTATGGATTGGTGAATGTTAGAAGCTATGGTCGATATGGCGTAAATGGCTTTCGATTCCGTACAACTCATTTTGAAGCTTTTCATCCTCTCGCAACAACATCAAATTCCGGTGTTGTGACGAGAGCAATTGACACTCAAGGGAATTTAACCGATTATTATGGGATCATTAACAAAATCCTTGAATTTACTTTTACTGGAAATAAAACCCTTCGAGTTGTCTTCTTTGACTGTGACTGGTTTGATCGCACTCATGGAACTCGAGAAAACCGATTTGGAATGGTGGAAGTGAAACATAAGGACCGACTACGAGGTTACAATACACTTGTTCTTGCACATCAAGTGGAACAAGTGTATTATCTACCTTATCCATGCACGAAGCTCAGTGCTTGGTGGGTGGTATATAAGGTGAATCCTCATGAGCGGTTATATACTCCTGGGGATGATGGTTACCAAGAAGTGTACCAACAAGAAGAGTTGCCAGACACTTTTATCGTCGAGCTTGGTGCAAGACTCGATCAATTAGTTGGAGATGTTGAAGATGTTGAAGATGTAGAGCCAGATGATATGCGAAAACGAAAATTAGAATAGGCCACGATGGAAGATCGTTGGGCTGGTTTAAGGAGTAGGGCACATGATAATGATGTTGATGAATTTTGAAAGTGATTACAATTAATGTTTTCTTGAAGATAGTAACATGAATTTTGTATATCTTATTTGCATATTTACTGATTTTCTATTGAAACAGGATGGCGCCAAAGAAGGGTAAGAAGGTGCCGCTGGTGAGGGGATTCCACCCCTCTAGACCTGAGGACGCTTTCGCTGGTGCCTCGTCGACTGGGAGCAGACGATCTCAGCTACTGGGGCACGTTCTGAGTAGCTCTAGAGCTTCGTCACAGGTAAATTTCACTCGTTTTTGACAAATTTTTCAAATTCAATTTCCAATTAAACTTACTTATGAATCATTTGAATGTTGTAGTCCTCACCGACTGACTTAGAGGCTACGACGCCAATTGAGCTTGGCTACCCTTCGGTGAGCCAGCCCTCAGCCAGCCAGCCCTCAACTGGCGAGCCTTCTGTTCCTGAGCCCTTTGACTCGGCTGGTGACGAGCCCTCTGGCTCACCTAATGTAGCACCCCAGCAGACGCGGAGGACGAGGAGGACTCACTTTGTCAGTCCTCCTTCGGTCCCTTCACAGAGGATCGTGATTCGTCCAGTCGGAGACATGTAATAAAAATTATAGTCTACAATTCTGGTTTCTTTTGGTTACTTAAGTAATGAATCAATAAATATCTTGCAGGGTTTGGGACAACACGTCTTTCACCGGTGAGAGACACAAAAGACCGGTGAACGGTGTCCTCGGATCCTTAGTGCGTTTACACTATCCCGGGGTCATCGACAGGGTGCCTGCTCTTTCGTGGGAGAACTACGCACGCGTCCATCACTAGGAGCATGACAACCTTCAGGAGGCCGTATAGGCCGATTTTATGGTAAGTATGTTAAAAATAGTTTCTAAGTTTTAACTCTTAAACTCTTTTAATGAACATCTCTTCAATATATTCTTTATCATAGGCAAGGTATACTTTAGAGGACCCGAACGACCCTCGCCTGGTTGAGGATGTGAGGAGAGTGTTTCACTACAACGCTGCCAAGGTGCTTCGATAAGCTTTATCGAACACTTGTGTTCAAATTATTAATGAGCACCTGAAGGCGAACCAACACCACGTGCTACACCTCCGGCAAGAGAGCGAGAGGCACCTGACGGAGGAGGAGTACGCGCAGGTAGTGGGGTGTAGTAAGTATTTTTTCTGATAATTTCCTTGATGATATTTTTAACGATCTACAACTATGTGCAGGGCCACGTGAACTGTTGCAGGGTCGGTCCGATGCATTTCAGGCCCTTTGTCAGTACTTGGCTAGCGATGAGTTTAAGGCTAAGTCCGGGAAGGCTCGAGGGTGCAGAGGGGTCGAGGGGAAGAGCAGGCACGACCAAGATAACCACTTGCGTTTAGCTAAATGCATGGTAAGTGTATGTAACTTATGTTTATATATTCATAATATACTATTTGTACTAACACGTATTGACAGGAGCGCGAGACGGGGGTGCCGACGTCCCCCGCTGAGATCTGGAAGAGAGGTCACAGGGACCCTTCTCAGCCTCAGGGATGCAGTCAGGCTGCAGCCGAGCAATTGGTATGTTTAGAAATCATTCATATTAAATATAACTATATGTATTGTTGAACTTACATGGTTTTCTTGTTTTACAGGCTAAGTACGGGGAGGAGGCTAGGAAGATACACGGCAAAGATTTTGATTGGGAACGTGAACCAATCGAGGCTCGCCATATTAGATGGAGTTGTCGACTCGAGGGTGGCAAAACCTGCGAGAGGTAGCTCCACGCAGGCTTCATCGGTGGGCACGTCAGGTCGCCACATCTCGCAGAGAGACATTGAGATATAGTCTCTCCGACAAACTGTAGAAGAGAACATCAGGCAACGGGAGGAGGAAAGGAGGGAGGCGGAACAACAAAGGATCGCATTGCAGACCACGATATCTTCCCAGGCAGCCTAGATGGCGCAGATGCGGGAGACAATGGAGGTAACAAAATGAAAACTAAAGTTCTCATTAATTCAGTGTAAATGACTTACTAATAGGTAATATCCAATGTTTGCAATGATAGGTCATGGCTCGGGCGCAAGGTTTGGGGATCTAGCTACCGCCACTTCTGGTCTTTCCAGGTGATCCTTCTTCTGCGGGTCAGGTAATTTCCTATGTCAACTTAACAATTCTAGTTTTACTTCAACTTCACCAAAACAAAGCAAGGAAATAGAGTCAGAGTTAGAGATAGTTAGATAGAGTGAGAGATAGAGTTAGAAGAGGGAGGAAGATAGAGAGAAAAGGATTGAGATAGAAGAAAGAGGGAGATAGTTAGATAGAAGAAAAGGATTGAGATAGAAGAAAGAGAGAGATAGAAGAAAGAGTGAGAGATAGTTAGATGGAGTGGGAGAGGAATGAAGAGAGAGAGGGAGATGTAGATGGGAGATAGAGGGAGAGGAAGATAGAGGGAGAGAGGGAGATGTAGAAGGAGATAGAGTGAAAATGATAGCAATTGAGAGATAGAGTGAGAGAGAGATAGATTGAGATAGAGAGAGGGGAATGAAAAGAGAGAGGAAGAGGGGATCTAGATGGAGATAGAGGGAGAGGAAGGGAGGGAGAGAGATGTTGATTCATTTATATTCTAACTCTAAGTTTCATTAATTGCAGAGATCTGCGACGGCTGCTCAAACTCCGTCGCCATCGTTACCGCCACCTGGAATTAGGCGCGACAACGACTTCAACTTTGGAGGTGGCTTCGGAGGTCAGACGGGCGAGTGAGCCCTTATTTGTTTTGTTGATGGTGATGTGCGATGTATCGAGAATGCTGTTTGTGATTGTGATGTTGTTTGTGTGTGATATATCATGTTTTGTTCTGTGATTCTGGCTATCGAGTCGGGTAGCATTTCCTTTTTTTTAAAAAAAATAAAAAACCTTATTTGCGACGGCTTCTTATACAGTATCGTCGCAAACTAGCCTCTGTTATTTGCGACGGCTAGGCTGTCGCAAATAGGGCCTTAATTGCGACGGCCAGGCTGTTGCAAATGGCCATGTGGGTCCCGTCGGATGAACGCGTGGGACCCATCGGCTAAACTTATTTGCAACAGCCAGGCCGTCGCAAATAGGGCCCAAATTGCGACGGCCCGACCGTCGCAAATAGATGAGTGGGGCCCACCTGCCCCCTGGCAATAACTTGCGACGACTACTGCTGGCCGTCGCAAATAGGGTTATTTGCGATGGTGGCTGTCGCAAATAAGCTTATTTGCGACGTATTACTTGCGACGGCCAAATGCCGTCGCAAATAGCTTATTTGCGACAGTTTTTCCCTTATTTACGACAGCCCTGGTCATTGCAAATCGGTCGGGATTCCTGCAGTGTGTACACATGAGTATGCTAACGATGAGTACTAAGGCTTAGTGGTCCAACATATGGTTCACGTGGTTTACCACGGACAATGTTAGGACGATTCCTGCCTCGAGCCTGTGGCATAGCCGAACGTGGGAGATTACGAAGGACAGACAGGGTTGTCACCAGCTGTCGCCTACCCCTACAACCTGTCGGTCTACGAGGCATCCAATGCTACATAACTAAGCACCACACTTACATGTTAAGTAAATACCTTAAGAGTCCGGATAGAAATATCATCCTAAGGCAATGACTAACCTAAACATCGTTGAGCCAATGTTGGGACCAAGCACTAACATATTCATATTAACATAATCATATTAATACCTAATTAGACTATAGTGGTGGTGTATGATGTTTATGATAACAAGATATGAACACTATGACTAGATCATAATAACATCTACACCTAGCACATACATGGACTCCACAATCAAACAAGAAATGCTTTGCCCAAGTATAAAAATAAATAAAGACTAATAAGAATACTATTATAAGGCATAGAGTCACAAATGTAAAGAAAGATACATGAGCTATACCTTTACCAATTTGGACTTGGGACTAGAGGCTCCTCTCTACATCCTAACCTCCACTAAGGACTAAGAGAGCACTAGTGTAATACACGAGAGAATGCTTGAGTGGTGTATGAAGTGAAATGAGGCCTCTCCTCCTATTAATACACAGAGTAGAAGCGGTTCCCGCCACCAAAAGAGCGCCAATCAATCTCCGTCGCTATCAGCTCACCGTAGGGAGTCGACACATGGAAGTTGATCGCATTTGGTGCCAGGAAAGGGTCGACCGACCCCACCTAGTCGACTGACTTGGTCCTAGCACTAACCGCGGTGTGCTTCCTCCAGGTGTCTGATAGGTGGGTCCTCTGACCATTTCAGGGTGCCACACCATTGGATGCCCTAAGATACTCCTGTAGGTGGGCTATTTGATGCATGTGTTGCCACATGTCGATGTCTGATTGGATGGGAAAGTATTCTTTAGGATTTCTCCCTTGAATTCACTTCAATTCTGTATAAAATTCCTGCATGCACCAATTTCTCCATGTACAAGTGAAACTAGGTTATTTCTAACTTTGATGTGTGTAAGAAATATTTATTCCATCACAAAATTGAGTTATATTGATGGTCAAAATTGGTATAACGTCCGTCAACAGTAAGTTTGTGGGAGCTTGAGATTGTGAGTTGCCCCAAGGATTGTTGTAATCACCCCGTGATTTAGTGGAAGAACAAGCCGACCTTCATGGTGGCTTGTTGAGGGTAGGATTGAAAGAGACCCGATCCTTTGTGGACTCCTCAATAGGGACGTAGGCTTCTTCGTGGAGCCGAACCTTGGGATAAATCCGTGTGTCTCTATTTTCCATTTGCCCTCATTTCTCGTTAGATCACTTTTAGGGTTCTTCGTGTTCTTTGTTTGAATCTTGCAATCCATCTAGCTAAAGTTATTTTTGTTACTTGCAATTGCTATACTAGACTGCTAGGTTGTTTTGCTTCATCTTCCATTGAGTATATCTTCAAAAAACACATAAAAATCTCGCCTTTGTGTGTTTACACTTACCTGACCGGACTAGTCCGCCCCTGCGTACTGAATAAGTTTTGACTAAGCAAATTTTAGATTTTGGCCAATTCATCTCTCCTCTAGGTAACATTCAATTAGTATCAGAGCCTAACTCTCCCTAATGCTTAACAGCTTGGAGAGGAGATGGGAGAACTAGCGAGAAGGATTTGCTGATTCATGACACCACCGGTACCGACGAGAACAACGTGAATGGGGAACAAGGATCGAAATCTTCACCCTCCAAGAACAGCAACACGTAGAATACCAAGCCAAAACCTCCTCCCTTCGATGTCAAAAGCGAAGATGAAGATGAAGATGAAGAAGTGAAGCGCCTTGCGGATCTTCTTTAAAAAGTGAGAGATAAATCCAAGAGGAGGAGAAGGCTTGAGAAAGAGAAGAAGCTCAAGAGGAGTGAAGAAGATTACACTCAATATCCTTTTAACTATGAGCGCTTGAACTCTCACTCTAACTACTTGTCTATTCCTATGGGCAAACCTCCACATTTCGACGGCGCTAACTATACCATGTGGAAGCGTAACATGAAGTTGCATCTTAATTCTCTCATTCCTACACTTTGGCATATTTTTTGCACATGTGTTGATATCCCCGTGGATGATGAAGAGCTTACTCCCGAGCAAGAACAACAAATTCACCGCAAGCTAAAGCGGCGGCCGTGCTCAACTCGTCCTTGAGCCAAGAAAAATTCAACAAGGTGGACGGGATGGAGCAAGCCAAAGAGATTTGGGACACCCTCAAGATTGCTCATGAAGGCAACCGATCTGTGAGGGAGGCCAAGATTGAGATGATCGAGGGGGAACTTGGAAGATTTGCCATGAAAGATGGCTAGACCCCTCAAGAGATGTACAACCGACTCAAAACCCTCATCAATAGGAGTCGGGCGTACGGATGCAAGAAATGGAAGGAGCATGAAGTGGTTAAGAGGATGATAAGAGCCTTCATGCCCCGGAATGATACTTTTTGCACCCTCATTTGAGAGAGACCTAACTTTCACAAGATGACTCCAGATGAGGTGCTTGGGAAGTTCATTAACCACGAGATGATGGAGATGGAAGCACATCACGTCAACGATCTTGCCAAGGTCACATCCTCCATGAAGAAGGGCATTGCTCTCAGATCCTCACTAATAGGATCTTGGTTCCCGATCTTTCGATGAGAATAGGAGGGTTCGATTTGTGTAGGAGAAGACGTTGGCGATCCGACTACACCGTCCCCAAGACGATGCGCCTTAGCGATCGGTACACCGACTCCGAAGTTGTAATTATCTTGCTGGTGCACAATCAACCTGACCACGAGGGTCTTTGTTCCTGAAAGCAATCGAAGAACACGCAAGAACAAGAAGAACAAGCACTTATCTGTTGAATCAATCTAAAGTGGGGTTCTGGATACAAGTAGACGGGCGATCGAGTCGACACGCGCGTGTACAAGGAAGCAGCAGAAGCTAACTTACGAATAAACAAAAACCCACCAGCTAATGATGGCGGCTGCTACTATTTATTACCTCCCTAGGGTCGTGAGAAACCCTAATCACGAGTCCCTAATGGACTCCAAACGATACATGGGCCATGGGCCCAATTTTGGTGCTGCAGCACCCTGGACAGAAAAAGGTATTGGTATTAAAATAACTATTGCGGCCCACTCCGAATAGATATGGACATGAGGCCAGATCCGTTTGAAAGTAGACTTGATAATCTTTCCAGGAAGTACTTGAACGCCCAGATCGGAGTCCGTATGAAATCGTGGTGGCCGTCACAAGTTGGTGCTGTTCTGCTGTCCAAATCCCGTCTGCGCGAATTCCCTTCCCATTGGCTCCTCTCCATTGTTCCTAAGCAAAACAAGAAAGCACGTAGTTCCACGGTCTAGATAAGATGGACATAAGGCCAATAACGAGTTCACCTCATAGTTTAGTTGACGTGCACGAGCGCGAGTGATCGGACCAGAAACCGGTAGCTGAGTTGGTGTGGATGTATCGAGGGTGTTGATGTCCTCATCATCCTCCCCTTCTTGCATTTGAGTCGTCCGCGACTCAAGCTCATCTTCTTCTCCCAAATATGGCTTCAAATCTGCAATGTTAAATGTGGGACTAACCCCAAAATTCGCAGGCAACTCGAGTTCATATGCATTATCATTAATTCTTTCTAACACTTTGAATGGACCATCAGCTCGAGGTAACAATTTAGACTTTCTCAAATCAGGAAACCTATCCTTTCGCAAATGTAACCAAACTAAATCACCAGGTTCAAAAGTGATAGTTTTCTTTCCCCTACTACCAGCAAGTTTATACTTGGCATTCATGCACTCTATATTCTTCTTAGTGGTTTCATGCAATTTTAAGATCAATTCAGCACGATGTTTAGCATCAAAATTCACTCGTTCCATTGAAGGAAGAGGTAATAAATCAATAGGAGCACGGGGTACAAATCCATAAACAATCTCAAAAGGGCATTTCTTAGTACTAGAATGTAGGGAACGATTATAAGCAAACTCAACATGAGGCAAACACTATTCTCATATTTTTATATTCTTTTTCAAAACAGCCCTAAGCATGGTAGATAAACTTCTATTCACAACCTCAGTTTGACCATCAGTTTTGGGATGACAAGTAGTTGAAAATAAAAGCTTAGTCCCCAATTTTGCCCATAACGTTCTCCAAAAATGGCTAAGAAACTTAGCATCACGATCTGAAACTATTGTGTTTGGCACACCATGCAATCTAACAATATCTCGGAAAAACAAATCAGCAACATGTGTAGCATCATCACTTTTACGACAAGTTATGAAGTGTGCCATTTTAGAAAATCTATCCACAACAACAAAGATGCTATCCCTCCCCTTCTTTGTTCTAGGCAGTCCTAAAACAAAGTCCATAGAAATATCCTCCCAAAGCATGCTAGGAACAGGAAGAGGCATGTACAAACCATGTGGATTAAGTCGTGACTTAGCTTTTTGACATGTCGTGCAGCGAGCAACAAAGCGCTCCACGTCTCGCCTCATCCTTGGCCAAAATAAATGACCAGCAAGTATGGCCTCCGTCTTTTTCACTCCAAAGTACCCCATCAGCCCGCCTCCATGCGCTTCTTGTAACAACAACAAATGAACGGAGCTAGCTGGAATGCATAACTTGTTAGCTCTAAACACATAGCCATCATTGAGGACAAATTTATTCAATGTTTTTCTGTCTTTACATTTCAGCAATACATCTTTGAAATCAGCATCATGTTCATATTGATCTTTAATCGTTTCTAATCCAAAAATTTTAAAGTCAAGTTGAGATAGAAGAGTATAACGTCTAGATAAAGCATCAGCAATAACATTATCCTTTCCCTTTTTTTGTTTAATGACATAAGGAAAAGACTCAATAAATTCCATCCACTTAGCATGCCTACGGTTTAGTTTCCCTTGACTCCTAATATGCTTTAGTGATTCATGATCAGAATGGATAACAAATTCTTTGAGCCACAAATAATGCTGCCATGTTTCTAAAGTTCGTACAAGAGCATATAATTCCTTATCATAGGTAGAATAATTTAGAACAGGCCCACTCATTTTCTCACTAAAATATGCAACAGGTTTTCCTTCTTGTAACAAAACACCACCCAATCCAATCCCACTAGCATCACATTCAAGCTCAAAAGTCTTAGAAAAATCAGGAAGTTGGAGAAGAGGTGCATGCGACAACTTATCTTTCAGTATGGTAAAGGCGTTATCTTGTGTGGTGCCCCAAGAAAAAGGCACCCCCTTCTTCGTAAGGTCATTCAATGGAGCAGCAATGGTGCTGAAATCCTTCACAAAGCGACGATAGAACCCAGCCAGCCCTAGAAAGCTCCGCACCTGTGTGATGGTCTTTGGTACAGGCCACCCCTGAATAGCCTCTACCTTGGCTTGGTCAACTTCAATTCCCTGTGGAGTAACAACATAGCCAAGGAAAGAGACTCGATCTGTGCAAAAGGTGCACTTCTCAAGATTACCAAATAATCGTGCCTCACGCAAAGCATTAAAAACAGCACGTAAGTGATCAAGCTGTTCATCCATGGATTCGCTATAAATCAATATATCATCAAAATACACAACAACAAATTTTCCAATGAATGCACGCAAAACCTCGTTCATTAATCTCATGAAGGTGCTAGGTGCATTAGTTAACCCAAAAGGCATGACTAACCACTCATATAAACCGAACTTAGTTTTGAAAGCAGTTTTCCATTTATCTCCTAGTTTCATGCGAATTTGGTGATAACCACTACGCAAATCAACTTTTGAGAACACAACAGCACCACTCAATTCATCAAGCATATCATCTAAGCGTGGAATAGGATGACGATATCGAATGGTTATATTGTTAATTGCTCTACAATCCACACACATACGCCATGATCCATTCTTTTTAGGTACTAGAATAACTGGAACAACACAAGGACTAAGAGACTCACGTACATAACCTTTGTCAAGTAGTTCTTATACTTGGCGCTGAATCTCCTTTGTTTCTTCTGGATTTGTCCTATATGGTGCACGGTTGGGCAATGAAGCACCGGGAATGAGGTCAATCTGGTGCTCAATCCCTCGAAGTGGTGGTAGTCCTGGTGGTATTTCACTTGGAAACACATCAGAATATTCCTGCAAAATGTTAGCAACAGCAGGAGGCTAAGAATGTTGCACATCGTAAAGGGAAATCAAAGCATCTTTGCATACCAAAGCATAGGCAACAGAGGTGGAAGCAATCAGTTCATTAATATCAGATTTCGTAGCAAACAAGCATTTTCCCTTCAGAGATATCTCATTTTTCTTATCAAACACAGATTTGGCATTGTTATTGTTCTCAATGTTAGCATGGTCCTGATATTTAGTTTTCCTAGCTCTAGCAACACCATCTTGCACAATAGCTTCAGGAGACATAGGATGCAACACAATTTTTTTATCGTGGTAAAGAAAAGAATACTGATTTGATCTACCATGATGCATAGAATCTCTATCAAATTGCCAAGGTCTTCCTAGCAGAATATTACAAGCTTGCATAGGCACAACATCACATTCAACGACATCCTTATATGATCCAATAGTAAAATTGATTCGCACAAGTCTAGTTACCTTTGCCTTACCGCTGTTGTTTAACCATTGAATGTAATAGGGATGTGGGTGCGGTTTGGTGCTTAGTGCCAGCTTGGTCACCATGTCACTGCTGGCCAAGTTGTTGCAGCTACCTCCATCAATGATCATGCGGCAAGATCGCTCTTTGACGACACACTTTGTTTGGAATAATGTGTGCCTTTGATTTTGTTCCGCTTTCTCCATTTGTGCACTAAGCACACGCTGCACAATGAGACTATCATAGCGCGCTGCATCTTCAGCACCAATATGCTCTTCTTGATGTTCATCGCTACCTGCATAGTTAGCTGCAAGCAAAACACATGTATCGTCATCAAAATCGCTAGCAGATTACTCACCATCATCTTTAACAATTAGAACACGTTTGCTTGGGCAGTCACGCTGCACATGGCCAAAACCCTTGCACTTGTGACATTGAACGTCTCTAGATCGTCCGGTAGATGCTACGGAAGAAGCACTCTCGGTGCGCTTTTGGGTGGTCTTTACTGCTGAGCTAGTGGAAGAAGCACGCGGCTTGTTGCTGGAAGAAGAAGGTGCTGCCCGACTTTGTGAAGAAGATGGCGGAGAAGCACGCCAGGTCGAAGGAGTAGCCGTGCGTGGTTGCCATGAGCTAGTCTTTCCTGCAGAAATATTAGTTCTAGAGCTAGCTCGTCGTCCCTGCACTTCCCTTTCAGCTTTACAAGCAAGATGAAACAAACGGGTAACATTATTGTATTCTTTATAAGCAAGTATGTCCTGAATTTCACGGTTTAAACCACCCAAAAATCTAGCCATAGCTGGTTCCTCATCCTCGTCTAAATTACAACGCAACATACCCATTTGTAATTCCTGAAAATACTCTTCTACACTTTTAGCTCCCTGTCTCAATTGTTGTAACTTATTTAACAGATCACGTGCATAGTAAGAAGGAACAAATCTAGCCCCCATGAGCCGTTTCAAAGCATCCCAAGTTTGTGGTATGTTATTAGGATTTTTCTTGCCATGTTCTATCCACCAAACAGAAGCAAAATCAGTAAACTCACTAGTGGCTGCTCTAACTCTTTCGTTTTCAGGAAACTCATGACATGCAAATTTTTGATCAACAGAAATCTCCCAAGTAATATATGCATCAGGGTCATATTTACCATCAAAATGAGGTATCTTAAATTTGATCTTGTTAAAAGTATCTTCATGATTGCGTACCTCACGCCGACGATGTCCACCTATGCCTTGACGGTTGCGTTGTAGCCGGCGCTGTGGCCTAGCTTCCTCATCTTCCCCAATCTCCGTATCTGCAGAATAGTCATCTTAATTGTCACGTACAATACTAGGAGCATTGCTCACCTGTCCATCTGCGGTGCGTCCACGATCCCTCTCCTCAAGGCGCTGCAGGATGGCTCCAATAGAGGTGTTCAATGTTTGAATGGAACTCTCCAACGTGCTGATTTTGGTGTTGGTGTCGATCTGCATATTTTCCAATTGACCAAGGCGGTCACTGGTAACTCGAAAATCCTCATCAAGCGCTTCTGTGTGTAGCCGCACTTGGCGTTCGAAATGTTGTATAATTCCCCGTGTGTGAGGTGAATGCACGTCTTCATTTGTATTTGCTCCTCCTGCCATGGTTAGTAGAAAAAAAATCCAATATGAAAGTGTAACGTTATCTCTAGCTACAAAGGTGCTGGTAGAGATAACTCGCTCACTCTCAACCTGTTCAATCAAGCTCTTACCTGTTCTTACAAAGCTCAGCAAGAAGGTGATGGCAACCAGCAAGTAATGAACAACTTCAAGAGCAGGTGTCAATCTATGGCTTTAGGTGGCTGAACTAGCACAAGGAGCAGACTTTCACCACGTTAATCACAACAAGCTGAATAAATATTCTACGACAGTACTGTGCTGATCTTAGTCTAGACCGTACTAGAGACGCGAGCCGAGACACCAATGACGTCACCAAAAACACCCCAAACAACAATCTGATTTTTTTTTCTTTTTTTTTCGTTTTTTTTTGTTGGGGTGGTCACCCAAACTCTCTCTAGATGGAATCAGGAGACCCTAGAACAAAATTTGCACATGCGGCTTTTGATCTTGCACTTGCCTTTTTTTTCTTCTCTAATTGCTTGTGGCTTTTGTGCGGCTTTTGATTTTGCACTTGCCTTTTTTTTTCTTCTCTAATTTCTTGTGGCTTTTGTGCGGCTTTTGATTTTGCACTTGCCTTTTTCTTGTTGTCAAACTCAAATTACTAATCTGAATCAAACTCGAAGTAGCAATCTGATTCGAACTCTAACTAGTAATCAGACTCAAACTCGAACTAGCAATCCGACTCAAACTCGAAGTAGCAATCTGATTTGAACTCGTAATCTGACTCAAACTCGAACTAGCAATACGACTCAAACTCAAAGTAGAAATATGATTTGAACTTGTAATCCGACTCAAACTCGAACTAGTAATACGACTCAAACTCGAAGTAGCAATCTCATTCAAACTCAAACTAGTAATCCGACTCAAACTCGAGCTACGAATCTGACTCGAACTAGGTGACCGAATGTGACACGAACTCGAAACTCTAGTGGTGCAAAACTAAAGACCAGCAACTTGACTCGTCGAAGCAACCATGAACTCAACAAGTCTTGACTAAGTGGAGAAAGTAAAAGGCACAATGGTCTAGGAATAATGGAAAAAACAGATCTGGTATTTTTTTGGGGCTTTTTTGGACTATAAGATGATAACCGCGGAAGGAAAAGTAATGGTAGCACTCTCACCGATTAACCTTGCTCTGATACCACTTCATAGGATCTTGGTTCCCGATCTTTCGATGAGAATAGGAGGGTTCGATTTGTGGAGGAGAAGACGTTGGCGATCCGACTACACCGTCCCCAAGACGATGCGCCTTAGCGATCGGTACATCGACTCCGAAGTTGTATTGATCTTGCTGGTGCACAATCAACCTGACCACGAGGGTCTTTGTTCCTGCAAGCAATCGAAGAACACGCAAGAACAAGAAGAACAAGCACTTATCTGTTGAATCAATCTAAAGTGGGGTTCTGGATACAAGTAGACGGGCGATCTAGTCGACACGCGCGTGTACAAGGAAGCAACAGAAGCTAACTTACGAATAAACAAAAACCCACCAGCTAATGAGGGCGGCTGCTACTATTTATTACCTCCTTAGGGTCGTGAGAAACCCTAATCACGAGTCCCTAATGGACTCCAAACGATACATGGGCCATGGGCCCAATTTTGGTGCTGCAGCACCCTGGACAGAAAAAGGTCTTGGTATTAAAATAACTATTGCGGCAGACTCCGAATAGATATGGACATGAGGCCAGATACGTTTCAAAGTAGACTTGATAATCTTTCCAGGAAGTACTTGAACGCCCAGATCGGAGTCCGTATTAAATTATGGTGGCCGTCACAAGTTGGTGATGTTCTGCTGTCCAAATCCCGTCCGCGCGAATTCCCTTCCCATTGGCTCCTCTCCATTGTTCCTAAGCAAAACAAGAAAGCACGTAGTTCCACGGTCTAGATAAGATGGACATAAGGCCAAGAACGAGTTCACCTCATAGTTTAGTTGACGTGCACGAGCACGAGTGATCGGACCAGAAACCGGTAGCTGAGTTGGTGTGGATGTATCGAGGGTGTTGATGTCCTCATCACTCACCCAAGTCCAAATGCAAAGAGGTGCAAGCCTCAAGCAATGATGAAGATAGCGAAGAAGAAAACACCAACATGGATGATGAGGAGATGGCCTTATTCATCAAAAGGTTCAAGAGAATGATGAGGAGAAGAAGAGAGTCCAACTATTAGAGCAAAGGCAAGGAGAAGAGCAAGTCAAGGTCCAATAGAGCTTGCTATAACTGTGGTGAGTGTGGTCATTTCATTGTGAATTTCCCATATGAAAAGGAAGAGGACAAGAAGAATACAAAGGATGAGAAGCCTCAAGAGAAGAAGATGTTCAAGAATAAGAAAGCACATGGCCACACACATGCTGGAAAGGAGTGGGACTCCAACGATAAGTCCTCTTCCGAAGATGAAGAGTAGATGACAACCATTGCCATCAAGAAGCCAACCATGAAGAAAAATCTCTTGCCTAACAAGGAGAATGGAGGACCTCAAGCCACACATGCCTCATGGCAAAGGAGGGAAAGCAAAAGGTTAAATCTAAAACTTCTTGCGTTCTATTAAACATGAAGATTTTGATAGTGATAGTGAAAATGAGTACATATTTAAAGGCTTGAACAAAAGTGCTACAACTAGGATGAAAATGCATTCCGATGAAATATTAGATAAGGAGGAACTTCTTGATGAACAAGAGGAATTGCTTGCAAAGGAGCGGCAAAAGAATCTTGATCTAGAGAAGCTCCATGAGCTTGAGAGGGATAAAAACAGAGCACTTGAACTTGCCAAGAGCATGGACACTTTCTCAAGTCTCAAGAGTTCGAATGTTGTGCTCCAAGATGAACCTGTGAACTTGAACAAAGTTAACAACAATCTTGAGGCACAATTCGAAACTCTCAAGTCAAGTGTCTCCTCTTCCTGGATTGTGCCTCAAGATTGTTGTTAACTTTGTTCAAGTTCACAAGTTCATCTTGGAGCACAACATTCGAAACTCTCAAGTCAAGTTTCTCCTCTTCCATCTCAACAAGCTCAAACTTATCTAATTTGGAATCAAACACTAAAACTTGCAGATGTGTTAATCTTGTACTTGACTTGAAGAACGAGCTCAAAGTGACAAAGAGCAAGAGCACACCTAAGGGTGGCATCTTAGACAAGGAGAAGATCAAGTATGCACGTAGTGCATACTCGATCACAAGATCTCCCTTGATCAAAAATGGTCTTTGCTATTTTAAAGGAGGAAAGCAAAATGCTAGACTTTTCAAGAATAACAAGATGTGTGAGACCTATGTGTGCTGAATACATTGGCAATTTAAATAAAAGCGAAGGTTCACACGCAAAGTTTTGAGTTTTGCTGAAAAGCTCACTTCGGATTGTCCAAACTTGCGGAAATCCGTTTTGCACTGTCTGAACTTCATCGCACATGAACTGCACGTGTTTTCTCGCTTCAGATTGTCTGAACTTTTCTCGCGTGACTTGCACATGATGGACACTTAGGATTGTCCGAACTTTCACACATGTGAGATGGACGTGAGTCGACACAGGTCGATCTTTACCAACGTGTTTTTAGGAGTAACATTACTCTCGATGGTTTAGGACTGTCCCAACTTTCTCAATGCATATCGGGAGTAACAGTTACTGTGCAGAGTTTTCATATTGAGTCCAGTTGCTCTGTTTTATTCTGTTCTACTCTATTTTAACTTACAATGTTTCAAACTTACTTTTGTCTTATGAGAAGGTTTGCTTAGTATTCATTTACTATGTTTTTGATGTGTTATGGCTGATTATGGTGGTTAAACATTGCTATGGTTCCGAACATGTTTATGTGATGTGCTCACGTAAGGTGTTGTGTTTTTTGGATTAACGAGAGTCAGGTCGAGGACTTGGGCTTGCAAAGATTGGTTGTGTGTTCATGTGCAGGTGTTTCTTGAGGTCAAGACATGACTGGTGACAGGATCCATTGAACTAGTCTTAGGGATAAGATGAGGTTCAACAACCAAGTTCGAAAGGAATTGTGGTTGAATTGATCGAGAGGTCACACAACATGTTTTGGTCAAGAACAATGCATATGAAGGTATCATGGACGTTGTTGGAAAGTGTTTGCACATATGCAAGAGATGCATGGATGTGGCTATATTGTTCTAAGGCGTGATGAAGAAATGTGGACGTGAATATGTGGGTGGAAAGGTCCAACCGTATGGATTATGCCTCATGCAGCGGTTGAGGTGGTTATGGTTCATTTATGCAAGATTTTGTGTTAGTTTTGGTTAGATTTCGTGTGGGTCATGAAGTTGAGTTATTTTAGGAATGTTTAGTACGTTCCTAAGATTTTTGGAAGTCTTGGGATTGCTTCTATCTGTGTATGGAAGAGTCCTAAGTAGTTATGGTAAGTTTGAGTTAGTGTCCAAGTAGGATGGAAGTCTTAGTTTGGATTGGGTTGGCCTTAGGGCTAGTTATATATGCAAGTGATGCCAAAGTTCTTTGTAAGATGACTTTGGATTGTTCCTCTTGTGTTCTATTGAATAAATATTGTAGTTTCAGAGGAGTTTTTTGCCTTGTTCATCCGCCTCGTTTCATACAAGTTTTTCTTGCCGAGTTTCTGGACAAACCGATGCTGCTTTGGTATTTTGATCATAATACGCATTTTACAGATCCAATTGACGTGATTATTTTTGGGTTGTCTTCGCAAATTGATTATCTATCATCTTTGAAAATTTCATGGTCATTGTATTTGCGGTTTTTGATCCACACGAGTTTCTATGCAGCATTGCTGGTCTGTTTTTAAATCGGGTAGAGCAGTTTGACCTTCGTCTAGTCTTTTGATCATATTTCAAGTTCTACTTAGTGTTTTCATGTGATTCTTGTTGTATTAGTTCCATGACTTGATTCTTTACAATCCACACTTGTTTTTTGTCACGGTTGGACACATTGAAAATAGATTGCACACATGGTTTCTTACCAGATAGATTTTCTACCGAGGGGTTTTTGTTGCTTCCCCTAAAAAAGTTTAATTATACCATTCCCCCCTCTGGTAGCTTTTCACGTGCTCTTCGATCCTACAAATGATATCAGAGCCAAAGTACTCTAATCTTTGTGATTTGCACGTGTTTTGACTAATGGGCATGGAGAAATACTGATGAGGACATCAACACCCTCGATACATCCACACCAACTCAGCTACCGGTTTCTGGTCCGATCACTCGCACTCGTGCACGTCAACTAAACTATGAGGTGAACTCGTTCTTCGCCTTATGCCATCTTACCTAGACCGTGGAACTACATGCTTTCTTGTTTTTCTTAGGAACAATGGAGAGGAGCCAATGGGAAGGGAATTCGCGCGGACGGGATTTGGACAGCAGAACAACACCAACTTGTGACGGACACCACGATTTTATACGGACTCCGATCTGGGCGTTCAAGTACTTTTTGGAAAGATTATCAAGTCTACTTTCGAACGGATCTGGCCTCATGTCCATATCTATTTTGAGTCGGCCGCAATAGTTATTTTAATACCAAGACCTTTTTCTGTCCAGGGTGCTGCATCACCAGAATTGGGCCCATGGCCCATGTATCGTTTGGAGTCCATTAGGGACTCGTGATTAGGGTTTCTCACGACCCTAGGGAGGTAATAAATAGTAGCAGCCGCCCTCATTAGCTGGTGGGTTTTTGTTTATTCGTAAGTTAGCTTCTGCTGCTTCCTTGTACACGCGCGTGTCAACTAGATCGCCCGTCTACTTGTATCCAGAACCCCACTTTAGATTGATTCAACAGATAAGTGCTTGTTCTTCTTGTTCTTGCGTGTTCTTTGATTGCTTGCAGGAACAACGGCCCTCGTGGTCAGGTTGATTGTGCGCCAGCAAGATCAATACAACTTCGGAGTCGGTGTACCGATCGCTAAGGCGCATCGTCTTGGGGACGGTGTAGTCGGATCGCTAACATCTTCTCCTCCACAAATCGAACCCTCCTATTCTCATCGAAAGATCGGGAACCAAGATCCTATCAAGTGGTAATCAGAGCAAGGTTAATCAGTGAGAGTGCTACCATTACTTTTCTTTCCGCTGTTATCATCCTATAGTCCAGAAAAAGCCCAAAAAATACCAGATCTGTTTTTTCCATTATTCCTAGACCATTGTGCCTTTTACTTTCTCCACTTAGTCAAGACTTGTTGAGTTCATGGTTGCTTCGACGAGTCAAGTTGCTGGTCTTTAGTTTTGCACCACTAGAGTTTCGAGTTCGTGTCACATTCAGTCACCTAGTTCGAGTCAGATTTATAGTTCGAGTTTGAGTCGGATTACTAGTTTGAGTTTGAATCAGATTGCTACTTCGAGTTTGAGTCGGATTGCTAGTTCGAGTTTGAGTCTGATTACTAGTTCGAGTTCGAATCAGATTGCTACTTCGAGTTTGAGTCAGATTAGTAATTTGAGTTTGACAACAAGAAAAAGGCAAGTGCAAAATCAAAAGCCGCACAAAAGCCACAAGCAATTAGAGAAGAAAAAAAAGGCAAGTGCAAAATCAAAAGCCGCACAAAAGCCACAAGCAATTAGAGAAGAAAAAAAAAGGCAAGTGCAAGATCAAAAGCCGCATGTGCAAATTTTGTTCTAGGGTCTCCTGATTCCATCTAGAGAGAGTTTGGGTGACTACCCCAACAAAAAAAAACGAAAAAAAGAAAGAAAAAAAAATCAGATTGTTGTTTGGGGTGTTTTTGGTGACGACATTGGTGTCTAGGCTCGCGTCTCTAGTACGGTCTAGACTAAGATCAGCACAGTACCGTCGTAGAATATTTATTCAGCTTGTTGTGATTAACATGGTGAAAGTTTGCTCCTTGTGCTAGTTCAGCCACCTAAAGCCATAGATTGACACCTGCTCTTGAAGTTGTTCATTACTTGCTGGTTGCCATCACCTTCTTGCTGAGCTTTGTAAGAACAGGTAAGAGCTTGATTGAACAGGTTGAGAGTGAGCGAATTATCTCCACCAGCACCTTTGTAGCTAGGGATAACGTTACCCTTTCATATTGGATTTTTTTCTACTAACCATGGCAGGAGGAGCAAATACAAATGAAGACGTGCATTCACCTCGCACACGGGGAATTATACAACACTTCGAACGCCAAGTGCGGCTACACACAAAAGCGCTTAATGAGGATTTTCGAGTTACCAGTGACCGCCTTGGTCAATTGGAAAATATGCATATCGACACCAACACCAAAATCAGCACGTTGGTGAGTTCCATTCAAACATTGAACACCTCTATTGGAGCCATCCTGCAGCGCCTTGAGGAGAGGGATCGTGGACACACCGCAGATGGACAGGTGAGCAATGCTCCTAGTATTGTACGTGACAATGAAGATGACTATTCTGCAGATACGGAGATTGGGGAAGATGAGGAAGCTAGGCCATAGCGCCGGCTGCAACGCAACCGTCAAGGCATAGGTGGACATCGTCGGCGTGAGGTACGCAATCATGAAGATACTTTTAACAAGATCAAATTTAAGATACCTCATTTTGATGGTAAATATGACCCTAATGCATATATTACTTGGGAGATTTCTGTTGATCAAAAATTTGCATGTCATGAGTTTCCTGAAAACGCAAGAGTTAGAGCAGCCACTAGTGAGTTTACTGATTTTGCTTCTGTTTGGTGGATAGAACATGGCAAGAAAAATCCTAATAACATACCACAAACTTGGGATGCTTTGAAACGGCTCATGCGGGCTAGATTTGTTCCTTCTTACTATGCACGTGATATGTTAAATAAGTTACAACAATTGAGACAGGGAGCTAAAAGTGTAGAAGAGTATTTTCAGGAATTACAAATGGATATGTTGCGTTGTAATTTAGACGAGGATGAGGAACCAGCTATGGCTAGATTTTTGGGTGGTTTAAACCGTGAAATTCAGGACATACTTGCTTATAAAGATTACAATAATGTTACCCGTTTGTTTCATCTTGCTTGTAAAGCTGAAAGGGAAGTGCAGGGACGACGAGCTAGCTCTAGAACTAATATTTCTGCAGGAAAGACTAGCTCATGGCAACCACGCACGACTACTCCTTCGACTGGGCGTGCTTCTCCGCCATCTTCTTCACAAAGTCGGGCAGCACCTTCTTCTTCCAGCAACAAGCCACGTGCTTCTTCCACTAGCTCAGCAGTAAAGACCACCCAAAAGCCCACCAAGAGTGCTTCTTCCGTAGCATCTACCAGACGATCTAGAGACGTTCAATGTCACAAGTGCAAGGGTTTTGGCCATGTGCAGCGTGACTGCCCAAGCAAACGTGTTCTAATTGTTAAAGATGACAGTGAGTACTCATCTGCTAGCGATTTTGATGACGATACATGTGTTTTGCTTGCAGCTGACTATGCAGGTAGCGATGAACATCAAGAAGAGCATATTGGTGCAGAAGATGCAGCGCGCTATGATAGTCTCATTGTGCAGCGTGTGCTTAGTGCACAAATGGAGAAAGCGGAACAAAATCAAAGGCACACATTATTCCAAACAAAGTGTGTCGTCAAAAAGCGATATTGCCGCATGATCATTGATGGAGGTAGCTGCAACAACTTGGCCAGCAGTGACATGGTGACCAAGCTGGCACTAAGCACCAAACCGCACCCACATACCTATTACATTCAATGGTTAAACAACAGCGGTAAGGCAAAGGTAACTAGACTTGTGCGAATCAATTTTACTATTGGATCATATAAGGATGTCGTTGAATGCGATGTTGTGCCTATGCAAGCTTGTAATATTCTGCTAGGAAGACCTTGGCAATTTGATAGAGATTCTATGCATCATGGTAGATCAAATCAGTATTCTTTTCTTTACCACGATAAAAAAATTGTGTTGCATCCTATGTCTCCTGAAGCTATTGTGCAAGATGATGTTGCTAGAGCTAGGAAAACTAAATATCAGGACCATGCTAACATTGAGAACAATAACAATGCCAAATCTGTGTTTGATAAGAAAAATGAGATATCTCTGAAGGGAAAATGCTTGTTTGCTACGAAATCTGATATTAATGAACTGATTGCTTCCACCTCTGTTGCCTATGCTTTGGTATGCAAAGATGCTTTGATTTCCCTTTACGATGTGCAACATTCTTTGCCTCCTGCTGTTGCTAACATTTTGCAGGAATATTCTGATGTGTTTCCAAGTGAAATACCACCAGCACTACCACCACTTCGAGGGATTGAGCACCAGATTGACCTCATTCCCGGTGCTTCATTGCCCAACCGTGCACCATATAGGACAAATCCAGAAGAAACAAAGGAGATTCAGCGCCAAGTACAAGAACTACTTGACAAAGGTTATGTACGTGAGTCTCTTAGTCCTTGTGCTGTTCCAGTTATTCTAGTACCTAAAAGGATGGATCATGGCGTATGTGTGTGGATTGTAGAGCAATCAACAATATAACCATTCAATATCGTCATCCTATTCCACGCTTAGATGATATGCTTGATGAATTGAGTGGTGCTGTTGTGTTCTCAAAAGTTGATTTGCATAGTGGTTATCACCAAATTCGCATGAAACTAGGAGATGAATGGAAAACTGCTTTCAAAACTAAGTTCGGTTTATATGAGTGGTTAGTCATGCCTTTTGGGTTAACTAATGCACCAGCACCTTCATGAGATTAATGAACGAGGTTTTGCGTGCATTCATTGGAAAATTTGTTGTTGTGTATTTTGATGATATATTGATTTATAGCGAATCCATGGATGAACATCTTGATCACTTACGTGCTGTTTTTAATGCTTTGCGTGAGGCACGATTATTTGTTAATCTTGAGAAGTGCACCTTTTGCACGGATCGAGTCTCTTTCCTTGGCTATGTTGTTACTCCACAGGGAATTGAAGTTGATCAAGCCAAGGTAGAGGCTATTCAGGGGTGGCCTGTACCAAAGACCATCACACAGGTGCGTAGCTTTCTAGGGCTGGCTGGGTTCTATCGTCGCTTTGTGAAGGATTTCATCACCATTGCTGCTCCATTGAATGACCTTACAAAGAAGGGGGTGCCTTTTTCTTGGGGCACCACACAAGATAACGCCTTTACCATACTGAAAGATAAGTTGACGCATGCACCACTTCTCCAACTTCCTGATTTTTCTAAGACTTTTGAGCTTGAATGTGATGCTAGTGGGATTGTATTGGGTGGTGTTTTGTTACAAGAAGGAAAACCTGTTGCATATTTTAGTGAGAAAATGAGTGGGCCTGTTCTAAATTATTCTACCTATGATAAGGAATTATATGCTCTTGTACGAACTTTAGAAACATAGCAGCATTATTTGTGGCCCAAAGAATTTGTTATCCATTCTGATCATGAATCACTAAAGCATATTAGGAGTCAAGGGAAACTAAACCGTAGGCATGCTAAGTGGATGGAATTTATTGAGTCTTTTCCTTATGTCATTAAACACAAAAAGGGAAAGGATAATGTTATTGCTGATGCTTTATCTAGACGTTATACTCTTCTATCTCAACTTGACTTTAAAATTTTTGGATTAGAAACGATTAAAGATCAATATGAACATGATGCTGATTTCAAAGATGTATTGCTGAAATGTAAAGACGGAAAAACATTGAATAAATTTGTCCTCAATGATGGCTATGTGTTTAGAGCTAACAAGTTATGCATTCCAGCTAGCTCCGTTCGTTTGTTGTTGTTACAGGAAGTGCATGGAAGCGGGCTGATGGGGCACTTTGGAGTGAAAAAGACGGAGGACATACTTGCTGGTCATTTCTTTTGGCCAAGGATGAGGCGAGACGTGGAGCGCTTTGTTGCTCGCTGCACGACATGTCAAAAAGCTAAGTCACGACTTAATCCACATGGTTTGTACATGCCTCTTCCTGTTCCTAGCATGCCTTGGGAGGATATTTCTATGGACTTTGTTTTAGGACTGCCTAGAACAAAGAAGGGGAGGGATAGCATCTTTGTTGTTGTGGATAGATTTTCTAAAATGGCACACTTCATACCTTGTCGTAAAAGTGATGATGCTACACATGTTGCTGATTTGTTTTTCCGAGATATTGTTAGATTGCATGGTGTGCCAAACACAATAGTTTCAGATCGTGATACTAAGTTTCTTAGCCATTTTTGGAGAACGTTATGGGCAAAATTGGGGACTAGGCTTTTATTTTCAACTACTTGTCATCCCCGAACTGATGGTCAAACTGAGGTTGTGAATAGAAGTTTATCTACCATGCTTAGGGCTGTTTTGAAAAAGAATATAAAAATGTGGGAAAAGTGTTTGCCTCATGTTGAGTTTGCTTATAATCGTTCCCTACATTCTAGTACTAAGAAATGCCCTTTTGAGATTGTTTATGGATTTGTACCCCGTGCTCCTATTGATTTATTACCTCTTCCTTCAATGGAACGAGTGAATTTTGATGCTAAACATCGTGCTGAATTGATCTTAAAATTGCATGAAACCACTAAGAAGAATATAGAGTGCATGAATGCCAAGTATAAACTTGCTGGTAGTAGGGGAAAGAAAACTATCACTTTTGAACCTGGTGATTTAGTTTGGTTACATTTGCGAAAGGATAGGTTTCCTGATTTGAGAAAGTCTAAATTGTTACCTCGAGCTGATGGTCCATTCAAAGTGTTAGAAAGAATTAATGATAATGCATATAAACTCGAGTTGTCTGCGAATTTTGGGGTTAGTACCACATTTAACATTGCAGATTTGAAGCCATATTTGGGAGAAGAAGATGAGCTTGAGTCGCGGACGACTCAAATGCAAGAAGGGGAGGATGATGAGGACATCAACACCCTCGATACATCCACACCAACTCAGCTACCGGTTTCTGGTCCGATCACTCGCGCTCGTGCACGTCAACTAAACTATGAGGTGAAATCGTTCTTGGCCTTATGTCCATCTTATCTAGACCGTGGAACTACATGCTTTCTTGTTTTGCTTAGGAACAATGGAGAGGAGCCAATGGGAAGGGAATTCGCGCGGACGGGATTTGGACAGCAGAATAGCACCAACTTGTGACGGCCACCACGATTTCATAGGGACTCCGATCTGGGCGTTCAAGTACTTCCTGGAAAGATTATCAAGTCTACTTTCGAACGGATCTGGCCTCATGTCCATATCTATTCTGAGTCGGCCGCAATAGTTATTTTAATACCAAGACCTTTTTCTGTCCAGGGTGCTGCATCACTAAAATTGGGCCCATGGCCCATGTATCGTTTGGAGTCCATTAGGGACTCGTGATTAGGGTTTCTCACGACCCTAGGGAGGTAATAAATAGTAGCAGCCGCCCTCATTAGCTGGTGGGTTTTTGTTTATTTGTAAGTTAGCTTCTGCTGCTTCTTTGTACACGCGCGTGTCGACTAGATCGCCCGTCTACTTGTATCCAGAACCCCACTTTAGATTGATTCAACAGATAAGTACTTGTTCTTCTTGTTCTTGCGTGTTCTTCGATTGCTTGCAGGAACAAAGGCCCTCGTGGTCAGGTTGATTGTGCGCCAGCAAGATCAATACAACTTCGGAGTCGGTGTACCGATTGCTAAGGCGCATCGTCTTGGGGACGGTGTAGTCGGATTGCCAACATTTTCTCCTCCACAAATCGAACCCTCCTATTCTCATCGAAAGATCGGGAACCAAGATCCTATCAAATACTCTGTAAAACCTTTTGTGTTCGATGGCAATGATTTTCTGGTTTTGGAAGGCACGTATTGAGGTTTACATACAAGCACAAGGCTTTGCCATCTGGGAAAAGGTCTTCAAGCACTTTGACATGTCACCTAACAATCAAGTTACAGTTGCAAACATGAGAGATGTCGACAACAATAACAAGGCTCACAACTTTATCATACAAGGATTGACTCAAAGCAACTTCGGTCGTGTTGCACACCTCCGATCAGCATACAATTTGTGAAAGGCACTTTTCGACTACAATGAAGGATCCAACACGATCAAGGAGGTAACGCAAGATATGTTCAAGAAATAATATATGTGCTTTGAGATGCAACTAGGCGAGTCCATCGATGATTTATTTGCTCGCTTTAATAAAATTCTTAGCAATTTGTGTAGTGTCAATGTTAATTTTTCAGACGCTGAGAATGCTAGGCAATTGTTAACTGCATTATACATGTCAATTTGGAAGATGAAAATTACATCTATTCATGAATCCACTATCATGAGTACACTTACATTAGATGTGGTATATTCCAAGTTAAAAACACATGCATTTGACATAATATCACGTAAAGACCCAACCAAGTCTCTTGCAGTTGTTTCACACCGTGACATGCCTAGTTCTAGTCAATCTTCATCTTGTGGTACACTTTCTTTGCTTTCCAATCTAACCCTTGAATAGATTGAAGAGTTCCAGAGGAGGACTAGCACTTCTCTATACTCAGTTATCAAAAGCATTGCAAAATGTGAGAACTAGAAGGAGAGGAAGTGGTGGACCTCAACGGTGCTTTGAATGCGGTGAGTTTGGACATTTTCATACAAATTTCCTTAATCTTTCAGGTTCTACTCCCCGTGATGAGAAGCAAACAAAGTTCAGGTCCTCCTCAGCAAACAACAACAACAAGAAGAAGTGTTTTACAGGTCGCCAATTGGTAAACAGTTTTGTCTCTGCACTTTAAGAACTTGGCTCGAGCGATGTGGACATTCGAAGTGACGAAGATGAAGAGAATTTGGCAAATATGTGCTTCATGGCGGGCAACTCAAGATCAAGTATCGAGAAGGCAGAACACAACAGCGACAATGAAGAGGTATGTCCCACTTGTGAAGAAATATGTGATGCTATTTCTCGTGCCACTGTTATTGTTAAGAAAAAAGACAAAAAACTTAGGGACAATGCTGTTAAAATTGACTCACTAGAATCTGAAATTAATCGTTTAAAATCTTTGATTCCTAGTAGTGATTCTTGTTCCTCATGTGAGCTTATATATGAACAATTATCCTCTTTAAGAAGTGCGCACACCTCCACACTTGATAAACTTGAACTTGAAATTGAAAATAACAAAAAGCTTGTTGTACTTAATGATAAAATATGAAAGATGCTAGTTGTTCTACAATTGATTTGCATCATTTTAGTTGTGATGATCTTAACAAGAAGCTACATGATGCTATGAATGAGATTTCTGTTTTGAACAATGCTTTACGTTCTCGTGAAGTTAAATACTATACTAATTACAAATTAAAAGGAAAACTTCATGTGAAAATTGCCTTGATCTGTCCAATAAACTTGATGACATACATAGGACCCTAGATCGGTTTTGTAATGAAAATAAGAACCTAAATTTGCTGCTGAACTCTTCCAAGTCTTGCAATGATAAAACTGGTTTAGGTTTTGATTCTCATGCTCATGCTAAAGCACATCCACCTACGATTGTAAAGTTATTAGGAATTGATTTGATTCAAACAGTTCCTAAAGAAAAAGAAGTGGTTTTCAAATCTGCAGGAGTAATGTCTCATTCGGTTTCTAATAAACATGTTGCTTTCTCATCTAGACATGAACATAAGATTACTTTTCATTGTACCTACTGTGGTAGAGATGGTCATATTATAGATTTTTGTTATAGACTAGCTAAACAACAGAAAAAGGAAAGAATGATTACTAGATCACATAACAACCGAGCAAAACTTGTTGCACGTACTGAATTGAATGTTAGGAACATGCAACCTGCTGTAATGAGTCATAAAAATGCAAAGTTTGCTCTCAAACCTACTGTTTTTTGTGCTACACATAACACACTTTATGAAACCATAGTTGGGAACAAGAATTCTCAAAATTTGGCTCATAAATCTACTACATTTTCTCATCTTTTGCATGTTATTCCTGCTGGGCGTCGTGTGACTCAGTACTGGATTCCTAAATGCTTTTTGACTAACCCCAATTTTGAGTCATCGACGTATTGTGCTTCTATGTAGGTTACACGCTTGATGAAGGAAAACATTTGGCTTGTTGATTCAGGTTGCTCACGCCACACGACCAGTAACAAAGAATGGTTATCCTCCCTCTATTTTGTGTCACGTGTAGAGAATGTTACTTCTGCAGATAATTCTTCAACTCCTATAATTGCTAAGGGTTCGGTTAGAGTAAATAATCACTACACTTTGAAAGATGTGACACTTGTCAAAAATTTGAAATACAACATGCTTTCCTTTTCACAATTACTAGATGGAAATCTAGAAGTTAACTTCACTAAATTTTTTTGCAAGGTTGTAGATTCAAATGATGAGCTTATTTTTAACATGTCTCGGTTTAGAATAGTTTTTAAAGCTGATTTTGATATGTCATCCTCTAAGCATATGTGTCTAGTTGCTAACGATTTGAAAGACTTATATTTTTGGCATCGTGGGCTTGGTCATGCAGGCTTTGATCATCTCACACGTGTTAGTGCTCTTGGTCGCATACGTGGGCTGCCTAAGCTTAAAAGCGACAACAATATTGTGTGCTCTTCTAATATACATGCTAAAATGGTTGCAGGTTCACATGTTCCTCTCACAATGACCATGACAACTGAACCGGGACACTTTTACACCTTGTCACTATAGGTCCTTCACGTGTTCAATCTTTCGGAGGAAAATAGTATGTGCTTGTGATTGTTGATGATTATTCTAGATACTCTTGGGTTTACTTTATGGCATATAAGAATGAAGTTTTTCGTCACTTTAGAACTTTATTTCTTTGATTATCAATTGACCACCCATGATTTGTAAAAGCAATTAGAAGAGATAATGGAACTGAATTTAAAAACCAAATATTTGATCACTTTTGTGTTGAAAAAAGAATAGATCATCAATTTTCTTCACCATATGTACCTCAACAAAATGGTGTTGTAGAGAGATAGAACAAAACCTTACTTGAGATGGCTAGGACTATGCTTGATGAATATCAAGCTCCTAGGAAATTTTGGGTTGATGCAACTGCAACCGCTTGTTATGTCTCAAATCGAGTTTTCTTGCGTGCTAAGCTAGGAAATACCCCATATGAGCTTCGGCTTAGACATAGGCCTAGTGTCACACAATTTAGGATATTTGGTTGCAAATGCTTTGTTAAGAAACATGGTAATCTCGATAAATTTTAACCTAGATCTGTTGATGTGTATCACCCTCATTTTCATTCATCATGCATTGGATACATTCTTGTACATGTTTAACATTAAGCAACACAAAAGGAACAAGTTTAGAATGAATTAGAACAAAAACAACAATTAAAAATCTTTATCGGTGTGGACTTGTCTGGGTTGGACCCTGGACTAGTCCGATGTACTCTTTGTTGTCTTCCGGACTTATTCGCTATTTGCCCCGGACTAGTTTGGAAACATTTCTGTTTTTTCCAGACTTGTCTGTTCTCTTCTGCGGACTAGTTTGATCTCCATTACTGGAACCCTTCGGAGTTGTCCGGTAATTTCTCATTTTCTGTCCGGTTTATGAAAACTGGACAAGAGACTGGACTTGTCTGGCCCCATACCGGACTTGTCTATTTTGCTTTCTAGTCTTGATTGGACTTGTCCAGACTTCCACCAGACTTGTCTGTCCAACATTCTGTTCCATATCAGACTTGTTTGGACTCCCTTCGGACTAGGCTGGTGTGCCTGACTCGGGTTCTGTTTTTCCTCCTCGACGGCCTTTTGAATAATTACCATAATTGGGCTCAAGAACATCGTGCTTAACCCCTGTGGAGCCTATGTGGGAACTACCAAGGCCTCCACCGCCTTAAACTCAAATTCCACCCAAACCCTACCACCTTCACCCTATATAAAAACTCCAACACCCACCCTTTCATATCTTTGCCACATTAGAAGAAACCCTTAACCCTAGTTCATGAGAACATACATCAAGAAGCCTCCACCACCAGGAGAAGATGGAAGAGGAAGGAAGAAGGAGGATCAACCAAGATCGTCGTTGCTGCTGCGATCTCCATCATCAATCCTTCATCGTCGACATCCTCCTTTGCCAATTCTTCGCCTCCATCGATCTTGACGTCAAATTCTCGAGTCTTTCAACTTTTGAACCCTTGGATTCGTGGTAAATACCTTAGATGCACCTTTTCTACGTAAATTATGGTTCTATGATTAATCAAACTATGCTCTAGTGGAAAATTTGCCAAAACCCTAACCATAACGGACTTGTCCGATTTATTGCATACTAGTCTGATTTCCTCTTTGTTCCGGAGCGGATATGTCTGGCCCTGGTGCGGACTAGTCCGGTCCTTCAGTTCAGGAAATTTCTGGAACTTCTTTAATATTCCCCAAATTAACTTGAAACTTGTTCTAACATGTAAGACTTAATTTTGACTAGGGTTAATGGCTGTTATATACCAATTTCATCCGTCAATTTAACTCAATTATGTGAAGGATTTGTCATTTCTTGCACACATCACCTTTCTATCTAACCCAATTCCACTTGGACTTGGAGAAATATGTGTATGCAATATTTTATGCAGGAAATGAGGAAATGTAGAGGGACCAATCCTATAAAATATCATCCCATCCAATCAGGTGACGACACGTGGCATCCCATGGATCAAATGGCCCACAAACAGAAGTATTCGAGGAGATCCAACGGTGTATCACCCATATATATCAATGGGACACACCTGGCAGCCCTGAAGAAAGCACATGAGAAACGGTGCAATGACCAGGTCGGCCGAACCAGGGGGTCGGCCGACCTGGTCTTTGCACCAAACTCGGTCAGCCTCCACGTGTTGGCTCCTCCCGGCTCCCTGGAGTCAATGGTGACTGATTCGCGCGCTTTTGGTGGCAGGAACCGACCTCAACACTAGTATAAATAGGACCCCCTACCCCTCACTTCAACACACACCACTTGGGCATCATTCTATTATATACACTATCTTCCATAGTCCTTAGAGGAGTTAGGATGTAGAGAGGAGAGCCTCTAGTCCCAAGTCCAAATTGTGAAAGGAGTAGGAGTCTCTCTTCCCAATTCCACATTGGGAAAGGTATGGCTTATGTATTCCTTCTTGTATTTATGACTTTGTGCTCAATAAAGATATTATCTTTAATCTTCTTTTGTGCGTATACTTGGACAAAGCGTTTCTTTTTTGATTGTGGAGTCCATGTATGTGGAAGGTATAGTCTTTATGATTTCACTCTCATGATCACATCTTATGGTCGTAAACACTATAGACCCTCACTATAGTCTACGTAGTTATGATATAATTATGTTAATATGAATGACTTATGCTATGCTTCAACATTGGTTCAACGATGTTTAGGTTAGTCATTGCCTTAGGATGGCTTGTGCCATGGCTCCTAAGGTATTTTCTTAGTATGCTAGCATGGTGTTAGGGTATTTAAGTAGCGTTGGATGTCTCGTAGACCCACAGATTGAAGAGGTAGGCAGCAGGTGGTGACAGCTCTATCTGTCCTTTGTAATCCTCCACGTTCGGCTATGCCACAGGCTCTTGGCGGGAGTTGCCCTAGTATTGCTAGGGGTAAGCCCGTGCCTGTTGTGTTGAATAGCATTGCATAGGAATTTATCATTGACATGACCATTAGTATCGACCTTAGGCTATGTATATGTATTAGGAGCATTGTAGGAGCAACTCTCTAACTCTCAATCCAATCTCCCTCTAGGACCCATTTTACCCTTTAGAATAGATTGCCTAGGTGTGTGTCACACTACCCCTATTATCAACTTACCCCTGTCCGGATAATGGATTAGTATCCCATAGCTTGACCATAAGAGTAGTATATACTTTACTCCATTGCCTTCCTTTGGGATAAATACGATACCCTTGGGAATACTCATGGGTGAAATGCTACAACGGTATATTCCGTGCGCTTGCGGATCTCATCTCTTTACCGGAGATGATCTGTGGTGTTAAGAAATACAACAAGCATTTCTGGCGCCGTTGCCGGGGATGATTTGTTAGTATATCTTAGGAGCCGTCAACAAGCATTTCTGGCACCGTTGCTGGGGAAGGCAAAGGAAGTGGAGGATAGCTATCACTTGTGATTAAGCTATAGGTACTAATGGTTATTAGACAGGATTACCCTTGTTTGTTTTCTCCTTTGCATGAAAACAGGGTAGTATTGGCCAACCCATTGTATGGGATGGCGAACGAGGACGCAAGTGCTAAACTGCAAGATGATTTAAGGCGTACCTCAACAAATGTCCTCTAGGCAACACCATTGCCTTTTTGCGGGAGAATTTCAGCTTTCAGTAGGAGCCAAAGTCATCCATACCCAAGCTTGGGGAAGGCTCCAAGAAGTTCTTCTTGGTTTGCCTCCACCATGGGGTGGATAGTTGGCTCTTCATCCAACACTCGTGTCATGGGTTGGCTCCACCAATCCATGACCACATTCATGCTGGAGCTGAAGGAGTCATATTCTCATTCATCATGGATGAGAAGAAGGTCTCCACTCAAGGGGTGGATTGAAGAATTCTCGAGTTCCTATAGCTTGTCATGCACACCACTTCACAAGGTGGATATGCTAGTTATAGAACTACACCTCCCATTGAAGTGTCATGAATATCCAAGTCATTGGAGATTTGTTTGGATAATTCAAGTCATGGATATTCACATGATTTGTGAAAATCCATGTCAACATGGGACGCGTGGGAATTATTTCCCTAAGACCCATGAGGACCTTTTTTAAACAACAACTCCAATGGCTACCATTCACAAGGAGGTCAAGGGTGGAATTAACATCACCCTTGTATTCAAGGAGGCTATGGCTTTCCAAGGGATTTAAGTTCAACTAGTCTACCTTGAAGTATCTTGGCCAAGCAGAAATCAAGACAACATTCACATGAAGATCTTGGCCAAGGACAAGAACTTAAGGAGCATTCAAAATCCAAGATATCCCACATCATTTGTTAGGATTCCCACACTTCGACCAAACCCATTCAACCTAGGGCAAGTGACATTGTGGATGAAGCGTTTCTTGTGGAGTCCACATGTCATCATGCCCAAGGAAGCCTTTGATCCATGATCAAGGTATGGGTTGATTCAAGGGAATATCAATATGGTCAGAGTGGCACCCCTAAGAAGGACAAAACCTCACCGTGATCATGAAGGAATACATTCAAGAGGGAGAACCCGTCACTACAACAACATGTCTATATCAATACAACGGGGAGAGGCTAGGGCCACCAGGTGGCCCACATGTCCAAATGACAGTCAAATGAGTTTGGCATGTCAAAACAGAAGAAATCGTCCACATCTTCAACTCCGGGATTGGACAATAGATCATCGCGCTGAACAGAACGAAGCTAAGTCAAAATTGTAAAGAGGTGGTTTGGCAAGAAAGTGGAAGGTTTCATCAAGCTCAAGTCACCATTGGGAGGATTTGAGAACACTTCTCTCCTTCAAACTCATTTTGAGTTTAAGGAAAAGAAATGTTCAAGAGGATGACCCAATGGAGGAGCCAGAACCAAATCCATCGCCAAATCCAACCTCAACTTGGCATTTGACATCAACCATCAAGCCTACACCAAAAATCAAGGTTGTTAGTTTCTCACACAAAGACCTTCATCACCAACTAATCCCCAGATGAGGTATGAGTTTAAAATTTTCCATTGTTTGGATTGCCATAGAATTGAATGTATTTTCTTGCATTTGTGAGGAATGTGGACACTTCATCATCATTCAATTCTCAAGCATCCTCACAAGAGTAAGCGTGGGTATTGACTTTTGGATCTCCAAAAGGAAATCCCACCTTACTTGGAAAAATCTCAAACAAGTACCTAGAATCCTTTAAGTATTGTTTTGTAAACTTAGTCATTTTTGTCGAGGTTCAGAAAACAAAACTTTTGGGCATGACTTAATTGGTGAATTGGCATATAAAAACTTGGGCATAGTGACAACCATAATTTTGAATTAAGCTTCATGCATAGATGGTGTCACTAGATTTTGAACTCCTAGGAATAAGTGATATCCTTGCTCTGAAATTGAATTGAAATTTTAGGAGGAGTCACTAAATTTCAAATTCCTAGTGAGGTTCGGGAGGATAAAATTGAGAATCTTATTTGTCATGGTCTAAATGATAAAAAATTGCTCTTGAAAACTAAGATGGTTAGAAACTTTAAAAGGTGTAGGGATCCATATAGTGTATTTCTATCACATGCATTACTATGAGTAGGAGCTTTAGAAAATATGCAACATGAATTATCCATAAAGCTCCACTCTTATCAAAGAATAACACATTGATCATAGATACACTTGACATTGGATCCAATGCATATTTGATTTTGTTCTTCCCCGTATGTACAAATGAAAGTTTGGTTACCTAACTCGAACATTCATTTGTACAAGTATCGCGAGCTAACCATCCCTCTCTATTCAAGAGAGGAAGTTTGCAAGAGTAATATTACTATGTAGGCATCCAAGAAGCTGATTATTGGGATCCCTAGAGGATCCCATTTCAACATCTCTTGGCCAAGGAGTAAATAAGGATGGTTGCTACCTATCGGAAATTATGCCCGAAGGTCAATCATAACTATACAAGGCTAGAGATTTGAAATGGGAACCATCCATGAGCAACCAATGAGCTGCCACGAATGGGTGAGAGCATTATGCTCTCAACTATTTTAAGCACTCATTCAAGCTCAAGGGATTTACCAATATCATTGGGTACAAGTTATTCCTTTGTAGCTAAGAGTTATGATGTACCATGACCAAGGAATGACAAGATCACACCCAATTTATATTGGGTGCAAGTTGTTCCTATGTGGCTAGAAGGTATGTCATGCCTTAGCCAAGGAACAACAGTTCACACTCAACCCATGTTGAGTGCATGTCATTCCTTTGTGGTTCTAGGTATATTGTACCTTACCCAAGGAACAACTGATCATACCCAATGCATGTTGAGCACATGTCACTCCCTTATGGCAAAAAGATATGATACACCTTAGCCAAAGAATGACGAACATACTCAATGTATGTTGAGTGCATATCATTCCTTTAGATCTAAAGGTTATCATTATCCTAGCCAAAGAATGACAAATCACACCCAACACATGGAGACTCTGATGTGCGAACAGTCAACATCGAAAACACTCTATTCAACCACACTCATGGTGTCTATGGGAGGAAACACAACAATCAACACTCAACCCTCCATTGTCAAAGCCATGCTGCAACAAGGATAGGCCAACTCATGGCCTACCTCCGTTGTTAGGGTTTCAACCCCTATCACGGACCTTGATCAAGAATAAGCTTGGGGGAGGACCCCCACTTGAGGTAACTTGTATCACACCCACTACATTTTTATTTCAAATCATCCATTGCATATTTATTTTCCATCCATCCATAATCCACCTTGCATTTAAAATATATATATATATAAATAGGTTAGATTTGCTTTCATCAAATAAAGATGTGCGGTAAGAATGATTTAAAATTCATATAGATGAAATGATGAATAGTTGCTCTGTTTTATTTTCCTAAGTCTCTAGTTTACAACTTGCTACAATATTGCTTTCGTTGGTTTGAATTACTTTTACCTTAATTTGGAAATTGTGGGTAGCAAAAGCTTAATCTAATTCTAGGTTGTTGCAAGACTAGAATTGGTAATAGGGCTGCTAGTCCTAGTTTGAAAGTAAAACTTAGATTTCCGGAGAAATTCTAAAAAGATTTAAGTTTCCCTCAATTGATTGGAAATACCTACCAAAGTCATATGATGTTCATACATAGACAAAACCTTATGCATATCCTATTTGCTTTCACATTGAGCCTAGTCAAACTAGTATAGACCTATGTGAGAAATCATCCAACTCTTTTTGAATTCAAGACTTCACTTGCACATGCTATACTTCTACACTAGAAGTAAGCAAAACATCCATCATATCCACCATACCACAACAAAAAGAGAAACTCCATGTTATTCATGTTTAGCACTCTCTTCAAAAATCATTGCAAAGAAAGGGAGTAGAAGACATGGCTACAAAAAAAGGCATGCTTACATCATAAGCATGAGAGAAAAAAAAAAGAGAAAAGAAAAGTAGCCATAGTTCATCCCTGCAAAAGAAAGAGAGAATATACCAAAAAGGAGTTATCACAAGTATCCACATCCACTTCCGCTCCATCACACATGCACTAGTCTTGAATCAAAAAGTTTTGAATTGAATTCTCCTAAGGCTTACTCTTTTGACTTAGCAATATATGTGATGCAAATATGCCTACTTACTTTCCTTACCAAGCTCCACATACAAGCCATATAGTAGGAATAGTAGAGGCACAATACTTTGGTGAGGAAATATTTCCACTATCCACAAAGGAGTGACTGAGAGAATCAAATTGAGGTACTTAATATCTAAATTGAATTCTTCGGGATTTAAGTGGAACTTGATTTCTAGGCTATGTTTGCTCCGTTTGCTATTCTACCTTTCAACTACTCATGAATATGAAAAAACATAAGCCCCATGATAACTTAAGAAAGGTAGGATATCATAGCCAATTTCTGCAATACTAGGTAGAGTATCTTGTTCTGCATTAGATACTTTTGAAAAAAAGATATTGTAGCAACTCCTGATCATCAACCTAAAGTCTTGACTTTGCTCGGGACGAGCAAATGATAAGCTTGGGGGAGTTTGTTGACGACTGTTATATACTAATTTCATCCGTCAATTTAACTCAATTATGTGAAGGATTTGTCATTTCTTGCACACATCACATTTCTATCTAACCTAATTCCACTTGGACTTGGAGAAATATGTGTATGCAGCATTTTATGCAGGAAATGAGGGAATGTAGAGGGACCAATCCTATAAAATATCATCCCAGCCAATCAGGCGACGACATGTGGCATCCCATGGATCAAATGGCCCACAAACAGAAGTATTCGAGGAGATCCAACTGTGTATCACTCATATACATCAATGGGACCCACCTGGCAGCCACCTGGAGAAAGCACACGAGAAACGGTGCAATGACCAGGTCGGCTGAACCAGGGGGTCGACCGACCTGGTCTTTGCACCAAACTCGGTCAGCCTCCACGTGTTGGCTCCTCCCGGCTCCCTGGAGTCAATGGTGACCGATTCACGCGCTTTTGGTGGCAGGAACCGACCTCAACACTAGTATAAATAGGACCCCCTACCCCTCACTTCAACACACACCACTTGGGCATCATTCTATTGTATACACTATCTTCCATAGTCATTAGAGGAGTTAGGATGTAGAGAGGAGAGCCTCTAGTCCTAAGTCCAAATCGGGAAAGGAGTAGAAGGAGTCTCTCTTCCCAATTCCACATTGGAAAAGGTATGGCTTATGTATTCATTCTTGTATTTATGACTTTGTGCTCAATAAAGATATTATCTTTAATCTTCTTTTATACGTATACTTGGACAGAGCGTTTCTTGTTTGATATTGGAGTCCATGTATGTGGAAGGTATAGTCTTTATGATTTCACTCTCATGATCACATCTTATGGTCATAAACACTATAGACCCCCACTATAGTCTATGTAGTTATGATATGATTATGTTAATATGAATGACTTATGCTATGCTTCAACATTGGTTCAACGATGTTTAGGTTAGTCATTGCCTAAGGATGGCTTGTGCCATGGCTCCTAAGGTATTTGCTTAGTATGCCAGCATGGTGCTAGGGTATTTAAGTAGCGTTGGATGTCTCGTAGACCCACAGATTGAAGAGGTAGGCAATAGGTGGTGACAGCCCTATCTGTCCTTTGTAATCCTCCACGTTCGGCTATACCACAGGCTCTTGGCAGGAGTCGCCATAGTATTGCTAGGGGTAAGCCCGTGCCCGATGTGTTGAATAGCATTGCATAGGAATTTATCATTGACATGACCATTAGTATCTATCTTAGGCTATGTATATGTATTAGGAGCATTGTAGGAGCAACTCTCTAACTCTCGATCCAATCTCCCTCTAGGACCCATTTTACCCTTTAGAATAGATTGCCTAGGTGTGTGTCACACTACCCCTATTATCAACTTACCCCTGTCCGGATAGTGGATTAGTATCCCATAGCTTGACCATAAGAGTAGTATATACTTTACTCCATTGCCTTCCTTTGGGATAAATACGATACCCTTGGGAATACTCATGAGTGAAATGCTACAACGGTATCTTCCATGCACTTGCGGATCTCATCTCTTTACCGGAGATGATCTGTGGTGTTAAGAAATACCAACAAGCATTTTTGGCGCCGTTGTCAGGGATGATTTGTTAGTATATCTTAGGAGCCGTCAACAACTAGTCAGTAGGCTATGATATCACCTTGATAACACGAGTTACCACATAATTGCTTCATTCATGCATGTCATGACACATTGAGTAATATATGAGCATTTATTGATCATAATGCTTGTTTTGTACGATTGTTGCATGGAATAGAAGTTGTTGCTCTAAAGGGTGCTGTTGAGGACCTCCAGCACCAGAACTTCGAAGCTTTTGATCTTAACCAATCTCAAGAGCAAGGCAAGTGTTCTTCATTTTGATCATGTTTTTAAATGTTTTGTTTGCAAAACTGCATGCTTGTGTCAAATTGATGGGAAACCCTTGATAGGTGTTTATTAGACTTGTTTGACCATCCTTGTCACTTGGAATACATTGTACAGAGTCGGGAAGGGTATTTTACCTTTTACTTTGCTCTTAATTGGGATGGGAAAAACAACCAAATGGCTTAACTATGAATTAATGAGCATGTTTATGATGAGAATTGATGAATGTGGTTAATTGATAACGTTGGACTTGGGAGATCTAAGCAAGCATGGATTGTGGACTGGGTTCGACATTATGGTGGTTTCGCTTGCTTTAGATCTAAGGACCGGTTCGTAGAGCGACCATCCAGGATTTACAGTGCCACCACAAGGCCAAGTATGGGTGCGATGTAGCTGAATAATTAGGTGTGCTGCTGGTATTGTATGGACCATTGGATGGTGCAGAGAATGATAGTAGAGGAGGGCTACCCTGGGAACCGCATGGCACATGAGGGGCCCGTTGGTGGGAGAATGGAGATTCAAGCCTACTAGTGAAACCTTAGTGGGTATATACATACTAGTAGTCCCTTTGTAAAAGCTATTTTGTGATCTCTTGGCCACACACCAAAGGAAGTGTGAGACGACATAAAGGAGGTTCTTAGGCATTGAAAGGTGATGCAATCACAAATGTGTGGGTAAAGTGGTACAACCTCTGTAAAGTGTTAAAAACTATCATGATAGCCCTGCTCCCGATTATGAGCAACCTGGACCCTCACATGATTAGAGTGGAAATTGGGAATTTGGATGGTTTGGACATGGTTAATGATGATGGTAAGGATTTGGTAATTGGGTGGATAATACTGATGGATGTGATATGATAGAAAATGATGGTGTTGGATTCATAATTGGTAATTATTTGGGATATGATGGGATTAATTCACATAGACATCTTACTATGCTTTTCGTATGTTTTAAACGTACTTTTCAGCAAATAGCCATTATATTATCATTCCTTGTTTAAGCCACATGTCATTGTTTTCCCACACTCGCTGAGTACGACATGTGCTCACCCTTGCTATTCCCCCACCAACAGTTTTAGGTAATGTTTGGGAGTACCCTCAGGATAATACAGAGTACTAGGTTGTGTGCTGCCGTCGATTTGCCTGTGGTTATGCTTGGAGCTGCGCTATATCCCATTTGCTTAGATTGCTTAGTTTAGATTATTTCTGCTGCAGTATTAGTAATAATGTTCATTGGAGTTTGTAATTTGAGGATTATTTGAATATTATAATAAAAGTAGTTATTTACTAGTTTGTATTGTGATAATTTCTGTATATCGATTGTGATGCACTCGTGTATGTATGTTGAACGTCCTAGGCACACATATGCATTCACTTAGTTCATTTTCGGAACCGGGTGTCACATGATGGCATGTTTCTTGGTTATCCACTCATAATAGAGGATACCGTGTGCTTTTACTTCACACTAACAAAACTATGGAGACTTGTGAGGTTTCTTTTGATGAAGCTAGCCCAGGTACTAGCTCTACTATTGCAGGTCAAGATGCATATCCACAGGGAGAGAGTGTTTTTATTGAAGATGAAGAAGGAGTGGAGCTGCTGCCCGAAATTTCAGAAATAAACAATGATGTTCCAGCTCTTGATCTCGCTGCACAACCAGCACCAACAACCACCATTGCTGGTCCAAACCACCCTCAAGCCACAAGCTCCGTAATTTTTAATGAACGTGAAGAAGAAGCTTGTGAAGTGTCTCCTCCCCCCTGGATCCTCAAAAGTCATCCTCCACACAAATCATTGGAAGTTTGCGCAAACGAGTCACATGATCTAGGTTTTGCAATTCAAACTCTCATGCTCATTCTGCTTTTGTTGCTTCTTTTGAACCCAAAGATATATCACACGCACTCACTAATGAATCTTGGATTATTGCCATGCATAAAGAGTTAGAAATTCTTGAAAGAAATAATGTTTGGAAACTTGTACCTCCACATCAAGGTCACACTTTAATTGGAACTAAATGGGTGTTTAAAAATAAACAAAGTGAGGATGGGGTTGTGGTTAGGAACAAAGCTAGGTTGGTTGCTCAAGGTTTCACACAAGTTGAAGGTATAGATTTTGATGAAACTTTTGCTCTTGTTGCTAGATTAGAAGCCATAAGAATTTTGTTAACTTTTGCTGCATCTAAAGGTTTCAAGTTATATCAAATGGATGTTAAAAGTGCTTTTCTTAATGGCTACATAGATGAGGAGGTTTAGGTCAAGCAAACACCGAGTTTTGAAAATCCAGATTTTCCTAATCATGTTTACAAACTGTCCAAAGCCTTGTATGGTCTCAAACAAGCCCCTACAACATGGTATGATAGGTTAAAAACATTCTTACTTAAAATGAGGTTTACAATGGGCAAGGTTGATAAAACTCTTTTTGTGCTTAAGCATGGCAGTGACTCATTGTTCGTTCAAGTGTATGTGGATGATATTATCTTTGGTTGTGCTTCTCATGATCTTGTGTCCAAGTTTCAGCTATGATGAGTTCGGAATTTGAAATGAGTATGATAGGATAACTCACGTACTTTTTTAGGTTGCAAATCAAGCAAACTAAGGAGGGAACTTTTGTGCATCAAACAAAGTACACGAAAGATCTTCTAGAGCGATTCAATATGGACAAAAGCAATTCTCTTCGGATACCAATGGGAATAGCACCAACACTTGAAGTTGGTGAAGATGGTGAACCCGTGGATCAAAAAGAATACTGAACCATGATCGAGTCACTTTTGTACCTTATGGTATCAAGACCGGACATACAATTCAGCGTATGTCTTTGTGCACGATTTCAAGCTTCCCCACGTGCTTCACATCATCAAACCCTCAAAAGAATTCTCAGGTACTTACATGGAACTCAAGAATATGCATTTCTCTTCCTTCTTCCTCAAACGTTAGTTTGAAAGCTTTTTCGAATGCTAATTATAGGGGTTGTAGGATTGATAGAAAAATACTTCGGGTGCTTGTCCTTTTTTTGGTAATTCACTTGTTGCTTAGTCCCCTAGAAAACAAAGTTCAGTTGTGCAATCCACGATTGAATCTGAATATGTAGCTGCTGCTAGCGCTTGCTCACAAATTCTTTGGATTGTTCAAATGCTTAAGGACTATTGTAACACCCTCATTTTCATCCATCATGCATTTTATATATTCTTATACATGTTTAATATTAAGCAACACAAAAAAGAACAAGATTAAAATGAATTAGAACCAAAACAGCAACTAATAACTGGTTTCTGTGCGAACTTGTCCGGACTTGACCCCGGACTAGTCCGGTTTTGTCCCTGTTATTTTTCGAACTTGTATGCTTTTATTGCGGACTAGTCTAAAATTGATTCTATTGCTACCCAGACTTGTCTATTATTGACAGACTAGTCCGATTTTCATCACTGGAAATTTTTGGAGTTGTCCGGTGATTCCTCAATTTGGTCTGGATTTTGAAGATTCTAGAAAACCTCCGGACTTGTCCGACCCTATATCGGACTTGTCTGTTTTGCTCTCTGGACAAGATCGGAGTTGTCTTAACCTCCACCAGACTTGCTCATTCAAGTCTTTGTTCAATATTGAACTTGTCTGGTCCCCTAGCGGACTAGTCCGGTGTGCCCGACTCAGATTCTATTTCTTTCTCCATGACAAGTTATTGGGTATATGCCTTAAGTGGGCCTAAGAACATCGTGTCCAACCCCTGTAGAGCCCATGTGGGACCCCACCAAGGCATCTACTGCCTTATACTCGAATTCTTCCCAAACCCTACCATCCCCATCCTATATAAACACCCCACAACCCACCCTTTCATCTCTTTGCCACAATCGAAGAGAACCCTAATCCTAGTTTGTGAGAGCCGCCATCAAGGAGCCTCCACCGTAGGGAGAAGAAGGAGAAGGGAGGAAAGAGGAGGATCAACCAAGATCATCTTCACCGTTGCGATCTCCATCATCAATCCTATATCGTTGACATCCTCTTTTGCCAATTCTTCGTCCCTTTCGATCTTGATGTCAAATTATCGAGTCTTCAACTCTTGAACCCTTGAATTCGTGGTAAATATCTTAGATGCTTCTTTTCTATGTAAATTATGGTTCGATATTAACTTTAACTATGCTCTAGTTGAAAATTCGCCCAAAACCCTAGCCATAAAGGACTTGTCCGGTCCCAGTGCGGACTAGTCCGATTTCTTCTCTGTTCCAGAACAGTCAAGTCCGACCAGAGTGTGGACTAGTTCGGTCTTCTTGTTTTGAAAATTCTTGGAACTTCTTCGATGTTTCTGAAATGACTTGGAACATGTTCTAACATGTGAAACTTAATTGGGACTAGTTAGTAAGCAATGATATCAACCTAATTACATGCATTACCACATAATTGCATTATTCATGCATGTCATGACATATTGAGAAATATATGAACATTTATTGATTGTAATGCTTGTTTTGTATGTCTGTTGCGCAGAATAGAAGGTGTTGCTCTAGAGGGTGCAATCGAGGACCTCCAGCACCAAAGCTTTGCAGCTTTTGATCCTAACCAGTCTCAGGAGCAATGCAAGTATCCTTGATTATTTTGATTCTGTTTTTAAATGTTTTGTTTGAAAAACTGCATGCTTGTGTCAAATTCATGGGAAACCCAAGATAGGTGTTTACTAGACTTGTTTGACCATCCTTGTCACTTGAAATATGTTGTAGAGAGTCAAGAAGTATATTTTACCTTTTTGCTTTGCTCCAATTAATTGGGATGGGAAAACAACCAAATGGCTTAACTATGAATTAATGAGCATGTATATGACGAGAATTGATGAATGTGGTTAATTGGGAACATGAGACTTGGGAGATCTGAGCAAGCATGGATTGTGGACTGGGTTGGATGTTATGGTGGTTTCGCTTGCTTTAGATCAAACGACCGATTTGTGGAGCGACTATTCAGGATTTACTGTGTCACCACAAGGCCAAGTATGGGAGCGGCGTAGCTGAATAATTAGTTGTGCTGCCGGTATTGTATAGACCATTGGATAGTGCGGGGAATGAGAGTCGAGGAGGGCTATCCTGGGAACCGCATGTAAAAAGTGCATCTAGGAATCTCCGTGGGTTTTGGATGATTGATGGCGATAATTAAGAGACTAATGAGCTGAGTTGATCTTAAACACAGGTGTGATGATTGAAATGAGACAAAATCCCTCAAAAAGGAAAAGGTTGAAATGGGCATCGAAGACTGAAACATAGAAATTAGGGTTCTATTTTGTTGAGTTTAAACTAGATGTATCAAGTGTGAGGGTGTGTGTATCACGTGCATTAAGATCATCAAAGAGGGCTCAAAGTGGTAGTTGAGAGAAAATATTAAGTGAGAAGCCTTTGAGAGAGAAAAAATCCAGGGATCGGACTTGTCCAGGCGTCAGGGCGGACTAGTCTGGATGGCCAAAGTAGTCCATTTTGGAACGGACTAAAGGTCTCTGTTGGAGTTTGGACTTGTACTCATGGGTACGGACTAGTCCGTTCTTCCTTGGTGAGTGGCTATGGAGCTATGTCCTAGGAGACCAGACTTGTCCGCTCCAGAGTCCGGACTAGTCCGGATCTCCAGAGTAGTCCGTTTTGGAACGGACCAAACATTTTTGTCCTAGTTCGGACTTGTTTGTTGCGGTACGAACTAGTCCATTTGAGTCTTAGTGAGAGGTCATGAAGCCATGTCCTGGGAGGCCGGAGTTGTCCGCCCCAGGGGCCGGACTTGTCTGGACTCTCCTAGAGTAGTCCATTTTCAGCCGGACTAAATTGTTTTGTCCGACTTCACACTAGTCCGTTTTTGGCCAGACTAGTCCGTGTTGCCAGTGAACGTTTGAAATTCAAATGTTTGGTGGGGACATCACCTGTTTTGTCGATTGGTGACATCTAATTGTCGGTGGTCCCAAAAGGCCGAACTAGTCTGTGGTTCAGGGTCGGACTAGTCCGGGGTTGTGTTGATGGCAATGGTTAGTTGCCAGGACCTCTATAAAAAGGGGAACCCCCGACCCCTAATTGAAGGATCCTAACCCTAGAGCCGCCACAACTTTCCTTGAGCCTTACAAAGCCTTCTACTCGTCCTACTTGCCCTCTAAGACCAAATCTTGAAGAGATTAGAGTTTGGGAAGGAGAGTGAAGGAAAATCATCGTGCTTTGGCTCTCAGTTTGATCTCTTGCACTTGGTGTTGCGTTTTGTGGCTTGTGTGAGTTGAGCTTCGTGCGCTCCTTGTTGTATTGATTCGTGGGAGCCTCAACTTGTGAGCAGCCCCAAGAAACTTGGTGATTACCCCTTTGATATAGTGGAAACCAAGCCGGCCATTGTGGTGTCTTGGTGAGAAGAGGGTCAAGTGAGACTCGGTCCTTGTGTGGACTTCTCAATGTGGATGTAGGCTTCTTTGTGGAGCTGAACCACGGGATAAATCATGTCTCGCTTGTCGCTTTACATTCCGTAATCACTAGAATTGTTTTTAGGGTTAATATTGTTCTTCATATTGTTCTTTGTTGAAATCTTGCAACCTAATTGCTTGCACTTCTTAATCTAAGTTGTATTAGGTTGCTAGACATTACATCTATCTTTGGTGAACCTAAATTCCGTAAACAACTTTTAGAAATCAAGTTTTTAGATTTTCACCCAGTGCTGAGCGGACTAGTCTGGCCATACCAGACTAGTCCGGCCTCAGGAATTTAATCTCGTTTGATTAAGCGATTTCAGGTCATATTGCCTATTCACCCCCCTCTCAGAGACTTTAAATTGGTATCAGAGCAGGACTCTCCACCAAGAGTCTAACAACTCGGAGAGGAGATGGCCGGAAGGGATGACAACGAGGTTCTAGTGATCGTTGACGATGACAAGACGAGGAACGTCGACGTGCTTCAAGATGATCCCAATGACGATGAGGAAGTGCGTCTACTCAAGGTGCGACTTTGTGAGAAGCTAGGTCTTCCCAAGAAGAAGACCAAGGCGATCGATCCAATCAACAACAACAATGGAGTAGTTCACAAGACTACTCCCGATATCCTTACAACTATGAGCGCTTAACTGCTAGCAATCATTATTTGTATATTCCTATTGGGAAACCTCCGCAATTCGATGGAAACGACTAATCTATGTGGAAGCATAACATGAAGATGCATCTAATTTCCTTAAACCCTAGCTTGTGACAAATTGTCTTGACAGGTGTTCATCTTCCCAAAAATGAGGAAGATGTTACCCCGGAGAAAGTGGTTCTACTCAATCGCAATGCTAAAGCGGTTGGAGTGATCACGTCCTCATTGACTTGAGAGGAGTTCAAACGGATTGAAAACTGGAGGTGGCCAAAGAAATATGAGACACACTCATGACGGCACATTAGGGCAACTGTGTCTTAAGGGAGGCCAGGATCAAAATGATTGAAGGAGAACTTGTGAGGTTCACTATCATGGATGGTGAGACCCCCCAAGACATGTACAACCGCCTCAAGACCCTCATCAACAAGAGTCGATCCTATGGAAGCACCTGGTGAACAGACCACGAAGTGGTGAAGAGAATGATTCGGGCATTCATGCCTAGAAATGTTACTCTTTGCTCACCAATTCACTAAAGTTTGGGATTTCATAAGATGACTTCTGAAGAAGTGCTAGGGAGAATCATCAACCATGAGATGATGGAGCAAGAGGCTATGTTCTACAACGACCTTTAGAAGCTCTCCTCCTCCTTGAAGAGAGATGTTGAATTCAAGGCAACATCCTTAAGATCCTAAGAAAAAGGAGAGAGTGATGAAGAGAGCCCCGACACTGATGAGGAAGAGGCACTCTTCATCAACAACTTCAAGAGGATGTTGAGAAGAAGGAGGGGGGCCTACCATCATGAAGGCAAGAGCAAAGACAATCCCAAGACAAGATCAAAAAGGGCTTGCTACAATTGTGGGGAATACGTCCACTTCATTGTGGATTGCCCACATGAAGAGAACAAGAAGAAGAAGAAGAAGGACAAGTCTCAAGAAAAGAAATACTTCAAGAAGAAGAAGCAATCGGGACATGCCCAACTTGGAAAGGAGTAGGATTCAAATGAAGATTCCTCCTTCGATGAAGAAGAGAATATAGCAACTATTGTTATGAAGAAGTCAACCATGAAGAACAAGCTCTTCTCCAACTTGGAGAACTCAAGGCCAACTTGCCTCATGACCAAGGAGGGAAGAAATAAGGTTAAATCTAAATCATATTCTTCAATTTCTTCACATGATGATTTTGATAGTAGTAATGAAAATGAATATATGCTTAAAGATATGAGTAAGAGTACTTTGAAAAGGTTGAAGTTGTTAACAGATGAGATATCTGAGACGGAAGAGCTCATCAATCGTTAAGAGAACATGCTCATCCAAAAAAAGGAGAGATTTCAAGAGTTTGAGGAGCACTTGGAGCTTGAAAGAGAAAGAAGCAATGCACTTCAGCATGAACTCGCTTTGAGCAAGGAAACTTGCTCAAACCTTGAGAACACTACAATTGTGCTAAAGGATGAGCTTGTTAGCTTGATAAAAGCTCACAAGATCCTTAAAACACAAGTGGAGTCTCTCAAGGTCAATGCACCTTCTTTCTCTAAAGCTCACCTTCCACAAATGTCAAACCCGAAACATCTCAAGCTTGCAAGTGATCTAACTTAATATTAAAACTTAAAGATGAGCTTAATGCAGTACAAAACAAGCAAGCACCGAAAGGTGGCATTTTTGACAAGGAGCATATGCACGTAGTGCATATACAAACACAAGACATCCCCTTGTCAAGGATGGTCTTGGTTATTCTAGGGAGAAGAGCAAAATGCCAAAACTCCCAAGAATGGCAAAGACTTGATTGTTTTTGTCAAAGGAGGTTCATATAACAATGACAGAGGAAAGAACATTGCTACATCTCATAAAATTCCTAAAAAGGAACCTCATCCATTGTTTCATGATTTTGATGCTTCATATGTTTTGCTAATAAACAAGTTTGGAAAGCCTTATGCTAGGTATGTTGGGCCACACCGCAAGAGTCCAAAACCTTGTGTGTGGGTGCCCAAGTGCCTCTTGACTAACATCCAAGGACCCAACACCGCTTGGGTACCTAAAGCCAAGGGTTAATTCTATTTTGTAGGCATACTCCTCCGGTGGAACCAATTGGGTTCTTGATAGTGGATGCACAAATCATATGACCGGAGAGAGGAAGATGTTTGTGGAGTATGAACAAAATGAAGATACAAGTGAAGGGATCTACTTTGGAGTCAATAGCCAAGGAAAAATCCTTGGCACCAGTAAAATTGCTATATCCCATAATCATACTCTTTCCAATATTTTATATGTTGATTCCCTTGATTATAACCTCTTGTCCATATCACAACTATGTGACAAAAGTTATAATTGTCTTTTTACTGATGAGGGTGTGACGCGTCACAAGAAGAAGCAGTGACTCAATTGCTTTTAAAGGTGTACTCAAGGGAAAGCTCTATCTTGTGGATTTCTCCGCAGATAAAGCCCAACTTGATACATGCTTAATTGCAAAAACCAACATGGGATGGCTTTGGTACAGAACACTAGCCCATGTTGGGATGAGGATCTTGCAAAAATTTCTTAAAGGCGACCACATCCATGGTTTAAAGAATGTTGCGTTTGAAAAGGATAGGCCATGTAGCACATGTCAAGCCGGAAAGCATGTTAGAGCTCAACATCCATCCAAGAACATCATGACGAGTAGAAGACCATTGGAACTTCTACACATGGATCTCTTCGGTCCAATCGCCTACATAAGCATTGGTGGTAACAAATATGGTCTTGTAATTCTTGATGTTTTTTTACGTTTCACTTGGGTATTCTTTTTGCAAGATAAGAGTGAGACTCAAGGTGTCCTCAAGAAGTACTTGAGGAGAGCTCAAAATGAGTTCTCCTTAAGTATCAAGATCATAATGAGTGATAATGGCACCGAATTTTAGAACACTCAAATTGAAGAGTTTTTAGATGAAGAAGGCCTCAAGCCTGAGTTCTCGGCCCCCTACTCCCCTCAACAAAATGGGGTGGTCGAGAGGAAGAATAGGACTCTCATTGAGATGTCAAGAACCATGCTTGATGAATACAAGACATCAGACCGGTTTTGGGCAGAAGCGGTTAACACCGCTTGCCATGCCATAAACTGGTTGTATCTCCATCGCATATTGAAGAAGATGGCTTATGAACTCGTAACCGGTAACAAGCCTAATATTTCCTATTTTCGTATTTTTGGGAGCAAATGCTATATTCTCAACAAAAAGGCTAGGACTTCGAAGTTCGCTTCCAAGTCTGATGAGGGTTTCTTGCTTGGTTATGACTCAAACACTTATGCCTATCATGTCTTCAACAAATCCTCTGGTATTGTTGAAGTAGCATGTGATGTAGTGTTTGATGAGACTAATGGTTCTCAAGTGGAGCAAGTTGATCGTCATGTGCTAGATCAAGAAGAAGCTCCACAAGTATCGTGATGCTGTTCCTCATCCGGAATGGCAGCATGCAATGGCCGAGGAGATTGCTGCTCTCGAGCGCACTGACACGTGAGAACATGTGCCCTGTCCCCACGTGTTCGTCCTATCACCTGTAAGTGGGTCTATAAGGTTAAGACCCACTCTGATGGTTCACTTGAGTGATATAAAACTCGATTAGTCGTCTGTGGCTTCCAGCAGGAACATGGTCGTGACTATAATGAGACCTTTGCTCATGTCGCTCACATGACCACTGTTCGCACTCTGTTTGTTGTGGCCTCCGTTCGTGATTGGTCCATCTCTCGGCTTGATGTGAAGAATGTCTTTCTTAATGGTGAGCTGCTCCAGGAGGTGTATATGCAGCCAACACTTGGGTATTCTATTCCCGAGGGTATGGTTTGTCGCCTTCGGCGTTCTCTTTATGGCCTTAAGCAGGCTCCTCGTGCTTGGTTTTAGCGTTTTGCGTCTGTGGTCACTGCTGCTGGTTTCTCTGCCAGTGCTCATGATGCCGCGCTTTTTGTGCACACTTCGTCTCGTGGCTGCACTCTTCTTCTTCTCTATGTTGATGACATGATCATCACAGGAGACAATTCTGAGTACATAGCCTTTGTAAAGACCCATCTGAGTGAGCAGTTTCTTATGTCTGATCTTGGTCCTCTTTGTTATTTTCTTGGGATTGAAGTTTCATCCTCCTCTGAGGGAATCTATCTACCTCCGGAGAAGTACATTCAGGATCTTTTTGATCGGGCTTCTCTTACTGATCACCATACTGTTGAGACTCCTATGAAACTCAATATCCATCTTCGAGCCACTCATGGTGAGCCTCTTGATGCTCCTGCTCGTTACCGTTATATTGTAGGCAGTCTCGTTTACCTTGGTGTCACTCCTCCCGATATCTCGTACTCTGTTCACATTCTGAGTCAGTTTGTTTCGGCTCCCACCCAAGTCCATTATAGTCACTTGTTTCGTGTCTTGCGCTATCTTTGTGGGACTATCTCTAGACATTTGTTCTTTCCACGCTCTGGGTCTTTACAGCTCAAAGCATATTCTGATGCTACTTGGGCTAGTGATCCCTCTGATCGTCGATCTCTTTCTGCCTATTGCATTTTTCTTGGTGGTTCCCTCATTGCTTGGAAGACTAAGAAGCAAGTAATAGTTTCTCGTTCGAGTGCGGAGGCTGAGTTGCGTGCTATGGCTCTTGTGAGTGCAGAAGTTACTTGGTTGCGGTGGTTGTTTGAGGACTTTGGTGTTTCTGTTGGTATGTCGACCCCTCTTTTGTCTGACAGTACAGGTGCTATCAGTATTGCTCGTGATCGATCAAGCGTGAGCTTACCAAGCATATTGGTGTTGTTGCTTCTTATACACGAGCACAGATATAGGACGGTGTTGTTGATCTTCAGTACGTGCCTTCAGAGCTTCAGCTAGCGGATTTCTTCACGAAGGCACACACCCGAGCTTAGAATAGTTTTTATCTCTCCAAACTCAGTGTTCATGACGCACCTTGAGTTTGAGGAAGGGTGTTAGAGATATAGGAGTTATTTTTATTTTCTCTTTTTCATAAGGGTTTTTATGCATATTTATAATCCCTTGTACCTCTATTTATTGTGGCCTCTAGCAGTCATAATAATACAAACATAGCATTCATAATAGTTCTTAGCTAGGAGCCTTGAACAAGTATTATATCCACAAACAATCAGGTATTTTAACTAAAAATGGACTGTCAAGAATTATTACTTAAAATAAAATAATTTCAGAAATAAAGTTTGGTTATCACCAAAATATACATAAGGTGAAAGAACATGAAAATTTGTTAATTTTGAAAATGAAAAGGCAATACCTTTGTTTTTTCACAAAGTTCTGGTATGGAAAATGACGTCTCATCAATCACAACATCAGGGCATAATTGTTTTTCAATGAATACAACAGCTGCAAGTGATGACGTTAAAATCACCCTTTTGACAGAGGAAGCTTTCTTGCTGGAGCTCAGAACATTGAGAGTTCCTCTAACTGCTGGGTCAATCAACTCAACCTAAAAAAATTGTATAAGCTGGGAAACTAGACATAACTACATTCTTCATAAGTAACAGCCTATCCATAGATGTGTCAACTAAATGAAGGAGGATATACGACGGATTTCTTAATTTGAATTCTATGTTTGCATACATCTAGGAGAAGATTCTAATCACAAGACAACAGTGTTATATACAAGTCAAAGATGTTATGCACTGTTCTATGGATTAAGGAATCCTTGTATTAGGATTAACTATTTTCTACAAACAGTTTTTATGAGAGCTATTTGATGTGTTTATTGGATTTAGGTCTATGACAACATTAATTTTAAGCAGTCTCAGTTTTAAAAATATAATTTTCTTACACACAACTAAAGTCAAAGACTCGAACTTATAATTTCAGTGAACAATTTGTCTATTGGTGTGGAGCACAGATCCATATAGCTAGCTAACTTTAAGAGTGTTGAGATTTTATTATTGGCAAAGCATGTCATGGTATCTTAACACTAAAGGAACAAGAATTGCAAATTGTTTGAATTTAAATAGAAAAGGAATTGCAAACCTGAGGATCTTTTGGGTTACTGAAGAACGGTGAAGCTGTATGGAACACACACTCACAACCCTCTACTATGGCATCATAGGAACCTTCTTCTAATAAATCTGCTTTGAAGAGCTGCAGTCTCTCAGCAGATCCATCTAAAGCACACAAATGTTCCGCCTTCTTAGGATCAGCTGAAAACCAATAAATGGAAGAATTCTTAACTGGTCATCCCATGCAAAATGTAATTGTGAAATAGAACACAACTGCGTGCTATAGTGGTGCATACATGTAATTAGTGATTACTGATTTATTTGGTACACAGCTCACTCCATATCTTGTTTCCTGCCAAAATAGCTCTGACCATTTTTCTGAAGTATTGTTTTTGTTATGAATTGAGTTTGTATTATTATGAGCGTCATATGCCATAATATATATATATATATATATATATATATATATATATATATATGTACAGGGGATTACAAATATGCAGAGAACCTCTCAGCCAATGGAAAAAATACAATATACTCCTATATCTCTAACACCTCCTCAAACTCATTGTGAATCACAAACACTGAGTTTGGAGAGGTAAAAACTATGCTGATCTCGGGTTTGTGTCTTCGTGAATAAATCAGCCAACTGAAGATCCGAAGGCACATACCAAAGATCAACAACATCAACCTAGACCTGTGCTCGTGTATGAGAAGCATCAACCTCAATATGTTTGGTAAGCTCATGGTTGACTGGAGCACAAGCAATTTTGATAGCACCAGTGCTGTCAAACAAAAGAGGATTTGACATAGAAATAGAAACACCAAAATCTACAAGCAACCACCGTAACTAAGTAACCTCTGCAATCACAAGAGTCATGGCACACAACTCAGCCTATGCACTCGAGCAAGAAACTGATGTCTGCTTCTTAGTCTTCTAAGTAATGAGGGAACCATCTTGAAAAACACAATAAGCAGAAGAGATCGACGATCAAAGGAATCACTAGCCTAAGTAGCATCACAATATGCTTTGAGTTGTAAAGAGCTAGAATGTGGAAAAAGCAACCGTCTAGAGATAGTCCAACCACTCAAAGCAAGTGACTATAGTGGACCTGGGTGGGAGCCAATACAAACTGACTCAGAATGTGAACAGAATACGATATGTCAGGACGAGTGACATCAAAATAGACTAGACTTCCTACAATATGATGATAACGAGTAGGATCAACAAGAGGCTCACCATCAGTAGGTTGAAGGTGAACATTGAGCTCCATGAGAGTCTCAACAGTCCAGTGATCAGTAACAGAAGCTGGATCAAGAAGATCTTGAGTGTACTTCTCCTGAGACAAATAAATTCCCTTAGATGCAGAGGAAATCTCAATTCCAAAAAAAAAAGAGGATCAAGATCGGACATAAGAAACTGCTCACTAGGACGAGCCTTCATGAAGGCTATGTACTCATAGTCCTCTTTCAATGATGATCATATCATCAACATAGAGAAGAAAAAAAGTCTGACCAGAAGACGAAGTATGCACAAAAAGCGCAGGATCATGAGCACTGGCAGAAAAACCGATAGCGGTGACCACAAACGCAAATTGCTAAAACCAACATCAGGAGTCTGCTTAAGGTCATAAAGAGAGCGACGAAGGTGACAAACCATACCCTCACGGACAGAATACCCAAGCTGTGGTTGCATATAAACCTCCTCATGTAGCTCACCATTAAGAAGGCATTCATCACATCAAGCTGAGAGATGGATCACGCACGAACAGAGGCCACAACAAGAAGAGTCCAAACAGTGGTCATATGGGCAACAGGAGCAAATGTCTCATCATAGTCACGATTGTGTTCCTGCTGGAAGCCATGGGCGACTAGTCGAGTCTTATAACCCTCAAGAGAACCATCAAAGTGAGTCTTAACCTTATAGACCCACTTAGAGGTGATAGGACGAACATGTGGGGGACAGGGCACGAAATCCCATGTGTTAGTGCACTCAAGAGCAGGAATCTCCTCAGCCATCGTATGTTGCCATTTCGGATGAGGAACAACATCATGATACATAGCCGGCTCAGAAAGAACGGTAGCAGCAAAACTAGAAGGAGGGTACCGATCAGGAGGCTGATGAGAGCGAAGACCACATCCAAGAGGCTGCTCAGAAGAAGAATCATCAGAAGGAGATGATTCCTCAGAAGAAGAGAGTGCCTTAGGAGAAGATGGGTCATCAGACGAAGATGACTCAACTGGAGTAGATGGTTTATCGGAAGAAGGGATAACTCGTCGAGTGTATATCTGTGTCACGGGAGGCTTCATAGTATAGTCATAGATCATAAAAGAAGGCTTTGCAGAGGACACTATAGGGCACGACACCGAGTGTGAGGGAGGTACACTAGCAACGGAGGTATCTGGAAAGTATAGGAACAAAATCGGATCAATCAAAGATACAGAAGGAGTATCCGAAGAAGGATGGGGATAGAAAGGACGCGTCTTATCAAAAGACAACATCCCGTGAGATCCTCATCCGCCGACCAATAGGATCCAGACAACGATACCCCCTATGCTCAGCACTGTATCCACAAAAAAACACTCGACCCGTCGACCGCCTGAGCATTAAGCTTAGTGCGCTCACGAGGTGCGACCAACACATAACACACACAAACAAAAAGACGATGGCTGGAGTAGTCAGACATCTTGCCAGTAAGACGTCGAAAAAGAATCTCACCCTGAAGAGCAGACGAAAGCTGAATGTTAATCAGATAAGTGGCAGTAGAAACAACCTCGACCCCAAAGTGAGGAGGAACAAAGGAAGCAAGCAGAAAGGCATGAGCAGTCTCAAGGAGATGCACTATAGGAAATGCGATCAATTACGACGGCTAGTTTTATTTGCAACGGTCAGCCGTCGCAAATAACTTAAATTGCGACGGCATGTCTGTGGCCATTGCAAATAAAAAGGCCGTCGCAAATAAGGTCTAATTTGCGACTGCTTCGTCGACAGTCATTGCAAATAAGCTTTTATTTGCTATGGCCAACCCTAGGGCCATCGCAAATCAAGTAGCCATCACAAATAAAACCTTATTTGCCACGGCTGCAAAAAGTACCATCGCAAATAAGTTAAATTGCGATGGCCATAAGATAAGGCCGTCACAATTAATAGTGCTGTCGCAAATAAGGGCTAATATCAGCCCCATCAGACCCTGACACCTCATTCTCCTCCACCGCCCTCGAATACACTGCCGCCACCCTGCCGCACCCCCGCCACCGCGCCTGCCGCCAGCCCCCCGCGCCCCCACCGACCCCGGCCCCACCGCGACACCTGCGCCCCCGGCCCCGCCGCGTCCCCCACGCCTGACGCCGCTGCGCCCCCACCGCCGGCCCACCGCCCCCGCTCCAAACCCTCGCCCCCGCCGCCCCTGGCCCCACCCCTGCGGCGCCCCCGCCCCCGCCGTCCCTACCTCGGACAGCAGCGCCCGTCGCGCCCCCACCATGGCCCCTGTGCCCCCGGCCCCGGCGCACCCCCGCGCCTGATGCCGCCGCGCCCCCATCGCCCCCGGCCCCAGACAGTAGCGCTGTCGGCCTCCTCCAACGCCTCCGCTATCCGTCCAACGCCGTCGGCCTGCTGCTCCATGTTGCACAAGTAATTGTTACTTACTAGTTAATGTAGTTAGATTCATAGTTCATGAATTGTGAATTTCTAGATAATTAGTTGTTAATTGTTAATTGATGATTAGTTGTTATGCTATTTAGTTGTTAATTATTCTTGATGATTAGTTGTTATGCGAATTAATTGTTAGGTTGTTGTTAATTCTCATTAATTATTAGTAATTGCGACGGTTGGATCGTCGCAAATACATGTGTGGGGCCCTCCAACCCCCGGGCAATAACTTGCGACGGCTTCTGTAAGTCGTCGCAAATAAGCTTATTTGCGACGGTGGTCCTCGCAAATAAACTTAATTGCGATGATTTATTTACGACGGCCAAAAACTGTCGCAAATAAGCAAAGCCGTCACAAATAGCTTATTTGCGATGGTTTTTGCCTTATTTGCGACGGCCCTGGCCGTCGCAAATCGTCAGTATTCCTGTAGTGATGTCTATCCTTGTGCCCGGTCACACCATTCTATGCATGAGCTCCTGAACAAGAAAACTGAGCAAGAGTGCCTTTGTCAAAAAGAACCTAACGAAAAGCATCAGAAAGGTACTCACTAGCAGAACCAGCACGAAAAACACGAATAGACGTGTCAAAATGAGCGTGAATTATAGCTGAAAAAGTTTTATAGATAGATAAGTCCTCATTACGATGTTTCATAAAGTAAATCCATGTGTGGTGAGAAAAATCATTTATAAAAATGACGTAATAACTATGTCCTCCTTTGAAAACAGAAGGAGTTGGACCCCATACATCTGAATGAACGAGATCAAACGGTCGCTCAAACGCTGACTTACTAGAAGGATAGAGAAGCTGAATCCGCTTCTCTAATCAGCAATCCTGACACTGAGCTAAGGACTAAGAAGCTGAAACTAATCCTAAGACACCAGGCGAACTAAGACAAATAGGCGAGAGCGACAAAGATGTCATAAATGACGATGTCACTAAGCAAAAGATGAGGTGGATGGAGCAGCAAAAGCAGAGCTAACAAGACTAGCAGGCACAACAGAAGGAAGACGAAGCTAGTCAAGCTCCCAAAGGCACTGGGAATCACGGTGTCGAGGGCCAGTGGCAACCAGCCGACCCGTACGATGATCCTGAACATAACAAAAATCAGGATCAAGAATCACCCTACAGTTATGATCAGTGTGTTGCCCAGCAGACATAAGCTGCATGGTTGGTTGGGAACATAGAAAACATTAGGTACATCAAAAGAGTGAGATGAAAGAGTGCCTTGTCCAACAACTGAAAGAGGAAAACCATCGACAGTATGAACAGTAAGAAAACGAGGAGAAGAACTCAAGGATGATAAACAGGTCGAATAAGGAGTCATATGGAATGAAGATCCAAAATAAAGAATGCATGAATGAGTACCTGAACCAGAAGTGGATGATGGTCCCTCAGAGGAAGACTAAGAAGCAGCAGTAGAACCTAAAGGTGTAGAAGGCGGAGTCACAAAATCAGCAGATCTTGATAATATAGAGGCAACAAGGTGACGAAGAAGCACGATCAACTAGGTATCTATAGTAGCAGAACTACCCTGAGATTCTCCAATACTAGCACCACCAGCACCCCGTGAATAACGACGAGCCTGAGCACCAGCAGCGTGTCTAGTGGTCGAAGAATGAGCCACCAAAACTGAAGAGGTCAGCAACAAGCCAGCATCACGAAGCCAAGTCTCCTCATTACGAACACTAGAGAGAGCGTCCATAAGAGATACACAAGGATGACGAGCGAGCATCTGAGCACGAAGGGGCTCAAACTCATCATAAAGGTGGGTCAAGAAGTCGTAGGTGCATCAAAGTTCAAGTGCATCCTTCTGACTCTAACAAGACGAACATATATCCGATGATAACTGGGTACCAAGAGTGTCAAGCTGACGCCAAATAGCAAACATCTGAGCAAAGAACTCCTCCACTATAGCATCCCCCTATCGTAATAGCTACTTCTAACAATAGCAGCAAGATAAGTAGACTGACCAATAGACTCATAACGACAACGCAGAAAAGCTCACATCTAGTGTGCATACTCAAACTCAACTATGTCTGCAACAATACGATCCTTCATACTAGTAGCAAGAATAGTACTAGCTCGAGCATCATCATCCAACCATACCCTGTACACACTGAAGTCAGACTCGTAGAAAGACGAGTCTCAAAATCCGAAAGCAGCTTCTTCTTCTCATCATTAACTCTGCCTTATCTGGAATGACGGGCTGTGAAGGAGCAGCGGGGAAAGGCGGACATTTGAGATGCCCGTAAGAAACTCCCAAAGACGTAGACCATGCATATGTAGACGCATGTGACGAACCCATTCGCGATAATTCGTGCTATTGAAAAGCACTGGACAACGCAACACTGAAACCCCACTCGAAGAAGAAGTCATCCTTATAGGACAATCAGCGACGGCGAGAGCGTAAAATAAATAGCAGCGGGCGACAGCGAGAGTGCAAGAGAATAAGCGGCGCAAGCTGAAATTTTTTTTTTGATTTTTTTTGTTGAGGTTGCCCTACTTCACATGCTTAGGTCAGAGCAACCCTACGACCGCCACCAGACAAAGTCGACGGAGAGGGAGACAACTAAGCTGGGCGGATCTAGCCAAATCCATACCAGAGATGCAAGGGAGTGGAGAATCCAGCCATGGAGAAAGCTCACGCACGCGCGGCGGATCCAACCCTGGCCAAATCTTCCATGCGCACGGCGCAACAACCCTGGCCAAATCTAGCGAAGGATGTGCCAGCAGCCGTGATTCGTGGAGGAAGAAGGATGCGGCCCCACGTGATTCGTGAGGGAAGGAAGACGCGGCCACTGCCGTGAGTCAAGCCAACGACAGATCCGGGTGATTCCCAGAAAGCATCCACGCTTGTCCGAGATTTTGGATCGTGCTTTGAGGAAGGAGAACGCCCCTCGCCATGGTTCACGGTCACGTGATGAGCGATGCCTTGACTGAGAAGATGCCAGGACGGCGAAGTAGAGACGGCGTCGCAAGAAGAAACGCTGACCGACGGAAAAGGCGCAAGGAAAAATGCCTTAAAAATTAGTTTATTTTGGCTCTGTTACCATTTTATGAATTGAGATTGTATTATTATAAGGGCTTGGGGCCACAATATATAGAGGTACAGAAAATTATAAATATGCAAAGAACCCTCAGACAATGGAGGAAATACAATATACTCATATATCTCTAACAGTTTTATCCATTGAGCAACACATCTGCAAACACGCTTTTCATCTATATATCTTTCGTTTGCCATTTGTGAGATTAAGCATACTGCATTGTTGCATGGTTTCTACTCATTATGTTAAAGCTTTTATCATCCTGTATTTGCCATTGCTATATTCCCATTTTATAACATGAATTTTAGAGGGCATTTAGATACAACTTGTCAACTGACTTGCCAACGCCGTAAGTGTGTGGGCAATTCACTTACTTCAATATTGGTTTCAGGTGGAAGCATGGCTTGAACGTCGGTAATAGGATTCAACTACACTCAAACTCTAGAATACTGTCTATGATATCATATTAAGCTACACATACCAATCGAGTCACTATGGAACTAATGCAGCTACGAAAATTGGGGTAATTCGAGTCTGATGTATTATGCTAAACTTTGAAGAGATGCGACACCGAGGGCAACAAGACACTGAATCCATCCCTCACCATTTCCCCCCACAGATCCAGCAAATCCACCAACATCCAAGCCCTCCCTTCACCCCGCGAGTGAGTGGCTCCCAGCTATGGAGCTCGTACTTGCCCCTGTGGTATCCCAAGGAGGAAGCAGTCAGAAGGTTCACCCAAGTTTGGTGTCTAATGGCGATCGAAGTCCCTATCAAGCAGAGCAGCATGGGAGCCCGAAGGCTTCGGCTTCCTGGAACCAAGTGTGGGTGGCGCGTGGGGATCAAGCTCCGGCGAGCAAATCGAGGACCCCGGCGACGAAGACCGTCCGAGAGGTAGCGCACAACCTTAACAGGCACACTGGTATGTTCCCCAAATCCTTCGCTGATGCAGTTTGTCAGAATCTAGCTGGCTCAAAGTCAGGTGCTATGCTTCAACATCCGGTTAGCTCCGTTCTTCCCCATCCTTGGATAAAGCTAGGAGAGTTCAGTTCAACCTCCATCCCGGGATAGCTTGTTTTCGGAAAGAAGATGAACCGTGCCATTTGACCAGAATGGGCTGGGCCGGCCATCCTGTTCGTCCAAGACCTGCTGCAAAGAGCAGTAGACGTTTAGGGGGAGGCGAACAACAAAGAGATCCCCTATTCATTACAAATCAGTCCGATAGGATTTCGTATCCTAGATTTACCCTATCAAACATATCAGTAGTCTTGAAGGATACAACTGATCAATGGCACCAAGTCAAACGAAAGTGTTGGTGGCGTAGAGAACGAGCCGTCGACGTGCCTGCACCAAGAAACCATTCCAGCATTCAGTACTTTAAGAACAAACTTAAAGGCCGTTGCTACAACTGCTTGGCCTGGGACCATATTAATCCTCAGTGCAGAGACCCCAAGAAATGTTGGACTTGTAAAACTAATGGCCACATCTCATGTTGGTGCTCCAGTTTGCTTTACTGCAACCAGCCTGAAGGGAAGTGCACCAGCAGTACAAATGCCCCTCCTTCTCCTTGCCTGAGCAGTCCTCAACATTCCACCGAAGTCCTCACTAATACACACCAACAACAAGCTCCTTACTCTCGCCGTGCCCCATCCATGGAGAGGAGGCGTTCCCTGGGAGGGGACCCGTTGGGTCATCGCCGCCCGGAGGACCGTAACCTGGTCCGAGCTAAGCGGTCTGGACCTCTGATGCGCAGCAATGCATTGGAATACCCAGGCAACCCAAGGTTCAGGCCTCGTTATGCAGGAAAGGTGGCAGTTTTTAAGGATGACATGGTGCAGCGTCTCCAGCGCCTCACTAACAGAGTGTTGCTCGTCATAGAAGAGGGGCCTCTTGGGGTGAGCTCCCGAGAAGAAGTCAAGAAAGCTCTCATTCATCACCTTGAGCTGCAGGAGTACAAATTTCACGTCTTCCGCAGCTCCCCGGGGCCCTTTTTCGTCCTATTCACCAGCGAGTCGCTCAGAGACATCGCTTTTGCAAGGGGTCAGATCACTGAAGGTCCCTTTGTCTTCAGATTTCACTCTTGGGACACTGACATTCACGGAGAAAGATGCATCATTCCATTCCATGTAAAGATTAGTCTTGAAGGAATACCATACCATGCATGGTATGGAAACATTGCTGCCAGGATCTTGGGAGACTCTTGTGCAATTCATCACGTGGCTGGAGAATCAAGACAGCAAGAGGACCTGTGCACTTTTGTTTGCTGGACATTTTGCAATAACCCTAATAGAATTCCTCAGGTAGTCTATCTTAGCTTACTTAGCGCATGGGCCAGCAAGATGTCGATCCACAGATCCACTTGACCACACCAAGGGACTGGCAGAGTGATGAGGAGAGCAACACCCTCGATACATCCACACCAACTCAGCTACCGGTTTATGGAACAATGGAGAGGAGCCAATGGGGAGGGAATTCGCGCGGACGGGATTTAGACAGCAGAACGGCCACCACGATTTCATACGGACTCCGATCTGGGCGTTCAAGTACTTCCTAGAAAGATTATCAAGTCTACATTCAAACGGATCTGGCCTCATGTCCATATCTATTCAGAGTCGGCCGCAATAGTTATTTTAACATCAAGACCTTTTTCTGTCCATGGTGCTGCATCACCAAAATTGGGCCCATGGCCCATGTATCGTTTGGAGTCCATTAGGGACTCGTGATTAGGGATTCTCACAACCCTAGGGAGGTAATAAATAGTAGCAGCCGCCCTCATTAGCTGGTGGGTTTTGTTTATTCGTAAGTTAGCTTCTGCTGCTTCCTTGTACACGCGCGTGTCGACTAGATCGCCTGTCTACTTGTATCCAGAACCCCACTTTAGATTGATTCAACAGATAAGTGCTTGTTCTTCTTGTTCTTGCGTGTTCTTCGATTGCTTGCAGGAACAAAGGCCCTTGTGGTCAGGTTGATTGTGCGCCAGCAAGATCAATACAACTTCGGAGTCGGTATACCGATCGCTAAGGCGCATCGTCTTGGGGATGGTGTAGTCGGATCGCCAACGTCTTCTCCTCCACAAATCGAACCCTCCTATTCTCATCGAAAGATCGGGAACCAAGATTCTATCAAGTGGTAATCAGAGCAAGGTTAATCGGTGAGAGTGCTACCATTACTTTTCTTTCCGTTGTTATCATCCTATAGTCCAGAAAAAGCCCAAAAAAACCAGATCTGTTTTTTTTTCCATTATTCCTAGACCATTGTGCCTTTTACTTTCTCCACTTAGTCAAGACTTGTTGAGTTCATGGTTGCTTCGACGAGTCAAGTTGCTGGTCTTTAGTTTTGCACCACTAGAGTTTCGAGTTCGTGTCACATTCGGTCACCTAATTCAAGTCAGATTCGTAGTTCGAGTTTGAGTCGGATTACTAGTTTGAGTTTGAATCAGATTGCTACTTCGAGTTTGAGTCGGATTAATAGTTCGAGTTTGAGTCGGATTACGAGTTCAAATCATATTGCTACTTCGAGTTTGAGTCGGATTGCTAGTTCGAGTTTGAGTCGGATTATGAGTTCAAATCAGATTGCTACTTCGAGTTTGAGTCGGATTGCTAGTTCGAGTTTGAGTCTGATTACTAGTTCGAGTTCGAATCAGATTGCTACTTCGAGTTTGAGTCAGATTAGTAATTTGAGTTTGACAACAAGAAAAAGGCAAGTGCAAAATCAAAAGCCGCACAAAAGCCACAAGCAATTAGAGAAAAAAAAGGCAAGTGCAAGATCAAAAGCCGCATGTGCAAATTTTGTTCTAGGGTCTCCTGATTCCATCTAGAGAGAGTTTGGGTGACCACTCCAACAAAAAAAAACGAAAAAAAAAGAAAAAAATCAGATTGTTGTTTGGGGTGCTTTTAGTGACGACGTTGGTGTCTCGGCTCGCGTCTCTAGTACAGTCTAGACTAAGATCAGCACAGTACTGTCGTAGAATATTTATTCAGCTTGTTGTGATTAACATGGTGAAAGTTTGCTCCTTGTGCTAGTTCGGCTACCTAAAGCCATAGATTGACACCTGATCTTGAAGTTGTTCTTTACTTGCTGGTTGCCATCACCTTCTTGCTGAGCTTTCTAAGAACAGGTAAGAGCTTGATTGAACAGGTTGAGAGTGAGCGAGTTATCTCCACCAGCACCTTTGTAGCTAGGGATAACATTACCCTTTCATATTGGATTGTTTTTTCTACTAACCATGGCAGGAGGAGCAAATACAAATGAAGACGTGCATTCACCTCGCACACGGGGAATTATACAACACTTCGAACGCCAATTGCGGCTACACACAGAAGCGCTTGATGAGGATTTTTGTGTTACCAATGACCGCCTTGGTCAATTGGAAAATATGCAGATCGACACCAACACCAAAATCAGCACGTTGGAGATTTCCATTCAAACATTGAACACCTCTATTGGAGCCATCCTGCAGCGCCTTGAGGAGAGGGATCGTGGATGCACCGCAGATGGACAGGTGAGCAATGCTCCTTGTATTGTACGTGACAATGAAGATGACTATTCTGCAGATACAGAGATTGGGGAAGATGAGGAAGCTAGGCCACGGCGTCGGCTACAACGCAACCGTCAAGGCATAGGTGGACATCGTCGAGGTGAGGTACGCAATCATGATGATACTTTTAACAAGATCAAATTTAAGATACCGCATTTTGATGGTAAATATGACCCTGATGCATATATTACTTGGGAGATTTCTGTTGATCAAAAATTTGCATGTCATGAGTTTCCTGAAAACGCAAGAGTTAGAGCAGCCACTAGTGAGTTTACTGATTTTGCTTCTATTTGGTGGATAGAACATGGCAAGAAAAATCCTAATAACATACCACAAACTTGGGATGCTTTAAAACAGCTCATGCGGGCTAGATTTGTTCCTTCTTACTATGCATGTGATCTGTTAAATAAGTTACAACAATTGAGACAGGGAGCTAAAAGTATAGAAGAGTATTTTCAAGAATTACAAATGGGTATGTTGCGTTGTAATTTAGACGAGGATGAGGAACCAGCTATGGCTAGATTTTTGGGTGGTTTAAACCGTGAAATTCAGGACATACTTGCTTATAAAGATTACAATAATGTTACCCGTTTGTTTCATCTTGCTTGTAAAGCTGAAAGGGAAGTGCAGGGACGACGAGCTAGCTCTAGAACTAATATTTCTGCAGGAAAGACTAGCTCATGGCAACCACGCACGACTACTCCTTCGACTGGGGGTGCTTCCCCGGCATCTTCTTCAGCAAGTCGGGCAGCACCTTCTTCTTCCGGCAACAAGCCACGTGCTTCTTCCACTAGCTCAGCAGTAAACACCACCCAAAAGCCCACCGAGAGTGCTTCTTCCGTAGCATCTACCGGACGATCTAGAGACGTTCAATGTCACAAGTGCAAGGGTTTTTGCCATGTGCAGCGTGACTGCCCAAGCAAACGTGTTCTAATTGTTAAAGATGACGGTGAGTACTCATCTGCTAGCGATTTTGATGACGATACATGTGTTTTGCTTGCAGCAGACTATGCAGGTAGCGATGAACATCAAGAAGAGCATATTGGTGCAGAAGATGCAGCGTGCTATGATAGTCTCATTGTGCAGCGTGTGCTTAGTGCACAAATGGAGAAAGCGGAACAAAATCAAAGGCACACATTATTCCAAACAAAGTGTGTCGTCAAAGAGCGATCTTGCCGCATGATCATTGATGGAGGTAGCTGCAACAACTGGGCCAGCAGTGACATGGTGACGAAGCTGGCACTAAGCTCAAAACCGCACCCACATCCCTATTACATTCAATGGTTAAACAACAGCGGTAAGGCAAAGGTAACTAGACTTGTGCGAATCAATTTTACTATTGGATCATATAAGGATGTCGTTAAATGTGATGTTGTGCCTATGCAAGCTTGTAATATTCTGCTAGGAAGACCTTGGCAATTTGATAGAGATTCTATGCATCATGGTAGATCAAATCAGTATTCTTTTCTTTACCACGATAAAAAAATTGTGTTGCATCCTATGTCTCCTGAAGCTATTGTGCAAGATGATGTTGCTAGATCTAGGAAAACTAAATATCAGGACCATGCTAACATTGAGAACAATAACAATGCCAAATTTGTGTTTGATAAGAAAAATGAGATATCTCTGAAGGGAAAATGCTTGTTTGCTACGAAATCTGATATTAATGAACTGATTGCTTCCACCTCTATTGCCTATGCTTTGGTATGCAAAGATGCTTTGATTTCCCTTTACGATGTGCAACATTCTTTGCCTCCTGCTGTTGCTAACATTTTGCAGGAATATTCTGATGTGTTTCCAAGTGAAATTCCACCAGGACTACCACCACTTCGAGGGATTGAGCACCAGATTGACCTTTTCCCGGTGCTTCATTGCCCAACAGTGCACCATACAGGACAAATCCAGAAGAAACAAAGGAGATTCAGCGCCAAGTACAAGAACTACTTGACAAAGGTTATGTACGTGAGTCTCTTAGTCCTTATGCTGTTCCAGTTATTCTAGTACCTCAAAAGGATGGATCATGGCGTAGTGTGTGGATTGTAGAGCAATCAACAATATAACCATTCGATATTGTCATCCTATTCCACACTTAGATGATATGCTTGATGACTTGAGTGGTGCTGTTGTGTTCTCAAAAGTTGATTTGCGTAGTGGTTATCACCAAATTCGCATGAAACTAGGAGATGAATGGAAAACTGCTTTCAAAACTAAGTTCGATTTATATGAGTGGTTAGTCATGCCTTTTGGGTTAACTAATGCACCTAGCACCTTCATGAGATTAATGAACGAGGTTTTGCGTGCATTCATTGGAAAATTTGTTGTTGTGTATTTTGATAATATATTGATTTATAACAAATCCATGGATGAACATCTTGATCACTTACGTGCTGTTTTTAATGCTTTGTGTGAGGCATGATTATTTGGTAATCTTGAGAAGTGCACCTTTTGCATGGATCGAGTCTCTTTCCTTGGCTATGTTGTTACTCCACAGGGAATTGAAGTTGATCAAGCCAACGTAGAGGCTATTCAGGGGTGGCCTGTACCAAAGACAATCACACAGGTGCGGAGCTTTCTAGGGCTGGCTGGGTTCTATCGTCGCTTTGTGAAGGATTTCAGCACCATTGCTGCTCCATTGAATGACCTTACGAAGAAGGGGGTGCCTTTTTTTTGGGGCACCACACAAGATAACGCCTTTACCATACTGAAAGATAAGTTGACGCATGCACCTCTTCTCCAACTTCCTGATTTTTCTAAGACTTTTGAGTTTGAATGGATTGGGTGGTGTTTTGTTACAAGAAGGAAAACCTGTTGCATATTTTAGTGAGAAAATGAGTGGGCCTGTTCTAAATTATTCTACCTATGATAAGGAATTATATGCTCTTGTACGAACTTTAGAAACATGGCAGCATTATTTGTGGCCCAAAGAATTTGTTATCCATTCTGATCATGAATCACTAAAGCATATTAGGAGTCAAGAGAAACCAAACCATAGGCATGCTAAGTGGATGGAATTTATTGAGTCTTTTCCTTATGTCATTAAACACAAAAAGGGAAAGGATAATGTTATTGTTGATGCTTTATCTACACGTTATACTCTTCTATCTCAACTTGACTTTAAAATTTTTGGATTAGAAACGATTAAAGATCAATATGAACATGATGCTGATTTCAAAGATGTATTGCTGAAATGTAAAGACGGAAAAACATTGAATAAATTTGTCCTCAATGATGGCTATGTGTTTAGAGCTAACAAGTTATGCATTCCAGCTAGCTCCGTTCGTTTGTTGTTGTTACAGGAAGCGCATGGAGGCGGGCTGATGGGGCACTTTGGAGTGAAAAAGACGGAGGACATACTTGCTGGTCATTTCTTTTGGCCAAGGATGAGGCGAGACGTGGAGCGCTTTGTTGCTCGCTACATGACATGTCAAAAAGCTAAGTCACGACTTAATCCACATGGTTTGTACCTGCCTCTTCCTGTTCCTAGCATGCCTTGGGAGGATATTTCTATGGACTTTGTTTTAGGACTGCCTAGAACAAAGAAGGGGAGGGATAGCATCTTTGTTGTTGTGGATAGATTTTCTAAAATGGCACACTTCATACCTTGTCGTAAAAGTGATGATGCTACACATGTTGCTGATTTGTTTTTCCGAGATATTGTTAGATTGCATGGTGTGCCAAACACAATAGTTTCAGATCGTGATGCTAAGTTTCTTAGCCATTTTTGGAGAATGTTATGGGCAAAATTGGGAACTAAGCTTTTATTTTCAACTACTTGTCATCCCCAAACTGATGGTCAAACTGAGGTTGTGAATAGAAGTTTATCTACCATGCTTAGGGCTGTTTTGAAAAAGAATATAAAAATGTGGGAAGAGTGTTTGCCTCATGTTGCGTTTGCTTTTAGATAAATAGATCATATTTCAATTAAGCATGGCTAAGCATAAACTAATTAATAGTAAAACACACAAACCAGGCGACAAGGAATCATTGGGAAAAACTAGGGAAACATAGCATAGGATTCATATTTTAATTTAGCATGCATTTAACTAAAACTTAACAAAAAGGGTGCAAGATGGTCAAGGAACTTGCCTCCAATTTGAGCCTGGTGGTCGACGGCGAATTGCTGCCCTTGAAGATTAAATGTCGGTTCTGGCCCTGACTCTAAATTACGATGATGCATAAAGTAATAACATACGATAAGAACACATAGAATGCAAACAATTCAAATAAACACAAATTCCTACGAAAAAGTGATTTTATGGTTAATTTAAATTATAGGTATAATACCAATTATTGAGAATTTAGAGTTAAATGAAATTTATTAGGTAAAACATATTTTTAACAATTTTTGTACCATTTTTATATTTATTAGAAACCTATTATTATTTTCTAGAAATTTTTCTCCTTCAAAATACGCTTAAAATAGATTTATAACATAAAATGTACATTTTACAATTTTACACTATTTTTAATAATTATTTCTATGTGCAAATTAATTTTTATGAATTAAATATACATCAAAGTATTTTATGATTAATTAAGTAATTTAAATGAATTAATAAAAATAATACAGGAATGAAAATAAATTAAAACATATTTAAATCTATTTTTATAATTATTTTATATAAATTAAGGACTTTTATTTAATTTCTATAACTATCAGGGGCTTTACTATAAAAATAGGACTGTTCCAGAGATAAAAATATATTTCTACAAAGTCCAGAGGTCATTTTACAATTTTCTAGAATTTATTTGATATTTTATAATATTCCAAGGACTTTTAAACACTTTTTATTTAATTATCCAGTAATTTCCTAATTTACAGAAAGTCCAGGGTCAATTTTATAAGTTTTTAGACCAATCTGCAATAAGTTTAAAAATTCTAGGGGCTTCCTTGTTAATCTAAGGAGATTTGAACGTGGGCTGTGGGATTTAAAATGGACGGTCCAGATTTAAAAGGCCGAAGGGGTACGGTCTGATCTAATCTCGGCCGCCCATTCAAAATGAAAGGCCGACAAAGGACCACGTCGCCCTGAATGATGGGAGCGACGGCGCAGGGCGACGCGCAGTGGCCGACTCGCCGACGGCGACCAAAACACGTGCTGCAGAGGCTATGGGGCACATTTAAATGGTGAATAAGGAAGGGGGGAGCGAGGGGGTCTCACCAGTGGGGGTCGCGAGGTCGAAAATTGGACGAAAACTAGCCAGCGACGATGGGGAGCGACGGAGCTCGTCGGCGCCCGACAAAGTCGACGATGCAGCGACTTCTTCTCCCAACGTCGATGTTCGGCGGGCTCCTAACAACACGACGAAGGTGTTAGACAAACTCCCGAGGAGAGATAATGGGTGGAATGACGGGAATAGTGGCGCCATTACCAAGCTTGTCGGTGCTAGGGTTTCGGGTGATCAGGTGAGGGAATAAGGGAGGGATTGGCTGGGTTTTTATAGGGGATCGGACGAGTAACGGGTGGCGGCCATCATGGGCACGACAGGGTGATTGATTGGAGGGTAACGGATCGCATTGAACGAGGTGAATGCGGCGGCGACATGTGTGGCCGTTTCTGCGCGCGTGATGCGGCGGGGACGAAGGAGCTGACTGGTGGGGCCAGCTCGTCGGCGGAAGGAGAGAGGGGGTGTGGGCACGGGTGGAGCAGGCCGGCGTGGGGAGAGGGAGGGGAGTTGGGCCGAGGCGGGGGTTGGCGGCCGAGGGTAAAATTTCCTTTTTTTTCTTTTTCTTTTTCTTTTTCTTTTCTTTTCCTTTTCTGTTTTGTTTTACTTTTCTTTTATGATTTTAATTTTAAAACTAAAATTTCTAACGAATTTAAATTTCAAAAATTTTCACACAATCAACCAAACAATGATGCAATTGCCTTATATGAATTTTATTTCCAATGAAAATTATTTTTGTAACTCTTCATAATTTCTTTTTACATTTTTTTTCCAAAAATATGGGCATTACAATTCTGCCCCCCTAAAAAGAAATCTCGCCCTCGAGATTTGGATGGCCTAAGAGAATAGACTGGGAAACTCCGCCTTGAGGTCTTCTTCTCTTTTCCACGTTGCCTCTTCTTTTGAGTGATGTTTCCATTGGACTTTGCACATACGAGTAACTTTATTCCTCGTAACTTGTTCTAATGTCTCGAGAATCTTAACAGGGTGTTCTACATAGGTCAGGTCCTCTTGTACAACTACTGCTTCCAATGGCAACTGTTCTTCAGGCACTCTTAAGCATTTCTTCAACTGCGACACATGGAATACGTCATGCACATCTGATAAGTGAGATGGTAACTCGAGCTGATATGGTACTTCTCCTCTTTTCTCCAATACCTTGAAAGGACCAATATATCAGGGTGATAACTTGCCCTTCACCTTGAATCGTCTCAATCCTCTCACGAGTGACACCTTGAGATACACAAAATCACCAATCTCAAATGACAGATCACGACGTCGAGTATCTGCTTAACTCTTCTGCCTTGACTGAGCTGTCTTCAAATTCTTCTGGATTTCTTGCACTTGTCTCTCAGCTTCTCTAAAAACTTCAGGTCCGAATACTTGGCTTTCCCCAATTTGATTCCAAAACAAAGGTGTTCTGCACTTCCGTCCATATAACGCTTTAAATAGAGACATCTTCAAACTGGCTTGATAACTATTGTTATAAGAAAATTCAGCATACGGTAGGTTCTTATCCCAACTCCTACTGTTTTCAAAGCACACACTCTCAACATATCTTCAAGAATTTGATTAGTGCGCTCTGTTTGACCATCAGTCTGCGGATGATATGTTGAGCTGAAATTCAGTCGAGTATCCATAGACTCATGCAACTTCTGCCAAAATCTAAAAGTGAACTGAGTACCTCTATCTGATATTATTTTCTTCGGAACTCCATGCAGGCATACAATTCTTGCCATATATAGTTCTGCCAATCTTGAACCAGAATAGCTTTCTTTTACTCGAATAATGTGATGAGGACATCAACACCCTCGATACATCCACACCAACTCAGCTACCGGTTTCTGGTCCGATCACTCGCGCTCGTGCACGTCAACTAAACTATGAGGTGAACTCGTTCTTGGCCTTATGTCCATCTTATCTAGACCGTGGAACTACGTGCTTTCTTGTTTTGCTTAGGAACAATGGAGAGGAGCCAATGGGAAGGGAATTCGCGCGGACGGGATTTGGACAGCAGAACAGCACCAACTTGTGACGGCCACCACGATTTCATACGGACTCCGATCTGGGCGTTCAAGTACTTGCTGGAAAGATTATCAAGTCTACTTTCAAACGGATCTGGCCTCATGTCCATATCTATTGGGAGTCGGCCGCAATAGTTATTTTAATACCAAGACTTTTTTCTGTCCACGGTGCTGCATCACCAAAATTGGGCCCATGGCCCATGTATCATTTGGAGTCCATTAGGGACTCGTGATTAGGGTTTCTCACGACCCTAGGGAGGTAATAAATAGTAGCAGCCGCCCTCATTAGCTGGTGGGTTTTTGTTTATTCGTAAGTTAGCTTCTGCTGCTTCCTTGTACACGCGCGTGTCGACTAGATCGCCTGTCTACTTGTATCCAGAACCCCACTTTAGATTGATTCAACAAATAAGTGCTTGTTCTTCTTGTTCTTGCGTGTTCTTCGATTGCCTGCAGGAACAAAGGCCCTCGTGGTCAGGTTGATTGTGCGCCAGCAAGATCAATACAACTTCGGAGTCGGTGTACCGATCGCTAAGGCGCATTGTCTTGGGGACGGTGTAGTCGGATCGCCAACGTCTTCTCCTCCACAAATCAAACCCTCCTATTCTCATCGAAAGATCAGGAACCAAGATCCTATCAAGTGGTAATCAAAGCAAGGTTAATCGGTGAGAGTGCTACCATTACTTTTCTTTCCGCTGTTATCATCCTATAGTCCAGAAAAAGCCCCAAAAAAATACCAGATCTGTTTTTTTTCCATTATTCCTAGACCATTGTGCCTTTTACTTTCTCCACTTAGTGAAGACTTGTTGAGTTCATGGTTGCTTCGACGAGTCAAGTTGCTGGTCTTTAGTTTTGCACCACTAGAGTTTCGAGTTTGTGTCACATTCGGTCACCTAGTTCGAGTCAGATTCGTAGTTCGAGTTTGAGTCGGATTACTAGTTTGAGTTTGAATCAGATTGCTACTTCGAGTTTGAGTCGGATTACTAGTTCGAGTTTGAGTTGGATTACGAGTTCAAATCATATTGCTACTTTGAGTTTGAGTCGGATTGCTAGTTTGAGTTTGAGTCGGATTACAAGTTCAAATCAGATTGCTACTTCGAGTTTGAGTCGGATTGCTAGTTCGAGTTTGAGTCTGATTACTAGTTCGAGTTCGAATCAGATTGCTACTTCGAGTTTGAGTCAGATTAGTAATTTGAGTTTGACAACAAGAAAAAGGCAAGTGCAAAATCAAAAGCCGCACAAAAGCCACAAGCAATTAGAGAAAAAAAGGCAAGTGCAAGATCAAAAGCCGCATGTGCAAATTTTGTTCTAGGGTCTCTTGATTCCATCTAGAGAGAGTTTGGGTGACCACCCCAACAAAAAAAAACGAAAAAAAGAAAGAAAAAAATCAGATTGTTGTTTGGGGTGTTTTTGGTGACGACATTGGTGTCTCGGCTCGCGTCTCTAGTACGGTCTAGACTAAGATCAGCACAGTACTGTCGTAGAATATTTATTCAGATTGTTGTGATTAACGTGGTGAAAGTTTGCTCCTTGTGCTAGTTCAGCCACCTAAAGCCATAGATTGACACCTGCTCTTGAAGTTGTTCATTACTTGCTGGTTGCCATCACCTTCTTGCCGAGCTTTGTAAGAACAGATAAGAGCTTGATTGAACAGGTTGAGAGTGAGCGAGTTATCTCCACCAGCACCTTTGTAGCTAGGGATAACGTTACCCTTTCATATTGGATTGTTTTTTTTCTACTAACCATGGCAGGAGGAGCAAATACAAATGAAGATGTGCATTCACCTCGCACACGGGGAATTATACAACACTTCGAACGCCAAGTGCGGCTACACACAGAAGCGCTTGATGAGGATTTTCGTGTTACCAGTGACTGCCTTGGTCAATTGGAAAATATGCAGATCGACACCAACACCAAAATCAGCACGTTGGAGATTTCCATTCAAACATTGAACACCTCTATTGGAGCCATCCAGCAGTGCCTTGAGGATAGGGATCGTGGACGCACCGCAGATGGACAGGTGAGCAATGCTCCTAGTATTGTACGTGACAATGAAGATGACTATTCTGCAGATACGGAGATTGGGGAAGATGAGGAAGCTAGGCCACGGCGCCGGCTACAACGCAACCGTCAAGGCATAGGTGGACATCGTCGGCGTGAGGTACGCAATCATGAAGATACTTTTAACAAGATAAAATTTAAGATACCTCATTTTGATGGTAAATATGACCCTAATGCATATATTACTTGGGAGATTTCTGTTGATCAAAAATTTGCATGTCATGAGTTTCTTGAAAACGCAAGAGTTAGAGCAGCCACTAGTGAGTTCACTGATTTTGCTTCTGTTTGGTGGATAGAACATGGCAAGAAAAATCCTAATAACATACCACAAACTTGGGATGCTTTGAAACAGCTCATGCGGGCTAGATTTGTTCCTTCTTACTATGCACGTGATCTGTTAAATAAGTTACAACAATTGAGACAGGGAGCTAAAAGTGTAGAAGAGTATTTTCAGGAATTACAAATGGGTATGTTGCGTTGTAATTTAGACAAGGATGAGGAACCAGCTATGGCTAGATTTTTGGGTGGTTTAAACCGTGAAATTCAGGACATACTTGCTTATAAAGATTACAATAATGTTACCCGTTTGTTTCATCTTGCTTGTAAAGCTGAAAGGGACGTGCAGGGACGACGAGCTAGCTCTAGAACTAATATTTCTGCAGGAAAGACTAGCTCATGGCAACCACGCACGACTACTCCTTCGACTGGGTGTGCTTCCCCGCCATCTTCTTCACCAAGTCGGGCAGCACCTTCTTCTTTCGGCAACAAGCCACGTGCTTCTTCCACTAGCTCAGTAGTAAAGACCACCCAAAAGCCCACCGAGAGTGCTTCTTCCGTAGCATCTACCGGACGATCTAGAGACGTTCAATGTCACAAGTGCAAGGGTTTTGGCCATGTGTAGCGTGACTGCCCAAGCAAATGTGTTCTAATTGTTAAAGATGACGGTGAGTACTCATCTGCTAGCGATTTTGATGACAATACATGTGTTTTGCTTGCAACTGACTATGCAGGTAGCGATGAACATCAAGAAGAGCATATTGGTGCAGAAGATGCAGCGCGCTATGATAGTCTCATTGTGCAGCGTGTGCTTAGTGCACAAATGGAGAAAGCGGAACAAAATCAAAGGCACACATTATTCCAAACAAAGTGTGTCGTCAAAGAGCGATCTTGCCGCATGATCATTGATGGAGGTAGCTGCAACAACTTGGCCAGCAGTGACATGGTGACCAAGCTGGCACTAAGCACCAAACCGCACCCACATCCCTATTACATTCAATGGTTAAACAACAGCGGTATGGCAAAGGTAACTAGACTTGTGCGAATCAATTTTACTATTGGATCATATAAGGATGTCGTTGAATGTGATGTTGTGCCTATGCAAGCTTGTAATATTCTGCTAGGAAGACCTTGGCAATTTGATAGAGATTCTATTCATCATGGTAGATCAAATCAGTATTCTTTTCTTTACCACGATAAAAAAATTGTGTTGCATCCTATGTCTCCTGAAGCTATTGTGCAAGATGATGTTGCTAGAGCTAGGAAAACTAAATATCAGGACCATGCTAACATTAAGAACAATAACAATGCCAAATCTGTGTTTGATAAGAAAAATGAGATATCTCTGAAGGGAAAATGCTTGTTTGCTACGAAATCTGATATTAATGAACTGATTGCTTCCACCTCTGTTGCCTATGCTTTGGTATGCAAAGATGCTTTGATTTCCCTTTACGATGTGCAACATTCTTTGCCTCCTGCTGTTGCTAACATTTTGCAGGAATATTCTGATGTGTTTCCAAGTGAAATTCCACCAGGACTACCACCACTTTGAGGGATTGAGCACCAGATTGACCTTTTCCCGGTGCTTCATTGCCCAACAGTGCACCATACAGGACAAATCCAGAAGAAACAAAGGAGATTCAGCGCCAAGTACAAGAACTACTTGACAAAGGTTATGTACGTGAGTCTCTTAGTCCTTGTGCTGTTCCAGTTATTCTAGTACCTCAAAAGGATGGATCATGGCGTAGTGTGTGGATTGTAGAGCAATCAACAATATAACCATTCGATATTGTCATCCTATTCCACACTTAGATGATATGCTTGATAACTTGAGTGGTGCTGTTGTGTTCTCAAAAGTTGATTTGCGTAGTGGTTATCACCAAATTCGCATGAAACTAGGAGATGAATGGAAAACTGCTTTCAAAACTAAGTTCGGTTTATATGAGTGGTTAGTCATGCCTTTTGGGTTAACTAATGCACCTAGCACCTTCATGAGATTAATGAACGAGGTTTTGCGTTGGAAAATTTGTTTTTGTGTATTTTGATGATATATTGATTCATAGCAAATCCATGGATGAACATCTTGATCACTTACGTGCTGTTTTTAATGCTTTGCGTGAGGCACGATTATTTGGTAATCTTGAGAAGTGCACCTTTTGCACGGATCGAGTCTCTTTCCTTGGCTATGTTGTTACTCCACAGAGAATTGAAGTTGATCAAGCCAAGGTAGAGGCTATTCAGGGGTGGCCTGTACCAAAGACCATCACACAGGTGCGGAGCTTTCTAGGGCTGGCTGGGTTCTATCGTCGCTTTGTGAAGGATTTCAGCACCATTGCTGCTCCATTGAATGACCTTACGAAGAAGGGGGTGCCTTTTTCTTGGGGCACCACACAAGATAACGCCTTTACCATACTGAAAGATAAGTTGACGCATGCACCTCTTCTCCAACTTCCTGATTTTTCTAAGACTATTGAGCTTGAATGTGATGCTAGTGGGATTGGATTGGGTGGTGTTTTGTTACAAGAAGGAAAACCTGTTGCATATTTTAGTGAGAAAATTAGTGGGCCTGTTCTAAATTATTCTACCTATGATAAGGAATTATATGCTCTTGTACGAACTTTAGAAACATGGCAGCATTATTTGTGGCCCAAAGAATTTGTTATCCATTCTGATCATGAATCACTAAAGCATATTAGGAGTCAAGGGAAACTAAACCGTAGGCATGCTAAGTGGATGGAATTTATTGAGTCTTTTCCTTATGTCATTAAACACAAAAAGGGAAAGGATAATGTTATTGCTGATGCTTTATCTAGACGTTATACTCTTCTATCTCAACTTGACTTTAAAATTTTTGGATTAGAAACGATTAAAGAACAATATGAACTTGATGCTGATTTCAAAGATGTATTGCTGAAATGTAAAGACGGAAAAACAATTAATAAATTTGTCCTCAATGATGGCTATGTGTTTAGAGCTAACAAGTTATGCATTCCAGCTAGCTCCGTTCGTTTGTTGTTGTTACAGGAAGCGCATGGAGGCGGGCTGATGGGGCACTTTGGAGTGAAAAAGACAGAGGACATACTTGCTGGTCATTTCTTTTGGCCAAGGATGAGGCGAGACGTGGAGCGCTTTGTTGCTCGCTGCACGACATGTCAAAAAGCTAAGTCACGACTTAATCCACATGGTTTGTACATGCCTCTTCCTGTTCCTAGCATGCCTTGGGAGGATATTTCTATGGACTTTGTTTTAGGACTGCCTAGAACAAAGAAGGGGAGGGATAGCATCTTTGTTGTTGTGGATAGATTTTCTAAAATGGCACACTTCATACCTTGTCATAAAAGTGATGATGCTACACATGTTGCTGATTTGTTTTTCCGAGATATTGTTAGATTGCATGGTGTGCCAAACACAATAGTTTCAGATCGTGATGCTAAGTTTCTTAGCCATTTTTAGAGAATGTTATGGGCAAAATTGGGGACTAAGCTTTTATTTTCAACTACTTGTCATCCCCAAACTGATGGTCAAACTGAGGTTGTGAATAGAAGTTTATCTACCATGCTTAGGGCTGTTTTGAAAAAGGATATAAATATGTGGGAAGAGTGTTTGCCTCATGTTGAGTTTGCTTATAATCGTTCCCTACATTCTAGTACTAAGAAATGCCCTTTTGAGATTGTTTATGGATTTGTACCCCGTGCTCCTATTGATTTATTACCTCGTCCTTCAATGGAACGAGTGAATTTTGATGCTAAACATCGTGCTGAATTGATCTTAAAACTGCATGAAACCACTAAGAAGAATATAGAGTGCATGAATGCCAAGTATAAACTTGCTGGTAGTAGGGGAAAGAAAACTATCACTTTTGAACCTGGTGATTTAGTTTGGTTACATTTGCGAAAGGATAGGTTTCCTAATTTGAGAAAGTCTAAATTGTTACCTCGAGCTGATGGTCCATTCAAAGTGTTAGAAAGAATTAATGATAATGCATATAAACTCGAGTTGCCTGCGAATTTTGGGGTTAGTCCCACATTTAACATTGCATATTTGAAGCCATATTTGGGAGAAGAAGATGAGCTTGAGTCGCGGACGACTCAAATGCAAGAACGGGAGGATGATGAGGACATCAACACCCTCGATACATCCACACCAACTCAGCTACCGGTTTCTGGTCCGATCACTCGCGCTCGTGCACGTCAACTAAACTATGAGGTGAACTCGTTCTTGGCCTTATGTCCATCTTATCTAGACCGTGGAACTACGTGCTTTCTTGTTTTGCTTAGGAACAATGGAGAGGAGCCAATGGGAAGGGAATTCGCGCGGACGGGATTTGGACAGCAGAACAGCACCAACTTGTGACGGCCACCACGATTTCATACGGACTTCGATATGGGCGTTCAAGTACTTTCTGGAAAGATTATCAAGTCTACTTTCAAACGGATCTGGCCTCATGTCCATATCTACTCGGAGTCGGCCGCAATAGTTATTTTAATACCAAGACCTTTTTCTGTCCAGGATGCTGCATCACCAAAATTGGGCCCATGGCCCATGTATCGTTTGGAGTCCATTAGGGACTCGTGATTAGGGTTTCTCACGACCCTAGGGAGGTAATAAATAGTAGCAGCCGCCCTCATTAGCTGGTGGGTTTTTGTTTATTCGTAAGTTAGCTTCTGCTGCTTCCTTGTACACGCGCGTGTCGACTAGATCGCCCGTCTACTTGTATCCAGAACCCCACTTTAGATTGATTCAACAGATAAGTGCTTGTTCTTCTTGTTCTTGCGTGTTCTTCGATTGCTTGCAGGAACAAAGGCCCTCGTGGTCAGGTTGATTGTGCGCCAGCAAGATCAATACAACTTCGGAGTCGGTGTACCGATCGCTAAGGCGCATCGTCTTGGGGATGGTGTAGTCGGATCGACAACATCTTCTCCTCCACAAATCGAACCCTCCTATTCCCATCGAAAGATCAGGAACCATGATCCTATCATAATGTGAGCCACTTTAGTCAAGCGGTCCACTATGACCCACATAGAGTCGTATTCTGACTGAGTTCTTGGCAATCCCACAATAAAGTCCATACTTATTTCTTCCCATTTCTATTCAGGAATTTTAGTTGGTTGAAGTAATCCTGCTGGTCTTTGATGTTCTGCTTTGACCTTCTGACATGTGTCACACAGAGCTACATATTCTGCTGCATTGCGTTTCATTCCATGCCACCAATATTGATCTTTAAGATCTTGATACATCTTTGTGCTTCCCGGATGGATAGAATATGACGAATCATGGGCTTCTCTCAGTATTAACTCTCGAATCTCCTTGATATCAGGCACACATATTTTCTTTCCTAGCCATAGGGTTCCCTGTTCATCTTCTTTAAAGTTCGGTGCTTTTCCTTCTTTCATTAGTCGCTTAATCTTTTGGATCCACTTATCATTCTTTTGCCCTTCTCGAATATCCTTCTCCAAAGTAGAATCTACTTCCATGGACACTACCTCATTGTTAGTCACAATACTGAGGTTTAGCTTCACGAATTCTTCACATAACTGTGGTTGCTGACCCTATAGTGTCAAGCTGTTGCATTGAGTTGATCTACTTAAAGCATCTACGACCACATTAGCTTTTCCAGGATGGTAATTGATTCCAACATCAAAATCATTGATAAGCTCCAACCATCTGCGTTGTCTAAGGTTTAGATCTGGTTGAGTAAAAATATCAGTTCTTTTTCTTATCAGATAATGTCTCCATAGCTTCAACGCATGAACCACGGCTGCTAACTCCAAATCATGAGTAGGGTAATTTCTTTCATGCTTTCTGAGTTGACGTGAAGCATAAGCCACTACATGTCCATCTTGCATCAATACACATCCTAGCCCTTGTCCAGATGCATCACAATAAACTGCAAATTCTTTTTGCATATCTGGCATAACCAACACAGGTGCGGTAGTCAATCTTTTCTTTAATTCTGCAAAACTAGCTTCACATTCTGGTGTCCAATTGAATACAACTCCCTTCTCAAGTAACTTGGCTAATGGCCAAGATATTTTTGAGAATCCTTCAATGAACCGGTGATAATAGTCAGCCGTTCCCAAGAAACTTCTGATTTCCCCAACATTTTCTAGTGTTTTCCAATTCAGAATAGTTTTCACTTTGCCCAGGTCTACTGATATTCCTCCTTTTGATATAATATGTCCCAGAAATGACACCTCTTTCAACCAGAACTCACATTTACTTAGCTTTGCGTACAATTGATGTTCACGAAGCTTCTGTAAGGCCAATCTCAGGTGTTCCTCATGTTCCTCTTCACTTTTGGAGAATATCAAGATGTCGTCAATGAACACCACGACAAACTTGTCCAAATATTCCATAAACACCTTATTCATAAGGTACATGAAATAAGCAGGGGCATTGGTTAAACCGAAGGACATGATGGTATACTCATATAGTCCGTATCTTGAAATGCCATCTTGGGTATGTCCGAGGGTCGTATCTTCAATTGGTGATACCCCGAACGCAAATAAAACTTCGAGAACACATAAGCACCTCTCAACTGGTCAAACAAATTCTCAATCCTTGGTAGAGGATACTTATTCTTGATAGTTACTGCATTGAGAGCACGATAATCCACGCACAACCTCTGTGTGCCATCCTTCTTAGGCACAAATATCATTGGAGCTCCCCAGGGTGAGGAACTAGGACGAATGTATCCTTTTTCTAACAACTCATTGATATGAGTCTTCAATTCAGCCAACTGTTTAGCATCCATCCTGTACGGTCGCTTGTAAATTGGAGCTGTTCCAGGCACTAATTCAATGATGAATTCAATTTCTCTGTCAGGGGGCATACCCGGTAGTTCCTTAGGAAACACATCCGGAAAGTCACATACAACTTTAATCTCTTGTACTCCCTCAACTTGATTGAGTCGTATTTTCTGAACTGGTGCTTGATCAGGACGAAACTCCACGTTTGTGCCATCTGTATGAGTTAAGCATATTGTTCTAGTGGCACAGTGGATCACTCCTTTGTACTTGGTTAAACAATCCATTCTCAGAATAATGTCTATTCCTTGTGACTCCAGCACTATAAGGTTTGCTAAGAATGCTACCTGATCACCACATCTGATGCGTCCTGGGCTTCCTCCAAAACAACATGATTAACCCTTCCTCTGGATTGGTTCTGCTGCGATGATTTCTTCGGGCAGTTGTTGGAGTAGTGTCCCTTGTCACCACATATGTAGCAAGCTCCCCGAGCACTGGTGTCTTGAGCCTTGTTTCTTTGTTGATTCTGCTGTGGTTGCCCAATTGGTCAAGGATTTGAAGACCTAGGGCGTTGTTGATACATTTGAGGGCATTGTGGTTGCATCTGCTGGTACTGTGGGCGAGCATACTGCGCTTGAGGTCTGAATGAAGAGTTGTTGGTGTATCGCTGACCTTGACTATTACCCATGGGATGACTCATGTGTTCCGACTGCTGTGGGTTGAAGCGAGGACAATTGTTATTTGAAGATTGTCCCATCATCATGTTCCATTTGCGGTCTTCTCCCTCACATTCTTTCTTCTTTCTTTCCACCGTAAAAGCTTTGTCCACCGGATGTTGAAAGCTAGCATATTCACTGGAAGACGTCATGAAATGTATCTCTTTGTCCAGTCCCTTCTTGAAACAGAATTGCTTCTTAGCATCAGTATCAACATGTCCAGGGGCGTACCGAGACAATTGTGTAAACTTGTTCAAATACCCCCGTATGTTCATGTTCCCTTGCTTTAGTGCTAGGAACTCCAGATGTTTAGCTTGAATCTCCCCTTCAGGTACGTGATGATTGCGGAAGTTTTCTCTAAACTCCTCCCATGTGATGTTATCTGGATTGTCATGGGCTGCAGTGAAAGCGGTCCACCAATTAGCTACAGGTCCATGAAGTTGGTGTGATACCCTTTCTCTTCCTTCGCATTGAATAATCTTCAATTTATTTTCAATTGTCTTGATCCAGTCGTCAGCATCCATAGGCTCCATAGCGTTGGAAAAGCGTGGAGGTTGAGCGTTCATGAAGTCTCTTAGGCAAGATCTCGGAGGTGGGGGTGGTGGTGGTGGACGGGGTTGTGGTGCTTGCTGAGCCTGTTGCATGTTGTTCACAATTTGTGTTAAATTTTGCATCATCTGCAGCTGCATTGCCATCATCTGTTGCATTTAGTTTGCAGCTGGTGCTCCACGGGTACCTCTTCCATTCCATTGAGGTAACAGAACTTCATTGTTTTGATTGGGTGGCACACCATGTCCACGTCCTCTTCCTCTTCCAGCCATCTGAGGTTGGGGTGTTGTTTTAGAATAAGAAGATGAGGGAGAAACTATTCGATACGACCTTCCCACTATATGCATCAATAAGGAATATGAGCAATAAAATTCATTTCATTAAGCAAACTCAAACATGGATAATCAAGTTCTCAAACCAAATCATACAACTCAAGATTACATAGATACGTCACTACATCGCTTATATTATAAATGATGGGTAAATGTCTTAGTCTTGAGTCGTAAGGATAGGTCGAAGTCTACTCTCGCTCCTTGAGATCCTCCTCCTCAGATTCCTCATCCAGGTCTTCAACATCATCTCCATCATACCCGAGTTACTTCCACGGGACTCGTTGCCATGTGGAGGAGAGTTGGCAGGCTGCTGCGGCATAGAAGGCTCCTCTGAAGATGGCTCCTCGTCTGAAGTCTGGTCTAGTGAATTAGTATCGCCAAGACCGACTAGACGGTCTGGGGAGTCCGGGATCCACGTGGAGGTGTCAAAAGCATAGCCATCTGGGTCCTCGTTGGTGATCCGACGATACCTCCTCACCAACCTCTCGTAGTGTGCTGCGAGGTCACGAACATCCTGTATCTCTTGCTGAGCCTTGTGGAGTCGGATGTTGAGACGCTCCACATCATCTACCGCCTGGTGAGTCTGTGGAAGGTCCACGGGTCCCTCCACGAACCTGGTGACGAAGTTGCCAGTACCGCTTGGACGCTGAGATGTGTAGACGTGCACGGTATTCCTCAGTTGGTACCGGTAGGAGTGGTACCAGAAAGTGATGGCCTCCCAACTAACATCTTGTTCAGCATGACGACGATAGCTCCTCGAGGCAGGTGTACAGTGCACCTTGAGTAGCTCATCTCCATAGTAGACGAACAACTTGCATGACCACTCTAGCATGTAAGGGCGCTGCATCCCGATTGAGTGATGGATGAGTGACAGTATCTCGTGCCTGTAGCTGGCATCACGCAGTATAGCTTGAAGTCGAAGTTGAAGTTGTCCCGTGGCTCTTCCATCAGTGCGAATCACCACGGCACGTCGGGAGTCGTTGAGTGGGGTGCGGCGGGCAGCAATCCTACAGTTTGGTACGTATCCTCCAGTGGACATGCGGGCGGTTCTCCTGACGTTGGCCATCTATAATTTTTGAAACAGGAGAGTGTCAGTAATAAAATAAATTAAGGAGTAAGTGAAACAATTACAATGTAAAGAATACAAAGAAATTTTTGAAATTAACAATATCTGAAAATAGTAAAGTCCTTAAATTTTCCTTTTCTATCTAGGCTTGCGTCCTATGGGCAACACGGCTCTAATACCACTTTGTCACACCTGGTATTAAAAGACGACCAAATGCTTTCCACATGTATGCCAGGATCAGTTCAACTCATACATGTGTAGATGAAAGTGAAATACCATAAATAATGTCATGTTAGAGTACATCACCTTATTGCATAAATGACCTTCCAGGTCTAAAATAAAAGTACATAAGCATGCGTCGAGATAGTTGGGCCCATGATGAGAGCTCCCGTTGCAGGGTCGCCGACGCCTCCCCTCCTCCGGACAGGGGGGCTCTTTGTTTGTTGAAAAGAGAGCACTGCGACAATTGTGGAGAGCAAAGTCGGAGACACCTCCTACTATTCAGTAGAAACTCTTTGGAGAGCAACAGGCTCCAATGGCTACGCGGGCGGAAAGTGTAAGCTCCAAGGAGGTGACAACTATGGGGTCTGTTGTCTGATGCTACAACATTATCTGCTGCTCGTGTGTATGTTGGCTGTCTACTCGTGTGTATGTTGGCTGTCAGGTAGCGTATGTAATCACTACTGAATATGGGAGTAATCCATGGGGCCCTCTCTTTTGCATCTACTGTCAGTCCAATCCGACTCACAGAAATTTTGTTCAGCCCATTGTCAGCCATCTCACACTCTATGCTGGTCGTCATGCTCCTTCTGTCAATGGATGAAACCATAACATCCTACTCAATTATCTCATGGAATGTTAGAGGGTTGAACAGTGGGGCCAAACAAGCTGAAGTTAGACAGGTTGTACAGCTGCACTGCCCCATGGTGGTCTGTCTACAAGAGACCAAGTTGATGGTGATCACTCCACAAATCATTTGCAATATCTTAGGTGCCCAGTATGAAGGGAATTATGGATACCTCCCTGCAGAGGACACTCGGGGAGGGATTCTCCTTACATGCAATGGCAATCACATGACATTATCTGCTTTCTCAGTCAATCTATATTCTATCACTGCAACCATCATTGACAACAGAATGTCAGTGCCTTCATCAATAACAGGCATCTACGGACCTCAGTCTGACCCAGAAAAAACGTCTTTTTCTTTCTGAACTCAAGCAATTAAAGAGTCTGACACACCCGTCTTGGCTAATATTAGGTGATTTCAACCTGATTTATCAAGATGAAGACAAAAGCAACGGTCGACTAAATAGGCGTATGATGTCAAGGTTCAGTCGATCTCTGAATCAAATGGAGGTCCAAGAAATCCCCCTTCTAGGTCACCGTTTCACCTGGTCCCATGAACAGCGACAACCCACCTTGACCAGGGTTGATCGTGCATTCATCTCACCTCAGTCAGAAGATATTTACAGCAGCCCTGTTCTGCATGCCTTATCCTCTTCGGTTTCGGACCACTCCTATACTGCTGCTACCATTTGAGGAGGAATACAGATGTCACTCTTTTAAATTTGAAGCACATTTGCCTCACATGGAGGGGTTCCATGAGTGTGTTCAGGAAGTATGGTCCAAGCCCTCCTCGCCACAGCACAGTGCCATGCTCACATTGCATATTAAACTCTCCCGAACAGCCAAGGCGTTGTGATGATGGCCCAGATCTCAAATCCCTCAAGGACAGCTCGCATTAGTAATCTGCAGAGAAGTTGTCTCAGGATGGACGAGGCTAGAGAACAACAGACGCTTTCTGACCAAGAGATCGAGATCAAAACTCTACTTAAGCGCCGCATACTGGGCCTGGCGGTAATTGAAAAATCGAGGGCAAGGCAATGCTCCCATTTGACATGGATCCACAAGGGGGACGCCAACACCAAATACTTCCATTGCATAGCTAATTCAAGGAAGAAAACCAACTTTATCCAGTCTCTGGAGGCGGATAATGGGGTCGCCTTCTCTCAGCCAGAAAAGCGGGAAGTCATTTTCCAGCACTTCAAATGTCACTTTGGAACCCATCATCCAAGAAGTCTTAAACTTGACTTTGCGCAGCTGGGATGGCAACAAAGAGACTTGCAGCACCTCGAGCAGCCTATATCCGAAGATGAAGTGCACAAAGTTATTAGAGAGATGCCTAAGTGCAAAGCGTCGGGCCCTGATGGTTTCTCTGGACATTTCCTCTCTTCCTGTTGGCACATTATAAAGGACGACTTCCTTGCAGCGGTGAACCAGTTTTGTCAAGCCAACCAGCAGGGACTTAAAGACCTCAATAATGCTCTGGTGGTCCTTATTCCTAAGAAACCAGCCTAATCCATATTTTTACCAAAGTCATTTTGAAGATCCTCGCTAACAGGCTGGCTCCGGAACTTGATGCAATCATCTCCACGCACCAGAATGCATTCATCAAAAGAAGGTGCATACATGACAATTTTTTGTTCATCCAACACATGGTGAAGGAACTTCACAAGAAGAGATCCCCCGTCCTGTTTATTAAAATAGACATTTCCAAAGCATTTGATATGGTGAACTGGTCTTACTTACTAGATATTATGAAATTCCTTGGTTTCGGAGACAAATGGCGAGAGTGGATAGCAGCCTTATGGGGAACATCCACATCCTCCTTCCTGTTGAATGGAATGCCCAGAACCAGAATTGTTCATGCTAGGGGGGTCCGGCAGGGGGACCCCCTTTCCCCGATGATTTTCCTGCTGGCTATGGAGCCACTCATTAAACTCTTTCAACTCGCGCAGCAAAGAGAGCTACTCTCTCTCCTTCCAGAATTGGGTGATCATCTTAGAGTGTCGCTATAGGCAGATGACGCGGCGATATTCATCAGACCCTCGGCCCGAGACCTGTTAGCCACCAAGTTTCTCCTTCATATCTTTGGCCAGGCCTCCAGCCTAATCACAAATTTGGAGAAAACAGAATTTTTTCCCATCCGTTGCTAAGGTATTGAACTGCTTTCTTTCTTAGGTCAGGACTGTCGGTTGGGATCGTTCCCATGCAGATATTTGGGTCTTCCCTTACATTACAAAAAACTTCCCAAATCTGCCATACAGCCAATCATCCAAAATGTTGCTCACAGACTGTCTGAGTGGAAAAAGAACCTCCTCTCGTATTCGGGGAGGGAACTGCTGGTCAAAACAGTGCATACAGTGATGCCCACATACTTCATGACAGTATTTAAACTCCCCTCATGGGCATCACAACAGATTGATAAAATCAGGAGGAGTTTTCTTTTGAAGGGTGATGACCCAGATCGGGTTAGGGGAGGTCGCTGCCTTGTGCGCCGGAAAACCTGCACCAGACCTAAGAAATACGGAGGCCTTGGAATCAAGGACCTGGAGAAATTCGGTAGGGCGCTCCGCTTAAGGTGGCTTTGGCACAACTGGGATCATCAGATCCGTCCCTGGAAATCCCTGGTTAGGCACCATGACCACACTGACCGTCAGCTATTTTTTGCCGCCACCATAATTTCCATCGGTAATGGACATGACACTCCGTTTTGGGAGGCCCGTTGGCTCCATGGACAGGCTCCAAGAGTGTTGGCACCTAATCTGTACCAGCAAGCTAGGTTCAAGAGGCGTACGGTTGCTAAAGAGCTATCCAATTTTAATTGGATCAGGAACCTCATTTCTCTGCACAACGAGGTCCTCTTAGATGACTTTATCCTGCTTTTCCAAACAATTAGTAATGTCAATTTAACTCAGGAGAAGGACAGTGCCATATGGAGATGGACACCAGATGGCCAATATTCAGCTGCTTCGGCATATGAGATTCAATTCCTAGGCACCATTTCTGTGAACTGGGTGTTGGTGTTGTCGTCTGCAAAAACACAGTCGAGCTGCCGCTTTTTTGCGTGGCTAGTCCTGCACAACAAAGCGCTAATGGCTGACAGTCTCTCGAAGAAACATTGGCCACACCAGGTGACCTGTGTACTGTGCGGATGCTCTCCAGAGACCTCAGATCACCTTCTTGCCCACTGCCCTTATACACAGGCAGCTTGGCATCGGCTGGCTCAGTTTCTTGAGCTCCCTCCGCCCCTCCATCAGACTACCACAGATGGAACACTCCAGTGGTTACAATTCTTCTTAGTTTCTTGCTCACAAGACTGAGGAAATCTGTAGGCTTCCTATTTTCTTTTTGGTGGAGGATTTGGAAAGAGCGCAACGGGAGGATCTTCCAACATCAAGAATCCTCACGTCTTCAGGTTGCCCATTTAGCCTTTGAAGACATCCTGCTGCAACTTTCGGCGCTCTGCTTGGATGCTCCTTAGCTCCTTTGGGGTCTGGCCCTCCTGGATGGCCGTGTTTCTTTCCTTGCTCTGTACCTACTTATTTGTTTAGAATTTGTACCCCTTAGGATGTAATTTTCTTCCTCTTAATGCATAGGCAACACTCCTGCCTTTTATTCAAAAAAATTGGGGTAATTCATTCATTCTTCAATGGTATGCAGACTGCAACACCAAAACTACTTTCCTTGTTATCACAGGCCTTGTTGGGAAATCGGCGGTATGCTACTCTAGCAACTCATCACCCAGGAAACATGCGAGTACAGAGGTCTTGGATCATTACCACTAGACGCGCAGCGCAGCGGAACGTAGATGCGCGTCGGGGTAGGGGAAGTAGACAATCTCGTTCGTCTCCTCCTCGTCCTCGTTACAGAAGCAGGCAGATGATCACGATCATCGTAGCCGATCAGTGCAGCAGTAGCAGCAGCGCCTCCACAGAGTCCACACGTACGGAGAGGAACACCGTGCGCCGGTGTGCTAGCACCGTGCGCGCGGTAAGGGTCTCGGCGTGAGGCCTTCGAGGGGTGGCGGCTAGGTCTGTCACGTGGTGGGATGATTAACCCCTAACCCTACCCCTCATATTTATAGGCGTACTAATGGGCTTTTAGGTCGCAGGCCCATTAGTACCTTAATTGCTTATGGATCAAATATCCAATAGGCCTTAACCTGAATTGTTATGATTGCCTCTTAGGCACATCACCAACAATCTCCCACTTGCACTAGAGACAATCATCTAGCCAAGATTTTCGATATTCCAACTCCTTAAGTGTGTGACCCGTTAGGTTCATGTGCAGTCGGTTGTGAATGGAAACCATTTCCAACCACAAGTCAGTAGAGGTACCTAGCAGGACATACTGACTCCTGAATGTACATAAAGATCATATCGGTCAAACCTAGATACATTCAACATGCTAATCCCTTTGCCTCACGATACCAGTCAAGCTCAAGGCGAGATGTGTGCCATCCTTGTGATAACTCGACCATTCACTCGATCAAATAGTGGATTCATTCAATGACTAACTTTTAGTCACTGTGATTAACCTTTCATCACCTTGGCATGTCCATGCACTTTCAAATCCAACTATCTCAACTTACAAATCCTGTTATTAAGGAGGGGCAAATCCCATCTTGATCTGTGCATATTCCATTCTATGTTTCATTATATACCCGAAGACTACTTTTATGACTACCCAGTTACGGAGTAGCGTTTGGTAGTCTCAAAGTACACAACTACGCATACTGAGAAACAATGGCTATCTTAGGTCTAAGGATTTAGCAGGTGTATCACTCAAGACCAACTGATGGCACATATAAAATAACAATCCCAGCAGTGTCTCGGAGTGGGTCAATCCAACACCATGTTCACTAACATGTGTTCACATTATTAATTCGATATCTCCATATCTATGATCCATGAAACGTGATCATCAATTAATACATGTGCTAGTCTATATGCAATCATTGTCTCATATAATGATATAGACTAGGGATCATCTAGAGTAACATTACTTCCAACAAAGATTTTCACGAACAAGTCACATACTTGATGATCAATGTAAATAATGATTAATCATATAACAATTTATTTAATAGTACATAAACATAGCTGTGACACAAGTCTCCCACTACACACTATGACCACTGATGTAAGTATCTAATACCATAGATCTCATGTGTGCCTCATGCTTTGATTGTGGAAGAGGCTTTGTCAATGGATCTGCAACATTCAAATCCGTGTGCACCTTGCATATTTTCACATCACCTCAGTCGATGATCTCTCGAATGAGGTGATAGCGTCGTAGTATGTGTTTGGATCGTTTGTGTGATCTAGGCTCCTTTGCCTGTGCGTTGGCTCCACTATTGTCACAGTAGAGATCCACAGGACTGGACGCGCTAGGAACAACACCCAACTCAGAAACAAATTTTCTGATCCAAACAGCTTCCTTTGCAGCTTCAGAAGCTGCAATGTACTCCGCCTCTATGGTTGAATCTGCTACTATATCTTGCTTGGAACTTTTCTAGCTCACTGCCCCTCCATTGAGGCAGAATACAAAACCGGATTGCGATCTAGAATCATCCTTATCAGTTTGGAAGCTGGCATTGGTGTAACCTTTTACAACGAGCTCTTCTTGACCTCCAAACACTAAGAATGCATCCTTAGTTCTTCTCAAGTACTTAAGGATGTTTTTTGACAACGGTCCAATGAGCCTCACCAAATTTGACTGGTACCTGCTCGTGATGCTTAGAGCATAAGATACATCTGGACGTGTACACAGCATGGCATACATGATGGATCCAATAGCCGAAGCATAAGGAATCACTCTCATCCTCTTTTGCTCATTAGGTGTCGAAGGACACTGACTCTTGCTTAGAGTAATGCCATGTGACATTGGTAAGAAACATTTCTTGGAATCTTGCATATTGAACTGATTCAATATCTTGTCAATATATGTATCTTTGATTAATCCAATTACCTTTTAGATCTATCTCTATAGATATTTATGCCCAAAATATACGGTGCCTCTCCTAAATCCTTCATTGAGAAACTTTTTGATAGGATCTTGGTTCCCGATCTTTCGATGAGAATAGGAGGGTTCGATTTGTGGAGGAGAAGACGTTGGCGATCCGACTACACCGTCCCCAAGACGATGCGCCTTAGCGATCGGTACACCGACTCCGAAGTTGTATTGATCTTGCTGGCGCACAATCAACCTGACCACGAGGGCCTTTGTTCCTGCAAGCAATCAAAGAACACGCAAGAACAAGAAGAACAAGCACTTATCTTTTGAATCAATCCAAAGTGGGGTTCTGGATACAAGTAGACGGGCGATCTAGTCGACACGCGCGTGTACAAGGAAGCAGTAGAAGCTAACTTACGAATAAACAAAACCCACCAGCTAATGAGGGCGGCTGCTACTATTTATTACCTCCCTAGGGTCGTGAGAAACCCTAATCACGAGTCCCTAATGGACTCCAAACAATACATGGGCCATGGGCCCAATTTTGGTGATGCAGCACCATGGACAGAAAAAGGTCTTGGTATTAAAATAACTATTGCGGCCGACTCCCAATAGATATGGACATTAGGCCAGATCCGTTTGAAAGTAGACTTGATAATCTTTCCAGGAAGTACTTGAACACCCAGATCGGAGTCCGTATGAAATCGTGGTGGCCGTCACAAGTTGGTGCTGTTCTGCTGTCCAAATCCCGTACGCGCGAATTCCCTTCCCATTGGCTCCTCTCCATTGTTCCTAAGCAAAACAAGAAAGCACATAGTTCCACAGTCTAGATAAGATGGACATAAGGCCAAGAACGAGTTCACCTCATAGTTTAGTTGACGTGCACGAGCGCGAGTGATCGGACCAGAAACCGGTAGCTGAGTTGTTGTGGATGTATCGAGGGTGTTGATGTCCTCATCATCCTCCCCTTCTTGCATTTGAGTCGTCCGCGACTCAAGCTCATCTTCTTCTCCCAAATATGGCTTCAAATCTGCAATGTTAAATGTGGGACTAACCCCAAAATTCGCAAGCAACTCGAGTTTATATGCATTATCATTAATCCTTTCTAACACTTTGAATGGACCATCAGCTCGAGGTAACAATTTAGACTTTCTCAAATCAGGAAACCTATCCTTTCGCAAATGTAACCAAACTAAATCACCAGGTTCAAAAGTGATAGTTTTCTTTCCCCTACTACCAGCAAGTTTATACTTGGCATTCATGCACTCTATATTCTTCTTAGTGGTTTCATGCAATTTTAAGATCAATTCAGCACGATGTTTAGCATCAAAATTCACTTGTTCTATTGAAGGAAGAGGTAATAAATCAATAGGAGCACGGGGTACAAATCCATAAACAATCTCAAAAGGGCATTTCTTAGTACTAGAATGTAGGGAACGATTATAAGCAAACGCAACATGAGGCAAACACTCTTCCCACATTTTTATATTCTTTTTCAAAACAGCCCTAAGCATGGTAGATAAACTTCTATTCACAACCTCAGTTTGACCATCAGTTTGGGGATGACAAGTAGTTGAAAATAAAAGCTTAGTCCCCAATTTTGCCCATAACATTCTCCAAAAATGGCTAAGAAACTTAGCACCACGATCTGAAACTATTGTGTTTGGCACACCATGCAATCTAACAATATCTCGGAAAAACAAATCAGCAACATGTGTAGCATCATCACTTTTACGACAAGGTATGAAGTGTGCCATTTTAGAAAATCTATCCACAACAACAAAGATGCTATCCCTTCCCTTCTTTGTTCTAGGCAGTCCTAAAACAAAGTCCATAGAAATATCCTCCCAAGGCATGCTAGGAACAGGAAGAGGCATGTACAAACCATGTGGATTAAGTCGTGACTTAGCTTTTTGACATGTCGTGCAGCGAGCAACAAAGCGCTCAACGTCTCGCCTCATCCTTGGCCAAAAGAAATGATCGGCAAGTATGTCCCCCGTCTTTTTCACTCCAAAGTGCCCCATAAGCCCGCCTCCATGCGCTTCCTGTAACAACAACAAACGAACGGAGCTAGCTGGAATGCATAACTTGTTAGCTCTAAACACATAGTCATCATTGAGGACAAATTTATTCAATGTTTTTCCGTCTTTATATTTCAGCAATACATCTTTGAAATCAGCATCATGTTCATATTGATCTTTAATCATTTCTAATCCAAAAATTTTAAAGTCAAGTTGAGATAGAAGAGTATAACGTCTAGATAAAGCATCATCAATAACATTATCCTTTTCCTTTTTGTGTTTAATGACATAAGGAAAATACCCAATAAATTCTATCCACTTAGCATGTCTACGGTTTAGTTTCCCTTGACTCCTAATATGCTTTATTGATTCATGATCAGAATGGATAACAAATTATTTGGGCCAAAAATAATGCTGCCATGTTTCTAAAGTTCGTACAAGAGCATATAATTCCTTATCATAGGTAGAATATTTTAGAACAGGCCCACTCATTTTCTCACTAAAATATGCAACAGGTTTTCCTTCTTGTAACAAAACACCACCCAATCCAATCCCACTAGCATCACATTCAAGCTCAAAAGTCTTAGGAAAATTAGGAAGTTGGAGAAGAGGTGCATGCGTCAACTTATCTTTCAGTATGGTAAAGGCGTTATCTTGTGTGGTGCCCCAAGAAAAAGGCACCCCCTTCTTCGTAAGGTCATTCAAAGGAGCAGCAATGGTGCTGAAATCCTTCACAAAGCGACGATAGAACCCAGCCAACCCTAGAAAGCTTCGCACCTGTGTGATGGTCTTTGGTACAGGCCACCCCTGAATAGCCTCTACCTTGGCTTGATCAACTTCAATTCCCCGTGGAGTAACAACATAGCCAAGGAAAGAGACTTGAACCGTGCAAAAGGTGCACTTCTCAAGATTACCAAATAATCGTGCCTCACGCAAAGCATTAAAAACAGCACATAAGTGATCAAGATGTTCATCCATGGATTTGCTATAAATCATTATATTATCAAAATACACAACAACAAATTTTCCAATGAATGCACGCAAAACCTCGTTCATTAATCTCATTAAGGTGCTAGGTGCATTAGTTAACCCAAAAGGCATGACTAACCACTCATATAAACCGAACTTAGTTTTGAAAGCAGTTTTCCATTCATCTCCTAGTTTCATGCGAATTTGGTGATAACCACTACTCAAATCAACTTTTGACAACACAACAGCACCACTCAATTCATCAAGCATATCATCTAAACGTGGAATAGGATGACAATATCAAATGGTTATATTGTTGATTGCTCTACAATCCACACATATACGCCACGATCCATCCTTTTTAGGTACTAGAATAACTGGAACAGCACAAGGACTAAGAGACTCACATACATAACCTTTGTCAAGTAGTTCTTGTACTTGGCGCTGAATCTCCTTTGTTTCTTCTGGATTTGTCCTGTATGGTGCACGGTTGGGCAATGAAGCACCGGGAATGAGGTCAATCTGGTGCTCAATCCCTCGAAGTGGTGGTAGTCCTGGTGGTATTTCACTTGGAAACACATCAGAATATTCCTGCAAAATGTTAGCAACAGCAGGAGGCAAAGAATGTTGCACATCGTAAAGGGAAATCAAAGCATCTTTGCATACCAAAGCATAGGCAACAGAGGTGGAAGCAATCAGTTCATTAATATCAGATTTCGTAGCAAACAAGCATTTTCCCTTCAGAGATATCTCATTTTTCTTATCAAGTACAGATTTGGCATTGTTATTGTTCTCAATGTTAGCATGGTCCTGATATTTAGTTTTCCTAGCTCTAGCAACATCATCTTGCACAATAGCTTCAGGAGACATAGGATGCAACACAATTTTTTTATCCTGGTAAAGAAAAGAATACTGATTTGATCTACCATGATGCATAGAATCTCTATCAAATTGCCAAGGTCTTCCTAGCAGAATATTACAAGCTTGCATAGGCACAACATCACATTCAACGACATCCTTATATGATCCAATAGTAAAATTGATTCGCACAAGTCTAGTTACCTTTGCCTTACCGCTGTTGTTTAACCATTGAATGTAATAGGGATGTGGGTGCGGTTTGGTGCTTAGTACCAGCTTGGTCACCATGTCACTACTGGCCAAGTTGTTGCAGCTACCTCCATCAATGATCATGCGGCAAGATCGCTGTTTGACGACACACTTTGTTTGGAATAATGTGTGCCTTTCATTTTGTTCCGCTTTCTCCATTTGTGCACTAAGCACACGCTGCACAATGAGACTATCATAGCGTGTTGCATCTTCTGCACCAATATGCTCTTCTTTATGTTCATCGCTACCTGCATAGTCAGCCGCAAGCAAAACACATGTATCATCATAAAAATCGCTAGCAGATGAGTACTCACCGTCATCTTTAACAATTAGAACACGTTTGCTTGGGCAGTCACGCTGCACATGGCCAAAACCCTTGCACTTGTGACATTGAACGTCTCTAGATCGTCCGGTAGATGCTACGGAAGAAGCACTCTCGGTGAGCTTTTGGGTGGTCTTTACTGCTGAGCTAGTGGAAGAAGCACGTGGCTTGTTGTTGGAAGAAGAAGATGCTGCCCGACTTGGTGAAGAAGATGGCGGAGAAGCACGCTCAGTCGAAGGAGTAGTCGTGCGTGGTTGCCATGAGCTAGTCTTTCCTGCAGAAATATTAGTTCTAGAGCTAGCTCGTCGTCCCTGCACTTCCCTTTTAGCTTTACAAGCAAGATGAAACAAACGGGTAACATTATTGTAATCTTTATAAGCAAGTATGTCCTGAATTTCACAGTTTAAACCACCCAAAAATCTAGCCATAGCTGGTTCCTCATCCTCATCTAAATTACAATGCAACATACCCATTTATAATTACTGAAAATACTCTTCTACACTTTTAGCTCCCTATCTCAATTGTTGTAACTTATTTAACAGATCACGTGCATAGTAAGAAGGAACAAATCTAGCCCGCATGAGCCGTTTCAAAGCATCCCAAGTTTGTGGTATGTTATTAGGATTTTTCTTGCCATGTTCTATCTACCAAACAGAAGCAAAATCAGTAAACTCACTAGTGGCTGCTCTAACTCTTGCGTTTTCAGGAAACTCATGACATGCAAATTTTTTATCAACAGAAATCTCCCAAGTAATATATGCATCAGGGTCATATTTACCATCAAAATGAGGTATCTTAAATTTGATCTTGTTAAAAGTATCTTCATGATTGCGTACCTCACGCCGACGATGTCCACCTATGCCTTGACGGTTGCGTTGTAGCCGACGCTGTGGCCTAGCTTCCTCATCTTCCTCAATCTTCGTATCTGCAGAATAGTCATCTTCATTGTCACGTACAATACTAGGAGCATTGCTCACCTGTCCATCTGCGGTGCGTCCACGATCCCTCTCCTCAAGGCGCTGCAGGATGGCTCCAATAGAGGTGTTCAATGTTTGAATGGAAATCTCCAACGTGCTGATTTTGGTGTTGGTGTCGATCTGCATATTTTCCAATTGACCAAGGCGGTCACAGGTAACACAAAAATCCTCATCAAGCGCTTCTGTGTGTAGCCACACTTGGCGTTCGAAGTGTTGTATAATTTCCCGTGTGCGAGGTGAATGCACGTCTTCATTTGTATTTGCTCCTCCTGCCATGGTTAGTAGAAAAAAAATCCAATATGAAAGGGTAACGTTATCCCTAGCTACAAAGGTGCTGGTGGAGATAACTCGCTCACTCTCAACCTGTTCAATCAAGCTCTTACCTGTTCTTACAAAGCTCAGCAAGAAGGTGATGGCAACCAGCAAGTAATGAACAACTTCAAGAGCAGGTGTCAATCTATGGCTTTAGGTGGCTGAACTAGCACAAGGAGGAAACTTTCACCACGTTAATCACAACAAGCTGAATAAATATTCTACGACAGTACTGTGCTGATCTTAGTCTAGACCGTACTAGAGACGCGAGCTGAGACACCAATGTCGTCACCAAAAACACCCCAAACAACAATCTGATTTTTTTTCTTTTTTTTCGTTTTTTTTTGTTGGGGTGGTCACCCAAACTCTCTCTAGATGGAATCAGGAGACACTAGAACAAAAGTTGCACATGCGGCTTTTGATCTTGCACTTACCTTTTTTTTCTTCTCTAATTGCTTGTGGCTTTTGTGCGGCTTTTGATTTTGCACTTGCCTTTTTTTTCTTCTCTAATTGCTTGTGGCTTTTGTGCGGCTTTTGATTTTGCACTTGCCTTTTTCTTGTTGTCAAACTCAAATGACTAATCTGACTCAAACTCGAAGTAGCAATCTGATTCGAACTTGAACTAGTAATCAGACTCAAACTCGAACTAGCAATCCGACTCAAACTCGAAGTAGCAATCTTATTTGAACTCGTAATCCGACTCAAACTCGAACTAGCAATCTGACTCAAACTCAAAGTAGAAATATGATTTGAACTCGTAATCCAACTCAAACTAGAACTAGTAATCCGACTCAAACTCGAAGTAGCAATCTGATTCAAACTCAAACTAGTAATCCAACTCAAACTCGAACTACGAATCTGACTCGAACTAGGTGACCGAATGTGACACGAACTCGAAACTCTAGTGGTGCAAAACGAAAGACCAACAACTTGACTCGTCGAAGCAACCATGAACTCAACAAGTCTTGACTAAGTGGAGAAAGTAAAAGGCACAATGGTCTAGGAATAATGGAAAAAAATAGATCTGGTATTTTTTTTGGGCTTTTTTGGACTATAGGATGATAACAACGGAAAGAAAAGTAATAGTAGCACTCTCACCGATTAACCTTGCTCTGATTACCACTTGATAGGATCTTGGTTCCCGATCTTTCGATGAGAATAGGAGGGTTCGATTTGTGGAGGAGAAGACGTTGGCGATCTGACTACACCGTCCCCAAGACGATGCGCCTTAGCGATCGGTACACCGACTCCGAAGTTGTATTGATCTTGCTGGCGCACAATCAACCTGACCACGAGGGCCTTTGTTCCTGCAAGCAATCGAAGAACACGCAAGAACTAGAAGAACAAGCACTTATCTGTTGAATCAATCCAAAGTGGGGTTCTGGATACAAGTAGACGGGTGATCTAGTCGACACGCACGTGTACAAGGAAGCAGCAGAAGCTAACTTATGAATAAACAAAACCCACCAGCTAATAATGGCGGCTGCTACTATTTATTACCTCCCTAGGGTCGTGAGAAACCCTAATCACGAGTCCCTAATGGACTCCAAACGATACATGGGCCATGGCCCCAATTTTGGTGATGCAGCACCATGGACAGAAAAAGGTCTTGGTATTAAAATAACTATTGCGGCCGACTCCAATAGATATGGATATGAGGCCAGATCCGTTTGAAAGTAGACTTGATTATCTTTTCAGGAAGTACTTGAACGCCCAGATCGGAGTCCGTATGAAATCGTGGTGGCCGTCACAAGTTGGTGCTGTTCCGCTGTCCAAATCCCGTCCGCGCGAATTCCCTTCCCATTGGCTCCTCTCCATTGTTTCTAAGCAAAACAAGAAATCACGTAGTTCCACGATCTAGATAAGATGGACATAAGGCCAAGAACGAGTTCACCTCATAGTTTAGTTGACGTGCATGAGCGCGAGTGATCGGACCAGAAACCGGTAGCTGAGTTGGTGTGGATGTATCGAGGGTGTTGATGTCCTCATCACTTTTTCTTAATGATGATTTAACATTATCAAGTATTAGAATGTCATTTCCGATCAATAATATGTCATCTACATATAGGACCAGAAATACATGTGCGCTCCCACTAAACTTCTTATAAATACAAGGTTCTTCTACGTTCTTGATGAAACCAAACCCTTTGATTACTTCATCAAAATGTAGATTCCAACTCCGAGATGCTTGCTTCAGTCCATAGATGGACTTTTGAAGCTTGCATATTTTACTAGAATTTTTAGGATCGATAAAACCCTCAGGTTGTGTCATGTACACATCCTCAGTCAGACTTCCATTAAAAAATGCTGTTTTGACATCCATCTGCCATATTTCATAATCAAAGTATGCAGCAATTGCTAGAAGAATCCGAACAGACTTAAGCATTGCAACGGGTGAGAAAGTTTCATCATAATCAACACCTTGAATTTGTTTGAAACCTTTTGCCACCAATCGCGCTTTATAGATGTGAACATTTCCATCCATATCAGTCTTTTTCTTGAAAATCCATTTACAATCGATAGGTCTCACACATTCGATTGGATCAACCAAGTTATAAACTTGATTCTCATGCATGGATTCAATTTCGGATTCCATGGCTCCAAGCCATTTTTCAGAGTCGGGTCCCTCCATTGCTTCTACGTTGGTCGTAGGCTCATTGTTATCCAATAATACCATGTCATGCTGCTCTGTGGTTAGAAGCGTTAACTTTTTAGTCGCACGACGTACCCTTGTAGACCTTCGCGGGGCTGGTGTTTCATCAACTGGTTGCACAACATCTTGTACATCCTGTATAGGATCAGTGGATGCTGAAACATTTTCAGTTATTTCTTGAATTTCTTCAAGATGCACCTTGCTCCCACTAACTCATTTTGAGAGAAACTCTTTCTCCAAGAAGACATCATTGCGAGCGGTAAACACTTTACCCTCTATTTTATTATAAAAATAATACCCTTTGGTTTCCCTAGGATATCCCATAAAGAAGCATTTGTCTGATTTTGGAGTGAGTTTGTCTGACGTCAAACGTTTGACATAAACATCACATCCCCAAACTTTGAGGAAAGACAATCCGGGACGTTTCCGGGTCCACATCTCATATGGCGTCTTCTCAACAGACTTAGTTGGGACTCTGTTTAGTGTAAACACGACAGTTTCAAGAGCATAACCCCAAAAGGATAGTGGAAGATCTGCTTGGCTCATCATCGACCTAACCATGTCCAACAAGGTTCAGTTTGTCCGCTCAGATACCCCATTCCATTGAGGCATTCCAGGTGGAGTCAACTGTGGAACAATTCCACATTGTTTTAAATGATCAAAAAATTCATGGCTCAAATATTCACCCCCACGATCAGATCGTAGAAGTTTAATTGTCTTTCCCAATTGATTTTGTACTTCATTCTGAAATTATTTGAACTTTTCAAAGGATTCAGACTTGTACCTCATTAGGTAGACATAACCATATCTACTAAAGTCATCAGTAAATGTGATGAAGTACTAAAATTCACCTCTGGCAATTGAACTCATTGGTCCACATACATCTGTATGTATAAGTCCCAACAAGTCAGTCGTCCTCTCACTTTGACCAGTGAAGGGTGCTTTGGTCATCTTCCTAAGCAAACAAGATTCGCATGTGTCAAGTGATTCAAAATCAAATGAGCTTAGTAAACCATCTTTACGGAGTTTTTCAATGCGTTTATCATTTATATGACCTAAGCGACAATGCCAAATAAAAGTGTGCTTTAGATCATTTCGTCAAGCCCTTTTGGTATTAATGTTACAGACAATTTTATCCTCAAGAGCAAGGATATATAATCCATTCACCAATGGACATTGAGCATAGAAAATATTATTGTAATAAATAGAACAACATTTGTTCTTTATTACAATCTCATAACCATCAACTTCTTCTAAACACGAAGAAGAGATAATGTTCTTGCTCAAAGTAGGAATGCAATAACAATTATTCAATTCCAAAACTAATCCTGACGGTAATGACAAGTGTTAAGTTCTGACAGCTATGGCCGCAACCTTTGCTCCATTGCTGACACAAACATCCAACTCGCCTTTTGCAAATCTTCTAGTCTCACTTAGACCCTGCAACGATTTGCAAGTATGAATCATCAATCTGGTATCAAATACCCATGATTCACTAGAAGATAATGCAATATTATTTTCTATAACATTTATACATAAAGCAGAAGTCTCACTTCCCTTCTTCTTCTTCATATCCTCCAAGTACTTCTTGCAGTTCCTAGACCAGTGCCCCTTACAATGACAGTGAAAGCATTCATCATCAGGAGAAGGTCCAGATTTGCCCTTTGGCTTAGACTTTGAGCTTGAGGGCTCATCGGGAACCTTTCCCTTGCCTTTGCCTTTAGGATGCGTCACACACTTCCTATTTTGATTCTCCTTTTGCACCATCATCACATGAGTGGCGTTTTTCTTAATGCTTTCTTCGGCTGTTTTAAGCATCCCATGCAATTCAGATAAAGTTTTCTCCATGCCATTCATTTGAAAATTCAATATGAATGTCTCGTAGCTCGGTGGGAGCGACTGAAGAACAACGTCGATAGCCAGATCCTCCTTGAGTTCAGAACCAAGTTTGCCCAAAGTTTCAATGTAACCAATCATCTTGATTACATGAGGGCTGACGGGGCTACCGTGCGCCAGCTTGCATGAGAACAAAGACTTTGAGATGTTGTATCTCTCAGCCCTTGCTTGATTCTCAAACATTTCACACAGTCCCTCAATCATAGAATAAGCATATGTATGCTCATACTGTTTTTGCAGATCAGGGGAGATAGTGGCGGGCATGAGGCAGCTTACATTAAGCTCATCATCGCAGTGCTTCATATAAGCTCTACGTGCTGCATTAGTTGCATCAGCTGGGAGGTCATAAGGGTAAGGCTGTAGAAGAACGTACTCAGTTTTCTCTTGCCTAAGAACAATTCTCAAGTTGCGGTAACAATCGATAAAGTTAGCTCCATTGAGTTTCTCCTTTTCAAGCACAAATCGCAAATTGAAACAAGAATTGTTACTAGCAGACATTATCCACAATAGAAAATAAATATGCAAGGTTTAGCACTATGTTATATACCAATCTTCTATTAACAGTTTAATAAAAGATATCACCACTATATGATCATTGTCTTCTCTCTAACGATATATAGTGGTTTAAGATCCATATTCACTAATTCCTAGTGAGCATTGGCTTCACTGCTAGGAAATTAGTGACATAGGTAAACAACCATTGTTAATCATATCCCTATATGACTCTTGTTTGTTGGGTGACATACAATGCCCCGGCTCCCAACTCTATGCCATAATGCCCAAAACCATTTTTATAGCTTTGTTGAGTGAACCAACACTATGCATGTGAATGTCCAACATTAACCCTATGCATTATGATAGATGATGGTACTTTGCTTTGGCAAACCTACCACACAACGATCAAAATAACATAGGTGCAGTTATTGGTAAATGGCATCAAATACTCAACTTTTCCGAGGGAAGCTATTCTATCATGACAAAACATCCACCATATGAAAAGCATGAAAAGAATAGTAATACGTAAACATCACAGGTATTTGATCATATCACATTGTTAATAGTATGGCCTTTAGAATCATAATGGTCTCCATCACCATGGTTCCATCAAGATCTGAGCTGCCATGCCTCCCTTCTTGTGGTGATCTCCATCTTCACCATGCTGGAAGACATCTCCATGATAATAAAATAAGCTAATACAACTAATAGCTACAAAATAAATTACATAAGAGATCAAGCATCACAGGTTGACACGCAGGTCGTTATACAATTATGTGACAACCTCAACCTGGTTGTGTTAAATTTGCAACAAGCAGGCTGCACGAATTTACACACAGATCATCACATCACATTAAGGCCATACTATTCACATCATTCTCTACAAAAATGAGTTAAGCGTAGAACGATTTCTAGCGTGAAACTATGTTATATAATCGCTATAGCATACAGCAAAACGGTGAATTACTCAGTTTGACAGTCGAAGAGAATTAGTTCACACAGTACTCAACTCCCTATCGGCTTACCTCCTATCAGCGACGAAGCCACCGAAACATTTCTACAAAGACTTGGATAAAATCCGGCAAAGATTTCTTTGGGCAGCTGACCAACCTATAGCAGGAGCCAAGTGCAAAGTAAACTGGGCAGTTGTCTGTCGACCGCTGCAACATGGGGGGTTGGGCCTCAAAGAACTTCAGAGGTTCAGTCATGCTTTGCGGGTGTGCTGACTATGGCTCGCCTGGAATAAACCTGACCGCCGAATAGAACTCCCGGTGGACCTCTCAGACTTAATACTTTTTGCAGTGGCCACGGATGTTCAAATTCATAGTGGCCAGCAGGCCTCTTTCTGGCACTCAAGCTGGCTTCAAGGATAATCACAAGCTGCTATATTCCCATCCTTGTTTGCGGACGGCCAGGGGGAAAAAGAAACGTAGCTACTGCTTTAAGGAACTCAACTTGGATACTTGATCACAAATTCCATTAACAGATTTCCTTCGGCTCTAGGTATTAATACGAGAATCAGGCCTCACTCTTTAAGTGGATGAGCCGAACACAATCGCGATGGTTACATACATCAAACGGAGAATACTCCGCTCGGTCGGCATATCTACTCCAATTCGAAGGTGCCATAAGACCACCTCTTCGAGAACATGTCTGAAAAGTTTGGGCCCACCACGCTACAAAACCTTATTATGGTTAATCCTACATAATAGAATCTGGACAGCAGACAGGTTACTAATGCGTCAATGGCCAAACTCTTATTTTTGTCCACTTTGCAAATCTGGTGTAAAACAAGGGAATCTAGGTGCAGAAAGGACGTGTTGGGCTAAATAAAGGATCTCCCCATGCCCTGTTAGAGATATATGAGTTTATTGTATTTTCCTATTGTACGAGGGACTTGATGCATATTTTTAATCTCATGTACCTCTATATATTCGGATCTCCTGCCACCAGAATAATACAAGCACTATTCATAACATGGTACAGAGCCAAAATACCCAGGGCTAGTTTTTCTTGACTACCCAAGTGATCAATCTCGGTGCTTCTCTTTGGATCGCCCACTGTCTGCCTCGATCTCGGCGCTTTTTTTCGCACGGTGATTTTTCTCGCAGTCCCACTGTCGCCTGCCCATCCGTCGGCCAAGCGGTTCTCCACACCCACGTGCTCTTCACCGCACGTTGTTGTTCCATGACTGTCGGTCGTCATCCCTCTGGTTTGGGCGTTGTTCTGCCACGCGCCCTTAGTTATGGTCGGTTCTTGGAGCCACCGCCGATTGAATCATCGAAGGCGCACCTCAGTTTTCTAGCATTGCCGAGGATTCCTTCTTCGGACCGCACTCCCCAGGCAACACCCTCGACGCGGTTCCAGTGTGGAATCTTCTTCGACGCGGATCTTCAATGGCACCGCCTCCCATGACTGATTCATTCATCGGCGCCGCCTCCCCCACCCTTAACATGGCTCTCTCTACTGCGCATGGGTCTCTCTGGTGCCATCTCCACCGCGCTTGAATTCGGCGCCTGAATCCCACGCTTGCCGCTGCTCTGTTGGTTCAGTGCAGCCCCCATGGTATCTGTCGCCGCCACCCAGTTTTGGGTTGAACCATGGTGTGAGGTGACTAGGGTTTAGACTAAAAAAGGCAGCGTGTGCCGCTTCTTCTCTTGCGTTCTCGTTATCATCCGTCATTGCTTATTTTGCGCTCTAGCCATTGTCGATTGTCTCGTTAGGATGACTTCTTTGTCGGATGGTGTTCCAGTCTTGAGATGTCTGGTACTTTTCAATGGCACCAACTATCGCAACTGGGTTCCCCACATGCATCTTCATATGTGTTATATTTGACTCTGGGAGTTCCTCACGGGTGATCTCAAATGTCCGCCGTGTCCTGCTGCTCCTTTGCTCCTTCACAGCCCGACCGACTAGAAGGAGAGGGGTGACAGCGCTAGGGCGGTTGTGGTGGTAGCGTTAGTGATGAGGACATCAACATCCTCGATACATCCACACCAACTCAGCTACCGGTTTCTGGTCCGATCACTCGTGCTCATGCACGTCAACTAAACTATGAGGTGAACTCGTTCTTGGCCTTATGTCCATCTTATCTAGACCGTGGAACTACGTGCTTTCTTGTTTTGCTTAGGAACAATGGAGAGGAGCCAATGGGAAGGGAATTCGCGCGGACGGGATTTGGACAGCAGAACAGCACCAACTTGTGACGGCCACCACGATTTCATACGGACTCCGATCTGGGCGTTCAAGTACTTCCTGGAAAGATTATCAAGTCTACTTTCAAACGGATCTGGCCTCATGTCCATATCTATTTGGAGTCTGCCGCAATAGTTATTTTAATACCAAGACCTTTTTCTGTCCAGGGTGCTGCATCACCAAAATTGGGCCCATGGCCCATGTATCGTTTGGAGTCCATTAGGGACTCGTGATTAGGGTTTCTCACGACCCTAGGGAGGTAATAAATAGTAGCAGCCGCCCTCATTAGCTGTGGGTTTTTGTTTATTCGTAAGTTAGCTTCTGCTGCTTCCTTGTACACGCGCGTGTCGACTAGATCGCCCGTCTACTTGTATCCAGAACCCCACTTTAGATTGATTCAACAGATAAGTGCTTGTTCTTCTTGTTCTTGCGTGTTCTTCGATTGCTTGCAGGAACAAAGGCCCTCGTGGTCAGGTTGATTGTGCGCCAGCAAGATCAATACAACTTCGGAGTCGGTGTACCGATCGCTAAGGCGCATCGTCTTGGGGACAGTGTAGTCGGATCACCAACGTCTTCTCCTCCACAAATCGAACCCTCCTATTCTCATCGAAAGATCGGGAACCAAGATCCTATCAAGTGGTAATCAGAGCAAGGTTAATCGGTGAGAGTGCTACCATTACTTTTCTTTCCGCTGTTATCATCCTATAGTCCAGAAAAAGCCAAAAAAAAATACTAGATCTGTTTTTTTCCATTATTCCTAGACCATTGTGCCTTTTACTTTCTCCACTTAGTCAAGACTTGTTGAGTTCATGGTTGCTTCGACGAGTCAAGTTGCTGGTCTTTAGTTTTGCACCACTAGAGTTTCGAGTTCGTGTCACATTCGATCACCTAGTTCAAGTCAGATTCGTAGTTCGAGTTTGAGTCGGATTACTAGTTTGAGTTTGAATCAGATTGCTACTTCAAGTTTGAGTCGGATTACTAGTTCGAGTTTGAGTCGGATTACAAGTTCAAATCATATTTCTACTTTGAGTTTGAGTCGCATTGCTAGTTCGAGTTTGAGTCAGATTACGAGTTCAAATCAGATTGCTACTTCGAGTTTGAGTCAGATTGCTAGTTCGAGTTTGAGTCTGATTACTAGTTCGAGTTCGAATCAGATTGCTACTTCGAGTTTGAGTCAGATTAGTAATTTGAGTTTGACAACAAGAAAAAGGCAAGTGCAAAATCAAAAGCCGCACAAAAGCCACAAGCAATTAGAGAAGAAAAAAAAGGCAAGTGCAAAATCAAAAGCCGCACAAAAGCCACAAGCAATTAGAGAAGAAAAAAAGGGCAAGTGCAAGATCAAAAGCCGCATGTGCAAATTTTGCTCTAGGGTCTCCTGATTCCATCTAGAGAGAGTTTGGGTGACCACCCCAACAAAAAGAAAAACGAAAAAAAAATCAGATTGTTGTTTGGGGTGTTTTTGGTGACGACATTGGTGTCTCGGCTCGCGTCTCTAGTACGGTCTAGACTAAGATCAGCACAGTACTGTCGTAGAATATTTATTCAGCTTGTTGTGATTAACGTGGTGAAAGTTTGCTCCTTGTGCTAGTTCAGCCACCTAAAGCCATAGATTGACACCTGCTCTTGAAGTTGTTCATTACTTGCTGGTTGCAATCACCTTCTTGCTGAGCTTTGTAAGAACAGGTAAGAGCTTGATTGAACAGGTTGAGAGTGAGCGAGTTATCTCCACCAGCACCTTTGTAGCTAGGGATAACGTTACCCTTTCATATTGGATTTTTTTTCTACTAACCATGGCAGGAGGAGCAAATACAAATGAAGACGTGCATTCACCTCGCACACGGGGAATATACAACACTTCGAACGCCAAGTGCAGCTACACACAGAAGCACTTGATGAGGATTTTCGAGTCACCAGTGACCGCCTTGGTCAATTGGAAAATATGCAGATCGACACCAACACCAAAATCAGCACGTTGGAGAGTTCCATTCAAACATTGAACACCTCTATTGGAGCCATCCTGCAGCGCCTTGAGGAGAGGGATCGTGGACGCACCGCAGATGGACAGGTGAGCAATGCTCCTAGTATTGTACGTGACAATGAAGATGACTATTCTGCAGATACGGAGATTGGGGAAGATGAGGAAGCTAGGCCACGGCGCAGGCTACAATGCAACCGTCAAGGCATAGGTGGACATCGTCGGCGTGAGGTACGCAATCATGAAGATACTTTTAACAAGATCAAATTTAAGATACCTAATTTTGATGGTAAATATGACTCTGATGCATATATTACTTGGGAGATTTCTGTTGATCAAAAATTTGCATGTCATGATTTTCCTGAAAACGCAAGAGTTAGAGCAGCCACTAGTGAGTTTACTGATTTTGCTTCTGTTTGGTGGATAGAACAGGGCAAGAAAAATCCTAATAACATACCACAAACTTGGGATGCTTTGAAACGGCTCATGCGGGCTAGATTTGTTCGTTCTTACTATGCACATGATCTGTTAAATAAGTTACAACAATTGAGACAGGGAGCTAAAAGTGTAGAAGAGTATTTTCAGGAATTACAAATGGGTATGTTGCGTTGTAATTTAGACGAGGATGAAGAACCAGCTATGGCTAGATTTTTGGGTGGTTTAAACCGTGAAATTCAGGAGATACTTGCTTATAAAGATTACAATAATGTTACTCGTTTATTTCATCTTGCTTGTAAAGCTGAAAGGGAAGTGCAGGGACGACGAGCTAGCTCTAGAACTAATATTTCTGCAGGAAAGACTAGCTCATGGCAACCACGCACGACTACTCCTTCGACCGGGCGTGCTTCTCCGCCATCTTCTTCACAAAGTCGGGCAGCACCTTCTTCTTCCAGCAACAAGCCACGTGCTTCTTCCACTAGCTCAGCAGTAAAGACCACCCAAAAGCCCACCGAGAGTGCTTCTTCCGTAGCATCTACCGGACGATTTAGAGACGTTCAATGTCACAAGTGCAAGGGTTTTGGCCATGTGCAGCGTGACTGCCCAAGAAAACGTGTTCTAATTGTTAAAGATGACAGTGAGTACTCATCTGCTAGCGATTTTGATGACGATACATGTGTTTTGCTTGCAGCTGACTATGCAGGTAGCGATGAACATCAAGAAGAGCATATTGGTGCAGAAGATGCAGCGCGCTATGATAGTCTCATTGTGCAGCGTGTGCTTAGTGCACAAATGGAGAAAGCGGAACAAAATCAAAGGCACACATTATTCCAAACAAAGTGTGTCGTCAAAGAGCGATCTTGCCGCATGATCATTGATGGAGGTAGCTGCAACAACTTGGCCAGCAGTGACATGGTGACCAAGCTGGCACTAAGCACCAAACCGCACCCACATCCCTATTACATTCAATGGTTAAACAACAGCGGTAAGGCAAAGGTAACTAGACTTGTGCGAATCAATTTTACTATTGGATCATATAAGGATGTCGTTGAATGTGATGTTGTGCCTATGCAAGCTTGTAATATTCTGCTAGGATGACCTTGGCAATTCGATAGAGATTCTATGCATCATGGTAGATCAAATCAGTATTCTTTTCTTTACCACGATAAAAAAGTTGTGTTGCATCCTATGTCTCCTGAAGCTATTGTGCAAGATGATGTTGCTAGAGCTAGGAAAACTAAATATCAGGACCATGCTAACATTGAGAACAATAACAATGCCAAATATGTGTTTGATAAGAAAAATGAGATATCTCTGAAGGGAAAATGCTTGTTTGATACGAAATCTGATATTAATGAACTGACTGCTTCCACCTCTGTTGCCTATGCCTTGGTATGCAAAGATGCTTTGATTTCCCTTTACGATGTGCAACATTCTTTGCCTCTTGCTGTTGCTAACATTTTGCAGGAATATTCTGATGTGTTTCCAAGTGAAATACCACCAGGACTACCACCACTTCGAGGGATTGAGCACCAGATTGACCTCATTCCCAGTGCTTCATTGCCCAACCGTGCACTATATAGGACAAATCCAGAAGAAACAAAGGAGATTCAGCGCCAAGTACAAGAACTACTTTACAAAGGTTATGTACGTGAGTCTCTTAGTCCTTGTGCTGTTCCAGTTATTCTAGTACCTAAAAAGGATGGATCATGGCGTATGTGTGTGGATTGTAGAGCAATCAACAATATAACCATTCGATATCGTCATCCTATTCCACGCTTAGATGATATGCTTGATGAATTGAGTGGTGTTGTTGTGTTCTCAAAAGTTGATTTGCGTAGTGGTTATCACCAAATTCGCATGAAACTAGGAGATGAATGGAAAACTGCTTTCAAAACTAAGTTCGGTTTATATGAGTGGTTAGTCATGCCTTTTGGGTTAACTAATGCACCTAGCACCTTCATGAGATTAATGAACGAGGTTTTACGTGCATTCATTGGAAAATTTGTTGTTGTGTATTTTGATGATATATTGATTTATAGCAAATCCATGGATGAACATCTTGATCACTTACGTGCTGTTTTTAATGCTTTGCGTGAGGCACGATTATTTGGTAATCTTGAGAAGTGCACCTTTTGCACGGATCGAGTCTCTTTCCTTGGCTATGTTGTTACTCCACAGGGAATTGAAGTTGATCAAGCCAAGGTAGAGGCTATTCAGGGGTGGCCTGTACCAAAGACCATCACACAGGTGTGGAGCTTTCTAGGGCTGGCTGGGTTCTATCGTCGCTTTGTGAAGGATTTCAGCACCATTGCTGCTCCATTGAATGACCTTACGAAGAAGGGGGTGCCTTTTTCTTGGGGCACCACACAAGATAACGCCTTTACCATACTGAAAGATAAGTTGACGCATGCACCTCTTCTCCAACTTCCTGATTTTTCTAAGACTTTTAAGCTTGAATGTGATGCTAGTGGGATTGGATGGGGTGGTGTTTTGTTACAAGAAGGAAAACCTGTTGCATATTTTAGTGAGAAAATGAGTGGGCCTGTTCTAAATTATTCTACCTATGATAAGGAATTATATGCTCTTGTACGAACTTTAGAAACATGGCAGCATTATTTGTGGCCCAAAGAATTTGTTATCCATTCTGATCATGAATCACTAAAGCATATTAGGAGTCAAGGGAAACTAAACCGTAGGCATGCTAAGTGGATGGAATTTATTGAGTCTTTTCCTTATGTCATTAAACACAAAAAGGGAAAGGATAATGTTATTGCTGATGCTTTATCTAGACGTTATACTCTTCTATCTCAACTTGAATTTAAAATTTTTGGATTAGAAATGATTAAAGATCAATATGAACATGATGCTGATTTCAAAGATGTATTGCTGAAATGTAAAGATGGAAAAACATTGAATAAATTTGTCCTCAATGATGGCTATGTGTTTAGAGCTAACAAGTTATGCATTCCAGCTAGCTCCGTTCGTTTGTTGTTGTTACAGGAAGCGCATGGAGGCGGGCTGATGGGGCACTTTGGAGTGAAAAAGACGGAGGACATACTTGCTGGTCATTTCTTTTGGCCAAGGATGAGCCGAGACGTGGAGCGCTTTGTTGCTCGCTGCACGACATGTTAAAAAGCTAAGTCACGACTTAATCCACATGGTTTGTACATGCCTCTTCCTGTTCCTAGCATGCCTTGGGAGGATATTTCTATGGACTTTGTTTTAGGACTGCCTAGAACAAAGAAGGGGAGGGATAGCATCTTTGTTGTTGTGGATAGATTTTCTAAAATGGCACACTTCATACCTTGTCGTAAAAGTGATGATGCTACACATGTTGCTGATTTGTTTTTCCGAGATATTGTTAGATTGCATGGTGTGCCAAACACAATAGTTTCAGATCCTGATGCTAAGTTTCTTAGCCATTTTTGGAGAATGTTATGGGCAAAATTGGGGACTAAGCTTTTATTTTCAACTACTTGTCATCCCCAAACTGATGGTCAAACTGAGGTTGTGAATAGAAGTTTATCTACCATGCTTAGGACTGTTTTGAAAAAGAATATAAAAATGTGGGAAGAGTGTTTGCCTCATGTTGAGTTTGCTTATAATCGTTCCCTACATTCTAGTACTAAGAAATGCCCTTTTGAGATTGTTTATGGATTTGTACCCCGTGCTCCTATTGATTTATTACCTCTTTCTTCAATGGAACGAGTGAATTTTGATGCTAAACATCGTGCTGAATTGATCTTAAAATTGCATGAAACCACTAAGAAGAATATAGAGTGCATGAATGCCAAGTATAAACTTGCTGGTAGTAGGGGAAAGAAAACTATCACTTTTGAACCTGGTGATTTAGTTTGGTTACATTTGCGAAAGGATAGGTTTCCTGATTTGAGAAAGTCTAAATTGTTACCTCGAGCTGATGGTCCATTCAAAGTGTTAGAAAGAATTAATGATAATGCATATAAACTCGAGTTGCCTGCGAATTTTGGGGTTAGTCCCACATTTAACATTGCAGATTTGAAGCCATATTTGGGAGAAGAAGACGAGCTTGAGTTGCGGACGACTCAAATGCAAGAAGGGGAGGATGATGAGGACATCAACACCCTCGATACATCCACACCAACTCAGCTACCGGTTTCTGGTCCGATCACTCGCGCTCGTGCACGTCAACTAAACTATGAGGTGAACTCGTTCTTGGCCTTATGTCCATCTTATCTAGACCGTGGAACTACGTGCTTTCTTGTTTTGCTTAGGAACAATGGAGAGGAGCCAATGGGAAGGGAATTCGCGCGGACGGGATTTGGACAGCAGAACAGCACCAATTTGTGACGGCCACCACGGTTTCATACGTACTCCGATCTGGGCGTTCAAGTACTTCCTGAAAAGATTATCAAGTCTACTTTCAAATGGATCTGGCCTCATGTCCATATCTATTCGGAGTCGTCCGCAATAGTTATTTTAATACCAAGACCTTTTTCTATCCAGGGTGCTGCATCACCAAAATTGGGCCCATGGCCCATGTATCGTTTGGAGTCCATTAGGGACTCGTGATTAGGGTTTCTCACGACCCTAGGGAGGTAATAAATAGTAGCAGCCGCCCTCATTAGCTGGTGGGTTTTTGTTTATTCGTAAGTTAGCTTCTGCTGCTTCCTTGTACACGCGCGTGTCGACTAGATCGTCCGTCTACTTGTATCCAGAACCCCACTTTAGATTGATTCAACAGATAAGTGCTTGTTCTTCTTGTTCTTGCATGTTCTTCGATTGATTGCAGGAACAAAGGCCCTCGTGGTCAGGTTGATTGTGCGCCAGCAAGATCAATACAACTTCGGAGTCGGTGTACCGATCGCTAAGGCGCATCGTCTTGGGGACGGTGTAGTTGGATCGCCAACGTCTTCTCCTCCACAAATCGAACCCTCCTATTCTCATCGAAAGATCGGGAACCAAGATCCTATCAGTTAGGCACCCATAGGAGAGGTAGGGGCAGTGGCGCAGGAAAGAGATTTGGGGCTAAAAACTCGTTTTCTCTTCATTTGATCATATTACAATGTCGCCTTTACATGGAGAGGTATTACTTGACTCCTCATTCTCAATAGAAATTCTAACATATATTTTTAATTTACACAAACATTCTAATTTGATGTTTCCTAACTGAACTGGACTCGATCCTAGACAGTTTCGAAGGTGGAGAACATCTGCACACCTCGCGAGGCACCAGAGCGGCTGCTGCCTTCTCCAGCGTCGGGCTGCCTTCAGGTTGGGTGGCTCGACCTCAATCTAGTCCAAAACAATAACACGACTAAGCACATTGCAGTGTGCACCCCCACGTCACCCCAAGGTGTTACAGGCGGTTGCCAGAGAATCCCCTCCGCCCACCACCACCAAACTCGTCACCCCCTACCACGCCGCCGTCGGATCTGTGCGTTTTGCAGGAAGACCATAGTGAAGCGCTAACAGTATCGTGGACACAGCGGGTAAGCATGGAGGTCATCGACGAATGCGGCGACAGCAACCGGATCTGATGGGCCGACGAGCAGATCTGGCTGTCCGAGACTAGATCCAACGTCCGCATGGGAGTTCTCGACCTCAATCTAGTCCAAAACAATAACACAACTAAGCACATTGCAGTGCGCACCCCCACGTCACCCCAGGGTGTTACGGGCGGTTGCCAGAGAATCCCCTCCGCCCACCACCACCAAACGCATCGCCCCCTACCACGCCGCCGTCAGATATGTGCGGCTTGCAGGAAGACCATAGTGAAGCGCTAACAATATCATGGACACAGTAGGTAAGCATGGAGGTCATCGACGAATGCGATGACAGCAACCAGATCTGATGGGCCGACGAGCAGATCTGGCTGCCCGAGACTAGATCCAACGTCCGCATGGGAGTTCTGGCTAGGAAGAAGTGCACGCGTGGGAGTTCTGTCAACGGCGAGCGCGCTGGGACGTGGCGAGCGCATCGTACGTGTGGGTGGAGGAGAACACCATGTGGATGTGGACGCCGAGAGGAAGTGATGGCCAAGCTGAACATCACCACGTTGGCACTGGTTCCTCCCAGCTCCATTATGCATCGTGGTAGCCGGCGGGGCTTGCTTTGCAGTGGGCACTTTGGTTTCCCAGAAGAGGGCTCTGTGACCTGAGGTTTTGTCGTTACCAATGTTGTGACACTGGTCGGCACTGACGTGGGCCACTACCCTGGGCATGCCCGGACGTGGTGTGACAATGGCACTATCATCATGTGTTGTCACCAATTGAAGACCACCAGCAGGGCCTGAAGCATCATTCTTCAAGGTCAGCCAACGCCTCTTGTTTGGGCAGCTGGAAAGGGATTTTCCAGTAGTTGGATCGGGTGGTGGCCTCCATGGAAAGGGATTTTTCGGGTGCCCGTAGGTGGAAGAGTCTGGACAAAGGCCTTGTTCGCCAGTGTGCCGAGTCGACTACAACGCTGCTTGTAGGCATTGTGAACCTATGTGGGGGTGTTGTCGAAGACCTTCCTTCCTTGTGGTGAGATCTTCTCGTGGAAACTGGGTTCATATCTTCCTGGACGAGTGATGGCGGTGTTTTTTAGATGATGGGTAAAGTCTCGACCTTTCTCTCCAAGGAGGTTATGGCCAATTTATTACAAGCGAGTACAAATGCAGACACTTACAATTTAATGTCTAGAACAAAGCAAAGATAACTGAATGGCTAAGAACACGACTGTAGACCGGACTTCGTAGGACAATATTACAGCACGTTCATCCCTTCACATTTTCCATAAGTGCACGTGCACTCCAAATCCAACGTTCATGACTTCCTCTGTAGAGTACCTGCATTTAGTACTGTGAAATTCAGCCTGAAATTCGCCCCCACTGGGAATCGAACTCAGGACCTGAGTAGAACTCGGAGTACTTAACCATAACAGAGCTGCTGTGTATTTTGTCCTCGACTGCTATGTCTCGAGGTGCTTCACGTACTGTCTCTTCGCTTTTGTTGTCTACATGCCTGGCTTTTGTACGCTGCTCTACCTGGGAACATTGAACGTATGGCTTGGGGAGGATGCCTCCCTTTTGTTACATGTTGTTCCCAACTCGTGGCTATTGCTCTTTTTTCATGTCTAACTCAACTATCAATTATTGTATTTTCTTGAATGATAGAGGTCTCAACAGCCCGGCCCGTCAACGGGAAGTAAAGTAGGTGATACAGTTGCATAAACCGGAGATTGTGTGTCTCCAGGAAACTAAAATCGCGGAGATTGACATGTGGCTGATTATTAATATGTTAGGGGCTGATTATAAAGACAATTTCTGTTTCCTTCCGACTGATGGTTCCAGAGGAGGCATTCTGCTGGCTACCCGAAATAGATTTCTCAAGATTCGAGATTTCCATCTCGCATGCTATTCAATCTTGGCCACAATAGAAGACAGTAGAGATCAACATCTTTGGTCATTGAATGGCGTTTATGGACCACAGGGTGATGTTGAGAAGCGTCTCTTCTTGCAGAAGCTGGAAAACCTAAAGCTAAAGGTCGCTGCATTCATGACAATTTCCTTTACGTTCGAAATGTGGTGCGATTGTATCACAGAAAAAAGAAGCCATTGCTTATGTTCAAGCTGGATATCTCAAAAGCATTCAACACCATCTCGTGGGAATTTATGCTGGAGATGCTGCAACACCGGGGATTTCCGAGGAAATGGATAAACTGGCTGTCACTTCTATGGTCATCATCCTGCTCTTCACTCAGGCTCAATGGAAACCTTGGCCAATGGTTGGCCCACAGGAGAGGCCTGCGGCAAGGTGATCCATTATCCTCGCCTATGTTTATTATAGCCTTCAACATTGTACAGAGAATCTTTGAGTCTGCAACTACGGCAGGTTTGCTGTCTCCACTCACTGAAAGAGCTGCCATACTACATACTCTATGCAGACGACTTCATCATTTTTGTGAACCCCGGCCAGAGAGAAGTTGCAATGATGATGGCGCTGATGCAGGGACTCGCCGGGGCCACTGGCTTACAGATCAATGCTCATAAGTGTACCATCACATCGACACGGTGCTAGCATCTTGACCTGGAGAAATGATCTGCAGTTTTGATGGTCAGATTGTTGATCTCCCAGTGTCATATTTGGGCTTGCCAATCACCACTCAGTGGCTCACAATGGGTCACTTGCAGGCGATCACAGACCGTGCTCAATCCAAGCTTGCAGGTTGGCAGTGTAAGCTCCTTTCTATGGCCGGCCGTCGGGAGTTGGTAAGAACGGTACTGAGCTCACTCCCCATCTATGCTGTCACAGCACTGAAACCACCTAAACAATTTTTAAAGGCCATCGATAAGATGCGGCGACGCTTCCTCTGGGCAGGCTCGCATGCTTTGCAGGGCGGCAAATGTAAAATGATCTGGGCTAGAATATGTCGGCCATTGGACAAGGGAGGACTCAAGCATCTTGCACTTGGAAATGATGGGGAGAGCGCTGAGACTGAGATGGTCCTGGCTTCAGTGGACTGAACCACAGAGGTCGTGGCAGGGTATAGAGCTCCCCCTCGATGATGTGGATGAGAACCTATTTGCAGTGGCCACTAGGGTAATAATTGGAAACGGCCGACGGGCAAGATTCTGGAAATCAACATGGCTGCACAATTCCACCCTTGCAACCAGATTTCCGAGGCTGTACAGTTGCACAAGGAGGAAGAACAGGACCGTTGTCGAGGCCATGTTGAATAATCAATGGCTACAGGACATTGTTCTCAATATAGACATGAGCATGCTGCACGAATTCCTGACTCTTTGGGAAGAGCTGCGTAAGGCAAATTAAGACCATAGCAACAATCAAGAGGACAGCATTATTTGGCTATACTCATCCAATCTCCAGTACTCGGCAAGTTCTCCGTATCGCATGCAGTGTAAGGGGGCTCGCAGTCCTGGTATCCTCAAAAAATATGGAATGTGTGGGCACCACCAAAAGGCAAGATTTTTGCTTGGTTAAAGGTTTAAAACAGACTCTGGACAGCGGCCCGGCTACATAACAGAGGGTGGTCGAACCAATATTTCTGCCCGATGTGTTTTCGGAATGTGGAGACCGTTGAGCATCTATTTGTTGAATGTTCTTTTGTTGTGACAGTCTGGAACACAGTGGTGACATGGTCAAGTTCCACAAGGTTCAATCCAGGCAGTTGGCCTACTGACATGGACATTCCGCCGTGGTTCTCTGGGCTAACAGGGGGCGGCAGTGATCCGGGATCTCGAAGCCGACGCTCTACAGCTTTGCTGGTATGTTGGTTGTTGTGGTGTGAGTGAAATCGACACATTTTTTAGGGCAAGGAGAAGACGGAGATGCAGCTTTTACAGGAGATTAGGGACACTAGCATAGTCTGGAATGTGGCGGGTGGTCCTGCTATTTTTTCAAATGTTCTTGCATAGGAATCCTTTCTCGCACGTCTTGTGCATTCCTGTATAACGATGCAACATGTTTCAACCTCCTGCTTATATAAATGGTTGAGCGCTGACTCAGGTCTTTCAAATAAAAGAAATAAAAATAAACCTAAAGCAAAGCATTAAGCAGGAGTGGGTAATCCTGGGAGATTTTAACGTGATCTATCTATAGCAGGATAAGAACAATGGCCGGTTAAATCGTAGAATGATGAGACGCTTCCGAATAACCTTAGACAGACTTGAGCTCAAAGAGATTCCCCTACTAGGTCAGAAGTTTACATGGTCCAACGAGCAGACTGCACCGACTATGACTCAGATTGATAGAGCATTCTGCTCGGTTGCTTGGGAAACAAATTATCACAACCCTATCCTACAGCCTTTATCATAAGCATCGTCTGATCATTGCCCACTTATACTACAACTGTTGGTGGCGAATCGTTTCCCGCCTCTTTTCCGTTTTGAATCACACTGGACGACCATGCAAGGGTTTTTAGACTGCGTCAACCAATCTTGGCTTCTTCCTGTCTTGGGCCAAATCAACCCCATGATACGCTTGCACATCAAGCTTAGTAGAACTGCAAAAGCGCTCAAGAGATGGGCTAGGACCATTGTTCCTCAAGGTAAGCTTGCGACTGTCATCTGTAGAGAGGTAATCCAGAGATTGGACATGGCGCAGGAGCATCGTGCCTTAACGCATTCAGAGATTGACATTCGGAAGACTCTGAACTTTAGACTCCTAGGTCTTGCTGCAATTGAAAAATCTCGTGCTCGGCAGAAATCTCGTATCACTTGGCCTTAAAGAGGAGATGCCAATAAGAGATATTTTCATACCATGGCTAGTGGGAGAAAACGATCCAATCATATTTATGTCCTGCAAGATGGGATGGATAGAACTTATGACCATGAAAGGAAAGCCCCGCTTATATTCGATCACTTCAACCAGCACATTGGTACAGAAAGTCCTCAGTAATGCGCCCTGAATATTCAACAACTCGGATGGCGGCCTCTTCAGTTGGACAACCTAGACATTCCCTTCTCTGAGCATGAGGTACTATCGGTGATTAAGGCCTCCCCGAAGGAAAAGGCGCCAGGGCCTAATGGCTATATCGGCCTCTCTTCCTTGCTTGCTGGGACATCATCAAGAGGGATCTCATGGATGCCATCTCACAATTCTACGACATGAATTCACAACAATTCCGCTTGCTTAATCAAGCTTTTGTCGTACTGATCTCGAAGCATCAAGAGGCCCTGAAGGTCTCAGATTATAGGCCAATTAGCTTAATGCATTTGCAAAATTATTATCCACGCTTCTGGACTGTAGGCTGCAGTCCCACCTGGGACAGATGGTCTCCTTGAATTAGAGTGATTTCATCAAGCCGCAGATGCATCCATGACAACTTCGTATTTGTAAGAGAGCTCATACGAGATCTGCACCGCAACAAATCATCAACCTTGTTTATCAAACTTGACATATCCAAGGCATTTGACACTTTAAGTTGGCCCTACCTCTTGGAAATCTTGTTCTATCTAGGTTTCGGGACCTGTTGGAGAAACTGGATAGCTATGTTATGGGGCACGGCTACCTCTCGCTTTCTACTAAATGGGGTTCCTGGTAAACGAGTTCATCATGCCAGAGGAGTTCGACATGCTCTTCCTTCCAGCCATGGAACCACTACATAGACTGTTAAACATAGCTCAAAATTTGTATCTGTTGCAGCCCGTCCACAAAAATCTCTCAAACTTTAGGGTCTCCCTATATGCCGAAGACGCGATGGTTTTCATCAAGCCGAATGTGAAGGACTTCTATATCACCAAGAGCATCCTCGATATATTTGGTCAAGCATCTGGGTTGATCACCAATCTAGACAAGACCAAAATCCTTCCCATTCACTACCAAAACATTAACTTACAGGAGATTCTTGCCTCTCATCATAACCTGGATAGCCTAACAACGACCTATCTAGGTCTACCTCTCCATGTGAATAAACTATCAAAAAATTTGGTGCAAGGGATTATACAGAAAGTGAATAACAGGATCCCGGGATGGAAAAGAAGTATGTTGTCTTACGCGGGAAGAATTACTTTGATCAAGGCAGTACTTTTGGCGATACCGACCTACTTTCTTACAATTTTCAAATTGCCGAAACGGGCGAGAGAGCATTGATCGCATTCGAAGAAGCTTCCTATGGAAAGGGCAAGAAACTAAAAAAACTCCTGGCCACATATGACTAGTAAAATGGAAAACTTGTACGAAGCTGAAGAAATGGGGTGGCCTAGGCATCTTGGACTTAGAAAGATTTAATAGGTCCCTTCACCTTAGATGGTTATGGATGAACTGGGAAGATGGTAATCGACCTTGGAAATCTCAGCTGAAGTCTGAGGATGACAAAGAAAGAGACCTCTTCTTCATGACCACACAAATTACTATTGGAGACGGGGCTGACACCCCCTTCTGGGATGCATATTGGTTACAGGGTCGAGCACCAAAACATGTAGCCGCAAATCTGTATTTGCATTCGCGCTTCAAAAAATGATCGGTGGGGAAGGAGCTCTCCAACCATAACTGGATCTGCAACCTGAGAAGATGTGACACCGAAAGCATGTTGGATGAGTTTATCCTGATCTACTCCCTCCTGGCCGAGATTCAATTAAGTGCAAACAAGGATGTTATCCTTTGGAAATGGACCTCTAGCGGGACCTTCTTGTTCAGATCAGCCTACGAGGCACAATTCCAAGGTAACATTGTCCAACCGGTCAATTCGATCATCTGGCAAGCAAATGTAGAACCTAAGTGCAGATTATCTGCCTGTCTGGCTTAGCGACACAGAGCCCCTACTGCAGACAACCTCATCTTGAAAGGGATATCGGCCAACCTAGTCCTGGCAATTGGGGCGGGCCAAAAATGGTCGGCACGAAGCACGCGCCGCCGGCCCGAGGAATGGCACGGCCCGACACGATTTTTTTCGGGCCGTGCCCAGGCCGGCCCGACCCGAAATAGGCCCAAGGCACGAAATAGGCCCGAAGCATGAAAAACGGCATGGAATTTGAATCGGCCCAAAAAAAGCCCGTTCACAAACATTGGCGGCCCACACGGGGCGTGCTGCGCGCTATCACTGATGTGCTGGGCCCACGCCACCACGTGGACGCGACTGTTCTTCAGTTTGTTGGTCTTTTTTCTTTTAAATTCCAATTAAAATATTCAAACTTGTATAGAATCCGCAAATTAGATCCAAATTTGATGATTCTTTTTTTTCTATATTCTTCAAAAAACAATATCTACCTCTTGGATGAGTTATTTTCAGACTTATAACGGTAACTTTTGTCTGTTTAGGTAAATCTCAAAATAATACTTATGCACATATTATTCATTTTTTTATATCTCATCAAAATCAATGGATCTTGAGCTGAAATTTGTTGTGTGCATACTTGTTATATATGTCTACCTACGTGAATTTTGTACAAATATTTCTAAGCACTCCAACATGTGAAAATTTATATTGCTTCTCATTTCATTCAAACTCTATTAACATATTAGCCATTTTCTAAATTTTGAACACACATTGATACAAACATAAACAAAAAAATCTCAAAAAAAATCATAGACGTTCTTATTGTGATTTAACAACTGCACCAAAAATTTCATGTCAAAATTCGTTTTACTTTTTGGGATACAAAAAAGACAAATATTGCTTTTCTTTGTTTTTTTATTACCAGCAATATATCATGTTCTTCAATGTCAAAATTTGCAAGAACATGTAATTCAATATGTCATACCTTCCCTAAATTTTTCATATTTTTTGAAGTATTTTTGTCTATGTACTCTAACTGAATTTCTCTCAAAGTCAAATTTTAAACATGATGGGCCATGTCTGCTGCTTTTGGGCTGCTGCTGGGCCTTTGTGGCTTTTTTTATTTATATTCAAAAGTGAAACTTCAAATATTTATAGTTTTCGTAAATATGGGTGAAATTTGATGATTTTTTCCTAAATTCTTCAAATAATATTTTCTATCACCTATTTTTTCTATATTTTTTGCTAATTTGTCCATTTATTTCATAAAATACTCAATTTTTGTTCATATTTCAATTTTTCTATGGGCCAAACCATCCTGAGCCGTGCTTGGGCCAGCACGGCCCAAAGCCGGTCCGACGTGTTTTGGGCTGTGCTTGGGCCCTATTTTTCCGCAGCTGGCACGATCGGCCCGACACGAGATGGCATGCCATGCTTTCGGGCCGCAAGCCATTTTGGCCCGAAGCACGAACGGGTTGGGCCGTGCCGGCCTGACACGGCCCAATTGCCACCTCTAGGCCAACCCGCACTGCTCGTCGTGTCTCTATGCACAAGAGACTGGCAAGCACATCCTCGCCCAATATAATTTCACTAAGGCTGTCTGGCGAGAGATAGTCAGAAGATACCATATTCAGCATCCCTTGGCCAATTTATTTCTTTCTAATACAATGTAATGCCTGGAGTTATTGTATTCAAATACTTGACCTAGGCTTAGAAAAAAGCTAGCGGGACTCTCTGGCGGCATGTTTGGAAAGAACGAAAAGGAGGATATTTGAGAATTGTTTCTCCTCAACCCATCAGGTGGCCCATCTGATCGTCAACGATATCCAGCTTTGGGACTTTGCCCTTTTGCAGGGAGTTGATGAGGAGTAGCTTTCTGTTTTTGTCAACAGGGGATGCCCTGGTGACGCCTTGGCCTATGGTCAGGTTAGATTAGATGTAACACTAGGATGTAATCTGATCTTCTACTTAATAGAATGGCAGCGCTCCTGCCGGTTTCCTTTCAAAGAAAAAAGAGTACTTGACCAATATGCTAAGTCTCCTTTCACGAGTGATGGCGGTGCTAAGGCATCCTTCCCTTTGGTGACAATGTTAGGTTTCATGGTGACATACCTTTGTAACGTGATTCTCACAATAATCTTGATGATGGTGGGTTATACAGGAAAGAGTGGATCCTTCATTTCTCTTGTCTCTTCCTACAACGGTCATCCTTGGGGTGGTTTAAAAAGGTTTTGTTGTGAGCGACATGTTTCTCCGAGGAAGCTGACATCGGGCACTAAATCAACAATATCAAGAATAGTGTGGGCATCCCATCCGAGTTGACTCACATGATGGAATTGGTTGTGAAGACGTCGGACGCGAATGTTGTTGCTGCAGCCCGCAATGTAGCTGAGTATCAATGACAAGCAACTGTTTGACTGTGTGTTTATGTTGTGGTTTTTAGCTGGTTTTACATTAAATTAAACGCGTGGATCTGGTTTCCCTTGTAACTAACTTGATCAACTATATCTTCTATAATACACTGCAGAAACTCCTGCCTTTTTGGAGGTTTCTTGAAAAAAAACAATAACACAGCTTGCACACCATGATGTTCCCGTGAGCAGGCGGCTACAGGCATGCAGCAAAAGTTAGAGCTTCCTCGTGGCTTTGAAACTAACCTCAAGGAATTAATTATAAGCCCTAACTTAAAAAGTTAGTATTGCAGGAATTAATTTTAAGTCCTGCCTTGCTCTTTCTATTTCCGAACCAAATAAATTCAGAAATTTCCTTCAAATGGAGCCCCTAGAAACTTGCAACAGTTTTAGAAAGTGGAAGCACGCTACCAACAGAGCCAGCTATGGGGCAAGCTGCCAAGATAGCGCATGGATCAAGTGAACATCATTTAATTCATGCAAATAAGTGGCAGCAGCTACAGGGGAGAAGGAATGTGATTGCAGGATCCTGATTAAAGGTATTAACAAGACACACATAGAACAGAGCAGAGCATAGAGCAGATACCAATAAGTCAGGGAAGGGGGTTCCTACCGGGATCGCGGAGGGTGCCGCAGATGGTGTAGCCGCGACGGAGGAGTAGCTTGACGATCCACGATGCGATGAAGCCATCTGCCCCGGTCACGCACACCACCTTCTTCCCCATCCTTTACTTAGCACTGCAATCAGGCAAAGACTCTCTCTCTCCCAGTAAGAAGTAGGGACTCCTAACTTATATCTCAAGACGGCTGATGCGACGACAAGAGGTGGGCAAACCGTGCAAGGAGGGAACACAGATGGAGCCAAGCATTTATTTATCGATAATTGAGAGGAACCTGTTCCCCGTGGTTTTTTTAACCCGGCCTGTACCCTGTTTGTTGCTTTGTTTATGGGAGTCTAACCGGCTGTGCAGTGCCGAGCTCGTGCTTGAAATCCCGGTGCAGGACACGGACCGCAAAACAGTCGTCATGGGTTGGGCCGAAACTAGAGAAAATAGATGAGTATGGACGGATAAAATGATTTTGCATATATATATTTACATAATAATTAACCATGGTAAACGTCTTCAACTGGATACACTTGCAGCACTAGGATTTGAGTATTGCCCAAGGGAGCAGCACTCAGGAATGGATCAATATGGTGATGGGTGGAGTGAATAGAAGAGAAAGAAAACAAAGACTGGGACAAATATTCTACATTTGGTGGAATATCTGGAAAGAACGTAATAGAAGAATTTTCCAAGGCAACGAGAAGACGGAATTACAGGTGGCTTTTTTTGGCGAAAGAGGAGATAGAGTACTACAAGTTGGTGTGTTCTTCCGGGTCTGCCCCTCAGCTGTTGGAGTCACAGTAGCAAATGATACCAGTAGCATTTTTCTTGGTGTCTCCTGTATTTCACTTTATTTTTCTTTGTCCAGGGCAGCATAAGCTGCTCAATGTGATTATGTAAACACTTCTATTCCGTCTTTAATGGATCGGCAACACACCTGCCTTCTTCGTCAAAAAAAAGTATTTACATAATAATTTCATAAACGGATTCGGATTGGATGTTGTCAAAAACGGATTTGGTATCTGATATGTTGGATGTATCAAAAATAGATTCATTCGATCGGAAACTTATAGATATCGGATGGACTCGGATATTTATTTCGGAAAAAAAACATGTCACATATCACATCATTAAATGATAGACAATGAAAGAAATATATAGTTCCCATACATAACAATGTAATTAATATTTTACATATCACTGTAATTAAAATTTTAAAAAATAACACATAACTCGTATTTCATACACGCAGTTCATAACACATAAGTCATGAACTGTTACCACAAGTATTCAATGATCTCCATTTAAAATCTTATGGAAAGTGCATCTAGGCATCCCTTGTGGGTTTTGGTGGATTTATGACAAGCAAATGAGATCCTAACTAAATTGTTGAGATGAACGCATGTTTTATGAAATAATGAAGAAAGCGCAAAAAGAAGGGAGAGTGAGAAATCAAGTTGGAAGGCTCAAGAAATGATTATATTAATCATTGTGTATGGAGTGTGTTGGAGAAACACACCCCAAGACCTCAAGCAAATTTTAATCACTCTCACTGCACAAAGTTATACAGTCCGGACTATTCCGATGTACCCTGGACTAGTCTGATTTCTCTCTGTCCAGAATCGGACAAGTCCTCCCAGAGCAAACTTGTATGCACAGTCCAGTTTCACCGACCGGACTAGTCCGATATCACCACAGACTAGTCCGATATCTCTCTGACTAAGATCGGACTAGTCCTCCCAGTGCAGACTAGTCCTCAGCACTTCACAGTTTGCATGAAGTCGGACAAGTCCGATATCTTTCTGACCTAAATAGGACAAGTCCGGTATCTGCACAGATTAGTCCAAAAACCTTCTGACTAAAATCGGACAAGTCCTCTAAGTGTGGGCTTGTCCCCAATTCACTAAGGGTTTCACCACGGCCGGACTTGTCCGATATGTGTCGCACTAGTCTGAACATCTCCAGAGACAAAATTGGACTAGTCCGCCTCTGGTCGGACAAGTCCGATAATTCAAGACACTTAGGGTTTCTCACACGCCACACAACGGACTAGTCCGGAGTCCACCACAGACTAGTCTGGACTTTGAAAACCCTAATGGTAACCTTTTGAAACCCTAGTATAAATAGAGGTGCACAGCCCCTAATCAACCACTCTCGACTCCCTGCGCCGTCACACCCTCCAAGAGCCTAGAAAACACGTCTCTTCACACAATCCAAAGCAAGAAAGATCAAATCCTTAAGGATTAACTTTAGATCAAAGGAGAGACATGATTCTTTACGTTTTGAGCTCTTGGGTTTGATTCTCTCGCACACTCTTGTTCTTTATTGCATATAATTCGAGTGTGTTGGTGGTGTATTCAGTTGTAAATCTTGGGGAGCCCTCAACTTGTGAGAAGGCCCCTTGAACTTGGTGATTTGCCCTTTGTGATTAGTGGAAGAGAAACGTCCTCCGTGGCGATTCGACGAGGGTAGGGTTGGTGAAGACCCAGTCCTTTCGTGGGCTCCTCAACGTGGATGTAGATTGCCTTCGTGGGAACCGAACCACGAGACAAAAATCTTGTATCTTCACTTTGTGCTTATTGTTCATTACATCTAGGGTTTAATTGATCATAGTCAAATTACGTCAAAACTTGAAACTAAGGTTACCTTGTGCTATCTTCAGTTTAATTGAAGCAACATACTCTAGTTACATCTTAATTTCCATTGCGTAGAGTACTTGGATCGAGATCATCGATTAAACTTGATCGATCTAGTCTGCATGCACCGGACTAGTCCGCACACTACCGGACTAGTCCGATTTCTCGATATCTGATCATGTTGTTGAGTGTTGCAGGTTCCAACAAAAGTTCAAAAAGGCCTATTCACCCCCCTCTAGGCCACATTCAATTGGTATCAGAGTCGAGCTCTTCAAATGGAAACTAATCGCTCGAAGAAATAATGTCGGACATGAAGGATGTGCACAAGAGCCTCAACCAAGAGAAGTTTGAAGATGAAAAGGCTTAGAAATTGGAAAAGCTCCTTTACGCCATTCAAGACTTCGAGGATGACGATGAGGAGACGCTTGAACTCAAGTCGCTCCTAAGGAAGGAAGATCTCTCCAAAGGAAAGATGAAGATCGAAGATGATAGGATCTTGGTTCCCGATCTTTCGATGAGAATAGGAGGGTTTGATTTGTGGAGGAGAAGACGTTGGCGATCCGACTACACCGTCCCCAAGATGATGCGCCTTAGCGATCGGTACACCGACTCCGAAGTTGTATTGATCTTGCTGGCGCACAATCAACCTGACCACGAGGGCCTTTGTTTCTGCAAGCAATCGAAGAACACGCAAGAACAAGAAGAACAAGCACTTATCTGTTGAATCAATCTAAAGTGGGATTCTAGATACAAGTAGACGGACGATCTAGTCGACACGCGCGTGTACAAGGAAGCAGCAGAAGCTAACTTACGAATAAACAAAACCCACCAGCTAATGAGGGCGGCTGCTACTATTTATTACCTCCCTAGGGTCGTGAGAAACCCTAATCACGAGTCCCTAATGGACTTCAAACGATACATGGGCCATGGGCCCAATTTTGGTGATGCAGCACCATGGACAGAAAAAGGTCTTGGTATTAAAATAACTATTGTGGCCGACTCCGAATAGATATGGACATGAGGCCCGATCCGTTTGAATTTAGACTTGATAATCTTTCCAGGAAGTACTTGAACGCCCAGATCGGAGTCCGTATGAAATCGTGGTGGCCGTCACAAGTTGGTGCTGTTCTGCTGTCCAAATCCCGTCCGCGCGAATTCCCTTCCCATTGGCTCCTCTCCATTGTTCCTAAGCAAAACAAGAAAGCACGTAGTTCCACGGTCTAGATAAGATGGACATAAGGCCAAGAACGAGTTCACCTCATAGTTTAGTTGACGTGCACGAGCGCGAGTGATCGGACCAGAAACCGGTAGCTGAGTTGGTGTGGATGTATCGAGGGTGTTAATGTCCTCATCATACTCCCCTTCTTGCATTTGAGTCGTCTGCGACTCAAGCTCATCTTCTTCTCCCAAATATGGCTTCAAATCTGCAATGTTAAATGTGGGACTAACCCCAAAATTCGCAGGCAACTCGAGTTTATATGCATTATCATTAATCCTTTCTAACACTTTGAATGGACCATCAGCTCGAGGTAACAATTTAGACTTTCTCAAATCAGGAAACCTATCCGTTCGCAAATGTAACCAAACTAAATCACCATGTTCAAAAGTGATAGTTTTCTTTCCCCTACTACCAGCAAGTTTATACTTGGCATTCATGCACTCTATATTCTTTTTAGTGGTTTCATGCAATTTTAAGATCAATTCAGCATGATGTTTAGCATCAAAATTCACTCGTTCCATTGAAGTAAGAGGTAAAAAATCAATAGGAGCACGGGGTACAAATCCATAAACAATATCAAAAGGGCATTTCTTAGTACTAGAATGTAGGGAACGATTATAATCAAACTCAACATGAGGCAAACACTCTTCCCACATTTTTATATTCTTTTTCAAAACAGCCCTAAGCATGGTAGATAAACTTCTATTCACAACCTCAGTTTGACCATCAGTTTGGGGATGACAAGTAGTTGAAAATAAAAGCTTAGTCCCCAATTTTGCCCATAACGTTCTCCAAAAATGGCTAAGAAACTTAGCATCACGATCTGAAACTATTGTGTTTGACACACCATGCAATCTAACAATATCTCAGAAAAACAAATCAGCAACATGTGTAGCATTATCACTTTTACGACAAGGTATGAAGTGTGCCATTTTAGAAAATCTATCCACAACAACAAAGATGCTATCCCTCCCCTTCTTTGTTCTAGGCAGTCCTAAAACAAAGTCCATAGAAATATCCTCCCAAGGCATGCTAGGAACAGGAAGAAGCATGTACAAACCATGTGGATTAAGTCGTGACTTAGCTTTTTGACATGTCGTGCAGCGAGCAACAAAGCGCTCCCCGTCTCGCCTCATCCTTGGCTAAAAGAAATGACCAGCAAGTATGTCCTCCGTCTTGTTCACTCCAAAGTGCCCCATCAGCCCGCCTCCATGCGCTTCCTGTAACAACAACAAATGAACGGAGCTAGCTAGAATGCATAACTTGTTAGCTCTAAACACATAGCCATCATTGAGGACAAATTTATTTAATGTTTTTCCGTCTTTACATTTCAGCAATACATCTTTGAAATCAGCATCATGTTCATATTGATCTTTAATCATTTCTAATCCAAAAATTTTAAAGTCAAGTTGAGATAGAAGAGTATAACGTCTAGATAAAGCATCAGCAATAACATTATCCTTTCCCTTTTTGTGTTTAATGACATAAGGAAAAGACTCAATGAATTCCATCCACTTAGCATGCCTACGGTTTAGTTTCTCTTGACTCCTAATATGCTTTAGTGATTCATGATCAGAATGGATAACAAATTCTTTGGGCGACAAATAATGCTGCCATGTTTCTAAAGTTCGTACAAGAGCATATAATTCCTTATCATAGGTAGAATAATTTAGAACAGGCCCACTCATTTTCTCACTAAAATATGCAACAGGTTTTCCTTCTTGTAACAAAACACCACCCAATCCAATCCCGCTAGCATCCATTCAAGCTCAGAAGTCTTAGAAAAATCAGGAAGTTGGAGAAGAGGTGCATGCGTCAACTTATCTTTCAGTATGGTAAAGGCGTTATCTTGTGTGGTGCCCCAAGAAAAAGGCACCCCCTTTTTCGTAAGGTCATTCAATGGAGCAGCAATGGTGCTGAAATCCTTCACAAAGCGACGATAGAACCCAGCCAACCCTAGAAAGCTCCGCACCTGTGTGATGGTCTTTGGTACAGGCCACCCCTGAATAGCCTCTACCTTGGCTTGATCAACTTCAATTCCCTATGGAGTAACAACATAGCCAAGGAAAGAGACTCGATCCGTGCAAAAGGTGCACTTCTAAAGATTACCAAATAATCGTGCCTCACGCAAAGCATTAAAAACAGCACGTAAGTGATCAAGATGTTCATCCATGGATTTGCTATAAATCAATATATCATCAAAATACACAACAACAAATTTTCTAATGAATGCACGCAAACCTCGTTCATTAATCTCATGAATGTGCTAGGTACATTAGTTAACCCAAAAGGTGATGAGGACATCAACACCCTCGATACATCCACACCAACTCAGCTACCGGTTTCTGGTCCGATCACTCGCGCTCGTGCACGTCAACTAAACTATGAGGTGAACTCATTCTTGGCCTTATGTCCATCTTATTTAGACTGTGGAACTACGTGCTTTCTTGTTTTGCTTAGGAACAATGGAGAGGAGCCAATGGGAAGGGAATTCGCGCGGATGGGATTTGGACAGCAGAACAGCACCAACTTGTGACGGTCACCACGATTTCATACGGACTCCGATCTGGGCGTTCAAGTACTTCCTGAAAAGATTATCAAGTCTACTTTCAAATGGATCTGGCCTCATGTCCATATCTTTTTGGAGTCGGCCGCAATAGTTATTTTAATACCAAGACCTTTTTCTGTCCATGGTGCTGCATTACCAAAATTGGGCCCATGGCCCATGTATCGTTTGGAGTCCATTAGGGACTCGTTATTAGGGTTTCTCACGACCCTAGGGAGGTAATAAATAGTAGCAGCCGCCCTCATTAGCTGGTGGGTTTTTTTTCGTAAGTTAGCTTCTGCTGCTTCCTTGTACACGCGCGTGTCGACTAGATCGCCCGTCTACTTGTATCCAGAACCCCACTTTGGATTGATTCAACAGATAAGTGCTTGTTCTTCTTGTTCTTGCGTGTTATTCGATTGCTTGCAGGAACAAAAGCCCTCGTGGTCAGGTTGATTGTGCGCCAGCAAGATTAATACAACTCCAGAGTCAGTGTACCAATCGCTAAGGCGCATCATCTTGGGGACGGTGTAGTCGGATCGCCAATGTCTTCTCCTCCACAAATCGAACCCTCCTATTCTCATCGAAAGATCAGGAACCAAGATCCTATCAAAAGGCATGACTAACCACTCATATAAACCGAACTTAGTTTTGAAAGCAGTTTTCCATTCATCTCCTAGTTTCATGCGAATTTGGTCATAACCACTACGCAAATCAACTTTTGAGAACACAACAACACCACTCAATTCATCAAGCATATCATCTAAACATGGAATAGGATGACGATATCGAATGGTTATATTGTTGATTGCACTACAATCCACACACATACGCCATGATCCATCCTTTTTAGGTACTGGAATAACTAGAACAGCACAAGGACTAAGAGACTCACGTACATAACCTTTGTCAAGTAGTTCTTGTACTTGGCGCTGAATCTCCTTTGTTTCTTCTGGATTTGTCCTGTATGGTGCACGGTTGGGCAATGAAGCACCGGGAATGAGGTCAATCTGGTGCTCAATCCCTCGAAGTGGTGGTAGTCTTGGTGGTATTTCACTTGGAAACACATCAGAATATTCCTGCAAAATGTTAGCAACAGCAGGAGGCAAAGAATGTTGCACATCGTAAAGGGAAATCAAAGCATCTTTGCATACGAAAGCATAGGCAACAGAGGTGGAAGCAATCAGTTCATTAATATCAGATTTCGTAGCAAACAAGCATTTTCCCTTCAGAGATATCTCATTTTTCTTATCGAACATAGATTTGGCATTGTTATTGTTCTCAATGTTAGCATGGTCCTGATATTTAGTTTTCCTAGCTCTAGCAACATCATCTTACACAATAGCTTCAGGAGACATAGGATGCAACACAATTTTTTTATCATGGTAAAGAAAAGAATACTGATTTGATCTACCATGATGCATAGAATCTCTATTAAATTGCCAAGGTCTTCCTAGCAGAATATTACAAGCTTGCATAGGCACAACATCACATTCAATGACATCCTTATATGATCCAATAGTAAAATTGATTCGCACAAGTCTAGTTACCTTTGCCTTACCGCTGTTGTTTAACCATTGAATGTAATAGGGATGTGGGTGCAGTTTGGTGCTTAGTGCCAGCTTGGTCACCATGTCACTGCTGGCAAAGTTGTTGCAGCTACCTCCACCAATGATCATGCGGCAAGATCGCTCTTTGACGACACACTTTGTTTGGAATAATGTGTGCCTTTGATTTTGTTCCGCTTTCTCCATTTGTGCACTAAGCACACGCTGCACAATGAGACTATCATAGCGCACTGCATCTTCTGCACCAATATGCTCTTCTTGATGTTCATCGCTACCTGCATAGTCAGCTGCAAGCAAAACACATGTATCGTCATCAAAATCGCTAGCAGATGAGTACTCACCGTCATCTTTAACAATTATAACATGTTTGCTTGGGCAGTCACGCTGCACATGGCCAAAACCCTTGCTCTTGTGACATTGAACGTCTCTAGATCGTCCGGTAGATGCTACGGAAGAAGCACTCTCGGTGGGCTTTTGGATGGTCTTTACTGCTGAGCTAGTGGAAGAAGCACGTGGCTTGTTGCCGGAAGAAGAAGGTGCTGCCCGACTTGGTGAAGAAGATGGCGGGGAAGCACGCCCAGTCGAAGGAGTAGTCGTGCGTGGTTGCCATGAGCTAGTCTTTCCTGCAGAAATATTAGTTCTAGAGCTAGCTCGTCGTCCCTGCACTTCCCTTTCAGCTTTACAAGCAAGATGAAACAAACGGGTAACATTATTGTAATCTCTATAAGCAAGTATGTCCTGAATTTCATGGTTTAAACCAACCAAAAATCTAGCCATAGATGGTTCCTCATCCTCGTCTAAATTACAACGCAACATACCCATTTGTAATTCCTAAAAATACTATTCTACACTTTTAGCTCCCTGTCTCAATTGTTGTAACTTATTTAATAGATCATGTGCATAGTAAGAAGGAACAAATCTAGCCCGCATGAGCCGTTTCAAAGCATCCCAAGTTTGTGGTATGTTATTAGGATTTTTCTTGCCATGTTCTATCTACCAAACAGAAGCAAAATCAGTAAACTCACTAGTGGCTGCTCTAACTCTTGCGTTTTCAGGAAACTCATGACATGCAAATTTTTGATCAACAGAAATCTCCCAAGTAATATATGCATCAGGGTCATATTTACCATCAAAATGAGGTATCTTCATTTGTATTTGCTCCTCCTGCCATGGTTAGTAGAAAAAAAATCCAATATGAAAGGGTAACGTTATCCCTAGCTACAAAGGTGCTGGTGGAGATAACTCGCTCACTCTCAACCTGTTCAATCAAGCTCTTACCTGTTCTTACAAAGCTCAGCAAGAAGGTGATGGCAACCAGCAAGTAATGAACAACTTCAAGAGCAGGTGTCAATCTATAGCTTTAGGTGGCTGAACTAGCACAAGGAGCAAACTTTCACCACGTATGAAATGGTGCTGGCCGTCACAAGTTGGTGCTGTTCTGTTGTCCAAATCCCGTCCGCGCGAATTCCCTTCCCATTGGCTCCTCTCCATTGTTCCTAAGCAAAACAAGAAAGCACGTAGTTCCACGGTCTAGATAAGATGGACATAAGGCCAAGAACGAGTTCACCTCATAGTTTAGTTGACGTGCACGAGCGCGAGTGATCGGACCAGAAACCGGTAGCTGAGTTGGTGTGGATGTATCGAGGGTGTTGATGTCCTCATCAGAAGATGAAAAGAAGAAGAAGGGGAGTAGTCACACCGACTACTCCCGATATCCTTTTAATTATGATTGCTTAAATTCTAACAACAACCATTACTTGTCAATCTCTTTAGGAAAAGCCACATACTTTGATGGTAATGATTATTCAATGTGGAGGCAAAATATGAAAATGCATTTAATCTCACTTAACCCCAGCTTGTGGCATATAGTGTGTACATGAATAGATATCTCGAACGACGATGAAGAGCTCACACCAAGTCAAGAGCAAGCTATTCATCGAAATGCACAAGCTACAGTGGTCATCACATCTTCATTGAGTAGAGAGGAGTTCACCAAAGTGGATGGACACAAGATTGCAAAAAGAAATATGGGACACACTACAAACTGTACATGAAGGCGATCGTCATGTGCGAGAAGCTAAAATCGAAATGATCGAAGGCGAATTGGGAAGATTCGCCATAGAAGAAGATGAGTCACCGCAGGACATGTACAACCGGTTGAAGACTCTCATCAACAAGGTTCGAGCATATGGAAGCAAAAAGTGGAACAATCACGAGGTGGCAAAGTTCATTCTTAGAGCTTTCATGCCTCGCAAGTAACCTTGTGCTCGATGATTAGAGAAAATCCCAGGTACAAGAAAATGACCCCAGATGAATTGCTTGGAAAGATCATCAATTTTGAGATGATGGAGAAGCAAGCAAAATATGTCAAGGAGATTGCCAAACTCACCTCGGCAAAGAAGAAGGGGGTCGCCTTGAAGTCCACTTGCAAGCCCTTGTCAAAAGAAGCTCGAGAGACTCAAGAATAAGATGACAGTGGTGATTGGAGTAGCGACATAGATGAAGAAGACATGATCCTCTTCATGAAGAAATTCAAAAGGATGATGAAAAGAAGACAAGAGGGTAGATCAAATGAGGGAAACACAAAGACAAGTAAAGACAGAAGTTGAGGCGAGCTTGCTATAACTATGTTGAATATGACCACTTTATAGTTGATTGCCCGTATGAAGAAAACAAGAAGAAAACCAAGGAAACAAAGCCTCAACCCAAGAAGTTCTTCAAGAAGAAAAAGCAAGTTGGACAGGCGCACCTAGGAAAGGAGTGGGAATCAAATGATGAGTCCTCGTCCGAAGAGGAAGAGGAGATGGCAAGTATAGCCATCAAGAACAAGAGCAAGAAATCAACCCTCTTCCCAACAATCGGCGCATGGAAGGACAATGACACATGTCTTGTGGCGAAGGAAGGTAACAACTAAATCTTCCTCCTTGCATTCTTACTCTAGCGATAGTGATGCTTATAGTGATAATGAATATATGCTTGTTGGCCTAGATAAGAAAACTGCTGCAAAAATGAAATTCTTAATGGATAAACTTATTGATAAGGAGGAGCTTGTTGATCGCCAAGAAGATATGATCATCCTTCAAAAGAAGGAGTATCTTAAGATCAAAAAGCTCCTTGAACTTGAAAAGGAGTAAAGCAAGTCACTAGAACTTGAGTTAGCTTCAAGCAAGGAACCTTGTTTGAAGTTAACGACTCAAATGTAATCATCAAGGATGAACTTCCTAACTTGACCAAAGTTAACAAGATCCTTGAGGTACAAGTTGAGTCACTCAAGCAAAGTGACCCTTCATCCTCTTCAAGTTCACCTTCTCAACACTTAAAATCTGAAACTACTATTACTTGTGGATGTGCTAAAATTGACACTAACTTGAAGGATAAGTCGAACTTGACAAAGGACAAGCATCCTTCCCTTAATGGCATATTTGACAAGGAGAAGATCAAGTATGCACGGAGTGCATACTTGGCCACAAGACCTCCTAATGTAAAATATGACATTGGGTATTCTTATGGTGAAAAGCAAAATGTTAGAAGCCCCAAGAATAACAAGGAGCGCATTGCTTTTGTCAAGCGAAACTCTTCTCAAGCTATAAAGACTAATAATGTTGACAAGTCCAAACATGCTAATACATATGAGCAACAACTTTTGTTTAGAACCTTTGATGCATCATATGTGAAAGTTCATCTAGACATCCCTTGTAGATTTTGGTTTATTTATGACAAGCAAATGAGATCCTAACCAAATTGTTGAGATGAGCGCATGTTTTAATGAAATTATGAAGAAAGCGCAAAAAGAAAGGAGAATGGGGATCTATATGGAAAAGAGCTCAAGAGCTGAATAGATTAGATCATTGTGTATGGAGTGTGTTAGAGAAACACACCTCAAGAGCTCAAGCATAAGAAAACTCATTCACTACACAAATTTACGAAGGACCAGACTAGTCTGATATACCCCAGACTAGTCCGATATCTCTCTGTTCAAAATCGGACAAGTCTTCCCAGTGCGGACTTGTCTGCACAGTCCAGGTTTACACAGATTGGACTAGTCCGATATCACCATGAAGTCCGATATCTTTCTGACTAAGATCGGACTATTCTTGCACAGTGTGGACTAGTCCTGCACAGTGCGGACTAGTCCTCAACACTTCTCAACTTTGCACAGAATCGGACAAGTCCGATATCACCACGGACTAGTTCGATATCCTTCTGATCCAAATCGGACAAGTCTGATATATGCCCTAACTAGTCCAAAAAACCCTCTGACTAAAATCGGACAAGTCCTCCAAGTGCGGACTTGTCCCCAATTCACTAAGAGCTTTACCACCACCGGACTAGTCTGATATGTGTCGAACTAGTCCGAACATTTCCATAGACAAAAACGGACTAGTCTGCCCCAGGCCGAACAAGTCCGATATTTCGAGACACTTAGGTTTTCCCTCACGCCGCATACCGGACCAGTCCGGTGTCTACCATGGACTAATCTAGACTTTGTAAACCCTAACAGTATCCCTTGGAATCCCTAGCATAAATAGAGGTGCACGGCCCAACTATGAACTCTCTCGACTCCCAGCGTCGTCACACTCTCCAAGAGCCTATAAAACACGTCTCTCCACACAATCCAACAAAGGAAAGATCAAATTTGTATGGATCAACTCTAGATCAAAGGAGAGACACGATTCTTCACGTTTGAGCTCTTGGGTTTGATTATCTAACACACTCCTATTGTATTATTGTAGATCTTACGAGTGTGTTCTTGGTGGTGTTTGATTTGTAATCTTGGGAAGCCCTCAACTTGTGAGAAGGCCCCTTGAACTTGGTGATTTACCCTTGTGATTAGTGGAAGAGAATCGACCTTCGTGGCGATTCAATGAGGGTTGGGTTGGAGAAGACCCGGTCTTTTTGTGGACTCCTCAACGCGGATGTAGGTTGCCTCTGCGGGAACCGAACAACGAGATAAAATCTTGTGTTAATCTTGTTCTTAGTTTTTCATATCACATGCTAGGGTTTACTTGATCTTGCATATCTTACGTTAAAACCTTGAAACTAAAGATTACCTTGTGCTATACTAAGTTTAATTGAAGCAACGTACTCTAGTTACATCTTAATTTGCACTGCATAAAGTTCATAGATTGAGATCATTGATCTAACTTGATCAATCTAGTCCGCACGCACCGGACTAGTCCGCACACTACTGGACTAGTTTGATTTCTCGGTATTTGATCAAGTCACTGAGTGTTGCAGGTTCCGACAAAAGTTCAAAAAGGCCTATTCACCCCTCCCTCTAGGACACATTCAATTGGTATCAGAGTCGGACTCTTCAAAAGGAGACTAATCGCTCGAAGAGAAAATGTTGGACATGAAGGATGTGCACAAGAGCCTCAACCAAGATAAGGTTGAAGATGAAAAGGCTCAAAAATTGGAAAAGCTTCTCGACGCCATTCAGGACTTCGAGGATGACGATGAGGAGATGCTTGAACTCAAGGCGCTCCTAAGGAAGAAAGCCCTCTCCAAAGGGAAAATGAAGATCGAGGACGAGAAGAAAAAGAAGGGGAGTAGTCACACCGACTACTCCCGATACCCTTTCAACTACGATCGTCTAAATTCTAACAATAGCAATTATTTGTCTATTCCTCTAGGAAAAGCCCCACACTTTGATGGCAATAACTCAATGTGGAGGCAAAACATGGAAATGCATTTAATCTCACTTAACCCCAGCTTGTGGCATATAGTGTGACAGGTATAGATATCCCAGACGACGATAAAGAGCTCACACCAAGCCAAGAGCAAGCAATTCATCGAAATGCTCAAGCTGCAGCGGTCATCACATCATCACTAAGTCGGGACGAGTTCACCAAGGTGGATGGACTCGAGATTGCAAAGGAAATGGGACACATTGCAAACTGCACATGAAGGAGATCATCATGTGCGAAAGGCGAAGATCAAAATGATCGAAGGCGAATTGAGAAGATTCGCCATAGACGAAGATGAGTCGCCGCAAGACATGTACAACCGGTTGAAGACTCTCATCAACAAGGTTCGAGCATATGGAAGTAAAAAGTGGAACGATCATGAGGTGGTGAAGCTCATCCTTAGAGCTATCATGCCTCACAATGTTACCCTGTGCTCGATGATTAGAGAAAGCCCCGGGTACAAGAAAATGACTCCGGATGAATTGCTTAGAAAGATCATCAACTTTGAAATGATGGAGAAGCAAGCAAAACATGTCAAGGAGATTGCCGACCTTACCTCGGCAAAGAAGAAAGGGGTCGCCTTCCTTGCAAGCCCTTATCAAAAGAAGCTCGAGAGGCTCATGATGAAGATGACAGCGATGATGAGAGCAGCGACATAGATGAGGAAGACATGATCCTCTTCATGAAGAAATTCAAGAGGATGATGAAGAGAAGACAAGGGGGTAAATCAAGTGAAGGAAAACACAATGAAAAATCAAGATTGAAGTTGAGGCGGGCTTGCTATAATTGTGGTGAATATGACCACTTTATAGTTGATTGCCCATACGAAGAGAACAATAAGAAGATAAAGGAAACAAAGCCTCAACCTAGGAAGTTCTTCAAGATGAAAAAGCAAGCTGGACAGGCGCACCTAGGAAAGGAGTGGGACTCAAATGATGAGTCCTGGTCCGAAGAGGAAGAGGAGATGGCTAACATAGCCATCAAGAAGACGACCAATAAGTCGACCCTCTTCCCAACTATCGGCGCATGGAAGGACAACAACACCTGTCTCATGGCGAAGGAAGGTAAAAGAAAGGCAACATCTAAATCTTCCTCCTCGCATTCTTACTCTAGTGATAGTGATGTCAATAGTGATAATGAAGATATGCTTGTTGGCCTTGATAAGAAAATTGTCGCAAGAATGAAATTCTTAATGGGTAAACTTATTGACAAGGAGGAGCTTGTTGATCGACAAGAAGATATTATCATCCTTCAAAAGGAGGAGTATCTTAAGATCAAAAAGCTCCTTGAACTTGAAAAGGAGCAAAGCAAGTCACTTGAACTTGAGCTAGCTTCAAGCAAGGAAACTTGCTTGAAGTTAAGCGACTCAAATGTTATCATCAAGGATGAACTTGCTAACTTAACAAAAGTTAACAACATCCTTGAGGTACAAGTTGAGTCACTCAAGAAAAAAGAACCTTCATCCTCTTCAAGCTCTCCTTCTCAACCCCTTAGAGCTGAACCTACTACTACTTGTGCATGTGCTAAAATTGATACTAGCTTGAAGGACAAGTCAACCTCGACCAAGGACAAGCATCCTTCCCGTAGTGGCATATTTGACAAGGAGAAGGTCAAGTATGCACGCAATGCATACTTGGCCACAAGACCTCCTAATGTCAAATATGGCATTGGGTATTCCTATGGTGAAAAGCAAAATGCTAGAAATCATAAGAATAACAAGGAGCGCATTGTCTTTGTGAAGGGAAACTCCCCTCAAGTTAGAAAACCTAACAATGTTGATAAGTTCAAAAACGTTAACACATATGAGCAACAATTATTATTTAGAACTTCTGATGCATCTTATGTTCTTATGAAAGGCGCTTTTGGTAAGTGCATGCCAAATATGTTGGGCCATGCCATGGGAACACCAATCCCATGTGTGGGTGCCCAAATCTTTTGTGACTAACCTCAAAGGACCCAAGCAAGCTTGGGTACCTAAAACAAATACATAATTTGTTTTTGCAGGCCTACTCCTCCAGTGGAGCAAAATGAGTGCTAGACAGTGGATGCACCAACCATATGATCGGAGAACGAAGAATGTTTGTAGAATATGAAAAAAATGAGGATCCAAGCGAGGGCATCTATTTAAGAGACAATAGTCAAGGAAGGGTGCTCGGTACCGGTAAAATTGCAATATCATCTCAACACACGCTTTCTCATGTTTTGCATGTCGACTCCTTAGATTATAATATTCTGTCCATATCTCAATTATGTGACAAGGGTTATAATTGCTTGTTCACTAATGAGGGTGTGATCATTTCTAGAAGGAGTGATGACTCAGTTGCATTCAAGGGTGTGTTAAAAGGAAAAATTTATCTTGTTGACTTCAACAAAGATAAAGCCGAACTTGACACATGCTTGATTGCAAAGAACAACATGGGTTGGCTGTGGCATAGACGGCTTGCACATGTTGGTATGAGGAATCTTCAAAAACTCCTCAAGCGTGATCACATCCGAGTTTTGAACGATGTTGTTTTTGAGAAAGATAGGCCTTGTAGCGCGTGCCAAGCCAGGAAGCAAGTAGGAGCATCTCATCCCGCGAAAAATGTCATGATAATGAAAAGACTGCTTGAGCTACTTCACATGGACCTATTTGGTCCTATTGCTTACATAAGCATCGATGATAACAAATACGGCTTAGTAATTGTTGATGACTTTTCGCGCTTCACGTGGGTTTTATTTTTGCATGACAAGACATAAACTCAAGAAACCCTCAAGAAGTTCCTCAAGTGTGCCCAAAATGAGTTCTCGTTAAAGATCAAGAACATACGGAGTAACAACGGCACAAAATTCAAGAACACCCAAGTTGACGATTACCTAGACGAAGATGGCATCAAACATGATTTTTCAACACCATACTCACCTCAACAAAATGGAGTGGCCGAAAGAAAAAACCGAACCCTCATAGAGATGGCGAGAATAATGCTTGATGAGTAGAAGACATCTGATCGATTTTGGGCTGAAGCGGTCAACACCGCTTGTCACGCCATAAACCGACTCTATCTTCATCGCCTACTCTAGAAGACATCATATGGGCTACTCATGGGTAACAAACCTAATATTTCCTATTTTTGTGTTTTCGGTTCTAAATGCTATATCTTGAACAAGAAGCTTAGGACTTCAAAGTTCGCTTTGAAGTTCAATGAAGGTTTCTTGCTTGGCTATGATTCGAACTCTTACGCTTATCGTGTTTTCAATAAGGTCTCCGGACTTGTTGAAGTTGCACATGACGTAGTGTTCGATGAAACTAATGGCTCTTAAGAAGAGCAAGTTGATCAATGTGTGCTAGATAGAGAAGAAGCTCCTTGTCAAGCGTTGAGACGAATGGCGTTGGGTGATGTTCGACCACAAGCGCCACCTCCAAATGAAAATGAAGAAGATGAACCACAAGTGGAGGTAATGGATCAAGGGGGGGCTTCTACACAAGATCCACCTCAAGAAGATGAAGATAATCAACACACAAATGAGGGCAACCATCTAGGGGGAGTAGAAGATGACCATGAAGACTCAAGACCACAAGTGCCACACCCAAGAGTACACCAATGCGTCCAAAGAGATCACCCCGTGGACAACATAAGCAGGGACATCCAAAAGGGGGTAACTACTAGATCTCGAATTGCTAATTTTTGTGAACATTACTCTTTTGTATCCTTTTTGGAACCGCGCAGGATTGAGGATGCATTGAAAGATCCGGATTGGGTGGTGGCAATGCAAGAAGAACTTAACAACTTCAAACGAAACGAGGTGTGGGAACTCGTCCAAATACCCAAGTTCAACGTCGTCGACGCCAAATGGGTCTTCTGCAACAAACAAGACGAACAAGGCGCGACTTGTGGCCAAAGGGTATTCATAAGTCGAATGTTTGGATTTCGACGAAACATTTACTGTCGTAGCTAGACTTGAATCTATTAGAATATTACTTGCATATGTTACTCACCTTGATTTCAAGCTCTATCAAATGGATGTGAAAAGTGCCTTCCTCAACGGACCAATCAAGGAGGAGGTGTACGTGGAGCAACCCCCTGGATTCAAAGATCAAGAGTTCCCCGACCACGTGTTCAAACTGCGTAAGGCTCTCAACGGTCTAAAACAAGCTCCTAGAGCTTGGTATGAGTGCCCTAGAGATTTTTTAATTGAGAATGGTTTTAAAATTGGAAAAGCTGATTATACATTATTCACGAAGCATTTTGACAATAATATCTTTGTTCGCCAAATTTATGTTGATGATATCTTTTTTGGTTCAACTAACAAATCTTTCTATGAAGAATTTAGTAAAATTATGACAGATAGCTTTGAAATGTCTATGATGGGAGAGCTAAAATACTTCTTTGGATTCCATGTGAGGCAACAAAAGTAGGGGATGTTCATAAGCCAAACCAAGTATACTCAAGAAGTTTGGAATGAACAAGGCGAAGCCTATAAAGACTCCTATTGCAAATGCACACTTGGATCTCAATGAAGATGGACCAAGCGTGGATCAAAAGGTATATTGCTACATGATTGGATCCCTACTTTACTTATGTGCATCTAGGTCTGATATTATGTTGAGTGTGTGCTTGTGTGCAAGATTTCAAGCCAATCCTAAGGAGTGTCACGTGATAGTCGTAAAAAGAATCTTGCAGTATTTAGTTCATACACCCAACCTAGGCCTTTGGTATCCTAAAGGTTCCAAATTCAATCTCATTGGATACTCCAATGCACATTATGCCAGATGCAAAGTAGATAGAAAAAGTACCTCCGATACATGCCAATTCCTAGGTAGATCCCTAGTTTCTTGGTCCTCCAAGAAACAAAATTTCATTGCCTTATCCATAGCTGAAGTGGAGTATGTTGCAGCCGGGAGTTGTTGTGCACAACTCCTTTGGATGCGACAAACTATAAGGGATTACGGTTACAATATGAGTCGTATTCCACTTCTTTGTGATAATGAGAGTGCCATGAAAATTGCCCATAATCCCGTTGAGCACTCTAGGACCAAACACATAGACATCCGACATCACTTTGAGACCACTCACTGAAAGGAGACATAGCCATTTCCCATGTCAACACCGAAAAACAACTAGCCAATATATTCACCAAGCCACTTGATGAAAAATGTTTTTGCGAACTCCAAAATGAACTAAATATCCTTGATGCTCGGAATGTGGCTTGAAAACTTGCATACCTGTATGGCTTCTTCAAAATATGTTGATTATGTTGCGAAAATCATCTCTCTCAATTTCTCCGAAAAACTATTTCAATTGCTTGATTTTGGTGAATTATGGTCATTGCTTGATTGTTGTATGTTTACTGATCATATTCATCAAGATTAATTGATTGTTTTGGCCCCTATTTTCTTTTTAGCACCTTTGAATATATACGAATGGGAAGTTAATTCTGTTCTGGTGACCACGAACTAGTACGTGGTTACCTGGACTAGTCCGCACACTGCAGACTAGTCCGCAGAGTGTCCGGTAGTCCGGACTAGTCCGTTGGATCACGGACTAGTCCGATATTTTGAGTCCATAACCCTAGGCGCCGCCAAAACCTAATATTCTTCACCCTCACAACTCACCTCACATTCTCTCTCTTCACTTGAGAGCCCTCAAGGCGATTTGGCGATTTCTCCATTAAATCCCTTCAAGTTTGGGTGGAAATCGATCTCCATTGCTAGGGGATTGAAGACCACAGACTTGTTCGCACCTCCAACTCCTACTTCGTCAAGAATTGAAGAATTTCAATAAATTTCCCACCAAACCCTAGAAACTTCGATTTCTTCCATTTTGGATCAAATAGCTTAGCTCCTTTCAGCTAATACATGCTTCCTTGTTGTATGACATCTATTTTAAGCTATTTTTGCAGTGAGCAACACCATTTGTCTCATAGTTAGGGTTTGAGGCGATGAATATCGGACTAGTTCGGTCCCTGTACAGACAAGTCCGGTCGCCCAGACTAGTCTGTACCAGAACACCGGACAAGTTTAATTTTTAACAGAACTCAACCCTAAATTCCTCTACTCAATGCACTTCCTTGCCATAAATTCTCATCCATACATTGTATAATCCCTTCTCAAGACAATGTCGAGCTCCAATGATGAAATTTCCAATTATGAGGCCGAGATGGACCAAGACTCCTTGCTCTGGTCCTCGACGGGCCAAGGGAAGAAGCGCCAAGAGCGTCCCTTCGAGCTGGCACCTTCTCCACCTCAGGTGCGGTGCAAGGTTCTAGCCAAGAAGCCTGTGTCCAAGGCAAAGGATGCAACTGGCCCTAGCTCGGTGGCTTCTCGTCAAGCTAAGGGCAAGGTAAAGGGAAAGGGAATTGCCTCGGGACCAATCGGCCCTCTCAAGATGGCAACTCCGAGGCAGGGGAACAAGGATCCCTCCGAGGAGAAGTTCAATGGCAAGGGAAGCGATACAGCTTCCAAGCTCAGATTTGTGGATTGCTACAGCAGATCAAAGAAGGCAGCTGATGCCAAATTCTGGAGCAACTTCCATGTGGATTACTACAATTATGTGTACATGCAGATGTAGACTCCAGTGGTCAAGAGTCAATGGATTGACTGGAGTCACTTTGAGAGAAAGAGCTGACCAACCTTCGATGAAGTGATACAATCTGTGGAAAGGCATATGCTCAAAGACTTGTTTGCCTCCAGGTGCAACTGGAACAATGAAATCATCGCTCAATTCTATGCCACCTGCTACTTTGCTAGTGATGAGGAGGAGAGGGTGACTTGGATGACACATGGATCCAAGTACACTATTACCTATGATGACTTTGCAAGACTGCTTCACCTAGAAGACACTGGCAGCAATGAGCTAACTATCCACAATATTGGTGTCTTGGGGAAATATAAGATGGAGTTCCTTTATGATACTAGCCTGAAGTTCAATCTACCTTCCACCAAGAACATGAAGCCATTCTTCATGGTTCTCAATAGAGTCCTCCAGAAGACCATAGCTCCAAAAGATGGGAATGCAGGAAGTGTGCAAGGGTACTTGAGGACCCTAATGAAGGTTATTAGCAAGAACCAGAAGTTTGATATCTTTGACTATATTTGGAATGACATGGTTAATATCTCCTGCACACCGAACCGATCTTGTGGCTATGCACCATACTTGATGTTCATGATTGAGAAAGTCACGGGGATCGAATTCGTGAAGGATGTGGAGCACACTCCTTTGAGGACCCAGAAGCCTCCCCAAGCCACTCTCCAATCTGATCCATCTCCGGTGTCTAGTGAAGAGGCTCCAGTGAGAGCTCGAGGAGATGCGAGGACTGCTCCCACCACTAGAGCCCCTCCTCAAAAAGGGTCCCTCAGTGGCATTTTGATGTACTTGGTAGCCATTTTTGGCTCATGCAAGAAGGCTGAGGTAAAGCTTCACAAGCTGAACAAGGCAAGGAAGGCCAACATGAGGTATGTCAAGGAAAATGTCAAGCATATCTGCCAGAAGCTGGATATCGAGCCCATCGGATCTCTAGTTATCTCGGATGACTCCGCATCTGACTTCACTGAGCTTGGACCTTTGACTCCCTCCGAGCTTGCTTACTTTGGCATTGGGGGCACTTCGAGTGGATCCGCTCCTCCTCCTCCTCCACAGCCTGAAGATGAAGATGAAGATGAGGAAAGGATCGACAGCGAGGAATGAAGGCACTAGATCCCTCCTCTCCTTCTTTTTAGTGTCTTGATGCCGAAGGGGGAGAGATTGAGGGGGAGTCACTAAGTCTAGCTGTAGGTTGCAAGATGAGAGCTCCATTTGTGTTCATTTTGGGTTGTAAAACTTTAATGCTCTCTTATGCTTTTGGGCTTGTGATGTGATGCTATGATTATGATTATGTCTCTAAGTTATATTTATGAAATATGTGATGATGATTTGCCTTAATATGTGCTTATGCTCTGAAATCGACATATATACTTGATGTTGAGATAATTATGTCAATTGTTTCATTCACATCACAATTATTGTTCACACACATGTAGTTTTGCACCCCACCATAAAAGCGTGCACATATGCCTTATGTTGTCATGCTTAATTTGTTCCAAACACATATGTGCACACTTTATGAAAATTCTGTATTTTTATCATATTTTGTGAAATTTCAATTGGTTGTCATCAATCACGAAAAAGGGGGGTATTGAAAGTGCATCTAGGCATCCCTTGTGGGTTTTGGTTGATTTATGACAAGTAAATGAGATCCTAACCAAATTGTTGAGATGAGCGCAGGTTTTAATGAAATTATGAAGAAAGCGCAAAAAGAAAGGAGAATGAGGATCTATATGGAAAAGAGCTCAAGAGCTGAATAGATTAGATCATTGTGTATGGAGTGTGTTGGAGAATCATACCCCAAGAGTACAAGAAAATTCGTTCACTGCACAAATTTACACAGGGCCGGACTAGTCCAATATACCCCAGACTAGTCCGATATCTCTCTGTTCAAAATCGGACAAATCCTCCCAGTGCAGACTTGTCTGCACAGTCCAGGTTTACACAGACCAGACTAGTTCGATATCACCACGGACTAGTCCGATATCTTTCTGACTAAGATCGGACTAGTCCAGCCCAGTGCGGACTAGTCCTCAACACTTCCCAGCTTTGCACGAAATCGGACAAGTCCGATATCACTACGGACTAATCCGATATCTTTTTGTTCCAAATCGTACAAGTCCGATATATGCCCGGACTAGTCCGAAAAACCCTCTGACTGAAATCGGACAAGTCCTCCAAGTGCGTACTTGTCCCCAAATCACTAAGAGTTTCACCACTACCGGACTAGTCCAATATGTGCGGGACTAGTCTGAACATTTCCAGAGACAAAAACAGACTATTCTGTGTAACATCCTCATTTTCATGCATTGCCTTGCATACATTCATATACATGTTTAACATTAATCCACATAAAGAGGAATAAGTTTAAAATTGATTTGGATCAAAACCGCACTTAAAAATTCTGGAAAGAGCGGACTAGTCCGATTTTGGTGCGGACTAGTCCGATTTTTCTCTGACCACGATCAGACTTGTCCGATTTTGCTGCGGACTAGTCTGTTTTTGCCTCTGGACATTTTTGGACTTGTCCGTTTTCCTCTCTAACTAAAGTCGGACTTGTCTGATTTTTTGCCAGAGTTGTTCGATTTCTCTCTAGGCAACTTCGGACTAGTCCGGTCCTTTTCGGACTTGTCCGGTATTTCGTGACTCTGAATTAACCGTTTGTTTTACGACATGTTTCTTGGGTTTCACATTAAGTGGGCCTAGGGACGTCGTGCCTAACTCTTTTAGAGCCCATGTGGGACTCTAAACCAGCTTCTAGTCATCTCAAACTCAAAATCCATCTAACCCTAGCCTCCACCTCTATATAAACAACCCCACCCCTTGGTTTGACATCTATTTGCCACTTTTCCACCCCCACCAAACCCTAGTTTGTGGAGAGACGCCATCAAGGAGAGCGAAGGAGATCCCAAGCAAGAAGAAGAGGAGGAGGAAACGAAAGAGGAGCAAGATCTCCATCAAGTTTCGTTCTTCATCACCAATTCATCTCCAAGTTCATCATCAACCCTAGATCATCAAGATCCAAGTGTTGTCTCCAAGATCCTTGATTCATTGGAGTTCTAAACACCTGCTATACCTTCTATTTCCTTTTCCTTACGTAAATTTGACCCCTAATCTCCAAATTCACGTCGATCTAGAAAACCATAATTTGCTGATCTCGCAAAGTGCGGACTTGTCCGGTCCCTAGCACAAAGATTTGAAGGCTTTGATCCTAATCTACCGCAAGAGCAAGGCAAGTGTCCTTGAAGCATATTGATCCCGTTTTAAAATAAATGTTTTGTTTGCAAAACTGCATGCTTGTGTCAATTTTGATGGGAAATCCAATGATAGGAAGTTTACTAGTTTTATTTGACCACCCTTGTCACCTGGAATTTATGGTAGAGAGTCGGAATGGGTTTTTTACCTTTTTGCTTCACTTATTAATTGGGATGGGAAAACAATACTACATATTAATGATGCATTTATGATATTATGATTAAAACAAACTGGTTAATGTAACATGATAGTGAGTGATCTAAGCAAGCCTGGTATGTGAATAGGTTGGATGTTATGGTGTCTTGCTTGCTTTAGATCTAAGGACCGGTTCATGCGAGAATAAGCCAGGACTATAGTGCCACCACGAGGCCAAGTATGGGTGCAGCGTAGCTGATTAGTTAGGGCTTTGCCAGTGCTATTTGGACCATTAAGGATGCCCGTGGAAGGGGTAGTCGGATTGGGTTTGTTGATGATTAGTGGGACTACCCTGGGATCCAAATGGCTCAAGAGGGGGCCATTGGTTGAAGATGTGCTCTTTAGGAGACATCACCATTGGTGAAACCTTAGTGGGGTCTAAATAGGCTAGTAAACCCTTTGTAAAGGCTATTTTGTGATCTCTTGGTCATACACCAAATGAAGTGTAATTGTCATAAGGGAGGTTCTTTAGTCGCCGACGGGTGATGAAATCACAAACACGTGGGTTAAGTGGTATAAACATTGCAGAGTCTAATAAAACTATCATGATAGCCGTGCTCCCGGTTATGAGCACCTAGACAACTTCTATGATTAGAGGGAAATTAGGATTTTGTTATGGTTATGGATGGTTATGAATTAAATTCTGATATTGAATATGGATATTGTTATATGATGATGGATATGGAATATGGACTGATATTATGATAACTACATGGCATATGATGGGCTTATTTCATATACATATAAAATATTGCTTTTCAAATGTTTTAATGTACTTTTCAGCACTTAGCCATTTTTATATTCGTCGTTTGTATCAGCTACATGTCATACTTTCTACACTTGCTGAGTATGACATGTACTCACCCTTGCAACCCCCCCCCCCCCCAACAGTTGCAGGTCAGGATTGGGAGTTTAACGATGATAATGCGGAGTTCTTGGCCGTGTCTACCGTCAGCTTTGCTTGTGGTGTTGATTGGAGTTGCGCTACCCTATTGATTATGCTGCCTAGCTATTTAGTTTTCTTGTTTAGTTTATTTCCGCTGCATTAGTTGAGACTTGTCATTAATATTCATTAGTGCTTGTATTCGAGGATAATCTAGTTGTGTAATAAAATTTGGTTAATTAAACTTGTTCTGTGGTAATTTTCTGTATACTCTTTTGTGAATACACTCGTGTATGTTTGTTGAACATCCTAGGCAAACATATGCGTTCACTTGGTTCATTTTCAGAACCGGGTGATACAAATTGGTATCAGAGCTACAGATTGACTGTAGGATGCAGCCTAGATAGAATGGACACTTTAGAGCACATAGGAGCACTCAGGAACTGATGTGTTTTTTTGGTGTGTTGTTGCTATATATATTGGTTGCTTGTGTGCTTAATAGAGGATTTTGGGATGATTTAGCATTGCCATGTCCACGTAGGCTAGTTAGTTGTCTAGTTTCATATCCCTTGATGTACATAGTTAGGGACGTTTTCTGACTCTTAGCTATTGCTTTTCTCTAGATGGTGAGGACTCACAACCAAAGGGATGGCAATGATGAGGAGGAGAACAATGGAGCACCTCAGAATAATAGTGCACAAGGATCTGCTCATGGAGCTATCAACATTGAGCAGCTATTGGCAATACAAAACCAGCTCATGCAGACCATGATACAAACTATGGGACAGCTGCAGGCTGGTAACATCAACAATCTGCCCCACATGCCTCGACCGCCACCCCCACCTCCTCATAACCGGTTGGAAGAGTTTATGAGGACTAGGTCGCTAACCTTTGCTCAAGCCGCTGACCCTATGGATGCGGATGATTGGCTCAAGTCCATAGAGAAGAAGCTAGCTATTGTTCAATGCAGTGATCGGGAGACAATATTAAAAGAGGCACATGACTCACCTTACTCAATTCACCCCGGTTGTACGAAGATGTACAAAGACTTGAAGACATGCTATTGGTGGGATAGCATAAAAAAGGACATAGCTAAATATGTAGCATTGTGTGATGTGTGTCAACGAGTCAATGCAGAACATCAAAGGGCAGCTAGATTATTGCAACCATTGAAGATCCTGAAATGGAAGTGAGAAGAAACTGGAATGGACTTCATAGTTGGGTTACCACGTACTCAGTCCGGTTACGACTCAATTTGAGTAATTGTGGATCGCTTAACCAAGTCAGCTCATTTTGTCCCTGTGAAGACCAAATATGCAGCTGCACAATTGGACGAAATATACATGGAGCATATTGTTTGTCGACATGGAGTACCGAAGAAGATAGTCTCGGATAGAGGTTCTCAATTTACCTCCAGATTTTGGCAGAAATTGCATGAAGCATTGGGAACAAGGTTGAACTTCAGTTCGGCATCTCACCCTCAAACGGATGGACAAACCGAGAGGACCAATCAAATTTTGGAGGACATGTTAAGAGCTTGTGCTTTAAAGCATGGGAAAGGTTGGGACAAGAGCTTGCCCTATGCAGAGTTTTCATACAACAATAGTTACTAAGCAAGCTTGAAAATGTCACCATATGAAGCGCTTGATGAGGACATCAACACCCTCGATACATCCACACCAACTCAGCTACCGGTTTCTGGTCCGATCACTCGCGCTCGTGCACGTCAACTAAACTATGAGGTGAACTCGTTCTTGGCCTTATGTCCATCTTATCTAGACCTTGGAACTATGTGCTTTCTTGTTTTGCTTAGGAACAATGGAGAGGAGCCAATGGGAAGGGAATTCGTGCGGACGGGATTTGGACAGCAGAACAGCACCAACTTGTGACGGCCACCACGATTTCATACGGACTCCGATCTGGGTGTTCAAGTACTTCCTGGAAAGATTATCAAGTCTACTTTCAAACGGATCTGTCCTCATGTCCATATCTATTCGGAGTCGGCCGCAATAGTTATTTTATTACCAAGACCTTTTTCTGTCCAGGGTGCTGCATCACCAAAATTGGGCCCATGGCCCATGTATCATTTGGAGTCCATTAGGGACTCGTTATTAGGGTTTCTCACGACCCTAGGGAGGTAATAAATAGTATCAGCCGCCCTCATTAGCTGGGGTTTTTTGTTTATTCGTAAGTTAGCTTCTGCTGCTTCCTTGTACACGCGCGTGTCGACTAGATCGCCCGTCTACTTGTATCCAGAACCCCACTTTAGATTGATTCAATAGATAAGTGCTTGTTCTTCTTGTTCTTGCGTGTTCTTCGATTGCTTGCAGGAACAAAGGCCCTCGTGGTCAGGTTGACTGTGCGCTAGCAAGATCAATACAACTTCGGAGTCGGTGTACCGATCGCTAAGGCGCATCGTCTTGGGGACGGTGTAGTCGGATCGCCAACGTCTTCTCCTCCACAAATCGAACCCTCCTATTCTCATCGAAAGATCAGGAACCAAGATCCTATCAAGTGCTTCTTGATAGGATCTTGGTTCCCGATCTTTCGATGAGAATAGGAGGGTTCGATTTGTAGAGGAGAAGACGTTGGCGATCCGACTACACCGTCCCCAAGACGATGCGCCTTAGCGATCGGTACACCGACTCCGAAGTTGTATTGATCTTGCTGGCGCACAATCAACCTGACCACGAGGGCCTTTGTTCCTGCAAGCAATCGAATAACACGCAAGAACAAGAAGAACAAGCACTTATCTGTTGAATCAATCTAAAGTGGGGTTTTGGATACAAGTAGACGGGCGATCTAGTCGACACGCGCGTGTACAAGGAAGCAGCAGAAGCTAACTTACGAATAAACAAAACCCACCAGCTAATGAGGGCAGCTGCTACTATTTATTACCTCTCTAGGGTCGTCAGAAACCCTAATCACGAGTCCCTAATGGACTCCAAACGATACATGGGCCATGGGCCCAATTTTGGTGATGCAGCACCCTGGACAGAAAAAGGTCTTGGTATTAAAATAACTATTGCGGCCGACTCCGAATAGATATGGACATGAGGCCAGATCCGTTTGAAAGTAGACTTGATAATCTCTCCAGGAAGTACTTGAACGCCCAGATCGGAGTCCGTATGAAATCGTGGTGGACGTCACAAGTTAGTGCTGTTCTGCTGTCCAAATCCCGTCCGCGCGAATTCCCTTCCCATTGGCTCCTCTCCATTGTTCCTAAGCAAAACAAGAAAGCACGTAGTTCCACGGTCTAGATAAGATGGACATAAGGCCAAGAATGAGTTTACCTGATAGTTTAGTTGACGTGCACGAGCGCGAGTGATCGGACCAGAAACCGGTAGCTGAGTTGGTGTGGATGTATCGAGGGTGTTGATGTCCTCATCATCCTCCCCTTCTTGCATTTGAGTCGTCCGCGACTCAAGCTCATCTTCTTCTCCCAAATATGGCTTCAAATCTGCAATGTTAAATGTGGGACTAACCTCAAAATTCGCAGGCAACTCAAGTTTATATGCATTATTATTAATTCTTTCTAACCCTTTGAATGGACCATCAACTCGAGGTAACAATTTAGACTTTCTCAAATCAGGAAACCTATCCTTTCACAAATGTAACCAAACTAAATCACCAAGTTCAAAAGTGATAGTTTTCTTTCCCCTACTACCAGCAAGTTTATACTTGGCATTCATGCACTCTATATTCTTCTTAGTGGTTTCATGCAATTTTAAGATCAATTCAGCACGATGTTTAGCATCAAAATTCACTCGTTCCATTGAAGGAAGAGGTAATAAATCAATAGGAGCACGGGGTACAAATCCATAAACAATCTCAAAAGGGCATTTCTTAGTACTAGAATGTAGGGAACGATTATAAGCAAACTCGACATGAGGCAAACACTCTTCCCACATTTTTATATTCTTTTTCAAAACAGCCCTAAGCATGGTAGATAAACTTCTATTCACAACCTCAGTTTGACCATCAGTTTGGGGATGACAAGTAGTTGAAAATAAAAGCTTAGTCCCCAATTTTGCCCATAACGTTCTCCAAAAATGGCTAAGAAACTTAGCATCACGATCTGAAACTATTGTGTTTGGCACACCATGCAATCTAACAATATCTCAGAAAAACAAATCAGCAACATGTGTAGCATCATCACTTTTACGACAAGGTATGAAGTGTGCCATTTTAGAAAATCTATCCACAACAACAAAGATGCTATCCCTCCCCTTCTTTGTTCTAGGCAGTCCTAAAACAAAGTCCATAGAAATATCCTCCCAAGGCATGCTAGGAACAGGAAGAGGCATGTACAAACCATGTGGATTAAGTCGTGACTTAGCTTTTTGACATGTCGTGCAGCGAGCAACAAAGCGCTCCATGTCTCGCCTCATCCTTGGCCAAAAGAAATGACCAGCAAGTATGTCCTCCGTCTTTTTCACTACAAAGTGCCCCATCAGCCCGCCTCCATGCGCTTCCTGTAATAACAACAAATGAACGGAGCTAGCTGGAATGCATAACTTGTTAGCTCTAAACACATAGCCATCATTGAGGACAAATTTATTCAATGTTTTTCCGTCTTTACATTTCAGCAATACATCTTTGAAATCAGCATCATGTTCATATTGATCTTTAATCGTTTCTAATCCAAAAATTTTAAAGTCAAGTTGAGATAGAAGAATATAACGTCTAGATAAAGCATCAGCAATAACATTATCCTTTCCCTTTTTGTGTTTAATGACATAAGGAAAAGACTCAATAAATTCCATCCACTTAGCATGCCTACGGTTTAGTTTCCCTTGACTCCTAATATGCTTTAGTGATTGATGATCAGAATGGATAACAAATTCTTTGGGCCACAAATAATGCTGCCATGTTTCTAAAGTTTGTACAAGAGCATATAATTCCTTATCATAGGTAGAATAATTTAGAACAGGCCCACTCATTTTCTCACTAAAATATGCAACAGGTTCTCCTTCTTGTAACAAAACACCACCCAATCCAATCCCACTAACATCACATTCAAGCTCAAAAGTCTTAGAAAAATCAGGAAGTTGGAGAAGAGGTGCATGCGTCAACTTATCTTTCAGTATGGTAAAGGCGTTATCTTGTGTGGTGCCCCAAGAAAAAGGCACCCCCTTCTTCGTAAGGTCATTCAATGGAGCAGCAATGGTGCTGAAATCCTTCACAAAGCGACGATAGAACCCAGCCAGCCCTAGAAAGATCCGCACCTGTGTGATGGTCTTTGGTACAGGCCACCCCTGAATAGCCTCTACCTTGGCTTGATCAACTTCAATTCCCTGTGGAGTAACAACATAGCCAAGGAAAGAGACTCGATCCGTGCAAAAGGTGCACTTCTCAAGATTACCAAATAATCGTGCCTCACGCAAAGCATTAAAAACAGCATGTAAGTGATCAAGATGTTCATCCATGGATTTGCTATAAATCAATATATCATCAAAATACACAACAACAAATTTTCCAATGAATGCACGCAAAACCTCGTTCATTAATCTCATGAAGGTGCTAGGTGCATTAGTTAACCCAAAAGGCATGACTAACCACTCATATAAACTGAACTTAGTTTTGAAAGCAGTTTTCCATTCATCTCCTAGTTTCATGCAAATTTGGTGATAACCACTACGCAAATCGACTTTTGAGAACACAACAGCACCACTCAATTCATCAAGCATATCATCTAAGGGTGGAATAGGATGACGATATCGAATGGTTATATTGTTGATTGCTCTACAATCCACACACATACGCCATGATCCATCCTTTTTAGGTACTAGAATAACTGGAACAGCACAAGGACTAAGAGACTCACGTACATAACCTTTGTCAAGTAGTTCATGTACTTGGCGCTGAATCTCCTTTGTTTCTTCTGGATTTGTCCTATATGGTGCACGGTTGGGCAATGAAGCACCGGGAATGAGGTCAATCTGGTGCTCAATCCCTCGAAGTGGTGGTAGTCCTGGTGGTATTTCACTTGGAAACACATCAGAATATTCCTGCAAAATGTTAGCAACAGCAGGAGGCAAAGAATGTTGCACATCGTAAAGGGAAATTGATAGGATCTTGGTTCCCGATCTTTCGATGAGAATAGGACGGTTCGATTTGTGGAGGAGAAGACGTTGGCGATCCGACTACACCGTCCCCAAGACGATGGGCCTTAGCGATCGGTACACCGACTCCGAAGTTGTATTGATCTTGCTGGCGCACAATCAACCTGACCACGAGGGCCTTTGTTCCTGCAAGCAATCGAAGAACATGCAAGAACAAGAAGAACAATCACTTATCTGTTGAATCAATCTAAAGTGGGGTTCTGGATACAAGTAGACGGGCGATCTAGTCGACACGCGCGTGTACAAGGAAGCGGCAGAAGCTAACTTATGAATAAACAAAAACCCACCAGCTAATGAGGGCGGCTGCTACTATTTATTACCTCCCTAGGGTCGTGAGAAACCCTAATCACGAGTCCCTAATGGACTCCAAACGATACATGGGCCATGGGCCCAATTTTGGTGATGCAGCACCCTGGACAGAAAAAGGTCTTGGTACTAAAATAACTATTGCAGCCGACTCCGAATAGATATGGACATGAGGTCAGATCCGTTTGAAAGTAGACTTGATAATCTTTCCAGGAAGTACTTGAACGGCCAGATTGGAGTCCGTATGAAATCGTGGTGGACGTCACAAGTTGGTGCTGTTCTGCTGTCCAAATCCCATCCGCGCGAATTCCCTTCCCATTGGCTCCTCTCCATTGTTCCTAAGCAAAACAAGAAAGCAAGTAGTTCCACGGTCTAGATAAGATGGACATAAGGCCAAGAACGAGTTCACCTCATAGTTTAGTTGACATGCACGAGCGCGAGTGATCGGACCAGAAACCGGTAGCTGAGTTGGTGTGGATGTATCGAGGGTGTTGATGTCCTCATCATCCCCCCCTTCTTGCATTTGAGTCGTCCGCGACTCAAGCTCATCTTCTTCTCCCAAATATGGCTTCAAATCTGCAATGTTAAATGTGGGACTAACCCCAAAATTCGCAGGCAACTCGAGTTTATATGCATTATCATTAATTCTTTCTAACACTTTGAATGGACCATCAGCTCGAGGTAACAATTTAGACTTTCTCAAATCAGGAAACCTATCCTTTCGCAAATGTAAACAAACTAAATCACCAGGTTCAAAAGTGATAGTTTTCTTTCCCCTACTACCAGCAAGTTTATACTTGGCATTCATGCACTCTATATTCTTCTTAGTGGTTTCATGCAATTTTAAGATCAATTTAGCACGATGTTTAGCATCAAAATTCACTCGTTCCATTGAAGGAAGAGGTAATAAATCAATAGGAGCACGGGGTACAAATCCATAAACAATCTCAAAAGGGCATTTCTTAGTACTAGAATGTAGGGAACGATTATAAGCAAACTCAACATGAGGCAAACACTCTTCCCACATTTTTATATTCTTTTTCAAAACAGCCCTAAGCATGGTAGATAAACTTCTATTCACAACCTCAGTTTGACCATCAGTTTAGGGATGACAAGTAGTTGAAAATAAAAGCTTAGTCTCCAATTTTGCCCATAACGTTCTCCAAGAATGGCTAAGAAACTTAGCATCACGATCTGAAACTATTGTGTTTGGCACACCATGCAATCTAACAATATCTCGGAAAAACAAATCAGCAACATGTGTAGCATCATCACTTTTACAACAAGGTTTGAAGTGTGCCATTTTAGAAAATCTATCCACAACAACAAAGATGCTATCCCTACCCTTCTTTGTTCTAGGCAGTCCTAAAACAAAGTCCATAGAAATATCCTCCCAAGGCATGCTAGGAACAGGAAGAGGCATGTACAAACCATGTGGATTAAGTCGTGACTTAGCTTTTTGACATGTCGTGCAGCGAGCAACAAAGCGCTCCACGTCTCGCCTCATCCTTGGCCAAAAGAAATGACCAGCAAGTATGTCCTCCGTCTTTTTCACTCCAAAGTGCCCCATCAGCCCGCCTCCATGCGCTTCCTGTAACAACAACAAACGAACGGAGCTAGCTGGAATGCATAACTTGTTAGCTCTAAACACATAGCCATCATTGAGGACAAATTTATTCAATGTTTTTTCCGTCTTTACATTTCAGCAATACATCTTTGAAATCAGCATCATGTTCATATTGATCTTTAATCGTTTCTAATCCAAAAATTTTAAAGTCAAGTTGAGATAGAAGAGTATAACGTCTAGATAAAGCATGAGCAATAACATTATCCTTTCCTTTTTTGTGTTTAATGACATAAGGAAAAGACTCAATAAATTCCATCCACTTAGCATGCCTACGGTTTAGTTTCCCTTGACTCCTAATATGCTTTAGTGATTCATGATCAGAATGAATAACAAATTCTTTGGGCCACAAATAATGCTGCCATGTTTCTAAAGTTCGTACAAGAGCATATAATTCCTTATCATAGGTAGAATAATTTAGAATAGTCCCACTCATTTTCTCACTAAAATATGCAACAGGCTTTCCTTCTTGTAACAAAACACCCCATAATCTAATCCCACTAGCATCACATTCAAGCTCAAAAGTCTTAGAAAAATCAGGAAGTTGGAGAAGAGGTGCATGCGCCAACTTATCTTTCAGTATGGTAAAGGTGTTATCTTGTGTGGTGCCCCAAGAAAAAGGCACCCCCTTCTTCGTAAGGTCATTCAATGGAGCAGCAATGGTGCTGAAATCCTTCACAAAGCGACGATAGAACCCAGCCAGCCCTAGAAAGCTCCGCACCTGTGTGATGGTCTTTGGTACAGGCCACCCCTGAATAGCCTCTACCTTGGCTTGATCAACTTCAATTACCTGTGGAGTAACAACATAGCCAAGGAAAGAGACTCGATCTGTGCAAAAGGTGCACTTCTCAAGATTACTAAATAATCGTGCCTCACGCAAAGCATTAAAAACAGCACGTAAGTGATCAAGATGTTCATCCATGGGTTTTCTATAAATCAATATATCATCAAAATACACAACAACAAATTTTCCAATGAATGCACACAAAACCTCGTTTATTAATATCATGATGGTGCTAGGTGCATTAGTTAACCCAAAAGGCATGACTAACCACTCATATAAACCGAACTTAGTTTTGAAAGCAGTTTTCCATTCATCTCCTAGTTTCATGCGAATTTGGTGATAACCACTACGCAAATCAACTTTTGAGAACACAATAGCACCACTCAATTCATCAAGCATATCATCTAAGCGTGGAATAGGATGACGATATCGAATGGTTATATTGTTGATTGCTCTACAATCCACACACATACGCCATGATCCATCCTTTTTAGGTACTAGAATAACTGGAACAGCACAAGGACTAAGAGACTCACGTACATAACCTTTGTCAAGTAGTTCTTGTACTTGGCGCTGAATCTCCTTTGTTTCTTCTAGATTTGTCTTATATGGTGCACGGTTGGGCAATGAAGCACCGGGAATGAGGTCAATCTGGTGCTCAATCCCTCGAAGTGGTGGTAGTCCTGGTGGTATTTCACTTGGAAACACATCAGAATATTCCTGCAAAATGTTAGCAACAGCAGGAGGCAAAGAATGTTGCACATCGTAAAGGGAAATCAAAGCATCTTTGCATACCAAAGCATAGGCAACAGAGGTGGAAGCAATCAGTTCATTAATATCAGATTTCGTAGCAAACAAGCATTTTCCCTTCAGAGATATCTCATTTTTCTTAGCAAACACAGATTTGGCATTGTTATTGTTCTCAATGTTAGCATGGTCCTGATATTTAGTTTTCCTAGCTCTAGCAGCATCATCTTGCACAATAGCTTTAGGAGACATAGGATGCAACACAATTTTTTTATCGTGGTAAAGAAAAGAATACTGATTTGATCTACCATGATGCATAGAATCTCTATCAAATTGCCAAGGTCTTCCTAGCAGAATATTACAAGCTTGCATAGGCACAACATCACATTCAACGACATCCTTATATGATCCAATAGTAAAATTGATTTGCACAAGTCTAGTTACCTTTGCCTTACCGTTGTTGTTTAACCATTGAATGTAATAGGGATGTGGGTGCGGTTTGGTGCTTAGTGCCAGCTTGGTCACCATGTCACTACTGGCCAAGTTGTTGCAGCTACCTCCATCAATGATCATGCGGCAAGATCGCTCTTTGACGACACACTTTGTTTGGAATAATGTGTGCCTTTGATTTTGTTCTGCTTTCTCCATTTGTGCACTAAGCACACGCTGCACAATGAGACTATCATAGCGCGCTGCATCTTCTGCACCAATATGCTCTTCTTGATGTTCATCGCTACCTGCATAGTCAGCTGCAAGCAAAACACATGTATCGTCATCAAAATCACTAGCAGATGAGTACTCACCATCATCTTTAACAAATAGAACACGTTTGCTTGGGCAGTCACGCTGCACATGGCTAAAACCCTTGCACTTGTGACATTGAACGTCTCTAGATCGTCCGGTAGATGCTACGGAAGAAGCACTCTCGGTGGGCTTTTGGGTGGTCTTTACTGCTGAGCTAGTGGAAGAAGCACGTGGCTTAATTCTGGAAGAAGAAGGTGCTGCCCGACTTTGTGAAGAAGATGGCGGAGAAGCACGCCCAGTCGAAGGCGTAGTCGTGCGTGGTTGCCATGAGCTAGTCTTTCCTGCAGAAATATTAGTTCTAGAGCTAGCTCGCCGTCCCTGCACTTCCCTTTCAGCTTTACAAGCAAGATGAAACAAACGGGTAACATTATTGTAATCTTTATAAGCAAGTATGTCCTGAATTTCACAGTTTAAACCACCCAAAAATCTAGCCATAGCTGGTTCCTCATCCTCGTCTAAATTACAAAGCAACATACCCATTTGTAATTCCTGACAATACTCTTCTACACTTTTAGCTCCCTGTCTCAATTGTTGTAACTTATTTAACAGATCACGTGCATAGTAAGAAGGAACAAATCTAGCCTGCATGAGCCGTTTCAAAGCATCCCAAGTTTGTGGTATGTTATTAGGATTTTTCTTGCCATGTTCTATCCACCAAACAGAAGCAAAATCAGTAAACTCACTAGTGGCTGCTCTAACTCTTGCGTTTTCAGAAAACTCATGACATGCAAATTTTTGATCAACAGAAATCTCCCAAGTAATATATGCATCAGGGTCATATTTACCATCAAAATGAGGTATCTTAAATTTGATCTTGTTAAAAGTATCTTCATGATTGCGTACCTCACGCCGACGATGTCCACCTATGCCTTGACGGTTGCGTTGTAGCCGGCGCCGTGGCCTAGCTTCCTCATCTTCCCCAATCTCCGTATCTGCAGAATAGTCATCTTCATTATCACATACAATACTAGGAGCATTGCTCACCTGTCCATCTGCGATGCGTCCATGATCCCTCTCCTCAAGGCGCTGCAGGATGGCTCCAATAGAGGTGTTCAATGTTTGAATGGAACTCTCCAACGTGCTGATTTTGGTGTTGGTGTCGATCTGCATATTTTCCAATTGACCAAGGCGGTCACTGGTAACTCGAAATCCTCATCAAGCGCTTCTGTGTGTAGCCGCACTTGGCGTTCGAAGTGTTGTATAATTCCCCGTGTGCGAGGTGAATGCACGTCTTCAGTTGTATTTGCTCCTCCTGCCATGGTTAGTAGAAAAAAAGTCCAATATGAAAGGGTAACGTTATCCCTAGCTACAAAGGTGCTGGTGGAGATAACTCGCTCACTCTCAACCTGTTCAATCAAGCTCTTACCTGTTCTTACAAAGCCCAGCAAGAAGGTGATGGCAACCAGCAAGTAATGAACAACTTCAAGAGCAGGTGTCAATCTATGGCTTTAGGTGGCTGAACTAGCACAAGGAGCAAACTTTCACCACGTTAATCACAACAAGCTGAATAAATATTCTACGACAGTACTGTGCTGATCTTAGTCTAGACCGTACTAGAGACGCGAGCCGAGACACCAATGTCGTCACCAAAAACACCCCAAACAACAATCTGATTTTTTTTCTTTTTTTTTCGTTTTTTTTGTTGGGGTGGTCACCCAAACTCTCTCTAGATGGAATCAGGAGACCCTAGAAAAAAATTCGCACATGCGGCTTTTGATCTTGCACTTGCCTTTTTTTTTCTTCTCTAATTGCTTGTGGCTTTTGTGCGGCTTTTGATTTTGCACTTGCCTTTTTTTTCTTCTCTAATTGCTTGTGGCTTTTGTGCGGCTTTTGATTTTGCACTTGCCTTTTTCTTGTTGTCAAACTCAAATTACTAATCTGACTCAAACTCGAAGTAGCAATCTGATTCGAACTCGAACTAGTAATTAGACTCAAACTCGAACTAGCAATCCGACTCAAACTCGAAGTAGCAATCTGATTTGAACTTGTAATCTGACTCAAACTCGAACTAGCAATCCGACTCAAACTCAAAGTAGAAATATGATTTGAACTTGTAATCCGACTCAAACTCGAACTAGTAATCCGACTCAAACTCGAAGTAGCAATCTGATTCAAACTCAAACTAGTAATCCGACTCAAACTCGAACTACGAATCTGACTCGAACTAGGTGACCGAATGTGACACGAACTCGAAACTCTAGTGGTGCAAAACTAAAGACCAGCAACTTGACTCGTCGAAGCAACCATGAACTCAACAAGTCTTGACTAAGTGGAGAAAGTAAAAGGCACAATGGTCTAGGAATAATGGAAAAAAACAGATCTGGTATTTTTTTGGGCTTTTTCTGGACTATAGGATGATAAGAGCGGAAAGAAAAGTAATGGTAGCACTCTCACTGATTAACCTTGCTCTGATACCACTTGATAGGATCTTGGTTCCCGATCTTTCGATGAGAATAGGAGGGTTCGATTTGTGGAGGAGAAGACGTTGGCGATCCGACTACACCGTCCCCAAGACAATGCGCCTTAGCGATCGGTACACCGACTCCGAAGTTGTATTGATCTTGTTGGCGCACAATCAACCTGACCACGAGGGCCTTTGTTCCTGCAAGCAATCGAAGAACACGCAAGAACAAGAAGAACAAGCACTTATCTGTTGAATCAATCTGAAGTGGGGTTTTGGATACAAGTAGACGGGCGATCTAGTCGACACGCGCGCGTACAAGGAAGCAGCAGAAGCTAACTTACGAATAAACAAAAACCCACCAGCTAATGAGGGCAGCTGGTACTATTTATTACCTCCCTAGGGTCGTGAGAAACCCTAATCACGAGTCCCTAATGGACTCCAAACGATACATGGGCCATGGGCCCAATTTTGGTGATGCAGCACCCTGGACAGAAAAAGGTCTTGGTATTAAAATAACTATTGCGGCCGACTCCGAATAGATATGGACATGAGGCCAGATCCGTTTGAAATAGACTTGATAATCTTTCCAGGAAGTACTTGAACGCCCAGATCGGAGTCCGTATGAAATCATGGTGGCCATCACAAGTTGGTGCTGTTCTGCTGTCCAAATCCCGTCCGCGCGAATTCCCTTCCCATTGGCTCCTCTCCATTGTTCCTAAGCAAAACAAGAAAGCAAGTAGTTCCACGGTCTAGATAAGACGGACATAAGGCTAAGAACGAGTTCACCTCATAGTTTAGTTGACGTGCACGAGCGCGAGTGATCGGACCAGAAACCGGTAGCTGAGTTGGTGTGGATGTATCGAGGGTGTTGATGTCCTCATCAGAAATCAAAGCATCTTTGCATACCAAGGCATAGGCAACAGAGGTGGAGGCAATCAGTTCATTAATATCAGATTTCGTAGCAAACAAGCATTTTCCCTTCAGAGATATCTCATTTTTCTTATCAAACACAGATTTGGCATTGTTATTGTTCTCAATGTTAGCATGGTCCTGATATTTAGTTTTCCTAGCTCTAGCAACATCATCTTACACAATAGCTTCAGGAGACATAGGATGCAACACAATTTTTTTATCGTGGTAAAGAAAAGAATACTGATTTGATCTACCATGATGCATAGAATCTCTATCAAATTGCCAAGGTCTTCCTAGCAGAATATTACAAGCTTGCATAGGCACAACATCACATTCAACGACATCCTTATATGATCCAATAGTAAAATTGATTCGCACAAGTCTAGTTACCTTTGCCTTACCGCTGTTGTTTAACCATTGAATGTAATAGAGATGTGGGTGCGGTTTGGTGCTTAGTGCCAGCTTGGTCACCATGTCACTGCTGGCCAAGTTGTTGCAGCTACCTCCATCAATGATCATGCGGCAAGATCACTCTTTGACGACACACTTTGTTTGGAATAATGTGTGCCTTTGATTTTGTTCCGCTTTCTCCATTTGTGCACTAAGCACACGCTGCACAATGAGACTATCATAGTGCGCTGTATCTTCTGCACCAATATGCTCTTCTTGATGTTCATCGCTACCTGCATAGTTAGCTGCAAGCAAAACACATGTATCGTCATCAAAATCGCTAGCAGATGAGTACTCACCGTCATCTTTAACAATTAGAACACGTTTGCTTGGGCAGTCACGCTGCACATGGCCAAAACCCTTGCACTTGTGACATTGAACGTCTCTAGATCGTCTGGTAGATGCTACGGAAGAAGCACTCTCGGTGGGCTTTTGGGTGGTCTTTACTGCTGAGCTAGTGGAAGAAGCACGTGGCTTGTTGCTGGAAGAAGAAGGTGCTGCCCGACTTTGTGAAGAAGATGGCGGAGAAGCACGCCCAGTCGAAGGAGTAGTTGTGCGTGGTTGCCATGAGCTAGTCTTTCCTGCAGAAATATTAGTTCTAGAGCTAGCTCGTTGTCCCTGCACTTCCCTTTCAGCTTTATAAGCAAGATGAAACAAACGGGTAACATTATTGTAATCTTTATAAGCAAGTATGTCCTGAATTTCACGGTTTAAATCACCCAAAAATCTAGCCATAGCTGGTTCCTCATCCTCGTCTAAATTACAATGCAACATACCCATTTATAATTGCTGAAAATACTCTTCTACACTTTTAGCTCCCTGTCTCAATTGTTGTAACTTATTTAACAAATCACGTGCATAGTAAGAAGGAACAAATCTAGCCCGCATGAGTCGTTTCAAAGCATCCCAAGTTTGTGGTATGTTATTAGGATTTTTCTTGCCATGTTCTATCCACCAAACAGAAGCAAAATCAGTAAACTCACTAGTGGCTGCTCTAACTCTTGTGTTTTCAGGAAACTCATGATATGCAAATTTTTGATCAACAGAAATCTCCCAAGTAATATATGCATCAGGGTCATATTTACCATCAAAATGAGGTATCTTAAATTTGATCTTGTTAAAAGTATCTTCATGATTGCGTACCTCATGCCGACGATGTCCACCTATGCCTTGACGGTTGCGTTGTAGCCGGCGCCGTGGCCTAGCTTCCTCATCTTCCCCAATATCCGTATCTGCAGAATAGTCATCTTCATTGTCACGTACAATACTAGGAGCATTGCTCACCTGTCCATCTGCGGTGCGTCCACGATCCCTCTCCTCAAGGCGCTGCAGGATGGCTCCAATAGAGGTGTTCAATGTTTGAATGGAACTCTCCAACGTGCTGATTTTGGTGTTGGTGTCGATCTGCATATTTTCCAATTGACCAAGGCGGTCACTAGTAACTCGAAAATCCTCATCAAGCGCTTCTGTGTGTAGCCGCACTTGCCGTTCGAAGTGTTGTATAATTCCCCGTGTGCGAGGTGAATGCACGTCTTCAGTTGTATTTGCTCCTCCTGCCATGGTTAGTAGAAAAAAAGTCCAATATGAAAGGGTAACGTTATCCCTAGCTACAAAGGTGCTGGTGGAGATAACTCGCTCACTCTCAACCTGTTCAATCAAGCTCTTACCTGTTCTTACAAAGCCCAGCAAGAAGGTGATGGCAACCAGCAAGTAATGAACAACTTCAAGAGCAGGTGTCAATCTATGGCTTTAGGTGGCTGAACTAGCACAAGGAGCAAACTTTCACCACGTTAATCACAACAAGCTGAATAAATATTCTACGACAGTACTGTGCTGATCTTAGTCTAGACCGTACTAGAGACGCGAGCCGAGACACCAATGTCGTCACCAAAAACACCCCAAACAACAATCTGATTTTTTCTCTTTTTTTTTCGTTTTTTTTTTGTTGGGGTGGTCACCCAAACTCTCTCTAGATGGAATCAGGAGACCCTAGAACAAAATTTGCACATGCAGCTTTTGATCTTGCACTTGCCTTTTTTTTTCTTCTCTAATTGCTTGTGGCTTTTGTGCGGCTTTTGATTTTGCACTTGCCTTTTTTTTCTTCTCTAATTGCTTGTGGCTTTTGTGCGGCTTTTGATTTTGCGCTTGCTTTTTTCTTGTTGTCAAACTCAAATTACTAATCTGACTCAAACTCGAAGTAGCAATCTGATTCGAACTCGAACTAGTAATCAGACTCAAACTCGAACTAGCAATCCGACTCAAACTCGAAGTAGCAATCTGATTTGAACTCGTAATCTGACTCAAACTCGAACTAGCAATCCGACTCAAACTCAAAGTAGAAATATGATTTGAACTTGTAATCCGACTCAAACTCGAACTAGTAATCCGACTCAAACTCGAACTACGAATCTGACTCGAACTAGGTCACCGAATGTGACACGAACTCGAAACTCTAGTGGTGCAAAACTAAAGACCAGCAACTTGACTCGTCGAAGCAACCATGAACTCAACAAGTCTTGACTAAGTGGAGAAAGTAAAAGGCACAATGGTCTAGGAATAATGGAAAAAAACAGATCTGGTATTTTTTGGTCTTTTTCTGGACTATAGGATAATAACAGCGGAAAGAAAAGTAATGGTAGCACTCTCACCGATTAACCTTGCTCTGATTACCACTTGATAGGATCTTGGTTCCTGATCTTTCGATGAGAATAGGAGGGTTCGATTTGTGGAGGAGAAGACGCTGGCGATCCGACTACACCGTCCCCAAGACGATGCGCCTTAGCGATCGGTACACCGACTCCGAAGTTGTATTGATCTTGCTGGCGCACAATCAACCTGACCACGAGGGCCTTTGTTCCTGCAAGCAATCGAAGAACACGCAAGAACAAGAAGAACAAGCACTTATCTGTTGAATCAATCTAAAGTGGGGTTCTGGATACAAGTAGACGGGCGATCTAGTCGACACGCGTGTGTACAAGGAAGCAGCAGAAGCTAACTTACGAATAAACAGAACCCACCAGATAATGAGGGCGGCTGGTACTATTTATTACCTCCCTAGGGTCGTGAGAAACCCTAATCACGAGTCCCTAATGGACTCCAAACGATACATGGGCCATGGGCCCAATTTTGGTGATGTAGCACCCTGGACAGAAAAAGGTCTTGGTATTAAAATAACTATTGCGGCCGACTCCGAATAGATATGGACATGAGGCCAGATCCGTTTGAAAGTAGACTTGGTAATCTTTCGAGGAATTACTTGAACGCCCAGATCGGAGTCCGTATGAAATCGTGGTGGCCGTCACAAGTTGGTGCTGTTCTGCTGTCCAAATCCCGTCCGCGCGAATTCCCTTCCCATTGGCTCCTCTCCATTGTTCCTAAGCAAAACAAGAAAGCACGTAGTTCCACGGTCTAGATAAGATGGACATAAGACCAAGAACGACTTCACCTCATAGTTTAGTTGACGTGCACGAGCGCGAGTGATCGGACCAGAAACCGGTAGCTGAGTTGGTGTGGATGTATCGAGGGTGTTGATGTCCTCATCAGCGCTTTATGGACAGAAGTGTAGGACACATTTATTCTGGAATGAGGCAGGAGAAACTCAAGTATTTGGTCCGGATGCGTTGCAAGAAGCCGAAAAGCAAGTCCAAATAATTCGTGAAAACTTGAGGGCTGTCCAATCAAGACAAAAAGACTATGCGGACAATAGGAGAAGGAAATTAGCCTTTGAATTGGGAGATTTTGTTTACCTCAAGGTGTCACCGATGATGGGTCATAAGAGGTTTAACATAAGAGGCAAGCTAGCACCTCACTACATTGGACCATTCAAGATTTTGGACAAAAGAGGAGAAGTAGCGTATGAGTTGGAGATGCCAGCTCATCTTTCGGATGTCCATGATATCTTTCATGTTTCCCAGCTCAAGAAGTGTCTGAGAGTACCGGAAGAACAAATGTCAATGGAAGGATTGGAAATAGGGGCAGATTTGACTTATGCCAAACAACCGGTCAAAATCTTGGAAACCAAGGAGAGGGTCACAAGGAACAAGGTTATTAGATGGTGTAAATTTCAATGGAAGCACCACACAGAAAAAGAAGCAACGTGGGAATTGGAGGATGATCTCAAGGAGTTTCCCTATCTCTTCTCTTCCGCGTCGAATCTCAAGGGCGAGATTCATTTTAGGGGGGTAGGTTTGTAACACCCTCATTTTCATGCATCATGCCATGCATACATTCATATGCATGTTTAACATTAATCCACATAAAGAGGAATAAGTTTAAAATTAATTTGGAACAAAACCACACTTAAAAATTCTGGAAAGTGCGGACTAGTCCGATTTTGGTGCGGACTAGTCCGATTTCTCTCTAACCTCGATCGGACTAGTCCGATTTTGCTACGGACAAGTCTGTTTTTGCCTCTGGACATTTTTGGACTTGTCTGTTTTCCTCTCTCACTAAAGTCGTACTTGTCCGATTTTTGGCCAGAGTTGTCCGATTTCTCTCTGGACAACTTCGGACTAGTCCGATTCTTTTCGGACTTGTCCGATATTTCGCGACTCCAAATTAATCCTTTGTTTTACGACTTGTTTCTTTGGTTTCACGTTAAGTGGGCCTAGGGACATCGTGCCTAACTCTTTTAGAGCCCATGTGGGACTCTAGACCGGCCTCTACTCATCTAAAACTCAAAATCCATCTAACCCTAGCCTCCACCTCTATATAAACAACCCCACCCCTTGGCTCGACATCTATTTGCCACTTTTCCACCCCACCAAACCCTAGTTCGTGGAGAGATGCCATCAAGGAGGAACAAGGAGATCCCAAGCAAGAAGAAGAAGAGGAGGAAACGAAAGAGGAGCAAGATCTCCATCAAGTTTTGTTCTTCACCATCAATTCATCTCCAAGTTCATCATCAGCCCTAGATCATCAAGATCCAAGTGTTGTCTCCAAGATCCTTGATTCATTGGAGTTCTAAACACCTGATATACCTTCTATTTCCTTTTCCTTACGTGAATTCAACCCCTAATCTCAAAATTCACGTCGATCTAGAAAACCCTTATTTGCTGATCTCATAAAGTGCGGACTTGTCCGGTCCCTAGTGGACTAGTCCGATTTTCCTGGTAAATTGTGTTGAATTAATTATCAAATTTGATCTAATTTAATCCAAACCTGTATAAACTTGTTAAAATCTATTAGAACTAGATAGTGATTATTTAAAAGCAATCTATTAACAAGTTCTACCTTGCATTTGCATTAATCATGCATGTCATGTCATATTGAGTAATATTTGTGCACTCTTTGATTGTGTTTCTTGTCTTGTATGTTTAATGTTCGGATTAGAAAGATTTGCGCTAGAGAGTGCCGCGAAGGATCTCCAGCACCAAGAGTTTGAAGGCTTTGATGCTAATCAACCGCAAGAGCAAGGCAAGTGTCCTTGAAGCATATTGATCCCGTTTTAAAATAAATGTTTTGTTTGCAAAACTGCATGCTTGTGTCAATTCTAATGGGAAATCCTATGATAGGAAGTTTACTTGTTTTTGCTTTGCTTAATTAATTGGGATGAGAAAACAATACTACACATTAATGATGCATTTATGAGATTATGATTAAAACAAACTGGTTAATGTAATATGATAATGGATTATTTAAGCAAGCCTGGTATGTGGATGGGTTGGATGTTATGGTGGTTTGCTTGCTTTAGATCTAAGGATCGGTTTATGCGAGAATAAGCCACGACTACAGTGCCACCACGAGGCCAAGTATAGGTGCGGCGTAGCTGATTAATTAGGGCTTTGCTAGTGCTATTTGGGTCATTAATGATGCTCGGAGAAGGGGTAGTCGAATTGGGTTTGTTGATGATTGGTGAGACTACCCTGTGATCCGAATGGCTCAAGAGGGGGCTCTTGGTTGAAGATGTGCTCTGCAGGAGACATGGCCACCGGTGAAACCTCAGTGGGGTCTAAATAGGCTAGTAAACCCTTTGTAAAGGCTATTTTGTGATCTCTTGGCCATACACCAAAGGAAGTGTAATTGGCATAAGGGAGGTTCTTTAGTCGCCGACGGGTGATGAAATCACAAACACATGGGTAAAGTGGTACAGACTCTGCAGAGTCCAACAAAACTATCATGATAGTCGTTCTCCCGGTTATGAGCACCTGGACAACTTCCATGATTAGAGGGAAATTGAGATTTGGTTATGGTTATGTATGGTTATGAATTAAATTCTGATATTGAATATGGATATTGGTATATGATGATAGATATAGAATATGGACTGGTATTATGATAACTACATGGCTTATGTTGAGCTTATTTCATATACATATAATATATTGTTTTTCAAATGTTTTAATGTACTTTTCAGCACTTAGCCATTATTATATTTGTCGTTTGTATTAGCTACATGTCATACTTTCCACACTTGTTGAGTACGACTTGTACTCACCCTTGCAACCCCCCCCAACAGTTGCAGGGCAGGATTGAGAGTTTAACGATGATAATGCGGAGTTCTAGGCCGTGTCTATCGTCAGCTTTGCCTGTGGTGTTGATTGGAGCTGCGCTACCCTATTGCTTATGCTGCCTAGCTGTTTAGTTTGCTTGTTTAGTTTATTTCCGCTGCATTTGTTGAGACTTGTCATTAATATTCATTAGTGCTTGTATTCGAGGATAATCTAGTTGTGTAATAAAATTTGGTTAATTAATCTTGTTCTATGATAATTTTCTGTATACTCTTTTGTGAATGCACTCGTGTATGTGTGTTGAACATCCTGGGCACACATATGCATTCACTTGGTTCATTTTCGGAACCGGGTGTCACAGTCCGCCACAGGCCAGACAAGTCCGATATTTCGGGACACTTAGGGTTTCCCTCACGCCGCATACCGGACTAGTCCGGTGTCCACCATGGACTAGTATGGACTTTGTAAACCCTAATGGTAACCCTTGGAAACCCTAGTATAAATAGAGGTGCACGACCCAACTATGAACTCTCTCGACTCCCAGTGCCGTCACACCCTCTAATAGCCTAGAAAACACGTCTCTCAACACAATCCAACGAAAGAAAGATCAAATTTGTGTGGATCAACTCTAAATCAAAGGAGAGACACGATTCTTCACATTTGAGCTCTTGGGTTTGATTCTCTAACACACTCATGTTGTTTTATTGTAGATCTTATGAGTGTGTTCTTGGTGGTGTTCGATTTGTAATCTTGGCAAGCCCTCAACTTGTGAGAAGGCCCCTTGAACTTGGTGATTTACCCTTTGTGATTAGTGGAAGAGAATCGGTCTCCGTGGCGATTCAATGAGGGTAGGGTTGGAGAAGACTCGGTCCTTTTGTGGACTCCTTAATGTGGATATAGGTTGCCTCTATGGGAACCGAACTAAGAGACAAATTATGTGTCAATCTTTTTCTTAGTTTTTCATATCACATTCTAGGGTTTACTTGATCTTGCATATCTTACGTTAAAACCTTGAAACTAAAGATTACCTTGTGCTATACTAAGTTTAATTGAAGCAATGTACTCTAGTTACATCTTAATTTCGCTGCATAGAGTACTTAGATTGAGATCATTGATCTAACTTGATCAATCTAGTCCACACACACCGGACTAGTCTGCACACTACCGGACTAGTTTGATTTCTCAGTATTTGATCAAGTCACTGAGTGTTGCAGGTTCCGACTAAAATTCAAAAAGGCCTATTCACGCCCCCCCTCTAGGTCACATTCAATATGTACTCGTGAAAAGTAACTTTGGTAGAGTTTGTGCTAAATATGTTGGGTCATGCCATGGGAATTCCAAGTGTCATGTGTGGGTGCCCAAATCACTTTAACTAACCTCAAAGGACCCAAGCAAGCTTGGGTACCTAAAACCAAGGCATAACTTGTTTTTGCAGGCCTATTCCTCCGGTGGATCAAAATGGGTGTTAGATAGTGGATGTACCAATCACTTGACCGGAGAAAGAAGGATGTTTGTTGAGTATGAAGAAAATGAAGATCCAAGTGAGGGCATCTATTTTGGAGACAATAGTCAAGGAAGGGTGCTCGGTACCAGTAAAATTGCAATATCATCTCAACACATGCTTTCTCATGTTTTGCATGTCGACATCTTAGATTATAACCTTCTGTCCGTATCTCAATTATGTGACAAGGATTATAATTGCTTGTTTACTAATGAGGGTGTGACTGTCTCTAGGAGTGATGACTCGGTTGCATTCAAGGGTGTGTTGAATGGAAAGCTTTATCTTGTTGACTTGTACAAAGATAAAGTTGAACGTGACACATGTTTAATTGCAAAGACCAACATGGGTTGGCTATGGCATAGACGGCTAGCACATGTTGGTATGAGGAATCTACAAAAACTCCTTAAGGTTGATCACATCCGAGGTTTGAAGGATGTTGTTTTTGAGAAAGACAGGCCTTGTAGCGTGTGCCAAGCCGAGAAGCAAGTAGGAGCACCTCATCCCGCGAATAACGTCATGACAACGACAAGATCGCTCGAGCTACATCACATGGATCTGTTTGGTCCAATTGCTTACATAAGCATCGACGGTAACAAATACGGCTTAGTAATTGTTGATGATTATTTGCGCTTCACGTGGGTTTTCATTTTGCATGATAAGACAGAAACTCAAGGAACCCTCAAGAAGTTTCTCAAGCGTGCCCAAAATGAGTTCGCATTGAAGATCAAGAACATACAAAGTGACAATGGCACGGAGTTCAAGAACATCCAAGTTGAGGAGTACCTAGACAAAGAAGGGATAAAGCAGGAATTCTCAGCACCATATTCCCCTCAACAAAACGGAGTAGCGGAAAGGAAGAACCGAACCCTCATAGAGATGGCGAGGACAATGCTTGATGAGTACAAGACTTCGGATCGGTTTTGGGAGGAAGTGGTTAACACCGCTTGTCACGCCAGAAACCAACTCTATCTTCATCAACTTCTCAAGAAAACGTCATATGAGCTACTCACCGGTAACAAGCCGAATATTTCCTATTTTTGAGTTTTCGGTTCTAAGTGTTATATTTTGAACAAGAAGCCTAGGACTTCAAAGTTTACTTCGAAGTCCGATGAATGTTTCTTTCTTGGCTATGATTCAAACTCTTACGCCTATCGTATCTTTAACAAGGTCTCCGGACTTGTTGAAGTACCACATGACATAGTGTTCGATGAAACTAACGGCTCTCAAGAAGAGCAAGTTGATCCATGTGTGCTAGATAGAGAATAAGCTCCATGTCAAGCATTGAGAAGGATGGCGCTGGGCGATGTTCAACCACAAGCGCCACCTCCAAATGTGAATGATGAAGAAGAACCACAAGTTGAGATAAATGATCAAGGGGGAGCTTCTTCAAAAGATCAACCTCAAGAAGACGAAGATGAACAACACACCAATGAGGGCAACCATCTAGGGGGAGTAGAAGATGACTATGAAGATTCAAAATCACAAGTGCCACACCCAAGAGTACACCAATGCGTCCAAAGAGATCACCCCGTCGACAACATAATCGGTGACATCCAAAAGGTAGTAACTACTAGATCTCGAATTGCTAATTTTGTGAAAATTACTCTTTTGTATCCTTATGGAACCGCACAGGATTGAGGATGCATTGAAAGATCCGGATTGGGTGGTGGCAATGCAAGAAGAACATAACAACTTCAAATGGAACGAGGTGTGAGAACTCGTTGAAAGACCCAAGTTCAATGTCGTCGGCACCAAATGGGTCTTTCGCAACAAGCAAGACAAACACGGGGTGGTGACAAGGAACAAGGCGTGACTTGTGGCCAAAGGGTATTCACAAGTCGAAGGTTTGGATTTCAATGAAACTTTTGCTCCCGTAGCTAGGCTTGAATCAATTAGAATATTATTTGCATATGCTACTCACCATGATTTCAAGCACTATCAAATGGATGTGAAAAGCGCCTTCCTCAACAGACCAATCAAGGAGGAGGTGTACGTGGAGCAACCCCCCGAATTCGAAGATCAAGAGTTCCCCGACCACGTGTTCAAACTGTGTAAGGCTCTCTACAGCCTCAAACAAGCTCCTAGAGCTTGGTATAAGTGTCTTAGAGATTTCTTAATTGAAAATGGTTTTAAAATTGGTAAAGCAGATTATACGTTGTCTACAAAGCACTCTTTTTATTTGTCAAATTTATGTTGATGACATTATCTTTGGTTCAACTAACAAATACTTTTGTGAAGAATTTAGTAAGATTATGACAGATAGGTTCGAGATGTCCATGATCTGAAAGCTGAAATACTTCCTGGGATTCCAAGTGAGGCAACAAAAGGAAGGGACTTTTATAAGCCAAACCAAGTATACTAAAGACATAGTCAAGAAGTTTGGAATGGACAAGGCAAAGCCAATAAAGACTCCCATGGCAACAAATGGACACTTGGATCTAAATGAAGACGGACCAAACGTGGATCAAAAGGTATATCGCTCCATGATTGGATCCCTACTTTACTTATGTGCATCTAGGGCTGATATTATGTTGAGTTTGTGCTTGTGTGCAAGATTTCAAGCCAATCCTAAGGAGTGTCATTTGACAGCCGTAAAGAGAATTTTGCGATATTTAGTTCATACACCCAACCTAGGGTTTTGGTATCCTAAAGGTTCCAAATTCAATCTCATTGGATACTCCGATGCAGATTATGCCAGATGTAAAATAGATAGAAAATGTACCTCTGGTACATGCCAGTACCTAGGTAGATCCCTAGTTTCTTGGTCCTCCAAGAAACTTCATTGCCTTATCCACGGCCGAAGCGGAGTATGTTGCAGCTGGGAGTTATTGTGCACAACTCCTTTGGATGCCACAAACTCTAAAGGATTACGGTTACAATATGAGCCATATTCCACTCCTTTTTGATGATGAGAGTGCCATTAAAATTGCCCATAATCCCGTTGAGCACTCTAGGACCAAACACATGGACATTCGGCATCACTTTTTGAGAGACCACTCAATAAAAAGGAGACATAGCCATTTCCTATGTCAACACCGAAAACAACTAGCTCACATATTTACCAAGCCACTTGATGAAAAACGTTTTTGCGAGCGAAATGAACTAAATATCCTTGATGCTCGGAACGTGGCTTGAAAACATGCATACCTGTATGGCTTATTCAAAATACATTGATTGCATTACGAAAATCATCTCTCTATTTTCCCCAAAAATTACTTCAAATACTTGATCTTGATGAATTATGGTCATTGCTTGATTGTTGTATGTTTACTGATCATATTCATCAAGATTATTTAGTTGTTTTGCCCCCTATTTTCTCTATAAGCACCTTCGAATATATACGAATGGGCTAATTGTTTCTGTTCTGGTGACCACGGACTAGTCTGTGGTTACCCAAACTAGTTCGCACATTGCAGACTAGTCTGCAGAATGTCCGATAGTCCGAACTAGTCCGGTTGACCACAGACTAGTCTGATTTTTTGACTCCATAACCCTAGGCGCCGCCAAAACCTAATCTTCTTCATCCTCACAACTCACCTCACGTTCTCTCTCCTCACTCAAGTGCTCCCAAGGCAATTTCGTGCTTCCTCCATCAAATCCCCTCAAATTTCGGTGGGAATTGATCTCCATTGCAAGGGGATTGAAGACCACGGACTTTTCTGTACCTACAACTCCTCCATCCTCGAGAATCAAAGAATTTTGGTACATTTCCTCCCAAACCATTGAAACTTCGATTTCTTTCGTTTTGAATCAAATAGCTCAGTTCCTTCCAGTTAATGCAAGACTCCTCTTTGTATTACATCCTACTAGAGCTACTTTTGCATTGAGAAACACCATGGACCCTCTAGTTAGGGTTTGAGAAGTTGAACACCAGACTAGTCCGGTCTCTGTTCGGACAAGTCCGTTTCACCGGACTAGTCCGCACTTGAAGACCGGACAAGTACGATTTTTAACAAAACTCAACCTTAAATTCCTCTACGCAATGCGTTTCCTTTCCATCGATTCTCATCCATGCATTGTATAATCCCCTTCCTAGGACTATGTCGAGCTTCAATGATGAGATTTCCGACTATGAGGCGGAGATGGACCAAGATTCTTTGCTTCGGTCCTCGACAGGCCAAGGCAAGAAGCGACAAGAGCGTCCCTCCGAGCCGGCACCTACCCCACCTCAGGTGCGGTGCAAGGTTCTGGCCAAGAAACCTGCATCCAAATCAAAGGATGCAGCTGGCCCTAGCTCGGCGGCTTCTCGCCAAGATAACGGCAAGGGGAAAGGGACCACCAGCGGCTCGATTGGCCCTCTCAAGATGTCAGCTCCGAAGCAGGGGAACATGGATCCCTCCGAAGAGAAGTTCAATGGAAAGGGAAGTGATACGGCTTCCAACCTCAGAATGATGGATTGTTACAGCAGATCCAAGAAGGTAGCGGATGCCAGATTCTGGAGCAACTTTCACATGGATTACTATAGCTCTGTGTACGTCACAATGAAGACTCCGGTTGTCCGTAGCCAGTGGATTGACTTAAATCATTTTGAAAGGAAGAGCTGTGGTGCTTTTGATGAAGTGGTGGAGGCTGCAGCAAGGCATGGACTGAAGGACCTGTTTGCTTTCAGGTACAACTGGAATGATAAGATTATTGCTCAGTTTTATGCCACCTGCTACTTTGCTAGTGATGAAGAGGAGAGGGTGACTTGGATGACACATGGATCCAAGTACACCATTACTTATGATGAGTTTGCAAGACTACTTCACCTAGAAGACACTGGCAACAATGAGCTAACCATCAACAATATTTGTGTCTTGGAGAAGGACAAAACGGGTTTTCTCTATGACACTCACTTGACATTCAATCCTCCTTCCACCAAGAACATGAAGCCATTCTTCATAGTTCTCAACAGAGTCCACCGGAAGACCATAGCTCCAAAAGATGGAGGTGAAGGAAGTGTCCAAGGCTACCTAAGGACACTAATGAAGGTGATAAGAAAGAACCAGAAGTTTGATATCTTCGACTATATTTGGAATGACATGGTTAATATCTCCTCACACCGAACCGTTCATGTGGCTATGCACTCTACCTCATGTTCATGATTGAGAAAGTCACAGGTATTGAGTTCGTGAAGGATTTTGAGCACACTCCCCTAAGGCTTCGGAAGCCTACCCAAGCTACTCTCCCAGCTGCTCCATCTCCAGTGTCTAGCGAAGAGGCTCCGAGGAGAGCTCATGAAGATGCCAGAACTGATCCCACTACTAGGGCCCCTCCTCAAAAAGGGTCCTCAAGTGGTATTTTAAAATACTTGGCTGCCATTTTTGGCTCATGCAAGAAAGCTGAAGTGAAACTTCACAAGCTGAACAAGGCAATGAAGGCCGCCATGAAGTATGTCAAGGAAAATGTCAAGCATATTTGCCAGAAGCTAGAGATCGAGCCTATTGGATCTCCCATTATCTCCGATGATTCAGCTTCAGACTTCTCTGAGCTGCCTCCCCCCTCCTCCCCCCCCCCCCCCCCCCCGAGCTCGCATATTTTGGCATTGGGGGCACTTCTAGTGGATCCGCTCCTCCCCCTCCTCAACCTGAAGATGAAGACGATGAGAGGACAGACAGTGAGGAATGAGCCTCTAGATCCCTCCTCTCCTTCTTTTTGGTGCCTTGATGCCAAAGGGGAAGAGATTTAGGGGGAGTCACTAGGTCCTAGTTGTAGGTTGTGAGAGGAGAGCTCTATTTGTGTTTCTTTTGGGTTGTAAAACTTTGACTGTGCTCTATTATGTTATTGGACATGTGGTGTGAAACTATGACTTTGTTATGCTTATGACTTATGTGTTATGCTCTAAATTTTATATTCATACTTGATAACCTTGATGCTGTCATGATTATGCCATTTATCTTATTCATATCAAGATTATTGTTCACACACATGTAGTTTAGCATCCCACCATAAAGAGTGCACATATGTCTCATGTTTTCATTGCTTAATGTGTTCCAAACTCATATGTGCACCCTTTATGAAAATTTTGCACTTTTAATCATATTTGTGAAATCTCAATTGGTTGTCATCAATCACCAAAAAGGAGGAGATTGAAAGTGCATCTAGGCATCCCTTTGTGGGTTTTGGTGGATTTATGGCAAGCAAATGAGATCCTAACTAAATTGTTGAGATGAGCGCAGGTTTTAATGAAATAATGAAGAAAGCACAAAAAGAAGGGAGAGTGAGAAATCAAGTTGAAAGGACCTCAAGAAATTATTATATTACTCTTTGTGTATGGAGTGTATTGGAGAAACACACCCCAATAGCTTAAGCAAATTTTAATCACTCTCACTGCATAAAGTTATACAGGTCCCGACTAGTCCAATTTCTCTCTGTCCAAAATCGGACAAGTCCTTCCAAAGCGGACTTGTCTGCACAGTCCAGTTTTCACCAACCGGAATAGTCCGATATCACCACATACTAGTCCGATATCTCTTTGACTTAACACTTCACAATTTGCACGAAGTTGGACAAGTCCGATATCACCACGGACTAGTCTGATATCTTTCTGACCTAAATCGGACAAGTCCGATATCTGCACGGATTGGTCCAAAAACCTTCTGACTAAAATCAGACAAGTCCTCCAAGTGCGGGCTTGTCCCCAATTCACTAAGGGTTTCACCACGGCCGAACTAGTCCGATATGTGCTGGACTAGTCCGAACATCTCCAGAGAGAAAATCGGACTAGTCCGCCCCTGCCCGGACAACTCCGATAATTCAGGACACTTAGGATTTCTCACACGCCGCACACCAAACTAGTCCGGAGTCCACCACAGACTAGTCCGGACTTTAAAAACCCTAATGGTAACCTTTGGAAACCCTAGTATAAATAGAGGTGCACGACCCCTAATCAATCACTCTCGACTCCATGCGCCGTCACACCCTCCAAGAGCCTAGAAAACACGTCTCTTCACACAATCCAACGCAAGAAAGATCAAATCCTTGAGGATTAACTTTAGATCAAAGGAGAGACACGATTCTTCACGTTTTGAGCTCTTGGGTTTTATTCTCTAGCACACTCTTGTTCTTTATTGCATATAGTTCGAGTGTGTTGGTGGTGTATTCAGTTGTAAATCTTGAGGAGCCCTCAACTTATGAGAATGCCCCATGAACTTGGTGATTTGCCCTTTGTGATTAGTGGAAGAGAATCGGACTCCATGCCGATTCGACGAGGGTAGGGTTGGTCAAGACCCGACCCTTTCGTGGGCTCCTCTACGTGGATGTAGGTTGCCTTTGTGGGAACCGAACCACTGGATAAAAATCTTGTGTCTTTACTTTGTGCTTATTGTTCGTTGCATCTAGGGTTCAATATATCATAGTCAAATTACGTCAAAACTTGAAACTAAGGTTACCTTGTGCTATCTTCAGTTTAATTGAAGCAACATACTCTAGTTATATCTTAATTTCCACTGCGTAGAGTACTTGGATCGAGATCATCAATCAAACTTGATCGATCTAGTCTGCACACACTGGACTAGTTCGCACACTACCAGACTAGTCCGATTTATCGGTATTTGATCAAGTTGCTGAGTGTTGCAGGTTCCGACAAAAGTTCAAAAAGGTCTATTCACCCCCCCTCTAGGCCACATTCACTTATGAAAATAACTTGATGTATAAATCAAAAGCTTAATCAACAACTTCATATTCTTAATTGTGAAATATGCCTAGTTTATGGATCACATAAGCTTCATCCACAGTGTGAATCATATGTGTTACAGTATTGAAGATAAACAAGGAAAAAAATTGGCTTCATCCAAGAGTGGTTGTTAAGTCTAGTGGTCGGACTCCATCCTTGCGTGCATAGGCGTGTGGGTTCGATTTCCACTTCTTGCAAACCTTTTTATGGATGGGCGGTTAGGATTTCTAGATTTTAGTTTGAGCCAGACCGCCGGCAAAATGGGCCAAAAAAATGATTCAGATATATCCAACGAAATATGGATATCCGATCATTCGGACGGATATTAAGTTGTACCATTTCTGATCCGATATCCAAATTCAAATATCTAATATTCAATCCATATCTGATTAAGATCAAACAAAAACATATATGAACACGATATTTTTTGATCTGGTACCCAGACGGATCGGAAAATATCCGATCCGTTTTTCTCCCTAGCTGACATGATGGGCCGTAGGTTGAGCCTGAGCATGGCCCGGAGCCTATTTTTGCTTGTCGGGTCATGCCAGCACTATTAAAAAGAATTTTACAGGTGTCTCAAGTTTTTTACACAGGCGGTCCGTTAAAAATTATGCATGTGTTGTCAATTGATTTAATATTTACCTGTGATGATAGAACTTCACATACGGCTCACATAACCACACCGCTGGTGTAAACATACCTATTTGTATAGGCAGGCTTTGAATAACGAGCCGTCTGCATAGTAGCCTGTAATACGGGCACCATCGACTTCTCCGCACAACCACTATTCATCTTCTCCGCAAAACCGCGCTGCTCCCCATCGACAATTTAGAACACCAAATGGCTAACAAGAACACGCCGCCGCCAAGCCCGACGAGGGACCAAAAGGGTAAGCCGCCGCGACTGGACTCCCCCCCCTAACTTCATGCAAATGGAGTTCATCGTCCGCAACATGGCGCGAGATGTATTTAACAGTACATCTCGCTCCATACGGCGCCTTGGGCTCAGTACCCTTCCAGAACATACTGGAATGGGCACCACGGGCTACATGTTCGACCTCATCTATGCCGCCAGTCATCTCGACGATCTCTGGGAGACGATGGCGGTCGAACCCAGCGTTGAGAGCCGAAGCAACCTGGTGGCAGTGATGTTGAGGAAACCAGGTTTCCATGTTCTGTCGCTGAAGGCGCCCCAGGAGGGCTAGGAGCCCACCGAAGTCCCTTGCCGTCCTCACCATCGCCGTCTTCACTCTCGCCGCCGAGCGCCGTCCTCACCCTCGCCGTCTCCGCCAAGCGTTGTCCTCACCCTTGCCGTCACCGTCGACGTCGAGCACCATTCTCGATGTCGTTGTCGAGCGCCGCACTCAAAATATAGATTTTCCACTCTTTGTATTGTTACTTTGTGTAACTGTTATTTTGCATTTATCCATGTGGATTCCATCATCATTTTGATTTTGTGTAACTGTTATTTTTTTATCTCAGAATGTTCATATGTGATATCTCGTAGAGAAGACTATGAAGAATTTATCAATCGTCTTTGATGGTTATGATAGTGTGAAAGTAGTGTCTTTCCTCTTTGTCTTCATGGGCCATTTTTTCTCTCGATCCTGCAAAAACCTAACAGCTCGATTTAAAATTTGATGGTAGAGTGTTGCAATCCTCTAAGGTTGGATACAACTTCTTATTATTAGATATTTTTTCCACTTATACATCGTGGTCACTAAACATTGATGCTACAAATTTGATTACATCTTCTTTTTGAAGCTTAAAGATGAAAACGAAGAATACATTGATGCTATAAAGTGGGAGGTGGAACTTCAACAACCATGTCTTCCAGATTGTAGTTTGGAAAGCTTGGTGAAATGATTGCAGCTCGATCTAGATTAAAGGTGACACATTCGTTTCCTATTCATTGCAATGTTAGGGAGAGCAAGCTATGAATTGCAATGTATAAGCTATGAATACTAGATGCGAGTTGAGAGAAACTATGAATTGCTATGTTTCATTGAAATATATTTTGCAATGCATAAACTATGAATTGCAATGTATGAAGCTATGATTTGCATTGTATGAACTATGAATTGCAATGTATAAACTATGAATTTTTTGGGAATATATTTGTGATTGCTGTTATTTAAATTTGATCAAGAAATTAGAAATAATAGGGTTTAATTAGTTTTGTCCTAATGCTTTATCACGAGCGCAGGTTGTACGTTAGCAGTGGCGGACCTAGGATTTTATTATAGGGTATGCCAAAAAAATTACAAGTGATCAATAAAACTATTTATTAATTCAGTAAATAACTATAAATTTTGTAACATAAATTGGTATATATAAGTAAATACTCTTTCCGGATCTTTTTATTTGTCACCGATTAGTTAATAATGAACTAGCTGGTGACAAATAAAAAGATCTGGAGAAAGTAATATGATTAAATTGGATCAATTTCAATAGAAACAATTCAAATGTAATAATGATAGTTAAAAATATAGTCATGAGATGAACTTACAATATTACTTGCCCGGTTTTCATAACTTAGAAAAATAACATTTCTATGAGTATATGAAATTAATATTATGGCAATAGAAATTTATGTATGACAGTAGAGAAGCTCACTAAGTTAAAGAATATATAAAATTAATGTTCATATTGGACCAAATAATCTCACAATATAATGATCTGGATGACGTCTCTCTTTGTGATACAGAAAAAATAACCGATAAGAATGAACGAAACGAAAATAACACGAACAATGCTGTCAGGAGAGAAGGAGGAGATCCTCTTGTAGGACACCTGATGTATGGGGCTAGGTAGCATTCTTGGTATGGCAATCAATCTCGGCCGCATAAATTTAATTCCCGTGTGTGCCTGACTCAACCGACGTTGGCTTCAAAACAGAGCAGCAACCAATCAACGGAAGACCTCTACTACGTCAAAAGAAAGACCTTGAAGAGCTGTACATGCAAAAAAAAATGGAAGAGTTGTACTGGGACGTGGCTAGGTGCGGCTGGGCCCAGGGTATGCCGGGGCCCACCCGACATACCCTGTAGGTCCGCCGATGTACGTTAGGACTATTGACAATCCTTAAGAGCCGTATTTCGATCGTCAATTCACCTTATAATGTGCTCAAAAGAGAAACATAACATAGTGGTAGAGTTAAACACTAACCAATTCCACAAGTGTTACGTTTATTTGCATGCAGGTGAATTAATACCCAAAAATACCAAGACATGCAAAGAGTAATCCATAAAATTGGATTCCAACAAATCAGGCGACACCATGTGGCATCACATGAATCAAATTGCCCACAAACAGTCGTATCCGAGGGAATCTAGCGGCGTAGCACCCCAAAACATCAATAAGACCCACCAGTGAGCAACCTGAAGTAAGCACATGCGGATCACGACAGAGACTAAGTCGGTCGAACCCCCTTTTCGATCGACCCCGTCTTGGCGCCAATCTCGGTCAAACGACGCGTGTCGACTCCTCGTGGCTTTCTGATGGCGGGGATGACTGAATCGCGTGCATTTGGTGGCGAGAAATGACCCTTCTCCACCTATAAGTAGCACCACACACCTCACTCCACACACACATACCAAAAGTTGAGAATAGAATACCACTCCTAAGGTTTGGAGTAATCCTAGAGGCTACCAAGTAGAAGGAGAGTGTGAGACCTATGTGTGCAGAATACATTGACTTTTTGATAAAAGTTTTGAATATTGCCAAAACATTCTTTTTATCAAGGACTGACTCTAGGTCCGAGTTCCGACAAGGTCCGACAATAAGTCCGACTTGTTTTGGGTAGCTCCGACAAGGTCCAACAATAGGTCCGACATGTCTTGGGTAGCTCCGGCAAGGTTCGACGATAGGTTCGGCATGTCTTGGGTAAATCCAGCAAGGTCCTATGATAGGTCCAACATGTTTTGGGCAGCTCTGGCAAGGTCCTACTATAGGCCCGACATGCTTTGGTTAGCTTTAGCTAGGTCTGGTGCAAGGTCCGGTTAGCTTTGGCAAGGTCTGGTGTAAGATTGCAGTTGTTCTGTTTTTTAACTTGTAGGGTTTCAAACTTGCTTTACATTTATGGGAAATTTTCTTAGTATTCTTTTACTAAGTTTTTGAAGTGTTATGGCTGTTTACGGTGGTTAAACATTACTTTGGTTTGCAACATGTTTACGTGAGGTGCTCACGTAAGGTGTTGTGATTATCGGACTAATGAGAGTCAAGTCGAGGACTTGTGCTCGGAAGAATTTGTTGTTTGTTCATGTGCAGGTGTTGCTTGAGGTCAAGACATGGCTGGTGATGGGATCCATTGGACTAGTCTTAGGGAGAAGATGAGGTTCAACAACCAAGTTCAAAAGGAATTGTGGTTGAGTTGATCGGGCGGTCATGCAACATGGTTATGTCAAGAACAATACATATGAAGGTATCGCGGACGTTGTTGGAAGGTGTTTGCACGTGTGCAAGGAGTGCACGGATGTGTCAACATAGTTCCAACACACGATGAAGAGAAGTGGAAGTAATGAATTGGTTGGAAAGGTCCAACCTGCTGGATTATGCCTCAGGCTGCTGCTGAGGTGGTAATGTTTTGTTTATGGAAAATTTCGAGTTTGTTTTAGTTAGATTTTGTATGGGTCATGAAGTTGAGTTGTTTTAGAAATGCGGGATACGTTCCTAAGGTGTTTGTAAGTCTTAAGATTGCTTCTATCTTTGTATGGAAGAGTCTTGAGCAGTTATAGAAAGTTTCGGTTGAAACTGAGTAGGATTAGAGTCCTAATTAGGATCGAGTTGGCCTTAGGGCTGGTTATATAAGCAAGAGAGACCAAAACTCATGGTAAGACGATTTTGGGCTGTTCCTCTCATGTTTTCATCAATAAAATTTATAGTTTAGAGGAGCTTTTCTGCTTTGTTCGTCCGACTTGTTTCAGACAAGTTTTTCTCACCGAGTTTCTGCACAGCACTACATTGCATTAGTGTATTTATCATAACTTGAGTTTTATAGATCCAATTTACATTATTCTTTTTGGGTTGTAAACTTGATTATCTATCATCTATGAAAATTTCATGTTTATTGGATTTGTGGTTTCTGATCTACATGAGTTTCTTTGCAGTGTTCCAAATCTGTTTTTACTCGGGTAGAATATTTTGACCTTTGATTGATCTTTCGATCATAACTTGAGTTTTTCTCGATAATTTTTCATGATTCTTGTTGTAGTGTCTTTGTGACTTGATTATCTATAATATATATTACTTTTGTCATGGTTGAACACGTTTAGATCAGTTTCACACACGGTTTATTAATAGAATAATTTTTTGACGAGGTGTTTTTGTTGTTTTCGCTAAAAAAGTTTTAATCTACCATTCACCCCCCTCTGGTAGCTTTTCACGTGCTCTTCGATCCTGCAATTAGTATCAAAGCCACAGTCCTATAGTCTTTGTGATTTGCATGTATTTTGACTACTCATCATGGAGAAATACTTTGTAGAATCTTGTGTGTTTAATGGCATTGATTTTCAGGTTTGGAAGGCACATATGGAGGCTTTCATCCAGGCGCAAGGCTTCGCAATATGGGAAAAGTTGTACAAGCCTTATGACGTGCCACCAAACGATCAAGTCACGGCTACGAACATGAGAGATGTGGATAACAACAACAAGACGCAGAACTTGATCATACAAGGATTGACTCAAAGCGACTTTGATCGAGTTGCACACCTCCAATCAGCGTACGATGTGTTGAAGGCACTTGCGACTACCACAAAGGATCCAACACGATCAAGAAGGTAAGGTAAGATATGTTCAAGAAAGAGTATATGCACTTTGAGTTGCAACCAGGTGAGTCCATTGACGATTTATTTGCTCGCTTTAATAAAATTTAGCAACTTGCGTAGCGTCAATGTTAATTATTTAGATGCTGAAAATGCTAAGCATTTACTAAGTGCATTAGACATGTCAATTTGGGAGATGAAAATTACATTTATTTGTGAATCTATTGTCATGAGTACACTTACATTAGATGTGTTATATTCCAAGTTAAAAACTCATGAAATTGACATAATATCACGTAAGAACCGCAACAAGTCTCTTGCATTTGTTTCACAACATGGCATGCCTAGCTCTAGTCAATCTTCATCATGTGGTACACTTGCTTTTCTATCCTCTTTAACCCTTGAATAATTTGAAGAGTTTCCAGATGAGGAGCTAGCACTTATTTCTACTCGATTCTCAAAAGCATTGTAAAATGTGAGAACTCAAAGAAGAGGAAGTAGTGTTTCTCAATGATGCTTCGAATGCGATGAGTCTGGATATTTTCGTACAAATTGCCATAACCTTTCAGGTTCTACTCCTTGTAATGAGAAACGACAACAAGAATAAGAGGGCTTTTACAGGTCACCAATTGGTAAACAGGTTTGTCTCCAGACTTCAAGCTCTTGGCTCTAGCGATGTGGACATCGAAAGTGACGAAGATGAAGAGAATTTGGCAAATATGTGCTTCATAGCGGGCAACTCAAGATCAAGTATGGAGGAGGCAGAACACAACAACGATAATGAAGAGGTATGTCCCACTTGCAAAGAAATGTGTGATGCTATTTCTCGTGGCACTATTGTACTTAAGGAAAAGGACAAAAAACTTAGGAGCAATGCCATTAAAATTGAATCACTAGAATATGAAATTAATCTTTTAAAAACTTTGATTCCTAGTGATGATTCTTGTTCCTCATGTGAGCTTATATATGAACAATTGTCCTCTTTAAGAAGTGTGCACACCTCCACACTTGATAAACTTGAACTTGAAATTGAAAAGAACAAAAATCTTGCTGCACTTAATGATAAAAACTTGAAAGATGCTTGCTGTCCTACAATTGATTTGCATTGTTCTACTTGTGATGATCTTGATAAGAAACTACACAATGCTATGAATGAGATTTCTATATTGAACAATATTTTGCATTCTAATGAAGTAAAATATTGTTCTAATTTCTAACTAAAAGGAAAAACTTCATGCGAAAACTGCCTAGACTTGTCTAAGAAACTTGATGACATGAATTGGACACTAGAGCGGTTTTTTAATGGGAATAAGAACATAAACTTGCTGCTGAGTTCTTCCAAGTCCTGCAGTGATAAAATTGGTTTAGATTTTGATTCTGATGCTCATGCTAAGGCACATCCACCTAAAATTGAAAAGTCGTTAGGAAGTGATTTGATTCAAATAGTTCCTAAACATAAAGAAGTGGTTTTCAAATCCGCAGGGTGCTGTCTCAATCAGTTTCTAATAAACATGTTGCTTTCTCATCTAGACATGAACACAACGTTAAATTTCATTGTACCTACTATGATAGAGATGGTCATGTTATAGATTTTTGTTATAGACTATCTAAACAACAAAAAAGGAAAGAATGCAAGATAGATCTTATAACTCTCATGCAAAATTTGCTGCACACGCTGAATCAAAAGTTAGAAACATGCAACTTGTTGTAATAAGTCCAAAGCATGCAAAGTTTGCTCACAAATCTACTGTTTTTTTGTGTTACACATGTTACACCTCGTAGGTCAGTAGTTGGGGACAAAAATTCTCAAACTTTGGCTCATAAACCTGCTATTTTATCTCAGCTTTCGCATGTTATTCCTGATGGACGTCGTGTGACTCAGTACTGGATTCCAAAATATCTTTTGACTAACCCCAGTATTGAGTTATCAATGTATTGTGCTTCTATGTAGGTTACACACTTAAAGAAGGAGAACATTTGGATTGTGGATTCAGGTTGCTCACACCACATGACCGGTAACAAAGAATGGTTCTCCTTCCTCTCTTTTGTGTCACGTGTAGAAAATGATACTTTTGCTGATTATTCTTTAACTCCTATAATTTTTAAGGGTTCGGTTAGAGTTAATAATCACTACACTTTGAAAGATGTGGAACTTGTTAAAAATTTAAAATACAACTTGTCTTCTGTTTCACAATTGCTAGATGAAAATCTGGAAATTATTTTTATTTAAATTTTCTGCAAGGTTGTAGATTCAAATGGTCTGACATCTGGTTCCGAATATGAACCAAGTATAGCGTATATGTGTGCCCAGAAAGTTCATCACACATACACGGATGCATCAAAAATGATATACAAAATTTAATCATGCCTCAAATAGTATATAAGTATCTTATTACAATAATCCAATGGTTTATGAATGACAAGACTCTAATTATTGCAGTGAAAAACAAACTAAGTAGCACGACCCCTTGACGACGATACGCAACCTAGTACTCCACGTGATCCTCAGAGTACTCTCAAGTGTCTCCTGTAGCTGTTGGTGGGGGAATTGCAAGGGTGAGTACATGTCATACTCAGCAAGTATGGGAATAGATGACATGTAGCTAAATAAAAGGATGGAAATAAAATGGCTAATTGCAAGAAAGTACAATTCATAAACATGTAAAAGCAGTCTATCATGTCTATGCAAGTTTATTCCCTTCATAACACAAGTAATTACCATATCATGAATCCATAATTCTCATCGACCATCATAATTCATTTAATATCAGCCAACAATTAGTTTAATTCCATATGCCAATTCCATATTCTTCCATAAACCGACTATACTCATGTGACAAAACCAAACCCAAACCAAACCATCCTAAAATCCCAAGTCCAATTTTAATCATGTAGGTCATCCAGGTGCTCTTAACCGGGAGCATGGATATCATGATAGTTTTACACTCTGTAGAGGTTGTACCACTTTACCCACATGTTCACTATTTCATCACCTTTTAGTGACAAAGGAATCTCCATTATGCCGTCCCACACTTCCGTCGGTGTGTGGCCAAGAGATCACAAAATAGCCTTTCAAAAAAGACTACTAGTATGTACGGACTCACTAATGTTTCACTGGTAGGCTTGAATCTCCATTCTCCCACCCACGGTCCCCCTCGTGTGCCATGCAGATCCCAGGGTAGCCCTACTCGACTCCCATTCCTCGCGCCATCCAATGGTCCATACAGTAATAGCAGCACTCCTAATTATTCAGCTAAGCCGCACCCATACTTGGCTTTGTGGTGACACTATTGTCCTAGTATATTCTCGCATGAACCGGTCCTTAGATCTAAGGCAAGCAAACCACCATAACATCCAACCCAATCCACAAACCATGCTTGCTTAGATTTACCAAGTCCCATATTACCAATTAACCATATTCATCAATTCTCATCATCCATAAACTTCATTAATTCACAATTAAGTCATTTGGTTGTTTTCCCATCCCAATTAATTAGAGCGAAGCAAAAAGATAAAAGTCCTTCCTGACTGTCTACAATGTATCCCAAGCGACAAGGATGGTCAAACAAGACTAGCAAACACCTACTTTGGGCTTCCCATCAATTTGATATAAGCATGCAGTTTTGCAAACAAAACATTTAAACACATGATCAATATGATCAAGGACACTTGCCTTGCTCTGACGAATGGGGTTGCTCAAGCGCTTCGAAGTCTTGGTTCTGGAAATCCTCGTACACGGCCTCTTGAGCACGTCCCTATACTCATGATCACACAAATACAATAAAATACATACGAATCAACACGATGCACACATATTAATCAATATGCAATGACATGAATGCATGCAAGGTTCGATAATTAATTATCTACGGTTGTTTATTAATTAGATGCAACTAGTTCATATGTGTCCATGCGATTTTACGGGGATTTTAGCGAGAATTAAGGTTGCTGTTAAAATAGATAGGTGCAACTACGATTTAATTCCGGGTATTAGATCTAATGCGTCACTAAAATTCGTGTCGGAAAACGTATCCTACCGTATATGCGGTGGCTTCGAAGATTGTGGGACGGAGGCGTAGAGTAGACGAAGTAGACGGCGCAGCGATCCTCCGACGGCACGACGACGGCGGTGCGACGATCTCCAGCGGACGGCGGTTCGTTCCTCCTCTTCCTCTTCATCTTCTCTTTTTCTCCTCCTATTTCTCCCTGGCCGCAACCTCTGTTTTTCTACTGGCGGCTAGGGTTTTTTTCTCTGGCGGTGCTGGAACAGAGATTGCTTGTGTCGAAACCCGTGGGACATGTGGCTCCTTATATAGCCGGCAGGGCCCGATACCAGAGACCGGCTCGGTTACGAACCAGGCAGGGCACGACGCTGGAGTCATCGGGCTCGACCACGTTCCGCCGGCCGCGCTGGCACGTGTGGAACACGCGGCCTTTGATGAGGACATCAACACCCTCGATACATCCACACCAACTCAGCTACCGATTTCTGGTCCGATCACTCGCGCTCGTGCACGTCAACTAAACTATGAGGTGAACTCGTTCTTGGCCTTATGTCCATCTTATCTAGACCGTGGAACTACGTGCTTTCTTGTTTTGCTTAGGAACAATGGAGAGGAGCCAATAGGAAGGAAATTCGCGCGGACGGGATTTGGACAGCAGAACAGCACCAAATTGTGACGGCCACCACGCTTTCATACGGACTCCGATCTGGGCGTTCAAGTACTTCCTGGAAAGATTATCAAGTCTACTTTCAAACGGCTCTGGCCTCATGTCCATATCTATTGGAGTCGGCCGCAATAGTTATTTTAATACCAAGACCTTTTTCTGTCCAGGGTGCTGCATCACCAAAATTGGGCCCATGGCCCATGTATCGTTTGGAGTCCATTAGGGACTCGTGATTAGAGTTTCTCACGACCCTAGGGAGGTAATAAATAGTAGCAGCCGCCCTCATTAGTTGGTGGGTTTTTGTTTATTCGTAAGTTAGCTTCTGCTGCTTCCTTGTACACGCGCGTGTAGACTAGATCGCCCGTCTACTTGTATCCAGAACCCCACTTTAGATTGATTCAACAGATAAGTGCTTGTTCTTCTTGTTCTTGCGTGTTCTTCGATTGCTTGCAGGAACAAAGGCCCTCGTGGTCAGGTTGATTGTGCGCCAGCAAGATCAATCCAACTTCAGAGTCGGTGTACCGATCGCTAAGGCGCATCATCTTGGGGACGGTGTAGTCGGATCGCCAACGTCTTCTCCTCCACAAATCGAACCCTCCTATCCACAAATCGAACGTCTTCTTGAGATAAAAGAGTATAACGTCTAGATAAAGCATCAGCAATAACATTATCCTTTCCCTTTTTGTGTTTAATGACATAAGGAAAAGACTCAATAAATTCCAGCCACTTAGCATGCCTACGGTTTAGTTTCCCTTGACTCGTAATATGCTTTAGTGATTCATGATCAAAATGGACAACAAATTCTTTGGGCTACAAATAATGCTGCCATGTTTCTAAAGTTCGTACAAGAGCATATAATTCCTTATCATAAGTAGAATAATTTAGAACAGGCCCACTCATTTTCTCACTAAAATATGCAACAGGTTTTCCTTCTTGTAACAAAACACCACCCAATCCAATCCCACTAGCATCACATTCAAGCTCAAAAGTCTTAGAAAAATCAGGAAGTTGGAGAAGAGGTGCATGCGTCAACTTATCTTTCAGTATGGTAAAGGCGTTATCTTGTGTGGTGCCCCAAGAAAAAGGCACCCCCTTCTTCGTAAGGTCATTCAATGGAGCAGCAATGGTGCTGAAATCCTTCACAAAGCGACGATGGAACCCAGCCAGCCCTAGAAAGCTCCGCACCTGTGTGATGGTCTTTGGTACAGGCCACCCCTGAATAGCCTCTACCTTGGCTTGATCAACTTCAATTCCCTGTGGAGTAACAACATAGCCACGGAAAGAGACTCAATCCGTGCAAAAGGTGCACTTCTCAAGATTACCAAATAATCGTGCCTCACGCAAAGCATTAAAAACAGCACGTAAGTAATCAAGATGTTCATCCATGGATTTGCTATAAATCAATATATCATCAAAATACACAACAACAAATTTTCCAATGAATGCACGCAAAACCTCGTTAATTAATCTCATGAAGGTGCTAGGTGCATTAGTTAACCCAAAAGGCATGACTAACCACTCATATAAACTGAACTTAGTTTTGAAAGCAGTTTTCCATTCATCTCCTAGTTTCATGCGAATTTGGTGATAACCACTACGCAAATCAACTTTTGAGAACACAACAGCACCACTCAATTCATCAAGCATATCATCTAAGCGTGGAATAGGATGACGATATCGAATGGTTATATTGTTGATTGCTCTACAATCCACAAACATACGCCATGATCCATCCTTTTTAGGTACTAGAATAACTGGAACAGCACAAGGACTAAGAGACTCACGTACATAACCTTTGTCAAGTAGTTCTTGTACTTGGCGCTGAATCTCCTTTGTTTGTTCTGGATTTGTCCTATATGGTGCACGGTTGGGCAATGAAGCACCGGGAATGAGGTCAATCTGGTTCTCAATCCCTCGAAGTGGTGGTAGTCCTGGTGGTATTTCACTTGGAAACACATCAGAATATTCCTGCAAAATGTTAGCAACAGCAGGAGGCAAAGAATGTTGCACATCGTAAAGGGAAATCAAAGCATCTTTGCATACCAAGGCATAGGCAACAGAGGTGGAAGCACTCAGTTCATTAATATCAGATTTCGTAGCAAACAAGCATTTTCCCTTCTGAGATATCTCATTTTTCTTATCAAACACAGATTTGGCATTGTTATTGTTCTCAATGTTAGCATGGTCCTGATATTTAGTTTTCCTAGCTCTAGCAACATCATCTTGCACAATAGCTTCAGGAGACATAGGATGCAACACAATTTTTTTATCGTGGTAAAGAAAAGAATACTGATTTGATCTACCATGATGCATAGAATCTCTATCAAATTGCCAAGGTCTTCCTAGCAGAATATTACAAGCTTGCATAGGCACAACATCACATTCACGACATCCTTATATGATCCAATAGTAAAATTGATTCGCACAAGTCTAGTTACCTTTGCCTTACCGCTGTTGTTTAACCATTGAATGTAATAGGGATGTGGGTGCGGTTTGGTGCTTAGTGCCAGCTTGGTCACCATGTCATTGCTGGCCAAGTTGTTGCAGCTACCTCCATCAATGATCATGCGGCAAGATCGCTCTTTGATGACACACTTTGTTTGGAATAATGTGTGCCTTTGATTTTGTTCCGCTTTCTCCATTTGTGCACTAAGCACACGCTGCACAATGAGACTATCATAGCGCGCTGCATCTTCTGCACCAATATGCTCTTCTTGATGTTCATCGCTACCTGCATAGTCAGCTGCAAGCAAAACACATGTATCGTCATCAAAATCACTAGCAGATGAGTACTCACCGTCATCTTTAACAATTAGAACACGTTTGCTTGGGCAGTCACGCTGCACATGGCCAAAACCCTTGCACTTGTGACATTGAACGTCTCTAGATCGTCCGGTAGATGCTACGGAAGAAGCACTCTCGGTGGGCTTTTGGGTGGTCTTTACTGCTGGGCTAGTGGAAGAAGCACGTGGCTTGTTGCTGGAAGAAGAAGGTGCTGCCCGACTTTGTGAAGAAGATGGCGGAGAAGCACGCCCAGTTGAAGGAGTAGTCGTGCGTGGTTGCCATGAGCTAGTCTTTCCTGCAGAAATATTAGTTCTAGAGCTAGCTCGTCGTCCCTGCACTTCCCTTTCAGCTTTACAAGCAAGATGAAACAAACGGGTAACATTATTGTAATCTTTATAAGCAAGTATGTCCTGAATTTCACGGTTTAAACCACCCAAAAATCTAGCCATAGCTGGTTCCTCATCCTCGTCTAAATTACAACGCAACATACCCATTTGTAATTCCTGAAAATACTCTTCTACACTTTTAGCTCCCTGTCTCAATTGTTGTAACTTATTTAACAGATCACGTGCATAGTAAGAAGGAACAAATCTAGCCCGCATGAGCCGTTTCAAAGCATCCCAAGTTTGTGGTATGTTATTAGGATTTTTCATGCCATGTTCTATCTACCAAATAGAAGCAAAATCAGTAAACTCACTAGTGGCTGCTCTAACTCTTGCGTTTTCAGGAAACTCATGACATGCAAATTTTTTATCAACAGAAATCTCCCAAGTAATATATGCATCAGGGTCATATTTACCATCAAAATGAGGTATCTTAAATTTGATCTTGTTAAAACTATCTTCATGATTGCGTACCTCACGCCGACGATGTCCACCTTTGCGTTGTAGCCGGCGCCGTGGCCTAGCTTCCTCATCTTCCCCAATCTCCGTATCTGCAGAATAGTCATCTTCATTGTCATGTACAATACTAGGAGCATTCCTCACCTGTCCATCTGCGGTGCGTCCACGATCCCTCTCCTCAAGGTGCTGCAGGATGGCTCCAATAGAGGTGTTCAATGTTTGAATGGAACTCTCCAACGTGCTGATTTTGGTGTTGGTGTCGATCTGCATATTTTCCAATTGACCAAGGCGGTCACTGGTAACTCGAAAATCCTCATCAAGCGCTTCTGTGTGTAGCCGCACTTGGCGTTCGAAGTGTTGTATAATTCCCCGTGTGCGAGGTGAATGCACGTCTTCATTTGTATTTGCTCCTCCTGCCATGGTTAGTAGAAAAAAATCCAATATGAAAGGGTAACGTTATCCCTAGCTACAAAGGTGCTGGTGGAGATAACTCGCTCACTCTCAACCTGTTCAATCAAGCTCTTACCTGTTCTTACAAAGCTCAGCAAGAAGGTGATGGCAACCAGCAAGTAATGAACAACTTCAAAAGCAGGTGTCAATCTATGGCTTTAGGTGGCTGAACTAGCACAAGGAGCAAACTTTCACCACGTTAATCACAACAAGCTGAATAAATATTCTACGACAGTACTGTGCTGATCTTAGTCTAGACCGTACAAGAGACGCGAGCCGAGACACCAATGTCATCACCAAAAACACCCCAAACAACAATCTGATTTTTTTTTTATCGTTTTTTTTGTTGGGGTGGTCACCCAAACTCTCTCTAGATGGAATCAGGAGACCCTAGAACAAAATTTGCACATGCGGCTTTTGATCTTGCACTTGCCTTTTTTTTCTTCTCTAATTGCTTGTGGCTTTTGTGCGGCTTTTGATTTTGCACTTGCCTTTTTTTTTCTTCTCTAATTGCTTATGGCTTTTGTGCGGCTTTTGATTTTGCACTTGCCTTTTTCTTGTTGTCAAACTCAAATTACTAATCTGACTCAAACTCGAAGTAGCAATCTGATTCGAACTCGAACTAGTAATCAGACTCAAACTCGAACTAGCAATCCGACTCAAACTCGAAGTAGCAATCTGATTTGAACTCGTAATCTGACTCAAACTCGAACTAGCAATCCAACTCAAACTCAAAGTAGAAATATGATTTGAACTTGTAATCCGACTCAAACTCGAACTAGTAATCCGACTCAAACTCGAAGTAGCAATCTGATTTAAACTCAAACTAGTAATCCGACTCAAACTCGAACTACGAATCTGACTCGAACTAGGTGACCGAATGTGACACGAACTCGAAACTCTAGTGGTGCAAAACTAAAGACCAGCAACTTGACTCGTCGAAGCAACCATGAACTCAACAAGTCTTGACTAAGTGGAGAAAGTAAAAGGCACAATGGTCTAGGAATAATGGAAAAAAAACAGATCTGGTATTTTTTTTGGGGCTTTTTCTGGACTATAGGATGATAACAGCGGAAAGAAAAGTAATGGTAGCACTCTCACCGATTAACCTTGCTCTGATTACCACTTGATAGGATCTTGGTTCCCGATCTTTCGATGAGAATAGGAGGGTTCGATTTGTGGAGGAGAAGACGTTGGCGATCCGACTACACCGTCCCCAAGACGATGCGCCTTAGCGATCGGTACACCGACTCCGAAGTTGTATTGATCTTGCTGGCGCACAATCAACCTGACCACGAGGGCCTTTGTTCCTGCAAGCAATCGAAGAACACGCAAGAACAAGAAGAACAAGCACTTATCTGTTGAATCAATCTAAAGTGGGGTTCTGGATACAAGTAGACGGGCGATCTAGTCGACACGCGCGTGTACAAGGAAGCAGCAGAAGCTAACTTACGAATAAACAAAAATCCACCAACTAATGAGGGCGGCTGCTACTATTTATTACCTCCCTAGGGTGGTGAGAAACTCTAATCACGAGTCCCTAATGGACTCCAAACGATACATGGGCCATGGACCCAATTTTGGTGATGCAGCACCCTGGACAGAAAAAGGTCTTGGTATTAAAATAACTATTGCGGCCGACTCCGAATAGATATGGACATAAGGCCATATCCGTTTGAAAGTAGACTTGATAATCTTTCCAGGAAGTACTTGAACGCCCAGATCGGAGTCCGTATGAAATCGTGGTGGCCGTCACAAGTTGGTGCTGTTCTGCTGTCCAAATCCCGTCCACGCGAATTCCCTTCCCATTGGATCCTCTCCATTGTTCCTAAGCAAAACAAGAAAGCACGTAGTTCCACAGTCTAGATAAGATCGTGGAACTACGTGCTTTCTTGTTTTGCTTAGGAACAATGGAGAGGAGCCAATGGGAAGGGAATTTGCGCGGACGGGATTTGGACAGCAGAACAGCACCAACTTGTGACGGCCACCACGATTTCATACGGACTCCGATCTGGGCGTTCAAGTACTTCCTGGAAAGATTATCAAGTCTACTTTTAAACGGATCTGACCTCATGTCCATATCTATTGGGAGTGGGCCGCAATAGTTATTTTAATACCAAGACCTTTTTCTGTCCAGAGTGCTGCATCACCAAAATTGGGCCCATGGCCCATGTATCGTTTGGAGTCCATTAGGGACTCGTGATTAGGGTTTCTCACGACCCTAGGGAGGTAATAAATAGTAGCACCCGCCCTCATGAGCTGGTGGGTTTTTGTTTATTCGTAAGTTAGCTTCTGCTGCTTCCTTGTACACGCGCGTGTCGACTAGATCGCCCGTCTACTTGTATCCAGAACCCCACTTTAGATTGATTCAACAGATAGGTGCTTGTTCTTCTTGTTCTTGCGTGTTCTTCGATTGCTTGCAGGAACAAAGGCCCTCGTGGTCAGGTTGATTGTGCGCCAGCAAGATCAATACAACTTCGGAGTCGGTGTACCGATCGCTAAGGCGCATCGTCTTGGGGACGGTGTAGTCGGATCGCCAACGTCTTCTCCTCCACAAATCGAACCCTCCTATTCTCATTGAAAGATCGAGAACCAAGATCCTATCATCAATCTTTTCAAGGTACTTTTACTCATGTCCTTAAGCATGTTTTCATTTTCACTACTACTATCAAAGTCATCATGCAAGGAAATTGAAGAGGAGGATTTAGATTTGACCTTCTTTCTTCCCTCCATGGCCATGAGGCAAGTTGGCTTCTTCATAGCAATGGTTCTCCATAGTTGGGGAAGAGTTTCTTCTCCGTAGTTGTCTTCTTCATAGCAATAGTTGCTATCTTCTCTTCTTCATTGGAAGAGCATTCCTCATTTGAATCCCACTCCTTTCCAAGGTGGGCATGTCTGGATTGCTTCTTCTTCTTGAAGTATTTCTTCTCCTTGGACTTGCCCTCCTTCTTCTTCTTATTTTCTTCATGTGGGCAATCCACGATGAAGTGGCCATACTCCCCACAATTGTAGCAATCCCTCTTTGATCTTATTTTGGGCTTGTCTTTACTCTTCCTTTCATGATGGTAGCTCCCCCTCCTTCTAAACATCCTCTTGAAGTTGTTGATCAAGAGTGCCTCTTCCTTATCGGTGTTCGGGCTCTCTTCACCACTCTCTTTCTTTTCTTGTGATCTTCAGGATGTTGCCTTGAATGCAACATCCCTTTTCTTGGAGGAGGGGAGCTTTTGTAGATCATTGTAGAACATAGCTTCTTGCTCCATTATCTCGTGGTTGATGATTCTCCCAAGCACTTCTTCGGGAGTCATCTTGTGAAACTTGGACTCTCACGAATTAGTGAGCAAAGAGTGACATTTCGAGGCATGAATGCTCAAATCATCCTCTTTACCACCTCATGGTCGGTCCACCGTGTGCTTCTATAAGACCGACTCTTGTTCATGAGAGTCTTGAGGCAGTCATACATGTCCTGGGGCGACTCACCATCCATGATGGTGAACCTCCCAAGCTCTCCTTCGATCATCTTGATCTCCGCCTCCCTAATGACACGGTTTCCCTCATGCGCCGTCTTGAGGGTGTCCCATATCTCCTTGGCAACCTCAAACCCTTCAATGCGGTTGAACTCCTCTCGATTCAATGAGGAGGTAATCACTCCAATGGCTTGAGCATTGCGATGGAGGAGGACGGCTTGCTCCGGAGTGATGTCTTCATCATTCTTGGGAAGATGTACACCTGTCATAACAATTTGCCACAAACTAGAGTTTAAGGAAATGAGATGCATCTTCATATTATGCTTCCACATAGAGTAATCATTTCTATCATACTGAGGAGGTTTGCCAATGGGAATAGATAAATAGTGATTGCTTGCGGTAAGTTGCTCATAGTTGTAAGGATATCGGGAGTAATCTTGTAAACTACTCCCATTGTCGACATTGATCGGAGCAATTGTCTTGATCTCCTTCTTGGGCACGTTGAGCTTCTCACGAAACCGTGCCTTGAGCATATGAACTTTTTCGTCGTCATTTGGATCATCTTGAAGAACATCGACGTTCTTCATCTTGGTGTCATCAACAATCACCGGAATCTCGTTGTCACCCCTTCTGGCCATTACTTCTTCAAGTTGTTCGACTCTTGGTGGAGAAACCTGCTTTGATACCAATTGAAACGCCTAGAGGGGGGTGAATAGGCAATAAGACCTGGAATGACTTAATCAAACGATATTAAACTCCAGAGGCTGGACTTGTCTGGACAGGGCCGGACTAGTCCGCTCAGCACAGGGTGAAAACCTAAAAACTTGGTTTTTACAAGTTATTTGCAGAATTTAAGTTCACCGAAGAGGTAAGCAATGTGTGGTAACCTAGTACAACTTAGATTGTGAAGTTAAAGCACTTAGGTTACAAGATTTCAACAAAGATCAAAGTGAAGAAATGAACAATAAGAACCCTAATGGCAATGCTAGTGATTATGAAATGTAAAATGACCAGTGAGACAAGATTTATCCCGTGGTTCAGCTCCACGAAGAAGCCTACATCCACATTGAGAAGTCCACACAAGGACCGGGTCTCACTTGACCCTTCTCTCACCAAACCACCATTATAGCCAGCTTGGTTTCCACTATATCAATGGGTAATTACCAAGTTTGATTGGGGATGATCACAAGTTGAGGCTCCCACAAATCAATACAATGAGGAGCACATGAAGCTCAACTCACACAAGCCACAAAACACAAGATAATGTGCAAAAAGATCAAACCGAGAGCCAAAGCACGATGATCTTCCTTCACTTTCCTCCCTAAACCCTAATCTCTTCAAGATTTGGTCTTAGAGGGCTAGTAGGACAAGTGGAAGGCTTTGGAAGGCCCTAAGTCACTTGTGGCGGCTCTAGAGTTCAAGAGTTATCGAATAGGGGCCGGGGATCCCCTTTTTATAGGGGTCCCGGCAACTAACCGTTGCCACCAGGGCAAACCCGGACTAGTCCGGCCTTGTGTCACAGACTAGTCCGGCCTTCCGGGACCACCAACAATTTCACATCAACAATCAACAAAACAAATGATGTGTGCGCCAACATTTTAATTTCACACGGCCACTGACAACACGGACTAGTCCGGTTCACTACGGACTAGTTCAAAGTAGGACAAAAAGGTTGGGTCCGTCCCAAAACAAAAACAACTGTGTAGGCCCAGACTAGTCCGACCACAGGGGTGGACTAGTCCGGCCCTCTATGGTTTTCTCTCGGTTTATCTCACTAAGTCTCAAACGGACTAGTCCGCATCACAACGGACTAGTCCGAACTTTTCCAGAGAGCTTTGGTCCGTTCAAAAACGGACAAGTCCGGTCTTTAGGGACTTAGCTCCAACTCCACAAAGGGATGAACGGACTAGTCCGTACACATACGGACAAGTCCAAACTCATCCAGAGATGTTTAGTCCGACTCACATCGGACTACTCTGTCTGGCCAGACTAGTCCGGCCCAGAGGCCCGGACTAGTCCTGCCTCCTAGGGTTTTTCCTCATTTTGGCTTCTCACTTAGGTTTTTCTCTCAACCCCCACTTTGATCCCTCTAGAATGATCTCAATGCACATGATACATTCACCCTCACACATGATACGGCTCACTTAAGCTCAATACCATAGAAACTCTAATTTCTATGCTCTGTTTTTGTTGAGGGATTTCATTTCATTTCATCCATCACACCTGTGCTTAATATCAACTCAGCTCATCAGTCTCTTAATTATCATCATCAATCATCCAAAACCCACGGGGATGCCTAGATGCACTTTCACCTGGGCCATCTCCGGGTCTGCAACCACTCCGCTCGCCGCGCCCTAAGCCTAGAGGTGGGCAAAAGAACAGGAAACCAAATAGCCGAATAGAAATAATCGGAACCAACACCGAATACATTGGAACCGATTAAACGGATGTAATTTCGGTTGCTGGATTGCAAAAACCGAATTATTTACCGGTTTTCAGTTTTTTTTCTCGGTTAACCGAGTGAACCAAATTAAGTATGTATGTTTCAATCCAGCCCACTATGGCCCAGCCGCTCAGCCGCCTAACCCTAAATGCCCACATGCAGCCTCGGTGTCCCGTTTCGCCAACCCTACTCTCGTCTATCAGCAACAAGTGCATGTTGCTGCCCCAGGGTCCTCGATGCTACCTGTTGTGCCACATGCGGCTCTGACGTCCCCGACGCCTCCTCTTGCACCACATGCAGTTCTGGCATCCCCAACGTCGCCCACTGCGCCACGCATGACCTTAGTGACCCTGTCGTCGCCCGCTGTGCCCCGTGCGGCACCGGCGTCTCCGACATCGCTCGCTGTGCCCCGCGCGTCTCCGGTGTCCCCAATGTCACCCGCAGTGCCACACGCGGCCCCAGCATCCCCGACGTTGCCCACTGCACCACGCGCGGCCCCAACATCCCAGACATTGCCCACTGTGCCTTGTGCAGCACCAGCGCCTCCGACGTCGCCAGCTGCGGCCCTGACATCCCCGACGTCGCCCACTGCAGCCCCGGTGTCCCCGATGATGCCTGTTGCACCTTGCGGGCCACCGGTGCTACGATACGCTGACCGCGCTCCTGTCTATCAGCGACGAGCGTGGGTTGGTGTTCCGCCCTCCTCCTGCACCGAGCCTCGGGTGTACCATCCTCCGCTGCTCCGCCGTGACCCTAGCCACATTCAGCCGGTGGTGATCCTGCGTGCCGCTGGGGTCCTTCGACCGGTATAGCAGTTCTTCAGGATCATCCTCTCCTCGATGACCCCTCCACCGCCTGACACCTCACTGACCTCACCTATCCCCTCCTCTGTCCATAGCGCCCTTGCCGATCCCCACTGGCGTCAGCCTATGGAGAAGGAGTATGTGGCCTTGCTTGCCAACCAGACCTGAGACCTGGTTCCTCATCCCGGTCGTGGCAATATTGTGATGGACAATTGGGTGTTCATGCATAAGAGGAAGGCAGATGGGTCTCTGGAGAGGTACAAGGCTCGGTAGGTTCTTCACGACTTCACTCAGCGCCCCGGTATCGACTACGACGAGACCTTCAACCCAGTGGTGAAGCCGGCGATGATTCGTATTATTCTGTCGCTGGCTCTCTCTCATTCTAGGCCTGTCCACCAGTTGGATGTCTAGAGCACCTTCCTCCGCGGCACGCCGGCAGAGATGGTGTAATTCAGTCAGCCAACATGGTTTGTTGATTCAGCTCACCTAGACATGGTATGCCGACTGAACAAGCCCCTGTACAGCCTGAAGCAGGCATCTCGAGCTTGGTACAGCCGGTTCGCCTCCTTCTTGGTCTTGCTCAGCTTCGTCGAGGCCATGTCAGACACCTCACTCTTCATCTACAAGCGTGAGGATGACACTGTGTACCTCCTCCTGTATGTCGATGACATCGTCCTCACGACGTCCAGTCCGGTTCTCCTTCAGCGCACGATCCGCCTTGCAGCGGGAGTTTGCAATGAAAGACATGGGCCAGCTTCACCATTTCCTGGGCGTTACGGTCGAGCACCGCCCGGGCAGTCTGTTCCTCCACCAGTGACAGTACTGCCTGTACATCCTCCAGCGAGTAGGCGTGGCTTATTGCAAGCCGTGCTCCACTCCAGTGGACACCCAGGCGAATGTCTCCTCCACCGACGGTGCCCCTATCGCTGACCCCACCACTTACATGAGTCTTGCAGGTTCCTTTCAGTATCTCACCTTCACCAGGTCGGACATCTCCTACGCGGTTCAGCAGGTGTGCCTTCACATGCATGATCCGTGGGAGCCGCATCTCACCGCTGTGAAGCGGATACTTCGGTACATGCGCGGCACTTTCAACTACGTCCTCCTCCTTCGAGGAGACTCGGCTTCTGTGCTAGTCGTCTACACCGATGCTGACTGGGCGGGTTGCCTGGAGACCCGTCGATCTACCTCTGGCTACACCATCTTCCTGGGCGGCATGCTCGTCTCCTAATCCTCGAAGCGGCAGTCTGTGGTGTCACGATCGAGTGTTGAGGTGGAGTACCGCGCTGTGGCCAACGGCGTGGCTGAGGCCTCCTGGCTCCACCAACTGCTTCAGGAGCTCCACTCCTCCGTCGCTTGGAGCACGTTGGTCTACTGTGACAACGTCAGTGCCGTCTACCTCTTCTCGGACCCCGTCCAGCATCAGCTCACGAAGCATGTGGAGATTGATCTTCACTTTGTTTGTGAGCGGGTTGCCCGTGGCGAGGTTCGGGTACTCTACATTCCGACAACGTTGAAGTTCGCTGACATTTTCACGAAGGGCCTCCCTTCGTCGTTGTTCACCGAGTTTCGGTCCAGTCTCAACATCCTTTCTTGTATTAGGGGTAGGAGTATTTTAGTCATTTCGGGTGAGGCTTCTTGGCCCCCAAGTAATGTAACCCTATATGTAACCACTTGTCAGGCTAACGATATCAATCTATTCCCTCCAATTCCTACCATGGAAGTCCTAGACAGAATACTAATGAATACTGAATGGGAGGAACATTTTTCATTGGTACAGGTAATCAAGTTGCCCATAATTTTTCTGACCACAACCCCTTGTTGCTGTAATCTTTAGAGCAGTGTGGGAAAGTTAAGATAGAATTCCAATTTGAGCTAACTTGGCTCAAAAGTGAGTAGTTTTTGCAGATTGTGAAAAACTTTTGGGATGAACCAACCAAAAGACCAAACCACATTGGGGGCTGTTCTCTTTAAACTGAAAAAAAATTAAAAAGTACCTTAAAGGGTGAGGGTATGACAGAGCTGAAAAAATGAAAAAAGAAAAAAGAGGATATTTTAAACAGAATAAAATCCATTGAGGAGAAAGAAGAAATTGATAAAATATATGAATCTGAAACCACGAGTAAAATTCAAATGCAAAAGAGCTCTTGCATATTTTAGAAGAAGAAGAGATATACTGGTATAAAAGAAGTCATGTCAACTGGCTACTAAAGGGGAATAACAACACAGCATGTTACCATTGAATTGCTAATGGCCGCAAAAGGAAAAACACAATTTTTCTCTGAAAAAAAGGAGAGGAGCAGATTGTGGGAACAGATAGGTTACTTGAACATGCAACACAATATTATAAATCCCTATTTGATAAACCTGGGAACTTGACTTTTGAATTGCAAACTGACTCGTGGAATATTTTTTTTTCGAAAATGGCCCTTAGGCATTTTATTAAGAAGAGTGCAAATTTTTACATAGCAGCCATTCGGGAATGGGTGCAAGGCAATAAAAGCAGCCAAAAACGAAAAAGAAGATAGACACACAGAACAAGAACTAGCACAGATGGCTCCCTAGTTGTTTAGGATCGACGCCACCTGCTTTGAGCCAGCTAGAGCCCAGAAATGCAGCTCATCCCGTAGCATTCGGAAAATGGTCTCGATCTCGTTTTCCTGGTCATGGAAGATACAAGCGTTCCATTCCCGCCATATCGGCCCATAGACTGAGATGATCACAGATCTTGTCCCCTTGCTTCGCTATGATGAAGAAGTTGTTGCAATGTTAAGGAACCAATCCATGAGAGATGGGACTATGTTCAGGGTCGTTGGGTTTAGGTGATCCTCTGACACCAAACGACTAACTCTTGCCCACAGCTGCAGAGACAAGGGACATTCACAAAACAGGTGACTGACAGTTTCTAAGCTTCGGCTACATAAGGGGCAGAAATAATTATTCGGCCACCCCTGGCGGAGCAGCCTGTCCAATGTCCATATACGGTCCTGTAGAAGCAACCAGGTGAAGGTTTTATACTTTGGTGGGGCCCAATTTCTCCAAAGAGCCGCAAGAAGGGGAGAGAGCACTCCACCCGTAAACTGGAGCTGGTATGCCGAGTGTGCCGAGTACTGCAACGCCGGGGATAAATGCCAGCAGACCGTATCATCCTCTGCATCATTTAATGTCTGATTGGCGTCCTCCACCATCATCCACAATCGAAGAAAATGTGGAAGCTGATCAATTGGGATGGCCCTCAAGGTATCGCGGATCCATCTTCCTTGATGTATAGCCTTTGCCACGGTGTTGTCCTTCCCTATGCTGTGTTGATACAGGTCCAGAAACAGAAGGGCTGATGCCTGGCCGTTCATACAGCTAGGGTGCCAGAAGTTGGCCTTCTGCCCATTTCCAATGGTGACCACCGTTGCTACTGCAAATAGATTTCTATCTGAATCATCAATCGGGAGTAGTGAGCCCTGCCAAGCATGATCCTGGTGCAGACAATCACCCCACAACCATCATAGCCTAAGGGCTCTACTGAAGAGTTGGAGATCTACGATTCCAAGCCCGCCATGGTGTAAGGGACGACACACCGTCAGCCCGTTAACTTTGCACTTTCCCCTATATAGTTGCCCATCCCCTACCCAAAGGAAGTGGCGCCTCATTTTGTCCAGTGCTTTGATGAACCTCTTCGGTGGGTTAAGAGCGGTGAGTGTATAAGCAGCTATTGAACTCAGTGTGGTGTGAACCAATTCTTTTCTACCAGCAAAAGATAGTAACTTTCCATGCCAGCCCTTCAACCGCTCACCACAGCACGATCTTGCACAGCCTGGAGGTGCACAAGTCGAAGCCTCCCTGGCAGCAGAGGTAACCCTAGGTATGTTATTGGCCACTCAGGGCGCTGTCCTGTGAAACCGGCCAAGACAGGTTCCAAATCGATGTTGTCACAACTAATCAGCATTACAGCTGATTTGCTCTAGTTAACTGCTAACCAGTAGCTTCTCCAAAGAGGCTTAGGAGACTCATTGTCGCTTGCAAGTTGGCACTGGATGGGTTGATAAACAAGCCCACATCATCGGCACAGATTGAAACACGCATCCTGGCATGACGATACCAGAGTGGGGAAAGGGCTCCGACCTCTGTTGCCCTTTGAAAAATGTAGGAGAGAGTATCAATGGCAAGGATAAATAGGTGGGGGAGAGGGGGTCTCCCTGCCTCAAGCCACGCTCATGAGTAATCTGAGGGACAGACATTCCGTTCAATAGAACCAAAGAAGAGGTCGTGGCCAGGAGGGCAGCTATCCAGTCTCGCCACTGATGGGGGAAACCACGCTGCTGAAGGAGATGTAGCAAGTATTCCCATGACACTGAATCAAAGGCCTTGGATATGTCTAGCTTGATGAAGAGCATGGGTGTTTTGGTCCTGTGACAATGCTTGATCACATTCTGGACGTATAGAAAGTTCTCTTGGATATTGCGCTTCCTGATGAATGCACTTTGAGATGAGGAGATGATCTTGTCAATGATTCCTCTAAGTCTGATCGCCAAAGCCTTTGACAGCAACCGCACGAAAGAGTGTATTAAGCTGATCGATCTAAAATCTCCAGCTTCCTCTGCTGATATGGTTTTGGGCAGTAGCATGATCATAGCAGAGTTGACATTCTTTAAGGAGTTGGTACGCAGATAAAAAAAATCCTGAAAAGCCTGGAAGACCTCTCTCTTGATTATGGTCCAACACGATTTATAAAATGTACCATTGGAACCGTCTGGTCCAGGAGCTTTTTCAGCTGGGATTTCCACAACACAGGCCTCAAGTTCAGCTTTTGTAAAGGACCTATCAAGCTCAGAGTGGGGTATTTGAAGCAGGTCCAGCCAGCTCCAGTTGAGAGAAAGAGATCTCCTACGCCTTGTGCCTATGACGGCAGTGAAATGGTCCTAGAGTAGCTGTTCCTTATCTGAATGGGACCATGCATATGTACCTGTCCTCTGCTTCAAACATGCGATGCATTTTTTCCGAGCTCTCCTATTGCTTTGATGTGAAAAAATTTCGTACACACATCTCCTGAGCGGAGCCACGTTATCCGGGATGCCTGATGCCTTCGCGATCTCTCAATAGTAGCCAGTCCGAGCACCCGCGGCTTTAGGTCCTTCCTTAGCTGAGACTCCTCCGATGTCAGTGATCGAATTTCTCCAGCTCCATCCTGTTATGAATATTGGATCTTATATTATTAAGGAGGCCTGAGGCCTCTATAAATAGATGTATAGAGATGACAAATATGCAAATAAGCCCCTAACACATCATCTAATATATATATATATATATATAATATTATATCTCTAACACCCCCCTCAAACTCAAGGTGCATCAAGAACATTGAGTTTGAAGAGTTAAAAATCCAAAAGGTGAACTTAAAGGTGGTGTCACTGAGCAGAATCTCGAAGTAGATGAAACAGCAAAATTGGAGCAGATAGAAATAGCAGGCACAACGGAAGAAAGACAAAGCCAGTCAAGCTTCCAAAGATGTTGTGAATCACAATGACGAGGGCCAGTACCAACCAGAGATCGTCCGTGAGCAACTCCCAAAGTCGTAGACCACACATATGTATACGCATACGAGGAACCCAGTAACGGTAATTGATGCAATTGAAAAGCATCAAACACTGCACAACTGGAATTCCGGTCGAAGAAGAAAAAGTCATCATGAAGAAGATGACAGGCGACGGTGAGAGCGCAAAATATGCAGTAGCGGGCGACGGGGAGAGCGCAAATAAAAGTGGCACAAGCAACAATTTCTTTTTACCAGGCAGAGGCGAAGCTTCCAAATAAACAATGGATCAAGACATCACAGACATCCAAAACGAAGGTGCCCAAAAGACGTCAATTCCATCCTAGATCCGAAGAGGAACCAACGCCACCAGTTTTTTTAACCTGAAACGTAGATGCATTACAATGACATCACGCTAACGTCATCTTGATGTCAGCGCCAATCCACACCATGGCTCTTCCTTGACAGCCTCCGTAGTCTTCGTAGTCTTCGATTGAGGCTTCGTAATCTTCCAGGTCAAATCGCAAGGGCAACGGCTCCAATCAAGACGTCTCCAGGTGTTGCAGGTGGCCAGAACGAGGCACCCAAGAGTGACCGAGCGGAGTGTGCTCATGACGAGACGCGTGATCCGGATTCGAACGAAATTTCGGCAGCATAACCCCGCTATTCTCCACTGCACGCCCAAAAATGGTGCAGCAGAGAACAACAGGGTTACGCCACCGAAATCTCGTCCAAATCCGGACCCGCGTCTCGTCACAAGCCACGCCCCCTCGGTCACTCCGAGGTTGTCCAAAAAGGGACAATTCCGAACCTGCACGTCTCACATGCCAATGGCATGTGAGACGTGCCGATCCGAAATGGGTAATACATTGCTATAGGTTACGTTGCTCATTTTCATTTTGAGGTCATTTAAGAGAGAGGAAAGAACTAGAGAAAGACTGAGAGGAAAGTTGGTCTTAGATGACAATTCCATGACAGCTTTAGGGTTAGCTGCTGTAAATAGATCAGAGATGAAACCACTTCGTCGGAGTACGCCATCCACGCGCAGGTGCTTGCCATCCTCACCGTCGTCGTTCGCCTTCGTGCCCGTCTACACGCATACTTTACCTTACCACTAAATGGGCCTTGTTGGGCCTTGTCAAGCCGGTCCGAAGCCCATTTATGTATATATAGTACTTGAACACTCAAGCAATCAAAATTAAAATTGTAACCATAATTCAAAAAACTAAGCAATTCAAATAAACCTAAACATAACAATTACCCATTGTAATTCATCAATTTATCAACTCAATTCTAACATAAGCAATTCAATTCAAATGAGAGTAGTTCAATTCAAATGAGAGCAATTCAATTCAAATGAGAGCAATTCAATAAACCTAAACATAACCATAATTCAAATGAGAGCAATTCAATAAACCAAAACATAACCATAATTCAAATGAGAGCAATTCAATAAACCTAAACATAACCATAATTCAAATGAGAGCAATTCAATAAACCTAAACATAACCATAATTCAAATGAGAGCAATTTAATTCAAATGAGAGCAATTTAATTCAAGTAAATGCATGAGGCGAGGAAATACTCGCAACGAAGATCGGCGGCGGAGTTGGGGGCGCAGGGACGGCAACGACGGGCCGGCGGCGGGGCGATCGGGGTGGCTCGGGGTCAGGGCGGCGCCGCGGGGGCGGTCGGGGCGGCTCGGGGTCGGGGCGGCGCCGTGGGGGCGGGGCCGTGGGCACGAGCAGGGGTGGCGGCCGGGCGGCGACAGCGGGGCAGCGTGCAGGCGGCGGGGGCGGCGACGGCGTGCAGGCGGCGGGGCGGCTCGGGTTCGGGGCGGCTCAGGGTCGGGGCGACGCCGTGGGGGCGGGGCCGCGGGCGGGAGTAGGGGCGGCAGCGGGCCGGCGGTGGGGCGGCGGGCCGGTGGCGGGGGCAGCGACGGCGGGCAGGCGGTGGGGCGTCGGTCGGCGGCGGCGGTTAGGAAACGAAGCGGCGCGCGTGAAATGAAATAGGCGCGCGTGCGCGCGCCGCTCACGCGGTTAGGTTAAATCCACAACTTACGTCGGCTGTAGGTACTTACGTCGGCCGACGTCAAGACCGACGTAAGTAAATGTTAACTTACGTCGGTCGTTGAACTTACGTTGGCTATGGGCCGAGGCCGATGTCAGTACTAGTTATTACCGTCAGTTCTTTTACTTACGTCGGCCAACCGACGTAATTTATTTAACTTACGTCGGCTACCAGGCACCGACGTAAGTTACTTAATTACGTCAGCCGGCCCACGTAAGTTGCACTGGCCGACGTAATTGTCCGCCTTTCCTGTAGTGCCTGGTCTGACCAGGTCAAACTGTCGGATAAGACGTTGTGTAGCACGTTGCACCACCGGTATGTTGGGGAGGTTGACCACCCTTGCACCGTGGCAAGAAGGGGTCGGTGGGGCCGAGCTGACTCGAGTGGTGTTGCGCTGGAGTAGAGGAGGTGGTGGCAGGATGGCAGCAGTGGGCGTTTCAAACATCTTGGTGCAGAAGGAGTCCAAAACTTCAGACGCGGGAGTTATAGTCCCAACTGGAGTGGCAGCAGCAAGGCCCGAGACAGTAGCAGGACCCTCAGCTGGTGGTCCTCCTGTTGGGAGTCCCTCCTCAATAGTCTAGAGAGCCTTATCATCCGTGATACACGTCCGGGTTGGGCTGACACCCACTGATGAAGAAGCAAGATCAGTAGAGTTGCGAAGCAGAGGCAACATAGAGGCTTGCAACAACATGGGATCAGGGTTGCATGTGGTCATTAGAGAGTGAATCCCTTTCTCCTTGCTGGTGGGGCTAACAAGAACCATGAAGAGAGGGTCCGCCATGATGCCAGGGGACCCCGGTGCGACAGAACCATGCTGTCCATAGGTTCCCTTCTTCAAAGCTTCAATCACTGGAGATGGAAGTGGTGAGTGATGATGCACCGGTGACGCCGAGCGACGCCTCTTCCAGCCTTCATCATCACGGCAATATGGGTCGCGACGTTGTAGCCTCATCGGATAGATGGAGAGGGGGCGACCCCTGCTGGGATGGTCAGCCATAGTTGCCAGCTCCTCCCTGCGATGGACTCCAGTGTAGCGTCCCGAGTCCGGCTGCGAAGGCCTCTGGCGCGAGCGATCTTCTGTGAGGCGGAGTTTGGAGCGAAAACCCAGGATCGGGTCCTTGCGGGAGGAGCGGTCATCCCCGCCGTCATCACGATGATTAGTAAAGGAAACCTTCAGTTGATGACAGGTCACTTGGCTATCAGGTCGTGGCCGATTGATCCTGTCATCTGACACCCCATTGACCCAATCAAAACTCATGCAGCGTCGCTGGAAGTGACCACTGGACTCCCGGAGGTGCTGACCGGTTGACGCGGACCAGTCAAAGATTTCTGCAATGTGGATGACCAGGTCAACCACTATCCCTTTCGGTGGATAGCGAGAGGCAGGCACATCCAACAGGTGAGATAGACGACTCAAGTCTGCCATCCACGCCCATAACACACAAAATTATGTGTTCTCTCTTGTGTTGGAGCGGTCCTCGGACCTGTCAAACATGCACAAATCTCCGAAGACCTGCTTGAGCCCATCCTCTGACCAAGCATTGAGAGGCAGGTTCTCCATGAAGATCTTGACATGGAAAGGCCAGCAGGCAGGTGCAGACCCAACTCTCCAAGGCCTATCCAGAAGACATGCATCTTACAGGAAGACATGACCCCTATTCATCAGAAGGGCCTGCTGCTCGCGATCGTCGAAGCAGACGAGGAAATCCTCTGAAAATTGGCGGGAGACCATGATGCAACTCTGCGGAATGCCCAGTTGGGCGTTGATCGCCGCTGCCACCTCCAGAGACGAGGCTTTGGTGCTTCTATCCAGCAGATGGAGCAGGACCGCGGTCCCCTTGAGCTTGATGCAGTCAGACATCATGGTGCCTTCAGGCACCACAGCAGCAGAGCCGCTCGCCGGGCGAGCAAGGGGGAAGCCAGGGATATGGGCCACTGAGTTAGCCATGGTAGTGCGGGGGTCTGAATGTTGATGCTTAACCACTACTTCAGCATAGGAAGTGGGCGGTCTGTGCTCCTGGCTCGGCAAGGTTGGGAAGGTCAATATGGAATGGATGTTTGGCCTTGGTTGGGGGATTGGAGCTTTGGGAGGTGCTGGGCACACACGAGCGAAGTGACCACTATTACCACAGGAGAGACATCTTCTTGGCTCACGGCAGTTCAGACAGCAGTGATCTGTGGCGAGACAACGAAAACACCTCCCCCAGAAGACGCTTTTATTGACCACAAAGCGACAGGCTGGAGGCTGCATTGTTGCATTTGAATTGAAAGTTGTGTGTAACACAGGAGTCCGGTTGAAAAGTAGCTTTCCTGAGCAGTCAGCTGAATCCTTACTTTCCCATGGAACCTTTGTCCTAGACTTGGTTGCATTGACTGAGAGCAATGGAACCTTTCCTTTGTCTACCTCCGTTTATCCATGGCTTACAGTATTTGTCACAGTCTTCGCCTTCAATGCAGATGAACCATTGCTGCTTGATGGGGAGCTTCCCTGAAGAAGTTGTGCCTCTTTAGCTGCTTTTGTTTGGCCTGCCATTAAAGGATCATCGTCGGAGCCAACCTTAGATGCAGATTTTGTTCCTTTTCCCACCAATCTAACAGAGCCATCCTCTTGAATGTTGAGTCTTGGGAAGTCTTCACCCAATTCGGGAAGAAACTGCCTCACTTGATTGCATCTCAGTTTGAAGAGGACATTGGATCCACGCTTCCGATCTGATGTGTGGAACTTCAGCAATAAGATTTGGCGAAGTCGAGGAGCTTTGTGATCTCTGCAATGGCTTCCCCTCCTCAATGGGTCTGACCAGCAAGGACAGTTGCTTTACTTTCGCGCCAGTTTCTGCATCAACAGGTCAGCTTCCAGACAAGCTTGCATTTCAATGTTGAGGCTGCTTTGGAGTCAGATCTGGTCGTGAAGACATCAGAGACGTGTCCTGAGTGATCTCATGACCGGTGCCCTCAGCAGGCTGAATCCTTACTGTGTTCTTCAATGCTCTGGGACAAGCTTGCTACAGGAGAACCAGAGATAGCGATGTACCAGCAGGAGGCGCGCCTGAGCGGAGGCCCCTGCCCTGATGGCAGCACAGCGGAGAGCACAGTGGTGGAGCTTTCCATTCAACGTCTTCCAAATCCTCCATAGACATCAGCATAGAGGTGAGGAGGGAGGGATACGTACCAGAAGAGTGTTCCATTAAGGCACTCTTGAACAGAGAGGTGGTCGTAGGGGACATGGCGAACGAGGCCATTTCACCGCATGTCGTCCCTCCTTGGGGAGGGCTTCTGGACCAAAGGCTTGAATCATCCTCCGACACGGTGAACGAGGCCCGGAGAATCAGGAGAAGCGAGAAGACCTTTGGCTCAGCTTCGACAGATCTAGGGTTGGAAGAAATAGCGGGGGGTGCAAAGCTCTGAGAATGGCGTACAGACTAGAATGGACTCCCCTGAGAAGCAAAACGAACTCTGGGAAGAGCCTTCTGGGAGTTGGAGTTCTACAGTGGTTGCCATGGCCGGCAGCAGCGGGTTGGGCGGCAGGGGGTGCGGGGGTGTTCAGACACTCATTTCTCCTCAGCCACTCAGAAAACACTTTGTCGTTAGGTCAATATTTCATACTTGTGGAATATGGAAGAAGAACACATTACTCATTAAACCTTTTTTGGAAACAAACATTCAAGCTGCCTTATTTCAAATGGAAAAAAACAAGGCAATTCGTCCAGATGGCCTGCCTGTAGAGTTCTTTCAAACTTGTTGGCCTATTATCAAACATGATTGCATTGCTTTATTTAATGATTTTCATGTTGGTACCTTGGACATTTACAAAATCAATTTTGGGGTCATTACTTTACTGCCCAAAGTGAAAAATGCAGAGAGACTCCAACAATGAACCCATATGCTTGTTGAATTGTCTGTACAAATATTTTACGAAAGTGCTGACTATAAGCCTAGAGCCTATAGCACAGATAATTATAAGTCATGCCCAAACTGCTTTTATACTAGGGAGGAGTATTACGTATAGCATCCTGACCTTGCATGAAATATTTCATGATACAAGGAGGAGAAAAAAATGGGAATGGAGTAGTTCTAAAATTGGACTTTGAAAAAGCTTATGATAGAGTGAGTTGGCAATTTTTGTTTAAGAACCTTAGAGCCAGAGGTTTTAGTAGCACCTGGTGTGACTGGGTACAGAGGATAGTTGAAAATGGTACCATTAGTGTCAAGACTAACAATAAAGTGGGTCCTTATTTCAGCAGCTACAGGGGAGTGAGACAAGGACATCCCCTATCTCCCTTACTGTTAAATTTTGTCTCTAATGCTTTGAGTAAAATTGTAATGAAGGCTCAGTCTAATAGCATGGTGAGATCTAGCTGACACCCTAATCCCCAACGGAATTGCAATTTTGCAATATGCAGACGACACCATTTTATGTTTCAAACAAAATGTTGAGTGTGCAAGGAATTTGAAATTGTCATTGTACTTGTTTGAAAATATGTCGGGGGTTGAAAATCAACTTCAATAAGAGTGAAGTTTTGACTGGGAGGGGGGCAGGAGGTTGGAATTAGATTCGCTGGAATATTCGACTGTCAAGTGGGTACATTTCCTCTGAAATACTTGGGATGCCAGTTAGCTCAAAGAGGACTTGTGTTGTCGTCTGGCAGTTTATGGTAGACAAGGTGAACAAAAAACTTTACACTTGGAGAGGGAATGTCCTGTCAATGGCAGGACATACGGTTTTAATTAAAGCTAGCTTATCTAATATTCCCACCTATAGTATGTCGATGTTTTTGTTATCCAACTCGGTGATTGATGTGCTGGAGAAACATAGAAGAATATTCTTTTGGCAAATGGGGACAAGAAAAAGAAATATCATCTTGTTAAATGGGAGAAAGTTTGTAAAAATAAAAATAAGGGAGGTTTAGGCATTAAGACATAAAAAAGATGAACTTTTATTTATTATCCAAGTGGTGGTGGAAATTTGAAAAAAGAAAAAGGGTTGTGGCAAGATATAGTCAATGTGAAATATATTAATGATAAACCCATAGGGGTTTTGAGGAAAAAACAGTGGGGGTCTCCAGTATCGAATGATTTGTTAAAAGTAAGAAACCTATACATGAAGAAGGAAATTTATCTTGGGGAATGGTAAAAAAATACGGTTCTGGTCTGATGTTTGGTTGGGTGACCGAACCATTAGCGATCTATACCCTATGTTATTCCTGTTGGCTGTAGATCAAGAAGTGTCTGTACATGATTGTGCCAGGAATACCTGGGCAATAGAATTCAAGATTCAATTGCCAGTGTTCCTGCATGTTTAGTGGTATGATTTGGTGAGCAAACTCAATATGCTAAGCTTAACAGAGGGAGAGGATGAGGCTATCATGAAATGGAAAAAAAAAACTGGATGTTTTCCAGTTAGATCAATGTACAGACATCTTACTAGGGGTGAGGTGGTGGTGGTGGTGGGGGTGGGGGTCCCAAAGGATTTGGAAATCAAAAGTTCCCCCAAAAATCAAAACTTTTATGTGGCTGCTTTGTAATGATGCCATTTTAACCAAAGGTGATGTCTCAAACAGAAATTGGAAAGGAAATGCCTTTTGTTATTTTTGTAATGCTCATGAAAACTGTGAACATCTCTTCTTTACTTGCCCAGTAGCTAAAGTGATATGGCCATTGGTGGCAATCAGTCTTGGGCAGGTAAATAGACCCCTCTCGTTTAGACAATACTTTGTGTGGATTAAACAAACATTACCAAATGGTGATGCAGTGTATTTTTTGGGCTCCCTGCAAAATGTTGGGCAATTTAGAAAGCAAGGAATAAAGTTTTCTTTGAATGGAAGTTTGTTAAACATCCTTGCGATATTATTTGCCATGCTTGTGTGCTCATGTCATACTGGGCAGGTCTATTCAAGGAAGATTAGCAACAAGTGGTACACTCCGGAGCGGACACAATGCTTGCGTCTGCGATGAAGATCATGGAGGAGCAGGGCCCATCGTACGTCTACCACCAGTGCCAGAGGAAGAAGCAAACGATCAAGATGAAGACATGACCGGCTGAAAAATAGCCGGTGAAGAAGAAAAGGTTTCACTGGAATCGGGATGAGAAGAGCGACGAAGATCACCTGATGCTGGTGTCATACTAGTGCCATTAGTTTTGTAATGTTTCTTAAAATCAGATTGTTCTAAAAAGTCATGTACTGGCTTTTTCATTTTCACGCACGCATTAAGTCTGTTAGGGTAGAGTATGTTGTGTTTGATTTGCATTAGTATGTGGTGGTAGGAGGTGAGTTTTGGTAAAAGTTGTATTGTTAGATATGGGTCTGCTCAAGGAGCAGGGGATGTACTTGATCTCTGTTTCTATGAAATGGAGGTGGAAATATTTCCTATAAAAAAAAAGATTATCAACAACTTCAAGATTTCTCAATCTTGCATGTAGGTGGAGATCGCCATCACTGTATTGTCCTCCATGCCAACATATGCAGTGTGCACTCTCTTGCTACAAACAGGAGTTATTAAGAGAATTGATAAAATACGAAACACTATGTTTGGAATAGTAACAGTTAGGAAAACTAGAGCACTAGTTGTGTGGAAGAAATGTTCAAGGCCTAAAAAGGATGGGGGTCTCGGTGTCATACATTTGAAGCTCCAGAATGAAGCACTGCTTCTAAAACACTTGGATAAATTTTATAATTGCAAAAAAGTTTCATGAGTAAATTTGATCTAAGAAAATTATTATGGTAACTGTTAGGGATATAATAGTACTCTAGACGCTTGTTCTTTCCACGCTCTGGGTCTTTACAGCTCAAAGCATATTCTTATGCTACTTGGGCTAGTGATCCCTCTGATCGTTGATCTCTTTCTGCCTATTGCATTTTTCTTGGTGGTTCCCTCATTGCTTGGAAGACTAAGAAGCAAGTAGCAGTTTCTCGTTCGAGTGCAGAGGCTGAGTTGCGTGCTATGGCTCTTCTGAGTGCAGAAGTTACTTGGTTGCGATGGTTGTTTGAGGACTTTGGTGTTTCTGTTGGTATGTCGACCCCTCTTTTGTCTGACAGTACAGGTGCTATCAGTATTGCTCGTGACCGGTCAAGCATGAGCTTACCAAGCATATTGGTGTTGATGCTTCTTATACATGAGCACAGGTATAGGACAGTGTTGTTGATCTTCAGTATGTGCCTTTAGAGCTTCAGCTGGCGGATTTCTTCACGAAGGCACAGACCTGAGCTCAGCATAGTTTTTATCTCTCCAAACTCAGTGTTCACCTTGAGTTTGAGGGAGGGTGTTAGAGATATAGGAGTTATTTTTATTTTCTCTTTTTCATAAGGGTTTTTCTGCATATTTATAATCCCTTATACCTCTATTTATTGTGGTCTCTAGCAGTCATAATAATACAAACACAACATTCATAACATTTCTTAGCTAGGAGCCTTGAACAAGTATTATATCCACAAACAATCAGGTATTTTTAACTAAAAATGGACTGTCAAGAATTATTACTCAAAATAAAATAATTTCAGAAATAAAGTTTGGTTATCACCAAAATATACATAAGGTGAAAGAACATGAAAATTTGTTAATTTTGAAAATGAAAAGGCAATACCTTTGTTTTTTCACAAAGTTCTGGTATGAAAAATGACGTCTCATCAATCACAACATCAGGGCATAATTGTTTTTCAATGAATACAACAGCTGCAAGTGATGATGTTAAAATCACCCTTTTGACAGAGGAAGCTTTTTTGCTGGAGCTCAGAACATTGAGAGTTCCTCTAACTGCTGGATCAATCAACTCAACCTAAAAAAATTGTATAAGCTGGGAAACTAGACATAACTACATTCTTCGTAAGTAACAGCCTATCCATAGATGTGTCAACTAAATGAAGGAGGATATACGACGAATTTCTTAATTTGAATTCTATGTTTGCATACATCTAGGAGAAGATTCTAATCACAAGACAACATTGTTATATGCAAGTCAAAGATGTTATGCACTGTTCTATGGATTAAGGAATCCTTGTATTAGGATTAACTATTTTCTACAAACAGTTTTTATGAGAACTATTTGATGTGTTTATTGGATTTAGGTCTATGACAACATTAATTTTAAGCAATCTCAGTTTTAAAAATATAATTGTCTTACACACAACTAAAATCAAAGACTCGAACTTATAATTTCAGTGAACAATTTATCTACTGGCGTGGAGCACAGATCCATATAGCTAGCTAACTTTAAGAGTGTCGAGATTTTTTTATTGGCAAAGCATGTCATGGTACCTTAACACTAACGGAATAAGAATTGCAAATTGTTTGAATTTAAATAGAAAAGGAATTGCAAACCTGAGGATCTTTTGGGTTACTGAAGAACGGTGAAGCTGTATGGAACACACACTCACAACCCTCTACTATGGCATCAAAGGAACCTTCTTCTAATAAATCTGCTTTGAAGAGCTGCAGTCTCTCAGCAGATCCATTTAAAGCACGCAAATGTTCCGTCTTCTTAGGATCAGCTGAAAACCAGTAAATGGAAGAATTCTTAACTGGTCATCCCATGCAAAATGTAATTGTGAAATAGAATACAACTGCGAGCTATAGTGGTGCATACATGTAATTAGTGATTACTGATTTATTTGGTACACAACTCACTCCATATCTTGTTTCCTGCCAAAATAGCTCTGACCATTTTTCTGAAGTATTGTTTTTGTTATGAATTGAGTTTGTATTATTATGAGGGTCAGATGAAATAATATATAGATGTACAAGAGATTACAAATATGCAGAGAACCCCTCAACAAATGGGAAAAATACAATATACTCCTATATCTCTAACACCTCCTCAAACTCATGGTGAATCACAAACACTGAGTTTGGAAAGGTAAAAACTTGCTGAGCTCGGGTTTGTGTCTTCGTGAATAAATCAGCCAACTGAAGATCCGAAGGCACATACCAAAGATTAACAACATCAACCTAGACATGTGCTCGTGTATAAGAAGCATCAACCTCAATATGTTTGGTAAGCTCATGCTTGACTGGATCACAAGCAATTTTGATAGCACCAGTGCTATCAGACAAAAGAGGATTTGGCATAGAAACAGAAACACCAAAATCCTCAAGCAACCACCGTAACTAAGTAACCTCTGCAATAACAAGAGTCATGGAACACAACTCAGCCTCTGCACTCGAGCAAGAAACTGATGTCTGCTTCTTAGTCTTCCAAGTAATGAGAGAACCATCTTGAAAAACACAATAAGCAGAAGAGATCGACGATCAAGGGAATCACTAGCCTAAGCAGCATCACAATATGATTTGAGTTGTAAAGAGCTAGAACGTGGAAAAAGCAAGAGTCTAGAGATAGTCCAACCACTCAAAGCAAGTGACTATAGTGGGTATGGGTGGGAGCCAATACAAACTGACTCAAAATATGAACAGGATACGATATGTCAGGACGAGTGACATCAAAATAGACTAGACTTCCTACAATATGATGATAACGAGTAGGATCAACAAGAGGCTCACCATCAGTAGGTCGAAGGTGAACATTGAGCTCCATGAGAGTCTCAACAGTCCGGTGATCAGTAACAGAAGTTGGATCAAGAAGATCCTGAGTGTACTTCTCCTGAGACAAATAAATTCTCTTAGATGCAGAGGAAATCTCAATTCCAAAAAAAAAGAGAAGAGGATCAAGATTGTACATAAGAAACTGCTCACTAAGACGAGCCTTCATGATCGCTATGTACTCAGAGTCCTCTTTCAGTGATGATCATATCATCAACATAGAGAAGAAAAAAGTTTGACCAGAAGATGAAGTATGGACAAAAAGCGCAGGATCATGAGCACTGGCAGAAAAACCGATAGCAGTGACCATAGATGCAAATCGCTAAAACCAACATGAGGAGTCTGCTTAAGGCCATAAAGAGAGCAACGAAGGTGACAAACCATACCCTCACGGACAGAATACCCAAACTATGGTTGCATATAAACCTCCTCACGTAGCTCACCATTAAGAAGGCATTCTTCACATCAAGCTGGGAGATGGATCACGCACGAACAGAGACCACAACAAGAAGAGTGCGAACAGTGGTCATATGGGCAACAGGAGCAAATGTCTCATCATAGTCATGATCGTGTTCCTGCTGGAAGCCACGAGCAACTAGTCGAGTCTTATAACCCTCAAGAGAACAATCAAAGTGAGTCTTAACCTTATAGACCCACTTACAGGTGATAGGATGAACATGTGGGGACAGGGCACAAAATACCATGTGTCAGTGCGCTCAAGAGCAAGAATCTCCTGAGCCATCGTATGTTGCCATTCTGGATGAGGAACAACATCATGATACATAGCCGGCTCAGAGAGAATGGTAGCAACAAAACAAGAAGGAGAGTACCGATCAGGAGGCTGATGAGAGCGATGACCACATCCAAGAGGCTGCTCAGAAGAAGAATCATCATAAGGAGATGATTCCTTAGAAGAAGAGAGTGCCTCAGGAGAAGATGGGTCATCAGACGAAGATGACTCAACTGGAGTAGATGGCTTATCGGAAGAAGGCATAACTCGTCGAGTGTATATCTGTGTCACAGGAGGCTTCATAGTATAGTCAGAGATCATAAAAGAAGGCTTCGAAGAGGACACTATGGGACGCGACACCGAGTATGAGGGAGGTACACTAGCAACGGAGGTATTTGGAAAGGATAGGAACGAAATCGGATCGACCAAAGATACAGAAGGAGTATCCGAAGAAGGATGGGGATAGAAAGGACGTGTCTCAACAAAAGACAACATCCTGTGAGATTCTCATCCGCCGACCAATAGGATCCTAACAACGATACCCCTTATGCTCAACACTATATCCACGAAAAACACACTCGACCCGTCGATCGATCGAGCATTAAGCTTAGTGCGCTCACGAGGTGAGACCAACACATAGCACACACAAACAAAAAGACGATGGCTGGAGTAGTCAGGCATCTTGCCAATAAGACCTCGGAAAAGAATCTCACCCTGAAGAGCAGATGAAAGTTGAATGTTAATCAGATAAGTGGCAGTAGAAACAGCCTTGACCCCAAAGTGAGGACGAACAGAGGAAGCAAGCAGAAAGGCATGAGCAGTCTCAAGGAGATGCACTACAGGAAACGCGATCATTTGCGACGGCTAGCTTTATTTGCAACGGCCAGCCATTGCAAATAACTTAAATTGCAATAGCATGTCCGTGGTCGTCGCAAATAAGAAGACCATCGCAAATAAGGTCTAATTTGCGACTGCTTCGTCGACAGCCGTCGCAAATAAGCTTTTATTTGCGATGGCCAACCATAGGGCCATCGCAAATCAAGTAGCTGTCACAAATAAAACCTTATTTGCCACTGCTGCGGAAAGTACCATCGCAAATAAGTTAAATTGCGATGGCCAGAAGATAAGGTCATCGCAATTAATAGTGTCGTCGCAAATAAGGGCCAATATCGGCCCCATCAGACCCCAACACCTCATCCTCCTCCACCGCCCCCGAATACGCCGCCGCCGCCTTGCCGCGCCCCCGCCGACCCCGGCCCCACTGCAACACCTGCGCCTCCGGCCCCGCTGCGCCCCCCACGCCTGACGCTGTTGTACCCCCGCCACCGGCCCGCCGCCCCCGCTCCAGCCGCGCCCTCGCCGCAACCGGCATCGCCCCCGCAGCGCCCCCGCCCCTGCCGCGCCTCCACCCCCACCGTCCCTACCTCGGACAGTAGCGCCTGCGGCGGCCCCTCCGTGGCCCCTGCGCCCCCCGGCCCTGCCGCGCCCCCCGCGCCTGAAGCCGTCGCGCCCCCCGCTGCCCCCGGCCCCGGACAGCAGCGCCTCCGGTCTCCTCCAACGCCTCTGCCATCCGTCTGACGCCGCTGGCCCGCTGCTCCACGCTGCACAAGTAATTGTTACTTACTAGTTAATGTAGTTAGATTCATAGTTCATGAATTGTTAATTTCTAGATAATTAGTTGTTAATTTTTAATTGATGATTAGTTGTTATGCTATTTAGTTGCTAATTGTTCTTGTTGATTAGTTGTTATGCGAATTAATTTTTAGGTTGTTGTTAATTAGTTGTTAATTCTCATTAATTGTTAGTAATTGCGACGTCTGGGTCGTCGCAAATACATGTGTGGGGCCCTCCAGCCCCCGGGCAATAACTTGCGATGACTTTTGTAAGCCGTCGCAAATAAGCTTATTTGCGACAGTGGTTGTCGCAAATAAACTTAATTGCGACGATTTATTTACGACGGCCAAAAACCATCGCAAATAAGCAAAGCCGTCGCAAATGGCTTATTTGCGACGGCTTTTGCCTTATTTGGGATGGCCCTGGCCGTCGCAAATCGTCAGTATTCCTGTAGTGATGTCTATCCTTGTGCCCGGTCACACCATTCTGAGCGCCTGAACAAGAAAACTGAGCAAGAGTGCCTTCGTCAAAAAGAAACTAACGAAGAGCATTAGAAAGGTACTCACTAGCAGAACCAGCACGAAAAACACGAATAGACGTGTCAAAATGAGCACGAATCATAGCTGAAAATTTTTTATAGATAGATAAGGCCTCGTTACGATGTTTCATAAAGTAAATCCATGTTTGGCGAGAAAAATCATTTATAAAAATGATGTAATAACTATGTCCTCCTTTGAAAACAAAAGGAGTTGGACACCATACATCTGAATGAACAAGATCAAACGGGCGCTCAAGCACTACTTACTAGAAGGATAGAGAAGCTGAATCTACTTCTCTAATCGGCAATTCTGACACTGAGCTAAGGACTAAGAACTAAAACTGATCCTAAGACACTACGACGAACTAAGAAAAATAGGCGAGAACGACAAAGATGTCATAAACAACGATGTCACTAAGCAAAAGACGAGGTGGATGGAGTAGCAAAAGCGGAGCTAACAAGACTAGCAGGCACAACAGAAGTAAGACGAAGCTAGTCAAGCTCCCAAAGGCACTGGGAATCACGATGTCGAGGGCCAGTGCCAACCAGCCGACCCGTACGACGATCCTGAACATAACAAAAATCAGGATCAAGAATCACCCTACAGTTATGATCAGTGTGTTACCCAGCAGACATAAGCTGCATGGTCAGGTTGGGAACATAGAAAACATTAGGTACATCAAAAGAGTGAGATGAAGGAGTGCCTTGTCCAATAACTGAAAGAGGAGAACCATCGGCGGCATGAATAGTAAGAAAACGAGGAGAAGAACTCAAGGATGATAAACAGGTGGAATAAGGAGTCATATGGAATGAAGATCCAAAATCAAGAATCCATGAATGAGTACCTGAACCAGAAGTGGAAGGTAGTCCCTCAGAGGAAGACTAAGAAGCGGCAGTAGAACCTGAAGGTTAGAAGGCGGAGTCACAAAATTAGCGGCTCTTGATAATATAGAGGCAACAAGGTGACGAAGAAGCACGAGCAACTGGGTATCTATAGTAGTAGAACTACTCTAAGATTCTCCAATACTAGCACCACCAGCACCCTGTGAAGAACGACGAGCCTGAGCACCAGCAGCGTGTCTAGTGGTTGAAGAATGAGCCACCAAAACTGAAGAGGTTAGCAACAAGCCAGCATCACGAAGCTGAGTCTCCTCATTACGAACACTAGAGAGAGTGTCCATAAGAGAGACACAAGGATGACGAGCGAGCAGCTGAGCACAAAGGGGCTCAAACTCATCATGAAGGTGGGTCAAGAAGTCGTAGGTGCATCAAAGTTCAAGTGCATCCTTCTGACTCTAACAAGATGAACATATATCTGATGATAACTGGGTACCAAGAGTGTCAAGCTGATGCCAAATAGCAGACATCTGAGCAAAGAACTCCTCCACTATGGCATCCCCCTATCGTAATAGCTGCTTCTAACGAATAGCACCAAGATAAGTAGACTGACCAATAGACTCATAACGGCAACGCAGAAAAGCTCACATCTGGTGTGCATACTCAAACTCAACTATGTCTGCAACAATACGATCCTTCATACTAGTAGCAATAATAGTACTAGCTCGAGCATCATCATCCAACCATACCCTGTACACACTGAAGTCTGACTCGTAGAAAGACGAGTCTCAAAATCCGAAAGCAGCTTCTTCTCATCATTAACTGCCTTATCTGGAACGACGGGCTGTGAAGGAGCAGCGGGGCAAGGCGGGCATTTGAGATGCCCGTAAGAAACTCCCAAAGACGTAGACCACACATATGTAGACGCATGTGACGAACCCATTCACGATAATTGGTGCTATTGAAAAGCACTGGACAACGCAACAGTGAAACCCCACTCGAAGAAGAAGTCATCCTTATAGGACAATCAGCAACGGCGAGAGCGCAAAATAAATAGTGGCGCGTGACGGCCAGAGCGCAAGAGAATAAGCAGCGCAAGCTGAATTTTTTTTATTTTTTTTGTTGAGGTTGCCCTGCTTCACATGCTTAGGTCAGAGCAACCCTACCGCCGCCACCAGACAAAGTCGACGGAGAGGGAGACCACTGAGCTGGGCGGATCTGGCCAAATCCGTACCAGAGATACAAGGGAGTGGCGAATCCAGCCATGGAGAAGGCTCACACACGCGCGGCGGATCCAACCCTGGCCAAATCTTCCACGCTCACATGCGCAACAACCCTAGCCAAATCCAACGAAGGACGTGCCAGCAGCCGTGATTCGTGGAGGAAGAAAGATGTGACCCCACGTGATTCGTGAGGGAAGGAAGACGGTCCACCGCCGTGAGTGAAGCCAACAACAGATCCGGGTGATTCCCAGAAAGCATCCACGCTCGTCTGAGATTTTGGATCGCGCTTTGAGGAAGGAGAATGCCCCTCGCCGTGGTTCGCGGTCACGTGATGAGCGATGCCTTGACTAAGAAGATGCCAGGACGGTGAAGTAGAGACGGCGTCGCAAGAAGAAACGCCGACTGACTGAAAAGGTTAGTTTATTTTTGCTATGTTACCATGTTATGAATTGAAATTGTATTATCATGAGGGCTCGAGGCCACAATATATAGAGGTACAGGAGATTATAAATATGCAAATAACCCTCAGACAGAGGAAATACAATATACTCATATATCTCTAACAGTTTTATCCATTGAGCAACACATCTGCAAACACGCTTTTCATCTATATATCTTTCATTTGCCATTTGTGAGATTAAGCATACTGCATTGTTGCATGGTTTCTACTCATTATGTTAAAGCTTTTTTCATCCTGTATTTGCCATCGCTATATTCCCATTTTATAGCATGAATTTTAGAGGGCATTTAGATACAACTCGCCAACTGACTTGCCAACGCCATAAGCGTGTGGGCAATTCACTTACTTCAATATTGGTTTCAGGTGGAAGCATGGCTTGAACGTCGGTAATAGGATTCAGCTACACTCAAACTCTAGAATGTTGTCTATGATATCATATTAAGCTACACATACCAATCGAGTCACTATGGAACTAATGCAGATAACAAAAATTGGGGTAATTCGAGTCTGATGTATGCTAAACTTTGAAGAGATGCGGTTGTCTCCCGAGAGAGGTGACACCGAGGGCGACAAGACACCGAATCCATCCCTCACCATTTCCCCCCAACAGATCCAGCAAATCCACCAACATCCAAGCCCTCCCTTCACCCCGCGAGTGAGTGGCTCCCAGCTATGGAGCTCCGGGACCGTACTTGCCCCTGTGGCACCCAAGGAGGAAGCAGTCAGAAGGTTCACCCAAGCTCGGTGTCTAATGGCGATCGAAGTCCCTATCAAGCAGAGCAGCATGGGAGCCCGAAGGCTTCGGCTTCCTGGAACGAAGTGTGAGTGGCGTGTGGGGATCAAGCTCCGGCGAGCAAATTGAGGACCCCGGCGACGAAGACCGTCCAAGAGGTAGCGCACAACCTTAACAGGCACACTAGTACGTTCCTCAAATCCTTCGCTGATGCAGTTTCTCAGAATCTAGCTGGCTCAAAGTCAGGTGCTATGCTTCAACATCCGGTTAACTCCGTTCTTCCCCCATCCTTGGATAAAGCTAGGAGAGTTCAGTTCAACCTCCATCCCGGGATAGCTTGTTTTCGGAAGGAAGATGAACCGTGCCGTTTGACAAGAATGGGCTGGGCCGGCCACCCTGTTCGACCAAGACCTGCTGCAAAGAGCAGTAGACGTTTAGGGGGAGGCGAACAACAAAGAGATCCCCTATTCATTACGAATCAGCCCGATAGGATTTCGTATCCTAGATTTACCCAATCAAACATATCAGTAGTCTTGAAGGATACAACTGATCAATGGCACCAAGTCAGACGAAAGTGTTGGTGGCGTAGAGAATGAGCCGTCGATGTGCCTGCACCAAGAAACCATTCCAGCATTCAGTACTTTAAGAACAAACTTAAAGGCCGTTGCTACAACTGCTTGGCCTGGGACCATATTAATCCTCAGTGCAGAGACCCCAAGAAATGTTGGACTTGTAAAACTAATGTCCACATCTCATATTGGTGCTCCAGTCGGCTTTACTGCAACCAGCCTGAAGGGAAGCGCACCAGCAGTACAAATACCCCTCCTTCTCCTTGCCTGAGCAGTCCTCAACATTCCACTGACGTCCTCACTAATACACACCAACAACAAGCTCCTTACTCTCGCCGTGCCCCATCCATGGAGAGGAGGCGTTCCCTAGGAGGGGACCCGTTGGGTCATCACCGCCCAGAGGACCGTAACCTGGTCCGAGCTGAGCGGTCTGGACCTCTGATGCGCAGCAATGCATTGGAATACCCGGGCAAACCGAGGTTCAGGCCTCGTTACACAGAAAAGGTGGCAGTTTTCTCGGACGACATGGTACAACATCTCCAGCGCCTCACTAACAGAGCGTTGCTCGTCACAGAAGAGGGGCCTCTTGGGGTGAGCTCCTGGGAAGAACTCAATAAAGATCTCATTCATCACCTTGAGCTGCAGGAGTACAAATTTCACGTCTTCCGCAGCTCCGCGGGGCTGTTTTTCATCCTATTCAGCGAGTCGCTCAGAGACATCGCTTTTGCGAGGGGTCAGATCACTGAAGGTCCCTTTGTCTTCAGATTTCACTCCTGGGACACCGACATTCACGGAGAAAGATGCATCATTCCATTCCATGTAAAGATTAGTCTTGAAGGAATACCATACCATGCATGGTACGAAAACATTGCTGCCAGGATCTTGGGAGACTCTTGTGCAATTCATCACGTGGCTGGAGAATGAAGACAGCAAGAGGACCTGCACACTTTTGTTTGCTGGACACTTTGCAATAACCCTAATAGAATTCCTCAGGTAGTCTATCTTACGCTTACTTAGCACATGGGCCAGCAAGATGTCGATCCACAGATCCACTTCACCAGACCAAGGAACTGGCAGAGGGGTCATACTTATCGAGTCTTCGTCCATATTGACTATGTAGAAGATCTTTTCTTCTATAACTATCCCCATACTCAGCGGCGGGCTGAGGGCAAGCGTCCGATAAGAGAATTCCGCTGGCAGTATGGCAAAATGGATGGAGATCTTTCTGATGATGAGCTGCACCCCCTAGCTCAAGGGTGTCGCCCCCCCCCCCCCCCCCCCCCCCCCTTTTCACAGGCGTCCCTCAAGGGATGATGATGACCATGATGATGTTGACCGTTGTATAAGGTCGCGCCCGCTGATGGCCCACATGGCAAGTTGGGTGGACAACAGAAGATCCGGCAGAGGTCGCTCTTTTGAGCGCATGCGTCGAGATAGTTGGGCCCGTGACGAGAGCTCCCGTCGTAGGGCCGCCGATGCCTCCCCTCCTCCGTACGGGGGTGGGGGGGGACTCTTTGTTTGCTGAAAAGAGAGCACTGCGACAATTGTGGAGAGCAAAGTCGAAGACACCTCCTACCATTCAGTAGAAACTCTTTGGAGAGCAACAGACTCCAATGGCTACGCGAACGGAAAGTGAAAGCTCCAAGGAGGTGACAACTATGGGGTCTGTTGTCTGATGCTATTACAATCGTCCCCCAGCCCAACCTATGGTTCAATATTGACTCTGAGGAAGTTGAAGGTATAATCTCCCCGATCTCCGCGAAAGCGCGAAGTCTCTCTATGGATGTAATAATTATCCTGCCTTCTGTAACCGCTTTCATGCCGACTAAGGATAAGCCTACTCAACTTGCTACGACATGTGATCCTACGGACCACCAGATACAAGACACATTACTGGAGGCAGGCCGCAGTCAAAACAAAGAACTGGCGGCAGAATTGAATGTGGATGATGTGGGTCAGGACCAAGCTTCGGCTCAGGCCCAGGCGCAGAGTCTGGTTGTACGAGCTCCATTGGATCCTCCCCTTGAGCTAGCCCCTTCCATTGACAAGTTACTTGATTTCTCCGAAGCTGTTGCACATCCTGTCCAAGCTGCTCTACTCCCAGCTCCTCAACTGAACCCTAAAGTCCCTTCAGCTAGCTCGCTGCAAAAGGTTGCTGAAACTAAGAAACCTCAAAGAAGTAGTCCAAGGCTTAAGAGTAAGATGAGAAGCCGCAAGCCTGCGGTAAAGTTGGCCCAGGAAGTGCTTGCAAAGAAATGGGGTCTCATAAGGCATGATCATACCCTTGACGATATGACCCTCCAACAATATTTGGATTACTACAAGATGCCCCTCTCTTCTTCAGCACTTAAAGCTATCAACACTCTTACGGTAGTGGCCAAACACAAGAAGAAGCGTATGATCAAGGAAAGGAAGATGAAGGCAAAGGTTAGTGCCACAGTGGAAACCCTCATGGCCAAATGAAGACCTTTAGACGCCCCACTCCCAGTTGTTTTGTTGTTGCTATGTCGTCCTTGTTTGTGTCTTTATGTTATGTACCCAGTCCTGTATGGAGCTATCTTTTGTTCTGCTACCAGGGCTGGACCCTCGGCAGTATCAACTCTCGAGATTGTCCACCCTGGTGCTCGGTTACTGTGTGGTTCCCCATTGGGTCAGCCCTTGTTCGCTAGAGCTCCCCCTTTTGTATTCAGGCAGAGTTCTCCCGCCATGATGGACAGGGTCCTTCCTTGTGCTGATCTACTTGTGTGTATGTTGGCTGTCAGGTAGCGTCTGTAATCACTACTGAATATGGGAGTAATCCATGGGGCCCTCTCTTTTGCATCTACTGTCAGTCCAATCCGACTCACAGGAATTTTGTTCAGCCCATTGTCAACCATCTCACACTCTATGCTGGTTGTCATGCTCCTTCTGTCAATAGATGAAACCATAACATCCTACTCAATTATCTCATGGAATGTTAGAGGGTTGAACAGTGGGGCCAAACAAGTTGAAGTTAGATAGGTTGTACAGCTGCACTGCCCCATGGTGGTCTGTCTACAAGAGACCAAGTTGATGGTGACCACTCCACAAATCATTCACAATATCTTGGGTGCCCAGTATGAAGGGAATTATGGATACATCCCTACAGAGGACACTCGAGGAGGGATTCTCCTTACATGCAATGGCAATCACATGACATTATCTGCTTTCTCAGTCAAGCTATATTCTGTCACTGCAACCATCATTGACAACAGAACGTTAGTGCCTTCATCAGTAACAGGCATCTACGGACCTCAGTCTGACCCAAAAAAACGTCTTTTTCTTTCTGAACTCAAGCAAATAAAGGGTCTGACACACACGGCTTGGCTAATATTAGGTGATTTCAACCTGATTTATCAAGATGAAGACAAAAGCAATGGTCGACAAAACAGGCGTATGATGTCAAGGTTCAGTCGAACTCTGAATCAAATGGAGGTCCAAGAAATCTCCCTTCTAGGTCGCCGTTTCACCTGGTCCAATGAACAGCGACAACCCACCTTGACCAGGGTTGATCGTGCGTTCATCTCACCTCAGTCGGAAGATATTTACAGCAGCCCCGTTCTGCACGCCTTATCCTCTTCAGTTTCGGACCACTGTCCTATACTGCTGCTACCATTTGAGGAGGAATACAGATGTCACTCTTTTAAATTTGAAGCACATTGGCCTCACATGGAGGGGTTCCATGAGTGTGTTCAGGAAGTATGGTCCAAGCCCTCCACGCCACAGCACAGTGCCATGTTCACATTGCATATTAAACTCTCCCGAACAGCCAAGGCATTGCGACGATGGTCCAGATCTCAAATCCCTCAAGGACAGCTCGCATTAGTAATCTGCAGAGAAGTTGTCCTCAGGCTGGACGAGGCTAGAGAACAATGGACGCTTTCTGACCAAGAGATCAAGATCAAAACTCTGCTTAAGCGCTGCATACTGGGCCTGGCAGTAATTGAAAAATCGAGGGCAAGGCAATGCTCTCATTTGACATGGATCCGCAAGGGGGACGCCAACACTAAATACTTCCATTGCATAGCTAACTCAAGGAAGAAAACAAACTTTATCCAGTCTCTGGAGGCGGATAATGGGGTCGCCTTCTCTCAGCCAGAAAAGCGGGAAGTCATTTTCCAGCACTTCAAATGTCACTTTGGAACCCATCATCCAAGAAGTCTTATACTTGACTTTGCGCAGCTGGGATGGCAACAAAGAGACTTGCAGCACCTCGAGCAGCCTATATCCGAAGATGAAGTGCACAAAGTTATTAGAGAGATGCCTAAGTGCAAAGCGTCGGGCCCTATTGGTTTCTCTGGACATTTCCTCTCTTCCTGTTGGCACATTACAAAGGACGACTTCCTTGCAGCGGTGAACCAGTTTTGTCAAGCCAACCAGCAGGGACTTAAAGCCCTCAATAATGCTCTGGTGGTCCTCATTCCTAAGAAACCGGACCGAGGAAGATCTCAGACTTTAGGCCCATTAGCCTAATCCATATTTTTACCAAAGTCATTTCGAAGATCCTCGCTAACAGGCTGGCTCCGGAACTTGATGCAATCATCTCCACGCACCAGAATGCATTCATCAAAAGAAGGTGCATACATGACAATTTTATGTTCGTCCAACACATGGTGAAGGAACTTGACAAGAAGATACACCCCGCCCTGTTTATTAAAATAGACATTTCCAAAGCATTTGATACGGTGAACTGGTCTTACTTACTAGATATTATGAAATTACTTGGTTTCGGAGACAAATGGCGAGAGTGGATAGCAGCCTTATGGGGAACATCCACATCCTCCTTCCTGTTGAATGGAATGCCCAGAACCAGAATTGTTCATGCTAGGGGGGTCCGGCAGGGGGACCGCCTTTCCCCGATGATTTTCCTGCTGGCTATGGAGCCACTCATTAAACTCTTTCAACTCGCGCAGCAAAGAGAGCTACTCTCTCTCCTTCCAGAATTGGGTGATCATCATAGAGTGGCGCTATAGGCAGATGACGCGGCGATATTCATCAGATCCTCGGCCCGAGACCTGTTAGCCACCAAGTTTCTCCTTCATATCTTTGGCCAGGCCTCCGGCCTAATCACAAATTTGGAGAAAACAGAATTTTTTTCCATTCGTTGCTAAGGTACTGAACTGTAGGTCAGGGCTGTCGGTTGGGATCGTTCCCATGCAGATATTTGGGTCTTCCCTTACATTACAAAAAACTTCCCAAATCTGCCATACAGCCAATCATCCAAAATGTTGCTCACAGACTGTCCGGGTGGAAAAATAACATCCTCTCGTATTCGGGGAGGGTACTGCTGGTCAAAACGGTGCTTACAGAGATGCCCACATACTTCATGACGGTATTTAAACTCCCCTCATGGGCATCACAGCAGATTGATAAAATCAGGAGGAGTTTTCTTTGGAAGGGTGATGACCCAGATCGGGTCAGGGGAGGTCGCTGCCTTGTACGCTGGAAAACCTGCACCAGACCTAAGAAATACGGAGGCCTTGGAATCAAGGACCTGGAGAAATTCGGTAGGGCACTCCGCTTCAGGTGGCTTTGGCACAGCTGGGATCATCGGATCCATCCCTGGAAATCCCTGATTAGGCACCATGACCACACTGACCGTCAGCTATTTTTTGCCTACACCATAATTTCCATCGGTAATGGACATGACACTCCGTTTTGGGAGGCCCGTTGGCTCCATGGACAGGCTCCAAGAGTGTTGGCACCTAATCTGTACCAGCAAGCTAGGTTCATGAGGCGTACGGTTGCTAAAGAGCTATCCAATTTTAATTGGATCAGGAACCTCATTTCTCTGCACAACGAGGTCCTCTTAGATGACTTTATCCTGCTTTTCTAAACAATTAGTGATGTCAATTTAACTGGAGCAGGACAGTGCCATATGGAGATGGACACCAGATGGCCAATATTCAGCTGCTTCGGCATATGAGATTCAATTCCTAGGCACCATTTCTGTGAACTGGGCGTCGGTGTTGTGGTCTGCAAAAACACAGCCACGCTGCCCCTTTTTTGCATGGCTACTCCTGCACAACAAAGCGCTTATGGCTGACAATCTCGCGAAGAAACATTGGCCACACCAGGTGACCTATGTACTGTGCGGATGCTCTCCAGAGACCTCAGATCACCTTCTTGTCCACTGCCCTTATACACAGGCAGCTTGGCATCGGCTGGCTCAGTTTCTTGAGCTCCCTCCGCCCCTCCATCAGACTACCACAGATGGAACACTCCAGTGGTTACAATTCTTCTTAGTTTCTTCCTCGAAAACAAGACTGAGGAAATCGGTAGGCTTCCTATTTTCTTTTTGGTGGCGGATTTGGAAAGAGCGCAACGGGAGGATCTTCCAGCATCAAGAATCCTCACGTCTTCAGGTTGCCCATTTATCCTTTGAAGACATCCGGCTGCAACTTTCGGCGCTCTGCTTGGATGCTCCTTAGCTCCTTTGGGGTCTGGCCCTCCTGTTGGCCGTTTTTCTTTCCTTGCTTTGTACCTTCTTATTTGTTTAGAATTTGTACCCCTTAGGATGTAATTTTCTTCCTCTTAATGCATAGGCAGCACTCCTGCCTTTTATTCAAAAAAAATTGGGTAATTCATTCATTCTTCAATGGTGAGCAGACCGCAACACCAAAACTACTTTCTTTGTTATCACAGGCCTCTCATTGAGTACCAGCTATTTCAGAACCTGAAGAGTAGAGCCTCCGGAAAGACCTGAAAATCAGGGTCCTTGGACTAGCGACCATCGCGATCATGCCAGCGCCAATCCTCCCAGATTACCTGGCTCAAATAAGGCGATGCGTGTACAAAATTTTTCCACCTAAAGGCCAATGGACAGGCAAGGAAAAATTTATTCCTTACCTAAAGCGAGATGATAGCACACACCTACGGCTGCATGTAGAAAAAGAGGAAGAGCTCCGGCATCATTTCCAGCAAATCCTGGATCACGGCATCATCAGTCAAAAACACTAAACTGGGATCGACTGCAACTGCCCAGGCTGCATCGCAACCACCTGGATGCACCTTTCAGTGAACAAGTAATTTGGGAAGCAATATTAGAATCGCCGATGGAAAGGGCGGCCGGCCCAGATGGCTTTACGGGCTGTTTCTGCAAAACCTGCTGGCTGATAATAACAAATGCTGTATTTCAAGCCTTCCAACAATTCTTTAACCTCAACATGAGATCCTTTCAAGTGCTAAATAAGGCGACAATAACTCTGCTGCCAAAAAAGGAAGCAGCAGAATCAGCTTGTGACTACAGACCGATAAGCCTGCTCAATTCAGTCATTCATCTCATTTCAAAAGTCATGGCACTGCGCATGTCAAAGCAGATTAACCCCCTCATCTCCTCAGCTCAGAGTGCATTAGTCAATCAAAGGTGTATCCAAGAAAACTTCTTGTATGTTCGCAACTTGGTGAGATATTACCACCACACAAGAAGACCAATCTTACTCTTCAAATTAGACATATCCAAAGCTTTTGACTCCGTTGCCTGGGAATACATCTTGGAGTTCATTGAAAAAAGAAATTCCCCAGCAAGGTGGAGAGACTGGACATCAATGTTGCTCTCCACAACAACTTCCTCTGTCCGGCTGAATGGAGTGCTAGGGCCTGAGATCCAGCATGCCCGCGGTCTCCGCCAAGGCAACCCTCTCTCGCCTTACCTTTTGATTCTCGCCATCGACACTTTGCGACCTATATTTCACATAGACACAGAGGACGGGATGTTATCCCCTCTCACTGGTGCCTGGGCGCGCCTAAGGTTGTCCCTGTATGTGGACTATGTGGCTTTGTTTCTCAACCCACTGCAAGCCGACGTACAACATGCCATGAACATCCAGCTATTTGATGAGGTAACAGGGCTAAAGGTCAACCGAGCAAAGAGCACTGTCTGCAAATTGCCTACCAAGATTTGGACCTGGATTACATCCTGAGGGACTTTCAGAGGACCAAGGCTGACTGGCCGATCAGCTACCTCGGGCTACCAATTACACCTCATCGCATCAGAATGGTTCACCTGCAAGATGTCCAAGACCAGGTCCTTGCAAGAATGTTGGGATGGAAAGGCAAATTGCTCAGTTTGACAGCGGAAGAGAATTAGTTCACACAGTACTCAACTCCATATCGACTTACCTCCTATCAGCGATGAAGCCACCGAAACATTTCTACAAAGACTTGGATAAAACCCGGCGAAGATTTCTTTGGGCAGCTGACCAACCTATAGCAAGAGCCAAGTGAAAAGTAAACTGGGCAGTTGTCTGTCGACCGCTGCCACATGGGGGGTTGGGCCTCAAAGAACTTGTGAGGTTCAGTCGTTCTTTGTGGGTGTGCTGACTATGGCTTGCTTGGAAAAAACCTGACCGCCAAATAGAACTCCCGGTGGACCTCTCAGACTTAATACTTTTTGCAGTGGCCACAGATGTTCAAATTCATAGTGGCCAGCAGGCCTCTTTCTGGCACTCAAGCTGGCTTCAAGGATAATCACCAGCTGCTATATTCCCATCCTTGTTTGCGGACGGCCAGGGGGAAAAAAGAAACATAGCTACTGCATTAAGGAACTCAACTTGGATACTTGATCACCAAATCCATTAACAGATTTCCTTTGGCTCTAGGTATTAATACGGGAATCAGGCCTCACTCTTCAAGCGGATAAGCCGAACACAATACGATGATTACATACATCAAACGAAGAATACTCCGCTCGGTCGGCATACCTACTCCAATTCAAAGGTGCCATAATACCACCTCTTCGAGAACATGTCTGGAAAGTTTGGGCCCGCCGCACTACAAAACCTTACTATGGTTAATCCTACATAATAGAATCTGGAGAGCAAACAGGTTACTAATGCGTCAATGGCCAAACTCTTATTTCTGTCCACTGTGCAAATCTGGTGTAAAACAAGGGAATTGATCTAGGTGCAGAAAGGACGTGTTGGGCTAAATAAAAGATCTCGCCTATGCCCTGTTAGAGATATATGAGTTTATTGTATTTTCCCATTGTACGAGGGACTTGATGCATATTTTTAATCTCATGTACCTCTATATATTCGGATCTCCTGTCACCAGAATAATACAAGCACTATTCATAACATGGTACAGAGCCAAAATACCTAGGGCTAGTTTTTCTCTACTACCCAAGCGATCAATCCCGATGCTTCTCTCTGCATCACCCACTATCTGCCTCGATCTCAGCGCTTTTTTTGCCCGGATTATTCTCGCAGTCCCACTGTCGCCGGCCCATCCGTCGGCCAAGCGGTTCTCCACACCCGTGTCCTCTTCATCGCACGTTGTTCTCCCACGACTGTCGGTCGTCGTCCCTCTGGTTTGGGCGCTGTTCTGCCACGTTCCCTTAGTTATGGTCGGTTCTTGGAGCTACTGCCGATTGAATCAACAAAGGCGCACCTCAGTTTTCCAGCGTTGGCGTGGATTCCTTCTTCAGCCCGCGCTCCCCAAGTGTCACACCTGGTAATAAGAAGACAACCAGATGCTTTCCACATGTATGTCAGGATCAGTTCAACTCATACATGTGTAGACAAAAGTGAAATACCAAATATAATACCATGTTCGATTACATCACCTTATTACACAAATGACCATCCAGGTCTAAAAAGTACATAAGCAGCGGAAAAACATAACAAGGGCTCCAACACAGGCGTTGCACGGGGGAGCGCCAGCCTAGAACATCTCTTCGGGGTCTCCGTAGAAGTCCTGGTTCTCCACCTCTGCGTCTTCGTAGACTGGGGGAAAAATGCAACTAACAAGTTTGAGTACCAACGGTACTCGCAAGTTGGGAAGTTATGCCATGTGTGGTTCACAACAAGGAAGGCAATTAATAGGTTAAGCACTATAGCAGTAGCAACCTACTCTTAATTGTTTATTAAGCACCTACAACTAGGTGAAATCCCAACAAACATCCCAAAAATTATTCCAGGTAAGACCAATCCCAAACCATCCATTTAGTAACCATGAGCTAATTATGATTTTGGTTTCCAAGCCGCTCCTGTCCGTGAGCACGGCTGTCTAGACAGTTTGACAAAACTCTGCAGAGTGTGTATCCTTTACCCACAGTTCGTGATTTTGTCCCCTGTTGTCAGGTGAACTAAGGTAAACCTCCCTGATGCCCGTGGTAGCTAACCACAATACACACTTCCATAGGTGTGTGGCCAGGAGATCACTACGAGGTGTTTCCGATGGTTCTTCCAACTTGCAATGAGTACTCTAAGGTTTCACAGCTCCTGCACCTGGAGTCTATTTTCCCTCCGCCAGGAGAAGCCCCCTCTTGAGCCATGCGGATCCCAAGGCAAAGCCCATTCCCCGCCCGATCAATTACCTATGCTACATCAGGAGAAACCAAATTACTAAACCAAGTTGTCCCATATACAATTCTGTGGTGATACTAAATGGCTTAGCAACTTCTTCCATAAACCGGTCCTTAGAATCCGATAGGTGTCAAGCTCGAAACCAAGGTCTTGTGCACGCATGCACCAATCCATACAAAACCCCCTATCAGATTCCTATCTACTAATTTCCATTCTAGCCATAAATTCATGAATCAAAGTACTTCAAATGTAAACTTGTAAATAAATAGATCGTATTTCAATTAAGCATGGCTAAGCGTAACTAATTAATAATAAAACGCCCAAACCATGTTGACAAGGAATATTGTGGAAAAATCTAGGAAAACATAGCATAGGATTCATATTTTAATTAGCATGCAACTAACTAAAACTTAACAAAAAGGGTGCAAGATGGTCAAGGAACTTGTCTCCAAACTGTGCCTCAGGGTCGTCGGGAAACTGCTGCTCTTGTAGGTTAAGGGTGGTTTCTGACCCCGACTCTAAATTACGATGATGCACGAAAAATAACATACAATAAGAACACAATAAAATGCAAACATTACAAATAAATATAAATTCCTACGCAAAATGTGATTTTTAAGTTGATTTCAATAATAGGCATAAACCAATTGATGAGTATTTAGAGTTTTAAATAAAATATATTAAGTAAAACATATTTTTAACCATTTCTATACCATTTTTACATTTATTAGAAACCTATTATAATTTTCTAGAAATTTTTATCCTTCAAAATAAACTTAAAACAGTTCTATATCATAATTTATACATTTTATAGTTTTTACACTACTTTTATTAATTATTTTTATGTGCAATTCAATTTTCATGAATTAGATGTGCTTAGAAAGTATTTTATGACTAATTCAGCAAATTAAAATGGATTAATAAAAATAATACATAAATGAAAATAAATAAAACATATTTAAATCTGTTTTTATAATTATTTTATACAAATTAAGGACTTTTATTTAATTTCTAGAACTAACAGGGTTTTTTTTTGTAAAAACAGAATGGTTCCAAAGGTTAAAAATAATTTTTATTAGGTCTGGGGTTTATTCTACAATTTTCCAGAATTTATTTGCTATTTTATAATTCTCCAGGGGCTTTAAAACACTTTTTATTAATTTAACCAATATTTTACTAATTTTCAGAAAGTCCAGGGGCTAGTTTGGGATTTCTAGGGGCTAGACTTGAATTCCAGAGAAACTCAGGGGGTAGCCCACAAGTTTCCAGGGGCCTGAGTGATATTCTGGCGGCGGGAAAACTAGTTTGAACGTGGGCCGTTGATTTTAAATTGGATGGCTCAGATTTTATTAACCGAAGCGGTACGCTCGGTTATAATCTTGGCCATTGAAATATAATGGACGACGGGCATTGAGCCACGTCGCCCCGATTAGGATCAGGCGGCGGTGCGTGGCGGCGGCGACGCGCACGCGGCGGCGGGCTCGCCGGAGGCGGCCAAAATCGCACGGCAGAGGCCAAAAGGCACATCTAACTAGCGCAAAATGTAGAGGGGTGCTAGGGGAACTCACCGAAGGTCGTCGCACGACCGGAGGAAGGTCGGAAGGTGGTCGGCGACGGCGTTGTGCGGCGGAGCTCCTCGGCGCCCGACGAAGTCGGCGATGCAGAGGCGACAACTCCCGACGAAGATGACCGGCGGTCTCCTGAGGACACGACAAAGATGTTAGGCAAGGTTTCAGGGTGAGTTAGTGGGTGAATCGATGGGAACATCGGCGCCATTACCAAGCTCGCCGGGGCTAGGGTTTCGATCGTCGGGTGAGGGAATTGGGGAGGGATTTGCCGGGTTTTTATAGGGGCTTCGGAGTAGAAACGGCCGGCAGCCATCATGGGCACGAGTCCACTCTTGATTGAGGTGAAACGGTCGGAAATGAAGAGGGGAGGGAAAGTGGGCGGCGCGGTGATGGCGCGCGGCCGTTACAGCGCGGGCGCGGCGGGAGGTGGGCGACGGGTCTGACAGGCGGGGCCGGCTAGCAGCGAGGGGGAGAGAGAGTGCGGGCGCGGGCCGGCGCGTGAGAGTGGGGAAAGTTGGGCCGGATTGAAGAATTCAGCCCAGGGGCATTTTTCCTTTTTCTTTTCCCTTTTCTTTTTCTTTTCCGTTTTCTTTTTCTTTTGTTTTATGTTTTTAATTTGTAAACCAAATTTCTAGCGAATTTGAATTTTTTAAAAATTCACCCAATCATTCAAACATGATGCAACTTGCCTTATATGAATTTTTATTCCCAAGAAAATGTTTTTATCTCTTGAAAAATTCATTTTACAACAAAAAAAATTTCTAAACATAGTGGGTGTTACAATTCTACCCCCCTAAAAAGAAATCTCGCCCTCGAGATTTGGACGTCCTAAGAGAATAGACTCGGAAACTCCGCCCTGAGGTCTTCTTCTCTTTCCCACGTCGCCTCTTCTTCTGAGTTATGTTTCCATTGAACTTTGCACATACGAGTAACTTTATTCCTCGTGACTTGTTTTGACGTCTCGAGAATCTTAACAGGTTGTTCCGCATAGGTCAGGTCCTCTTGTACGTCTACTGTTTCTAATGGCAATTGTTCTTCAGGTACTCTTAAGCATTTCTTCAATTGCGACACGTGGAATACATCATGCACATCTGATAAGTGAGATGGTAGCTCGAGCCGATAGGCTACTTCTCCTCTTTTCTCTAATACCTTGAAAGGACCAATATATCGGGGTAACAACTTGCCCTTCACTTTGAATCATCTTAACCCTCTCACGGGTGACACCTTGAGATACACAAAATCGCCGATTTCAAATGAGAGGTCACGTCGTCGAGTATCTGCATAACTCTTTTGCCTTGACTGAGCCGTCTTCAAATTCTTCCGGATTTCTTGTACTTGTCTTTTAGCTTCTCTTAACATTTCCGGCCCAAATATTTGGCTTTCCCCAGTTTGATTCCAAAACAATGGTGTTCTGCACTTCCGTCCATACAAAGCTTCAAACGGAGACATCTTCAAACTGGCTTGATGACTATTGTTATAGGAGAACTCAGCATATGGTAGGTTCTTATCCCAACTCCTACTATTTTTCAAAGCACATGCTCTCAACATGTCTTCAAGAATTTGGTTAGTACGCTCCGTTTGACCGTCAGTTTGCGGATGATATGCCGAGCTGAAATTGAGTCGGGTATCCATAGACTCATGCAACTTTTGCCAGAATCTAGAAGTGAACTGATTACCTCTATCTGATATTATCTTCTTCGGCACTCCATGCAGGCATACAATTCTTGCCATATATAGTTCTGCCAATCTTGAACCAGAATAGCTTTCTTTTACTGGGATAAAGTGAGCCACTTTGGTCAAACGGTCCACTATGACCCATATAGAGTCGTATCCCGACTGAGTTCTCGGCAATCCCACGATAAAGTCCATACTTATTTCTTCCCATTTCCATTCAGGAATTTTAATTGGTTGAAGTAACCCTGCGGGTCTTTGATGTTCTGCTTTGACCTTCTGACACGTGTCACACAGAGCTACATACTCTGCCACATCTCGTTTCATTCCATGCCACCAATATCGATCCTTTAGATCTTGATACATCTTTGTGCTCCCCGGATGAATGGAATATGATGAATCATGGACTTCTCTCAGTATCAGCTCTCGAATCTCCTTGATATCAGGTACACATATTTTCTTCCCTAGCCATAGAGTTCCCTGTTCATCTTCTCTAAAGTCCGGTGCTTTTCCTTCTTTCATTAGTTGCCTAGTCTTCAGGATCCACTTATCATTCTTTTGCTCTTCACAAATATCCTTTTCCAAAGTAGAATCTATTTCCATAGACACTACCTCAGTATTAGTTACGATACTAAGGTTTAGCCTTGCTAATTCCTCACATAATTGCGGTTGTTGACCTTGCAGTGCCAAGCTATTGCATTGAGCTGATCTGCTTAATGCATCTGTGACCACATTAGCTTTCCCAGGATGATAGTTGATTCCGACATCAAAATCATTGATAAGTTCCAACCATCTGCGTTGTCTAAGATTTAGATCTGGTTGTGTGAAGATATACTTCAAAGTTTTGTGGTTCATATATATTTCTGTTCTTTTTCCTATCAGATAATGTCTCCATAACTTCAATGCACGAACCACTGCTGCTAACTCCAAATCATGAGTAGGGTAATTTCTTTCATGTTCTCTGAGTTGTCGTGAAGCATAGGCTACTACATGTCCCTCTTGCATTAATACACATCCCAATCCTTGTCCGGATGCATTATAGTAGACTGCAAATTCTTTCTGCATATCAGGCATAATCAATACTGGAGCAGTAGTCAACCTTTTCTTTAGCTCTGAAAAACTGGCTTCACACTTGGGTGTCCACTTGTATACAGCTCCCTTCTCAAGTAACTTTGTTAAGGGACGAGATCTTTTTGAGAATCCTTCGATGAACCGGCGATAATAGCCAGCCATGCCCAAGGAACTCCTGATTTCCCCAACATTTTTTGGTGTCTTCCAATTCAGGACATTTTTCACTTTACTAGGGTCTACTGCTATTCCTCCTTGTGATATAACATGTCCTAGGAATGACACTTCCTTCAACCAGAACTCACATTTACTTAGCTTTGCATACAACTGATGTTCACAAAGTTTTTGTAAGGCCAGTCTCAGATGCTCCTCATGTTCCTCTTCACTTTTGGAGAATATCAAAATGTCGTCAATAAACACCACGACAAACTTATCCAGATACTCCATAAATATCTTATTCATAAGGTACATAAAATAAGTCGGGGCATTAGTTAAGCCAAAAGACATGACTGTATACTCATATAATCCATATCTTGAAACAAATGCCGTCTTTGGTATGACCGAGGGTCGTATCTTTAATTGGTGATACCCTGATCGCAAATCAATCTTCGAGAACACACATGCACCTCTCAACTGGTCAAACAAATCCTCAATCCTTGGTAAAGGATATTTGTTCTTGATAGTTACTGCGTTGAGTGCGCGATAGTCCACACATAATCTCTGTGTGCCATCTTTCTTGGGCACAAATATCACTGGAGCTCCCCAAGGTGAGAAACTAGGACGAATGTATCCTTTTGCTAACAACTCATTGATATGATCCTTCAATTCTGCCAATTGTTTAGCATCCATTCTATATGGTCGCTTGTAAATTGGTGATGTACCAGGTACTGATTCAATGATGAATTCAATTTCTCTGTCAGGGGGGCATACCCGGTAGTTCATCAGGAAACACATCCTGAAAGTCACAAACAACTTTGATCTCTTGTACTCCTTCAATCTGGTTGAGTTGTATTTTCTGAACTGGTGCTTGATCAGGACGAAACTCCACATTTGTGCCATCCGTATGAGTCAGACATACTGTTCTCGTGGCACAGTGGATCACTCCTTTGTACTTGGTTAACCAATCCATTCCGAGAATAATATCTATTCCTTGTGACTCCAGCACTATGAGGTTTGCTAAGAATGCTACCCCCCTAATGCTTACACTTACATTAGGGCATACTTGCCTTGTCAACATCTCTCCTCCAGGAGAGTTGACTACTAATACTTGATTCATTAATGTAACATTCATTCCATGTCTTCTTATGAATTCTTTTGCTATGAATGAATGTGTTGCACCAGAGTCAAACAATACTGTAGAAGGATGGGAATCAGCAGGGAACGTACCGATCACCACATCAGATGCGTCTTGAGCTTCCTCTAGAACAACATGATTGACCCTTCCTCTGGACTGGTTCTGCTGTGAATGCTTTTTCAGGCAGTTGTTGGAGTAGTGTACTTTGTCACCACATATATAGCAAGCCCCCCGAGTACTGGTGTCTTGAGCCTTGTTTCTTTGTTGATTTTGCTGTGGTTGCCCAGTTGGTTGAGGATTTGAAGTCATAGGACATTGTTGATACATTTGAGGGCGTTGTGGTGGCATCTGCTGGTACTGGGGGCGCGCATACTGAGATTGAGGTCTGAATGAAGAGTTGTTAGTGTACCGCTGTCCTTGATTATTGCCCATGGGATGACTCAGGTGTCCCAATTGCTGTGGGTTAAAGCGAGGACGATTGCTACTTGAAGACTGCCCCATCATCATCTTCCTTTTGCGGTCTTCTCCTTCACACTCCTTCTTCTTTCTTTCTACCGTGAAAGCTTTATCCACCAGATGTTGGAAACTAGCATAGTCACTGGAAGACATCATCAATTGTATCTCTTTGTCCAGTCCCTCTTTGAAACAGAATTGTTTCTTGGCATCAGTGTCAACATCTCCAGGGGCGTACCGAGATAATTGTGTAAACTTGTTCAAATACCCCCTTATGTTCATGTTCCCCTGCTTCAGTGCTAGGAACTCCATACGCTTGGCTTGAATTTCTCCTGCAGGTACATGATGATTGTGGAAGTTTTCTCTAAACTCTTCCCAGGTAATGTTGTCTGGGTTACCATGAGCCGCAGTAAAAGCGGTCCACCAATCAGCCGCAGGTCCATGGAGTTAGTGTGATGCCAATAACACCCTTTCCCTTCCTTCACATTGTACAATCCTTAGTTTACTTTCAATAGTATTGATCCAATCATCTGCATCAATGGGTTCCATGGCATTAGAGAAGCGTGGGGGTTGAGTGTTCATGAAGTCTCTTAAGCAAAATCTTGGAGGTGGGGGTGGTGGTGGTGGTGGAGGGGGTGGTGGTGCTTGATGAGCCTGTTGCATGTTGTTCACAATTTGTGTCAAGTTTTGCATCATTTGAAGTTGCATAGCCATCATATGCTGCATTTGGTTTGCAGCTGGTGCCCCACGAGCACCTCTTCCATTCCATTGAGGTAGTGGGACTTCATTATCCTGATTCGGTGGCACACCACATCCACGTCCTCTTCCTCTTCCTGCCATCTGAAATTGGGTGTTGCTTTAGAAATAAAAGATAAGAGAGAAACTATTCTATACGTCTTTCCCACTATATGCATCAATAAAGATATAGAGAAATAAAGATCACTTTCATTAAACAAACACAAACATGGATAATCAAGTTCTCAAAACAAAATCATACAACTCAAGATTACACAAATCGTTACTACATCGCTCTTATTACAACTCGTGGGTAAGTGTCTTAATCTTGAGTTGTAGGGCAGGCCAGAGTCTACTCTCGCTCCTCAAGGTCCTCCTCCTCGTCTGGGTCTTCATCGTCATCTCCATCATATCCCGAGTTGCTGCCATGAGACTCGTTGCCATGCGGAGGAGAGTTGGCTGGCTGTTGCGGCACAAAGGGCTCCCCTGAGTCTGGCTCCTCGTCTGAAGAGTAGTCCATCGAGTCAGTGTCGCCATGACCAACACGGCGGTCAGGAGAGTCCGGGATCCAAGTGGAGGTGTCTGAAGAATACCCATCTGGGTCCTCGTCAGTGATCCGACGGTACCTCCTCACTTGCCTTTCATAATGTGCTGCCAGGTTACGAACATCTTGAATTTCTTGCTGAGCCTTGTGGAGGCGAATGCTGAGGCGCTCCACGTCATCAACTGTCTGGTGAGTCTGTGGAAGGGTCAGGGGCCCCTCCACGTACCTGGTGACGAAGTTGCCAGTGCCGCTGGGACGCTGGGGAGTGTAGGCGTGTACCGAGTTCCGCAGCTGGTAGCGGTAAGTGTGGCTCCAATAGGTGATGGCCTCCCAGCTGACATCCTGCTCAGCATGGCGTTGGTAGCTCCTTGCAACAGGGGTATGGTGCACCTTGAGTAGTTCATCCCCATAGTAAACAAATAGCTTGCATGACCACTCGATCCGGTAGGGACGCTGCATCCCAATAGAGTGGTAGGTGAGTGCCAGTCTCTCGTGTCTGTAGCCGGCGTCGAGCAGTATGGCTTGAAGTCGACGTCGAAGTCGTCCTGCAGCTCTTCCATCAGTATGAATCACCACCGCACGTCGAGGATCATTGAGTGGGGTACGGCGAGCAGCAATCCTTCGGTTGGGAACATATCCTCCAGTTGACATGCGAGCGGTTCTCCTAACATTGGCCATCTAAGATTTTGAAACAGGAGAGTGTCAGTAATAAAACAAATTAAAGAGTAAGTGAAATAAGTGCAAGGTAAAGAATACAAAGAAATTTTACAATTAATAATATTTGAAAATAGTAAAGTCCTTAAATCGTCCTTTTCTATCTAGGCTTGCGTCCTACGGGCAACACGGCTCTGATACCACTTTGTCACAATTGGTAATAAGAAGACAACCAGATGCTTTCCACATGTATGCCAGGATCAGTTCAACTCATACATGTGTAGACAAAAGTGAAATACCAAATATAATACCATGTTCGATTACATCACCTTATTACACAAATGACCATCCAGGTCTAAAAAGTACATAAGCAGCAGAAAAACATAACAAGGGCTCCAACATAGGCGTTGCACGGGGGAGCGCCAGCCTAGAACATCTCTTCGGGGTTTCCGTAGAAGTCCTGGTTCTCCACCTCTGCGTCTTCGTAGACTGGGGGAAAAATGCAACTAACAAGTTTGAGTACCAACGGTACTCGCAAGTTGGGAAGTTATGCCATGTGTGGTTCACAACAAGGAAGACAATTAATAGGTTAAGCACTATAGCAGTAGCAACCTACTCTTAATTGTTTATTAAGCACCTACAACTAGGTGAAATCCCAACAAACATCCCAAAAATTATTCCAGGTAAGACCAATCCCAAATCATCCATTTAGTAACCATGAGCTAATTATGAATTTGGTTTCCAAGCCGCTCGTGTCCGTGAGCACGGCTGTCTAGACAGTTTGACAAAACTCTGCAGAGTGTGTATCCTTTACCCATAGTTCGTGATTTTGTCCCCTGTTGCCAGGTGGACTAAGGTAAACCTCCCTGATGCCCGTGGTAGCTAACCACAATACACACTTCCATAGGTGTGTGGTCAGGAGATCACTACGAGGTGTTTCTGATGGTTCTCCCGACTTGCAATGGGTACTCTAAGGTTTCACTGCTCCGGCACCTGGAGTCTATTTTCCCTCCGCCAGGAGAAGCTCCCTCTTGAGCCATGCGGATCCCAAGGCAAAGCCCATTCCCCGCCTGATCAATTACCTATGCTACATTGGGAGAAACCAAATTACTAAATCAAGTTGTCCCATATACAATTCTGTGGTGATACTAAATGGCTTAGCAACTTCTTCCATAAACCGGTCCTTAGAATCCGATAGGTGTCAAGCTCCAAACCAAGGTCTTGTGCACGCATGCACCAATCCATACAAAACCCCCTATCAGATTCCTATCTACTAATTTCTATTCTAGCCATAAATTCATGAATCAAAGTACTTCAAATGTAAACTTGTAAATAAATATATCGTATTTCAATTAAGCATGGCTAAGCGTAACTAATTAATAATAAAACGCCCAAACCATGTTGACAAGGAATATTATGGAAAAATCTAGGAAAACATAGCATATGATTAATATTTTAATTAGCATGCAACTAACTAAAACTTAACAAAAAGGGTGCAAGATGGTCAAGGAACATGCCTCCAAACTGTGCCTCGGGGTCGTCGGGAAACTGCTGCTCTTGTAGGTTAAGGGTGGTTTCTGACCCCGACTCTAAATTACGACGATGCACGAAAAATAACATACAATAAGAACACAATAAAATTCAAACATTACAAATAAATATAACTTCCTACGCAAAATGTGATTTTTAAGTTGATTTCAATTATAGGCATAAACCAATTGATGAGTATTTAGAGTTTTAAATAAAATATATTAAGCAAACATATTTTTAACCATTTCTATACCATTTTTACATTTATCAGAAACCTATTATAATTTTCTAGAAATTTTTATCCTTCAAAATAAGCTTAAAACAGTTCTATATCATAATTTATACATTTTATAGTTTTTACACTATTCTTATTAATTATTTCTATGTGCAATTCAATTTTCATGAATTAGATGTGCTTAGAAAGTATTTTATGAATAATTCAGCAAATTAAAATGGATTAATAAAAATAATACATAAATGAAAATAAATAAAAAATATTTAAATCTGTTTTTATAATTATTTTATACAAATTAAGGACTTTTATTTAATTTCTAGAACTAACAGGGGTTTTTCTGTAAAAACAGAACTGTTCTAGAGGTTAAAAATAATTTTTATTAAGTCTGGGGTTTATTCTACAATTTTCCAGAATTTATTTGCTATTTTATAATTCTCCAGGGGCTTTAAAACACTTTTTATTAATTTAACCAGTATTTTACTAATTTTCAGAAAGTCCAGGGGCTAGTTTGGCATTTCTAGGGGCTAGACTTGAATTCCAGAGAAACTCAGGGGGTAGCCCACAAGTTTCCAGGGGCCTGAGTGAAATTTGGACGGCGAGAAAACTAGTTTGAACGTGGGCCGTTGATTTTAAATTGGATGGCTCAAATTTTATTAACCGAAGCGGTACGCTTGGTTTTAATCTCGGCCACTGAAACATAATGGACGACGGGCATTGAGCCACGTTGCCCCGATTAGGATCAGGCGGCGGTGCGCGGCAGCTGCGACGCGCATGCGGCGGCGGGCTCGCCGGAGACGGCCAAAATCGCACGGCAGAGGCCAAAAGGCACATCTAACTAGCGTAAAATGTAGAGGGGTGCTAGGGGAACTCACTGAAGGTCAGAAGGTGGTCGGCGACGGCGTTGTGCGGCGGAGCTCCTCGGCGCCCGACGAAGTCGGCGACGCAGAGGCGACAACTCCCGACAAAGATGACCGGCGGTCTCCTGAGGACACGGCAAAGATGTTAGGCAAGGTTTCAGGGTGAGTTAGTGGGTGAATCGATGGGAACATCGGTGCCATTACCAAGCTCGCCAGGGCTAGGGTTTCGATCCTCGGGTGAGAGAATTGGGGAGGGATTGGCTGGGTTTTTATAGGGGCGTCGGAATAGAAATGGCCAGCGGCCATCATGGGCACGATTCCACTCTTGATTGAGGTGAAACGGTCAGAAATGAAGAGGGGAGGGAAAGTGGGCGGCGCGGTGATGGCGCGCGACCGTTACTGCGCGGGCGCGGCGGGAGGTGGGCGACGGGTCTGACAGGCGGGGCCGGCTAGCAGCGAGGGGGAGAGAGAGTGCGGGCGCGGGCCGGCGCGGGAGAGTGGGGAAAGTTGGGCCGGATTGAAGAATTCGGCCCAGGGGCATTTTCCTTTTTCTTTTCCCTTTTCTTTTTCTTTTCTGTTTTCTTTTTCTTTTGTTTTATGTTTTGAATTTGTAAACCAAATTTCTAGCGAATTTGAATTTTTTAAAAATTCACCCAATCATTCAAACATGATGCAACTTGCCTTATATAAATTTTTATTCCCAAGAAAATGTTTTTATCTCTTGAAAAATTCATTTTACAACAAATTTTTTTTTTCTAAAAATAGTGGGTGTTACACCAGGCAACACCCTCGACGCGGTTCTAGTGTGGAATCTTCTTCGACGCGGATCTTCAGTGGCACCGCCTCCCACGACCGATTCGTCCATCGGTGCCACCTCCCCCACCCTTAACATGGCTCTCTCTACTGCGCACGAGTCTCTCTAGCGCCATCTCCACCGCGCTTGAATCCGGCGCCTGAATCCCACGCTTGCTGCTGCTCTGTTGGTTCAGTGCAGCACGTGTGGTATCTGTCGCCACCACCCAGTTTGGGTTGAACCATGGTGTGAGGTGACTATGGTTTAGACTAAAAAAAGGCAGCGTGTGCCGCTTCTTCTCTTGCGTTCTCGTTATCATCCGTCATTGCTTATTTTGCGCTCTAGCCGTTGTCGATTGTCTCGTCAGGATGACTTCTTTGTCAGATAGTGTTTCAGTCTTGCGATGTCTGGTACTTTTCAATGGCACCAACTATTGCAACTGGGTTCCCCACATGCATCTTCATATGTGTTATCTTTGACTCTGGGAGTTCCTCACATGTGATCTCAAATGTTCACCGTGTCCTGCTGCTCCTTTGCTCCTTCACAGCCCGACCAACTAGAAGGAAAGGGGTGGTAGCACTAGGGCGGTGGTGGTGGCAGCGTTAGGCACCCATAGGAGAGGTAGGGGCAGTGGCGCAGGAAAGAGATTTGGGGCTAAAAACTCATTTTCTGTTCATTTGATCATATTACAATGTCACCTTTACATGGAGAGGTATTACTTGACTCCTCAAGTTCTATAGAATTCTAACAAATATTTTTAATTTACACAAACATTCTAATCTGATGTTTCCTAACTGAATTGGATGCGATCCTAGACAGTTTCGAAGGTGGAGAACATCTGCACACCTCACGAGGCGCCAGAGCGGCTGCTGCCTTCTCCCAGCGTCGGGCTGCCTTCAGGTTGGGTGGCTCGACCTCAATCTAGTCCAAAACAATAACACAACTAAGCACATTGCAGTGCACACCCCCACGTCACCCCAGGGTGTTACAGGCGGTTGCTAGAGAATCCCCTCCGCCCACCACCACCAAATTCATCGCCCCCTACAACGCCGCCGTTGGATCTGTGCGGCTTGCAGGAAGACCATAGTGAAGCGCTAACAGTATCGTGGACACAAAGGGTAAGCATGGAGGTCATCGACGAATGCGGCGACAGCAACCAGATCTGATGGGCCGACGAGCAGATCTGGCTGCCCGAGACTAGATCCAACATCCGCATGGGAGTACTCGACCTCAATCTAGTCCAAAACAATAACACAACTAAGCACATTGCAGTGCGCACCCCCACATCACCCCAGGGTGTTACGGGCGGTTGCCAGAATATCCCCTCGGCCCACCACCACCAAACACATGACCCCCTACCATGTCGCCGTCAGATATGTGCGGCTTGCAGGAAGACCATAGTGAAGCGCTAACAGTATCGTGGACACAGCGGGTAAGCATTGAGGTCATCGACGAATGCGGTGATAGCAATCGGATCTGATGGGACAACGAGCAGATCTGGCTGCCCGAGACTAGATCCAACGTCTGCATGGGAGTTCTGGCCAGGAAGAAGTGAACGCGTGGGAGTTCTGTCAATGATGAGCGCGCTGGGACGTGGCGAGCGCATCGTAGGTGTGGGTGGAGGAGAACACCGTGTGGATGCATGTGGACGCCGAGAGGAAGTGGTGGCGACGCTGAATATCACCACGTTGGCACTGGTTCCTCCCAGCTCCACTATGCATCGTGGTAGCCAGTAGGCCTTGCTTTGGAGTGGGCACTTTGGTTTCCCAGAAGAGGGCTCTGCGGCTAGAGGTTTCGTCGTTGCTGATGTTGTGACACTGGCCGGCACTAACGTCGGCCACTACCCTGGGCATGCCCGGACGTGGTGTGACAATGGCACTATCATCGTGTGTTGTCACCAATTGAAGACCACCAGCAGGGCCTGAAGCATCCTTCTTCAAGGTCAGCCAACGCCTCTTGTTTGGGCAGCTGGAAAGGGATTTTCCAGTAGTTGGATCGGGTGGTGGCCTCCAAAGGGATGTTTCAGGTGCCCGTAGGTGGAAGAGTCTGGGCGAAGGCCTTGTTCGGCAGTGTGCCAAGTCAACAACAACGCTGCTTGTAGGCATCGTGAACCTTGGTGGGGGTGTTGTCGAAGACCTTCCTTCCTTGTGGTGAGATCTTCTCGTGGAAACTGGGTTCATATGTTCTTGGACGAGTGATGGCAGTGTTTTTTTAGATGATGGGTAAAGTGTCAACCTTTCTCTCCAAGGAGGTTATGGCCAATTTATTACAAGCGAGTACAAATACAGACATTTACAATCTAATGTCTAGAACAAAGTGAAGATAACTGAATGGCTAAGCACACGACTGTAGACCGGACTTCGTAGGACAATATTAGAGCACGTTCATCCCTTCACATTTTCCATAAGTGCACGTGCACTCCAAATCCAACTTCCATGACTTCCTCTGTAGAGCACCTGCATTTAGTACTGTGAAATTCAGCCTGAAATTCGCCCCCACTTGGAATCGAACTCAGGACCTGAGTAGAACTCACATTACTTAACCATAATAGAGCTGCTGTGTATTTTGTCCTCGACTGCTATGTCTCGAGGTGCTTCACGTACTGTCTCTTCGCTTTTGTTATCTACATGCCTGGCTTTTGTACTGCTGCTCTACCTGGGAACATTGAACATATGACTTGGAGAGGATGCCTCCCTTTTGTTACATGTTGTGCCCAACTCGTGGCTATTGCTCTTTTTTCATGTCTAACACAACTATCAATTATTGTATTTTCTTGAATGATAGAGGTCTCAACAGCCCCGACCCGTCAACACGAAGTAAAGCAGGTGATACAGTTGCATAAACCGGAGATTGTGTGTCTCCAGGAAACTAAAATCGCGAAGATTGACATGTGGCTGATTATTAATACGTTAGGGGCTGATTATAAAGATGATTTCTGTTTCCTTCCGACTGATGGTTCCAGAGGAGGCATTCTGCTGGCTACCCGAAATAGATTTCTCAAGATTTGAGATTTCCATCTCGCATGCTATTCAATCTTGGCCACGATAGAAGACAGTAGAGATCAACATCTTTGGTCGTTGACTGGCGTTTGTGGACCACAGGGTGATGTTGAGAAGCGTCTCTTCTTGCAGGAGCTGGAAAACCTAAAGCTAAAGGTCGCTGCATTCATGACAATTTCCTTTACATCCGAAATGTGGTGCGATTGTATCACAGAAAAAAGAAGCCATTGCTCATGTTCAAGCTGGATATCTCAAAAGCATTCGACACCATCTCGTGGGAATTTATGCTGGAGATGCTGCAACACCGGGGATTTCCAAGGAAATGGATAAAATGGCTGTCACTTCTATGGTCATCATCCTGCTCTTCACTCAGGCTCAATGGAAACCTTGGCCAATGGTTCGCCCAAAGGAGAAGCATGCGGCAAGGCGATCCATTATCCCCGCCTATGTTTATTCTAGCCTTCAACATTGTACAGAGGATCTTTGAGTCTGCAACTACGGCGAGTTTGCTGTCTCCACTCACTGAAAGAGCTGCCATACTACATACCTCACTCTATGCAGACGACGTCATCATTTTTGTGAACCCTGGCTAGAGAGAAGTTGCAATGATGATGGCGCTGATGCAGACTTGCCGGGGCCACTAGCTTACAGATCAATGCTCAGAAGTGTACCATCACATCGATACGGTGCCAGCATCTTGACCTGGAGGAATTGCTCCGCAGTTTTGATGGTCAGACTGTTGATCTCCCAGTGTCATATTTGGGCTTGCCAATCACCACTCAGCGGCTCACAATGGGTCACTTGCAGGCGATCATGGACCATGCTCAATCCAAGCTTGCAGGTTGGCAGTGTAAGCTCCTTTCTATGGCCGACCGTCAGGAGTTGGTAAGAATGGTACTGAGCTCACTCCCCATCTATGCTCTCACAGCACTGAAACCACCTAAACAATTTTTAAAGGCTATCGATAAGATGCGGCAACGCTTCCTCTGGGCAGGCTCTCTGGGCCTACTGACATGGACATTGCGCTGTGGTTCTCTGGGCTAACAGGGGGCGGCAGTGATCCGGGATCTCGAAGCCGACGCTCTACAGCTTTGCTGGTATGTTGGTTGTTGTGGTGTGAGTGAAACCGACACATTTTTGAGGGCAAGGAGAAGATGAAGATACAGCTTTTACAGGAGATTAGGGACACTGGCATAGTCTGGAATGTGGCAGGTGGTCCTGCAATTTTTTCCAATGTTCTTGCATAGGAATCCTTTCTCACACGTCTTGTGCATTCCTGTATAACGATGCAACATGTTTCAACCTCCTGCTTATATAAATGGCTGAGTGCTGACTCAGATCTTTAAAAAAAAAGAAATAAAAAGAAACCTAAAGCAAAGCATTAAGCAGGAGTGGGTAATCCTAGGAGATTTTAACGTGATCTATCTATAGCAGGATAAGAAAAATGGCCGGTTAAATCATAGAATGATGAGACGCTTCCAAATAACCTTAGACAGACTTGAGCTCAAAGAGATTCCCCTACTAGGTCAGAAGTTTACGTGGTCCAACGAACAGACTGCACCGACTATGACTCAGATTGATAGAGCATTCTGCTCGGTTGCTTGGGAAACAAATTATCACAACCCTATCCTACAGCCTTTATCATCAGCATCGTCTGATCATTGCCCACTTATACTACAACTGTTGGTGGCGAATCGTATCCCGCCTCTTTTCCATTTTGAATCACACTAGACGACCATGCAAGGGTTCTCAGACTGTGTCAACCAAACTTGGCTTCTTCCTGTCTCGGGCCAAATCAACCCCATGCTACGCTTGCACATCAAGCTTAGTAGAACTGCAAAAGCGCTCAAGAGATGGGCTAGGACCATTGTTCTTCAATGTAAGCTTGCGACTGTCATCTGTAGAGAGGTAATCCAGAGATTGGATGTGGCGTAGGAGCATCGTGCCTTAACGCATTCAGAGATTGACATTCGGAAGACTCTGAAGTTTAGACTACTAGGTCTTGCTGCTATTGAAAAATCTCGTGCTCGGCAGAAATCTCGTATCACTTGGCTTAAAAGAGGAGATGCCAATATAAGATATTTTCATACCATGGCTAGTGGGGGAAAACGACCCAATCATATTTATGTCCTGCAATATGGGATGGATAGGACTTATGACCATGAAAGGAAAGCCCCGCTTATATTTGATCACTTCAACAAGCACATTGGTACAGAAAGTCCTCAGCAATGCGCCCTGAATTTTCAACAACTCGGATGGCAGCCTCTTCAGTTGGACAACCTAGACATTCCCTTCTCTGAGCATGAGGTATTGTCGGTGATTAAGGTCTCCTTGAAGGAAAAGGCGCCAGGGCCTGATGGCTATATCGGCCTCTCTTCCTTGCTTGCTGGGACATCATCAAGAGGGATCTCATGGACGCCATCTCACAATTCAATGACATGAATTCACAATAATTCTGCTTGCTTAATCAAGCTTTTGTCGTACTGATCCCGAAGCCTCAAGAGGCCCTGAAGGTCTCGGATTATAGGCCAATTAGCTTAATGCACAGCTTTGCAAAATTATTATCCACGCTTTTGGACTGTAGGCTGCAGCCCCACCTGGGACAGATGGTCTCCTTGAATCAGAGTGATTTCATCAAGCGCAGATGCATCCATGACAACTTCGTATTTGTACAAGAGCTCATACGAGATCTGGACCACAAGAAATCATCAATCTTGTTTATCAAACTTGACATATCCAAGGCATTTGACACTGTAAGTTGGCCCTACCTCTTGGAAATCTTGTCCTATCTAGGTTTCAGGACCCGTTGGAGAAACTGGATAGCTATGTTATGGGGCACGACTACCTCTCGCTTTCTACTGAATGGGGTTCCAAGTAAACGAGTTCATCATGCCAGGGGAGTTCGATAAGGTGATCCACTATCATCGATGCTCTTCCTTCTAGCCATGGAATCACTACATAGACTGTTAAACATAGCTCAAAATTTGGATCTGTTGCAGCCTGTCCACAAAAGTCTCTCAAACTTTAGGGTCTCCCTATATGCCGACGACGCGGTGGTTTTCATCAAACCAAATGTGAAGGACTTCTATATCACCAAGAGCATCCTCGATATATTTGGTCAAGCATCTGGGTTGATCACCAATCTAGACAAGACCAAAATATTTCCCATTCGCTGCCAAAACATTAACTTACAGGAGATTCTTGCCTCTCATCATAACCTGGATAGCCTACCAACGACCTATCTAGGACTACCTCTCCATGTGAATAAACTATCAAAAAATCGGTGCAAGGGATTATACAGAAAGTGAATAACAGGATCCCGGGGTGGGAAAGAAGTATGTTGTCTTACGCGATAAGAATTACTTTGATCAAGGCAATACTTTTGGCGATACCGACCTACTTTCTTACGATTTTCAAATTGCCGAAACGGGCGAGAGAGCATTGATCGCATTCGAAGAAGCTTCCTATGGAAAGGGCAAGAAACTAAAAAAACTCCTGGCCACATATGCCTAGTAAAATGGAAAACTTGTACGAAGCTGAAGAAATGGGGTGGCCTAGGCATCTTGGACTTAGAAAGATTTAATAGGTCCCTTCGCCTTAGATGGTTATGGATGAACTGGGAAGATGGTAATCGACCTTGGAAATCTCAGTTGAAGTCTGAGGATGACAAAGAAAGAGACCTCTTCTTCATGTCCACACAAATTACTATTGGAGACGGGGCTGACACCCCCTTCTGGGATGCATATTGGTTACAGGGTCGAGCACCAAAACATGTAGCCCCAAATCTGTATTTGCATTCGCGCTTCAAAAAACGATCAGTGGGGAAGGAGCTCTCCAACCATAACTGGATCCGCAACCTGAGAAGATGTGACACCGAAAGCATGCTGGATGAGTTTATCCTAATCTACTCCCTCCTGGCCGAGATTCAGTTAAGTGCAAACAAGGATGTTATCCTTTGGAAATGGACCTCTAGCGGGACATTCTCGTTCAGATCTGCCTACGAGGCAAATTCCAAGGTAACATTGTCCAACTGGTCAATTCGATCATCTGGCAAGCAAATGTAGAACCTAAGTGCAGATTATTTGCCTGTCTGGCTTAGCAACACAGAGCCCCTATTGCACACAACCTCATCTTGAAAGGGATATTGGCCAACCTAGTCCTGGCAATTGGGTCGGGCCAAAAATGGGCGGCACGAAGCACGCGCCGCCGGCCCGAGGAATGGCACGACCCAAAATAGTCCCGAGGCACGAAATAGGCCCGAAACACGAAAAACGGCACGAAATTCGAATCGGCCCTAAAACAGCCCATTCGCAAACATTGGCAGCCCACACGGGGCGCGCCGCGCGTATCACTAATGTGATGGGCCCACGCCACCACACGGATGCGGCTGTTCTTCAGTTTGCTGGTCTTTTTTTTTAAATTCCAATTAAAATATTCAAACTTGTACAGAATCCGCAAATTAGATCAAAATTTCATGATTCTTTTTTTCTATATTCTTCAAAAAACAATATCTACCACTTGGATGAGTTATTTTCAGACTTATAACTGTAATTTTTGTTTGTTTAAGTAAATCTCAAAATAATCCTTATGCACATATTGTTCATTTTTTTATATCTCATCAAAATCAATGGATCTTGAGCAGAAATTCGTTGTGTGCATACTTGTTATATATGTCTACCTCCGTGAATTTTGTACAATTTTTTTGAAGCACTCCAACATGTGAAAATTTATATTGCTTCTCATTTCATTCAAACTATTAACATATTAGCCATTTTCTAAATTTTGAACACACATTGATACAAATATAAAGAAAAAATCTCAAAAAAATCATAGACGTTCTTATTGTGATTTAACAACTACACCAAAAAGTTCATGTCGAAATTCGTTTTACTTTTTGGGATACAAGAAAGACAAATATTGCTTTTTCTTTGTTTTTCTATTACCAACAATATATCATGTTTTTGAATGTCAAAATTTGCAAGAACATGTAATTCAACATTTCATACCTTCCCGAATTTTTTTATATTATTTGAAGTATTTTTGTCTATGTACTCTAACAAAATTTCTCTCAAAATCGAATTTTAAACATGATGGGTCATGTCTACTGCTTTTGGGCTGCTGCTAGGCCTTTGTGGCTTTTTTTATTTATATTCAAAAGTGAAACATCAAATATTTATAGTTTTCGTAAATATGTGTGAAATTCGATGATTTTTTTCCTAAATTCTTCAAATAATATTTTCTATCACCTCCGAATTTTTCTATATTTTTTCACTAATTTGTCCATTTATTTCATAAAATACTCAATTTTTGTTCACATTTCAATTTTTCTATGGGCCAAACCATCCCGAGCCTTGCTTGGGCCGGCACGGCCCGAAGCCGGCCCAACGTGTTTTGGGCCGTGCTTGTGCCCTATTTTTCCGCAGCCAGCACGGTCTGCCTGGCACGAGATGGCCCGCCGTGCTTTCGGGCCGCATGCCATTTTGGCTCGAAGCACGAACAGGCCGGGTCGGGCCGGCCCGACATGGCCCGATTGCCACCTCTAGGCCAATCCACACTGCTCGTTGTGTCTCTGTGCACAAGAGACTGGCAACCACATCCTCACCCAATGTAATTTCACGAAGGCTGTCTGGCGAGAGATAGTCAGAAGATACCATATTCAGCATCCCTTGGCCAATTTATTTCTTTCTGATACAATGTAATGCCTGGAGTTATTGTATTCAAATACTCGAGCTAGGCTCAGAAAAAAGCTAGCGGGATACATCTTCACTCTCTGGCGGCATATTTGGAAAGAACGAAACAAGAGGATATTTGAGAATTGTTTCTCCTCAACCCATCAGGTGGCCCAGCTGATCGTGAATGATATCCAGCTTCAGGACTTTTCCCTTTTGCAGGGAGTTGGTGAGGAGTAGCTTTCTGTTTTTGTCAACATTTTATGCCCTGATGACGCCTTGGCCTATGGTCAGGTTAGATTAGATGGAATACTAGGATGTAATCTGATCTTCTACTTAATAGAATGGCAGCGCTCCTGCCGGTTTCCTTTCAAAGAAAAAAGAGTACTTTACCAATATGCTAAGTCTCCTTTCACGAGTGATGGTGGTGCTAAGGCATCCTTCCCTTTGGTGACAATTTTAGGTTTCATGGTGACATACCTTTGTAATGTGATTCTCACTATCATCTTGATGATGGTGGGTTATACAGGAAAGAGTGGATCCTTCATTTCTCTCGTCTCTTCCTACAACGGTTGTCCTTGGGGTGGTTTAAAACGGTTTTTTTTGTGAGCGACATGTTTCTCCGAGGAAGCTGACATCGGGCACTAAATCAGCAATATCAACAATAGTGTGGGCATCCCATCCGAGTTGACCCACATGATGGAATTGGTTGTGAAGACGTCAGACACGAACATTGTTGCTGCAGCCCGCAGTGTAGCTGAGCATCAGTGACAAGCAACTGTTTGACCGTGTGTTTATGTTGTGGTTTTTAGCTGGTTTTACATTAAATTAAATGCGCGGATCTGGTTTCCCTTATAACTAACTTGATCAACTATATCTTCTATAATACGCTGCAGAAACTCCTGCCTTTTTGGAGGTTTCTTGAAAAAAAAAACAATAACACAGCTTGCACACCATGATGTTCCCGTGAGCAGGCGGCTGCAGGCATGCAGCAAAAGTTAGAGCTTCCTCGTGGCTTTGAAACTAACCTCAAGGAGTTAATTATAAGCCCTACCTTGAAAAGTTAGTATTGCAGGAATTAATTTTAAGCCCTGCTTTGCTCTTTCTATTTCCGAACCAAATAAATTCAGAAATTTCCTTCAAATGGAGCCCCTAGAAACTTGCTGCAGTTTTAGAAAGTGGAGGCACGCTACTAACGGAGCCAGCTATGGGGCAAGTTGCCAAGATAGTGCATGGATCAAGTGAACATCATTTAATTCATGCAAATAAGTGGCAGCAGCTACAAGGGAGAAGGAATGTGATTGCAGGATCCTGATTAAAGGTATTAACAAGACACCATAGAACAGAGCAGAGCATAGAGCAGATACCAATAAGTCAGGGAAGCGGGTTCCTACCGGGATCGCGGAGGGTGCCGCGGACGGTGTAGCTGTGCCGGAGGAGTAGCTTGACGATCCACGACGCGATGAAGCCACCCGCCCCGGTCACGCACATTACCTTCTTCCCCATCCTTTACTTAGCAATGCAATCAGGCAAAGACTCTCTCTTTCTCTCTCTCCCAGTAAGAAGTGGATAACTTATATCTCAAGACGGCTGATGCGATGACAAGAGGTGGGCGAAACGTGTAAGGAGGGGACAGATGGAGCCAAGCGTTTAGTTATCGATAATTGAGAGGAACCTGTTCCCTGTGGTTTTTTAACCCGGCCTGTACCCTGTTTGTTGCTTTGTTTATAGGAGTCTAACAGGACATGCAGTGTCGAGCTCATGCTTGAAATCCCGGTGCAGGACACGAACTGCAAAACAGTCGTCATGGGTTGGGCCGACATTAGAGAAAACGGATGAATATGGACAGATAAAATAATTTTGCATATCTATATTTACATAATAATTAACCATGGTAGACGTCTTCAACTGGATACACTTGCAGCACCCGGATTTGAGTATTGCCCAAGGGAGCAGCACTCAGGAATGGATCAATATGGTGATGGGTGGAGTGAATAGAAGAGAAAGAAAACAAAGACTGGGACAAATATTCTACACTTGGTGGAATATCTAGAAAGAACGTAATAGAAGAATTTTCCAAGGCAACGAGAAGACGGAATTACAGGTGGCTTTTTTGGCGAAAGAGGAGATAGAGTACTACAAGTTGGTGTGTTCTTCCGGGTCTGCCCCTCAGCTGTTGGAGTCACAGTAGCAAATGATACCAGTAGCATTTTTCTTGGTGTCTCCTGTATTTCACTTTATTTTTCTTTGTCCAAGGCAGCATAAGCTGCTCAATGTGATTATGTAAACACTTCTATTCCGTCTTTAATGGATCGGCAATGCACCTGCCTTCTTCGCCAAAAAAAATATTTACATAATAATTTCATATACGGATTCGGATTGGATGTTGTCGAAAATGGATTTGGTATCTGATATGTCGGATGTATCGAAAATAGATTCATTGGATTAGAAACTTATAGATATCAGACGGACTCAGATATTTATTTCAAAAAAACATGTCACATATCACATAATTAAATGATAGACAATGAAAGAAATATATAGTTCTCACACATAACAATGTAATTAATATTTTACATATCACTGTAATTAAAATTTTAAAAAATAACACATAACTCGTATTTCATACACACAATTCATAACACATAAGTCACGAACTGTTACCACAAGTATTCAATGATCTCATTTAAAATCTTATGGAAAGTGCATCTAGGCATCCCTTGTGGGTTTTGGTGGATTTATGACAAGCAAATGAGATCCTAACTTAATTGTTGAGATGAGCGCAGGTTTTAATGAAATAATGAAGAAAGCGCAAAAAGAAGGGAGAGTTAGAAATCAAGTTGAAAGGAGCCTAATAAATGATTATATTAGTCATTGTGTATGGAGTGTGTTGGAGAAACACACCCCAAAAGCTCAAGTAAATTTTAATCACTCTCACTGCACAAAGTTATACAGGTCCGGACTAGTCCGATGTACCCCAGACTAGTCCGATTTCTCTCTGTCAGGAATCGGACAAGTCCTCCCAGAGCGGACTTGTCTGCACAGTCCAATTTCACCGACCGGACTAGTTCGATATCACCACGGACTAGTCCGATATCTCTCTGACTAAGATCGGACTAGTCCTCCCCAGTGCGGACTAGTGCTCAGCACTTCACAGTTTGCACGAAGTTGGACAGGTCCGATATCACCACGGACTAGTTCGATATCTTTCTGACCTAAATCGAACAACTCCGAAATCTGCTCGGATTAGTCCAAAAACCTTCTTACAAAAATCAGACAAGTCCTCCAAGTGCGGGCTTGTCCCCAATTCACTAAGGGTTTCACCACGGCCGGACTAGTCCAATATGTGTCGGACTAGTCCGAACATCTCCAGAGACAAAATCGGACTAGTCCGCCCCTGGTCGGACAAGTCCGATAATTCAGGACACTTAGGGTTTCCCACACACCACACCACGGACTAGTCCGGAGTCCACCATGGACTAGTCCGGACTTTGAAAACCCTAACGGTAACCTTTGGAAACCCTAGTATAATAGAGGTGCACAGCCCCTAATCAATCACTCTCGACTCCCTGCGTCGTCACACCCTCTAAGAGCCTAGAAAACACGTCTCTCCACACAATCCAAAGCAAGAAAGATCAAATCCTTTAGGATTAACTTTAGATCAAAGGAGAGACATGATTCTTCATGTTTTGAGCTCTTGGGTTTGATTCTCTCGCACACTCTTGTTCTTTATTACATATAATTTGAGTGTGTTGGTAGTGTATTCAGTTGTAAATCTTGGGGAGCCCTCAACTTGTGAGAAGGCCCCTTGAACTTTGTGGTTTGCCTTTCGTGATTAGTAGAAGAGAATTGGCCTCCATGCCGATTCGACGAGGGTAGGGTTGGTGAAGACCCGGTCCTTTCGTGGGCTCCTTAATGTGGATGTAGGTTGCCTTCGTGAGAACTGAACCACAGGATAAAAATCTTGTGTCTTCGCTTTGTGCTTATTGTTCATTGCATCTAGGGTTTAATTGATTATAGTCAAATTATGTCAAACCTTGAAACTAAGGTTACCTTGTGCTATCTTCAGTTTAATTGAAGCAGCATACTCTAGTTACATCTGAATTTCCGTTGTGTAGAGTATTTGGATCGAGATCATCGATCAAACTTGATCGATCTAGTCCGCACGCACCGGACTAGTCCACACACTACCGGACTAGTCTGATTTATCGATATTTCATCATGTTGTTGAGTGTTGCAGGTTCCGACAAAAGTTCAAAAAGGCCTATTCACCCCCCTCTAGGCCACATTCAATTGGTATCAGAGTCGAGCTCTTCAAATGGAGACTAATCACCCGAAGAGAAAATGTCGGACATGAAGAATGTGCACAAGAGCCTCAACCAAGAGAAGGTTGAAGATGAAAAGGCTTAGAAATTGGAGAAGCTCCTTGACACCATTCAGAACATCGAGGATGATGATGAGGAGACGTTTGAACTCAAGGTGCTACTAAGGAAGAAAGCTCTCCCAAAGGAAAGATGAAGATCGAAGATGAAAAGAAGAAGGAGAGTAGTCACACTGACTACTCCCGATAACCTTTTAATTATGATTGCTTAAATTCTAACAACAACCATTACTTGTCAATCCCTCTAGGAAAAGCCCCATACTTTGATGGCAATGATTTTTCAATGTGGAGGCAAAATATGAAAATTCATTTAACCTCAGTTTACCCCATCTTGTGGCATATAGTGTGTACAGGAATAGATATCACGAACGACGATGAAGAGCTCACACCAAGTCAAGAGCAAGCTATTCATCGAAATGCACAAGCTGCAACGGTCATCACATCTTCATTGAGTAGAGATGAGTTGACCAAAGTGGATGGACACGAGATTGCAAAAGAAATATGGGACACACTACAAACTGCAAATGAAGGCGATCGTCATGTGCGAGAAGCTAAAATTGAAATGATCGAAGGCAAATTGGGAAGATCCGCCATAGAAGAAGATGAGTCGCCGCATACTATGTACAACCGGTTGAAGACTCTCATCAACAAGGTTTGAGCATATGGAAGCGTGGAACGATCACGAGGTGGTGAAGCTCATTCTTAGAGCTTTCATGCCTCGCAATGTAACCTTGCGCTCGATGATTAGAGAAAGCCCTGGGTACAAGAAAATGACCCCAGATGAATTGCTTTGAAAGATCATCAATTTTGAGATGATGGAGAAGCAAGCAAAACATGTCAAGGAGATTGCCGACCTCACCTCGGCAAAGAAGAAGGGGGTCGCCTTGAAGTCCACTTGCAAGACCTTGTCAAAAGAAGCTCAAGAGAATCAAGAAGAAGATGATAGTGGTGATGGGAGCAGCGACATAGATGAAGAAGACATGATCCTCTTTATGAAGAAATTCAAAAGGATGATGAAAAGAGACAAGAGGGTAAATCAAATGAGGGAAAACACAAAGACAAGTAAAGATCGAAGTTGAGGCGAGCTTGCTATAATTGTGGTGACTATGACCACTTTATAGTGGATTGCCCGTATGAAGAAAACAAGAAGAAAACCAAGGAAACAAAGCCTCAACCCAAGAAGTTCTTTAAGAAGAAAACCAAGGAAACAAAGCCTCAACCCAAGAAGTTCTTCAAGAAGAAAAAGCAAGTTGGATAGGCGCGCCTAGGAAAGGAGTGGGACTCAAATGATGAGTCCTCCTCCGAAGAGGAAGATGAGATGGAAAGCATATCTATCAAGAAGACGACCAAGAAATCGACCCTCTTCCCAACTATCATCGCATGGAAGGACAATGACACATGTCTCATGGCGAAGGAAGGTAAAAGGAAGGTAACAACTAAATCTTCCTCCTTGCATTCTTACTCTAGCGATAGTGATGCTTATAGTGATAATGAAGATATGCTTGTTGGCCAAGATAAGAAAACTGCTGCAAAAATGAAATTCTTAAGGGATAAACTTATTGATAAGGAGGAGCTTGTTGATCGCCAAGAAGATATGATCATCCTTCAAAAGAAGGAGTATCTTAAGATCAAAAAGCTCCTTGAACTTGAAAAGGAGCGAAGCAAGTCACTAGAACTTGAGTTAGCTTCAAGCAAGGAACCTTGTTTGAAGTTAAGCGACTCAAATGTAATCATCAAGGATGAACTTGCTAACTTGACCAAAGTTAACAAGATCCTTGAGGTACAAGTTGAGTCACTCAAGCAAAGTGATCCTTCACCCTCTTCAATTTCACCTTCTCAACACTTAAAATATGAAACTACTATTACTTGTGGATGTGCTAAAATTGACACTAACTTGAAGGATAAGTCGAACTTGACAAAGGACAAGCATCCTTCCCTTAATGGCATATTTGACAAGGAGAAGATCAAGTATGCACGGAGTGCATACTTGGCCACAAGACCTCCTAATGTCAAATATGGCATTGGGTATTCTTATGGTGAAAAGCAAAATGCTAGAAGCCCCAAGAATAATAAGGAGCGCATTGCTTTTGTCAAGCGAAACTTCCCTCAAGCTAGAAAGACTAATAATGTCGACAAGTCCAAACATGCTAATACATATGAGCAACAACTTTTGTTTAGAACCTTTGATGCATCATATGTGAAAGTGCATCTAGGCATCCATTGTAGATTTTAGTTGATTTATGACAAGCAAATGAGATCCTAACCAAATTGTTGACATGAGCGCATATTTTAATGAAATTATGAAGTGCAAAAAGAAAGGAGAATGAGGATCTATATGGAAAAGAGCTCAAGAGCTGAATAGATTAGATCATTGTGTATGGAGTGTGTTGGAGAAACACACCCCAAGAGCTCAAGCACAAGAAAACTCATTCACTGCACAAATTTACACAGGACCGGACTAGTCCGATATACCCCGAACTAGTCTGATATCTCTCTGTTCAGAATTGGACAAGTCCTCCCAGTGCAGACTTGTCTGCACAGTCCACGTTTACACAGACCGGACTAGTCCGATATCACCATAAACTAGTCCAATATCTTTATGGCTAAGATCGGACTAGTCCTGCCCAGTGCGGACTAGTCCTCAACACTTCCCAGCTTTGCATAAAATCGGACAAGTCCGATATCACCATGGACTAGTCTGATATCCTTCTGATCTAAATCGGACAAGTCTGATATATGCTCGGACTAGTCCGAAAAACCCTCTGATTCACGAAGAGCTTCACCACCACCGGACTAGTCCGATATGTGCCGGACGAGTCCGAACATTTCCAGAGACAAAAACGGACTAGTCTGCCCCAGGCCGGACAAGTCTGATATTTCGGGACACTTAGGGTTTCCCTCACGCCGCATACTAGACCAGTCTGGTGTCCACCACGGATTAATCCAGACTTTGTAAACCATAACGGTAACCCTTAGAAACCCTAGTATAAATAGAGTTGCACGGCCCAACTATGAACTCTCTCAACTCCCAGCGCCATCACACCCTCCAAGAGCCTATAAAACACGTCTCTCCACACAATCCAATAAAAGAAAGATCAAATTTGTGTGGATCAACTATAGATCAAAGGAGAGACACGATTCTTCACGTTTGAGCTCTTGAGTTTGTTTATCTAACACACTCCTATTGTTTTATTGTAGATCTTACGAGTGTGTTCTTGGTGGTGTTTGATTTGTAATCTTGGAAAGCCCTCAACTTGTGAGAAGGCCCCTTGAACTTGGTGATTTACCTTTGTGATTAGTGGAAGAGAATCGGCCTTCGTGGTGATTCAATGAGGGTTGGGTTGGAGAAGACCCGGTCCTTTTGTGGACTCCTCAACGTGGAGGTAGGTTGCCTCTTTGGGAACCGAACAACGAGATAAAATCTTATGTCAATCTTGTTCTTAGTTTTTCATATCACATTCTAGGGTTTACTTGATCCTGCATATCTTACGTTAAATCCTTGAAACTAAAGATTACCTTGTGCTATACTAAGTTTAATTGAAGCAACATACTCTAGTTACATCTTATTTTCTGCTGCATAGAGTACTTAGATTGAGATCATTGATCTAACTTGATCAATCTAGTCCGCACGCACCGGACTAGCCCGCACACTACCCGACTAGTCTGATTTCTTGGTATTTGATCAAGTCGCTGAGTGTTGCAGGTTCTGACTAAAATTCAAAAAGGCCTATTCACCCCCCCTCTAGGCCACATTAAATTGGTATCAAAGTCAGACTCTTCAAAAGGAGACTAATCGCTCGAAGAGAAAATGTCGGACATGAAGGATGTGCACAAGAGCCTCAACCAAGATAAGGTTGAAGATGAAAAGGCTCAAAAATTGGAAAAGCTCCTCGACGCCATTTAGGACTTCGAGGATGACGATGAGGAGATGCTTGAACTCAAGGCGCTCCTAAGGAAGAAAGCCCTCTCCAAAGGGAAAATGAAGATCGAGGACGAGAAGAAAAATAAGGGGAGTAGTCACACCGACTACTCCCGATATTCTTTCAACTACGATCGTCTAAATTCTAACAATAGCCATTATTTGTCTATTCCTATAGGAAAAGCCCCACACTTTGATGGCAATTATTACTCAATGTGGAGGCAAAAAATGGAAATGCATTTAATCTCACTTAAACCCAGCTTGTGGCATACAATGTGCATAGGTATAGATATCCCAGGCGACGATGAAGAGCTCACACCAAGCCAAGAGCAAGCGATTCATCAGAATGCTCAAGCTACAGCGGTCATCACATCATCACTAAGTCGGGACAAGTTCACCAAGGTGGATGGACTCGAGATTGCAAAGGAAATATGGGACACATTGCAAACTGCACATGAAGGCGATCATCATGTGTGAGAGGTAAAGATCGAAATGATTGAAGGCAAATTGGGAAGATTTGCCATAGAAGAAGATGAGTCGCCGAAAGACATGTACAACCGGTTGAAGACTCTCATCAACAAGGTTTGAGCATATAGAAGTAAAAAGTGGAACGATCATGAGGTGGTGAAGCTCATCCTTAGAGCTTTCATGCCTAACAATGTTACCCTGTGCTCGATGATTAGAGAAAGCCCCGGGTATAAGAAAATGACTCCGGATAAATTGCTTGGAACGATCATCAACTTTGAAATGATGGAGAAGCAAGCAAAACATATCAAGGAGATTGCCGACCTCACCTCGGGCAAAGAAGAAAGGGGTCGCCTTAAAATCCACTTGCAAGCCCTTGTCAAAAGAAGCTCGAGAGGCTCAAGATGAAGATGACAGCGATGATGAGAGCAGCGACATTGATGAGGAAGACATGATCCTCTTCATGAAGAAATTCAAGAGGATGATGAAGAGAATACAAAGGGGTAAATCAAGTGAAGGAAAATACAAAGAAAAATCAAGATCAAAGTTGAGGCGGCTTGCTATAACTGTGGTGAATATGACCACTTTATAGTTGATTGCCCATACAAAGAGAACAAGAAGAAGATCAAGGAAACAAAGCCTCAACCTAAGAAGTTCTTCAAGAAGAAAAAGCAAGTTGGACAGGCGCACCTAGGAAAGGAGTGGGACTCAAATGATGAGTCCTCGTCCGAAGAGGAAGAGGAGATGGCTAGCATAGCCATCAAGAAGACGACCAAGAAGTTGACCCTCTTCCCAACTATCGGCGCATGGAAGGACAACAACACCTGTCTCATGGCGAAGGAAGGTAAAAGAAAGGTAACATCTAAATCTTCCTCCTCGCATTCTTACTCTAGTGATAGTGATGTCAACAGTGATAATGAAGATATGCTTGTTGGCCTTGATAAGAAAACTGCCGCAAGAATGAGATTCTTAATGGATAAACTTATTGACAAGGAGGAGCTTGTTGATCGACAAGAAGATATGATCATCCTTCAAAAGGAGGAGTATCTTAAGATCAAAAAGCTCCTTGAACTTGAAAAGGAGCAAATCTAGTCACTTGAACTTGAGCTAGCTTCAAGCAAGGAAGCTTGCTTGAAGTTAAGCGACTCAAATGCTATCATCAAGGATGAACTTGCTAACTTAACAAAAGTTAACAAGATCCTTGAGGTACAAGTTGAGTCACTCAAGAAAAGTGAACCTTCTTCCTCTTCAAGCTCTCCTTCTCAACCCCTTAAAGCTGAACCTACTACTACTTGTGCATGTGCTAAAATTGTTACTAGCTTGAAGGACAAGTCAACCTCGACCAAAGACAAGCATCCTTCTCGTAGTGGCATATTTGACAAGGAGAAGGTCAAGTATGCACGCAGTGCATACTTGGCCACAAGACCTCCTAATGTCAAATATGGTATTGGGTATTCCTATGGTGAAAAGCAAAATGCTAGAAATCATAAGAATAACAAGGAGTGCATTGTCTTTGTGAAGGGAAACTCCCCTCAAGTTAGAAAACCTAACAATGTTGATAAGTTCAAAAACGTTAACACATATGAGCAACAATTATTATTTAGAACTTTTGATGCATCTTATGTTCTTATGAAAGACGCTTTTGGTAAAGTGCATGCCAAATATGTTGGGCCACGCCATGGGAACACTAAGTCCCATGTGTGGGTGCCCAAATCTTTTGTGACTAACCTCAAAGGACCCAAGCAAGTTTGGGTACCTAAAACCAAGACATAATTTGTTTTTGCAGGCCTACTCCCCCGGTGGAGCAAAATGGGTGCTAGACAGTGGATGCACCAACCATATGATAGGAGAACGAAGAATGTTTGTAGAATATGAAGAAAATGAGGATCCAAGCGAGGGCATCTATTTTGGAGACAATAGTCAAAGAAGGGTGCTCGGTACCGGTAAATGTGCAATATCATCTCAACACACGCTTTCTCATGTTTTGCATGTTGACTCCTTAGATTATAACCTTCTATCCATATATCAATTATGTGACAAGGGTTATAATTGCTTATTCACTAATGAGGGTGTGATCATTTCTAGAAGAAGTGATGACTCGGTTGCATTCAAGGGTGTGTTAAAAGGAAAACATTATCTTGTTGACTTTAACAAAGATAAAGCCGAACTTGACACATGCTTGATTGCAAAGAACAACATGGGTTGGCTGTGGCATAGACGGCTAGCACATGTTGCTATGAGGAATCTTCAAAAACTCCTCAAGTGTGATCACATCCGAGTTTTGAAGGCTGTTGTTTTTGAGAAAGACAGGCCTTGTAGCGCGTGCCAAGTCGGGAAGCAAGTAGGAGCACCTCATCCCGCGAAGAACGTCATGACAACGGCAAGACCGCTCGAGCTACTTCACATGGACCTATTTGGTCCTATTGCTTACATAAGCATCAGCGGTAACAAATATGGCTTAGTAATTATTGATGACTTTTCGCGCTTCATGTGGGTTTTCTTTTTGCATGACAAGATAGAAACTCAAGGAACCCTCAAGAAGTTTCTCAAGCGCGCATAAAATGAGTTCTCGGTAAAGATCAAGAACATACAGAGCGACAACGACACAGAATTCAAGAACACCCAAGTTGAGGAGTACCTAGACGAAGAGGGCATCGAACATGAATTTTCAACACCATACTCACCGCAACCAAAAGGAGTGGCCGAAAGAAAAAACCGAACCCTCATAGAGATGGCGAGAACAATGCTTGATGAGTACAAGACATCAGATCGGTTTTGGGCTGAAGCAGTCAACACCGCTTGTCATGCCATAAACCAACTCTATCTTCATCGCCTACTCAAGAAGACATCATATGAGCTACTCGCGGGTAACAAACCTAATATTTCCTATTTTTGTGTTTTCGGTTCTAATTGCTATATCTTGAACAAGAAGGTTAGGACTTCAAAGTTCGCTTCGAAGTTCGATGAAGGTTTCTTGCTTGGCTACGATTCAAACTCTTACGCCTATCGTGTCTTTAGCAAGGTCTCCGGACTTGTTGAAGTTGCACGTGACATAGTGTTCGATGAAACTAACAGCTCTCAAGAAGAGCAAGTTGATCAATGCGTGCTAGATAGAGAAGAAACTTCTTGTCAAGCATTGAGACAAATGGCGTTGTGCGATGTTCGACCACAAGCGCCACCTCCAAATGAAAATGAAGAAGATGAACCACAAGTGGGGGTAATGGATCAAGGGGGGAGCTTCTACACAAGATCAACCTCAAGAAGACAAAGATAATCAACACACAAATGAGGGCAACCATCTAGGGGGAGTAGAAGATGACCATGAAGACTCAAGACCACAAGTGCCACACCCAAGAGTACACCAATGCGTCCAAAGAGATCACCCCGTCGACAACATAATCGGGGACATCCAAAAGGGAGTAACTACTAGATCTCGAATTGCTAATTTTTGTGAACATTTCTCTTTTGTATCCTTTTTGGAACCGCGTAGGATTGATGATGCATTGAAAGATTTGGATTGGGTGGTGGCAATGCAAGAAGAACTTAACAACTTCAAATGGAATGAGGTCTGGGAACTTGTCCAAAGACCCAAGTTCAATGTCGTCAGCACCAAATGGGTCTTCCGCAACAAACAAGACGAACACGGGGTGGTGACAAGGAACAAGGCGCGACTTGTGGCCAAAGGGTATTCACAAGTCGAATGTTTGGATTTCGACAAAACCTTTGCTCCCGTAGCTAGACTTGAATCTATTAGAATATTACTTGCATATGCTACCCACCTTGATTTCAAGCTCTATCAAATGGATGTGAAAAGTGCCTTCCTCAATGGACCAATCAAGGAGGAGGTGTACGTGGAGCAACCCCCCAGATTCAAAGATCAAAACTTCCCCGACCACGTGTTCAAACTGCATAAGGCTCTCTACGGTCTCAAACAAGGTCCTAGAGCTTGGTATGGGTGCCCTAGAGATTTTTTAATTGAGAATGGTTTTAAAATTGGCAAAGCTGATTATACATTATTCACGAAGCATTTTGACAATGATCTCTTTGTTCGCCAAATTTATGTTGATGATATCATTTTTGGTTTAACTAACAAATCTTTCTGTGAAGTTTTTAGTAAAATTATGACAGATAGGTTTGAAATGTCTATGATGGGAGAGCTGAAATACTTCTTGGGATTCCAAGTGAGGCAACAAAAGGAGGGGACGTTCATAAGCCAAACCAAGTATACTCAAGAAGTTTGGAATGGACAAGGCGAAGCCTATAAAGACTCCCATGGCAACAAATGGACACTTGGATCTCAATGAAGATGGACCAAGCATGGATCAAAAGGTATATCACTACATGATTGGATTCCTACTTTACTTATGTGCATCTAGGCCTGATATTATGTTGAGTGTGTGCTTGTGTGCAAGATTTCAAGCCAATCCTAAGGAGTGTCACCTGACAACCATAAAAAGAATCTTGCGGTATTTAGTTCATACCACCCAACCTAGGCCTTTGGTATCCTAAAGGTTCCAAATACAATCTCATTGGATACTCCGATGCAGATTATGCCAGATGCAAAGTAGATAGAAAAAGTACCTCTAGTACATGCCAATTCCTAGGTAGATCCCTAGTTTCTTGGTCCTCCAAGAAACAAAATTCCATTGCCTTATCCACAGCTGAAGCGGAGTATGTTGCAGTCAGGAGTTGTTGTGCACAACTCCTTTGGATGCGACAAACTCTAAGGGATTACGGTTACAATATGAGCTGTATTCCACTTTTTTGTGATAATGAGAGTGCCATGAAAATTGTCCATAATCCCATTGAGCACTCTAGGACCAAACACATAGACATCCGACATCACTTTGAGACCACTCAATGAAAGGGGACATAGCCATTTCCCATGTCAACACCGAAAAACAACTAGCCAATATATTCACCAAGCCACTTGATGAAAAACGTTTTTGCGAACTCCGGAATGAACTGAATATCCTTGATGCTCGAAATGTGGCTTGAAAACTTGCATACCTGTATGGCTTCTTCAAAATATGTTGATTGTGTTGCGAAAATCATCTCTCTCAATTTTCTCCGAAAAACTATTTCAATTGCTTGATCTTGGTGAATTATGGTCATTGCTTGATTGTTTTATGTTTACTGATCATATTCATCAAGATTAATTGATTGTTTTGGCCCCTATTTTCTCTATTAGCACCTTCGAATATATACGAATGGGAAAGTTAATTTATTTCTGGTGACCACGGACTAGTCCGTGGTTACGTGGACTAGTTCACACACTGCAGACTAGTCCGCAGAGTGTTCGGTAGTCCGGACTAGTCTGGTGGACCACAGACCAGTCTGATTTTTTTAGTCCATAACCCTAGGCGCTACCAAAGCCTAGTATTCTTCACCCTCACAACTCACCTCACATTCTCTCTCTTCACTCGAGAGCCCCCAAGGCGATTTGGCGATTTCTCCATCAAATTCCTTCAAGTTTGGGTGGAAATCGATCTCTATTGCTAGGGAATTGAAGATCACGGACTTGTCCGCACCTCCAACTCCTCCTTCGTCAAGAATCGAAGAATTTCTATAAATTTCCCACTAAACCCTAGAAACTTCAATTTCTTCCATTTTGGATCAAATAGCTTAGCTCCTTTCGGCTAATACATGCTTCCTTACTGTATTACATCTATGGTAAGCTATTTTTGCATTGAGCAACACCATTTGTCTCATAGTTAGGGTTTGAGGCGATGAATACCGGACTAGTCCGGTCCCTGTACGGGCAAGTCCGGTTTCCCGGACTAGTCTGTACCTGAACACCGGACAAGTCTGATTTTTAACAGAATTCAACCCTAAATTCCTCTACTCAATGCACTTCCTTGCCATAAATTCTCATCCATACATTGTATAATCCCTTCTCAAGACAATGTCGAGCTCCAATGATGAAATTTCCGATTATGAGGCCAAGATGGACCAAGACTCCTTGCTTCGGTCCTCGACGGGCCAAGGGAAGAAGCGCCAAGAGCATCCCTCCGAGCCGACACCTTCTCCACCTCAGGTGTGGCGCAAGGTTCTAGCCAAGAAGTCTGCGTCCAAGGCAAAGGATGTAGCTGGCCCTAGCTCTTTGGCTTCTCGTCAAGCTAAGGGCAAGGGAAAGGGAATTGCCTCGGGCCCAATCGGCCCTCTCAAGATGGCAACTCTGAGGCAGGGGAACAAGGATCCCTCCGAGGAGAAGTTCAATGGCAAGGGAAGCGATACGGCTTCTAAGCTCAGATTTGTGGATTGCTACAGCAGATCAAAGAAGGCAGTTGATGCCAAATTCTGGAGCAACTTCCACGTGGATTACTACAATTCTGTGTACATGCAGATGAAGACTCCAGTGGTGAAGAGTCAATGGATTGACTGGAGTCACTTTGAGAGGAAGAGCTGACCAACCTTCGATGAAGTGATACAAGCTGTGGAAAGGCATGGGCTCAAAGACTTGTTTGCCTCCAGGTGCAAATGGAACGATGAAATCATCGCTCAATTCTATGCCACCTACTACTTTGCTAGTGATGAGGAGAGGGTGACTTGGATGACACATGGATCCAAGTACACTATTACCTATGATGATTTTGCAAGACTGCTTCACCTAGAAGACACTGGCAACAATGAGCTAACTATCCACAATATTGGTGTCTTGGGGAAATATAAGATGGAGTTCCTTTATGATACTAGCCTGAAGTTCAATCCTCCTCCCACCAAGAACATGAAGCCATTCTTCATGGTTCTCAATAGAGTTCTCAGGAAGACCATAGCTCCAAAAGATGGGGATGCAGGAAGTGTGCAAGGGTACTTGAGGAACCTAATGAAGGTGATTAGCAAGAACCAGAAGTTTGATATCTTTGACTATATTTGGAATGACATGGTTAATATTCCTGCACACCAAACCGATCTTGTGGCTATGCACCATACTTGATGTTCATGATTGAGAAAGTCACGAGGATCGAGTTCCTGAAGGATGTGGAGCACACTCTTTGAGGCCCCAGAAGCCTCCCCAAGCCACTCTCCAATCTGCTTGATAGGATCTTGGTTCCCGATCTTTCGATGAGAATAGGAGGGTTCGATTTGTGGAGGAGAAGACGTTGGCGATCCGACTACACCGTCCCCAAGATGATGCGCCTTAGCGATCGGTACACCGACTCTGAAGTTGTATTGATCTTGCTGGCGCACAATCAACCTGACCACGAGGGCCTTTGTTCCTGCAAGCAATCGAAGAACGCACAAGAACAAGAAGAACAAGCACTTATCTGTTGAATCAATCTAAAGTGGGGTTCTGGATACAAGTAGACGGGCGATCTAGTCGACACGCGCGTGTACAAGGAAGCAGCAGAAGCTAACTTACGAATAAACAAAAACCCACCAGCTAATGAGGGCGGCTGCTACTATTTATTACCTCCCTAGGGTCGTGAGAAACCCTAATCACGAGTCCCTAATGGACTCCAAACGATACATGGGCCATGGGCCTAATTTTGGTGATGCAGCACCCTGGACAGAAAAAGGTCTTGGTATTAAAATAACTATTGCGGCCGACTCCGAATAGATATGGACATGAGGCCAGATCCGTTTGAACGTAGACTTGATAATCTTTCCAGGAAGTACTTGAACGCCCAGATCGGAGTCCATATGAAATCGTGGTGGCCGTCACAAGTTGGTGCTGTTCTGCTGTCCAAATCCCGTCTGCGCGAATTCCCTTCCCATTGGCTCCTCTCCATTGTTCCTAAGCAAAACAAGAAAGCACGTAGTTCCACAGTCTAGATAAGATGGACATAAGGCCAAGAACGAGTTCACCTCATAGTTTAGTTGACGTGCACGAGCGCGAGTGATCGGACCAGAAACCGGTAGCTGAGTTGGTGTGGATGTATCAAGGGTGTTGATGTCCTCATCATCCTCCCCTTCTTGCATTTGAGTCATCCGCGACTCAAGCTCATCTTCTTCTCCCAAATATGGCTTCAAATCTGCAATGTTAAATGTGGGACTAACCCCAAAATTCGCAGGCAACTCGAGTTTATATGCATTATTGATGAGGACATCAACACCCTCGATACATCCACACCAGCTCAGCTACCGGTTTCTGTTCCGATCACTCGCGCTCGTGCACGTCAACTAAACTATGAGGTGAAATCGTTCTTGGCCTTATGTCCATCTTATCTAGACCGTGGAACTACGTGCTTTCTTGTTTTGCTTAGGAACAATGGAGAGGAGCCAATGGGAAGGGGATTCGCGCGGACGGGATTTGGACAGCAGAACAGCACCAACTTGTGACGGCCACCACGATTTCATACGGACTCCGATCTGGGTGTTCAAGTACTTCCTGGAAATATTATCAAGTCTACTTTCGAACGGATCTGACCTCATGTCCATATATATTCTGAGTCGGCCGCAATAGTTATTTTAATACCAAGACCCTTTTCTGTCCAGGGTGCTGCATCACCAAAATTGGGCCCATGGCCCATGTATCGTTTGGAGTCCATTAGGGACTCGTGATTAGGGTTTCTCACGACCCTAGGGAGGTAATAAATAGTAGCAGCCGCCCTCATTAGCTGGTGGGTTTTTGTTTATTCGTAAGTTAGCTTCTGCTGCTTCCTTGTACACGCGCGTGTCGACTAGATCGCCCGTCTACTTGTATCCAGAACCCCACTATTAGATTGATTCAACAGATAAGTGCTTGTTCTTCTTGTTCTTGCGTGTTCTTCGATTGCTTGCAGGAACAAAGGCCCTCGGGGTCAGGTTGATTGTGCGCCAGCAAGATCAATACAACTTTGGAGTCAGTGTACCGATCGCTAAGGCGCATCATCTTGGGGACGGTGTAGTCGGATCGCCAACGTCTTCTCCTCCACAAATCGAACCCTCCTATTCTCATCGAAAGATCGGGAACCAAGATCCTATCAAGTGGTAATCAGAGCAAGGTTAATCGGTGAGAGTGCTACCATTACTTTTCTTTCCGCTGTTATCATCCTATAGTCCAGAAAAAGCCCCCAAAAAATACCAGATCTGTTTTTTTCCATTATTCCTAGACCATTGTGCATTTTACTTTCTCCACTTAGTCAAGACTTGTTGAGTTCATGGTTGCTTCGACGAGTCAAGTTGCTGGTCTTTAGTTTTGCACCACTAGAGTTTCGAGTTCGTGTCGGTCACCTAGTTCGAGTCAGATTCGTAGTTCGAGTTTGAGTCGGATTACTAGTTTGAGTTTGAATCAGATTGCTACTTCGAGTTTGAGTCGGATTGCTAGTTCGAGTTTGAGTCTGATTACTAGTTCGAGTTCGAATCAGATTGCTACGTCGAGTTTGAGTCAGATTAGTAATTTGAGTTTGACAACGAGAAAAAGGCAAGTGCAAAATCAAAAGCCGCACAAAAGCCACAAGCAATTAGAGAAGAAAGAAAAAGGCAAGTGCAAAATCAAAAGCCGCACAAAAGCCACAAGCAATTACAGAAGAAAAAAAAAGGCAAGTGCAAGATCAAAAGCCGCATGTGCAAATTTTGTTCTAGGGTCTCCTAATTCCATCTAGAGAGAGTTTGGGTGACCACCCCAACAAAAAAAAAACGAAAAAAAAAGAAAGAAAAAAATCAGATTGTTGTTTGGGGTGTTTTTGGTGTCTCGGCTCGCGTATCTAGTACGGTCTAGACTAAGATCAGCACAGTACCGTCGTAGAATTTTTATTCAGCTTGTTGTGATTAACGTGGTGAAAGTTTGCTCCCTATGCTAGTTCAGCCACCTAAAGCCATAGATTGACACCTGCTCTTGAAGTTGTTCATTACTTGCTGGTTGCCATCACCTTCTTGCTGAGCTTTGTAAGAACAGGTAAGAGCTTGATTGAACAGGTTGAGAGTGAGCGAATTATCTCCACCAGCACCTTTGTAGCTAGGGATAATGTTACCCTTTCATATTGGATTTTTTTTTCTACTAACCATGGCAGGAGGAGCAAATACAAATGAAGACGTGCATTCACCTCGCACACGGGGAATTATACAACACTTCGAACACCAAGTGCGGCTACACACAGAAGCGCTTGATGAGGATTTTCGAGTTACCAGTGACCGCCTTGGTCAATTGGAAAATATGCATATCGACACCAACACCAAAATCAGCACGTTGGAGAGTTCCATTCAAACATTGAACACCTCTATTGGAGCCATCCTGCAGCGCCTTGAGGAGAGGGATCGTGGACACACCGCAGATGGACAGGTGAGCAATGCTCCTAGTATTGTACGTGACAATGAAGATGACTATTCTGCAGATACGGAGATTGGGGAAGATGAGGATGCTAGGCCACGGAGCCGGCTACAACGCAACCGTCAAGGCATAGGTGGACATCGTCGGCGTGAGGTACGCAATCATGAAGATACTTTTAACAAGATCAAATTTAAGATACCTCATTTTGATGGTAAATATGACCCTGATGCATATATTACTTGGGAGATTTCTGTTGATCAAAAATTTGCATGTCATGAGTTTCCTGAAAACGCAAGAGTTAGAGCAGCCACTAGTGAGTTTACTGATTTTGCTTCTGTTTGGTGGATAGAACATGGCAAGAAAAAACCTAATAACATACCACAAACTTGGGATGCTTTGAAACGGCTCATGCGGGCTAGATTTTTTCCTTCTTACTATGCACGTGATCTGTTAAATAAGTTACAACAATTGAGACAGGGAGCTAAAAGTGTAGAAGAATATTTTCAGGAATTACAAATGGGTATGTTGCATTGTAATTTAGACGAGGATGAGGAACCAGCTATGGCTAGATTTTTGGGTGGTTTAAACCGTGAAATTCAGGACATACTTGCTTATAAAGATTACAATAATATTACCCATTTGTTTCATCTTGCTTGTAAAGCTGAAAGGGAAGTGCAGGGACGACGAGCTAGCTCTAGAACTAATATTTCTGCAGGAAAGACTAGCTCATGGCAACCACGCACGACTACTCCTTCGACTGGGCGTGCTTCTCCGCCATCTTCTTCACAAAGTCGGGCAGCACCTTCTTCTTCCAGCAACAAGCCACGTGCTTCTTCCACTAGCTCAGCAGTAAAGACCACCCAAAAGCCCACCGAGAGTGCTTCTTCCGTAGCATCTACTGGTCGATCTAGAGACGTTCAATGTCACAAGTGCAAGGGTTTTGGCCTTGTGCAGCGTGACTGCCCAAGCAAACGTGTTCTAATTGTTAAAGATGACGGTGAGTACTCATCTGCTAGCGATTTTGATGACGATACATGTGTGTTGCTTGCAGCTGACTATGCAGGTAGCGATGAACATCAAGAAGAGCATATTGGTGCAGAAGATGCAGCGCGCTATGATAGTCTCATTGTGCAGCGTGTGCTTAGTGCACAAATGGAGAAAGCGGAACAAAATCAAAGGCACACATTATTCCAAACAAAGTGTGTCGTCAAAGAGCGATCTTTCCGCATGATCATTGATGGAGGTAGCTGCAACAACTTGGCCAGCAGTGACATGGTGACCAAGCTGGCACTAAGCACCAAACCGCACCCACATCCCTATTACATTCAATGGTTAAACAACAGCGGTAAGGCAAAGGTAACTAGACTTGTGCAAATCAATTTTACTATTGGATCATATAAGGATGTCGTTGAATGTGATGTTGTGCCTATGCAAGCTTGTAATATTCTGCTAGGAAGACCTTGGCAATTTGATAGAGATTCTATGCATCATGGTAGATGAAATCAGTATTCTTTTCTTTACCACGATAAAAAAATTGTGTTGCATCCTATGTCTCCTGAAGCTATTGTGCAAGATGATGTTGCTAGAGCTAGGAAAACTAAATATCAGGACCATGCTAACATTGAGAACAATAACAATACCAAATCTGTGTTTGATAAGAAAAATGAGATATCTCTGAAGGGAAAATGCTTGTTTGCTACGAAATCTGATATTAATGAACTGATTGCTTCCACCTCTGTTGCCTATGCTTTGGTATGCAAAGATGCTTTGATTTCCCTTTACAATGTGCAACATTCTTTGCCTCCTGCTGTTGCTAACATTTTGCAGGAATATTCTGATGTGTTTCCAAGTGAAATACCACCAGGACTACCACCACTTCGAGGGATTGAGCACCAGATTGACCTCATTCCCGGTGCTTCATTGCCCAACCGTGCACCATATAGGACAAATCCAGAAGAAACAAAAGAGATTCAGCGCCAAGTACAAGAACTACTTGACAAAGGTTATGTACGTGAGTCTCTTAGTCCTTGTGCTGTTCCAGTTATTCTAGTACCTAAAAAGGATGGATCATGGCGTATGTGTGTGGATTGTAGAGCAATCAACAATATAACCATTCGATATCGTCATCCTATTCCACGCTTAGATGATATGCTTGATGAATTGAGTGGTGCTGTTGTGTTCTCAAAAGTTGATTTGCGTAGTGGTTATCCCCAAATTCGCATGAAACTAGGAGATGAATGGAAAACTGCTTTCAAAACTAAGTTCGGTTTATATGAGTGGTTAGTCATGCCTTTTGGGTTAACTAATGCACCTAGCACCTTCATGAGATTAATGAACGAGGTTTTGCGTGCATTCATTGGAAAATTTGTTGTTATGTATTTTGATGATATATTGATTTATAGCAAATCCATGGATGAACATCTTGATCACTTACGTGCTGTTTTTAATGCTTTGCGTGAGGCACGATTATTTGGTAATCTTGAGAAGTGCACCTTTTGCACGGATCGAGTCTCTTTCCTTGGCTATGTTGTTACTCCACAGGGAATTGAAGTTGATCAAGCTAAGGTAGAGGCTATTCAGGGGTGGCCTGTACCAAAGACCATCACACAGGTGCGGAGCTTTCTAGGACTGGCAGGGTTCTATCGTCGCTTTGTGAAGGATTTCAGCACCATTGCTGCTCCATTGAATGACCTTACAAAGAAGGGGGTGCCTTTTTCTTGGGGCACCACACAAGATAACGCCTTTACCATACTGAAAGATAAGTTGACGCATGCACCTCTTCTCCAACTTCCTGATTTTTCTAAGACTTTTGAGCTTGAATGTGATGCTAGTGGGATTGGATTGGGTGGTGTTTTGTTACAAGAAGGAAAACCTGTTGCATATTTTAGTGAGAAAATGAGTGGGCCTGTTCTAAATTATTCTACCTATGATAAGGAATTATATGCTCTTGTACGAACTTTAGAAACATGACAGCATTATTTGTGGCCCAAAGAATTTGTTATCCATTCTGATCATGAATCACTAAAGCATATTAGGAGTCAAGGGAAACTAAACCGTAGGCATGCTAAGTGGATGGAATTTATTGAGTCTTTTCCTTATGTCATTAAACACAAAAAGGGAAAGGATAATGTTATTGATGATGCTTTATCTAGACGTTATACTCTTCTATCTCAACTTGACTTTAAAATTTTTGGATTAGAAACGATTAAAGATCAATATGAACATGATGCTGATTTCAAAGATGTATTGCTGAAATGTAAAGACGGAAAAACATTGAATAAATTTGTCCTCAATGATGGCTATGTGTTTAGAGCTAACAAGTCATGCATTCCAGCTAGCTCCGTTCGTTTGTTGTTGTTACAGGAAGCGCATGGAGGCGGGCTGATGGGGCACTTTGGAGTGAAAAAGACGGAGGACATACTTGCTGGTCATTTCTTTTGGCCAAGGATGAGGCGAGACGTGGAGCGCTTTGTTGCTCGCTGCACGACATGTCAAAAAGCTAAGACACGACTTAATCCACATGGTTTGTACATGCCTCTTCCTGTTCCTAGCATGCCTTGGGAGGATATTTCTATGGACTTTGTTTTAGGACTGCCTAGAACAAAGAAGGGGAGGGATAGCGTCTTTGTTGTTGTGGATAGATTTTCTAAAATGGCACACTTCATACCTTGTCGTAAAAGTGATGATGCTACACATGTTGCTGATTTGTTTTTCCGAGATATTGTTAGATTGCATGGTGTGCCAAACACAATAGTTTCAGATCGTGATGCTAAGTTTCTTAGCCATTTTTGGAGAACGTTATGGGCAAAATTGGGGACTAAGCTTTTATTTTCAACTACTTGTCATCCTCAAACTGATGGTCAAACTGAGGTTGTGAATAGAAGTTTATCTACCATGCTTAGGGCTGTTTTGAAAAAGAATATAAAAATGTGGGAAGAGTGTTTGCCTCATGTTGAGTTTTCTTATAATCATTCCCTACATTCTAGTACTAATAAATGCCCTTTTGAGATTGTTTATGGATTTGTACCCCGTGCTCCTATTGATTTATTATCTCTTCCTTCAATGGAACGAGTGAATTTTGATGCTAAACATCGTGCTGAATTGATCTTAAAATTGCATGAAACCACTAAGAAGAATATAGAGTGCATGAATGCCAAGTATAAACTTGCTGGTAGTAGGGGAAAGAAAACTATCACTTTTGAACTTGGTGATTTAGTTTAGTTACATTTGCGAAAGGATAGGTTTCCTGATTTGAGAAAGTTTAAATTGTTACCTCGAGCTGATGGTCCATTCAAAGTGTTAGAAAGAATTAATGATAATGCATATAAACTCGAGTTGCCTGCGAATTTTGGGGTTAGTACCACATTTAACATTGCAGATTTGAAGCCATATTTGGGAGAAGAAGATGAGCTTGAGTCGCGGACGACTCAAATGCAAGAAGGGGAGGATGATGAGGACATCAACACTCTCGATACATCCACACCAACTCAGCTACCGGTTTCTGTTCCGATCACTCGCGCTCGTGCACGTCAACTAAACTATGAGGTGAACTCGTTCTTGGCCTTATGTCCATCTTATCTAGACCGTGGAACTACGTGCTTTCTTGTTTTGTTTATAAACAATGGAGAGGAGCCAATGGGAAGGGAATTCGCGCGGACGGGATTTGGACAGCAGAACAGCACCAACTTGTGACGGTCACCACGATTTCATACGGACTCCGATCTGGGTGTTCAAGTACTTCCTGGAAAGATTATCAAGTCTACTTTCAATCGGATATGGCCTCATGTCCATATATATTCTGAGTCGGCCGCAATAGTTATTTTAATACCAAGACCTTTTTCTGTCCAGGGTGCTGCATCACCAAAATTGGGCCCATGGCCTATGTATCGTTTGGAGTCCATTAGGGACTCATGATTAGGGTTTCTCACGACCCTAGGGAGGTAATAAATAGTAGCAGCCGCCCTCATTATCTGGTGGGTTTTTGTTTATTCGTAAGTTAGCTTCTGCTACTTCCTTGTACACGCGCGTGTCGACTAGATCGCCCGTCTACTTGTATCCAGAACCCCACTATTAGATTGATTCAATAGATAAGTGCTTGTTCTTCTTGTTCTTGCGTGTTCTTCGATTGCTTGCAGGAAGAAAGGCCCTCGGGGTCAGGCTGATTGTGCGCCAGCAAGATCAATACAACTTCGGAGTCGGTGTACCGATCGCTAAGGTGCATCGTCTTGGGGACGGTGTAGTCGGATCGCCAACGTCTTCTCCTCCACAAATCGAACCCTCCTATTCTCATCGAAAGATCGGGAACCAAGATCCTATCAATTATCATTAATTCTTTCTAACACTTTGAATGGACCGTCAGCTCGAGGTAACAATTTAGACTTTCTCAAATCAGGAAACCTATCCTTTCGCAAATGTAACCAAACTAAATCACCAGGTTCAAAAGTGATAGTTTTCTTTCCCCTACTACCAGTAAGTTTATACTTGGCATTCATGAACTCTATATTCTTCTTAGTGGTTTCATGCAATTTTAAGATCAATTCAGCACGATGTTTAGCATCAAAATTCACTCGTACCATTGAAGGAAGAGGTAATAAATCAATAGGAGCACGGGGTACAAATCCATAAACAATCTCAAAAGGGCATTTCTTAGTACTAGAATGTAGGGAACGATTATAAGCAAACTCATCATGAGGCAAACACTCTTCCCACATTTTTATATTCTTTTTCAAAACAGCCCTAAGCATGGTAGATAAACTTCTATTCACAACCTCAGTTTGACCATCAGTTTGGGGATGACAAGTAGTTGAAAATAAAAGCTTAGTCCCCAATTTTGCCCATAATGTTCTCCAAAAATGGCTAAGAAACTTAGCATCACGATCTGAAACTATTGTGTTTGGCACACCATGCAATCTAACAATATCTCGGAAAAACAAATCAGCAACATGTGTAGCATCATCACTTTTACGACAAGGTATGAAGTGTGCCATTTTAGAAAATCTATCCACAACAACAAAGATGCTATCCCTCCCCTTCTTTGTTCTAGGCAGTCCTAAAACAAAGTCCATAGAAATATCCTCCCAAGGCATGCTAGGAACAAGAAGAGGCATGTACAAACCATGTGGATTAAGTCGTGACTTAGCTTTTTGACATGTCGTGCAGCGAGCAACAAAGCGCTCCACGTCTCGCCTCATCCTTGGCCAAAAGAAATGACCAGCAAGTATGTCCTCCGTCTTTTTCACTCCAAAGTGCCCCATCAGCCCGCCTCCATGCGCTTCCTGTAACAACAACAAATGAACGGAACTAGCTGGAATGCATAACTTGTTAGCTCTAAACACATAGCCATCATTGAGGACAAATTTATTCAATGTTTTTCCGTCTTTACATTTCAGCAATACATCTTTGAAATCAGCATCATGTTCATATTGATCTTTAATCGTTTCTAATCCAAAAAATTTAAAGTCAAGTTGAGATAGAAGAGTATAACGTCTAGATAAAGCATCAGTAATAACATTATCCTTTCCCTTTTTGTGTTTAATGACATAAGGAAAAGACTCAATAAATTCCATCCACTTAGCATGCCTATGGTTTAGTTTCCCTTGACTCCTAATATGCTTTAGTGATTCATGATCAGAATGGATAACAAATTCTTTGGGCCACAAATAATGCTGCCATGTTTCTAAAGTTCGTACAAGAGCATATAATTCCTTATCATAGGTAGAATAATTTAGAACAGGCCCACTCATTTTCTCACTAAAATATGCAACAGGTTTTCCTTCTTGTAACAAAACACCACCCAATCCAATCCCACTAGCATCACATTCAAGCTCAAAAGTCTTAGAAAAATCAGGAAGTTGGAGAAGAGGTGCATGCGTCAACTTATCTTTCAGTATGGTAAAGGCGTTATCTTGTGTGGTGCCCCAAGAAAAAGGCACCCCCTTCTTCGTAAGGTCATTCAATGGAGCAGCAATGGTGCTGAAATCCTTCACAAAGCGACGATTGAACCCAGCCAGCCCTAGAAAGCTCCGCACTTGTGTGATGGTCTTTGGTACAGGCCACCCCTGAATAGCCTCTACCTTGGCTTGATCAACTTCAATTCCCTGTGGAGTAACAACATAGCCAAGGAAAGAGACTCGATCCGTGCAAAAGGTGCACTTCTCAAGATTACCAAATAATCGTGCCTCACGCAAAGCATTAAAAACAGCACGTAAGTGATCAAAATGTTCATCCATGGATTTGCTATAAATCAATATATCATCAAAATACACAACAACAAATTTTCCAATGAATGCACGCAAAACCTCGTTCATTAATCTCATGAAGGTGCTAGGTGCATTAGTTAACCCAAAAGGCATGACTAACCACTCATATAAACCGAACTTAGTTTTGAAAGCAGTTTTCCACTCATCTCCTAGTTTCATGCAAATTTGGTGATAACCACTACGCAAATCAACTTTTGAGAACACAACAGCACCACTCAATTCATCAAGCATATCATCTAAGCGTGGAATAGGATGACGATATCGAATGGTTATATTGTTGATTGCTCTACAATCCACACACATATGCCATGATCCATCCTTTTTAGGTACTAGAATAACTGGAACAGCACAAGGACTAAGAGACTCACGTACATAACCTTTGTCAAGTAGTTCTTGTACTTGGCGCTGAATCTCCTTTGTTTCTTCTGGATTTGTCCTATATGGTGCACGGTTGGGCAATGAAGCACGGGGAATGAGGTCAATCTGGTGCTCAATCCCTCGAAGTGGTGGTAGTCCTGGTGGTATTTCACTTGGAAACACATCAGAATATTCCTGCAAAATGTTAGCAACAGCAGGAGGCAAAGAATGTTGCACATCGTAAAGGGAAATCAAAGCATCTTTGCATACCAAAGCATAAGCAACAGAGGTGGAAGCAATCAGTTCATTAATATCAGATTTCGTAGCAAACAAGCATTTTCCCTTCAGAGATATCTCATTTTTCTTATCAAACACAGATTTGGCATTGTTATTGTTCTCAATGTTAGCATGGTCCTGATATTTAGTTTTCCTAGCTCTAGCAACATCATCTTGCACAATAGCTTCAGGAGACATAGGATGCAACACAATTTTTTTATCGTGGTAAAGAAAAGAATACTGATTTCATCTACCATGATGCATAGAATCTCTATCAAATTGCCAAGGTCTTCCTAGCAGAATATTACAAGCTTGCATAGGCACAACATCACATTCAACGACATCCTTATATGATCCAATAGTAAAATTGATTCGCACAAGTCTAGTTACCTTTGCCTTACCGCTGTTGTTTAACCATTGAATGTAATAGGGATGTGGGTGCGGTTTGGTGCTTAGTGCCAGCTTGGTCACCATGTCACTGCTGGCCAAGTTGTTGCAGCTACCTCCATCAATGATCATGCGGCAAGATCGCTCTTTGACGACACACTTTGTTTGGAATAATGTGTGCCTTTGATTTTGTTCCGCTTTCTCCATTTGTGCACTAAGCACACGCTGCACAATGAGACTATCATAGCGCGCTGCATCTTCTGCACTAATATGCTCTTCTTGATGTTCATCACTACCTGCATAGTCAGCTGCAAGCAAAACACATGTATCGTCATCAAAATCGCTAGCAGATGAGTACTCACCATAATCTTTAACAATTAGAACACGTTTGCTTGGGCAGTCACGCTGCACATGGCCAAAACCCTTGCACTTGTGACATTGAACGTCTCTAGATCGTCCGGTAAATGCTACGGAAGAAGCACTCTCGGTGGGCTTTTGGGTGGTCTTTACTGCTGAGCTAGTGGAAGAAGCACGTGGCTTGTTGCTGGAAGAAGAAGGTGCTGCCCGACTTTGTGAAGAAGATGGCGGAGAAGCACGCCCAGTCGAAGGAGTAGTCGTGCGTGGTTGCCATGAGCTAGTCTTTCCTGCAGAAATATTAGTTCTAGAGCTAGCTCGTCGTCCCTGCACTTCCCTTTCAGCTTTACAAGCAAGATGAAACAAACGGGTAACATTATTGTAATCTTTATAAGCAAGTATGTCCTGAATTTCACGGTTTAAACCACCCAAAAATCTAGCCATAGCTGGTTCCTCATCCTCGTCTAAATTACAATGCAACATACCCATTTGTAATTCCTGAAAATACTCTTCTACACTTTTAGCTCCCTGTCTCAATTGTTGTAACTTATTTAATAGATCACGTGCATAGTAAGAAGGAACAAATCTAGCCCGCATGAGCCTTTTCAAAGCATCCCAAGTTTGTGGTATATTATTAGGATTTTTCTTGCCATGTTCTATCCACCAAACAGAAGCAAAATCAGTAAACTCACTAGTGGCTGCTCTAACTCTTGCGTTTTCAGGAAACTCATGACATGCAAATTTTTGATCAACAGAAATCTCCCAAGTAATATATGCATCATGGTCATATTTACCATCAAAATGAGGTATCTTAAATTTGATCTTGTTAAAAGTATCTTCATGATTGCGTACCTCACGCCGACGATGTCCACCTATGCCTTGACGGTTGCGTTGTAGCCGGCGCCGTGGCCTAGCTTCCTCATCTTCCCCAATCTCCGTATCTGCAGAATAGTCATCTTCATTGTCACGTACAATACTAGGAGCATTGCTCTCCTGTCCATCTGCGGTGCGTCCACAATCCCTCTCCTCAAGGCGCTGCAGGATGTCTCCAATAGAGGTGTTCAATGTTTGAATGGAACTCTCCAACGTGCTGATTTTGGTGTTGGTGTCGATCTGCATATTTTCCAATTGACCAAGGCGTTCACTGGTAACTCGAAAATCCTCATCAAGCGCTTCTGTGTGTAGCCGCACTTGGCGTTCGAAGTGTTGTATAATTCCCCGTGTGCGAGGTGAATGCACGTCTTCAGTTGTATTTGATCCTCCTGCCATGGTTAGTAGAAAAAAGTCCAATATGAAAGGGTAACATTATCCCTAGCTACAAAGGTGCTGGTGGAGATAACTCGCTCACTCTCAACTGTTCAATCAAGCTCTTACCTGTTCTTACAAAGCTCAGCAAGAAGGTGATGGCAACCAGCAAGTAATGAACAACTTCAAGAGCAGGTGTCAATCTATGGCTTTAGGTGGCTGAACTAGCACAAGGAGCAAACTTTCACCATGTTAATCACAACAAGCTGAATAAATATTCTACGACAGTACTGTGCTGATCTTAGTCTAGACCATACTAGAGACGCGAGCCGAGACACCAATGTCGTCACCAAAAACACCCCAAACAACAATCTGATTTTTTTTTCTTTTTTTTTTCGTTTTTTTTGTTGGGGTGGTCACCCAAACTCTCTCTAGATGGAATCAGGAGACCCTAGAACAAAATTTGCACATGCGGCTTTTGATCTTGCACTTGCCTTTTTTTTTCTTCTCTAATTGCTTGTGGCTTTTGTGCGGCTTTTGATTTTGCACTTGCCTTTTTTTTTCTTCTCTAATTGCTTGTGGCTTTTGTGCGGCTTTTGATTTTGCACTTGCCTTTTTCTTGTTGTCAAACTCAAATTACTAATCTGACTCAAACTCGAAGTAGCAATCTGATTCGAACTCGAACTAGTAATCAGACTCAAACTCGAACTAGCAATCCGACTCAAACTCGAAGAAGCAATCTGATTTGAACTCGTAATCTGACTCAAACTCGAACTAGCAATCCGACTCAAACTCAAAGTAGAAATATGATTTGAACTTGTAATCCGACTCAAACTCGAACTAGTAATCCGACTCAAACTCGAAGTAGCAATCTGATTCAAACTCAGACTAGTAATCCGACTCAAACTCGAACTACGAATCTGACTCGAACTAGGTGACCGAATGTGACACGAACTCAAAACTCAAGTGGTGCAAAACTAAAGACCAGCAACTTGACTCGTCGAAGCAACCATGAACTCAACAAGTCTTGACTAAGTGGAGAAAGTAAAAGGCACAATGGTCTAGGAATAATGGAAAAAAACAGATCTGGTATTTTTTGTGGGCTTTTTCTGGACTATAGGATGATAACAGCAGAAAGAAAAGTAATGGTAGCACTCTCACCGATTAACCTTGCTCTGATACCACATGATAGGATCTTGGTTCCCGATCTTTCGATGAGAATAGGAGGGTTCGATTTGTGGAGGAGAAGACGTTGGCGATCCGACTACACTGTCCCCAAGACGATGTGCCTTAGCGATCGGTACACCGACTCCGAAGTTGTATTGATCTTGCTGGCGCACAATCAACCTGACCACGAGGGCCTTTGTTCCTGCAAGCAATCGAAGAACGCGCAAGAACAAGAAGAACAAGCACATCTGTTGAATCAATCTAAAGTGGGGTTCTGGATACAAGTAGATGGGCGATCTAGTCGACACGCGCGTGTACAAGGAAGCAGGAGAAGCTAATTTACGAATAAACAAAAACCCACCAGCTAATGAGGACGGCTGCTACTATTTATTACCTCCCTAGGGTCGTGAGAAACCCTAATCACGAGTCCCTAATGGACTCCAAACGATACATGGGCCATGGGCCCAATTTTGGTGATGCAGCACCCTGGACAGAAAAAGGTCTTGGTATTAAAATAACTATTGCGGCCGACTCCGAATAGATATGGACATGAGGTCAGATCCGTTCGAAAGTAGACTTGATAATATTTCCAGGAAGTACTTGAACACCCAGATCGGAGTCCGTATGAAATCGTGGTGGCCGTCACAAGTTGGTGCTGTTCTGCTGTCCAAATCCCGTCCGCGCGAATTCCCTTCCCATTGGCTCCTCTCCATTGTTCCTAAGCAAAACAAGAAAGCACGTAGTTCCACAGTCTAGATAAGATGGACATAAGGCCAAGAACGAGTTTACCTCATAGTTTAGTTGACGTGCACGAGCGCGAGTGATCGGACCAGAAACCGGTAGTTGAGTTGGTGTGGATGTATCGAGGGTGTTGATGTCCTCATCACTGCTCCATCTAAGATGTCTAGTGAAGAGGCTCCAATGAGAGCTCGAGGAGATGTGAGGACTGCTCCCACCACTAGAGTCCCTCCTCAAAAAGGGTCCCCCGGTGGCATTTTGAAATACTTAGCAGCCATTTTTGGCTCATGCAAGTAGGTTGAGGTAAAGTGATGAGGACATCAACACCCTTGATACATCCACACCAACTCAGCTACCGGTTTCTGGTCCGATCACTCGCGCTCGTGCACGTCAACTAAACTATGAGGTGAACTCGTTCTTGGCCTTATGTCCATCTTATCTAGACCGTGGAACAACGTGCTTTCTTGTTTTGCTTAGGAACAATGGAGAGGAGCCAATGGGAAGGGAATTCGCGCGGACAGGATTTGGACAGCAGAACAGCACCAACTTGTGACGGCCACCATGATTTCATACGGACTTCGATCTGGGCATTCAAGTACTTCCTGGAAAGATTATCAAGTATACATTCAAACGGATCTGGACTCATGTCCATATCTATTCGGAGTCGGCCGCAATAGTTATTTTAATACTAAGACCATTTTCTGTCCATGGTGCTGCATCACCAAAATTGGGCCCATGGCCCATGTATCGTTTGGAGTCCATTAGGGACTCGTTATTAGGGTTTCTCACGACCCTAGGGAGGTAATAAATAGTAGCAGCCGCCCTCATTAGCTGGTGGGTTTTGTTTATTCGTAAGTTAGCTTCTGCTGCTTCCTTGTACACGCGCGTGTCGACTAGATCGCCCGTCTACTTGTATCCAGAACCCTACTTTGGATTGATTCAACAGATAAGTGCTTGTTCTTCTAGTTCTTGCGTGTTCTTCGATTGCTTGCAGGAACAAAGGCCCTCGTGGTCAGGTTGATTGTGCACCAGCAAGATCAATACAACTTCGGAGTCGGTGTACCGATCGCTGAGGCGCATCATCTTGGGGACGGTGTAGTCGGATCGCCAATGTCTTCTCCTCCACAAATCGAACCCTCCTATTCTCATCGAAAGATCGGGAACCAAGATCCTATCATAAAGCTTCACAAGCTCAACAAGGCAAGGAAGGCCGACATGAGGTATGTCATGGAAAATGTCAAGCATATCTGCCAGAAGCTGGAGATCGAGCCCATCAGATCTCCAGTTATCTCGGATGACTCCGCATCTGACTTCATTGAGCTTGGACCTTTGACTCCCTCCGAGCTTGCTTACTTTGGCATTGGGGGCACTTCGAGTAGATCCGCTCCTCCTCCTCCTCCTCCACAGCCTGAAGATGAAGATGAAGATGAGGAAAGGACTGACAGCGAGGAATGAAGGCACTAGATCCCTCCTCTCCTTCTTTTTGGTGTCTTGATGCCAAAGGGGGAGAGATTGAGGGGGAGTCACTAAGTCTAGTTGTAGGTTGCAAGATGAGAGCTCCATTTGTGTTCATTTTGGGTTGTAAAACTTTAATGCTCTCTTGTGCTTTTGGGCTTGTGATGTGGTGCTATGATTGTTCTTATGTCTCTAAGTTATATTTATGAAATCTGTGATGATGATTTGCCTTAATATGTGCTTATGCTCTGAAATTGACATATATGCTTGATGTTGAGATAATTATGTCAATTGTTTCATTCACATCACAATTATTGTTCACACACGTGTTGTTTGGCACCCCACCATAAAGAGTGCACATATGCCTTATGTTGTCATGCTTAATTTGTTCGAAACACATATGTGCACACTTTATGAAAATTCTGTATTTTTATCATATTTTGTGAAATCTCAATTGGTTGTCATTAATCACCAAAAAGGGGGAGATTGAAAGTGCATCTAGGCATCCCTTATGGTTTTTGGTTGATTTATGACAAGCAAATGAGCTCCTAACCAAATTGTTGAGATGAGCGCAGGTTTTAATGAAATTATGAAGAAAGCGCAAAAAGAAAGGAGAATGAGGATCTATATGGAAAAGAGCTCAAGAGCTGAATAGATTAGATCATTGTGTATGGAGTGTGTTGGAGAAACATAACCCAAGAGCTCAAGTACAAGAAAACTCATTCACTGCACAAATTTACATAGGACCGAACTAGTCCGATATCTCTCTGTTCAATATCGGAAAAGTCCTCCCAGTGCGGACTTGTCTGCACAGTCTAGGTTTACACAGATCGGACTAGTCCGATATCACCAAGGACTAGTCCGATATCTTTCTGACTAAGATCGGACTAGTCCTGCCCAATGCGGACTAGTCCTCAACACTTCCCAGCTTTGCACGAAATCGGAGAAGTCCGATATCACCACATACTAGTCTGATATCCTTCTGATCCATATCAGACAAGTCTGATATATGCCCGAACTAGTCCGAAAAACTCTCTGACTAAAATCGGACAAGTCCTCCAAGTGCGGACTTGTCCCAAAATCACTAAGAGTTTCACCACCACTGGACTAGTCCGATATGTGTCGGACTAGTCCGAACATATCCAGAGACAAAAACGGACTAGTCCGTGTAACACCCTCATTTCCATGCATCATGCCCTGCATACATTCATATACATGTTTAGCATTAATCCACATAAAGAGGAATAAGTTTAAAATTAATTTGGATCAAAACCACACTTAAAAATTCTAGAAAGTGCGGACTAGTCCAATTTTGGTGCAGACTAGTCTGATTTTTCTCTGACCTCGATCGGACTTGTCCGACTTTGCTGCGGACTAGTCAATTTTCGCCTCTGGACATTTTTGGACTTGTCCGTTTTCCTCTCTGACTAAAGTCGGACTTGTCTGATTTTTTGCCAGAGTTGTCTGATTTCTCTCTGGACAACTTCGGACTAGTCCGGTCCTTTTCGAACTTGTCCTATATTTCGTGACTCTGAATTAATCCTTTGTTTTACGACTTGTTTCTTGGGTTTCACATTAAGTGGGCCTAGGAATGTCGTGCCTAAATCTTTTAGAGCCCATGTGGGACTCTAAACCGGCCTCTACTCATCTCAAACTCGAAATCCATCTAACCCTAGCCTCCACCTCTATATAAACAACCCCACCCCTTGGCTTGACATCTATTTGCCACTTTTCCACCCCACCAAACCCAAGTTCGTTGAGAGACGCCATCAAGGAGGGAGAAGGAGATGCCAAGCAAGAAGAAGAAGAGGAGGAAATGAAAGAGGAGCAAGATCTCCATCAAGTTTCGTTCTTCATCACCAATTCATCTCCAAGTTCATCATCAACCCTAGATCATCAAGATCCAAGTGTTGTCTCCAAGATCTTTGATTCATTGGAGTTCTAAACACCTGGTATACCTTCTATTTCCTTTTCCTTACATGAATTCGACCCCTAATCTCCAAATTCACGTCGATCTAGAAAACCCTAATTTGCTGAACTCGTAAAATGCGGACTTGTCTGATCCCTAGCGGACTAGTCTGATTTTCCTAGTTAAATTGTGTTGAATTAATTCTAAAATTTGATCTAATCTAATCCAAACCTGTATAAACTTGTTAGAATCTATTAGAACTAGATAGTGATCATTCAAAAGCAATCTATTAACAAGTTCTACCTTGCATTTGCATTAATCATGCATGTCATGTCATATTGAGTAATATTTGTGCACTCTTTGATTGTGTTTCTTGTCTTGTATGTTTATTGTGCGGATTAGATGAATTTGCGCTAAAGAGTGCCGCGGAGGATCTCTAGCACCAAGAGTTTGAAGGCTTTGATCCTAATCAACCGCAAGAGCAAGGCAAGTTCCTTGAAGCATATTGATCCCGTTTTAAAATAAATGTTTTGTTTGCAAAACTGCATGCTTGTGTCAATTTTGATGGGAAATCCTATGATAGGAAGTTTATAGTTTTGTTTGACCACCCTTGTCACCTGGAATTTATGGTAGAGAGTCGGGATGGGCTTTTTACCTTTTTGCTTCGCTTAATTAATTGGGATGGGAAAACAATACTACACATTAATGATGCATTTATGAGATTATGATTAAAACAAACTGGTTAATGTAATATGATAATGGGTGATCTATGTAAGCCTGATATGTGGATGAGTTGGATGTTATGGTGGTTTGCTTGCTTTAGATCTAAGGATGGTTCATGCGAGAATAAGTCACGACTACAGTGCCACCATGAGGCCAATTATGGGTGCGGCGTAGCTGATTAGTTAGGGCTTTGCCAGTGCTATTTGGACCATTAAGGATGCTTGGGGAAGGGGTAGTCAGATTGGGTTTGTTGATAATTGGTGGGACTACCCTGGGATCCGAATGGCTCAAGAGGGGGCCCTTGGTTGAAGATGTTCCCTGTAGGAGACATCGCCACCGGGGAAACCTCAGTGGGGTCTAAATAGGCTAGTAAACCCTTTGTAAAGGCTATTTTGTGATCTCTTGGCCATACACCAAAGGAAGTGTAATTGGCATAAGGGAGGTTCTTTAGTCGCCGACGGGTGATGAAATCACAAACACGTGGGTAAAGTGGTACAAACTCTGTAGAGTCTAATAAAACTATCATGATAGACGTGCTCCCGGTTATGAGCATCTGGACAACTTCCATGATTAGAGGGAAATTGGGATTTGGTTATGGTTATGGATGGTTATGAATTAAATTATGATATTGAATATGGATATTGGTATATGATGATGCATATGGAATATGGACTGGTATTATGATAATTACATGCCATATGATGGGCTTATTTCATATACATATAATATATTGCTTTTCAAATGTTTTAATGTACTTTTTAGCACTTAGCCATTTTTATATTTGTCGTTTGTATCAGCTACATGTCATACTTTCCACACTTGCTGAGTACGACATGTACTCACCCTTGCAATCCCCCCCCCCCCAATAGTTGCAGGTCAGGATTGAGAGTTTAACGATGATAATGTGGAGTTCTGGGTCGTGTCTACCGTCAGCTTTGCTTGTGGTGTTCATTGGAGCTGCGCTACCCTATGGCTTATGCTGCCTAGCTGTTTAGTTTGCTTATTTAGTTTATTTTCGCTGCATTAGTTGAGACTTATCGTTAATATTCATTAGTGCTTGTATTCGAGGATAATCTAGTTGTGTAATAAAATTTGGTTAATTAATCTTGTTCTGTGGCAATTTTCTGTATACTCTTTTGTGAATGCACTGGTGTATGTGTGTTGAACATCTTGGGCACACATATGCGTTCACTTGGTTCATTTTTAGAACTGGGTGTCACAAATTGGTATTAGAGCCACAGGTTGACCGTAGGACGCAGCCTAGATAGAATGGACACTTTAGAGCACATAGGAGCACTCAGGAACCGATGTGTTTTTTTGGTGTGCTGTTGTTATATATATTGATTGCTTGTGTGCTTAATAGAGGATTTTGGGATGCTTTAGCATTGCCATGTCCATATAGGCTAGTTAATTGTCTAGTTTCATATCCCTTGATGCACGTAGTTGGGGATGTTTTCTGATTCTTACCTATTGCTTTTCTCCAGATGGTGAGGACTCACAACCAGAGGGATGACAATGATGAGGAGGAGAACAATGGAGTACCTCAGAATAACGGTGCACAAGGACCTACTCATAGAGCTATCAACATTGAGCAGCTATTGGCAATGCAAAACCAGCTCCTGCAGACCATGATACAAACTACGTGACAGCTACAGGCTGGTAACATCAACAATTAGCCCCACATGCCTCCACCGCCACCCCCACCTCCTCATAACCGGTTGGGAGAGTTTATGAGGACTAGGCCGCTAACCTTTGCTCAAGCCGCAGACCCTATGAATGCGGATGATTGGCTCAAGTCCATAGAGAAGAAGCTAGCTATTGTCCAATGCAGTAACCGGGAGACAATATTAAAAGAGGCACATGACTCACCTTACTCAATTCACCCCGGTTGTACGAAGATGTACAAAGACTTGAAGACTTGCTATTGGTGGGATAGCATGAAAAAGGACATAGCTGAATATGTAGCATTGTGTGATGTGTGTCAATGAGTCAAGGCGAAACATCAAAGGCCAGCTGGATTATTGCAACCATTGAAGATCCCGAAATGGAAGTGGGAAGAAATTGGAATGAACTTTATAGTTAGGTTACCATGTACTCAGTCCAGTTACGACTCAATTTGGGTAATTGTGGATCGCTTAACCAAGTCAGCTCATTTTGTCCCTGTGAAGACCAAATATACAGCTGCACAATTGGCCGAAATATACATGGAGCATATTGTTTGTTGACACGGAGTACCGAACAAGATAGTCTCGGATAGAGGTTCTCAATTTACCTCCTGATTTTGGCAGAAATTGCATGAAGCATTGGGAACAAGGTTGAACTTTAGTTTAGCATATCACCCTCAAATGGATGGACAAACCGAGAGGACCAATCTAATTTTGGAGGACATGTTAAGAGCTTGTGCTTTAAAGCATGGGAAAGGTTGGGACAAGAGCTTGCCCTATGCAGAGTTTTCATACAACAATAGTTACCAAGCAAGCTTGAAAATGTCACCATATGAAGCGCTTTATGGAAGAAAGTGAAGGACACCTTTATTCTGGAATGAGGCGGGAGAAACTCAAGTATTTGGTCCGGGTGTGTTGCAAGAAGCCGTAAAGCAAGTCCAAATAATTTGTGAAAACTTTAGGGTTGTCCAATCAAGACAAAAAGGCTATGCGGACAATAGGAGAAGGAAATTAGCCTTTGAAGTGGGAGATTTTGTTTACCTCGAGGTGTCACCGATGAGGTGATAGGATCTTGGTTCCTGATCTTTCGATGAGAATAGGAGGGTTCGATTTGTGTAGGAGAAGACGTTGGCGATCCGACTACACCGTCCCCAAGACGATGCGCCTTAGCGATTGGTACACCGACTCCGAAGTTGTATTGATCTTGCTGGCGCACAATCAACCTGACCACGAGGGCCTTTGTTCCTGCAAGCAATCGAAGAACACTCAAGAACAAGAAGAACAAGCACTTATCTATTGAATCAATCTAAAGTGGGGTTCTGGATACAAGTAGACGGGCGATCTAGTCGACACGCACGTGTACAAGGAAGCAGCAGAAGCTAACTTACGAATAAACAAAAACCCACCAGCTAATGAGGGCGGCTGCTACTATTTATTACCTCCCTAGGGTCGTGAGAAACCCTAATCACGAGTCCCTAATGGACTCCAAACGATACATGGGCCATGGGCCCAATTTTGGTGATGCAGCACCCTGGACAGAAAAGGTCTTGGTATTTAAAATAACTATTGCGGCCGACTCCGAATAGATATGGACATGAGGCCAGATCCGTTTGAAATTAGACTTGATAATCTTTCAAGGAAGTACTTGAACGCCCAGATCGGAGTCCGTATGAAATCGTGGTGGCCGTCACAAGTTGGTGTTGTTCTGCTGTCCAAATCCCGTCCGCGCGAATTCCCTTCCCATTGGCTCCTCTCCATTGTTCCTAAGCAAAACAAGAAAGCACGTAGTTCCACGGTCTAGATAAGATGGACATAAGGCCAAGAACGAGTTCACGTCATAGTTTAGTTGACGTGCACGAGCGCGAGTGATCGGACCAGAAATCGGTAGCTGAGTTGGTGTGGATGTATCGAGGGTGTTAATGTCCTCATCATCCTCCCCTTCTTGCATTTGAGTCGTCCGCGACTCAAGCTCATCTTCTTCTCCCAAATATGGCTTCAAATCTGCAATGTTAAATGTGGGACTAACCCTAAAATTCGCAGGCAACTCGAGTTTAAATGCATTATCATTAATTCTTTCTAACACTTTGAATGGAACATCAGCTCGAGGTAACAATTTAGACTTTCTCAAATCAGGAAACTTATCCTTTCACAAATGTAACCATACTAAATCACCAGGTTCAAAAGTGATAGTTTTCATTCCCCTACTACCAGCAAGTTTATACTTGGCATTCATGCACTCTATATTCTTCTTAGTGGTTTCATGCAATTTTAAGATCAATTCAGCACGATGTTTAGCATCAAAATTCACTCGTTCCATTGAAGGAAGAGGTAATAAATCAATAGGAGCACGGGGTACAAATCCATAAACAATCTCAAAAGGGCATTTCTTAGTACTAGAATGTAGGGAACGATTATAAGCAAACTCAACATGAGGCAATCACTCTTCCCACATTTTTATATTCTTTTTCAAAACAGCCCTAAGCATGGTAGATAAACTTCTATTCACAACCTCAGTTTGACCATCAGTTTGGGGATGACAAGTGGTTGAAAATAAAAGCTTAGTCCCCAATTTTGCCCATAACGTTCTCCAAAAATGGCTAAGAATCTTAGCATCACGATCTGAAACTATTGTGTTTGGCACACCATGCAATCTAACAATATCTCAGAAAAACAAATCAGCAACATGTGTAGCATCATCACTTTTACGACAAGGTATGAAGTGTGCCATTTTAGAAAATCTATCCACAACAACAAAGATGCTATCCCTCCCCTTCTTTGTTCTAGGCAGTCCTAAAACAAAGTCCATAGAAATATCCTCCCAAGGCATGCTAGGAACAGGAAGAGGCATGTACAAACCATGTGGATTAAGTCGTGACTTAGCTTTTTGACATGTCGTGCAGCGAGCAACAAAGCGCTCCACGTCTCGCCTCATCCTTGGCCAAAAGAAATGACCAACAAGTATGTCCTCCGTCTTTTTCACTCCAAAGTGCCCCATCAGCCCGCCTCCATGCACTTCCTATAACAACAACAAACGAACAGAGCTAGCTGGAATGCATAACTTGTTAGCTCTAAACACATAGCCATCATTGAGGACAAATTTATTCAATGTTTTTCCGTCTTTACATTTCAGCAATACATCTTTGAAATCAGCATCATGTTCATATTGATCTTTAATCGTTTCTAATCCAAAAAATTTTAAAGTCAAGTTGAGATAGAAGAGTATAACGTCTAAATAAAGCATCAGCAATAACATTATCCTTTCCCTTTTTGTGTTTAATGACATAAGGAAAAGACTCAATAAATTCCATCCACTTAGCATGCCTACGGTTTAGTTTCCCTTGACTCCTAATATGCTTTAGTGATTCATGATCAGAATGGATAACAAATTCTTTGGGCCACAAATAATGCTGCCATGTTTCTAAAGTTCGTACAAGAGCATATAATTCCTTATCATAGGTAGAATAATTTAGAACAGGTCCACTCATTTTCTCACTAAAATATGCAACAGGTTTTCCTTCTTGTAACAAAACACCACCCAATCCAATCCCACTAGCATCACATTCAAGCTCAAAAGTCTTAGAAAAATCAGGAAGTTGGAGAAGAGGTGCATGCGTCAACTTATCTTTCAGTATGGTAAAGGCGTTATCTTGTGTGGTGCCCCAAGAAAAAGGCACCCCCTTCTTCGTAAGGTCATTCAATGGAGCAGCAATGGTGCTGAAATCCTTCACAAAGCGACGATAGAACCCAGCCAACCCTAGAAAGCTCCGCACCTGTGTGATGGTCTTTGGTACAGGCCACCCCTGAATAGCCTCTACCTTGGCTTGATCAACTTCAATTCCCTGTGGAGTAACAACATAGCCAAGGAAAGAGACTCGATCCGTGCAAAAGGTGCACTTCTCAAGATTACCAAATAATCGTGCCTCACGCAAAGCAATAAAAACAGCACGTAAGTGATCAAGATGTTCATCCATGGATTTGCTATAAATCAATATATCATCAAAATACACAACAACAAATTTTCCAATGAATGCACGCAAAACCTCGTTCATTAATCTCATGAAGGTGCTAGGTGCATTAGTTAACCCAAAAGGCATGACTAACCACTCATATAAACTGAACTTAGTTTTGAAAGCAGTTTTCCATTCATCTCCTAGTTTCATGCGAATTTGGTGATAACTACTACGCAAATCAACTTTTGAGAACACAACAGCACCACTCAATTCATCAAGCATATCATCTAAGCGTGGAATAGGATGACGATATCGAATGGTTATATTGTTGATTGCTCTACAATCCACACACATACGCCATGATCCATCCTTTTTAAGTACTAGAATAACTGGAACAGCACAAGGACTAAGAGACTCACGTACATAACCTTTGTCAAGTAGTTCTTGTACTTGGCGCTGAATCTCCTTTGTTTCTTCTGGATTTGTCCTATATGGTGCACGGTTGGGCAATGAAGCACCGGGAATGAGGTCAATTTGGTGCTCAATCCCTCGAAGTGGTGGTAGTCCTGGTTGTATTTCACTTGGAAACACATCAGAATATTCCTGCAAAATGTTAGCAACAGCAGGAGGCAAAGAATGTTGCACATCGTAAAGGGAAATCAAAGCATCTTTGCATACCAAGGATAGGCAACAGAGGTGGAAGCAATCAGTTCATTAATATCAGATTTCGTAGCAAACAAGCATTTTCCCTTCAGAGATATCTCATTTTTCTTATCAAACACAGATTTGGCATTGTTATTGTTCTCAATGTTAGCATGGTCCTGATATTTAGTTTTCCTAGCTCTGGCAACATCATCTTGCACAATAGCTTCAGGAGACATAGGATGCAACACAATTTTTTTATCGTGGTAAAGAAAAGAATACTGATTTGATCTACCATGATGCATAGAATCTCTAGCAAATTGCCAAGGTCTTCCTAGCAGAATATTACAAGCTTGCATAGGCACAACATCACATTCAATGACATCCTTATATGATCCAATAGTAAAATTGATTCGCACAAGTCTAGTTACCTTTGCCTTACCGCTGTTGTTTAACCATTAAATGTAATAGGGATGTGGGTGCGGTTTGGTGCTTAGTGCCAGCTTGGTCACCATGTCACTGCTGGCCAAGTTGTTGCAGCTACTTCCATCAATGATCATGCGGCAAGATCGCTCTTTGACGACACACTTTGTTTGGAATAATGTGTGATAGGATCTTGGTTCCCGATCTTTCGATGAGAATAGGAGGGTTCGATTTGTGGAGGAGAAGACGTTGGCGATCCGACTACACCGTCCCCAAGACGATGCGCCTTAGCGATTGGTACACCGACTCTGAAGTTGTATTGATCTTGCTGGCGCACAATCAACCTGACCACGAGGGCCTTTGTTCCTGCAAGCAATCGAAGAACACGCAAGAACAAGAAGAACAAGCACTTATCTGTTGAATCAATCTAAAGTGGGGTTCTGGATACAAGTAGACGGGTGATCTAGTCGACACGCGCGTGTACAAGGAAGCAGCAGAAGCTAACTTACGAATAAACAAAAACCCACCAGCTAATGAAGGCGGCTGCTACTATTTATTACCTCCCTAGGGTCGTGAGAAACCCTAATCACGAGTCCCTAATGGACTCCAAACGATACATGGGCCATGGGCCCAATTTTGGTGATGCAGCACCCTGGACAGAAAAAGGTATTGGTATTAAAATAACTATTTCGACCGACTCAGAATAGATATGGACATGAGGCCAGATCCGTTTGAAAGTAGACTTGATAATCTTTCCAGGAAGTACTTGAACGCCCAGATCGGAGTCTGTATGAAATCGTGGTGGCCGTCACAAGTTGGTGCTGTTCTGCTGTCCAAACCCCGTCCGCGCGAATTCCCTTCCCATTGGCTCCTCTCCATTGTTCCTAAGAAAAACAAGAAAGTACGTAGTTCCACGGTCTAGATAAGATGGACATAAGGCTAAGAACGAGTTCACCTCATAGTTTAGTTGACGTGCACGAGCGCGAGTGATCGGACCAGAAACCGGTAGCTGAGTTGGTGTGGATGTATCGAGGGTGTTGATGTCCTCATCATCCTCCCCTTTTTGCATTTGAGTCGTCCGCGACTCAAGCTCATCTTCTTCTCCCAAATATGGCTTCAAATCTGCAATGTTAAATGTGGGACTAACCCCAAAATTCGCAGGCAACTCGAGTTTATATGCATTATCATTAATTCTTTCTAACACTTTGAATGGACCATCAGCTCGAGGTAACAATTTAGACTTTCTCAAATCAGGAAACCTATCCTTTCGCAAATGTAACCAAACTAAATCACCAGGTTCAAAAGTGATAGTTTTCCTTCCCCTACTACCAGCAAGTTTATACTTGGCATTCATGCACTCTATATTCTTCTTAGTGGTTTCATGCAATTTTAAGATCAATTCAGCACGATGTTTAGCATCAAAATTCACTCGTTCCATTGAAGGAAGAGGTAATAAATCAATAGGAGCACGGGGTACAAATCCATAAACAATCTCAAAAGGGCATTTCTTAGTACTAGAATGTAGGGAACGATTATAAGCAAACTCAACATGAGGCAAACACTCTTCCCACATTTTTATATTCTTTTTCAAAACAGCCCTAAGCATGGTAGATAAACTTCTATTCACAACCTCAGTTTGACCATCAGTTTGGGGATGACAAGTAGTTGAAAATAAAAGCTTAGTCCCCAATTTTGCCCATAACGTTCTCCAAAAATGGCTACGAAACATAGCATCACGATCTGAAACTATTGTGTTTGGCACACCATGCAATCTAACAATATCTCGGAAAAACAAATCAGCAACATGTGTAGCATCATCACTTTTACAACAAGGTATGAAGTGTGCCATTTTAGAAAATCTATCCACAACAACAAAGATGCTATCCCTCCCCTTCTTTGTTCTAGGCAGTCCTAAAATAAAGTCCATAGAAATATCCTCCCAAGGCATGCTAGGAACAGGAAGAGGCATGCACAAACCATGTGGATTAAGTCGTGACTTAGCTTTTTGACATGTCGTGCAGCGAGCAACAAAGCGCTCCACGTCTCGCCTCATCCTTGGCCAAAAGAAATGACCAACAAGTATGTCCTCCGTCTTTTTCACTCCAAAGTGCCCCATCAGCCCGCCTCCATGCACTTCCTATAACAACAACAAACGAACGGAGCTAGCTGGAATGCATAACTTGTTAGCTCTAAACACATAGCCATCATTGAGGACAAATTTATTCAATGTTTTTCCGTCTTTACATTTCAGCAATACATCTTTGAAATCAGCATCATGTTCATATTGATCTTTAATCGTTTCTAATCCAAAAAATTTTAAAGTCAAGTTGAGATAGAAGAGTATAACGTCTAAATAAAGCATCAGCAATAACATTATCCTTTCCCTTTTTGTGTTTAATGACATAAGGAAAAGACTCAATAAATTCCATCCACTTAGCATGCCTACGGTTTAGTTTCCCTTGACTCCTAATATGCTTTAGTGATTCATGATCAGAATGGATAACAAATTCTTTGGGCCACAAATAATGCTGCCATGTTTCTAAAGTTCGTACAAGAGCATATAATTCCTTATCATAGGTAGAATAATTTAGAACAGGCCCACTCATTTTCTCACTAAAATATGCAACAGGTTTTCCTTCTTGTAGCAAAACACCACCCAATCCAATCCACTAGCATCACATTCAAGCTCAAAAGTCTTAGAAAAATCAGGAAGTTGGAGAAGAGGTGCATGCGTCAACTTATCTTTCAGTATGGTAAAGGCGTTATCTTGTGTGGTGCCCCAAGAAAAGGGCACCCCCTTCTTCGTAAGGTCATTCAATGGAGCAGCAATGGTGCTGAAATCCTTCACAAAGCGACGATAGAACCCAGCCAGCCCTAGAAATCTCCGCACCTGTGTGATTGTCTTTGGTATAGGCCACCCCTGAATAGCCTCTACCTTGGCTTGATCAACTTCAATTCCCTGTGGAGTAACAACATAGCCAAGGAAAGAGACTCGATCCGTGCAAAAGGTGCACTTCTCAAGATTACCAAATAATCGTGCCTCACGCAAAGCATTAAAAACAGCACGTAAGTGATCAAGATGTTCATCCATGGATTCGCTATAAATCAATATATCATCAAAATACACAACAACAAATTTTCCAATGAATGCACGCAAAACCTCGTTCATTAATCTCATGAAGGTGCTAGGTGCATTAGTTAACCCAAAAGGCATGACTAACCACTCATATAAACCGAACTTAGTTTTGAAAGCAGTTTTCCATTCATCTCCTAGTTTCATGCGAATTTGGTGATAACCACTACGCAAATCAACTTTTGAGAACATAACAGCACCACTCAATTCATCAAGCATATCATCTAAGCGTGGAATAGGATGACGTATCGAATGGTTATATTGTTGATTGCTCTACAATCCACACACATACGCCATGATCCATCATTTTTAGGTACTAGAATAACTGGAACAGCACAAGGACTAAGAGACTCACGTACATAACCTTTGTCAAGTAGTTCTTGTACTTGGCGCTGAATCTCCTTTGTTTCTTCTGGATTTGTCCTATATGGTGCACGGTTGGGCAATGAAGCACCGGGAATGAGGTCAATCTGGTGCTCAATCCCTCGAAGTGGTGGTAGTCCTGGTGGTATTTCACTTGGAAACACATCAGAATATTCCTGCAAAATGTTAGCAACAGCAGGAGGCAAAGAATGTTGCACATTGTAAAGGGAAATCAAAGAATCTTTGCATACCAAAGCATAGGCAACAGAGGTGGAAGCAATCAGTTCATTAATATCAGATTTCGTAGCAAACAAGCATTTTCCCTTCAGAGATATCTCTTTTTTCTTATCAAACACAGATTTGGCATTGTTATTGTTCTCAATGTTAGCATGGTCCTGATATTTAGTTTTCCTAGCTCTAGCAACATCATCTTGCCCAATAGCTTCAGGAGACATAGGATGCAACACAATTTTTTTATCGTGGTAAAGAAAAGAATACTGATTTGATCTACCATGATGCATAGAATCTCTGTCAAATTGCCAAGGTCTTCCTAGCAGAATATTACAAGCTTGCATAGGCACAACATCACATTCAATGACATCCTTATATGATCCAATAGTAAAATTGATTCGCACAAGTCTAGTTACCTTTGCCTTACCGCTGTTATTTAACCATTGAATGTAATAGGGATGTGGGTGCGGTTTGGTGCTTAGTGCCAGCTTGGTCACCATGTCACTGCTGGCCAAGTTGTTGCAGCTACCTCCATCAATGATCATGCGGCAAGATCGCTCTTTGACGACACACTTTGTTTGGAATAATGTGTGCCTTTGATTTTGTTCCGCTTTCTCCATTTGTGCACTAAGCACACGCTGCACAATGAGACTATCATAGCACGCTGCATCTTCTGCACCAATATGCTCTTCTTGATGTTCATCGCTACCTGCATAGTCAGCTGCAAGCAAAACACATGTATCGCCATCAAAATCGCTAGCAGATGAGTACTCACCGTCATCTTTAACAATTAGAACACGTTTGCTTGGGCAGTCACGCTGCACATGGCCAAAACCCTTGCACTTGTGACATTGAACGTCTCTAGATCGTCCGGTAGATGCTACGGAAGAAGCACCCTCGGTGGGCTTTTGGGTGGTCTTTACTGCTGAGCTAGTGGAAGAAGCACGTGGCTTGTTGCTGGAAGAAGAAGGTGCTGCCCGACTTTGTGAAGAAGATGGTGGAGAAGCACGCCCAGTCGAAGGAGTAGTCGTGCGTGGTTGCCATGAGCTAGTCTTTCCTGCAGAAATATTAGTTCTAGAGCTAGCTCGTCGTCCCTACACTTCCCTTTCAGCTTTACAAGCAAGATGAAACAAACGGGTAACATTATTGTAATCTTTATAAGCAAGTATGTCCTGAATTTCACGGTTTAAACCACCCAAAAATCTAGCCATAGCTGGTTCCTCATCCTCGTCTAAATTACAACGCAACATACCTATTTGTAATTCCTGAAAACACTCTTCTACACTTTTAGCTCCCTGTCTCAATTGTTGTAACTTATTTAACAGATCACGTGCATAGTAAGAAGGAACTCTAGCCCGCATGAGCCGTTTCAAAGCATCCCAAGTTTGTGGTATGTTATTAGGATTTTTCTTGCCATGTTCTATCCACCAAACAGAAGCAAAATCAGTAAACTCACTAGTGGCTGCTCTAACTCTTGCGTTTTCAGGAAACTCATGACATGCAAATTTTTGATCAACAGAAATCTCCCAAGTAATATATGCATCAGGGTCATATTTACCATCAAAATGAGGTATCTTAAATTTGATCTTGTTAAAAGTATATTCATGATTGCGTACCTCACGCCGACGATGTCCACCTATGCCTTGACGGTTGCGTTGTAGCCGGCGCCGTGGCCTAGCTTCCTCATCTTCCCCAATCTCCGTATCTGCAGAATAGTCATCTTCATTGTCACGTACAATACTAGGAGCATTGCTCACCTGTCCATCTGCGCTGCGTCCACGATCCCTCTCCTCAAGGCGCTGCAGGATGGCTCCAATAGAGGTGTTCAATGTTTGAATGGAACTCTCCAACGTGCTGATTTTGGTGTTGGTGTCGATCTGCATATTTTCCAATTGACCAAGGCGGTCACTGGTAACTCGAAAATCCTCATCAAGCACTTCTGTGTGTAGCCGCACTTGGCGTTCGAAGTGTTGTATAATTCCCCGTGTGCGAGGTGAATGCACGTCTTCAGTTGTATTTGCTCCTCCTGCCATGGTTAGTAGAAAAAAAGTCCAATATGAAAGGGTAATGTTACAATACTTGCTCCTCCTAGCTACAAAGGTGCTGGTGGAGATAACTCGCTCACTCTCAACCTGTTCAATCAAGCTCTTACCTGTTCTTACAAAGCTCAGCAAGAAGGTGATGGCAACCAGCAAGTAATGAACAACTTCAAGAGCAGGTGTCAATCTATGGCTTTAGGTGGCTGAACTAGCACAAGGAGCAAACTTTCACCACGTTAATCACAACAAGCTGAATAAATATTCTACGATAGTACTGTGCTGATCTTAGTCTAGACCGTACTAGAGACGCGAGCCGAGACACCAATGTCGTCACCAAAAACACCCCAAACAACAATCTGATTTTTTTTCTTTTTTTTCGTTTTTTTTGTTGGGGTGGTCACCCAAACTCTCTCTAGATAGAATCAGGAGACCCTAGAACAAAATTTGCACATGCGGCTTTTGATCTTGCACTTGCCTTTTTTTTTCTCTAATTGCTTGTGGCTTTTGTGCGGCTTTTGATTTTGCACTTGCCTTTTTTTTCTTCTCTAATTGCTTGTGGCTTTTGTGCGGCTTTTGATTTTGCACTTGCCTTTTTCTTGTTGTCAAACTCAAATTACTAATCTGACTCAAACTCGAAGTAGCAGTCTGATTCGAACTCGAACTAGTAATCAGACTCAAACTCGAACTAGCAATCCGACTCAAACTCGAAGTAGCAATCTGATTTGAACTCGTAATCTGACTCAAACTCGAACTAGCAATCCGACTCAAACTCAAAGTAGAAATATGATTTGAACTTGTAATCCGACTCAAATTCGAACTAGTAATCTGACTCAAACTCGAAGTAGCAATCTGATTCAAACTCAAACTAGTAATCTGACTCAAACTTGAACTACAAATCTGACTCGAACTAGGTGACCGAATGTGACACGAACTGGAAACTCTAGTGGTACAAAACTAAAGACCAGCAACTTGACTCGTCGAAGCAACCATGAACTCAACAAGTCTTGACTAAGTGGAGAAAGTAAAAGGCACAATGGTCTAGGAATAATGGAAAAAAACAGATCTGGTATTTTTTTGGGCTTTTTCTGGACTATAGGATGATAACAGCGGAAAGAAAAGTAATGGTAGCACTCTCACCGATTAACCTTGCTCTGATTACCACTTGATAGGATCTTGGTTCCTGATCTTTCGATGAGAATAGGAGGGTTCGATTTGTAGAGGAGAAGACGTTGGTGATCCGACTACACCGTCCCCAAGACGATGCGCCTTAGCGATCGGTACACCGACTCCGAAGTTGTATTGATCTTGCTGGCGCACAATCAACCTGACAACGAGGGCCTTTGTTCCTGCAAACAATCGAAGAACACGCAAGAACAAGAAGAACAAGCACTTATCGGTTGAATTAATCTAAAGTGGGGTTCTGGATACAAGTAGACGGGCGATCTAGTCGACACGCGCGTGTACAAGGAAGCAGCAGAAGCTAACTTACGAATAAACAAAAACCCACCAGCTAATGAGGGCGGCTGCTACTATTTATTACCTGCCTAGGGTCGTGAGAAACCCTAATCACGAGTCCCTAATGGACTCCAAACGATACATGGGCCATGGGCCCAATTTTGATGATGCAGCACCCTGGACAGAAAAAGGTCTTGGTATTTAAAATAACTATTGCGGCCGACTCCGAATAGATATGGACATGAGGCCAGATCCGTTTTAAAGTAGACTTGATAATCTTTCCAGGAAGTACTTGAACGCCCAGATCGGAGTCCGTATGAAATCATGGTGGCTGTCACAAGTTGGTGCTGTTCTGCTGTCCAAATCCCATCCGCGCGAATTCCCTTCCCATTGGCTCCTCTCCATTGTTCGTAAGCAAAACAAGAAAGCACGTAGTTCCACGGTCTAGATAAGATGGACATAAGGCCAAGAACGAGTTCACCTCATAGTTTAGTTGACGTGCACGAGCGCGAGTGACCGGACCAGAAACCGGTAGCTGAGTTGGTGTGGATGTATCGAGGGTGTTGATGTCCTCATCATGAGGGGTCATAAGAGGTTTAACATAAGAGGCAAGCTAGCACCTCGCTACATTGGACCATTTAAGATTTTGGACCAAAGATGAGAAGTAGCGTATAAGTTGGAGATGCCAGCTCATATTTCGGATGTCCATGATGTCTTTCATGTTTCCCAGCTCAAGAAGTGTCTGAGAGTACCAGAAGAACTAGTGCCAATGGAAGGATTGGAAATAGGGGCAGATTTGACTTATGCCGAACAACCGGTCAAATCTTGGAAACCAAGGAGAGGGTCACAAGGAACAAGATTATTAGATGGTGTAAAGTTCAATGGAAGCACCACACAGAAAAAGAAGCAACGTGGGAATTGGAGGATGATCTCAAGAAGGACTTTCCCTATCTCTTCTCTTCCGCGTCGAATCTCGAAGACGAGATTCATTTTAAGGGGGGTAGGTTTGTAACACCCTCATTTTTATGCATCATGCCATGCATACATTCATATACATGTTTAACATTAATCCACATAAAGAGGAATAAGTTTAAAATTGATTTGGAACAAAATCGTACTTAAAATTCTAGAAAGTGCGGACTAGTCCGATTTTGGTGCGGACTAGTCCGATTTCTCTCTGACCTCGATCGGACTTGTCCGATTTTGCTGTGGACTAGTCTGTTTTTGCCTCTGGGCATTTTTGTACTTGTCCGTTTTCCTCTCTAACTAAAGTCAGACTTGTCCGATTTTTAGCCAGAGTTGTCCAATTTCTCTGTGGACAACTTCGGACTAGTCCGGTCCTTTTCGGACTTGTCCAATATTTCTCGACTCTGAATTAATCCATTGTTTTACGACTTGTTTCTTGGGTTTCACATTAAGTGGACCTAGGGACGTCGTGCCTAACTCTTTTAGAGCCCATGTGGGACTCTAAACCGGCCTCTACTCATCTCAAACTCGAAATCCATCTAACCCTAGCCTCCACCTCTATATAAACAACCCCACCCCTTGGCTTGACATCTATTTGCCACTTTTCCACCCCACCAAACCCTAGTTCGTGGAGAGACGCCACCAAGGAGGGAGAAGGAGATCCCAAGCAAGAAGAAGAAGAAGAAGAAGAAGAAGAAGAAGAAGAAGAAGAAGAAGAAGAAGAAGAAGAGGATGAAACGAAAGAGGAGCAAGATCTCCATCAAGTTTCGTTCTTCATCACCAATTCATCTCCAAGTTCACCATCAGCCCTAGATCATCAAGATCCAAGTGTTGTCTCCAAGATCCTTGATTCATTGGAGTTCTAAACACCTGGCATACCTTCTATTTCCTTTTCCTTACGTGAATTCGACCCCTAATCTCCAAATTCACGTCGATCTAGAAAACCCTAATTTGCTGATCTCGTAAAGTGCAGACTTGTCCGGTCCCTATTGGACTAGTCCGATTTTCCTGGTTAAATTATGTTGAATTAATTATAAAATTTGATCTAGTCTAATCCAAAACTGTATAAACTTGTTAAAATCTATTAGAACTAGATAGTGATCATTTAAAAGCAATCTATTAACAAGTTGTACCTTGCATTTGCATTAATCATGCATGTCATGTCATATTGAGTAATATTTGTACACTCTTTGATTGTGTTTCTTGTCTTGTATGTTTATTGTGCGGATTAGACAAATTTTTGCTAGAGAGTGCCGCGGAGGATCTCCAGCACCAAGAGTTTGAAGGCTTTGATCCTAATCAACTGCAAGAGCAAGGCAAGTGTCCTTGAAGCATATTGATCCCGTTTTAAAATAAATGTTTTGTTTGCAAAACTGCATGCTTGTGCCAATTTTGATGGGAAATCCTATGACAGGAAGTTTACTAGTTTTGTTTGACTATCCTTGTCACCTAGAATTTATGGTAGAGAGTCGGGATGGGCTTTTTACCTTTTTGCTTCGCTTAATTAATTGGGATGGGGAAACAATACTACACATTAATGATGCATTTATGTGATTATGATTAAAACGAACTGGTTAATGTAATATGATGATGGTTGATCTAAGCAAGCCTGGTATGTGGATGGGTTGGATGTTATGGTGGTTTGCTTGCTTTAGATCTAAGGACCGATTCATGCGAGAATAAGCCACGACTATAGTGCCACCACGAGGCCAAGTATGGGTGCAGCGTAGCTGATTAATTAGGGTTTTGCCAGTGCTATTTGGGCCATTAAGGATGCTCGGAGAAGTTGTAGTCGGATTGGGTTTGTTGATGATTGGTGGGACTACCCTGGGATCTGAATGGCTCAAGATGGGGCTCTTGGTTGAAGATCTGCTCTGTAGGAGACATCGCCACCGGTGACACCTCAGTGGGGTATAAATAGGCTAGTAAACCCTTTGTAAAGGCTATTTTGTGATCTCTTGGCCATATACCAAAGGAAGTGTAATTGGCATAAGGGAGGTTCTTTAGTCGCCGACGGGTGATGAAATCATAAACACATGGGTAAAGTGGTACAAACTTTGCAGAGTCTAATAAAACTATCATGATAGTCGTGCTCCCAGTTATGAGCACCTGGACAACTTCCATGATTAGAGGGAAATTGGGATTTGATTATGGTTATGGATGGTTATGAATTAAATTCTGATATTGAATATGGATATTGGTATATGATGATGGATATTGAATATGGACTGGTATTATGATAACTACATGGCTTATGATGGGCTTATTTCATATACATAAAATATATTGCTTTTCAAATGTTTTAATGTACTTTTTAGCACTTAGCCAATATTATATTCTTCGTTTGTATCAGCTACATATCATACTTTCCACACTTGCTGAGTACGACATGTACTCACCCTTGCAACCCCCCCCCCCCCCCAATAGTTGCAGCTCAGGATTGGGAGTTTAACGATGATAATGCGGAGTTCTAGGCCATGTCTACCGTCAGCTTTGCCTATGGTGTTGATTGGAGCTGCGCTACCCTATTGCTTATGCTGCCTAGCTGTTTAGTTTGCTTGTTTAGTTTATTTTCGCTGCATTTGTTGAGACTTGTCATTAATATTTATTAGTGCTTGTATTCGAGGATAATCTAGTTGTGTAATAAAGCTTGGTTAATTAATCTTGTTTTGTGGTAATTTTCTTGTATACTCCTTTGTGAATGCACTCGTGTATGTGTGTTGAACATCCTGGGCACACATATGTGTTCACTTGGTTCATTTTTGAAACCGGATGTCACAGTCCGCCCCAGGCCGGACAAGTCCGATATTTAGGGACACTTAGGGTTTCCCTCACGCCGCATAGCGGACTAGTCCGGTGTCCACCACATACTAGTCTAGACTTTGTAAACCCTAATGGTACCCTTGGAAACCCTAGTATAAATAGAGGTGCACGATCCAACTATGAACTCTCTCGACTCCCAGCGCTGTAGAACCCTCTAAGAGTCCAGAAAACACATCTCTCGATACAATCCAATGAAAGAAAGATCAAATTTGTGTGGATCAACTCTATATCAAAGGAGAGACACGATTCTTCACGTTTGAGCTCTTGGGTTTGATTCTCTAACACACTCCTGTTGTTTTATTATAGATCTTACGAGTGTGTTCTTGATGGTGTTTGATTTGTAATCTTGGGAAGCCCTCAACATGTGAGAAGACCCCTTGAACTTGGTGATTTACCCTTTGTGATTAGTGGAAGAGAATCGACCTCCGTGGCGATTCAATGAGGGAAGGGTTGGAGAAGACCCGGTCCTTTTATGGATTCCTCAACGTGGATGTAGGTTGCCTCTGTGGGAACCGAACCACGAGATAAATTTTGTGTCAATCTTGTTCTTAGTTTTTCATATCACATTCTAGGGTTTACTTGATCTTGCATATCATATGTTAAAACCTTGAAACTAAAGATTACCTTGTGCTATACTAAGTTTAATTGAAGCAACGTACTCTAGTTACATCTTAATTTTGCTGCATAGAGTACTTAGATTGAGATCATTGATCTAACTTGATCAATATAGTCCGCACGCACTGGACTAGTCCGCACACTACCGGACTAGTTCGATTTCTCGGTATTTGATCAAGTCATTGAGTGTTGTAGGTTCTGACTAAAATTCAAAAAGGCCTATTCACCCCCCTCTAGGCCACATTCAATATGTACTCATGAAAAGTAACTTTGGTAGAGTTTGTGCTAAATATGTTGGGTCATTACATGGGAAGCCAAGTCTCATGTGTGGGTGCTCAAATCACTTGTAACTAACCTCAAAGGACCCAAGCAAGCTTGGGTACCTAAAACCAAGGCATAACTTGTTTTTGCAGGTCTATTCCTCCGGTGGATCGAAATGGGTGCTAGATAGTGGATGCACCAACCACATGACTGGAGAAAGAAGGATATTTGTTAAGTATGAAGAAAATGAAGATCCAAGCGAGGACATCTATTTTGGAGACAATAGTCAAGGAAGGGTGCTCGGTACCGGTAAAATTACAATATCATCTCAACACACGCTATCTAATGTTTTTCATGTCGGCATCTTAGATTATAACCTTCTGTCCATATCTCAATTATGTGACAAGGGTTATAATTGATTATTTACTAATGAGGGTGTGACTGTCTCTAGGAGTGATGACTCAGTTGCATTCAAGGGTGTGTTGAAGGGAAAGCTTTATCTTGTTGACTTCAACAAAGATAAAGCCAAACTTGACACAGGTTTGATTGCAAAGACCAACATGGGTTGGCTGTGGCATAAACGACTAGCACATGTTGGTATGAGGAATCTATAAAAACTCCTTAAGGCCGATCACATCCGAGGTTTGAAGGATGTTGTTTTTTGAGAAAGACGGGTCTTTTAGTGTGTGCCAAGCCAGGAAGCAAGTAGGAGCACCTCATCCCGCGAAGAACGTTATGAAAATGACAAGATCGCTCAAGCTACATCACATGGATCCGTTTGGTCTAATTGCTTACATAAGCATCGACGGTAACAAATACAGCTTAGTAATTTTTGATGATTTTTTGTGCTTCAGGTGGGTTTTCTTTTTGCATGATAAGAGAGAAACTCAAGGAACCCTCAAGAAGTTTCTCAAGCGTGCCCAAAATGAGTTCGCATTGAAGATCAAGAACATACGAAGTGACAATGGCACAGAGTTCAAGAACACCCAAGTTGAGGAGTACATAGACGAAGAAGGGATAAAGCATGAATTCTCAGCACCGTATTCCCCTCAACAAATTGGAGTAGCGAAATGGAAGAACCGAACCCTCATAGAGATGGCGAGGACAATGCTTGATGAGTACAAGACTTCAGATCGATTTTGGGTGGAAGCGGTAACACCGCTTGTCACGCCATAAACTGACTCTATCTTCATCAACTTCTCAAGAAAACGTCATATGAGCTACTTACCGGTAACAAGCCGAATATTTCCTATTCTCGAGTTTTCGGTTCTAAGTGTTGTATTTTGAACAAGAACCCTAGGACTTCAAAGTTTGCTTTGAAGTCCGATGAATGTTTCTTTCTTGGCTATGATTTGAACTCTTATGCCTATCGTGTCTTTAACAAGGTCTCCGGACATGTTGAAGTAGCACGTGACGTAGTGTTCGATGAAACTAACGGCTCTCAAGAAGAACAAGTTGATCCATGTGTGCTAGATAGAGAATAAGCTCCATGTCAAGCATTGAGAAGGATGGCGTTGGGCAATGTTCGACCACAAGCACCACCTCCAAATGCGAATCATGAAGAAGAACCACAAGTGGAGATAAATGATCAAGGGGGAGCTTCTACACAAGATTAACCTCAAGAAGAAGAATATGAACAACACACCAATGAGGGCAACCATCTAGGGGGAGTAGAAGATGACTATGAAGATTCAAGACCACATGTGCCACACCCAAGAGTACACCAATGCGTCCAAAGAGGTCACCCCGTCGACAACATAATCAGTGACATCCAAAAGGGAGTAACTACTAGATCTTGAATTGCTAATTTTTGTGAAAATTACTCTTTTGTATCTTTTTTGGAACCGCGCAGGATTGAGGATGCATTGAAAGATCCGGATTGGGTGGTGGCAATGCAAGAAGAACTTAACAACTTCAAACGGAACGAGGTGTGGGAACTCGTTAAAAGACCCAAGTTCAACGTCGTCGGCACCAAATGGGTCTTTCGCAACAAGCAAGATGAACACGAGGTGGTGACAAGGAATAAGGCGCAACTTTGGCCAAAGGGTATTCACAAGTCGAAGGTTTGGATTTCGATGAAACTTTTGCTCCCGTAGCTAGGCTTGAATCAATTAGAATATTACTTGCATATGCCACTCACCAAGATTTCAAGCTCTATGAAATGGATGTGAAAAGTGTCTTCCTCAACAGACCAATCAAGGAGGAGGTGTACGTGGAGCAACCCCCCGGTTTCGAAGATCAAGAGTTCCCCGACCACGTGTTCAAACTGGGTAAGGCTCTCTACGACCTCAAACAAGCTCCTAGAGCTTGGTATGAGTGTCTTAGAGATTCCTTAATTGAAAATGATTTTAAAATTGGTAAAGCAGATTATACGTTATTTACAAAGCACTTTGACAATGATCTTTTTATTTGTCAAATTTATGTTGACGACATTATCTTTGATTCAACTAACAAATGCTTTTGTGAAGAATTTAGTAAGATTATGACAGATAGGTTCGAGATGTCTATGATGGGAGAGCTGAAATACTTCTTGGGATTCCAAGTGAGGCAACAAGAGTAAGGGACTTTTATAAGCCAAACCAAGTAAAGACATACTCAAGAAGTTTGGAATGGACAAGGCAAAGCCAATAAAGACTCCCATGACAACAAATGGACACTTGGATCTAAATGAAGACGAACCAAACGTGGATCAAAAGGTATATCGCTCCATGATTGGATCCCTACTTTATTTATGTGCATCTAGGGCTGATATTATGTTGAGTTTGTGCTTGTGTGCAAGATTTCAAGCCAATCCTAAGGAGTGTCATTTGACAGCCGTCAAGAGAATCTTGCGATATTTAGTTCATACACCCAACCTAGGGCTTTGGTATCCTAAAGGTTCCAAATCCAATCTCATTGGATACTCCGATGCAGATTATGCCTGATGTAAAATAGATAGAAAAAGTATCTCCGGTACATGCCAATTCCTAGGTAGATCCCTAGTTTCTTGGTCCTCCAAGAAACAAAACTCCATTGCCTTATCCACGGTCGAAGCGGAGTATGTTGCAGCCGGGAGTTGTTGTGCACAACTCCATTGGATGCGACAAACTCTAAAGGATTACAGTTACAATATGAGCCGTATTCCACTCCTTTGTGATGATGAGAGTGCCATTAAAATTTCCCATAATCCCGTTGAGTACTCTAGGACCAAACACATAGACATTCGACATCACTTTTTGAGAGACCACTCAATGAAAGGAGACACACCGAAAAACAACTAGCTCACATATTTACCAAGTCACTTGATGAAAAACATTTTTGCGAGCACCGAAATGAACTAAATATCCTTGATGCTTGGAACGTGGCTTGAAAACTTGCATACCTTTATGGATTATTCAAAATTCATTGATTGTGTTCCGAAAATCATCTCTCTATTTTCTCTGAAAAACTACTTCAAATACTTGATCTTGATGAATTATGGTCATTGCTTGATTGTTGTATGTTTACTGATCATATTAATCAAGATTATTTGGTTGTTTTGCCCCCTATTTTCTCTATAAGCACCTTCGAATATATACGAATGGGCTAATTGTTTCTGTTCTGGTGACCACGGACTAGTCTGTGGTTACCCAGACTAGTCCGCACATTGCAGACTAGTCTACAGAATGTCCGGTAGTCCGTACTACTCTGGTTCACCACAAACTACTCCGATTTTTCAACTCCATAACCCTAGGCGCCGCCAAAACCTAATCTTCTTCATACTCACAACTCACCTCACGTTCTCTCTCCTTACTCAAGTGCTCCCAAGGCAATTCCGTGGTTCCTCCATCAAATCCCCTCAAATTTTGGTGGGAATTGATCTCCATTGCAATGGGATTGAAGACCACAGACTTTTCCGTACCTACAACTCCTCCATCCCCAAGAATCAAAGAATTTTGGTACATTTCCTCCCAAACCCAAGAAACTTCGATTTCTTTCGTTTTGAATCAAATAGCTCTGTTCCTTCCAGTTAATGCAAGACTCCTCGTTGTATTACATCCTAGTAGAGCTACTCTTGCATTGAGAAACACCATTGACCCTCTAGTTAGAGTTTGAGAAGTTGAACACTGGACTAGTCTGGTCTCTGTTCGGACAAGTCCGTTTCACCGGACTAGTCCGCACTTGAAGATCAGACAAGTCCGATTTTTAACAAAACTCAACGTTAAATTCCTCTACTCAATGTGTTTCCTTTCCATCGATTCTCATCCATGCATTGTATAATCCCTTTCCTAGGACTATGTCGAGCTTCAATGATGAGATTTCCGACTATGAGGCGGAGATGGACCAAGATTCTTTGCTTCGGTCCTCGATAGGCCAAGGCAAGAAGCAACAAGAGCGTCCCTCTGAGCCAGCACCTACCCCACCTCAGGTGCGGCGCAAGGTTCTGGCCAAGAAACCTGCATCCAAATCAAAGGATGCAGCTGGCCCTAGCTCGGCGGCTTCTCGCCAAGCTAACGGCAAGGGGAAAGGGATCGCCAGCGGCCTGATTGGCCCTCTCAAGATGTCAGCTCCGAAGCAGGAAAACAAGGATCCCTCCGAAGAGAAGTTCAATGGCAAGGGAAGTGATACGGGTTCCAAGCTCAGAATGATGGATTGTTACAGCAGATCCAAGAATGCAGCGGATGCCAGATTCTAGAGCAACTTTCACACGGATTACTATAGCTCTGTGTACCTCACAATGAAGACTCTGGTTGTCCGTAGCCAGTGGATTGACTTAAATCATTTTAAAAGGAAGAGTTGTGGTTCTTTTGATGAAGTGGTGGAGGCTGCAGCAAGGCATGGACTGAAGGACCTGTTTGCTTTCAGGTACAATTGGAATGATAAGATTATTGCTCAGTTTTATGCCACCTGCTACTTTGCTAGTGATGAAGAGGAGAGGGTGACTTGGATGACACATGGATCCAAGTACACCATTACTTATGATGAGTTTGCAAGAATGCTTCACCTAGAAGACACTGGCAACAAGGAGCTAACCATCCACAACATTGGTGTCTTGGAGAAGGATAAAACGAGGTTTCTCTATGACACTCGCTTGAAATTCAATCCTCCTCGCACCAAGAACATGAAGCCATTTTTCATAGTTCTCAACAGAGTCCTCCGGAAGACCATAGCTCCAAAAGATGGAGGTGCAGGAAGTGTCCAAGGCTACCTAAGGACACTAATGAAGGTGATAAGCAAGAATCGGAAGTTTGATATCTTCAACTATATTTGGAATGACATGGTTAATATCTCCTGCACACCGAACCGTTCCTGTGGCTATGTGCTCTACCTCATGGTCATGATTGAGAAAGTCATAGGTATTGTGTTCGTGAAGGATATGGAGCACACTCCCCTGAGGCCTCAGAAGCCTACCCAAGCTACTCTCCCAGCTGCTCCATCTCTAGTGTCTAGCGAAGAGGCTCCGAGGAGAGCTCAAGAAGATGCGAGGACTGATCCCGCTACTAGGGCCCCTCCTCAAAAAGGGTCCTCAAGTGGTATTTTAAAATACTTGGCTGCCATTTTTGGCTCATGCAAGAAAGCTGAAGTGAAACTTCACAAGCTGAACAAGGCGATGAAGGTCGACATGAAGTATGTCAAGGAAAATGTCAAGCATATTTGCCAGAAGCTGGAGATCGAGCCTATTGGATCTCCCATTATCTCCGATGATTCAACTTCAGACTTCTCTGAGCTGCCTCCTGTCTCTCCCCCCGAGCTCACCTATTTTGGCATTGGGGGCACTTCGAGTGGATCCGCTCCTCCTCCTCCTCAACCTGAAGATGAAGACGATGAGAGGACCGACAGCGAGGAATGAGCCTCTAGATCCCTCCTCTCCTTCTTTTTGGTGCCTTGATGCCAAAGGGGAAGAGAATGGGGGGGAGTCACTAGGTTCTAGCTGTAGGTTGCGAGAGGAGAGCTCTATTTGTGTTTCTTTTGGGTTGTAAAACTTTGACTGTGCTCTCTTATGCTATTGGACATGTGGTGTGAAACTATGACTTTGTTATTCTTATGACTTATGTGTTATGCGCTGAATTTAATATTCATACTTGATAACCTTGATGCTGTCATGATTATGCCATTTATCTTATTCATATCAAGATTATTGTTCACACACATGTAGTTTAGCATCCCACCATAAAGAGTGCACATATGTGTCATGTTTTCATTGCTTAATGTGTTCGAAACTCATATGTGCACCCTTTATGAAAATTTTGCACTTTTAATCATATTTGTGAAATCTCAATTGGTTGTCATCAATCACCAAAAAGAGGGAGATTGAAAGTGCATCTAGGCATCCCTTGTGGGTTTTGGTGGATTTATGACAAGCAAATGAGATCCTAACTAAATTGTTGAGATGAGCGCAGGTTTTAATGAAATAATGAAGAAAGCGCAAAAAGAAGGGAGAGTGAGAAATCAAGTTGAAAGGACCTCAAGAAATGATTATATTACTCTTTGTGTATGGAGTGTGTTGGAGAAACACACTCCAAGAGCTCAAGCAAATTTTAATCACTCTCACTGCACAAAGTTATACAGGTTCCGACAAGTCCGATTTCTTATACAGGTCCCGACTAGTCCGATTTTTCTCTGTCCAAAATCGGACAAGTCCTTCCAAAGCGGACTTGTCTACACAGTCTAGTTTTCACCGACCGGACTAGTCCGATATCACCACAGACTAGTCTAATATCTCTCTGACTAAGATCGGACTAGTCCTCCCTAGTGCGGACTAGTCCTCAACACTTCATAGTTTGCACAAAGTCGGACAAGTCCGATATCACCACTGACTAGTCTGATAACTTTCTGACCTAAATCGGACAAGTTCGATATCTGCACGGATTAGTCCAAAAACCTTCTGACTAAAATCAGACAAGTTTTCCAAGTGTGGGCTTGTCCCCAATTCACTAAGGGTTTCACCACGGCCGGACTAGTCCAATATGTGTCGGACTAGTCCGATATGTGTCGGACTAGTCCGAACATCTCCAGAGACAAAATCGGACTAGTCCGCCCCTGCCCGGACAAGTCCAATAATTCAGGACACTTAGGGTTTCCCACACGCTGCACACCAGACTAGTCCGGAGTCCACCACAGACTAGTCCGGACTTTAAAAACCCTGACGGTAACCTTTGGAAACCCTAGTATAAATAGAGGTGCACGGCCCCTAATCAATCACTCTCGACTCCCTGCGCCGTCACACCCTCCAAGAGCCTAGAAAACACGTCTCTTCACACAATCCAACGCAAGAAAGATCAAATCCTTGAGGATTAACTTTAGATCAAAGGAGAGACATGATTCTTCACATTTTGAGCTCTTGGGTTTGATTCTCTCGCACACTCTTGTACTTTTTTGCATATAATTCGAGTGTGTTGGTGGTGTATTCAGTTGTAAATCTTGGGGACCTCTCAACTTGTGAGAAGGCCCCATGAACTTGGTGATTTGCCCTTTGTGATTAGTGGAAGAGAATCAGCCTCCATGCCGATTTGACGAGGGTAGGGTTGGTGAAGACCCGACCCTTTTGTGGGCTCCTCAACGTGGATGTAGGTTGCCTTCGTGGGCACCGAACCACGAGATAAAAATCTTGTGTCTTCACTTTGTGCTTATTGTTCATTGCATCTAGGGTTTAATTGATCATAATCAAATTACGTCAAAACTTGAAACTAAGGTTACCTTGTGCTATCTTCAGTTTAATTGAAGCAACATACTCTAGTTACATCTTAATTTTCGTCGCGTAGAGTACTTGGATCGAGATCGTCGATCAAACTCGATCTAGTCCGCATGCACCGGACTAGTCTGCACACTACCGGACTAGTCCGATTTATCGGTATTTGACCAAGTTGCTGAGTGTTGCAGGTTCCGACAAATGTTCAAAAAGGCCTATTCACCCCCCTATAGGTCACATTCACTTATGATAATAACTTGATGTATAAATCAAAAGCTTAATCAACAACTTCATATTCTTAATTGTGAAATATGCCTAGTTTATGGATCACATAAGCTTCATCCACAGTGTGAATCATATGTGTTACAGTATTGAAGATAAACAAGGAAAAAAAATTGGCTTCATCCAAGAGTGGTTGTTGAGTCTAGTGGTCGGACTCCATCCTTGCATGCATAGGCATGTGGGTTCGATTCCCACTTCTTGCAAAGCTTTTTATGGATGGGCAGTTAGAATTTCTAGATTTCAGTTTGAGCCAGACCGCCAGCCAAATGGGCCAAAAAATTGATTCGAATATATCCGACGAAATATGGATATCTGATCATTCGGACAGATATTAAGTTATACCGTTTCCGATCTGATATTCGAATTCAAATATCTAATATCCGATCCATATCTGGTTAAGATCAAACAAAAATATATATGAACCCGATATTTTTGGATCTGGTACCCAGATGGATCGGAAAATATCCGATCCATTTTTCTCCCTAGCCGACACGACGGGCCGGAGGTTGAGCCTCAGTGAGGTAATAAATAGTAGCAGCCGCCCTCATTAGCTGGTGGGTTTTGTTTATTCATAAGTTAGCTTCTGCTGCTTCCTTGTACACGCGCGTGTCGACTAGATCGCCCGTCTACTTGTATCCAGAACCCCACTTTAGATTGATTCAACAGATAAGTGCTTGTTCTTCTTGTTCTTGCGTGTTCTTCGATTGCTTGCAGGAACAAAGGCCCTCGTGGTCAGGTTGATTGTGCACCAGCAAGATCAATACAACTTCGGAGTCGGTGTACCGATCGCTAAGGCGCGTCGTCTTGGGGACGGTGTAGTCGGATCGCCAACGTCTTCTCCTCCACAAATTGAACCCTCCTATTCTCATCCAATGATCGGGAACCAAGATCCTATCAAGTGGTAATCAGAGCAAGGTTAATCGGTGAGAGTGCTACCATTACTTTTCTTTCTACTGTTATCATCCTATAGTCCAGAAAAAGCCCAAAAAAATACCAGATCTGTTTTTTTCCATTATTCCTAGACCATTGTGCCTTTTACTTTCTCCACTTAGTCAAGACTTGTTGAGTTCATGGTTGCTTCGACGAGTCAAGTTGCTGGTCTTTAGTTTTGCACCACTAGAGTTTCGAGTTTGTGTCACATTCGGTCACCTAGTTCGAGTCAGATTCGTAGTTCGAGTTTGAGTCGGATTACTAGTTTGAGTTTGAACCAGATTGCTACTTCGAGTTTGAGTCGGATTACTAGTTCGAGTTTGAGTCGGATTACAAGTTCAAATCATATTGCTACTTTGAGTTTGAGTCGGATTGCTAGTTCGAGTTTGAGTCGGATTACGAGTTCAAATCAGATTGCTACTTCGAGTTTAAGTCGGATTGCTAGTTCGAGTTTGAGTCTGATTACTAGTTCGAGTTCGAATCAGATTGCTACTTCGAGTTTGAGTCAGATTAGTAATTTGAGTTTGACAACAAGAAAAATGCAAGTGCAAAATCAAAAGCCGCACAAAAGCCACAAGCAATTAGAGAAGAAAAAAAAGGCAAGTGCAAGATCAAAAGCCGCATGTGCAAATTTTGTTCTAGGGTCTCCTGATTCCATCTAGAGAGAGTTTGGGTGACCACCCCAACAAAAAAAAACGAAAAAAAAGAAAAAAATCAGATTGTTGTTTGGGTTGTTTTTGGTGACAACATTGGTATCTCGGCTCGCATCTCTAGTACGATCTAGACTAAGATCAGCATAGTACTGTCGTAGAATATTTATTCAGCTTGTTGTGATTAACGTGGTGAAAGTTTGCTCCTTGTGCTAGTTCAGCCACCTAAAGCCATAGATTGACACCTGCTCTCGAAGTTGTTCATTACTTGCTGGTTGCCATCACCTTCTTGCTGAGCTTTGTAAGAACATGTAAGAGCTTGATTGAACAGGTTGAGAGTGAGCGAGTTATCTCCACCAGCACCTTTGTAGCTAGGGATAACGTTACCCTTTCATATTGGATTGTTTTTTTTTCTACTAACCATGGCAGGAGGAGCAAATACAAATGAAGATGTGCATTCACCTCGCACACGGGGAATTATACAACACTTCGGACGTGTTACCAGTGACCGCCTTGGTCAATTGGAAAATATGCAGATCGACACCAACACCAAAATCAGCACGTTGGAGATTTCCATTCAAACATTGAACACCTCTATTGGAGCCATCCTGCAGCACCTTGAGGAGAGGGATCATGGACGCACCGCAGATGGACAGATGAGCAATGCTCCTAGTATTGTACGTGACAATGAAGATGACTATTCTGCAGATACGGAGATTGGGGAAGATGAGGAAGCTAGGCCACGGCGCCGGCTACAACGCAACCGTCAAGGCATAGGTGGACATCGTCGGCGTGAGGTACGCAATCATGAAGATACTTTTAACAAGATCAAATTTAAGATACCTCATTTTGATGGTAAATATGACCCTGATGCATATATTACTTGGGAGATTTCTGTTGATCAAAAATTTGCATGTCATGAGTTTCCTGAAAACGCAAGAGTGAGAGCAACCACTAGTGAGTTTACTGATTTTGCTTCTGTTTGGTGGATAGAACATGGCAAGAAAAATCCTAATAACATACCACAAACTTGGGATGCTTTGAAATGGCTCATGCGGGCTAGATTTGTTCCTTCTTACTATGCACGTGATCTATTAAATAAGTTACAACAATTGAGACAGGGAGCTAAAAGTGTAGAAGAGTATTTTCAGGAATTACAAATACATGTTGCGTTGTAATTTAGACGAGGATGAGGAACCAGCTATGGCTAGATTTTTGGGTGGTTTAAACCGTGAAATTCAGGACATACTTGCTTATAAAGATTACAATAATGTTACCCGTTTGTTTCATCTTGCTTGTAAAGCTGAAAGGGAAGTGCAGGGACGACGAGCTAGCTCTAGAACTAATATTTCTGCAGGAAAGACTAGCTCATGGCAACCACGCACGACTACTCCTTCGACTGGGTGTGCTTCTCCGCCATCTTCTTCACCAAGTCGGGCAGCACCTTCTTCTTTCGGCAACAAGGCACGTGCTTCTTCCACTAGCTCAGCAGTAAAGACCACCCAAAAGTCCACCGAGAGTGCTTCTTCCGTAGCATCTACCGGACGATCTAGAGACGTTCAATGTCACAAGTGCAAGGGTTTTGGCCATGTGCAGCATGACTGCCCAAGCAAACGTGTTCTAATTGTTACATATGACGGTGAGTACTGATCTGCTAGCGATTTTGATGACGATACATGTGTTTTGCTTGCAGCTGACTATGCAGGTAGCGATGAACATCAAGAAGAGCATATTGGTGCAGAAGATGCAGTGCGCTATGATAGTCTCATTGTGCAGCATGTGCTTAGTGCACAAATGGAGAAAGCGGAACAAAATCAAAGGCACACATTATTCCAAACAAAGTGTGTCGTCAAAGAGCGATCTTGCCGCATGATCATTGATGGAGGTAGCTACAACAACTTGGCCAGCAGTGACATGGTGACCAAGCTGGCACTAAGCACCAAACCACACCCACATCCCTATTACATTCAATGGTTAAACAACAGCGGTAAGGCAAAGGTAACTAGACTTGTGCGAATCAATTTTACTATTGGATTATATAAGGATGTCGTTGAATGTGATGTTGTGCCTATGCAAGCTTGTAATATTCTGCTAGGAAGATCTTAGCAATTTGATAGAGATTCTATGCATCATGGTAGATCAAATCAGTATTCTTTTCTTTACCACGATAAAAAAATTGTGTTGCATCCTATATCTCCTGAAGCTATTGTGCAAGATGATGTTGCTAGAGCTAGGAAAACTAAATATCAGGACCATGCTAACATTGAGAACAATAACAATGCCAAATCTGTGTTTGATAAGAAAAATGAGATATCTCTGAAGGGAAAATGCTTGTTTGCTACGAAATCTAATATTAATGAACTGATTGCTTCCACCTCTGTTGCCTATGCTTTGGTATGCAAAGATGCTTTGATTTCCCTTTACGATGTGCAACATTCTTTGCCTCCTGCTGTTGCTAACATTTTGCAGGAATATTCTGATGTGTTTCCAAGTGAAATACCACCAGGACTACCACCACTTCGAGGGATTGAGCACCAGATTGACCTCATTCCCGGTGCTTCATTGCCCAACCGTGCACCATACAGGACAAATCCAGAAGAAACAAAGGAGATTCAGCGCCAAGTACAAGAACTACATGACAAAGGTTATGTACGTGAGTCTCTTAGTCCTTGTGCTGTTCCAGTTATTCTAGTACCTAAAAAGGATGGATCATGGCGTATGTGTGTGGATTGTAGAGCAATCACAATATAACCATTCGATATCGTCATTCTATTCCACGCTTAGATGATATGCTTGATGAATTGAGTGGTGCTGTTGTGTTCTCAAAAGTTGATTTGCGTAGTGGTTATCACCAAATTCGCATGAAACTAGGACATGAATGGAAAACTGCTTTCAAAACTAAGTTCGGTTTATATGAGTGGTTAGTCATGCCTTTTGGGTTAACTAATGCACCTAGCACCTTCATGAGATTAATGAACGAGGTTTTGCGTCCATTCATTGGAAAATTTGTTGTTGTGTATTTTGATGATATATTGATTTATAGCAAATCCATGGATGAACATCTTGATTACTTACGTGCTGTTTTTAATGCTTTGCGTGAGGCACGATTATTTGGTAATCTTGAGAAGTGCACCTTTTGCACGGATCGAGTCTCTTTCCTTGGCTATGTTGTTACTCCACAGGGAATTGAAGTTGATCAAGCCAAAGTAGAGGCTATTCAGGGGTGTCCTGTACCAAAGACCATCACACAGGTGCGGAGCTTTCTAGGGCTGGCTGGGTTCTATCGTCGCTTTGTGAAGGATTTCAGCACCATTGCTGCTCCATTGAATGACCTTACGAAGAAGGGGGTGCCTTTTTCTTGGGGCACCACACAAGATAACGCCTTTACCATACTGAAAGATAAGTTGACGCATGCACCTCTTCTCCAACTTCCTGATTTTTCTAAGACTTTTGAGCTTGAATGTGATGCTAGTGGGATTGGATTAGGTGGTGTTTTGTTACAAGAAGGAAAACCTGTTGCATATTTTAGTGAGAAAATGAGTGGGCCTGTTCTAAATTATTCTACCTATGATAAGGAATTATATGCTCTCGTACAAACTTTAGAAACATGGCAGCATTATTTGTGGCCCAAAGAATTTGTTATCCATTCTGATCATGAATCACTAAAGCATATTAGGAGTCAAGGGAAACTAAACCGTAGGCATGCTAAGTGGATGGAATTTATTGAGTCTTTTCCTTATGTCATTAAACACAAAAAGGGAAAGGATAACGTTATTGCTGATGCTTTATCTAGACGTTATACTCTTCTATCTCAACTTGACTTTAAATTTTTTGGATTAGAAACGATTAAAGATCAATATGAACATGATGCTGATTTCAAAGATGTATTGCTGAAATGTAAAGACGGAAAAACATTGAATAAATTTGTCCTCAATGATGGCTATGTGTTTAGAGCTAACAAGTTATGCATTCCAGCTAGGTCCGTTCGTTTGTTGTTGTTACAGGAAGCGCATGGAGGCGGGCTGATGGGACACTTTGGAGTGAAAAAGACGGAGGACATACTTGCTGGTCATTTCTTTTGGCCAAGGATGAGGCGAGACGTGGAGCGCTTTGTTGCTCGCTGCACGACATGTCAAAAAGCTAAAACACATCCACATGTTTTGTACATGTCTCTTCCTGTTCCTAGCATGCCTTGGGAGGATATTTCTATGGACTTTGTTTTATGACTGCCTAGAACAAAGAAGGGGAGGGATAGCATCTTTGTTGTTGTGGATAGATTTTCTAAAATGGCACACTTCATACCTTGTCATAAAAGTGATGATGCTACACATGTTGCTGATTTGTTTTACCGAGATATTGTTAGATTGCATGGTGTGCCAAACACAATAGTTTCAGATCGTGATGCTAAGTTTCTTAGCCATTTTTGGAGAACGTTATGGACAAAATTGGGGACTAAGCTTTTATTTTCAACTACTTGTCATCCCCAAACTGATGGTCAAACTGAGGTTGTGAATAGAAGTTTACCTACCATGCTTAGGGCTGTTTTGAAAAAGAATAAAAAATGTGGGAAGAGTGTTTGCCTCATGTTGAGTTTTCTTATAATCGTTCCCTACATTCTAGTACTAAGAAATGCCCTTTTGATATTGTTTATGGATTTGTACCCCGTGCTCCTATTGATTTATTACCTCTTCCTTCAATGGAACGAGTGAATTTTGATGCTAAACATCGTGCTGAATTGATCTTAAAATTGCATGAAACCACTAAGAAGAATATAGAGTGCATGAATGCTAAGTATAAACTTGCTGGTAGTAGGGGAAAGAAAACTATCACTTTTGAACCTGGTGATTTAGTTTGGTTACATCTGCGAAAGGATAGGTTTCCTGATTTGAGAAAGTCGAAATTGTTACATCGAGCTGATGGTCCATTCAAAGTGTTAGAAAGGATTAATGATAATGCATATAAACTCGAGTTGCCTGCGAATTTTGGGGTTAGTCCCACATTTAACATTGCAGATTTGAAGCCATATTTGGGAGAAGAAGATGAGCTTGAGTCGCGGACGACTCAAATGCAAGAAGGGGAGGATGATGAGGACATCAACACCCTCGATACATCCACACCAACTCAGCTACCGGTTTCTGGTCCGATCACTCGCGCTCGTGCACGTCAACTAAACTATGAGGTGAACTCGTTCTTGGCCTTATGTCCATCTTATCTAGACTGTAGAACTACGTGCTTTCTTGTTTTGCTTAGGAACAATGGAGAGGAGCCAATGGGAAGGGAATTCGCGCGGACGGGATTTGGACAGCAGAACAGCACCAACTTGTGACGGCCACCACGATTTCATACGGACTCCGATCTGGGTGTTCAAGTACTTCCTGGATGGATTATCAAGTCTACTTTCAAACGGATCTGGCCTCATGTCCATATCTATTGGGAGTCGTCCGCAATAGTTATTTTAATACCAAGACCTTTTTCTGTCCAGGGTGCTGTATCACCAAAATTGGGCCCATGGCGCATGTATCGTTTGGAGTCCATTAGGGACTCGTGATTAGGGTTTCTCACGACCCTAGGGAGGTAATAAATAGTAGCAGCCGCCCTCATTAGCTGGTGGGTTTTGTTTATTCGTAAGTTAGCTTCTGCTGCTTCCTTGTACACGCGCGTGTCGACTAGATTGCCCGTCTACTTGTATCCAGAACCCCACTTTAGATTGATTCAACAGATAAGTGCTTGTTCTTCTTGTTCTTACGTGTTCTTCGATTGCTTGCAGGAACAAAGGCCCTCGTGGTCAGGTTGATTGTGCGCCAGCAAGATCAATACAACTTCGGAGTCGGTGTACCGATCGCTAAGGCACGTCGTCTTGGGGACGTTGTAGTCGGATCGCCAACATCTTCTCCTCCACAAATCGAACCCTCCTATTCTCATCGAAAGATCGGGAACCAAGATCCTAGAGCTAGTTCTAGAGCTAGCTCGTCGTCCCTGCACTTCCCTTTCAGCTTTACAAGCAAGATGAAACAAACGGGTAACATTATTGTAATCTCTATAAGCAAGTATGTCCTGAATTTCATGGTTTAAACCACCCAAAAATCTAGCCATAGCTGGTTCCTCATCCTCGTCTAAATTACAACGCAACATACCCATTTGTAATTCCTGAAAATACTCTTCTACACTTCTAGCTCCCTGTCTCAATTGTTGTAACTCATTTAACAGATCACGTGCATAGTAAGAAGGAACAAATCTAGCCCGCATGAGCCGTTTCAAAGCATCCCAAGTTTGTGATATCTTATTAGGATTTTTCTTGCCATGTTCTATCCACCAAACAGAAGCAAAATCAGTAAACTCACTAGTGGCTGCTCTAACTCTTGCGTTTTCAGGAAACTCATGACATGCAAATTTTTGATCAACAGAAATCTCCCAAGTAATATATGCATCAGGGTCATATTTACCATCAAAATGAGGTATCTTAAATTTGATCTTGTTAAAAGTATCTTCATGATTGCGTACCTCACGCCGACGATGTCCACCTATGCCTTGACGGTTGCATCGTAGCCGGCGCCGTGGCCTAGCTTCCTCATCTTCCCCAATCTCCGTATCTGCAGAATAGTCATCTTCATTGTCACGTACAATACTAGGAGCATTGCTCACCTGTCCATCTGCGCTGCGTCCACGATCCCTCTCCTCAAGGCGCTGCAGGATGGCTCCAATAGAGGTGTTCAATGTTTGAATGGAACTCTCCAACGTGCTGATTTTGGTGTTGGTGTCGATCTGCATATTTTCCAATTGACCAAGGCGGTCACTGGTAACTCGAAAATCCTCATCAAGCGCTTCTGTGTGTAGCCGCACTTGGCGTTCGAAGTGTTGTATAATTCCCCGTGTGCGAGGTGAATGCATGTCTTCATTTGTATTTGCTCCTCCTGCCATGGTTAGTAGAAAAAAAATCCAATATGAAAGGGTAACGTTATCCCTAGCTACAAAGGTGCTGGTGGAGATAACTCGCTCACTCTCAACTTGTTCAATCAAGCTCTTACCTGTTCTTACAAAGCTCAGCAAGAAGGTGATGGCAACCAGCAAGTAATGAACAACTTCAAGAGCAGGTGTCAATCTATGGCTTTAGGTGGCTGAACTAGCACAAGGAGCAAACTTTCACCACGTTAATCACAACAAGCTGAATAAATATTCTACGACAGTACTGTGCTGATCTTAGTCTAGACCATACTAGAGACGCGAGCCGAGACACCAATGTTGTCACAAAAAACACCTCAAACAACAATCTGATTTTTTTTCGTTTTTTTTTTGTTGGGGTGGTCACCCAAACTCTCTCTAGATGGAATCAGGAGACCCTAGAACAAAATTTGCACATGCGGCTTTTGATCTTGCACTTGCCTTTTTTTTCTTCTCTAATTGCTTGTGGATTTTGTGCGGCTTTTGATTTTGCACTTGCCTTTTTTTTCTTCTCTAATTGCTTGTGGCTTTTGTGCGGCTTTTGATTTTGCACTTGCCTTTTTCTTGTTGTCAAACTCAAATTACTAATCTGACTCAAACTCGAAGTAGAAATCTGATTCGAACTCGAACTAGTAATCAGACTCAAACTCGAACTAGCAATCCGACTCAAACTCGAAGTAGCAATCTGATTTGAACTTGTAATCTGACTCAAACTCGAACTAGCAATCCGACTCAAACTCAAAGTAGAAATATGATTTGAACTTGTAATCCGACTCAAACTCGAACTAGTAATCCGACTCAAACTCGAAGTAGCAATCTGATTCAAACTCAAACTAGTAATCCGACTCAAACTCGAACTACGAATCTGACTCGAACTAGGTGACCGAATGTGACACGAACTTGAAACTCTAGTGGTGCAAAACTAAAGACCAGCAACTTGACTCGTCGAAGCAACCATGAACTCAACAAGTCTTGACTAAGTGGAGAAAGTAAAAGGAACAATGGTCTAGGAATAATGGAAAAAACAGATCTGGTATTTTTTTTGGGCTTTTTCTGGACTATAGGATGATAACAGCGGAAAGAAAAGTAATGGTAGCACTCTTACCGATTAACCTTGCTCTGATACCACTTGATAGGATCTTGGTTCCCGATCTTTCGATGAGAATAGGAGGGTTCGATTTGTGGAGGAGAAGATGTTGGCGATCCGACTACACCGTCCCCAAGACGATGCGCCTTAGCGATCGGTACACCGACTCCGAAGTTGTATTGATCTTGCTGGCGCACAATCAACCTGACCACAAGGGCCTTTGTTCCTGCAAGCAATCGAAGAACACGCAAGAACAAGAAGAACAAGCACTTATCTGTTGAATCAATCTAAAGTGGGGTTCTGGATACAAGTAGACGGGCGATCCAGTCGACACGCGCGTGTACAAGGAAGCAGCAGAAGCTAACTTACGGATAAACAAAAACCCACCAGCTAATGAGGGCGGCTGCTACTATTTATTACCTCCCTAGGGTCGTGAGAAACCCTAATCACGAGTCCCTAATGGACTCCAAACGATACATGGGCCATGGGCCCAATTTTGGTGATGCAGCACCCTGGACAGAAAAAGGTCTCAGTATTAAAATAACTATTGCGGCCGACTCAGAATAGATATGGACATGAGGCCTGATCCGTTTGAAAGTATACTTGATAATCTTTCCAGAAAGTACTTGAACGCCCAGATCGGAGTCCGTATGAAATCGTGGTGACCGTCACAAGTTGGTGCTGTTCTGCTGTCCAAATCCCATCCGCGCGAATTCCCTTCCCATTGGCTCCTCTCCATTGTTCCTAAGCAAAACAAGAAAGCACGTAGTTCCATGGTCTAGATAAGATGGACATAAGGCTAAGAACGAGTTCACCTCATAGTTTAGTTGACGTGCACGAGCGCGAGTGATCGGACCAGAAACCGGTAGCTGAGTTGGTGTGGATGTATCGAGGGTGTTGATGTCCTCATCATCGGGTCGTGCTGGCACTACTAAAAAAGAATTTTACAGGTGTCTCAAGTTTTTTACACAGGCGGTCCGTTAAAAATTTTGCCTGTGTTGTCAATTGTTTTAATAGTTACCTGTGATGATAGAACTTCACAGACGGCTCACATAACCACAACGCTGGTGTAAACATACCTATTTGTACATGCGGGCTTTGAATAACGAGCCGCCTGCATAGTAGCGTGTAATACAGGCACCATCGTCTTCTCCGCACAACCACTATTCATCTTCTCCGCAAAACCGCGCTGCTCCCCATCGATGATCTAGGACACCAAATGGCTGACAAGAACACGCCGCCGCCAAGCCCGACGAGGGACCAAAAGGGTAAGTTGCTGCGACTGGACTCCCCCTTGAACTTCATGCAAATGGAGCTCGTCCTCCGCAATATGGCGCGAGATGTATTTAACATTACATCTCGCTCCATATGGCGCCTTGGGCTCGGTATCCTTCCAGAACATACTAGAATGGGCACCACCGGCTACGTTTTTGTCCTCATGTATGTGGCCGGACGTCTCGACGCTCTCTAGGAGACGATGGCCGCCGAACTCAGCTTTGAGAGCTGAAGCAACCTGGTGGCAGTGACGTCGAGGAAACTAGGTTTCCCAATTCCGCCGCCAAAGGCATCCCAGGAGGGCTAGGAGCCTGCCGAAGTACCTCGCTGTCCTCACCCTCACCGTGTTCACTCTCACCATCACCGCCGAGCGCCGTCCTCACCCTCGCTGTCCTCACCCTCGCCGTCTTCACTCTCGCCATCGCCGCCAAGCGCCGTCCTCACCCTCGCCGTCTCCGCCAAGCGCTGTCCTCACCCTTGCCATCACCGTCGACGTCGAGCACTATCCTTGATGTCGTTGTCAGGAACGCACTCAAAATATAGATTTTCCACTCTTTGTATTGTTACTTTGTGTAACTGTTATTTTGCATTTAGCCATGTGGATTCCATCATCATTTTGATTTTGTGTAACTGTTATTTTTTATCTCAGAATGTTCATATGTGATATCTCATAGAGAAGACTATGAAGAATTTATCAATCGTCTTTGATGGTTATGATAGTGTGAAAGTAGTGTCTTTCCTCTTTGTCTTCATGGGCAATTTTTGCTCTCGATCCTGCAAAAACCTAACAGCTCGATTTAAAATTTGATGGCAGAGTGTTGCAGTCCTCTAAGGTTGGATACAACTTCTTATTCTCAGATATTTTTTCCACTTATACATCGTGGTCACTAAACATTGATGCTACAAATTTGATTACGTCTTCTTTTTGAAGCTTAAAGATGAAAACGAAGAAGACATTGATGCTATAAAGTGGGAGGTGGAACTTCAACAACCATGTCTTCCAGATTGTAGTTTGGAAAGCTTGGTGAAATGATTGCAGCTCGATCTAGATTAAAGGCGACACATTCGTTTCCTACTCATTGCAATGTTAGGGAGAGCAAGCTATGAATTGCAATGTATGAACTATGAATATTAGATGCGAGTGGAGAGAAACTATGAATTGCTATGTTTCATTGAACTATATTTTGCAATGTAGAAACTATGAATTGCAATGTATGAAGCTATGATTTGCAATGTATGAACTATGAATTGCAATGTATAAACTATGAATTTTATGGAATATATTTGTGATTGCTGTTATTTAAATTTGATCAAGAAATTAGAAATAATAGGGATTAATTAGTTCTGTCCTAATGTTTTATCACGAGCGCAAGTTGTATGTTAGGACTATTGACAGTCCTTAAGAGCCATATTTCGATCGTCAATTCACCTTATAATGTGCTCAAAAGAGAAACATAACATAGTGGTAGAGTTAAATACTAACCAATTCCACAAGTGTTATCGTTTATTTGCATGCAGGTGAATTAATACCCAAAAATACCAAGACATGCAAAGAGTAATCCATAAAATTGGATTCCAACAAATTAGGCGACGCCACACGGCATCACATGAATCAAATCGCCCACAAGCAGTCGTATCCGAGGGAATCCAGCGGCGTAGCACCCCAAAACATCAATAAGACCCACCAGGCAGCAACTTGAAGCACATGCGGATCACGACAGAGACTAAGTCGGCCGAACCCCCTTTTCGATCGACCCCGTCTTGGCGCCAATCTCAGTCAAACAACGCGTGTTGACTCCTCTTGGCTTTCTGATGGCGGGGATGACTGAATCGCGTGCATTTGGTGGCGGGAACCGACCCTTCTCCACCTATAAATAGCACCACACACCTCACTCCACAGACACACCAAAAGTTGAGAATAGAATACCACTCCTAAGGTTTAGAGTAATCCTAGAGGCTGCCAAGTAGAAGGAGAGTGCGAGACCTATGTGTGCTGAATACATTGACTTTTCAATAAAAGTTTTGAATATTGCCAAAACATTCTTTTTATCAAGGTCCGACTCTAGGTCCGAGTTCCGACAAGGTCCGGCAATAAGTCTGACTTGTTTTGGGTAGCTCTGGCAAGGTCCAACAATAGGTCCGATATGTTTTGGGTAGCTCCGGCAAGGTTCGATGATAGGTCCGACATGTCTTGGGTAGATCCAGCAAGGTCCTATGATAGGTCCAACATGTTTTGGGCAGCTCTAGCAAGGCCCTACGATAGGCCCAACATGCTTTGGTTAGCTTTGGCTAGGTTCGGCGCAAGGTCCGGTTAGCTTTGGCAAGGTCCGGTGTAAGATCGCAGTTGTTCTGTTTTTTAACTTGTAGGGTTTCAAACTTGCTTTACATTTATGGGAAATTTGCTTAGTATTCTTTTACTAAGTTTTTGAAGTGTTATGGCTGTTTACGATGGTTAAACATTACTTTGGTTTGCAACATGCTTACGTGAGGTGCTCACGTAAGGTGTTGTGATTATCGGACTAATGAGAGTCAAGTCGAGGACTTGTGCTCAGAAGAATTGGTTGTTTGTTCATGTGCATGTGTTGCTTGAGGTCAAGACATGGCTGGTGACAGGATGCATTGGACTAGTCTTAGGGAGAAGATGAGGTTCAACAACCAAGTTCAGAAGGAATTGTGGTTGAGTTGATCGGGAGGTCACACAACATGGTTGGGTCAAGAACAATGCATATGAAGGTATCGTGGACGTTGTTGGAAGCTGTTTGCACGTGTGCAAGGAGTGCACGGACGTGGCAACATAGTTCCAACGCACGATGAAGAGAAGTGGAAGTAATGAATTGGTTGGAAAGGTCCAACCTGCTGGATTATGCCTCAGGCTACGGCTGAGGTGGTTATGTTTCGTTTATGGAAAAATTTGAGTTTGTTTTAGTTAGATTTTGTATGGGTCACGAAGTTGAGTTGTTTTAGAAATGTGGGAAATGTTCCTAAGGTGTTTGGAAGTCTTAAGATTGCTTCTATCTTCTTATGGAAGAGTCTTGAGCAGTTATGGAAAGTTTCGGTTGAACTGAGTAGGATTAGAGTCCTAATTAGGATTGAGTTGGCCTTAGGGCTGGTTATATAAGCAAGAGAGGCCAAAACTCATGGTAAGACGATTTTGGGCTGTTCCTCTATGTTTTCATCAATAAAATTTATAGTTTAGAGGAGCTTTTCTGCCTTGTTCGTCCGACTTGTTTCAGACAAGTTTTTCTCACCGAGTTTCTGCATAGCACTATGTTGCATTAGTGTATTTATCATAACATGAGTTTTACAGATCCAATTGATGTTATTCTTTTGGGGTTTTGAACTTGATTATCTATCATCTATGAAAATTTCACATTCATTGGATTTGTGGTTTCTGATCTACACGAGTTTCTTTGCAGTGTTGCAAATCTGTTTTTACTCGGGTAGAATAGTTTGACCTTTGATCGATCTTTCGATCATAACTTGAGTTTTTCTTGACAATTTTTCATGATTCTTGTTGTAGTGTCTTCGTGACTTGATTCTCTATAATATATATTATTTTTGTCATGGTTGAACACGTTTAGATCAGTTGCACACCGGTTTATTAATAGATTAATTTTTTGCCAAGGTGTTTTTGTTGTTTCCGCTGAAAAAGTTTTAATCTACCATTCACCCTCCTTTGGTAGCTTTTCACGTGCTCTTTTTGATCCTACAATTAGTATCAGAGCCACAGTGCTATAGTCTTTGTGATTTGCACGTATTATAACTAATCATCATGGAGAAATACTACGTAGAATCATGTGTGTTTAGTGGCATTAATTTTCAGGTTTGGAAGGCACGTATGGAGGCTTTCATCCAGGCGCAAGGCTTCGCAATATGGGAAAAGGTGTACAAGCCTTATGACGTGCCACCAAACGATCAAGTCACAGCTACGAACATGAGATGTGGACAACAACAACAAGACGCGGAACTTGATCATACAAGGATTGACTCAAAGCGACATCAATCGAGTTGCACACCTCCGATCAGCGTACAATGTGTTGAAGGCACTTGCGACTACCACGAAGGATCTAACACGATCAAGGAGGTAAGGCAAGATATGTTCAAGAAAGAATATATGCACTTTGAGTTGCAACTAGGTGAGTCCATTGATGATTTATTTGCTCGTTATAATAAAATTTAGCAACTTGCGTAACGTCAATGTTAAATTTTTCAGATGCTGTAAATGCTAAGCGTTTACTAAGTGCAATAGACATGTCAATTTGGGAGATGAAAGTTATATTTATTTGTGAATCTATTGTCATGAGTACACTAACATTAGATATGCTATATTCCAAGTTAAAAACTCATGAAATTGACATAATATCACGTAAGAACTGCAACAAGTCTCTTGCATTTGTTTCACAACGTGACATGCCTAGCTCTAGTTAATCTTCATCATGTGGTATACTTGCTTTGCTATCCTCTTTAACCCTTGAACAGATTGAAGAGTTTCCAGATGAGGAGCTAACACTTCTTTCTACTCGATTCTCAAAAGCATTGCAAAATGTGAGAACTCAAAGAAGAGGAAGTAGTGTTTCTTAATGATGCTTCGAATGCAGTGAGTTTGGATATTTTCATACAAACTTCCATAACTTTTCAGGTTCTACTCCTTGTAATGAGAAACAACAACAAGAATAAGAATGGTTTTACAAGTCACCAATTGGTAAACAGGTTTGTCTCCGCACTTCAAGATCTTGGCTCTAGCGATGTGGACATCAAAAGTGACAAAGATGAAGAAAATTTGGCAAATATGTGCTTCATGGCGGGCAACTCAAGATCAAGTATGGAGGAGGCAGAACACAACAGCGATGATGAAGAGGTATGTCCCACTTGCAAAGAAATGTGTGATGCTATTTCTCGTGCCACTTTTGTAATTAAGAAAAAGGACAAAAAACTTAGGAGCAATGTTGTTAAAATTGAATCACTAGAATATGAAATTAATCGTTTAAAAACTTTGATTCCTAGTGATGATTCTTGTTCCGTATGTGAGCTTATATATGAACAATTGTCCTTTTTAAGAAGTGCGCACACCTCCACACTTGATAAACTTGAACTTGAAATTGAAAAGAACAAAAATCTTGCTGCACTTAATGATAAAAACTTGAAAGATGCTTGTTGTCCTACAATTGATTTGCATTGTTCTACTTGTGATGATCTTGATAAGAAACTACACGATGCTATGAATGAGATTTCTATATTGAACAATATTTTGTATTCTCATGAAGTTAAATATTGTTCTAATTGCTAACTAAAAGGAAAAACTTCATGCAAAAACTGCCTAGACTTGTCTAAGAAACTTGATGACATGAATAGGACACTAGAGCGGTTTTTTAATGGGAATAAGAACCTAAACTTGCTGTTGAGTTCTTCCAAGTCCCGCAGTGATAAAACTGGCTTAGATTTTGATTCTCATGCTCATGCTAAGTCACATCCACCCAAAATTGAATAGTCGTTAGGAAGTGATTTGATTCAAACAGTTCCTAAACATAAAGAAGTGGTTTTCGAATCCGCAGGGTGCTGTCTCAATCAGTTTCTAATAAACATGTTGCTTGCTCATCTAGACATGAACACAAAGTTAAATTTCATTGTACCTACTATGATAGAGATGGTCATGTTATAGATTTTTATTATAGACTATCTAAACAACAACAAAAAAAGAATGCAAGCTAGATCTCATAACTCTCATGCAAAATTTGCTGCACACTCTGGATCAAAAGTTAGAAACACCGCGTAGGTCAGTAGTTGGGGACAAAAAATTTCAAACTTTGGCTCATAAACCTGCTATTTTATCTTAGCTTTTGCATGTTATTCCTGATGGATGTCGTGTGACTCAGTACTGGATTCCAAAATATCTTTTAACTAACCCTAGTATTGAGTTATCAACGTATTGTGCTTCTATGTAGGTTACACGCTTAAAGAAGGAGAACATTTGGATTGTGGATTCAGGTTGCTCACGCCACATGACCGGTAACAAAGAATGGTTCTCCTTCCTCTCTTTTGTGTCACGTGTAGAAAATGACACTTTTGCCGATTATTCTATAACTCCTATAATTTTTAAGGGTTCGGTTAGAGTTAATAATCACTACACTTTGAAAGATGTGGCACTTGTTAAAAATTTAAAATACAACTTGCCTTCTGTTTCACAATTGCTAGATGAAAATCTGGAAATTATTTTTACTTAAATTTTCTGCAAGGTTGTAGATTCAAATGGTGTGACACCTGGTTCTGAATATGAACCAAGTATAGCATATATGTGTGCCCAGGAAGTTCATCACACATACACAGATGCATCACAAATGATATACAAAATTTAATCACGTCTCAAATAGTAAATAAGTATCTTATTACAATAATCCAATGGTTTATGAATGACAAGACTCTAATTATTGCAGTGAAAAACAAACTAAGTAGCACGACCCCTTGACGATGGTACGCAACCTAGTACTCCACGTGATCCTCAGGGTACTCTCAAGTGTCTCTGTAGCTGTTGGTGGGGGAATTGCAAGGGTGAGTACATGTCGTACTCAGCAAGTATGGGAATAGATGACATGTAGCTAAATAAAAGGATGGAAATAAAATGGCTAATTGCAAGAAAGTACAATTCATAAACATGTAAAAGCAGTCTATCATGTCTATGCGAGTTTATTCCCTTCATAACACAAGTAATTACCATATCATGAATCCAACATTCTCATTTACTATCACAATTCATTTAATATCAGCCAACAATTAGTTTAATACCATATGCCAATTCCATATTCTTCCATAAACCGACTATACTCATGTGACAAAACCAAACCCATACCAAACCATCCTAAAATCCCAAGTCCATTTCTAATCATGTAGGTCATCCAGATGCTCTTAATTGGGAGCATGAATATCACGATAGTTTTACACTCTGTAGAGGTTGTACCACTTTACCCACATGTTCACAATTTCATCACCTTTCGGTGACAAAGGAACCTCCATTATGTCGTCCCACACTTCTGTAGGGGTATGGTCAAGAGATCACAAAATAGCCTTCCAAAAAGAACTACTAGTATGTACGGACTCACTAATGTTTCACCGGCAGGCTCGAATCTCCATTCTCCCACCCACGGGCCCCTCGTGTGCCATGCGGATCCCAGGGTAGCCCTACTCAACTCCCATTCCTCGCGCCATCCAATGGTCCATAGAATAATAGCAGCACTCCTAATTATTCAGCTATGCCGCACCCATACTTGGCTTTGTGGTGACACTGTTGTCCTGATATATTCTCACATGAACCGGTCCTTAGATCTAAGGCAAGACAACCACCATAACATCCAACCCAATCCATAAACCATGCTTGCTTAGATCTCCCATGTCTCATATTACCAGTTAACCATATTCATCAATGCTCATCATCCATAAACTTCATTAATTCACAATTAAGTCATTTGGTTGTTTTCCCATCCCAATTAATTAAACCGAAGCAAAAAGATAAAAAGTCCTTCCTGACTGTCTACAATGTATCCCAAGCGACAAGGATAGTCAAAAAAGACTAGCAAACACCTACTTTGGGTTTCCCACCAATTTGACACAAGCATGCAGTTTTGCAAATAAAACATTTAAACACATGATCAATATGATCAAGGACACTTGCCTTGGTCCGACGGATGGGGTTGCTCAAGCGCTTCGAAGTCTTGGTTCTGGAAATCCATGTACACGGCCTCTTGAGCATGTCCCTCTACTCGTGATCACACAAATACAATAAAATACATATGAATCAACACGATGCACACATATTAACCAATATGCAATGACATAAATGCATGCAAGGTTTGATAATTAATTATCTATGATTGTTTATTAATTAGATGCAACTAGTTCATATGTGTTCATGCGAGTTACGGGGGTTTTAGCGAGAATTAAGGTTGCTAAAATAAATAGATAGGTGCAACTACAATTTAATGCTGGGTATTAAATCTAATACATCGCTAAAATTCGTGTCGGAAAACGTATCCTACCGTAGATGCGGTGGCTTCAAAGATCGCGGGACAGAGGTGTAGAGTAGATGAAGTAGACGGTGCAGCGACTCTCCAGCGGCATGACGACAGCAGCGCGACGATCTCTGGCGGATGGCGGTTCGTTCCTCCTCTTCCTCTTCTTCTTCTCTTTTTCTCCTCCTATTTCTCCCTGGCCGCAACCTGATAGGATCTTGGTTCCCGATCTTTTGATGAGAATAGGAGGGTTCGATTTGTGGAGGAGAAGACGTTGGCGATCCAACTACACTGTCCCCAAGAAAATGCGCCTTAGCGATCGGTACACCGACTCCGAAGTTGTATTGATCTTGCTGGTGCACAATCAACCTGACCACGAGGGCCTTTGTTCCTGCAAGCAATCGAAGAACACGCAAGAACAAGAAGAACAAGCACTTATCTGTTGAATCAATCTAAAGTGGGGTTCTGGATACAAGTAGACGGGCGATCTAGTCGACACGCGCGTGTACAAGGAAGCAGCAGAAGCTAACTTACGAATAAACAAAAACCCACCAGCTAATGAGGGCGGCTGCTACTATTTATTACCTCCCTAGGGTCGTGAGAAACCCTAATCACGAGTCCCTAATGGACTCCAAACGATACATGGGCCATGGGCCCAATTTTGGTGATGCAGCACCCTGGACAGAAAAAGGTCTTGGTATTAAAATAACTATTTCGGCTGACTCAGAATAGATATGGACATGAGGCCAGATCTGTTTGAAAGTAGACTTGATAATCTTTCCAGGAAGTACTTGAACGCCCAGATCGGAGTCTGTATGAAATCGTGGTGGCCGTCACAAGTTGGTGCTGTTCTGCTGTCCAAATCCCGTCCGCGCGAATTCCCTTCCCATTGGCTCCTCTCCATTGTTCCTAAGCAAAACAAGAAAGCACATAGTTCCACGGTCTAGATAAGATGGACATAAGGCTAAGAACGAGTTCACCTCATAGTTTAGTTGACGTGCACGAGCGCGAGTGATCGGACCAGAAACCGGTAGCTGAGTTGGTGTGGATGTATCGAGGGTGTTGATGTCCTCATCATCCTCCCCTTCTTGCATTTGAGTCGTCCGCGACTCAAGCTCATCTTCTTCTCCCAAATATGGCTTCAAATCTGCAATGTTAAATGTGGGACTAACCCCAAAATTCGCAGGCAACTCGAGTTTATATGCATTATCATTAATCCTTTCTAACACTTTGAATGGACCATCAGCTCGAGGTAACAATTTAGACTTTCTCAAATCAGGAAACCTATCATTTCGCAAATGTAACCAAACTAAATCACCAGGTTCAAAAGTGATAGTTTTCTTTCCCCTACTACCAGCAAGTTTATACTTGGCATTCATGCACTCTATATTCTTCTTAGTGGTTTCATGCAATTTTAAGATCAATTCAGCACGATGTTTAGCATCAAAATTCACTCGTTCCATTGAAGGAAGAGGTAATAAATCAATAGGAGCACGGGGTACAAATCCATAAACAATCTCAAAAGGGCATTTCTTAGTACTAGAATGTAGGGAACGATTATAAGCAAACTCAACATGAGGCAAACACTCTTTCCACATTTTTATATTCTTTTTCAAAACAGCCCTAAGCATGGTAGATAAACTTCTATTCACAACCTCAGTTTGACCATCAGTTTGGGGATGACAAGTAGTTGAAAATAAAAGCTTAGTCCCCAATTTTGCCCATAACGTTCTCCAAAAATGGCTAAGAAACTTAGCATCACGATCTGAAACTATTGTGTTTGGCACACCATGCAATCTAACAATAGCTCGGAAAAACAAATCAGCAACATGTGTAGCATCATCACTTTTACGACAAGGTATGAAGTGTGCCATTTTAGAAAATCTATCCACAACAACAAAGATGCTATCCCTCCCCTTCTTTGTTCTAGGCAGTCCTAAAACAAAGTCCATAGAAATATCCTCCCAAGGCATGCTAGGAACAGGAATAGGCATGTACAAACCATGTGGATTAAGTCGTGACTTAGCTTTTTGACATGTCGTGCAGCGAGCAACAAAGCGCTCCACGTCTCGCCTCATCCTTGGCCAAAAGAAATGACCAGCAAGTATGTCCTCCGTCTTTTTCACTCCAAAGTGCCCCATCAGCCCGCCTCCATGCGCTTCATGTAACAACAAAAAACGAACGGAGCTAGCTGGAATGCATAAATTGTTAGCTCTAAACACATAGCCATCATTGAGGACAAATTTATTCAATGTTTTTCCGTCTTTACATTTCAGCAATACATCTTTGAAATCAGCATCATGTTCATATTGATCTTTAATCGTTTCTAATCCAAAAAAATTAAAGTCAAGTTGAGATAGAAGAGTATAATGTCTAGATAAAGCATCAGCAATAACATTATCCTTTCCCTTTTTGTGTTTAATGACATAAGGAAAAGACTCAATAAATTCCATCCACTTAGCATGCCTACGGTTTAGTTTCCCTTGACTCCTAATATGCTTTAGTGATTCATGATCAGAATGGATAACAAATTCTTTGGGCCACAAATAATGCTGCCATGTTTCTAAAGTTTGTACAAGAGCATATAATTCCTTATCATAGGTAGAATAATTTAGAACAGGCCCACTCATTTTCTCACTAAAATATGCAATAGGTTTTCCTTCTTATAACAAAACACCACCCAATCCAATCCCACTAGCATCACATTCAAGCTCAAAAGTCTTAGAAAAATCAGAAAGTTGGAGAAGAGGTGCATGCGTCAACTTATCTTTCAGTATGGTAAAGGCATTATCTTGTGTGGTGCCCCAAGGAAAAGGCACCCCCTTCTTCATAAGGTCATTCAATGGAGCAGCAATGGTGCTGAAATCCTTCACAAAGTGATGATAGAACCCAGCCAGCCCTAGAAAGCTCCGCACCTGTGTGATGGTCTTTGGTACAGGGCACCCCTGAATAGCCTCTACCTTGGCTTGATCAACTTCAATTCCCTGTGGAGTAACAACATAGCCAAGGAAAGAGACTCGATCCGTGCAAAAGGTGCACTTCTCAAGATTACCAAATAATCATGCCTCACGCAAAGCATTAAAAACAGCACATAAGTGATCAAGATGTTCATCCATGGATTTGCTATAAATCAATATATCATCAAAATACACAACAACAAATTTTCCAATGAATGCACGCAAAACCTCGTTCATTAATCTCATGAAGGTGCTAGGTGCATTAGTTAACCCAAAAGGCATGACTAACCACTCATATAAACTGAACTTAGTTTTGAAAGCAGTTTTCCATTCATCTCCTAGTTTCATGCGAATTTGGTGATAACCACTACGCAAATCAACTTTTGAGAACACAACAGCACCACTCAATTCATCAAGCATATCATCTAAGCGTGGAATAGGATGACGATATCGAATGGTTATATTGTTGTTTGCTCTACAATCCACACACATACGCCATGATCCATCCTTTTTAGGTACTAGAATAACTGGAACAGCACAAGGACTAAGAGACTCATATACATAACCTTTGTCAAGTAGTTCTTGTACTTGGCGCTGAATCTCCTTTGTTTCTTCTGGATTTGTCCTGTATGGTGCACGGTTTGGCAATGAAGCACCGGGAATGAGGTCAATCTGGTGCTCAATCCCTCGAAGTGCTGGTAGTCCTGATGGTATTTCACTTGGAAACACATCAGAATATTCCTGCAAAATGTGAGCAACAGCAGGAGGCAAAGAATGTTGCACATCGTAAAGGGAAATCAAAGCATCTTTGCATACCAAAGCATAGGCAACAGAGGTGGAAGCAATCAGTTCATTAATATCAGATTTCGTAGCAAACAAGCATTTTCCCTTCAGAGATATCTCATTTTTCTTATCAAACATAGATTTGGCATTGTTATTGTTCTCAATGTTAGCATGGTCCTGAAAATTTAGTTTTCCTAGCTCTAGCAACATCATCTTGCACAATAGCTTCAGGAGACATAGGATGCAACACAATTTTTTTATTGTGGTAAAGAAAAGAATACTGATTTGATCTACCATGATGCATAGAATCTCTATCAAATTGCCAAGGTCTTCCTAGCAGAATATTACAAGATTGCATAGGCACAACATCACATTCAACGACATCCTTATATGATCCAATAGTAAGATTGATTTGCACAAGTCTAGTTACCTTTGCCTTACCGCTGTTGTTTAACCATTGAATGTAATAGGGATGTGGGTGCGGTTTGGTGCTTAGTGCCAGCTTGGTCACCATGTCACTGCTGGCCAAGTTGTTGCAGCTACCTCCATCAATGATCATACGGCAAGATCGCTCTTTGACGACACACTTTGTTTGGAATAATGTGTGCCTTTGATTTTGTCCCGCTTTCTCCATTTGTGCACTAAGCACACGCTGCACAATGAGACTATCATAGCGCGCTGCATCTTCTGCACCAATATGCTCTTCTTGATGTTCATCGCTACCTGCATAGTCAGCTGCAAGCAAAACACATGTATCGTCATCAAAATCGCTAGCAGATGAGTACTCACCGTCATCTTTAACAATTAGAACACGTTTGCTTGGGCAGTCACGTTGCACATGGCCAAAACCCTTGCACTTGTGACATTGAACATCTCTAGATCGTCCGGTAGATGCTATAGAAGAAGCACTCTCGGTGGGCTTTTGGGTGGTCTTTACTGCTGAGCTAGTGGAAGAAGCACGTGGCTTGTTGCCGGAAGAAGAAGGTGCTGCCCGACTTGGTGAAGAAGATGGCGGGGAAGCACGCCCAGTCGAAGGAGTAGTCATGTGTGGTTGCCATGAGCTAGTCTTTCCTCCAGAAATATTAGTTCTAGAGCTAGCTCGTCGTCCCTGCACTTCCCTTTCAGCTTTACAAGCAAGATGAAACAAACGGGTAACATTATTGTAATCTTTGTAAGCAAGTATGTCCTGAATTTCACGGTTTAAACCACCCAAAAATCTAGACACAGCTGGTTCCTCATCCTCGTCTAAATTACAACGCAACATACCCATTTGTAATTCCTGAAAATACTCTTCTACACTTTTAGCTCCCTGTCTCAATTGTTGTAACTTATTTAACAGATCATGTGCATAGTAAGAAGGAACAAATCTAGCCCGCATGAGCCGTTTCAAAGCATCCCAAGTTTGTGATATGTTATTAGGATTTTTCTTGCCATGTTCTATCCACCAAACAGAAACAAAATCAGTAAACTCACTAGTGGCTGCTCTCACTCTTGCGTTTTCAGGAAACTCATGACATGCAAATTTTTGATCAACAGAAATCTCCCAAGTAATATATGCATCAGGGTCATATTTACCATCAAAATGAGGTATCTTAAATTTGATCTTGTTAAAAGTATCTTCATGATTGCGTACCTCACGCCGACGATGTCCACCTATGCCTTGACAGTTGCGTTGTAGCCGGTGCCGTGGCCTAGCTTCCTCATCTTCCCCAATCTCCGTATCTGCAGAATAGTCATCTTCATTGTCACGTACAATACTAGGAGCATTGCTCACCTGTCCATCTGCGGTGCGTCCACGATCCCTCTCCTCAAGGCGCTGCAGGATGGCTCCAATAGAGGTGTTCAATGTTTGAATGGAAATACCCAACGTGCTGATTTTGGTGTTGGTGTTGATCTGCATATTTTCCAATTGACCAAGGCGGTCACTGGTAACACGAAAATCCTCATCAAGCGCTTCTGTGTGTAGCCGCACTTGGCGTTCGAAGTGTTGTATAATTCCCCGTGTGCGAGGTGAATGCATGTCTTCATTTGTATTTGCTCCTCCTGCCATGGTTAGTAGAAAAAAATATGAAAGGGTAACATTATCCCTAGCTACAAAGGTGTTGGTGGTGATAACTCGCTCACTCTCAACCTGTTCAATCAAGCTCTTACCTGTTCTTACAAAGCTCAGCAAGAAGGTGATGGCAACCAGCAAGTAATGAACAACTTCAAGAGCAGGTGTCAATCTATGGCTTTAGGTGGCTGAACTAGCACAAGGAGCAAACTTTCACCACATTAATCACAGCAAGCTGAATAAATATTCTACGACAGTACTGTGCTGATCTTAGTCTAGACCGTACTAGAGACGCGAGCCGAGACACCAATGTCGTCACCGAAAACACCCCAAACAACAATCTGATTTTTTTCTTTTTTTTTCGTTTTTTTTGTTGGGGTGGTCACCCAAACTCTCTCTAGATGGAATCAGGAGACCCTAGAACAAAATTTGCACATGCAGCTTTTGATCTTGCACTTGCCTTTTTTTTCTCTAATTGCTTGTGGCTTTTGTGCGGCTTTTGATTTTGCACTTGCCTTTTTCTTGTTGTCAAACTCAAATTACTAATCTGACTCAAACTTGAAGTAGCACTCTGATTCGAACTCGAACTAGTAATCAGACTCAAACTTGAACTAGCAATCCGACTCAAACTCGAAGTAGCAATCTGATTTGAACTCGTAATCCGACTCAAACTCAAACTAGCAATCCGACTCAAACTCAAAGTAGCAATATGATTTGAACTCGTAATCCGACTCAAACTCGAACTAGTAAACCGACTCAAACTCAAAGTAGCAATCTGATTCAAACTCAAACTAGTAATCCGACTCGAACTCGAACTACGAATCTGACTCGAACTAGGTGACCGAATGTGACACGAACTCAAAACTCCAGTGGTGCAAAACTAAAGACCAGCAACTTGAATCGTCGAAGCAACCATGAACTCAACAAGTCTTGACTAAGTGGAGAAAGTAAAAGGCACAATGGTCTAGGAATAATGGAAAAAAAACAGATCTGGTATTTTTTTGGGGCTTTTTCTAGACTATAGGATGATAACAGGGAAAGAAAAGTAATGGTAGCACTCTCACCGATTAACGTTGCTCTGATTACCACTTGATAGGATCTTGGTTCCCGATCTTTCGATGAGAATAGGAGGGTTCGATTTGTGGAGGAGAAGACGTTGGCGATCCGACTACACCGTCCCCAAGACGATGCGCCTTAGCGATCGGTACACGGACTCCGAAGTTGTATTGATCTTGCTGGCGCACAATCAACCTGACCACGAGGGCCTTTGTTCCTGCAAGCAATCGAAGAACACGCAAGAACAAGAAGAACAATCACTTATCTATTGAATCAATCTAAAGTGGGGTTCTGGATACAAGTAGACGGGCGATCTAGTCGACACGCGCATGTACAAGGAAGCAGCAGAAGCTAACTTACGAATAAACAAAACCCACCAGCTAATGAGGGCGGCTGCTACTATTTATTACCTCCCTAGGGTCATGAGAAACCCTAATCATGAGTCCCCTAATGGACTCCAAACGATACATGGGCCATGGGCCCAATTTTGGTGATGCAGCACCATGGACAGAAAAAGGTCTTGGTATTAAAATAACTATTGCGGCCGACTCCAAATAGATATGGACATGAGGCCAGATCTGTTTGAAAGTAGACTTGATAATCTTTCCAGGAAGTACTTGAACGCCCATATCGGAGTTCGTATGAAATCGTGGTGGCCGTCACAAGTTGGTACTGTTCTGCTGTCCAAATCCCGTCTGCGCGAATTCCCTTCCCATTGGCTCCTCTCCATTGTTCCTAAGCAAAATAAGAAAGCACGTAGTTCCACGGTCTAGATAAGATGGACATAAGGCCAAGAATGAGTTCACCTCATAGTTTAGTTGACGTGCACGAGCGCGAGTGATCGGACCATAAACTAGTAGCTGAGTTGGTGTGGATGTCTCGAGGGTGTTGATGTCCTCATCACAACCTCTATTTTTCTACCGGGGGCTAGGGTTTTTTTCTCTAGCGGCGCTGGAACAGAAATCGCTTGTGTCGAAACCCCTGGGGCCTATGGCTCCTTATATAGCCGGCAGGGACCTGGTACCAGAGACCGGCTTGGTTACGAACCGGGCGCGGCACGGCGCTGAAGCCATCCGGCTCGATCACGTTCCGTCAGGCGCGCTGGCACGTGTGGAACACGCAGACTTGCTCGGGCGCGGGAGAGCTCCAGGGGTGAGCCCCGCTCGGTGCCTTGCAGTGGCTTGCCCGAGACCTTCCGGGGTGGAAGCAAAGCTTCCCCCGGAAACTTCCGGAGGGTTCTGGAAACTCTTTTTTTAGATTTTATATACATTTGATTTATATTTTTTATATATTTCCCATTTGTTTATATTTATTTTCTATTATATATTTTATATTCCTATTCACTTTTCTTACTACCTACTATTTGTATATATATGTTTATCTTTTTTTCTTCTCTTTTGTTCTACTAATGATTTATGCATGAAAAGGTTATGCAATGCATGATGCTAAAAGAAAATTTGGGTGTTACAAACCTACCCCTTAAAATGAATCTCGCCCTCGAGATTTGATAGCGTGGAGAAAAGATGAGGAAATTCTGTCTTCAGGCTTCTTCATGTTCCCACGTAGCTTCGGCTTTCGTATGGTGGTTCCATTGCACTTTGCACCAATGAAAACTCTTATTCTTCGTGACTCTTTCCTTCACGTCTAAGATTTTGATCGGTTGCTCTACATAGGACAAATCCTCCTGAAGTTCTAGCTCGTCCATCGACACCTGTTATTCCGGCACTCTCAGACACTTCTTGAGTTGATATACGTGGAACACGTCGTGTACATTGGAGAGATATGGTGGCAGCTCAAGTCGATATGCTACCTCTCCTCGTTTATCCAAAATCTTAAATGGCCCGATATAACGAGGTGCCAATTTTCCTTTGACGTTAAACTGGTGTTGACCTCAGATAGGTGACACTTTGAGGTATACGAAAATCCCCAACTTCAAATGCCAGATTCCTTCATCTATTATCCTCATAGCCTTTTTGTCGAGACTGTGCAGCCCTTAGGTTTTCACGTATTATTTGAACTTGCCTTTCAGCATCTTGTAACACATCAGGTCCAAATACTTGATTCTCTATTGTCTCATTCCAAAACAAAGGTGTCCTACACTTCCTTCCGTATAGTGCTTCGTAGGGTGACATCTTCAAACTTGTTTGGTAACTATTGTTATATGAGAATTCCGCATATGGTAAGCTTTTGTCCCAGCTGCGTCTATGCTTCAAAGCACAAGCTCTCAACATATGTTCCAATATTTGATTTGTCCTCTCAGTTTGTCCATGTGTTTGCGGGTGATATGCTGAGCTAAAATTCTACCTGTGGCTTCATGCAGTTTCTGCCAAAACCTAGAGTTGAACTTAGAACCTCGGAATGAGACTATTTTCTTCGGAACTCCATGTCGGCATGCAATATGCTCCATATACAATTATGATAGCTTCGCGGTGTTATATATGGTCTTGACAGAAATGAAATGAGCCAATTTGGTCAACCGATCCACAATAACCCATATCGAGTCATATCCGGACTGGGTTCATGATAATTCAACTATGAAGTCCATACCAATTTCTTTCCACTTCCATTCCGGAATCTTCAATTGCTACAATAGTCCAGCTGGCCTTTGATGTTTAGCTTTGACTCGTTGGCACACATCACACAAAGCTACATATTCAGCTATGTCCTTTTTCATGCTAACCCACCAATAACATGTCTTTAAGCCTTTGTACATCTTCGTACAGCCGGGATGGATTGAGTAAGGTGAATCATGCGCCTCCTTTAATATTGTTTCACGGAGGTGCTTCACATTAGGCACAACAATCCTCTTTTCAAGCCATAGAGTACCTTGGTCATCCTCATCAAATCTGAATTCTCTCCCTTCCTGGGTCCTTTCCTTGATTTTCTTGATTTCCTCATCCTTGGTCTGACATTCTCGGATTTCTTGCTCCAAGGTCGGATTTAACTCCATTATCCTCATCTCATTCACAAATCTAATATTTAACCGTTCAAACTCCTTGCACAGTTCGGGTGGCAACTCCCGAACCGTGAGCTGGTGACTTACTCCTTTTTGACTCAAAGCATCGGCCATGACATTAGCCTTCCCCGGGAGATAATTGATTCTCACATCATAATCCTTGATGAGCTCCAACCATCTTCGTTGCCTCAAATTCAAATCCGTTTGAGTGAATATGTACTTGAGACTCTTGTGATCCATGTAAATCTTGCACCTGTGACCAAGAATGTAATGTCTCCAAATCTTCAAGGCATGCACTACGGCTGCAAGTTCGAGATCATGTGTAGGATAATTCTTCTCATGTTTCTTTAATTGTCTTGATTCATAGGCTACCACTTGACCTTCTTGCATGAGCATGTATCCAAGTCCCTGTCTCGATATATCGCAATAGATATCAAAGCTTTTGCTCACATCTGGCAAACTAAGACTGGTGCGGTGGTTAACCTCTTCTTTAGCTCCTCAAAGCTGTCCTGACAAGCTGGAGTCCATTGGAATGCTTTCCCCCTCATTAGCAATTCTATCATTGGCTTGGTTATTTTGGAAAAGTCCTTGATGAACCGGCGGTAATATCCAGTCATTCCGAGAAAACTCCTAATTTCCTTTACAATATAGGGTGGTTCCCATTTCAACACGTCCCTTACACTTCCTGGGTCAATCGATACTCCTCCTCCAGAGATGATATGACCCAAAAATTACAGTTCCCGTAACCAGAATTGACATTTGCTGAACTTGGCATACAACTGGTGTTCCCGTAGTTTCTGCAATGTAAGCTTCAAGTGCTCCTCATGTTCTTCCTTGCTTCTCGAATATATCATAATGTCATCAGTGAACACTACGATGAACTTATCCAGATATTCCATGAAGGCCTTATTCATGAGATACATAAAGTACGCAGGCGCGTTCGTCAATCCAAATGACATAACGGTGTACTCATATGACCCATATTGTGTCCGAAATTCCGTCTTGGGTATATCTAATGGTCTAACCTTCATTTGAAAGTATCCTGACTGCAAGTTGATCTTGGAGAAAATACAGGCACCCTTCATTTGGTCAAACAAATCCTTTATACGGGGCAGCGAGTACTTGTTATTAATCGTCACTTCGTTGAGAGACCTATAGTCCACACACATACTTTGGGTTCCATCCTTCTTATCTACAAAGAGTATTGGTGCTCCCCACGGGGATGAGCTTGGGCGTATAAACCCCCTCTCTAGCTGCTCTTGAATTTGCTTCTTGAGCTCTGCTAATTCCTTAGGAGGCATCTACGGCCTCTTAGCTATAGGTGCAGTTCTGGGTATCAACTCAATGGCAAATTCTATGTCAGGTGGCATACTTGGAAACTCATCTGGAAACACATTTGGGTACTCGCGAACAATCGGGATGCTTTCCAATGTCACACCTTCCACGTGATTCAGCATAGCCTTCTCTCTTGCAGGTTGGGCTGCCTCAACTTCGATGCGTGTACTGTGTTCACTTGTCAACTGCACAGTCCTCTCGGGAAATTGAATGATTCCATTATACTTGCTCAGCCAGTCCATTCAAAGTATTATATCTATTCCTTGAGAGTCCAGGACTATGAGGTTTGGGAGAAAGTCTACCCTCCTTACTTTAATGCTTACTTTCGGACATACTACATTTGTCCTCATCTCTCCGCCAGGAGAACTTACTAGCATAGTTTACTTCATGTGAGATACAGGCAGATTATACTTGGCAACATACTTTTATGAGATGAATGAATGAGATGCTCCAGAATCAAATAAAACAGTTGCTGGGTTGGAGTTGGCGAGGAACATACCAATCTTGACATCATCAGCTTGTTGGGCTTCCTCAGTAGAGATATGATTCACGTTGCCACTAGCAAAGTTCTGCTGTCCACGGTTGCCTTGCGGTGCTCCTCCCTTTGGCCGTGGGTAGTCTGGCCTTGGTGCATTGTTCATCAGTCCATAGCTTCTTTTGGGGCATTGACCTGCAAAGTGCCCGGCCTCTCCACACACATAGCATGTCTTGTCGCCTATAGCACTAGGAAAGTTTGGGCGCAACTAATTTTGGGCATTAGCCGCCATGTTAGGACGTGGCACCGGAGGCACAGGATAGCGAGGCACTTGCATGGCGGGGCGTTGCTGCGGTGGCTGATTTGGGTGCGGTGGATAAGCAGCGCGGTATGCAGGAGCAGATGGGTTGTAGTATGGTGCAGTTGGTGGCACATAACGAGGATGGACATTGCTTCCTTGCGGTTGTCCATGATGTTGCATCTTCCTCTTATTGTCCTCCTCCATCTTACTAACCTTGTTCTCAATCACAATGCATTGTGAACCAGCTTCTGGAAGTTTGCAATGTCATTATTTAGCAACTGGACATGAATTTCATTGTTGAGACCCCTCATAAACAAATACTACTTTCTGCTATCAGTTCCGATTTTTTCATGGAGCATATCTTGACAGTTGAGTGAATTTATTGAGATACTCACTCACACTCATCTTTCCTTGCCCGAGGTTTTCAAATTCTTGCCTTCTCAGTATCATAACTCCCTCAGGTACATAGTGAGAACGAATTCTCTGCTTGAATTCAGCCCATGTGATTCCTTCATGATTTGCGTGTGCATTGCAAAGAGATTCCCACCAATCTACAGTGGCTCCAACTAACTGGTGTGAGGCAAAAAGGACCTTCTCTCTGTCAGTGCACTGGACAATAGCAAGTTTCTTCTCCATGGACTTCAGCCAATCATCAGCTTCTATTGGATCTGTGGCTTGAGCAAAGGTAGGCGGCCTGGTCCTCATGAACTCTCCCAAATGGTTGTGGTGTGGCGGGGGTGGCGGCGCCATGTGAGGCTAATTGTTGTTGTCAGCTTGCAGTTGTCCCATAGTCTGTATCATGGCCTGCATAAGCTGGTTCTTCATAGCTATCAGCTATTCAAGGTTGATAGCCCCTTGTCCATTGTTGTTTTGAGGTGCTCCATCGTTCTCCTCCTCACTATTGGCATTCCTCTGGTTGCGAGTCCTCGACATCTGTTGGCGAAAGAAGGGAAGAGACAGAAGAATTTAGAATTTGGAAAGAAACGTTCTAACTATATGCATCAAGGTATATGTAACTAAGCAACTCTCTTATTAATACTAGAACCCTATTATAGGATGTGGACAACTGCCGAAGCATCCTACAACTCTCTACTATATGTGGATGTGGACATTCGCCGAGGTGTCCCACAACTCGCAACTAAGCACACAAGCACACAAGCAAATACCAACCAAATTCAGCACACCACACTATTTAAAACTAATACAATCTAAGCGTTCTTATTACAAAATACTCATAGGGGACTTAAATTCCTAATTGTGAGGTGGTGAGGGCGCCCTTGGCTACGCGGATGTGATGGGGTTGTGCCATGGTGATGTAGGGGACCAGATTCGCTTAGGTGACCACAGTTCTCCTCTTGCTTCACATTCCTTCATCTCCAAGTTGGCTTTCAACCAAGCTATCTCCTTGCAAAGATAGTGGATCTCTCCTTGTGCAGTTGCATAGCGATTGATCATGTCCAATAATGCTTTTTGAGACCTATCCATCGCTAGCAAATTGTCTGAAGCCTTTTGTGGTCCAATTATCTTCCCCGTACCACTCTCCCGCTGAGGGTGTAGCTCAAGCATGGTATTCTCAAGCTCAAAGGGGCGGGTATTGCACAAACTTGTGATTGCCGCCCATGCAGCATCATCCGTAGCATCCTTTTGAGTAGACCTCCAGGTGGGAGCATAATGCCATGAGACCACTTTGTTAGTGAAGAAAATGAGAACCTCAGCATGCCATTCATCGCGTCCAGGACGAGATACTTTCTTCACAAAGTAATTAGCACACATGCAATGGGAATGAAGGAATTCCGTTAGTTCCAGTGATGCATGTCCTCCTTCAGTTTCGGTGATCCAAAGCTCCTCAACATGGGGAAACTCGTGGCTGTTGTGTCCATTCTCATTTGCATTGGGTTGTGATCTCCTTCATCTTCACCTCCGTTTTCCTCCTCTCCTGAAGCTGGTACGTAGTACTCCTCATTAGGATCCTCGTCCATATCCTCCTCATACGGCTCATACTCCTCCAGATCCTCCTCCATAGTGTTCGACTGGTTAGCTTCCTCCTCCTCGGGCTTGATATTCTCCTCCTCTTGCTTCGGCTTGTCAAGCTCAATGGGGTTAAGCCCACCTCCAAGGGGCGGCAGACAAGTGCTCTTGTGTGCTGTACTCCTAGTGATCGGCATCTATAGAAAACAAGAGTACATTAGAGGAGAGAACAATGTAACATAAATCTGAAAATTGCAGCAGTCAAAATAATGGGAAAAGAGCGGCGCAGCTGTCCAAAAGAAAGGAAAAGAGAGGAAGAGAACACAGCAGCTAGCACAATGATTTTACCCACACATACAGCAGCAAAAACACACACTTTTCACAAAGATTTAGGTACTGTTTGGCACCGCTGGAACTTATTACAAAAGCAGCTTGTTTGAAAAGCTGGTGGAAAGTAGCTTCTGCTTATGTCCTGTTTTTAGTTCATTTTAAGAAGTAGCTGAACGAATAAGCTGTTACAGAAGCTTCTTGTTTGGCACACCCTCAACTTATTTTTATGAAGAAGCTGCAGGAGAAGCTGTGCCAAACAAGGCCTTAAGCAGCAAAAACAGCAGCGAGCACCATAAGACACAGCTGAAAATCACATTGAAAACGCAGCAGCAATCACCACTTTTTGGTGGCTGAAATGATGAAATAAAAAAAGCAGCAAGAAATTTTGAAAATAGCATATTAGAGGAGTGTTCCTATGTGCTCTAGAGTGTCCATTCTACCTAGGCTTGCGTCCTATGATCAACGCAACTCTGATACCGATTTGTGACACTCGGTTCCGAATATGAACCAAGTATAGCATATATGTGTGCCCAGGAAGTTCATCACACATACATAGATGCATCACAAACGATATACATAATTTAACCACGTCTCAAATAGTAAATAAGTATCTTATTACAATAATCTAATGGTTCATGAATGATAAGACTCTAATTATTGCAGCGGAAAGTAAACTAAGTAGCAAGACTCCATTCCACAGGCAATTGACGGCGGTACGCAACTTAGTACTTCACGTGATCCTTAGGGTACTCCCAAGTTTCTCCTGTAGCTGTTGGCGGGGGAATTGCAAGGGTGAGTAAATGTCGTACTCAGCAAGTGTGGGAATAGATGACATGTAGCTAAACAAAAAGATGGACATAAAATGGCTAATTGCAGGAAAGTACAGTTCATAAACATGTAAAAGCAGCCTATCATGTCTATGCGAGTTTATTTCCCTTCATAACCCAAGTAATTACCATATCATGAATCCAACATTCTCATTTACCATCACAATTCATTTAATAGCAGCCAACAATTAATTTAATACCATATGCCAATTCCATATTCTTCCATAGACCGACTATACTCATGTGACAAAACCAAAACCAAACCCATACCAAACCATCCAGAAATCCCAAGTCCAATTCTAATCATGTAGGTCATCCAGGTGCTCTTAACCGAGAGCACGGCTATCATGATAGTTATACACACTGCAGAGGTTATACCACTTTACCCACATATTCGTGATTTCATCACCTTTCGATGACTAAGGAACCTTCATTATGCCGTCTCACCCTCCCATCGGTGTGTGGCCAAGAGATTACAAAATAGCCTTTCCAAAGGGACTACTAGTATGTACAGACCCACTAAGGTTTCACCGGCAGGTTTGAATCTCCATTCTCCCACCCACGAGCCCCCTCGTGTGCCATGTGGATCCCAGGGTAGCCCTACTCGAATTCCATTCACCGTGCCATCCAATGGTTCATACAATACTAGTAGCACTCCTAATTATTCAGCTACGCCGCACCCATACTTGGCCTTGTGGTGGCACTATTGTCCTGGCATATTCTCGCATGAACCGGTCCTTAGATCTAAGTCAAGCAAACCACCATAACATCCAACCCAATCCACAAGGACACTTGCCTTGCTCCGACGGATGGGGTTGCTCAAGTGCTTCGAAGTCTTGGTTCTGGAAATCCTCGTACACGACCTCTTGAGCATGTCTTTCTACTCGTGATCACACAAATACAATAAAATACATACGAATCAACACGATGCACACATATTAATCAATATGCAATGACATGAATGCATGCAAGGTTCGATAATTAATTATCTACAGTTGTTTATTAATTAGATGCAACTAGTTCATATGTGTTCATGCGAGTTTACGGGGGTTTTAGCGAGAATTAAGGTTGCTGAAATAAAATAGATAGGTGCAACTACGATTTAATTCCGGATATTAGATCTAATACATTGCTAAAATTCATGTCAAAAAACATATCCTACCGTAGATGTGGCAGCTTTGAAGATCGCGGGATGGAGACATAGCGTAGACGAAGTAGACAGCGCAGCGATCCTCCGGTGGCACAACGACAGCGGCATGATGATCTTCGGCAGACGGCGGCTCGTTCCTCCTCTTCCTCTTCTTCTTCTTCTTCTCTTTTTTTCCTCATATTCCTCCCTGGTCGCGGCCTCTGTTTTCCTACCGGCGGCTAGGGTTCTTTTTCTCTGGCGGCGCTGGAACAGAGATCGCTTGTGTTGAAACCCCTGGGGCCTACGACTCCTTATATAGCCAACAGGGACGCGGTAGAGACCGGCTCGGTTACGAACCAGGCGCGGCATGGCGCTGGAGCCATCCGGCTCGGGCGCGTGCGAGCACCAGGGGCGAGCTATGCTTGGTGCCTTGTAGCGGCTTGCCCAGAACCTTCCGGGGTGGAAGCAAAGCTTCCCCCCGAAACTTTTGGAAGGTTCCGGTTTTTTTATATATATTTTATATACATTTACTTTATATTATTATTTTTATATATTTCCCATTTAATTATATTTATTTTCTATTATATATTTTATATTCCTATTCACTTTTATTACTACCTACACATATTTGTATATATATGTTTATCTTTTATTTTTCTTCTCTTTTGTTCTACTAATGATTTATACATCAAAATGTTATGCAATGCATCATGCTAAAAGAAGATTAGGGTGTTACAAATGGTGAGCTTAGTTTTAACATGTCTCGGTTTGGAAGAGTTTTTAAAGCTTATTTTGATATGTCATCCTCTAAGCATTGGTGTCTAGTTGCTAATGATTCAAAAGACTTATATTTTGGCATCCTAGACTTGGTCACATAGGCTTTGATCATCTCACACATGTTAGTGCTCTTGATCACATACGTGGGCTGCCTAAGCATAAAGGGGACAAAGAAATTGTCTGCTCTTCTTGTAGTCATGCTAAGATGGTTGCGGGTTCACATGCTCCTCTCACAATGACTATTACAACTTAACTGGGGACAACTTTTGCACCTTGAAACTGTAGGTCCTTCACATATTGAATCCTTTGGAGGTAAATGGTATGTTCTTTTGATTGTTGATAATTATTCTAGATACTCTTGGGTTTACTTTATTGCATCTAAGAATGAAGCTTTTAGTTACTTTAGAACTTTATTTCTTAGATTATCAATTGATCACCCAGGATCCTTAAAAGCAATTAGAAGTGATAATAGAACTGAATTCAAAAATCAATCGTTTAATCACTTTCATGATGAAAATGGAATAGATCATCAATTTTCTTCACCCTATGTACCTCAACAAAATGGTGTCGTAGAACAGGACCTTAGTTGAGATGGCTAGGACTATGCTTGATGAATATCTAACTCATAAGAAATTTTGGGCTGATGCAATTGCAACCGCTTGTTATGTCTCAAATCGTGTTTTCTTGCGTGCTAAGCTAGGAAAACCTCCATATGAGCTTCGGTTTGTACATATGCCTAGTGTCACACACTTTCGGGTCTTTGGATGCAAATGCTTTGTTAAGAAACATAGTAATCTTGATAAATTTGAACCTAGATCTGTTGATGACATGTTTCTTGGTTATCCGTCTCATAATAGAGGCTACTGTGTGTTTTTACTTGATACTAACAAAATTGTGGAGACTTGTGAGGTTTCTTTTGATGAAGCTAGCCCATGTACTAGCTCTAATATTGCAGGTCCAGATCCCTATCCGCAGGGGAGAGTATTTTCATCGAAGAAGACAAAGAAGTGGTGGTACTGCCCGAAAATTCAGAAGCAAATGTCATTGATCACACTGTTGATTCCGCACCACAACTAGCACCAACAAGTACTACAGCTGGTATAGATCGTTCTCAAGTCACAAGTTCCTCAATCTATGATGAGCATGAAGAAGAAGGAGCTTGTGAAGTGTCTACTCCCCTCCGCATCCTCAAAAGTCATCCTCCACAACAAATCATTGGAAGCTTGCATGAACGAGTTATACGGTCCAAGTTTTGCGATCCAAACTCTCACGCTCATTCTGCTTTTGTTGCTTCTTTTGAACCCAAAGATATGTCACACACACTCACTAATGAATCTTGGATTATTGCCATGCAAGAAGATTTAGAAATTTTTGAAAGAAATAATATTTGGAAACTTGTACCTCCATCTCAAGGTCAATCTCTAATTGTAACTAAATGGGTGTTTCAAAAATAAACAAAGTGAGGATGGGATTGTGGTTAGGAATAATGCTAGGTTGGTTGTTCATGGTTTTACACAAGTGGAAGGTCTAGATTTTGATGAAACTTTTGCTCCTGTTGCTAGATTAAAATCCAGAAGAATTTTGTTAGCTTTTGCTGCATCAAAAGGTTTTAAGCAATATCAAATGGATGTTAAAAGTGATTTTCTTAATGGCTACATAGATGAGGAGTTTTATATCAAGCAAGCACTGGGTTTTGAAAATCCAGATTTTCCTCATGTTTACAAACTGTCCAAAGCCTTGTACAGTCTGAAACAAACCCCTAGAGCATGGTATGCTAATTTAAAAACATTCTTACTTGAAAAGGGTTTTACCATGGTTAAGGTTGATAAAACTCTTTTTGTGCTTAAGCATGGCAATGACTCATTATTCGTTCAAGTGTATGTGGATGATATTATCTTTGGTTGTGCTTCTCATGATCTTGTGTCCAAGTTTTCAGCTATGATGATTTCAAAATTTGGGATGAGTATGATGGGAGAACTCACGTACTTTTTGGGGCTGCAAATCAAGCAAACCAAGGAGGGTACTTTTGTGCATCAAACAAAGTATACAAGATACCTTCTTAAGCGCTTCAACATGGAAAAAAGCAAGCCTCTTCAGACACCAATGGGAACAATAACAACACTTGAACTTGATGAAGATAGTGACCCGATTCATCAAAAAATATATAGCAGTATGATTGGATGACTCTTGTACCTCACGGTATCAAGACAAACATACAATTCAGCGTATGTATTTGTGCACGGTTTCAAGCTTCTCCACGTGCTTCACATCATCAAGCCATCAAAAGGATTCTCAGGTACTCACACGGAACTAAAGAATTTGGCATTTCTCTTCTTTCTTCCTCAACCGTTACTTTGAAAGCTTTTTCGGATGCTGATTTTGGGTGTTGTAGGATTGATAGGAAAAGTACTTTGGGTGCTTGTCATTTTCTTGGTAATTCACTTGTTGCTTAGTCCTCTAGAAAACAAAATTCAGTTGCACAATCCAATGCTGAAGCTGAATATGTAGCTGTTGCTAGCGCTTGCTCTCAAATTCTTTGGATTGTACAAACACTTAAGGACTATGGGGTTTATCTAGATAGTGTTCCACTGTTTTGTGATAACACTAGTGCCATTTTCATTTCTAAAAACCCTGAATATTCTAGAACAAAGCACATTGACATTAGGTATCACTTTATCCGTGATAATGTTGAAAAAGGAAACATTATGCTTCACCATGTAGATACCAAACAACAACTGGTTGATATTTTCACAAAACCTTTGGATTTCACTCGTTTTGTTATATTCGTAGTGAAATAGTGGTTATTAATCTTCATGGCTTAAATTGAGGGTGGAGTTTCTGAAACTTAGGAAGTCTATGTGTGAATCTGAATGTAAAATAATATGAGCATAGTATTTCATAAATATATGACTTTGTGATTCCTTTTACATGCTTACAGTTCTTACTACATTGCTCAATTTATATGTTTTGTAGTTTTTGTCATGATTAGTAATTGGAATAATTACTTACATTAAATCTGGTCATGATCGAACTTACTTGCTGTTTTGAACTTATTGCATGCTCGCAAGTGCTTTTAATCATGAAGAATTAATCAAGTAATCAACATACATGTTGAGTTTTTATGATCAAATAAAAAAAATGAGAAAAGATCAAGAGAATATGCATGCATCACACTTCTTATTTTGAGATTGCTTATCATTGCACTTTAATACGAACTTGGAAGGAGTTGTGTATGACTAAAACCATGTCCTTATGCTTCTGATTGTCAAATGACATAGGCTTAGTTTGGTTGGTTAGAATAAGGCAGATGCGGTATATAATATCTTGCAAATGTCATATGATATGAATTTGAGCCTTGAAAAATAATAAAAAAGCAGCAACAACTGTCATGATTTCAGGTTTTTGAAATAGTTAAGTTTGTGAGATCATGACTTGCTTAAATTGAAAATTCACTTGATTTCTAGCATGGCTTACGTTACTTTATGTATCTCATTGTTGTGATAGTGTATGTTACTTGATAGTATGACTTGGATGAGCTTTTTTTTATATGTATATGGTATAATATGCTCATAACTATTAAAATTTCTCTTTTGAACCTTGCTGAATACATTGTCAAAGGGGGAGAAATAGGTACAGAAATATGTATAGGGGGAGAAATATTTGTTTTGAAATTTCTTTCTCATTTGATCTTTAAAGGGGGGTAAAATTGTTTTAAAAACTTTTCATGAGAATAAGCCAATGTTTGAATTCTAAGTGGTGTTGCCAATGCATTTATCAAGGGGGAGATTGTGAGACCTAGGTGTGCTGAATACATTGGCTTTTCAATAAAAGTTTTGAATATTGTCAAAACATTCTTTTCATCAAGTTCCGACTCTAGGTCCGAGTTCTGACAAGGTCCGACAATAAGTCCGACTTTTTTTGGGTAGCTCCGGCAAGGTTTGACAATAGGTCCGACATGTCTTGGTAGCTTCGGCAAGGTCCAACGGTAGGTCCAACATGTTTTGGGTATCTCCGGCAAAGTCCGACGATAGGTCCAACATGCTTTGGTTAGCTTTGTCTAGGTCCGGCGCAAGGTCCGGTTAGCTTTTGCAAGGTCCGGTGCAAGATTGCAGTTGTTCTGTTTTTTAACTCCTAATGTTTCAAACTTACTTTACACTTATGAGAAGTTTGATTAGTATTCTTTGACTAAGTTTTTAAAGTGTTATGGTTGTTTATGGTGGTTAAACATTATTGTGGTTTGCAACATGCTTACTTGAGGTGCTCACAAGCTGTTGTGATTATCGTACTAATGAGAGTCAAGTCGAGGACTTGTGCTCGAAAGAATTTGTTGTTTGTTCATGTGCAGGTGTTGCTTGAGGTCAAGAGATGGTTGGTGGCGGGATCCATTGGACTAGTATTAGGGAGAATATGAAATTCAACAACCAAGTTCAGGAGGAATTGTGGTTTAGTTGATCGAGAGGTCACGTAGCATGGTTGGGTCAAGAACAATACATATGAAGGTATCGTGGACATTGATGGAAGGTGTTTGCACAAGTGCAAGGAGTGCATAGACGTGGAAACATGGTTCCAATGCGCGATGAAGAGAAGTGAATTCAAAGAATTTGTCAGAAAGATCCAATCGGCTGGATTATGCCTCAGGCTACGGCTGAGGTGGTTATGGTTCGTTTATGGAAAGTTTCAAGTTTCTTTTAGTTAGATTTTGTGTGGGTCACAAAGTTGAATTGTTTTAGGAATGCAGGATACGTTGCTAAGGTGTTTGAAAGTCTTAATATTGCTTCTATCTATGTATGGAAGAGTCTTGAGCAGCTATGGAAAGTTTCGGTTGAAACTGAGTAAGATCAGAGTCCTAGTTAGGATTGGGTTGGCCTTAGCGCTGGTTATATAAGCAAGGGAGGCCAAAACTCATGTTAAAACGATTTTGGGCTATTCTTCTTGTGTTTTGATCAATAAAATTTATAGTTTAGAGGAGCTTTTGTGCCTTGTTCGTCTGACTTATTGATCTTGCTGGCGCACAATCAACCTGACCACGAGGGCCTTTGTTCCTGCAAGCAATCGAAGAACACGCAAGAGAAAGAAGAACAAGCACTTATCTGTTGAATCAATCTAAAGTGGGGTTCTGGATACAAGTAGACGGGTGATCTAGTTGACACGCGCGTGTACAAGGAAGCAGCAGAAGCTAACTTACAAATAAACAAAACCCACCAGCTAATGAGGGTGGCTGCTACTATTTATTACCTCCCTAGGGTCGTGAGAAACCCTAATCACGAGTCCCTAATGGACTCCAAACGATACATGGGCCATGGGCCCTATTTTGGTGATGCAGCACCATGGACAGAAAAAGGTCTTGGTATTAAAATAACTATTGCGGCCGACTCCGAATAGATATGGACATGAGGCCAGATCCGTTTGAAAGTAGACTTGATTATCTTTCCTGGAAGTACTTGAACGCCCAGATCGGAGTCCCTATGAAATCGTGGTGGCCGTCACAAATTGGTGCTGTTCTGCTGTCCAAATCCCGTCCGCGCGAATTCCCTTCCCATTGGCTCCTCTCCATTGTTCCAGAAACCGGTAGCTGAGTTGGTGTGGATGTATCGAGGGTGTTGATGTCCTCATCAACTCCAACACCCCCTTGGACGTCCTCTCACCTATATATACTCCATAGTAGCTGCCATGAGCAATTGAGTTTTGCTTAGACTAATAATATCGCCGTTCTAAGGTTTGTGAAACCCCAACTTCACGATTTCAGATCGCGTCTTCAACGTTCTTGCTTGTGTTCTCGGTTGCACTTGCAGGGAATAGCCTTCTTGGTGAGGTCAATCGTGTGCAACACGGTTGATAACCAACGGAGCGGTGGTATAGTGATTGCAAAGGTTTTTCGTGTTCTCCTCGAGAGCCTCAGATCATCAACATCGAGATCTCCATCAATTGACTTATTCATTACCTTTCAGAAGATCGGGACTCATCCTCCTATCATTTGATATCAGAATTCCAGGTTCACCGTGAGGTATACTTGTGTGCCCTTTAGATTTATTTTGTTTCAATCCTATCGTCCATAAAAAGCTACAATTTTTTTTTACTTTCCCCGACCTACAACCCCCGCTCAGCATTTTGCACAATTTAGTTTTGGAGTCCGTAGTTTTGAGTTCGTGTCCTAGGTTGAGTCTGGTTGCTGGTTTAGATTTGTTTTTGTTCAGTTTTGTTTCTTCCCACCGCTGCCATCTACAAAAAAACCAATCTACAAAAAAAACTTCATCTGCCGATTCATTTCTGTTACAGTTTCCACTACCACCAAAACCTGATTTGGGGTATCCTCCTTAAAACGGGCATAATATTTTGCTCGGAACTCCGATTGAGGCGCATTTTTTTCCCGAAACGGTCTCAAAAAAATCCACATACGATATACCTGCTACGCCAGTCACGGTGTTTTCAAAAAAATTAAAAAAATTAAGAAGGCCCTCGTTTCGAACTCTGAAGTTCCAGCACCAGTTTTTCCAATCGCTCCTGAATTTGTACCGATCACATCTTTCATCGGTTTGAGCTAATACTTGGTGCTGTTTCTATTCTTGTGCCCCTGGTTGAGAAAAAATAGCAAAAAAATAAAGAGAAAAAAAAAGATTTTGATTTCTACTAGTGCTTAAAGACAAAAACAGGAGGCTAAGGGGTTTTCTAGTTGTTCTATTTCTGTGTGAGTACTGGATACTTGCTGATATTGTCCTTGTTGTTCATCATCATTCATCCTTGTCCTTGCTTGTTGTCACAACTGTTCTAATACATTCTTAGGCCAGCAACTAGGTGAAATTCTTTGGACACTTATTCAACTTTACTATCTGATTTCATTGTTGCTAATCTTTGCTACGATATAAAATGCCTTCCAAGCTACGCTTTTCTCTTGAGTTGAATTCGTAGACCTTTACAATCACTCCACTCTCGATTGGTTCTTCACATTGGCCACCGTATGCCACCTGCAGTGTTGGTAAGAACACTTGTAAGAGCGTGGTAAGACGCTTGAGAGTGCGTGACTCCACTTTCACCTTGCCATTGTCATATGTAGTTGTTAGGGATAACATATTTTTGTTTTCTTCTATTTGACTAACAAAGTTAGGTAAAAAAGAGAATGGTGAATGTGCTCTACATGTTGAGTTACTTGACATGATGAAGACGATGATGGAGCTGCTCACCAATAAACAAACACCAGTCGAGGCTGCACATGACATTCAGACCACTTTTACAACTCCTTCCACATGAAGTAATTACATTCTCCCATCTCCTCCTTCTTATGAGGGTTTTGGTTATGATGAATATATTACTTGGGAAACAAAGATGGATAAAATTTTTAGACAATGTGGTATGTGTGAAAGAAGAAAGAATAGGAATATTGTTAGTGCATTAGTTGATTGTGCATTAACTTGGTGGGACAACTTAGTGATTCAGAAAAACCTCAAACATGGAAAGATATGAAAATTTCTTATGCTAGAAACTTTTGATAATGTATCTAATTGCAAATATGAAGTGCATCAATTTGAGGAGAAATTTCTTGTTGTACCTTCTTTTGTGTCTAACATTTTGGAAGACAATATAGAAAATAATGTAGATGATGCAAAAGAGAACGAGGTTTTCGACAACAGTTGTGAAATTTTAGATGGATCAACTCATAATGCACTCAAAATCACTGCTAGAAATAAGGATAAAGGTAAAACACAACATTCTACAAATACAGAAGGTGAGAAGTTTTTGGATGTGCTGAATTTTTTGACCAATCACACTATTGTAGAGCACCAACTTATGAATGCTTTTATAGATTTTCCTTTGTCACAAGTTAATTTTCCTACTAGTCTTTGTGATAAAGAGTAGTTGGGTGTTGATAATTTTGTTATACCTATGCTAGAACAAGTGAATGAGTTTGATACATTATCACCCACATGTTCTGAAATTAAGCTTTTGATTCCCATTACTTGTGAAAATAATAAACTGAAATTGTTGTCTTCTCTAAATACTTTGGGTTATATTAAATTTGACACTCTTTGTGATCGAGATATTGTAGAGAGAAGAATATTTTTGAAAACTGAATTACCTTTGTTGACAAGAAATACTTTTCATGCTATAAGCAAATATGAATATAGTGGAATGTTTTTGGTGCATATATGTTCAAATGTGCAAGCTCCTTTTGTGCTACAACACCATGGTAAAGTAAATGAATTCACTAATGCCAATAATGCTACATCAAGTTTTTTCTAGTATTTTTTCCTTGTAGCAGGGACAATAAATAAAAGAGAAGCATTGTTCGTCGCGGTTGTGCAATATGGACAGCGCTCATACTATCCCCAAAAGCCTCTTTCCTGGACATACGAGCAAGCCGAGGACGGCTTGTCAAGAAGGGGAGAATGACGAGATCATGCACATCATCATTGCACCTACAAACATGGCACAATGTTTATTTGTTTGGGATCCTGGCTCAACTGAATGTGCGCTCTTATTTGATGGACAAGATCAAGATAGTGCACTATGTCGTCCACCACCTTGGCCTTGTCCTTTCATGGATACAAGAAGATTTGATGGCGTTGCACATTTAGACCAACGCATGAGAGAAGATGAACTTGAGTCGAGGACGACTCCAATTAAAGAAGGGGAGGATGATGAGGACATCACTTCTATGTATACAAACAACATTCCATTGAACATACAAGATGCAATCAATAGAGTTCACACACAACAATTAATTTCAGAGATGAGCTCATTCTTATATGTTTCCTTATATGTTTTTGAGAATAGATTGCTACCTAATGATTTAATTGTGATAGGATCCATGGAGAGGTTCAAGGAGTACTTGGAGGAAGTCTTAGGGATGTGGAGGATCCGAGAATACTTTCAAAGAAGATGAAAACCGAGCCCAACTCAAAATTGTGTCCAACTTGGAGTCCAGAAGCAGTTCGCACTAAAACGGACGCCCAGGACGCATACAATCTCCGTTTTGGACATTCTATATATGCACGGAAAGAAGAGAGGATAACCTTTCCAATTTCGCTGGTCCCATGTCAAAATTTCTGTGGAGTTGACTTGATGTCATTGAAATAAAATTGAGTTCAAAATCTGTCAGGTTGTTGCGCCACTGTATTGGGCCATTGGGCCTCGTATCAAGTCTACATCTCTTATTTTCGTGTCATAGGGTTAGGTCACGACTCTAACACCCCCTTGGACGTCCTACCACCTATATATACTCCATAGTAGCCGCCATGAACAATTGAGTTTTGCTTAGATTAATAATATCGCCATTCTACGGTTTGTGAAACCCCAACTTCACGAATTCAGATCGTATTTTCTACATTCTTGCCTGTGTTCTCGGTTGCACTTGCGGGTATTAGCCTTCTTGGCGAGGTCAATCGTGTGCAGCACAGTTGATAACCAACGGAGCGGTAGTGTAGTGATTGCAGAGGTTTTTCGTGTTCTCCTCAAGAGCCTCGGATCATTAATGTCGAGATCTCCATCAATCAACTTATCCATTACCTTTCGGAAGATCGGGACTAAACCTCCTTATCAACGTCATCTTTGGCAACCATTCTATGTTTCATTAGAGTGACACCAATTAGGATCCTATACAACCCCACTGTTGGAGCAAATCTCATCTCCGATTCTTGTGCTCTTGCCATTCTGGGTGATGTGCCATTGGCACCAACACATAAATCCTTCTAAGCTTCTTTCAGAAACATCCTTGAATGATGTGGGGTTTTACAATAGGTGTCTGTAAGACACAAAGATATGGAGGCTCTCCTAGACTTCCATGTGTTTGAAATCCAAGATTTTGACATTATGATTGGGATTCCCATTGAGAAATTTCTTATGGAAATTCCCTTGGAAGGAAACCTCAATGTCCAACTTGGAGGGAGAAAGTTCTCTATTCCTACTCTGCAATCAAAGAAAACATCCGCAGAATCCCATCCAAGATGAACCAATAGAGAAGGTTAGGAGTCTTCAATTCTTAGCACGCTCTGAAATCAAAGGAGAGGAAGATTTTATCTAAGAGGAGGATGAATTTCAGGAGGCAATTGAATTGCAAAAAGAAGAGTTCTCTCCAAAACCTCCTGTTGAGCTCAAAAATTTACCTCCAGGCCTATGTTATGACTTTCTAAATGGCGACCTGAAAGCCCCTGTCATCATAAGTGACAAGCTTTCAGATGATGAGACACTCAAACTCATAGCCATGCTAGAAAAGCATAGAGTTGTTTTTGGCTATTCATTACAAGATCTCGAGGGAATTAGTCCAGCGTTATGCACCCATCACATTCCTATTGACCCTAACAATGTCCCCTCAAGGGAACCTCAAAGGCAATTGAATAATGTGATGCAAGAAGTTGTCAAGAAAGAAGTCTTGAAACTACTACATGTCGGGATTATATACCTTGTTCCTCATAGTTAATAGGTTAGCTTAGTTCAAGTAGTGCCTAAGAAAGGAGGTATGACGGTCGTCCAAAATGAGAAGAATGAACTAATTCCTCAACGATCCGTCACGGGTTGGAGAATGTGCATTGATTACCAGAAACTTAACATGGCTACAAGGAAGGATCAATTTCCATTTCCCTTCATCAATGAGATATTAGAGCGGTTGGCAAAACATTCCTACTTTTGTTTCCTTGATGGGTATTTGGAGTATCATCAAATCCCAATCCATCTCGATGATCAGACTAAGACCACATTCACATGTCCCTACGAAACTTATGCCTACCACCGTATGTCTTTTGGACTGTGTAATGCTCCTGCCTCTTTTCAAAGGGTATGATGTCTATCTTTTTCGACATGATTGAGGAGGAAGTTTTCATGGACGATTTCTCAGTCTATGGAAAAACTTTTGATCATTGTTCGACAAACATAGACAAGGTCTTACAGAGATGCCAAGAGAAGGACCTAGTGCTTAATTGGGAAAAGTGTCATTTCAGGGTCTGTGAAGGCATCATTCTTGGACACTTGGTGCGTGAGAGAGGGATAGAGGTGGACAAAGCAAAGATTTAAGTTATTGAAAAACTTCCACCCCTATCAATGTTAAGGGAATCCGTAGCTTTTTAGGTCATGCATGGTTCTGTTGGCGATTCATCAAGGATTTATCCAAAATCGCTAGACCCCTCGCCAACCTATTAGCTAAGGAAGCCCCCTTTGATTTTGATGATAAATGCCTTAAATCATTTGATACACTAAAAAGACACTCATTTAAGCTCCAATCGTCCAACCTCCTGATTGGACACTGCCATTCGAAATCATGGGTGATGCTAGTGATTTTAGTGTTGGTGTGATCTCAGGCCAAACCAAAGATAAAAAGCATCATGCAATAGCCTAGGCTAGCAAAACTCTGACAGGAGCTCAACTCAATTATGCCAAAATTGAGAAAGAGCTCTATGTTGTCATTTTTGCTATCGATAAGTTATATCCTATTTGGTTGGAGCCAAGGTCATAGTCCATACAGACCATGCTACCCTAAAGTACTTGCTCACCAAAAAGGATGCTAAACAAAGGATAATCCAGTGGATTTCTCTACTCCAAGAATTTGACTTAGAAATCAAGGATAAGAAATGAGTAGAGAATTCTGTTGCAGATAATCTCTCACGTATGAAAGTCACGCAAACCATGGACATTCCTATCGATGATTTCCTACGAGATGATCTGCTACTCAAGGTAGCTGACTCTCACCCTTGGTATGCAGATATCGTGAACTTCATGGTCACAGGATATGTACCACCAGTGGAAAATAAAAAGAAACTCATCTATGAGAGTCGTAGACATCTTTGGGATGACCCATATCTCTATTGAGTCTGTGCTGATGGCCTTCTCAGATGGTGCGTCCCATCAATCGAAGGCACCAAAACTATTGAGAAATGCCATACTGGCCCCTATGGAGGTCACAACGTTGTTTACCGTACTCAGTCAAATATCTCGCAGAGTGGATTCTATTAGCCTTTTATGTATGAAGACAGAAAGGAATTCATTCGCAGTTGGAAATGGCAAAAGCATGGAGGAATATCTGCTCACAATGTGATGCCCCTAACATATAATCTCCAAGTGGAATTATTTGATGTATGGGGTATCGACTTCATGGGACCTTTCCCTAAGTCCTATGACTGCGAGTATATTCTGGTCGCCGTAGATTATGCCAAAATGGGTAGAAGCCTTACCATGCAAGAATGCTAATTCCGAGCAGACAAGGAAAATGATCCATGAGATCATTTTCCCACGCTTTGGCAATCCCTGTATGGTCATAAGAGATGGAGGGTCTCATTTCATAGATAAGACCTTCTGAAACTTTTTGAGGGAGCTTGGTGTCCAGCATAACATTGCTACTCCACAGCACCCACAAACAAGTGATCAAGCAGAAACATCTAATAAGCAAATTAAGAATATTTTGCAAAACACCGTCTTGGAAATGGGAACTGGATGGAAGCATAAGCTACCCAACGCACTGTGGGCGTACCGTACTGCCTACAAAACACCCATTGACATGTCTTCATTCAAACTTGTATATGGAAAGACTTGTCATCTTCTTGTTTAATTGGAACATAGAGCCTATTGGGCCATAAAGCGGTGGAACATGGATCTTTTTTAAGCCGAAAAACACTGATTGAAGCAAATTTCCGAGTTGGAAGAGTGGAAATATAAGGCATATCATAGTGCTAAAATCTACAAGGAAAGAACCAAAAGATGGCACGATAAGAGGATAACACCAAAAGAGTTCAAACCCGAGGATAAAGTTTTCCTCTTTTACTCTAGGGTTAAAATCTTCGGACATAGGAAGCTTAGAAGTAAATGGGAAGGACCCTTCACTGTGGTAGATACATCATCCCACGAGCAATCACACTCTAGGGTGATGATGGTCAGCTATTCAAAGTGAATGGACACCAACTCAAACTATTTCTTGATTCCCAAGAGGACAGAAAAAGAAATTGATGTGATGAATCTTATTGATATTCATGTCGTTTCTTTAAATTCTGTTTAAATTCTCTGCGTCCAACTAATAGGCTCATCCAAATATTCGTCTATGGGGCCCATTTAGTTGACTTACGAAAACTTGGCCTGAACGAAGCCAGGAGAGGGTCGGCTGACTCCTCCTTCGTGACGTCCGCGTTCTGTTTTCTCGTGTGGATTCTCCACTCCTATCCCAACAATATTATCGGCGCTATCACGTTGTTCCATGCTTATTTAAGGATGGGAACAGAGAGGGAACCTTGCACCTCACAGAAAAACAATGATCTCCCGTTCCTCCCATCCAAATCATGGCCAACCACTACGTGAGAAAGGCTCATTTGAGTCGAGCCTGCACGAAGAACAAAGATGAACAAATAGTGCATCTCCATCGTCGAGTCTCACATTACATAGTCATTGGAGAAAAGCGGCGGGCGCGTCGCCGATCAGCATAAGTGCGAGACAAGCTCAAATATAGCGTGTCTCCTTTCTTTGAGTAATACTAGACAAGCTTTACGGAGTCAGCGGAGACGATCGGCGGGCTTGTCGCCGATCAGCATACAAGCAAGACAAGCTTTAAGAAAGCTTGTCTCCTTTTTTCTGAATAATACTAGACGATCTTAAGGAAGCTCGTCTCCTTTCTTTAAGTAATCCGAGACGATCTTTCTTCTTAGCTTGTCACTGATGTATCTACTAGCTGTTATATTGTGACACTAAGAGGAGACATACCATGCTGAATGCACGTCTCTTATTAGATGCCTCTCACCTCCTGTTTACCCTGCTTGCTGGTTGCATCCTGGAGATAGCAAGGATTTGGCAGCCGCATAGCCAGTGTGAGCAACATACACATACATGAACATATGTATAGCCAAATGGAGATCACACTTTAAATTATATTGACCAATCAAATATTAACAAAGTGTCAATTGTGGTTAGCAAGTAACTAATTACACAAAGAATGCTCCCTGTTCATCCTGATTACCAAGTAATTAATTACACAAATCATAACTGTGATCATCTAATTCTATATAGTGTAATGAAAAATCTCCCTTTGTATCAATGACTTCATCAACAATGATCCTTCATAGCCTCTCTCTAATGCGCTCTTGAAGGCGGTTTCATAGTCCTGCCACACGATAAAATGAGAATTAGCAAAAGATCAATAAAATCACTGAAAACATATAAAATTTTATCAAAGTGCCATCCCATTCTTTCAAACAGTCACATAAGGGAGTAAATATCTGAAGGCTTAGGAACAAATTGGTATACAATTGTAATAAACACAGGAACTGTTAGTGAATGGAGAATCGAGTTTACGTGTAGCACAAGCAGTTGGTGAGCATCCGCAAAGCATCAGCAGAGAAATTGTTCTCATCATATAGGACATCATAGTGAGTTGGTCTGCTTGTCCCCTGAAAAAACAAACATTTACTCCACTTATGGATTAATAGCCTGATATAAAAACTCGTGAGAGCAACACCAATTATTGCATAGGTACCTTGATTCCAGCATGGCTGCAGAGGTAGAAATCAAACTCACTGGGATGACAAATGCTAGTGTCAACCACAGTTCCTGTAGTTTCAAGGGTTTGCGAATCAGAATTGATAATATACGTGATAGTCAAAACAAATACATTACTTCTGCATTAAACATAAACAAGAAAGATGAATGTATATCATAATGAAAATTCTCCCTTTGGACCAATGACTTCATTAACGATTAGCCTTTATTGGACGTCCTCAAATTCAATAAAATCACTGAAATGCACGCTCTAAGGGGATGGTCGAGGCAGCGGCGTGCTCCAGGGACAGGCGACAAGGCGGCGCAGTGCTTTGGGACGAGCTGGCGAAGGCGCCGGAGCGGCGGTTCCTCAACTCTTTTATGACAAAGATCGGGGTCAACGGCGGGTCGGGGTCGACATAAGGCGGCAGCGTGGCAATGACAAAGAGCGAGTTGAGGAAGAGGGACGACGACGACGTGCTCTAAGTATGAGATGATTAGGCAGCGGTGTGCTCCGGGGACGGGATGATCAGGCGGCAGCATAGCATGCTCTGGGGACAAGGTGGTCGAGGTGCCGGAGCTGCGATTTCTAGGTTGAGAGAGCGGGAGTAAGTTTTGCGCGAAAATTTCACCAAGTGTTGGAAGAGAGCCCATGAGAGCTAAAAATAGCTAGGTCAAAAATTGGAGACGGGCCTTTATAATGTCCGTCTCTCATTCGCTCGTCTCCCTTTTGTCGGAGGTCAAAAATCGGCGACGGTCCTTTAGAATGCCTGTCTCTCAATTGCTCGTCTCCCTTTTGCCACTCGCGCGACATCTTGAGCGTCCGTTGCCACTCGCGTGCAGAGTTAACATCGTGAGCGTCCGTTGCCACTCGCGTAGAGATATAATGGAATTCAGGGATAAACAAGTGCAATGACATTGCAATCAAGAGATAATTTGCAACTCAATGAATTTCATAGTTCATACACATTGTGTGACCTCTAAACTATACATTTCTAAACTATATTTCTATGAAACTTCCATCGATCAATCTAAACTGTACCGTCCAGCTTGCTCTCGAACACGTCTCTTATATTCTTCTGGATCCTGAAAATATTAACATTCTTTAAATTAACAAAATGTCGAATGAGGAATGATATATAACCTACATGGGTCACTAACACAAAGTTACTAACCTTGGTAAGTAAATTTTAGCAATCACTTTCAACATTGGGCGCATTTGGCTGATAAAGTAAATGCTGAACTTCAAGTAGTATAGTTTTGATTGTAAAACTAGACCACCACCCCTACGAAATATCAAATTAAGCAACATAAGAAACCATTTTTAATAAGTTTGACAACAATTACTAATTACTTGAGAAAAATAAGTCTATCTTATAGCCTCTTGACCAAGAACCCTAAGCTAGAGTGCTCCTGAGCGATGGAATTTGGGTGGAAGAAACCACATGGAAAGGTGCATCTTGGAGGCACCAATGGATAGTCCTCCGAGAAAGAGATTGTCAGGGGGTAGTGACCACCTTCCCATTCCGTCTACAAACGAAATTCATTAATAAGTGATGATGTTATACTGGATATGATTGTGCTTGTTCTTAATGACTTACCCCTTCTTTACCACGGATGTTGCACTGCCACTTCAATAAATATCCCGACTCAGGCTTCGCAGAGAAACCCTACACAGAGAAATTGGACAAACAAGTGACGCAATTGGCGAACCATGAAATTGTAAATACCAAAAACAAAAAAGATGGAAAAACGAAACTACATAGTGTTAAGTTCATCAATCCATTGCAGAGCTACATACAACCATGCGACCGATGTGCCATATGTACATATATGAAGATGGTTCTTGCGCCACGCCAGTCGCTCATCCTTTAGTCGGTTACGCGCCAAGTCAATACCAAACCCAACCATGAACAACATAAAACGTGGAATATAAGTAGCATATAATAGGTGGGAGTAGCGACGACAAAGGACGATACAGTTAGGACGGTGAGGACTGAGGACGGCGACGACGGCGGTGGCGATGGCAAACAGAGGCAGCGGTCGCACTGGAAGTTGGTCGAACAAAGGTGGCGGTCGCACTGGTGTTGGTCGATCAGTAAGTGGGAAGCGTGGCCCGAGGTGGTGAAGAGATGCGAGAGATAAAAGAAAGGCGCACGAGACAAAAGCGAGACGCGCTAGGAATAAAAGCTCATCTTCCATTATTGATAAAGAGATATGTGTGGCACAAGGACTTCGGAGAACTTAATTTTAGTGGCCATGGTGCAGAGATGCATTCGACTGGCGTGCGCGACCTTTTGTTTCCCCGAGGTGGTTTCACAACGTCCCATCGCCCCATCAATGCACACAAAATGAACTGCTCCATCGTCGACTCCGCACAGACCTTATATAAGGCGCGCCATTAGTTCTCCACAAGCGTGTCTCTCCTTTTGCATCCGTTTCTCCTCTTTTTCGTCTTCTCTGCGCCCACGACCCACCATGGCCAACATTCCGCCACCAAGCCCGCTGAGGGAGCCACCCTCCAAGGAAAAGTGTTGTAGCTCCCCGAGAGGCTCAACACCGAATTGTGCATCCTTATGGTGTGAGAGGTGTACAACAGTACATCTCGCGCTATGAGTTTCTTGCATCTAGGTACCCTTCCAAAGTTTACTGGAATGAGTATCACTGGCCACTACCTCTACGCCCTCACGGGTGTGGCCGATCGTCTCGACATTCTGTTCGAGACGATGGCCCAGGTGCACGGCGTCGAGGGCTACAGTAACATGGTGACGGCGACTGAGAGGAATCTCAGTCGCGGGGATGCACCACCGTTGCAGCTGAAGCAAATGGCACAGCCGGAGCAGCCGGCCTAGGCTCCTGTTACACCTGCGCTGGAGTCACCATCGGAGGAGGAGGAGGGGGAGGAGGAGGAGGGGGGGAGGAGGAGGAGGAGGATTTAGTTTTATTTTGTTGTTTTTAGTTGATGTTTTTCTTTTCTTGTTTCTTCTTTTACCTTTTTCTTGTGTTTTGTAATATATTGTGTTAATGAATGAAATTTATCTGTGTTCAACTGTGTGAATGATGCCTTCCCGGCAACGGTGCTAGAAATGCTTGTTGACGTTTCTTACGTCACAGGTAAAAATCCGCAAGCGTACAAAAAACTATTGAAGTAGAACTTCCCCTTTAAGAGTATTCCCAAGGGTGTCATTTATATTTTCCCAAAGGAAGGCTAAGTGGAAGCATATAAATCATCAAATGAAAAGGGTAGATTGGTCTAGGTAAGGTTCTAGTGAGGATGGGCAATAGATATGTAGAGGTAGTGTGACACACACAAGAGCATTCTATTCTAAGGGGCATATATGGGTCAAAGAGGGATTAGGTTAAGAGTTAGGGAGTTGCTCCCACAATGCTTGTAGTACACATATACATAGAGATACTAATTAATATGTCAATGGTGAATTCATATGCTAAGTTGTTCAACACATTGGGCACGGGTTTACCCCTAGTAATACTAGGACGATTCCCGCAAAAAGCATGTAGCATAACCGAACGTGAATGATTAAAAGGACAAATGGGGCTGTCACCACCTACTACCTACCTCATCAATCTGTGGGTCTACTAGACATTCAACGCTACTTAACTATCCTAGCACCAAGCTAGCATATTAAGTAAATACCTTCGGAGATTAGGCAAGAGCCATCCTAAGACAATGACTAACCTAAACATCCTTGAACCAATGTTGAAACATAGCACAAGTTATTCATATTAACATGGTCATGTCATAACTAATTAGACCATAGTGGGGGTTTGTAGCGTTTATGATAATACAATAAGATTGTTATGGCATAATCACAAACACTACTCCTACCACATACATGGAATCCACAATCAAACAAGAAATGCTTTATCCAAGTATATGAATAAAAGAAGACTAAAGATAACATCTTTATTAAGAACAAAGTCACAAATACAAAGAGGAATATATGAGCCATACCTTTCCCAATTTGGAATTGGTAAGAGAGAGACTCCTTCTACTCCTTCCTAGCTTGGACTATAGACTAGAGGATCTCCTCTCTACAACCTAAACTCCTCTAAACCTATAGAGAATAGTGGATACAATAGACTGAATACTCAAGTGGTGTGTGTGAAGTGAGGGTAGGGGGTCCTATTTATAGCTGGAGAAGAGTCCGTTCCCGCCAACAAAAGCACGCGAATCAGTCTTCATCATGATCAGGGTACCACATGGAGTCGCCACATGGAAATTGACCGCTTTTGGCGTCAGGAACAAGTCGACCGAACAGATGGTTCAGCTGACCTGGTCTTTGCGCAGTTGAGGTTGTGCTTTCTACAGGTCACTTACATGTGGGTCCCATTGATTGATACGAGTGATACACTGCTAGATGGCCTCAAATGCTTCTGTTTGTGGGCCATTTGATCCATGTGAGACCACATGTCAGCAAGATTGGTTGGGATGATATTTTAAAGGATTGCCTTCCCTCTTTTACCTCATTTCCTGCATAAAATGTCTGCATGCACTATTCTTTCAAAATACAAGTGGAAATAGGTTAAATAGAAAGGTGATGTGTGCAAGAAATGGTATTTCCTTCACATAATTGAGTTAAATTGACGGGTGAAATTGGTATATAACAACCGTCAATAAGGAGCGGGCGCGACGAGCTTTCGGTAAAACCCGTCTCATTTCCTTTCGTCAATAGGAGACATGCTTTGACAGAGGCGCATCTCCCGTTTGTTAGAGGTGCGGGCGTGTTGACGGTTGTTATATACCAATTTCACCTGACAATATAACTCAATTATGTGAATGAAATATCATTTCTTGCACACATCACCTTTCCATTTAACCTATTTCCACTTGTACTTGGAGAAATCGATGCATGCAGGTATTTTATACAGAATTAAAGTGAAACAAGCGGATGGATCCTATAAAATATCATCCCAGCCAATCAAGTGCCAACATTGTAACACCCTCATTTTCATCCATCATGCATTGCATACACTCTTATACATGTTTAACATTAAGCAACATAAAAAGGAACGAGTTTAAAATGAATTAGAACCAAAACAGCACTTACAATCCTGTATCAGTGTGGATTTGTCCGGTTTGGACCCTGGACTAGTCCGTTTTTCCTTTTTGTTGTCTCTACGGACTTGTCCTCCCTGGCTGCGGATTAGTCCGATTGAGTTTCTGTTGTTGTTCGGACTTGTCCGTTGTTGAGTACGGACTAGTCTGTTCCTAGCTACTAGAACTTTTCAGAGATGTCAGGTAGGTCCTTCTTTTGATCTGATTTTTGGAGAAATTGTCAAGCATCCGGACTTGTTCGGCCTCAGACCGGACTTGTTCATTTAACTCTTGAATGGACTTGTCCAGCTTGATACCAGACTTATCCGTTCAACTTTCTGACTTCCAATGGACTAGTCCGGCCCCTAGCGGACTTGTCTGGTATGCCTAACTCGGATTCAATCTTTTCCTCCATGACATGTTATTGGGTATTTGCCTTAATTGGGCCCAAGAACGTCATGCCCAACCCGTGTGGAGCTCATGTGGGATCCCTACACGGCCTCCACCACCTTGAACTCGAAATCCATTAAACCCTACCACCTCCACCTCTATATAAACACCCCAATACCCATCCTCTAACCCCTTTGTCACAATTGAAGAAACCCCAAACCCTAGTTCATGGGAGCCGCCATCAAGAGAAGAGCACTGTAGCCAGAAGAAGAGAAGGAGGAAGGGGAAGGATCAAGTAAGTTCGATCTTCGTCAATTCATCGACATCATCATCTATTCTCCACCAAATTCTCCGTCTTCTTTGGATCTAGAAGTAAATTCTCAAAGCCCGACCTTTGGACCCTTAGATTCATGGTAAATGTCTTAGAGCACCTTTTCTACGTAAAATATGATCCTATATTAACTAAAACCATGCTCTAGTTGGAAATTCGCCAAAAACCCTAGCCAAACGAACTTGTATGGCCCTGAGCGGACTGGTCCGATCGACTTTTTGGTCCAGGACGGACTAGTATGGTCCCCAGTACGGATTTTTCAGGCCACCTAAATCTGAAGTTGTTGAATTAATCCCAATTTGACTCAAATCAATTTGAAACGTGTTCAAACTTATTGAAAATCATTGTAACTATTGAGTAAACATTAGTAGCAACTCATTAACAAGTTTTACAATATAATTGCATTATTCATGTATGTCATGGTATATTGAGTAATATATGAGCATTTATGATTGTAATTTTTATTTTGTTTGTTTGTTGCATGGAATAGAAGGTGTTGCTCCAGAGGGTGCTGTTGAGGACCTCCAGCACAAGAACTTTGAAGCTTTTGACCCTAATTAGTCTCAAGAGCAAGGCAAGTGTCCTTGATCATTTTAACCTTGTTTTTAAATGTTTTGTTTGCAAAACTGCATGCTTGTGTCAAATTGATGGGAAACCAGAGATAGATGTTACTAGATTTGTTTGACCATCCTTGTCACATGGGAATTGTTGTAGAGAGTCGGGAAGGGCATTTTACCTTTTTGCTTCGGTCTAATTAATTGGGATGGGAAACCAACCAAATGGCTTAATTATGGATTAATGACCCTATGGATGATATGAATTGATGAACAAGGATAATTGGTAACATTGGACTTGGGAGATCTAAGCAAGCATGGTTTGTGGAATGGGTTGGATGATATGGTGGTTTGCTTGCCTTGGATCTAAGGACCGGTTCATGCGAGAATATGTCAGGACAACAGTGCCACCACAAGGCCAAGTATGGGTGCAGCTTAGCAAATTAATTAGGTGTATTGCTAGCATTGTTCGGATTATTTGGGGGGAGGGGGGAATGGCAGTCGGTTGGCTTTGCAATAGTGGCAGGACTGCCCTGGGATCCGAACTGCACAAGAGGGGGCCCTTGGTTGGATGTGCTCAGTTGGAGGCATCACCATCGGTGAAACCTCGGTGGGTGTGAATATGCTCGTAGTCCCTTTGTAAATGCTATTTTGCGATCTCTTGGCCATGCACCTAAGGAAGTGTAATTGGCATAAGGGGGGTTTCTTTAGTCGTTGATGGGTGATGAAATTACAAACTTGTGGGTAAAGTTGTACAACCTCTATAGAGTGTTAAAAACTATCATGATAGTCATGCTCCCGGTCAAGAGTACCTGGATGACCTACATGATTAGAGTGGAACTTGGGATTTGGAATGGTTTGGTTATGGTTATGGATCAGATGGTGATTGTCGGTACCCTAGAAACCGTACATCCCTTGAGGTTATAAAGATCTCAAAGGAAAATCATCTACTTGGTTTGAAGACCCTCAAAGGCCCACATGTCAGACATAACCGGACCCGCTTCTCCAACATGGTTAATCCCTGGGTCGCCACGTGTACTACCAAACCGGAGCTACCGCCCACAAGGGGGAAGCTCCGGACCATGAACCAAAATGGCACCTCCGGACTTAGCCCCTGACCGAGAGAAGCTCCGGACCTGACACGTGTCAGGTAGCCCCGGAGCTACCTGTTTCCACAGTATGCTCCGGAGCTGCCACGTGTCCGATCATCGGATCTTCAGCTTCTAACCTCCGGAAGACCCCGCAACGGCTCCGGATCTTCAAAGGAGAGCCAAGGACTTCAAGACCCGATTAAGTGTCATTAATACCATATTAATGACACTTAAACGGACGATCTTAATACCAATAACGGTGCTGTCAAAGCCCGTTACAGGATCATTAAGAGCAATTAAACGTGTATCAACACTAGTAACCGCCGGGGCCACATGTCGGGCCAGGCTAACCTGTAACGGCCTGCCCTTGTACTATAAAAGGACAGGCCGACGATACATAGGGGAACGGACACACACGCGCCTCATACGCTCATCACAAGCTCATACTGCTAATACAACACCAACACATCCGTGGAGTAGGGTATTACGCTCAGGCGGCCCGAACCACGTAAATTCTTGTGTCTCCGATTCACCTTCTTGAATCTCCGCGTGCCCATACCGAACTTCAAACTCCCCCAACACTTTAGCCGTGTAGGGAGATCTGCCGGTTCCAAACCACTGACAGTTGGTGCGCCAGGAAGGGGCGCCTGAGATTTTGAGAATGGTGAACTCTGCTGCTGGATCATTCAATGGCCAACCTGCTGCACAGGCTGTTGGAGGCAATCCCTCCAATAGGCAGCCACCAGCAGGAGCCTCAGCACCAGCAGGAGTCACACTCCCACCACCACCGTCTCCTCCAGCAAATCGTGCTGGACAACGTGATGGTGCGCCGGCGTCGCTTACTGCGTCGGCAAATCATGACAACCCGGAACACGCGCTCCATGCGGCACGTGCTCTTCTCCAACGTCCACCACCTCCGGATGCATCTAGGGATGCACTGGAGCAGTGGAGGGCCAATGTGGAGCATTTGGTTGCAGCAGCAGCCGAACGCCTCAGCAACCAGGGTCTTCCTCCTTCAGGACGAGCCCCGTCGCAGTGGTGGACTTTGTCTAGAAGACTTGGTCCACACGTCTCCAATAGCAGGAGACGTGCTGCATCGCAACAAGTGACATCATTGCCCTCCGGGGCTCGACGCACTCACACGGTATCCAGGCTTTCGACTCATGACCTTCGAGCGGAGCTTGATCGCCGATATCGCCAGCAGGATGGCCGAGTCTATATTGAGCATGCCCGTGAAAGACGGGAAGCTCAAGACCTTTCTACTCCTGAAGGAGTAGGAGGAGGCTGTTCAGCTCTGGCCATGCACCTGTGCATGGTTAGATGGCCACAGAAGTTTCGTCCTCACCTGCCGGAAAAATTCGACGGGACTGTCAATCCTGCCGAATTTCTTCAGATATACTCCACTGCAATCTTGGCAGCTGGAGGAAACGAGGCCGTGATGGCCAATTACTTTCCAGTGGCCTTAATTGGGACCGCCAGGTCCTGGTTTATGAGCCTTCCACCCAACTCCATCAACAGTTGGGAGGAGCTGTGCCATCAGTTCACTGCCAACTTCGGGAGTTCATACACCCGACCAGGCACTGAACTGGACCTTTTTGCGGTCGTGCAAAAAGGGGGAGAATCCTTGCGGTCATTCATCCAAAGGTTCTCTCAGGTACGAAACACTATCCCTTCTATCTCTAGCGCCTCTGTCATTGTGGCATTCAGACAGGGTGTACGGGACAAGAAGATGTTGGAGAAGTTGGCGATCAAGGAGATCACCAGCGTCACGGAACTCTTCAGCTTGGCAGACAAATGTGTCAGAGCTGCGGAGGGCCGTGAAATGCACTCCAAACCAGCCTTGGAGGATCACAAGAAATCCTCCAAAGAAGAAGCTGCTACCTCTGGGGGTGGCAAGAAGAAAAAGAAGACCAACGGCAAGAAAAAGCCGTCGGCCGGCACATCCAACGTTGCAGCTGCTACAACTCCGGGTGGCCGGGGGCCACGCCCCGAGAAGCGACCTCGACCGTCTTCTGAAGACGGTGGCAAACCCAAAGTGTGGTTGATAGGATCTTGGTTCCCGATCTTTCGATGAGAATAGGAGGGTTCGATTTATGGAGAAGAAGACGTTGGCGATCCGACTACACCGTCCCCAAGACGATGCGCCTTAGTGATCGGTACACCGACTCCGAAGTTGTATTGATCTTGCTGGCGCACAATCAACCTGACCACGAGGGCCTTTGTTCCTGCAAGCAATCAAAGAACATGCAAGAACAAGAAGAACAAGCACTTATCTGTTGAATCAATCTAAAGTGGGGTTCTGGATACAAGTAGACGGGCGATCTAGTCGACACGCGCGTGTACAAGGAAGCAGCAGAAGCTAACTTACGAATAAACAAAACCCACCAGCTAATGAGGGCCGCTGCTACTATTTATTACCTCTCTAGGGTCGTGATAAACCCTAATCACGAGTCCCTAATGGACTCAAACGATACATGGGCCATGGGCCCAATTTTGGTGATGCAGCACCATGGACAGAAAAAGGTCTTGGTATTAAAATAACGATTGCGGCCGACTCCGAATAGATATGGACATGAGGACAGATCCTTTGAAAGTAGACTTGATAATCTTTCCAGGAAGTACTTGAACGCCCAGATCAGAGTCCGTATGAAATCGTGGTGGCCGTCACAAGTTGGTGCTGTTCTGCTGTCCAAATCCTGTCCGCGCGAATTCCCTTCCCATTGGCTCCTCTCCATTGTTCCTAAGCAAAACCAGAAATCAAGTAGTTCCACGATCTAGATAAGATGGACATAAGGCCAAGAACGAGTTCATCTCATAGTTTAGTTGACGTGCACGAGCGCGAGTGATCAGACCAGAAACCGGTAGCTGAGTTGGTGTGGATGTATCGAGAGTGTTGATGTCCTCATCATCCTCCCCTTCTTGCATTTGAGTCGTCCGCGACTCAAGCTCATCTTCTTCTCCCAAATATGGCTTCAAATCTGCAATGTTAAATGTGGGACTAACCCAAAATTCGCAGGCAACTCGAGTTTATATGCATTATCATTAATCCTTTCTAACACTTTGAATGGACCATCAGCTCGAGGTAACAATTTAGACTTTCTCAAATCAGGAAACCTATCCTTTCGCAAATGTAACCAAACTAAATCACCAGGTTCAAAAGTGATAGTTTTCTTTCCCCTACTACCAGCAAGTTTATACTTGGCATTCATGCAGTCTATATTCTTCTTAGTGGTTTCATGCAATTTTAAGATCAATTCAGCACGATGTTTAGCATCAAAATTCACTCGTTCCATTGAAGGAAGAGGTAATAAATCAATAGGAGCATGAGGTACAAATCCATAAACAATCTCAAAAGGGCATTTCTTAGTACTAGAATGTAGGGAACGATTATAAGCAAACTCAAAATGAGGCAAACACTCTTCCCATATTTTTATATTCTTTTTCAAAACAGCCCTAAGCATGGTAGATAAACTTCTATTTACAACCTCAGTTTGACCATCAGTTTGGGGATGACAAGTAGTTGAAAATAAAAGCTTAGTTCCCAATTTTGCCCATAACGTTCTCCAAAAATGGCTAAGAAACTTAGCATCACGATCTGAAACTATTGTGTTTGGCACACCATGCAATCTAACAATATCTCGGAAAAACAAATCAACAACATGTGTAGCATCATCACTTTTATGACAAGGTATGAAGTGTGCCATTTTAGAAAATCTATCCACAACAACAAAGATGCTATCCCTACCCTTCTTTGTTCTAGGCAGTCCTAAAACAAAGTCTATAGAAATATCCTCCCAAGGAATGCTAGGAACAGGAAGAGGCATGTACAAACCATGTGGATTAAGTCGTGACTTAGCTTTTTGACATGTCGTGCAGCGAGCAACAAAGCGCTCCACGTCTCGCCTCATCCTTGGCCAAAAGAAATGACCAGCAAGTATGTCCTCCGTCTTTTTCACTCCAAAGTGCCCCATCAGCCCGCCTCCATGCGCTTCCTGTAACAACAACAAACGAACGGAGCTAGCTGGAATGCATAACTTGTTAGCTCTAAACACATAGCCATCATTGAGGACAAATTTATTCAATGTTTTTCTGTCTTTACATTTCAGCAATACATCTTTGAAATCAGCATTATGTTCATATTGATCTTTAATCGTTTCTAATCCAAAAATTTTAAAGTCAAGTTGAGATAGAAGAGTATAACGTCTAGATAAAGCATCAGCAATAACATTATCCTTTCCCATTTTGTGTTTAATGACATAAGGAAAAGACTCAATAAATTCCATCCACTTAGCATGCCTACGGTTTAGTTTCCCTTGACTCCTAATATGCTTTAGTGATTCATGATCAGAATGGATAACAAATTCTTTGGGCCACAAATAATGCTGCCATGTTTCGAAAGTTCGTACAAGAGCATATAATTCCTTATCATAGGTAGAATAATTTAGAATAGGCCCACTCATTTTCTCACTAAAATATGCAACAGGTTTTCCTTCTTGTAACAAAACACCACCCAATCCAATCCCACTAGCATCACATTCAAGCTCAAAAGTCTTAGAAAAATCAGGAAGTTGGAGAAGAGGTGCATGCGTAAACTTATCTTTCAGTATGGTAAAGGCGTTATCTTGTGTGGTGCCCCAAGAAAAAGGCACCCCCTTCTTCGTAAGGTCATTCAATGGAGCAGCAATGGTACTGAAATCCTTCACAAAGCGACGATAGAACCCAACCAGCCCTAGAAAGCTCCGCACCTGTGTGATGGTCTTTGGTACAGGCCACCCCTGAACAGCCTCTACCTTGGCTTGATCAACTTCAATTCCCTGTGGAGTAACAACATAGCCAAGGAAAGAGACTCGATCCGTGCAAAAGGTACACTTCTCAGGATTACCAAATAATCGTGCCTCACGCAAAGCATTAAAAACAGCATGTAAGTGATCAAGATGTTCATCCATGGATTTGCTATAAATCAATATATCATCAAAATACACAACAACAAATTTTCCAATGAATGCACGCAAAACCTCGTTCATTAATCTCATGAAGGTGCTAGGTGCATTAGTTAACCCAAAAGGCATGACTAACCACTCATATAAACCGAACTTAGTTTTGAAATCAGTTTTCCATTCATCTCCTAGTTTCATGCGAATTTGGTGATAACCACTACGCAAATGAACTTTTGAGAACACAACAGAACCACTCAATTCATCAAGCATATCATCTAAGCGTGGAATAGGATGATGATATCGAATGGTTATATTGTTGATTGCTCTACAATCCACACACATACGCCATGATCCATCCTTTTTAGGTACTAGAATAACTGGAACAGCACAAGGACTAAGAGACTCATGTACATAACCTTTGTCAAGTAGTTCTTGTACTTGGCGCTGAATCTCCTTTGTTTCTTCTCGATTTGTCCTGTATGGTGCACGGTTGGGCAATGAAGCACCGGGAATGAGGTCAATCTGGTGCTCAATCCCTCGAAGTGGTGGTAGTCCTGGTGGTATTTCACTTGGAAACACATCAGAATATTCCTGCAAAATGTTAGCAACAGCAGGAGGCAAAGAATGTTGCACATCGTAAAGGGAAAACAAAGCATCTTTGCATACCAAAGCATCGGCAACAGAGGTGGAAGCAATCAGTTCATTAATATCAGATTTCGTAGCAAACAAGCATTTTCCCTTCAGAGATATCTCATTTTTCTTATCAAACACAGATTTGGCATTGTTATTGTTCTCAATGTTAGCATGGTCCTGATATTTAGTTTTCCTAGCTCTAGCAACATCATCTTGCACAATAGCTTCAAGAGACATAGGATGCAACAAAATTTTTTTATCGTGGTAAAGAAAAGAATACTGATTTAATCTACCATGATGCATAGAATCTCTATCAAACTGCCAAGGTCTTCCTAGCAGAATATTACAAGCTTGCATAGGCACAACATCACATTCAACGACATCCTTATATGATCCAATAGTAAAATTGATTCGCACAAGTCTAGTTACCTTTGCCTTATCGCTGTTGTTTAACCATTGAATGTAATAGGGATGTGGGTGCGGTTTGGTGCTTAGTGCCAGCTTGGTCACCATGTCATTGCTGGCCAAGTTGTTGCAGCTACCTCCATCAATGATCATACGGCAAGATCGCTCTTTGACGACACACTTTGTTTGGAATAATGTGTGCCTTTGATTTTGTTCCGCTTTCTCCATTTGTGCACTAAGCACACGCTGCACAATGAGACTATCATAGCGCGCTGCATCTTCTGCACCAATATGCTCTTCTTGATGTTCATCGCTACCTGCATAGTCAGCTGCAAGCAAAACACATGTATCGTCATCAAAATCGCTAGTAGATGAGTACTCACTGTCATCTTTAACAATTAGAACACGTTTGCTTGGGCAGTCACGCTGCACATGGCCAAAACCCTTGCACTTGTGACATTGAACGTCTCTAGATCGTCCGGTAGATGCTACGGAAGAAGCACTCCCGGTGGGCTTTTGGGTGGTCTTTACTGCTGAGCTAGTGGAAGAAGCACGTGGCTTGTTGCCGGAAGAAGAAGGTGCTGCTCGACTTGGTGAAGAAGATGGCGGGGAAGCACGCCCAGTCGAAGGAGTAGTCGTGCGTGGTTGCCATGAGCTAGTCTTTCCTGCAGAAATTTTAGTTCTAGAGCTAGCTCGTCGTCCCTGCACTTCCCTTTCAGCTTTACAAGCAAGATAAAACAAACGGGTAACATTATTGTAATCTTTATAAGCAAGTATGTCCTGAATTTCACGGTTTAAACCACCCAAAAATCTAGCCATAGCTGGTTCCTCATCCTCGTCTAAATTACAACGCAACATACCCATTTGTAATTCCTGAAAATACTCTTCTACACTTTTAGCTCTCTGTCTCAATTGTTGTAACTTATTTAACAAATCACGTGCATAGTAAGAAGGAACAAATCTAGCCCGCATGAGCCGTTTCAAAGCATCCCAAGTTTGTGGTATGTTATTAGGATTTTTCTTGCCATGTTCTATCCACCAAATAGAAGCAAAATCAGTAAACTCACTAGTGGCTGCTCTAACTCTTGCGTTTTCAGGAAACTCATGACATGCAAATTTTTTATCAACAAAAATCTCCCAAGTAATATATGCATCAGGGTCATATTTACCATCAAAATGAGGTATCTTAAATTTGATCTTGTTAAAAGTATCTTCATGATTGCGTAACTCACGCCGACGATGTCCACCTATGCCTTGACGATTGCGTTGTAGCCGGCACCGTGGCCTAGCTTCCTCATCTTCCCCAATCTCCGTATCTGCAGAATAGTCATCTTCATTGTCACGTACAATACTAGGAGCATTGCTCACCCGTCCATCTGCGGTGTGTCCATGATCCCTCTCCTCAAGGCGCTGCAGGATGGCTCCAATAGAGGTGTTCAATGTTTGAATGGAAACCTCCAACGTGCTGATTTTGGTGTTGGTGTCGATCTGCATATTTTCCAATTGACCAAGACGGTCACTGGTAACACGAAAATCCTCATCGTGCGCTTCTATGTGTAGCCGCATTTGGCGTTTGAAGTGTTGTATAATTCCCTGTGTGCGAGGTGAATGCACGTCTTCATTTGTATTTGCTCCTCGTGCCATGGTTAGTAGAAAAAAAAACAATCCAATATGAAAGGGTAACGTTATCCCTAGCTACAAAGGTACTGGTGGAGATAACTCGCTCACTCTCAACCTGTTCAATCAAGCTCTTACCTGTTCTTACAAAGCTCAGCAAGGAGGTGATGGCAACCAGCAAGTAATGAACAACTTCAAGAGCAGGTGTCAATCTATGGCTTTAGGTGGCTGAACTAGCACAAGGAGCAAACTTTCACCACGTTAATCATAAGAAGCTGAATAAATATTCTACGACAGTACTGTGCTGATCTTAGTCTAGATCGTACTAGAGACGTGAGCCGAGACACCAATGTCGTCACCAAAAACACCCCAAACAACAATCTGATTTTTTTTTTCCTTTTTTTGTTGGGGTGGTCACCCAAACTCTCTCTAGATGGAATCAGGAAACCCTAGAACAAAATTTGCACATGCAGCTTTTGATCTTGCACTTGCCTTTTTTTTCTTCTCTAATTGCTTGTGGCTTTTGTGCGGATTTTGATTTTGCACTTGCCTTTTTCTTGTTATCAAACTCAAATTACTAATCTGACTCAAACTCGAAGTAGCAATCTGATTCGAACTCGAACTAGTAATCAGACTCAAACTCGAACTAGCAATCCGACTCAAACTCGAAGTAGCAATCTGATTTGAACTCGTAATCCGACTCAAACTCGAACTAGCAATCCGATTCAAACTCAAAGTAGCAATATGATTTGAACTCGTAATCCGACTCAAACTCGAACTAGTAATCCGACTCAAACTCGAAGTAGCAACTCAAACTAGTAATCTGACTCAAACTCGAACTATGAATCTGACTCGAACTAGGTGACCAAATGTGACACGAACTCGAAACTCTAGTGGTGCAAAACTAAAGACCAGCAACTTGACTCGTCGAAGCAACCATGAACTCAACAAGTCTTGACTAAGTGGAGAAAGTAAAAGGCACAATGGTCTAGGAATAATGGAAAAAAACAGATCTGGTATTTTTTTGGGCTTTTTCTGGACTATAGGATGATAACAGTGGAAAGAAAAGTAATGGTAGCACACTCACCGATTAACCTTGCTCTGATTACCACTTGATAGGATCTTGGTTCCCGATCTTTCGATGAGAATAGGAGGGTTCGATTTGTGGAGAAGAAGATGTTGGCGATCCGACTACACCGTCCCCAAGACGATGCGCCTTAGCGATCGGTACACCGACTCCGAAGTTGTATTGATCTTGCTGGCGCACAATCAACCTGACCACGAGGGCCTTTGTTCCTGCAAGCAATCGAAGAACACGCAAGAACAAGAAGAACAAGCACTTATCTGTTGAATCAATCTAAAGTGGGGTCTGGATACAAGTAGACAGGCGATCTAGTCGACACGCGCGTGTACAAGGAAGCAGCAGAAGCTAACTTACGAATAAACAAAACCCACCAGCTAATGAGGGCAGCTGCTACTATTTATTACCTCTCTAGGGTCGTGAGAAACCCTAATCACGAGTCCCTAATGGACTCCAAACGATACATGGGCCATGGGCCCAATTTTGGTGATGCAGCACCATGGACAGAAAAAGGTCTTGGTATTAAAATAACGATTGCGGCCGACTCCGAATAGATATGGACATGAGGACAGATCCTTTGAAAGTAGACTTGATAATCTTTCCAGGAAGTACTTGAACGCCCGGATCAGAGTCCGTATGAAATCGTGGTGGCCGTCACAAGTTGGTGTTGTTCTGCTGTCCAAATCCTGTCCGCGCGAATTCCCTTCCCATTGGCTCCTCTCCATTGTTCCTAAGCAAAACCAGAAAGAAAGTAGTTCCACGGTCTAGATAAGATGGACATAAGGCCAAGAACGAGTTCATCTCATAGTTTAGTTGACGTGCACGAGCGCGAGTGATCGGACCAGAAACCGGTAGCTGAGTTGGTGTGGATGTATCGAGGGTGTTGATGTCCTCATCAGTGGTGTCCCATTCACAAGACAGGCAGCCACAGTTTGGAAGACTACCGGGAGGTCCAAAACCTTGCCGAGCGCTACAACAAGTGCCGGGAAGAATCTCCTTTCCGACAGAGGGAAGGAAAGCAAAAAGTCGACGAAGCTCCGGCTGAAGAGGAGTTAGGGTTCCAGGATCCCAAAAAGGTCCTGAAGGCCGTCTACACCTCAGTCGACGATGATTCTGACGTCTCTGACAACGAGCGTCGGAAGACCATGAACACCATTTTTGGTGGATCATGGGATATCACCTCCCGTCGCGTCATCAAGACTATGCGTCGGGATATGGCTGCTGTAGCTCCTACAGTTAGGCCGGAACCTCACCGAAAGTGGATGGACACAGTCATCACTTTTGATGCTTCGGATTGTCCCCGGAGCATGGTTGGAGCAAGACAGTTACCCTTGATGGTATCTCCTACCATCAATAACATCCAGCTCCACCACGTCATGGTAGACGAAGGTTCGGGGCTAAACCTCATCAGCTTCGAAGCTTTCACTAAGCTTCAGCTCCGACCTTCGGACCTCCACCCCTCTCGACCTTTCTCTGGAGTAGGTCCGGAGGCCATCACCCCACTCGGAGCTATTACTCTCCCTGTTACCTTCGGGACACGGGAGAAGTACCGTACCAAGAAGTTGGTCTTCGACGTCGCGCAGATCAACTTACCCTTCAATGCCATCTTGGGTAGACCTGCCTTGTACAAATTCATGGCGGCTGCTCATTATGGCTATCTGGTGTTGAAGATGCCAACGCCAGTAGGCGTTCTCCGGATCCGCGGAGATCGCACCGCCGGAGTAACTGCACAGGAAGAACTCCATGCGCTCACCACAGCGCAAGAGGAGGACTCCAGGCAGGAGCAAGCTCCAAAACCTCCGAGCATTCGCCAACGAGGCTCGACTTCTGCACCTCGAGTGCAGCCAAGCAGCGACACCGACATTCCCGTCAAAGTCGTCCAAATTGGTTCCGATGCCGCTCAAACCACCCGTATATCAGGAGGATTGAACGACAAATAGGAACTCGCGCTCATCACTTTCCTCCGGGCTAACGTCGACGTGTTTGCTTGGCAACCGTCACAAATGCCTGGGATCCCCAGGGAAGTGATTGAGCACAATCTGAAGATCTACCCCGATGCTCGGCCTGTGCATCAGAAGCCTCGGAAGCAATCCGTAGAGCGACAGAAATTCATCCGACAAGAAGTAAAGAAGTTGCTCGAAGCCGGATTCATCCGAAAAGTCTTCCATCCAAAATGGCTGGCAAACCCAGTCGTTGTGCCCAAGGACGGCGGGAAGCTTCGGATGTGCATCGACTACACCACACTAAATAAGGCATGTCCAAAAGATCCATTCCCATTACCTAGAATAGATCAGATAGTGGATTCCACCTCCGGGTGTGAATTACTGTGTTTCCTAGATGCATATTCTGGATATCATCAAATCAGGATGTCTAGGGAAGATGAAGAGCATACTTCATTCATCACAGAAGATGGATTGTATTGTTACACAGCCATGCCCTTTGGTCTCAAGAACGCAGCTTCAACTTTTGTACGAGCTATGTACAAAACTTTTGAAGAACTTATTAGAGACATAGTGGAAGTGTACGTCGATGACATCGTGGTCAAGGTCAGGAACAAGGAGTCACTCCTTGACACCTTACAGGCTGTCTTCAACAAGCTGCGGGCCACCCGCACAAAGCTAAACCCAGACAAGTGTGTCTTCGGGGTTAGCTCCGGAAAACTTCTTGGTTTCCTGGTAAGTCACCGGGGCATAGAAGCTAATCCGGCGAAGATTAAGGCCATTGAAGACATGCGGCCACCAACCCGCATCAAAGACGTCCAAAAATTAACTGGATGTCTAGCAGCCCTCAACCGGTTCATCTCAAGACTGGCGGAACGGGCACTTCCTTTCTTCAAGTTATTGAGGAAGTCCGGACCATTCCAATGGTCCGAAGAAGCAGAGAAGGCATTCCAGGAGCTGAAACAATTCCTCACCACCCTACCAATTCTGGTAGCTCCGAACCCTGGTGAGCCTTTATTGCTTTATATCTCAGCTACTCACGAAGTCGTCAGTATGGTTCTGGTTGCGGAGAGACCAGAACTACCCCACACTCAGGAATCCAGACCCCTCCGAGAGGGTCCGGAGGTTCTTTAAAGTGAGTCTGGGTCCCAGCTCCCAGATTCAAATCCACAAGAAGTAACTTCAGGAGACCCAGACCCCTCCGGGAGGGTCCAGGTCCCTTCTGAAGAAGCTCTGGGTTCCTCAAATCAGAACCCGGAGGTCCCCGAAGAAAATCCGGACCCTTCCGAGAAGGTCCGGGTCAGTAAAGAGGAAGCTCCGGACCCCTCCGGGAGGGTCCGGACCATTCAACGCCCGATGTACTTCATTAGTGAAGTACTACATGATGCCAAGACTCGATACCTAGAGGTGCATAAGCTGCTCTATGCAGTTCTTAGTGCCTCCAGGAAGCTTCGCCATTACTTCCAAGCTCACTTCGAGCAATTTTGCATAATCCCAATTCAACTGGGAATATTGCAAAATGGGCAGCGGAATTGGCTGAATTTGATCTTGAATTTATTTCAAGGCAAGCAGTCAAGAGTCAAGCATTGGCAGATTTTATGGCAGAATGGACTCCCTCTCCATCAAATCCTGGGGGCCCCAGTGAGCAGAAGATGGAGCATCAAGCTCCAACCTTCACCAAGCCTCACTGGACTCTCTACTTCGACGACTTCATGCAGAAGCAGGGGGCCGGAGCTGGAATCCTTCTCCTTGCACCGACCGGGGAGAAGGTGAAATACATGGTACACCTTGACTTCAAGGCAACCAACAACATGGCAGAGTATGAAGCACTCATCTATGGACTAAAGGTGGCACTGTCATATGGTGTCAAACAATTGCTGGTCAAGGGAGATTCATAGCTCATCATTAAGCAGGTGAAGGGTGAATGCTCCTGCAATAATCTCCAGCTAGCTGCTTACCTCCTTGAAGTCCAGAGGCTTCAGAAGGACTTTGAAGTCCTAGATCTCCACCATGTTCAGCGTGCCCACAACGCTGAAGCCGACGAACTCTCGACGAAAGCGTCAACCGGAGCTCCAGCTCCTGATGGAACTTTTGTCCGGAGATTGTCGAAACCCACAGCTCAGCCTGCCGAACTGAGCGAAGGGGGCGAGATCAGCATCCCGAAGCTGATGGTCCCGATGCCCTGTTACCATGGCAGCCATCAAGGGTCGTAGGTGCTGCCGGAAGCTCCGAGCAACCCAGCACGCAAGACTCAAATGCTCAAGTTAGTTCCGATGCATGGATCTCAGAGATCCGGAACTACTTGAAAGACAACATCCTTCCTGATGATGATGTATCCGCTGACCGGATAGTCAGATTGGCTAAAAGATACACGTTGGTAGAAGGGGATCTCTAACGGCACGGTGCCAACAGCATCCTAATGCGGTGCATCACAAGGGAAGAAGGTTGCGAGCTCCTCGCAGAAATCCATGGAGGCGAGTGTGGGAACCACACGTCTTCCCGCACGTTGGTTGGTAAAGCCTTTCGGCATGGCTTCTACTGGCCTACAGCACTCCAGGATGCAACTGAGCTGGTGAAGAAATGCGAAGCATGTCAATTTCATGCAAAGCAAATTCACACTCCGGCTCAGCCCTTACAAATGATACCTCCTACATGGCCCTTCGCTGTGTGGGGGATGGACATCTTGGGACCTTTTCCAAGATCCGTCGGAGGTTACAAGTTCCTGTACGTCGCCATTGACAAGTTCACCAAGTGGCCGGAAGCAACTCCAGTTGTGACAATCGACAAGCAATCTGCTATCAACTTTCTGCAGTCCATTGTATGCAGATTTGGAGTCCCAAATAAAATCATCACTGATAATGGGACCCAATTCACAAGCTCCGCATTCCAAGGATATTGCGAAGACCTCGACATACAAGTTTGTTACGCCTCCGTAGCTCATCCAGCCAGCAATGGCGAAGCCAAGAGAGCAAATGCTGAAATCCTTAAATGACTTAAAACGCGCACTTATGAGCGCTTGAAAAAACATGGAGCCAACTGGATCGAAGAGCTTCCGCCCACTCTATGGGCCAACAGGACATCTCCAAACCGGTCAACCGGAGAGACACCCTTCTTTCTGGTGTACGGAGCTGAAGCAATCCTTCCTCTGGAAATCACCTTGGGTTCACTTCGGGTCCGGACCTTCGACGAAGCCGCGCAGGACCAGCTCCGACGTGAAGACCTAGACCTCCTTGAGGAGGGAAGGTGCCAAGCAGCTGTTCAGAATGCCCGATATCGTCAAGCCCTACGGCGTTATCACCAGCGGCATGTACACAACCGACAGCTCGAGGAAGGCGATCTGGTGCTACGGAGAATACTATCCAGAGAAGGGTTAAACAAACTCTCCCCCGGCTGGGAGGGGCCCTTCCGAGTGATTAAAGTATCCCGTCCTGGAAGCGTTTGCTTGGCTACTGAGGATGGGACACCTCTCCCAAATCCTTGGAACATCGAGCACCTCCGTAAGTTCTACACTTAATACCACGGAGGTGAGTCTTGAGTAACTTGAGATGTATGTTATAGAGTCATTGTTCAGAGTCGGGTAGTTCCTCCGGGAGAGCAGCCGGACCTTTCCCGAAAGGTCCGCAAAACTCATGCAACACTTGTCACAGTCCCAGGACTAAAAGTGTCGCTAACTACCCTGGGTCAAACAAGAAATGAAACACCCTTAGCCTGGTTCCGTACCCTAAGAGTGTACTTGTTTCCCCTGTACCCCGGACCTATAATGAAAGACATTTTCATGTGAAATAGACTCCACGTGCATTTATTTTGTACAGGCTCAACATTTTTATTTTTCTCTTTCTTGTCTATAACAAAGACGTGCAATTCTTAAGAAATTTTAGTTCGACCGGTTTATATACGATTCGAGTTGTATTGTCAATTCTTTTGAATTCAGATATTGTTCATGGCCAACTCGCCTGAAAGCCGCCAAGCCAACCTAGGGCTGGAGTGTACTATCGACTTAGCCTGGTCAAGCACCCTAAGTACACCACTCTACCTACACCCCGGCAGGCCGAAGTAAGGCGGATCTGTGTACAGTTGGATCTAAAAGAAAAGACAACACATTCGGTTGTATTTAGAATCGCGTTTGACTTAAAATCTTCTTGAGAGTCATAAGCCGCAGCAAAGTTATAGACAAGAAACAAATTTTACTATTTTTCTTGGCTTAAGTGTGCAGGAAAAATAAAATCTACGTTGATGGAGAAAAGCCGGAGCTAACTAAACTCGGACTCCCCTAAGGGGGCCAGCCGTCGATGCCGAATAAAAGATGGTGACAAGACCTTGCAAATGGAGTCTGCTGCCAACAAACTGAGTGTTGGCAGAGGTCACTCCCGGAGTTACTAAGCTCCGACACCCTGGAGGGTTAGCTATCGATGCTCTATGCGTTGATAGAGACTATTGCCGGAGCTACTAAGCTCCAGCGATAGACAATGCCGGAGCTTCTAAGCTCCAACAACCTCAGGGGGCCTTCACTATCGAAGACTTCGAACCTAAATTCTACAAGTTTGGAGCAAAAGAGTCTTCAACAATGCACAATATCCTCATGGTACACGTTCACAATCAAATTGTGTACATCTACCAGGGGGCCAAGTGAAGATAAAAGTGTTGAAGACAAAAAAGTGAAATTCGCAAAATGTGGGGATTTCATTTATCTGGAGACAAGAGATTACATCTGGAGACAAGGGATTACAAAATTGAGGAAGAAGAAGAGAAAATACAAGTGAGAATTACAGAGATGGTCCTAGATCCTATGGAAGAATTGGGCGACCTTCTGGGCGACCTCTGATACGCTGGCTCGGATAGCTTCACCTTCTCCTTCGATGGGGCCTTCAAGCACCGGGTCCAGAGGAAATTGGGAGTTCCGGCTGGTGTAGCACGTCAGCACATACTCTGCGACGTTCTTCGCCAGGGATTGCCCCTCAACCTCCAGTTGGTCTGCGATGACATCGCCCACCTTGGAGAGCTTGCTACTTGCTGCGCTCAACGCCTGCAGCGCTAGGTCTGACTCCGACTTCGGATCATCCGGGCGCACGGGGCTGAAACCCATCGGTGTCAGGGCATCATTGGCCTTGCTCAAAAACTCCCAAATCTGTAGGGAGTCCTCAGCCCTCAAGCCCTTCATCTCTTCCAGGGATCTTCTGGCCGCCACCAGTTCAGAATTCTCATGGGCAAGGCGCTCAACTTCCTTGGCGTTTTGCTGAATCTTTTCAGCAACCCGCCTTTCGAGTTTTTCGAGCTCCTCCTCCCGGAGGTGCATCTCGTTTCGGCGGTCAACCAGGTCCTTCTCCCTACCCTTCACTTTCTTCTCCCGGGCAGCAAGGGCACACTCTTGTTCGTAGAGTTCCTGCCCTCGCACCCAGGTCTTCTCCTCTTCCTCTTGGCAGCGCTCTTCCAATTTCTTGGTGCGCTCCTCGAGGCCCTTGTCAGCCAGAGCTACTTTCTCGGCGAGCTCCTCTTCCCTCCTCAGGACGTCATCTCGTAGCTCTAGGAGTTTCTGCTCTTCATCCTCGAGCCATCTCTCCCTCTCTTCAAGTGCCTCTCGGCGCTTGATGAGTGTGGTGTTAATGGCCTCAAGCTGTTCGTGGCGTGCATCGACCACATTATTGGCAGCTTTGGCCTGATCGTAGATCTCCTGGGATTGAGCGTCGAGGGCATGAGTCATACTCTCCCTGTCATCCAGTGCCCCAGTACTCCAGGCGGATCTTCTCCCGTTTGATCCACTCCTTGTCATCCGCTAGCCTCGACTGCGCCAGCTTGGTCTCGAAGTAGAGCCGGTTACGCCACCGCCTAAGGGTTTGGCGCTCCTCTTCAAGAGCCTTGCTGTCGTGGAAGAAGGCCAGTTGGACCTGACGCAGACTGGAACATGCGTTGTCAATGGACAGCGACAGCAGGATGGATTCCGGACCTGCTGGGGTCTCCTCCGCTGGTTCCAGCGGGTCCTCAGATACAAAAATTGGGTCCCACTCTACAAGAGTGGTCCCCTGGGTCTCCATGGCACTAGGGCCATCCTCCGGGATGGCCTCAGTCGCCATCGAAGAAGGCCCCGCCACCAAATCTTCATTCACCCCCTTAGGCTGGGGGCCAACAACTTCGCTGGGGCACTCCGGCTCGGCCGCAGGTACCTCCGACGTCATCACTTCCGGAGCAGGAGCCGCTACAGGCTCCGGTCTAGACACCTCTTCTGACGGAGGCTCAAGCTCCGTCACCTCTTCAACCACCGGCTCAGGAGCCGGGAGATCTTCAACGTCGCTCGGTCCTGTGGCCGGAGCTCCAACAATGACCGGCTCAACGGCTGGTGCTTCGGAGGTAGCCGGCCCAACTGCCGGAACTACCTCAGTTTCCGGCTCACATGCCGGGGCTTCAGTCACCTCCGGCTCAACCGCCGGGGCTTCAACAATTTCCGGCTCAGAGGCCGGGATTACTTCTTCCTCCGGCTCAACAGCCGGAGCTTCCATCATCGCAGCACCAGAACCCGGGGCTTCAACCTCCGGGACATGTGCCGCTGGCATGTCTTCACTCCCGTGGTCCGGCGCTACCACGGGAACTTCTGGGGACGAGTCGAGGTCCATGACCACGACAGCCGGCGCCGGAGCTGTCGCAGCCTCAGCCACCACTTGGGGCGATGCCGGGACAGGAGCAGAAGCTCCCACCCTCACGGCCTCAGACACTGTGGCCGAGGGTGGAGCCTCACTCTCCTTCTTGGAGACGCTGCAGATGATGAACGAAGAAAATTAAAATAGTTGCTTCAATTAAAACAACTGTCCAAGGTAGAAATCAAAAATTACCTTGGGAGGCTTCCGCACCAGCTTGCGCGGAGCCTTTTTCCAGGGCGTTCTGGGCTAGCCACAGCCGGCGCAGAAGCTCCAGAAGGCCCCCCCGGAACTCGTCGCGGCCACAGGTGTTTCCTGGGTTGAGGCTCCTCTCGATCGGGAAGAACCCCCGGACCTGGAGGCCTCCATCGGCCCAGGAGCTGGAGTTGTTCGACCGGAGCTAACACCCCGGAAGGACCCCACTGCGGGAACACCTGCACTCCGAGAGGACCCCACCGCGGGAACAGTCGCGTTCCGGGATGACCCCACTACGGGAACAGTTGCCGCAGCTGCAGAGGACCTTCCCCTCCGGGGAGAAGGAGCCGATGCAGAAGTAGCGGGCCCGACGGACCTTCCGTCAGCATACTGCAACTTCCTCTTCCGGCTCACTGGTTCTTCCGCCAGCTCCTTGCCCTTGCCGACGACTTCTCCCCTCGGCTTAGGAGCAGAGCCGGAGCCATCCTTGGGTACTCCAGGGATCGCTACCCCGGAGGTTGGTCTTCTCTCGACAACACCAAGGTCGTCAAGTACGGGCATCTTTCGCCGGAGCTCCCTGCTGAACTCCACTTCCACGTTTAGAGGGAGGAAGGCTGATGGGGGAGTCAAGTCATCACCGTCGACGTCGATGTCGTGCTGGAATTTCTTGTGGTGGAACTCCAAGGTTTTCCCCACCATGTTGGACTTCAACCCAGTCTCGACCCGGTCGTCGTCCATCACGCTGTTAGGGCCCAAGCGAGTTTCTCCCTCCTCTTCAGCGGTGCCCACCTGTTGATCAGGAAATTGCAAAATACCGCCTAAGGAGTCAATCCTCCCTCCACGCATTGGCGGATCCTGGTCAAGGCAGGGTCAAAAGCTTCCGCCAGCACCGGAGCTTCACTCCAGATCGTCGTGTCGATGCCGGGCAGACTATCGGGCAGCTCCAGCCTCTCGTGCTCCTCCACCCTGACGACTATCCAGTGTTTCTTCCAGTCATCCCACTTCCCAGAAGGAAACGACCGGAGGTACTTGAATGGGCACTTCTTGCGCTTCACGAAGTAGTAGAAGCCAAGGTACTCATTGCTTCGGCCGGTGGTGTGGACGGTGAAGAAGGTACGGAAGAGTTCGATGCATGGGGGGATGCCCACCCACATCTCACAGAAGTGGACGAAGATAGACACGAGGAGAATGGAGTGAGGGCCAAGGTGATATAACTGCAGACCATAGAAGTCTAGCAGCATCAAGAAAAAGGAAGAAAAAGGCGGGATCAATCCCACCATGGCGTACGAGCAAAAGTACACCATTTCGCCGGCGTGCTCCTTCTCGAAGGGGAGCTCTCCGCCGGCACGGACTGAGCGGTTGAAGAAGTCCAAGGACCACCCCATGAGGGCCCGGACCTTCTTCAAATCGCCGTCAGTCTTCAAGCGACTCTCGTGGAGACCCAACTCCATCGCGGCACAGCTAGGCAAGATGATGAGGACATCAACACCCTCGATACATCCACACCAACTCAGCTACGGTTTCTGGTCCGATCACTCGCGCTCGTGCACGTCAACTAAACTATGAGGTGAACTCGTTCTTGGCCTTATGTACATCTTATATAGACCGTGGAACTACGTGCTTTCTTGTTTTGCTTAGGAACAATGGAGAGGAGCCAATGGGAAGGGAATTCGCGCGGACGGGATTTGGACAGCAGAACAGCACCAACTTGTAACGGCCACCACGATTTCGTACGGACTCCGATCTGGGCGTTTAAGTACTTCCTGGAAAGATTATCAAGTCTAATTTCAAATGGATCTGGCCTCATGTCCATATCTATTCGGAGTCGGCCGCAATAGTTATTTTAATACAAAGACCTTTTTTTTGTCCAGGGTGCTGCATGACCAAAATTGGGCCCATGGCCCATGTATCGTTTGGAGTCCGTTAGGGACTCGTGATTAGGGTTTCTCACGACCCTAGGGAGGTAATAAATAGTAGCAGCCGCCCTCATTAGCTGGTGGGTTTTTGTTTATTCGTAAGTTAGCTTCTGCTGCTTCCTTGTACACGCGCGTGTCGACTAGATCGCCCATCTACTTGTATCCAGAACCCCACTTTAGATTGATTCAACAAATAAGTGCTTGTTCTTCTTGTTCTTGCGTGTTCTTCGATTGCTTGCAGGAACAAAGGCCCTCGTGGTCAGGTTGATTGTGCGCCAGCAAGATCAATACAACTTCGGAGTCGGTGTACCGATCGCTAAGGCGCATCGTCTTGGGGATGGTGTAGTCGGATCGCCAACGTCTTCTCCTCCACAAATCGAACCCTCCTATTCTCATCGAAAGATCGGGAACCAAGATCCTATCAAGTGGTAATCAGAGCAAGGTTAATCGGTGAGAGTGCTACCATTACTTTTCTTTCCGCTGTTATCATCCTATAGTCCAGAAAAAGCCCAAAAAAAATACCAGATCTGTTTTTTTCCATTATTTCTAGACCATTGTGCCTTTTACTTTCTCCACTTAGTCAAGACTTGTTGAGTTCATGGTTGCTTCGATGAGTCAAGTTGTTGGTCTTTAGTTTTGCACCACTAGAGTTTCGAGTTCGTGTCACATTCGGTCACCTAGTTCGAGTCAGATTCGTAGTTCGAGTTTGAGTCGGATTACTAGTTTGAGTTTGAATCAGATTGCTACTTCGAGTTTGAGTCGGATTACTAGTTCGAGTTTGAGTCGAATTACAAGTTCAAATCATATTTCTAATTTGAGTTTGAGTCGGATTGCTAGTTCGAGTTTGAGTCAGATTACGAGTTCAAATCAGATTGCTACTTCGAGTTTGAGTCGGATTGCTAGTTCGAGTTTGAGTCTGATTACTAGTTCGAGTTCAAATCAGATTGCTACTTCGAGTTTGAGTCAGATTAGTAATTTGAGTTTGACAACAAGAAAAAGGCAAGTGCAAAATCAAAAGCCGCACAAAAGCCACAAGCAATTAGACAAGAAAAAAAAAGGCAAGTGCAAAATCAAAAGCCGCACAAAAGCCACAAGCAATTAGAGAAGAAAAAAAAAGGCAAGTGCAAGATCAAAAGCCGCATGTGCAAATTTTGTTCTAGGGTCTCCTGATTCCATCTAGAGAGAGTTTGGGTGACCACCCCAACAAAAAAAAAAACGAAAAAAAAAGAAAGAAAAAAAACTCAGATTGTTGTTTGGGGTGTTTTTGGTGACGACATTGGTGTCTCGGCTCGCGTCTCTAGTACGGTCTAGACTAAGATCAGCACAGTACCGTCATAGAATATTTATTCAGCTTGTTGTGATTAACGTGGTGAAAGTTTGCTCCTTGTGCTAGTTCAGCCACCTAAAGCCATAGATTGACACCTGCTCTTGAAGTTGTTCATTACTTGCTGGTTGCCATCACCTTCTTGCTGAGCTTTGTAAGAACAGGTAAGAGCTTGATTGAACAGGTTGAGAGTGAGCGAATTATCTCCACCAGCACCTTTGTAGCTAGGGATAACGTTACCCTTTCATATTGGATTTTTTTTCTACTAACCATGGCAGGAGGAGCAAATACAAATGAAGACGTGCATTCACCTCGCACACGGGGAATTATACAACACTTCGAACGCCAAGTGCGGCTACACGCAGAAGCGCTTGATGAAGATTTTCGAGTTACCAGTGACCGCCTTGGTCAATTGGAAAATATGCAGATCGACACCAACACCAAAATCAGCACGTTGGAGAGTTCCATTCAAAAATTGAACACCTCTATTGGAGCCATCCTGCAGCGCCTTGAGGAGAGGGATCGTGGACGCACCGCAGATGGACAGGTGAGCAATGCTCCTAGTATTGTACGTGACAATGAAGATGACTATTCTGCAGATACGGAGATTGGGGAAGATGAGGAAGCTAGGCCACGGCGCCGGCTACAACGCAACCGTCAAGGCATAGGTGGACATCGTCGGCGTGAGGTATGCAATCATGAAGATACTTTTAACAAGATCAAATTTAAGATACCTCATTTTGATGGTAAATATGACCCTGATGCATATATTACTTGGGAGATTTCTGTTGATCAAAAATTTGCATGTCATGAGTTTCCTGAAAACGCAAGAGTTAGAGCAGCCACTAGTGAGTTTACTGATTTTGCTTCTGTTTGGTGGATAGAACATGGCAAGAAAAATCCTAATAACATACCACAAACTTGGGATGCTTTGAAAGAGCTCATGCGGGCTAGATTTGTTCCTTCTTACTATGCACGTGATCTATTAAATAAGTTACAACAATTGAGACAGGGAGCTAAAAGTGTATAAGTGTATTTTCAGGAATTACAAATGGGTATGTTGCATTGTAATTTAGACGAGGATGAGGAACCAGCTATGGCTAGATTTTTGGGTGGTTTAAACCGTGAAATTCAGGACATGCTTGCTTATAAAGATTACAATAATGTTACCCGTTTGTTTCATCTTGCTTGTAAAGCTGAAAGGGAAGTGCAGGGACGACGAGCTAGCTCTAGAACTAATATTTCTGCAGGAAAGACTAGCTCATGGCAACCACGCACGACTACTCCTTTGACTGGGCGTGCTTCTCCGCCATCTTCTTCACAAAGTCGGGCAGCACCTTCTTCTTCCAGCAACAAGCCACGTGCTTCTTCCACTAGCTCAGCAGTAAAGACCACCCAAAAGCCCACCGAGAGTGCTTCTTCCGTAGCATCTACCGGATGATCTAGAGATGTTCAATGTCACAAGTGCAAGGGTTTTGGCCATGTGCAGCGTGACTGCCCAAGCAAACGTGTTCTAATTGTTAAAGATGACAGTGAGTACTCATCTGCTAGCGATTTTGATGACGATACATGTGTTTTGCTTGCAGCTGACTATGCAGGTAGCGATGAACATCAAGAAGAGCATATTGGTGCAGAAGATGCAGCGCGCTATGATAGTCTCATTGTGCAGCGTGTGCTTAGTGCACAAATGGAGAAAGCGGAACAAAATCAAAGGCACACATTATTCCAAACAAAGTGTGTCGTCAAAGAGCGATCTTGCCGCATGATCATTGATGGAGGTAGCTGCAACAACTTGGCCAGCAGTGACATGGTGACCAAGCTGGCACTAAGCACCAAACCGCACCCACATCCCTATTACATTCAATGGTTAAACAACAGCGGTATGGCAAAGGTAACTAGACTTGTGCGAATCAATTTTACTATTGGATCATATAAGGATGTCGTTGAATGTGATGTTGTGCCTATGCAAGCTTGTAATATTCTGCTAGGAAGACCTTGGCAATTTGATAGAGATTCTATGCATCATGGTAGATCAAATCAGTATTCTTTTCTTTACCACGATAAAAAATTGTGTTGCATCCTATGTCTCCTGAAGCTATTGTGCAAGATGATGTTGCTAGAGCTAGGAAAACTAAATATCAGGACCATGCTAACATTGAGAACAATAACAATGCCAAATCTGTGTTTGATAAGAAAAATGAGATATCTCTGAAGGGAAAATGCTTGTTTGCTACGAAATCTGATATTAATGAACTGATTGCTTCCACCTCTGTTGCCTACGCTTTGATATGCAAAGATGCTTTGATTTCCCTTTACGATGTGCAACATTCTTTGCCTCCTGCTGTTGCTAACATTTTGCAGGAATATTCTGATGTGTTTCCAAGTGAAATACCACCAGGACTACCACCACTTCGAGGGATTGAGCACCAGATTGACCTCATTCCCGGTGCTTCATTGCCCAACCGTGCACCATATAGGACAAATCCAGAAGAAACAAAGGAGATTCAGCGCCAAGTACAAGAACTACTTGACAAAGGTTATGTACGTGAGTCTCTTAGTCCTTGTGCTGTTCCAGTTATTCTAGTACCTAAAAAGGATGGATCATGGCGTATGTGTGTGGATTGTAGAGCAATCAACAATATAACCATTCGATATCGTCATCCTATTCCACGCTTAGATGATATGCTTGATGAATTGAGTGGTGCTGTTGTGTTCTCAAAAGTTGATTTGCGTAGTGGTTATCACCAAATTCGCATGAAACTAGGAGATGAATGGAAAACTGCTTTCAAAACTAAGTTCGGTTTATATGAGTGGTTAGTCATGCCTTTTGGGTTAACTAATGCACCTAGCACCTTCATGAGATTAATGAACGAGGTTTTGCGTGCATTCATTGGAAAATTTGTTGTTGTGTATTTTGATGATATATTGATTTATAGCAAATCCATGGATGAACATCTTGATCACTTATGTGCTGTTTTTAATGCTTTGCGTGAGGCACGATTATTTGGTAATCTTGAGAAGTGCACCTTTTGCACGGATCGAGTCTCTTTCCTTGGCTATGTTGTTACTCCACAGGGAATTGAAGTTGATCAAGCCAAGGTAGAGGCTATTCAGGGGTGGCCTGTACCAAAGACCATCACACAGGTGTGGAACTTTCTAGGGCTGGCTGGGTTCTATCGTCGCTTTGTGAAGGATTTCAGCACCATTGCTGCTCCATTGAATGACCTTACGAAGAAGGGGGTGCCTTTTTCTTGGGGCACCACACAAGATAACACCTTTACCATACTGAAAGATAAGTTGACGCATGCACCTCTTCTCCAACTTCCTGATTTTTCTAAGACTTTTGAGCTTGAATGTGATGCTAGTGGTATTGGATTGGGTGGTGTTTTGTTACAAGAAGGAAAACCTGTTGCATATTTTAGTGAGAAAATGAGTGGGCCTGTTCTAAATTATTCTACCTATGATAAGGAATTATATGCTCTTGTACGAACTTTAGAAACATGGCAGCATTATTTGTGGCCCAAAGAATTTGTTATCCATTCTGATCATGAATCACTAAAGCATATTAGGAGTCAAGGGAAACTAAACCGTAGGCATGCTAAGTGGATGGAATTTATTGAGTCTTTTCCTTATGTCATTAAACACAAAAAGGGAAAGGATAATGTTATTGCTGATGCTTTATCCAGACGTTATACTCTTCTATCTCAACTTGACTTTAAAATTTTTGGATTAGAAACGATTAAAGATCAATATGAACATGATGCTGATTTCAAAGATGTATTGCTGAAATGTAAAGATGGAAAAACATTGAATAAATTTGTCCTCAATGGTGGCTATGTGTTTAGAGCTAACAAGTTATGCATTCCAGCTAGCTCCGTTCGTTTGTTGTTGTTACAGGAAGCGCATGGAGGCGGGCTGATGGGGCACTTTGGAGTGAAAAAGACGGAGGACATACTTGCTGGTCATTTCTTTTGGCCAAGGATGAGGCGAGACGTGGAACGCTTTGTTGCTCGCTGCACGACATGTAAAAAGCTAAGTCACGACTTAATCCACATGGTTTGTACATGCCTCTTCCTGTTCCTAGCATGCCTTGGGAGGATATTTCTATGGACTTTGTTTTAGGACTGCCTAGAACAAAGAAGGGGAGGGATAGCATCTTTGTTGTTGTGGATAGATTTTCTAAAATGGCACACTTCATACCTTGTCGTAAAAGTGATGATGCTACACATGTTGCTAATTTGTTTTTCTGAGATATTGTTAGATTGCATGGTGTGCCAAACACAATAGTTTCAGATCGTGATACTAAGTTTCTTAGCCATTTTTGGAGAACGTTATGGGCAAAATTGGGGACTAAGCTTTTATTTTCAACTACTTGTCATCCCCAAACTGATGGTCAAACTGAGGTTGTGAATAGAAGTTTATCTACCATGCTTAGGGCTGTTTTGAAAAAGAATATAAAAATGTGGGAAGAGTGTTTGCCTCATGTTGAGTTTGCTTATAATCGTTCCCTACATTCTAGTACTAAGAAATGCCCTTTTGAGATTGTTTATGGATTTGTACCCCGTGCTCCTATTGATTTATTACCTCTTCCTTCAATGGAACGAGTGAATTTTGATGCTAAACATCGTGCTGAATTGATCTTAAAATTGCATGAAACCACTAAGAAGAATATAGAGTGCATGAATGCCAAGTATAAACTTGCTGGTAGTAGGGGAAAGAAAACTATCACTTTTGAATCTGGTGATTTAGTTTGGTTACATTTGCGAAAGGATAGGTTTCCTGATTTGAGAAAGTCTAAATTGTTACCTCGAGCTGATGGTCCATTCAAAGTGTTAGAAAGAATTAATGATAATGCATATAAACTCGAGTTGCCTGCGAATTTTGGGGTTAGTACCACATTTAACATTGCAGATTTGAAGCTATATTTGGGAGAAGAAGATGAGCTTGAGTCGCGGATGACTCAAATGCAAGAAGGGGAGGATGATGAGGACATCAACACCCTCGATACATCCACACCAACTCAGCTACCGGTTTCTGGTCCGATCACTCGCGCTCGTGCACGTCAACTAAACTATGAGGTGAACTCGTTCTTGGCCTTATGTCCATCTTATCTAGACCATGGAACTACGTGCTTTCTTGTTTTGCTTAGGAACAATGGAGAGGAGCCAATGGGAAGGGAATTCGCGCGGACGGGATTTGGACAGCAGAACAGCACCAACTTGTGACGGCCACCACGATTTCATACGGACTCCGATCTGGGCGTTCAAGTACTTCCTTGAAAGATTATCAAATCTACTTTCAAACGGATCTGGCCTCATGTCCATATCCATTCGGAGTCGGCCGCAATAGTTATTTTAATACCAAGACCTTTTTCTGTCCAGGGTGCTGCATCACCAAAATTGGGCCCATGGCCCATGTATCATTTGGAGTCCATTAGGGACTCGTGATTAGGGTTTCTCACGACCCTAGGGAGGTAATAAATAGTAGCAGCCGCCCTCATTAGCTGGTGGGTTTTTGTTTATTTGTAAGTTAGCTTCTGCTGCTTCCTTGTACACGCGCGTGTCGACTAGATCGCCCGTCTACTTGTATCCAGAACCCCACTTTAGATTGATTCAACAGATAAGTGCTTGTTCTTCTTGTTCTTGTGTGTTCTTCGATTGCTTGCAGGAACAAAGGCCCTCGTGGTCAGGTTGATTGTGCGCCAGCAAGATCAATACAACTTCGGAGTTAGTGTACCGATCGCTAAGGCGCATCGTCTTGAGGACGGTGTAGTCAGATCGCCAACGTCTTCTCCTCCACAAATCGAACCCTCCTATTCTCATCGAAAGATCGGGAACCAAGATCCTATCACAAGAGAAGAAAAGTGAAGCACAAGTTGGGAGTTTGATCGCAAGAACAGATGAGAGGCGTAAAGAACTCCCGACGGTGCGCACTTTCCTTCTTAAGTAAGCCCTCGCGACGCTCGGATGGAAACCTCAAGGAAAGTCGAAGATACCACCCAAAAATTTCGCCCAGCCAATGACAAGCGGGCCCGGGACCACCCCGACGATCAAGTCGAGGTTCTTACCCAGGTGAACGGTTGTCATCAAGAGGCGGGAAGTCCAAAGGCGGCGGCCTGACAAGGCGCACGGAACCGATATAGTTTTCGCATCGGGAACCGGCGACCTTCAATTGCGTGAGATCCGCACGCCAAAGATCTCATCTGCCGCACGTGGGATACGCCACGTGGCGGGGATTTAATTCTAAGTCTTTGCCAACGGCACCCTCAAAGACCTTTGAAGCCTCAGTTCAAAGGTCGCGAGGATGGACCCACCTCCAGCGGAATGACTTCCCCGGAGGTAAGTCCAGGGGGCCACTGTCGGTACCCTAGAAACCGTACACCCCTTGAGGTTATAAAGATCTCAAAGGAAAATCATCTACTTGGTTTGAAGACCCTCAAAGGCCCACATGTCAGACATAACTGGACCCGCTTCTCCAACATGGTTAATCTCCTGGTCGCCACGTGTACTACCAAATCGGAGCTATCGCCCACAAGGGGAAGCTCCGGACCATGAACCGAAATGGCACCTCCGGACTTAGCCCCTGACCGAGAGAAGCTCCGGACCTGACACGTGTCAGGTAGCCCCGGAGCTACCTGTTTCCACAGTATGCTCCGGAGCTGCCACATGTCCGATCATCGGATCTTCAGCTTCTAACCTCCGGAGACCCCGCAACGGCTCCGGATCTTCAAAGGAGAGCCAAGGACTTCAAGACCCGATTAAGTGTAATTAATACCATATTAATGACACTTAAACGGACGATCTTAATACCAATAACGGTGCTGTCAAAGCCCGTTACAGGATCATTAAGAGCAATTAAACGTGTATCAACACTAGTAACCGCCGGGGCCACATGTCGGGCCAGGCTAACCTGTAACGGCCTACCCTTGTACTATAAAAGGACATGCCGACGATACACAGGGGAACGGACACACACGTGCCTCATACGCTCATCACAAGCTCATACTGCTAATACAACACCAACACACCCGTGGAGTAGGGTATTACGCTCAGGCGGCCCGAACCACGTAAATTCTTGTGTCTCCTATTCACCTTCTTGAATCTCCGCGCGCCCATACCGAACTTCAAACTCCCCCAACACTTTGGCCTTGTAGGGAGATCTGCCGGTTCCAAACCACCGACAGTGATAAATGGATATGGTTAATGATGATGGTAAGAATATGGTATATGGATGGATAATGAATGATGGATATGAAATATTATGTTTATTTGCAATATGATGGGATTAATTCACATAGACAGTGTATGATGCTTTTTACATGTTTTAAATGTACTTTTCAGCAAATAGCAATTATTTATTATCATTCCTTGTTTAAGCTACATGCCATTATTTGCCACAATTGTTGAGTACGACATGTGCTCACCCTTGCAATTCCCACACCAACAGTTTCAGGTGATATTTGAGAGTATCCTGAGGTTAATGCAGAGTACTAGGTTGTGTGTTGCCGTCGACTTGCTTGGAGCCGCGCTATATCCCATATGCTTAGTTTGCTTAGCTTAATGCTTAGATTGTTTCCACTACAATAATTTCAGTATTAGTATTAATGATCATTAGAGTTGTAATTTGAGGATTATTGGAATTTTGTAATAAAAGTACTTAGCTATTAATTTGTGCTGTGGAAATTTTCTGTCTGTTGTTTGTGATGCACTCGTGTATGTGTGTTGAACCTCGTGGACACACATATGCGTCACAGTTGGTTCATTTTTCAGAACCGGGTGTCACAAACGCACCACATGGATCAAATGACCCACAAACAGAAGTATCTAAGACCATCCAATGGTGTACACCCTATATCAATAAAGAGGACCCAACTGGAAGTCACCCCAAGAAAGCACATACCGTTTGGATGACTTACCAGGTCGGCCGACTCCCTAGTCGGTCGACCTGGTCTTTCCTCCAAACTCAGGCAGCTTCCACGTGTTGGCTCCTCCCGGCTTGAAGAAGACGTTGATGACTGATTCACTCGCTTTTGATGATGGGAACCGACCCATCTCCAAGCTATAAATAGGACCCCTCACCTCTCACTTCAACACACACCACTTGAGCATCATTCTATTCTATACACTAGTTCTCCTAGTTCCTTACTGGAGATTAGGCTGTGGAGAGGAGTCTCTAGTCCCAAGTCCAAATTGGGAAAGGTATGGCTCATGTATCTTTTCTTATATTTGTGACTTCATGCATAATACAGATATTGTCTTTAGTTTTCTTTTATTCATATACTTTGATGAAGCGGTTCTTGTTTGATTGTGGATTCCATGTATGTGGTAGGAGTAGTCTTTATGATTTTGACATACCACTCCTAGTCTATCATCATAAACACTACAAACCCCCACTATAGTCTAATTAGTTATGATATGATCATGTTAATATGAATAACTTATGCTATGCCTCAACATTGGTTCAACAATGTTTAGGTTAGTCATTGCCTTAGAGAGGTACTTGTACTCGAGCCTCTAAAGTATTTACTTAGTATGATAGCATGGTGCTAGGATAGTAAGTAGCGTTGGATGTCTCATAGACCCACAGATTGAAGAGGTAGGCAGTAGGTGGTGACAGCCCTCTCCGTCCTTTGTAATCCTTCACGTTCGGCTATGCCACAGGCTCTTGGCAAGAGTCATCTTAGTATTGCTAGGGGTAAACTCGTGCCCGATATGTTGAACAACTTAGCATAAGGATTCACCATTAACATGCTCATTAGTACCTAACCTAGGCTATGTATATGTATATTAGAGGCATTGTAGGTGCAACTCCCTAACTCTTAGTCTAATCTCCATTAGGACCCATCTATCCTTTAGAATAGATTGCTTAGATGTGTGTCACACTACCCATATATTATAAACTTACCCCTGTCTTGATAATTGATTAGTATCCCATAGCTTGATCATAAGAGTAGTGTTTACTTTACTCTATTGCCTTCCTTTGGGATAAATACGATACCCTTTGGAATACTCTTGGGTGAAGTGCTACACAGCAGTTTTCGTGCGCTTGCGAACCTCATCTCTTTCGAGAAATGATCTGTGATGTAAGAAATGTTAACAAGCATTTCTGGCGCTGTTGTCGGGGATGATTTGTTAGTGTTTCTTAGTAGCTATCAACAAGCATTTCTGGCGCCATTGTCGGGGATGATTTGTTAGTGTTTCTTAGTAGCTGTCAATAGGGTGCGTCTCGGATATTTTATTAAATGAGATGGGCCATATAATAGCACGTCTCTTTTTACGCTCAGCCGCACCTTTCGTTTGTGAACCATCATCCTCACTTAAGTGGGCTCATCTCGTTTACCCATATCAGTGATGTCCGCCTTTGCGCTCGTCGCTAATCTTTGTCTTCTATTTGAGTTTCTTACGTAGCGGACAAGAAACTTGTCCCTCATGCCTCCTCTAGTCAACATTCAACTTGAGCCGAGACATTGTGTCAGCCATTGACAACACGACTCTCGCGTTGGAGTCCATCATAGCATTAGATGCTACACCTCTTGCCATGATCCCACTATTGACGACTCCGTGTGGACGTAGCACCACACCTCGTGGTGCTACCCGATCGCTCTCCCCTCGGAGGATGCCCATGAAGTCGATGACACCTACCCGTTGTCTGACTGTGGCTGGTCTTAACCCAGTCAAGATGCATGTTTTACATGGGAAAGACGAGTCTCTCCCTACATTGTTGTCTGGTGAGGAGTACGTGGGCACGTTGAAGACAAATAAGGGTGATGTAGTGAGTCACCACTAGAAGTCACCTACTCATACCTCACCGGAATGCATGGGAGACCGCCTAATTATCCATGGGGTGCGCAAACTTGAAGGAGGCTATGCAAAAGGCCTATTTAAGCATGTGGATAATCTGGCAACAGGGGAGTCAACGAGCTCGTCGCTGTCCGTACCCTACAGACCGGGTACTCACGCGTACAAGCTAGAAGAAGCTTCAGACCCGACCTCCCTGCTGAGGCCGACTCTAGGGCTGCCTCGCGTCCTCCGTTTCTAAGTCCTAGCTCCCACTGAAGAGGTCTCCGGCGCTGCCACACGTCCTCCGTCTCCTAGCCCATGCTTCCATCGAGGAGGGCTCCGGTGCTAGCATATCTCCCACGACCTGCAATGGGCCGTGGGATCCAAAGAGTAAAGGGTGGTGCGTCCTATCCAGTCGTGCATTGAAGGCACACGCCTTACCCAGGCGCACAAGTGCGACACACGCCTCCTGTCAGGTACCATTGCATCCAATCACATTGTAGTGAAGGCAACTGCAGGCCTACCCCACTCCGCCAAGTGGGTACATTACAACAACAAGACAAATGGATGCGACATTCCCTACTATCATCAATGACTACGCATGGGTCACTAGCGCCCGACACAACAAGATGGCGAGTCTTCAAGCCGCGGTAAGAGGCAGCTTATTAAAGAAGCCTTAGATCTTTAGGATAAGATCGCCATGGGGCCACCTGTCGGGCCCCGGACCCCACTTCTAAGGCGTCCAACCTTGTCTATAAAACAACTGGACCGCCACCATTACAAAGGATCTTAACCCACACGCATTTCACCACTTAGACAACATATCTCACACCGTGGAGTAGGGTATTACGCTCTGGCGGTCCGAACCACGTAAAACCACCGTCTCACCCATCTCTCATACGCGTAGCCTTGCCTGAGGACTAAGCCCCACCTATCAAGAACCTCCGCGGGCTGCTCTCAAAGAAGGTCCGAGGGAAGTGTCGCAAGAACACTTCAACATTTGGCGTGCCAGGTGGGGCTTTTTATCTCAAGATGTTGTGCCGTCATAGATGGGGACTGTCGTCGATATTTCTTCAAGTTGATGGTGGGCATTGCCAGAGCATCCAGCTCTGACACCACCTAGGAGGCCCGCCGTCGACTTTCATAGTGTAGATAGTGGGCGCCGTTGGAGCATCCAGCTCCAGCACCATCCAGGAGGCCCACCATCGATGTTTCTTAGCATTGATGGTGGGCTCAATGGAGCACCCTGCTCTGACACCACATAGGGAGCCCGCTGTCGACATTTCTTAGCGTTAATGGTGGGCGCCACCTGAGACCCAGCTCCGGCACCACCCAGGGGGCCCGTCGTTGACGTTTCTTAGCGTTGATGGTGGATGCTGCCAGAGCGCCCAGCTTGGACACCATCCTGGGGGCCCGCTGTCGACGTTCTTCTCGTTGATGATGGGCGCCGCTGGAGCATCCAACTCTGGCTCCACCTGGGGGGACCGCCGTCGATGTTCTTCTCGTTGATGATGGGCGCCGCCAGAGCATATTGCTCTGGCACTTCCCAGGGGGCTCGCCGTCGACGTTCCACATGTTATGGGTGGGCGCCGCTAGAGCATCTAGCTCCAGCACCTCCCAGGGGGCCCGCCGTCGACGTCCCGCAGCTTGAGGGTGGGTGCCGCTGGAGCATCTAGCTCCGAAACCTCCCAGGGGGCCCGCTGTTGATGTTCCACACGTTGAGGGTGGTTGCCGCCTCGGTTCGACAACTACCTTGTTGCCATCGTCACCAGAGCCTTCTTCGACGATGACCACCCATCTCAATTCAAAACCAGCGCTCCATAAGGTGCCCACCGACGTCAACTACCCAAGCTCCCATGCTCCATCAGGGGCCTGCTGATGACATCCTGCGCCTAAGTGGTAGGCGTGCCCAACTAGTTGGCCGCACCTACAAGGGGGCCTCTAAGGGGTCCCATTGGCAAGACGTCAAGCAGTTTCCGATCATTATGGCAACAACGATGTCATTTGCTGTGAGCGCGAGCAGCGTGCGAGTCTACTTAAGGTACCTGTGGCGTATCTGGTTTTTTTTTTGACATTTTGTCATCCTCTTGTTTGTGGTCCTATGGTGCCAGATGTTCCCCCACATGAAAAGCCTATGCCAAGAGGGGCGTCCAGGGTGTGCAGCCTACTTAGCCTAGTTTCGTACCCTAAGCGTGCACACTCTGCTTCTCTAGCGCTACAGCTGAGTACTGGGGGGCCAGACGGCATACACCCTAAATAAGGCTGGAGTCGAGGAATCCGGGATCTTTTGGTTATTTTCTTGCTCGAGGCCTCATGGTGTTGAATGGTCCCTCTTCTGAAAGGCTAATGCCAGCGGGAGGTCCAAAGTGTACAACCTGCTTAGCCTGGTCCTGCACCGTAAGCGTGTACACTTTGCCTCCCCAGCACAGTGGCTGAGTACTAGGGGACGGTCGGCTCATACTTCTACTAATGTCAGCATGCAGTCCAGAGTGTGCAGCCTGCTTAGCCTGGTCCTGCACCCTAAGTGTGTACACTATGCCTCCTTAGCGCTGCAGCTAAGTACTATAGGGCCGAACGATCCATAATCCTGAACAAGGCAATATCCATAACCTGGATACCTTCACACTATATTACCGTGTTCATTTAATTACACATTAATTTTACGTTCATGAAGTTGTGCTCGTTTTTGCATATTGACTGTCATATGCAAGGTCACTCTTTCCCTGTCTCATCCTGGTCAGAGTTATGCTATCGTGATAAAGGCGCACCCGCATAAGGTACGTGCAATGTGTTTGGGGTCTGATGGTTGTTTTCTTGTTCGGAGTCCATGGCGCTGAATGGTTCTCTCCTGAAAGGCTAACATTGAGTTGGAGGTCCAGGGTGTGCAGCCTGCTTAGCCTGGTTCCGTACATAAGCCTGTGCACATTGTCTCCCAGTGCTAACAGCTGAGTACAGGGGACCGGATGGCTCATGCTCTGAGCTAGAAAGCGACCATATCCTGAATGCTGTTGCACCGAATTACACATGCTAAGGATCATAAGATATAATGAAAATAAAGAGCAGGGAAGCAGTGACCGGTGAGTGAAATTACTTTTTGACTATCGTGTGCGCAGGACATACATGGAGCCACCATCGAAGTTCTACATGTCCGTGGTAGGCGTCGTCGATGCTTCTCTGAGCTCTGGCGCCCTGCAAGGGGGCCACCGACGTTGTTGATGTTTCTCCAAGCTTCAGCACCACCCAGTGGGGGCCACCGGCATCGCTTCTCCAAGCTCCAGCCCCCCTCAAGGGGGCCCACAACATCCTCAATGCTTCACTGAGCTTCGGTGCCCCCAAGGTGGCTGCTAATGTCATTTCTCTGAGCTTCGACACCCCCCAGGGGGCCTGCTGGCTTCACTTTTACAAGACAAGATGAAGGCCCCACCTGCGGGATCGTAACCTCTCCTGAGGTGGGCCCGGGGGTCACTGTCGGTACCTTGCAGACCAGGTAGCCCCGCATACAAGCTAGAAGAAGCTCAGGATCCAGCCTCCTCGCCAAGGCAGACTTTGGAGCTTCCTCGCATCCTCCGGCTCCGGGCCCTTGCTCCCGCCGAGGAGGGCTCCAGAGCTGCCACGTGTCCTCCAGCTCCGAGCCCTTGCTCCCACCGAGGAGGGCTCCAAAGCTTCCACATGTCCTCCTGCTTTGGGCCCTTTCTCCCATCAAGGAGGGCTCCAAAGCTGGCATGTCTTTCATGACCTCCAATAGGTCGTGGGACCCGGAGAGTAAAGGGTGGCGCATCCTCTCCAGTCATGCATTGAAGGCACGCGCCTTCCCCAGGCGCACAAGTGCGGTGTATGCCTCCTGTCAGGTACCGCTGCGTCCAATCGCATCGCAGTGAAGACACAGTAGGTCTACCCCACTGTGCCAAGTAGGTAGCTTACGGTGACAAGACAGATGGACGAGACATTCCCCGCGACCATCAACAACTCCGCATGGGTCAATGGCGTCCGACGCGACAAGACGGCGAGTCTTCAAGCCGCGATCAGAGGCAGCTAATGCGAGAATCCTTAGATCTTTAGGATAAGATCACCATGGGGCCACCTGTCGGGACACAGATCCCACTTGTAAGGCATCCGACCTTGTATATAAAAGGACCGAACCGCCACCATTACAAAGGATCCGAATCCACACGCATATCACCACTCAGAAAATAAATCTCAAACCATGGAGTAGGGTAGGCAGCCCGAACCCCGTAAAATCACCATCACACCCATCTCTCATACGCGTAGCCTTGCCTTAGGACTAGGCCCCGCCGATCAAGAACCTCTGCGGGCTGCTCTGAAAGCAGGCCTGGGGGAAGTGTCGCAAGAATACTTCGACAGTCGCCCTCCAAGATTAGGCGACACCTCTCCCCGCCTGTCATCAGGGGGCCACCTGGCCAATTTGAGGATAGCGATGAGAAATCTCCTCGTTCCCCTAAAGTGGCACAACTTTCTAAGGAGTTAGCTTCTCTCCATTTTGAGAACAAGAAGCTGAAGCTATCTAACTTAGTGGCTGAAGGGCAGATCAAGAGGGCGGATGTAGTACCCTCATTTTCATGCATAATGCATTGCATACATCCTCATATATGTTTAACATAAAGAAACCTTAAAAAGGGACAAGCTTAAAATGAATTTAGGTCTAATCAGGAATTTAATACTGTCAGGGAGCGAACTTGTCCAGCCCCAAACCCGGGCAAGTCTAGTATTCCCTTTCTGGTTCAGAAAATTCAATTTCTTCAGAGCCCGTACTAGTCCGTTCAAGGTTCTGATGTTTCTCTGGGCTTGTCCGATTCCAAGCAGACTAGTCCGATCTGGTCCAGTTTCAATCCGGAAGCCTTCTATTTTGCTAACCCCGGACTTGTCCGAGAAGCCTTCTGTTGCCAAACGGACTTGTCCATCCTTTCAAACTGTACTTGTTCAAAAATGTCTCTGTTCCATAACGGACTTGTCCGGTACTTATAGCAGACTAGTCTGGTGTGCTGAATCCCACTCGGATTCTATTATTCTCCCATAATTAGTTACTAGGTAATTGCCTTAATTGGGCCCAATAACTAAGTGCCCAACCTCAGAGGAGCCCAAGAGGACCCCACCTCAGCCCCTACACGTCCCCCACCGAAATCTACTTGGAATTCACTCAAAAACCCTAACTTTCCAACCCTATATAAACAACCCAATACCCTCACCTCTCCAACCTTTGAAAAACCCTCGCTGCCACCCTTTGCCTTGTGTCGCCGTCAAGAAGGAGCCCAAGAGCAAGGAGAAGGAGGAGAAGAGGGAGAATGCTCACTCAAGACTGATCTTCGTCAACTTTTCAACAATTGACGTTCTTCATCATAAAACCTTCATCAAGCCCTAGACAGCAAGATTGAACTGTTGCATCCAATCTTTGACCATTGTATCTCTAGACATGTGGTACACCGTCTACATCCACTTTTACACGTGAAATTAACCCCAATTCCCGCTGATCAGAAAACCCTAGATTCACAGTTCTGTATAGAGCGGACTAGTCCGGCCCCTATACCAGACTAGTCGGGTGTCTGAATCTGTTTAATGCTGAATTGGATCTAAATTGACTCAAATCAATTCCAAACTTGTTAGAAACCATTGTACTAGTTAATAAACATTAATAGTAACTCATTAACTAGTTTTACTTCAGAATTGCAATAATTATGCATATCATGGCATATTGAGTAATATATGAGCATTTATTGATTGTAATGTTGGTTTTGCATGTTTGTCGTGTGGAATAGAAGGTCTCGCTGTAGAGAGTGCTTTCGAGGACCTGCAGAATCAGAACTTTGAAGCTTTTGATCCAAACCAAGGCCAGGAGTAAGGCAAGTGCCCTTGATCATTTTGATTCGGGTTTATAAATGTTTTGTATGCAAAACTGCATGTCAAAATGACGGGAAAACCAAATTGTAGGAGTTTACTAGTCTTGTATGACCATCCTTGTCAAAGGAACACAATGTAGAGAGTCGGGAAGGGTATTTTATACTTTTGCATCGCATTACTCAATTGGGTTTGGGAAAAAATCATGTTACTTACTGATGAACAAATGGAAACATAAATGATAAGAATTGATATTAATGAACCTTTAGCAACATGGTGCCTAGGGATCTAAGCAAGTTGGTGATGTGGAATGGGTTGCACTGTTTTGGCGGTTTGGCTTGCTTTAGATCTAAAGACCGGTTCGTGGAGCGACCATCCAGGATTTACAGTGCCACCACAGGGCCAAGTATGGGTGCGGCTTAGCAGACTAATTAGTGTATTGCTAGTACTATTTGGACCATTAAGAATGCTTGGGAAAGGGGTAGTTGGATGGATTTGTAGAGATTGGTGGGACTACCTTGGGATCAGAATGGCTCAAGAGGGGGCCCTTGGTTGGATGTACTCAGTTGGAGACATCACCACCGGTGAAACCTCAGTGGGGGTCTAAATATTCTAGTAATCACATTGCAAAGTCTATTTTTTGATCTCTTGGCCACACACTTAAGGAAGTGTGAGACGACATAATTGAGATTCCTTTGTCATCGAAAGGTGATGAAATCACGAACTTGTGGATAAAGTGGTACAACCTCTGCAGAGTGTATTTAAAAACTATCATGATAGCTGTGCTCCCAGACATGAGCAACCTGGACCCTCACATGATTAGAGTTATGGACCTCTAACATGGTTTAATGGCTAGAATTGAATTGGGAAATGGTAGTGGTTTATTAATTGGCTTTGGTATATGGAATTGATGAACATGGGAGATATGAGCAGTTAGGAGTTGATTATGGATTAATATTGCTGGTATTGGTTATTTAAGTTGAAATTGATGTTATTTGGGTTATTTTGGGAAGGACCTCACTTAATGATGATATAATTGCATTTTCAACTGTTTTGAATGTACTTTTGTGCAATTAGCCATTTGTTTATTTTTCCTTGTTTAAGCTACATGTCATACTTTCCCACACTTTCTAAGTATGACATGTGCTCACCCTTGCTATTCTCTCAATAAATTAAGATGCAAACAACAATGTGGAGTACCAAGAGATTTTTGAGGAGTCCTAGGCGTGCGAGTTACCGTCAAGCTTGCCTGTGGAGTTTGGAGTCATTAGTGTTTAGTGTTTTTCAGCTGCATTGGATTAGAGCTTGTATTGGAGACCAATTGGTTTCTAATTAGGTACTATTATTAGTATTATTATTCGAGACATGGTTATAATATGTTTATCATTTGTGAATCACTTGTGTATGTGTGTTAAACATCCTGGGCACACATATGCATTATGCTTGGTTCATTTCGGAACTGGGTGTCACAAATTGGTATCAGAACCTTGTTTGACCGTAGGACGTATGCCTAGGAAGAATGGACATCATAAATCACTTGGGACTTCTTTCCTATTAAAAATTAGCTTTTGCACTATCTTGCTTTCCACTAGCTATATAAAGTGGGGAAAATTTGTGTTTTTTCTGCTGCTGCAATTTTTGCTACTTTTCCATCTTTTTGAGCAAATGTACATCTTCTCATCTTGATTTTTGACCGCTGCATTTTCAGAACAGATATTTGTGTTTCCTCTATTTTTCTCATGTATTCTTGTAGATGGCTCATACCAAAATGACCGCCTGCAAGAGAGCTCGTTTGCCACTCCTTGGAAGCAAGCTTAGGCCTTGCAAGGAGCACCAAATGGAACCAGTCTGAGAGGAGGAAGAAGTGAGTTCCCTCGCAAAGGAAGTTGAGCATGAACACTCCAACACAACTGAGGAAGACCCTGAGATGGTGGAATCATATGATGATAAGGAGGAGGAAGATCCAGAAATTTTGGAATTCTATGGTAGTGAGGGAAATGAAGGTGAAGCCCAAGAAGAGGACGAACCACAAGAGGATGAACCTGCTGCACAAGAAGAAGCACCTGAAGCTCAAAGGAATGCATCGCAGCCTAGTGAAGCTAAAAAGGAGGACAAATGCCTAGTTTACCGTGATGCCAAAAATTCTATTCTGACGGCACTGATGGATGATTTGCTGCTAAGCAATTGAAGGAGTTTCTTGATCTATGAAAAATGCACCCGAAATATTATGTCAAGAGGATCCCCCGCCATGGACCTGAAGAATGGAGGGCTCCAGTTACTGTTGTTGCTAAAGATGAGGTGGTCACCCGACACTTTGCATCCACATGGAGAAGCACCAGGAGCAAGCTATTGATGATGCTGCTTGGGATGCACTTACTAGATTGTGCTACATCTACCGAGAGCATATTGGAGCTACTAGTTTTGCGCTGCACCCACAACGCAAGAAAGAAACAAGGGAAGTCTCAAGACCGCAAGATGGAGCTCAAGTCAGTTCTCGTTCCATTGACAGATCTCAGGCAGTATTGGTGAATTTGGAAAATCGCTATGTTGATGCTATGGAAGAGATCCATTACCTCCGTAAGAAGTTGTTCATCATGGAGAAGCAAGAACTCTGTGACACTGTGGAGGTCAACGGTGTAGCAACCTCTCTAGTGCCTACATGGATGGCCAACTCACCCTGGCGAGCCCCATGTATGCCTCGCCGTCACCATCGCCTTCGCCGCCTCAAGGCCATGACAGCCACGGTTCACATAATTAAGTTTAGGTCTCCTGTTTAGAAGTTAGAAAAGCGTTTAGATTGTCTTAGTCATATTTAGTGTGGTGTGCTGAATTTTCTTGGTGTGTGCTTGTGATTGTCTGCTTGGCGAGTTGTGGAATGTCTAGTGTTTTGTCCACATCCGCACGTAGTAGAGAGTTGTGGTATTCCTGTCCACATCCTCTAATAGGATTATTATTATTAATAAAGGAATTGTTTAGTAACACATACCTTGAAGCATATAGTTGGGGCATTTCTTTTCAAATTCTAAATTCTTTCGTCTCCACTATTCTTTCACCAACAGATGCCGAGGACTTGCAACCAAAGGAGTGCTAATGGTGAGGAGAAGAACAACGAAGCACCTCAGAACAACTAGGGACCTGCCCAGGGAGCTATCAACCTTGAGCAGCTGTTGTCTATGCAGAACCAGCTCATGCAGACAAAGATACAGACCATGGGATAGCTGCAAGCTGGCAACAACAATCAGCCTCACATGCTGCCACCACCACCACCCCCGCCACCCCACAGCTGTTTGGGAGAGTTCATGAGGACCTATCCGTCTACTTTTGCTCAAGCCACAGACCCTATGGAAGCTAATGATTGGCTGAAGTTCGTAAAGAAGAAACTTGTTATTGTACAGTGCAGTGACAGAGAGACGGCTCTTTTTACCTCACACCAGTTCGTTGGAGCTATTGCAGACTAGTGGGAATCTCTATGCAACGCCCATAAAAATCAAGAGAGAATCACCTGGGCTAAATTCAAGGAGAAGTTCCGTTCTCACTATGTGCCAGAGGGAACTGAGAAGACAAGAGTTTGAAAACCTCAGGCAAGGAAGGATGTGTGAGTGAATACCTCAATAAATTCACTCAACTGTCTAGATATGCTCCAGAAGACATCAGCACTGATACCAGGAAGCAATATCTGTTCATGAGGGGTCTCAATAATGAAATTCATGTTCAATTGCTCAATGCTGACTATGCAAATTTTCAGAAGCTGGCTGAGAAGGCCATTGTAATTGGGAACAAGATTCGTGAGATGGAGCTAGACCACAAGAGGAAAATGCCATATCAGGGACAGCCGCAAGGAAGCAATGTCCGTCCTTGCTATGCGCCGCCCGCTGCACCATATTACAACCCGTCTGCTGCTGCATACCGCCCTGCTTATCCACTGCGATCACAACAGCCAATGCAGCAACGTCCACCCATGCAAGCACCTCGCTTACCTATATAGCCTGCGCCATGCCCAAATATACCTGCTTATGCTCAAAACCAGCCTCGCTCTAACTTTTCTGGTGCCACTGGTGGAAAGACTTGCTATGCTTGTAGTGAAGTGGGACATTTTGCAAATCAATGCCAAGATCAGGTCAAGGTCAGATGAACAATATTCCAAGGCAGAATCCAAGGCCCAATGGAGGAGCAACTCAAGGCAACCGTGGACCACATAATTTTGCTCGTGGCAAAGTGAACCATGTATCTGCAGAGGAAGCTCAACAAGCTTAAAATGTTTTGATTGATATGTTTCTTGCAAACTCCAACCCCGCTACTATATTATTTGATTCTGGAGCATCCCATTCATTTATCTCATCGAATTATGTTGCAAAGCATAGCATGCCTATATTGTACCTGAAGTTTACCTTCTTGTTTAAATCTCCTGGAGGAGAGATGAGGACGAATACAGTATGTCCAAAAGTAAGTATTTCCATAAGGGGGGTAGATTTCCTCACCAACTTTATAGTCCTGAATTCACCAAGCTTGGACACCATACTCGGAATGGATTGGCTAAGGAAGCATAACGGAGTAATTTAGTGTGCCAATCGGATAGTGCAATTGACAAACGAAGAAGAAGTCAGTGTAGAATTCAAGGCAGTTTAACTGATGACCGAGAAGGCAATGGTAAATCATGTAGAAGGAGTAACCTTGGAGGAAATTCTAATTGTTTGGGAGTACCAAGATGCATTTACTGAAAAATTGTCAGGTATGCCACCTGATCGTGACATCGAGTTCGTCATTGATTTAATACTCGGAACTGCACCTATAGCAAAGAGGCCGTATAGGATGCCTCCTAAGGAATGAGCAGAGCTCAAGAAGCAGATTCAAGAGCAATAAGAGAAGGGTTTTATACGCTCAAGATTGTCACTGTGGGGATCCCCAGTGCTTTTCGTAGATAAGAAAGATGGATCCCAAAGAATGTGTGTGGATTACCGGTCTCTCAACAAGGTGACAAACAAGAATAACTACATGCTGCTCCGCATAGAGGATCGGTTCGACCAGATGAAGGGATCCAAAATATTCTCTAATATTGATCTTCGGTTGGGATATTTCCAAATGGAGATTAGACCATCAGACATACCCAAAATAGCTTTCAGGACATGGTATGGATCCTATGAGTATACAATCATGTCATTTGGATTGACTTCCGCATGCTTCATGTATCTTATGAACAAGGTTTTCGTGGAGTATTTGAATAAGTTCGTGGTAGTGTTCATTGATGACGTCATGATCTACTCGAAAAGTGAAGAGGAGCATGAAGAGCATTTAAGGCTGATGTTGTAGAAATTGTGAGAGCACCAGTTGTATGCCGAGTTTAACAAGTGCCAATTCTGGCTGAGGGAGATATCATTCCTAGGCCATGTCATATCTGGAGGAGGAGTGTCAGTTGACCCAGGAAAGGTTAGAGATATGCTAAAGTGGGATCCTCCGCAGAATGTGAAGGAGATAAGGAGTTTTCTTGCGATGGATGGATACTACCATCGGTTCATCAAGGACTTTCCAAGATAGCGAAGCCCATGACTGAGGTGTTAATGAAGGGGAATCCTTTCAAGTGGACTCAATCTTGTCAAGACAGTTTTGAGGAACTAAAGAAGAGGCTAACAACAACACCTGTGTTGGTATTGCAGATGTGAGCAAGAGCTTTGATATTTATTGCGATGCTTCCAGGCAAGGACTTCGTTGAGTTTTGATGCAAGAAGGCCGAGTAGTAGCTTATGCATCCAGGCAATTGAAGAAACATGAGCAGAACTATCCTACACATGATCTCGAACTTGCAGTTGTAGTGCATGCATTGAAGATTTGGAGACATTATGTTCTTGGCCATACATGTGAGATTTACACGGATCATAAGAGTCTCAAGTAAATATTCACTCAAACGGATCTGAATTTGAGGCAACAAAGATGGTTGGAACTCATTAAGGATTATGATGTGGGAATCAACTATCATCTAGGAAAAGCCAACGTAGGGGCCGATGCTTTGAGTCGAAAGGGAGCAAGCCACAAGCTTACCATTAGAGAATTGCCATCCGAGCTATGCAAGGAGTTTGAACGGTTAAATCTTGGGTTTGTGAATGAGATGGGGGCAATGGAAGTGAATCCAACCCTAGAGCAAGAAATAAGAGAAGGCCAAACTAAGGATAAGGGAATCCAGGAAATCAAAGAAAGGACCCAAGAAGGGAGAGAATTCAGATTTGATGAGGATGACCAAGGTACTCTATGGCTTGGAAAATGGATTGTTGTACCTAATGAGAAGCGTCTCCTACAGTTGATATTAAAGGAGGCACATGATTCACTTTATTCTATCCATCCCGACTGTACAAAGATGTACAAGAACCTGAACACGTGCTATTGGTGGGATCGTATGCAAAGGGACATAGCCAAATATGTTGCATTATGTGATGTATGCCAATGAGTCAAGGCTAAACATCAAAGGCCACATGATTATTGCAACTGTTAAAGATTCCAGAATGGAAGTGGGAAGAGGTTGGTATGGATTTCATTGTTGGTCTGCCTCGCATTTCAGCCAATTATGACTCAATATTGGTTATTGTGGATCGATTGACAAAATCGGCACGTTTCATTCTGGTCAAGACTACCTATAGTAGAGCGAAGCTGGCAGAGTTGTATATGGGAAGAATAGCGAGTTTACATGGAGTGCCAAAGAAAATAGTATCCGATAGAGGTTCACAATTTACCTCAAGGTTCTGGCAAAAGCTGCACGAGTCTATGGGAACTCAGTTGAATTTCAGTTTCGCATATCACCCTCAGGCGGATTGATAGATTGAGAGAACAAATCAGATATTGGAAGATATGCTAAGGGCTTGTGCGCTAAAGTATGGAGGAAGTTGGGACCAGAGTCTGCAATATGCTGAATTTTCCTACAACAACAGCTATCAAGCAAGCTTGAAGATGTCACCATACGAAGCATTGTTTGAGAGAAGGTGTAGAACACCCTTGTTTTGGAATGAGACAGGGAAAACTCAAGTATTTGGACCTGGCGTGATCCAGGATGCCCAAAAGCAAGTTCAGACAATCCGGGAGAATTTGAGGGCTGCCCAGTCAAGACAAAAGGTTATGCGGATAATAGACGGACAAGCCTATCTTTTGAAGTGGGAGACTTCGTATACCTCAAAGTGTCGCCTATATTGGGCCGTTCAAGATTTTAGACAAACGAGGAGAAGTAGCGTATAAGTTGGAGATGCCTGCACATCTTTCCAATGTCCATCATGTGTTTCATGTTTCTCAGCTCAAGAAGTGCTTGAGGAATCCAGAATAGCAAGTACCAATTGAAGAATTGGAGCTTGAGGAAGGTTTGACCTATGCCGAGCAACTTGTCAAAATTTTGGAAACCAATAAGAGGGTGACAAAGAACAAGGTGATTCGATGGTGAAAAGTGCAATGGAAGCATCATACAGAATCGGAAGTGACTTGGGTGTTGGAAGAAGATCTCAAGAAGGAATTTCCCTATCTCTTTCCTTCCACGTCGAATCTCAAGGACGAGATTCATTTTAAGAGGGTAGGTTTGTAACACCCTCATTTTCATGTATAATGCATTGCATACATCCTCATACATGTTTAATGTAAAGCAACATTAAAAGGGGACAAGCTTAAAATGAATTTAGGTCTAATCAGGAATTTAATCCTGTCAGGAAGCGGAATTGTCCGGCCCCAAACCCGAACTAGTCCGGTATTCCCTTTCTGGTTCAGAAAAATCAGTTTCTTTGGAGCCCAAACTTATATGGCACAATGCACGGACTAGTCCGTTTGAGGTTCTGATGTTTTTCCGGACTTGTTCGATTCCAAGTGGACTGGTTAGATCTGATCTAGTTTCAATCCGGAAGCCTTCTATTTTGCTAATCCCGGTCTTGTCCGATCAAACATACAGACTTGTCCGAAAAGCTTATGTTTCCAAACGGACTTGTCCGACCTTTCAAACCGGACTTGTCCGAAAATGTCTCTGTTCCATAACAGACTTGTCCGGTACCTATAACGGACCAGTCTAGTGTGCTGAATCCCACTCCAATTCTATTATTCTTCCACGATTGGTTATTGGGTAATTGCCTTAATTGGGCCCAAGAACTTCGTGTCTAACCTCAGAGGAGCCCAAGTGGACCCCACCTCGGCCCCTACACGTCCCCCACTGAAATCCACTTGGAATTCACCCCAAAACCCTAACTCTCCACCCCTATATAAACAACCCAATACCCTCACCTCTACAATCTTTGAAAAACCCTTGCTGCCACCCTTTGCCTTGTGCCGCCGTCAAGAAGGATCCTAGGAGCAAGGAGAACAAGGAGAAGAGGGAGAAGGCTCAATCAAGACCAATCTTCGTCAACTTTTTGACAATTGATGTTCTTCATCATAAAACCTTCATCAACTCATCTTCATCAAGCCCTAGACGTCAAGATTCAAGTGTTGCATCCAATCTTCGACCCTTGGATCTCTAGACACGTGGTACACCCTCTACATCCACTTTTACACGTGAAATTAACCCCCGTTTCCTGCTGATCAGAAAACCCTAAATTCACAGTTCTGTATAGGGTGGACTAGTCCACTATACCGGACTAGTCGGGTGTCTGAATTTGTTTAATGCTGAATTGGATCCAAATTGAGTCAAATCAATTCCAAACTTGTTCAAACTTATTAGACTCCATTGTATCTAGTTAGTAAAAATTAATAGTAACTCATTAACATTTTTTACTTCACAATTGCAATAATCATTGCATATCATAGAATATTGAGTAATATATGAGCATTTACTGATTGTAATGTTGGTTTTGCATGTTTGTCGCGCGGAATAGAAGGTCTCGCTGTAGAGAGTGCTTTCGAGGACATGTAGAATCAGAACTTCTAAGCTTTCGATCCAAACCAAGCCCAAGAGCAAGGCAAGTGCCCTTGATCATTTTGATTCAGGTTTATAAATGTTTTGTTTGCAAAACTGCATACTTGTGTCAAAATGATGGGAAAACCCAAATGTAGGAGATTACTAGTCTTGTATGACCACCATTGTCGATTGAACACAATGTAGAGAGTCAGGAAGGGTATTTTATACTTTTGCTTCGCATTACTCAATTGGGTTTGGGAAACAATCATATTACTTATTTATGAACTAATGGACATATGAATGATAAGCATTGATATTAATGACCCTTTAGCAACATGGTGCCTAGGGACCTAAGCAAGTTGGTGATGCGGAATGGGTTGGACTGTTTTGGTGGTTTTGCTTGCTTTAGATCTAAGAATCGGTTCATGGAGCGACCATCCAGGATTTACAATGCCACCATAGGTCCAAGTATGGGTGCGGTTTAGCTGACTAATTAGTGTATTGCCAGTACCATTTGGACCATTAAGAATGCTCGAGGAAGGGGTAGTTGAATGGATTTGTAGAGATTGGTGGGACTACCCAGGGATCAGATGGCTCAAGTGGGGGCCCTTGGTTGGATGTGCTTAGTCGGAGACATCACCGCCGGTGAAACCTCAGCGGGGTCTAAATATTCTAGTAATCACATTGCAAAGGCTATTTTTTGATCTCTTGGCCACACACCTAAGGAAGTGTGAGATGGCATAATTGAGATTTATTAGTCATCAAAAAGTGATGAAATCACGAACTTGTGAGTAAAGTGGTACAACCTCTGCAGAGTGTGTTCGAAAACTATCATGATAGTTGTGCTCCCGAACATGAGCAACCTGGACCCTCACATGATTAGAGTTATGGACCTTGAACATGGTTTAATGGCTGGAATTGAATTGGGAAATGGTAGTGATTTATTAATTGGCTTTGGTATATGGAATTGATGAACATGGGACATATGAGTACTAATGAGTTGATTATGGATTAATATTGCTGGTATTGGATATTTAAGTTGAAATTGATGTTATGTGGGTTATTTTGGGAAGGACCTCACTTAATGATGATATAATTGCATTTTCAATTGTTTTGAATGTACTTTTGTGCAATTAGCCATTTATTTATCTCTCGTTGTTTAAGCTACATGTCATACTTTCCCACACTTGCTGATTACATCATGTGCTCGCCCTTGCTATTCCCCCAACAAATTCAGATGAATGCGACAATGTGGGGTACCAGGAGGTTTTTAAGGAGTTCTAGGCGCGCGTGTTACCATCAAGCTTGCCTGTGGAGTTTGGAGTCATTAGTGTTTAGTGTTTTTCCGCTGCATTTGATTAGAGCTTGTATTCGAGACTAATTTGTTTGTAATAAGGTACTACTATTAGTATTATTATTCAAGACATGGTTATTATCTGTTTATCGTTTGTGAATCACTTCTGTATGTGTGTTCCTGGGCAAACATATGCATTACGCTTGGTTCATTTTTGGAACCGGGTGTCACAGCGGAGCTGAAGGATGAACTCATCTCCCTCAAGGAGGAAATTGACGGTGTTTTCCGTGGCATAAGCGCCAAGCTGAGGCGCTTATGCAATGTTGTCAAGAAGCCCGACATCTACAACACACCATAGTTTAGATGTCCCGACCGCATAAGGATGCTTACTAGTTTAAGTTTAATTTTATCTCAAATTTTTATTTTTCCAATGTAGAATGAATAATGTAAGCATCACCAATTTTTGAATTCAATAAAGTGAACTTACCGGTTCATCTAACACCGTTAAAGTTTCCCCTTTAGTTTATTTTTGTTGAATAAAGAATTTAGGAAACAAGTGTGGGGAAGGCACCCCAAATCGTGAAATCCCGACGTGCAAAATTAGTGTTGCATCCCGAACCACGTCAGAACCAAATATACGATTCGACACGGCGGAAAAAAGAAGCAGAGTTACCAGAAGGGGGTCGGCCGAACCCCTGGTCGACCGACCTTGTGTAGGCCCCACACGGCTCCGTTTCGCTCCACAAATTCAGTTTGGATCTCCTATCTCCAAATTCACATGTTGCACTGCTGTTAAGTTGATTTCCTATTTAAAACTGAATATATAAAATGAATCAACTCAACAATTGAAATTAAAACTTGATAATCAAAATTTGCTTGAGCTGAAAATTTGAATACTTTATGTTTCAATTTATTGCCTTGTTTATGATTTCCACAATTAAAGTAGGAAAAATACATCATCTAACTATTTGACTAGTGTGACATGGTAAATGAGTAACTCTAGGAGATATCTCTCTGCTTGAAATTGATTTTGAAATTGTGAAAATTTGGAGTCTTGAACTTTGCCTAACTCTCTCATTGGAAATTTAAATACCTACCAACACCATATGATACATTTCTTGAAAACCACATGCATATGCCACTTTGTTTTTTATTGAACTTTGCCAAACTCGTGACCCAATTGAGTGACATCCATGAATTTTTGATTTAAAAATTCTTGTGCACTCCATTCCTGCAAAATTTCTCATATTGTGAATTTGCATCCACCATTCATCCATCCAAAAGGAAACTCCATGCATTATGGTTATTAAAATCTCTTTAGAAAAATAAAAAGGAGTAGAAGACATGGCTACAAAAATAAAAAACATCTACTCTTCAAAAGAGGAAGTATGTGAAAAAAAAAAGAATAAGTAGCCATGTTTCATCCTTAAAGAGAGAAAATCGTGGAGTCAACATTTATCCATTTCCATTCATGTGCGCAAGGATTTTTCTTTGTCAAATTGTTTGTTGCATAAGTCTCTCATAGGATCAAGTTTTTGACTTAGTGATATATGAATTGCATTATGTGCCACATTTATCCCTACAAGCCCCAAATATAGCCGTAATTAGTATAGGGACAAAAATGGCAAAACATGCCAAGGTGAGGATCAAAACACTTTGAGAGATTTGAGAGATTCCAAATGAGAGATAAAGGCAAATGCTTCTTTGAATTTCCAAATATAGCAAATTGTCAAATCATTTCAGTAGGGGGAGATCCAATGGAACTACATTCTAACAATTCCACTCTTCAAACACCCAAGCTTGATGTGGTAGCCACATTCAAAGGGAATTCATGAATTCAGGTATAAGTTGAAATATCTAGTATCCTCATTTTCTAACTTATAGCAAATTTATGACAACACTTTAGTTCTTCTCCTTGCCTTCACTTGAGGACGAGCAAAGGAGTAAGTGTAGGGGAATTTGTTAACGGTCCTTAAGATCCATATTTCGAACGTCAATTCACATCATAATGTGTCAAAGAGAGAAACATAACATAGTGGTAGGGTTAAATACTAACCAATTCCACAAGTGTTAGTGTTTATTTGCATGCAGGTGAAGTAATACCCAGAAAATGCCAACACATGCAGAAAGTAATCCGTAAAATTGGATTCTAGCAAATCAGGCAACGCTATATGGTATCATATAGATCAAATGGCCCACAAACAGTCGTATCTGAGGCAATCCAATGGCGTAGCACCCCAAAACATCAATAGGACCCACCAATCAGCGACCTTAAGAAAGTGCACACGGATCAGGGCAGAGACTAGGTCGGTCGAACCCCCTATTCGGCAGTCTTGGCGCCAATCTCGATCAAACGACATGTGTCGACTCCTCCTGGCTTCCTGGTGGTGCGGATGACTGAATCGCGGACATTTGATGGCGAGAACCAAACCTTTTCCACCTATAAATAGCACCCCACACCTCACTTCACGCACGCACCAAAAGTTGAGAATAGAATACCACTCCTAAGGTTTAGAGTAGTCCTAGAAGCTGCCAAGTAGAAGAAGAGTGTGGTGAAGAGTTTAGAAAGAGGCTTGGGCTTGTCAAGTCCCTCTTCTACACTTTTACCCCTACAAAGGTTCTATTCAAATCAACTAAGCCTTTGTGAGTTCAATACAAGTTTGATTTCCAATTCAAGTAGTTTGCACATGTAGTTACTTTTGGGTTCATTGTATTAATTTATTAGAGGCTCTAGTTGTGTTAGAAACAACTAGAGTAGTGATTTAGAATGTAAGTGTGGTGCTTAGGTTAGAAATCACCAGTGAATATCTCGTAGACCCACAGATTGAAGAGATAGGTAGTAGGTGGTGACACCCTATCTGTCCTTTGTAATCCTACACATTTGGCTATGCCATAGGCTCTTGGCGAGAGTTGTTTTAGTTTTGCTAGAGGTAAACTCGTGCCCAAAGCAAGCAGCTATAGCAAATCCCTTTGAATTAGAGTCAATACTATGAATTCCTCTCTATTCCTTGCCTACCAAAAAACTTTGTGCCCTTAGGTGAACTAGTTCGTAAGGTTAGCACACACGTTCCTTAGATTAGATACCCTTGGGAATACTCTTTAAGAGGAAGTACTAAATGATAGTTTCCGTGCGCTTGCAGAATTTATTCTGTACATAAGAAACGTCAACAAGGACCTGCCTGAGATAATGATTCATCATAGGTGGAACCTTTATGTAAACAACCGCCTCTGGAAAATCATTAGCAGAGGCGGGTTCTAAAGGCCGCATTTGTGAAAATGGCTGATTTTCGCAAGTTCTTTGTTTTAGGCGGTTTTGAAATCCACTTATGGTAATATATTTAGAGCTGCCTGAGATAAAGCTTTTTGTAGTAGTGCAGGCTCATGCTTGAAATCATCCCTGGGTAGGGTGACCCGCGGAACAATGGTGAAGGACTGGGCCAACATGACAGGTCGAAGGCAAGCCGAGCATGGCCCCGATCCTATTTTTGCGTGTCGGGTCATGTCAGGCCAGACCGAAGCCCGATCAAGTAGAGCGGCACGGGCGACCTCATCGTGCATCCAAAACCCTAGATCAGAACCAGATCGAACCGATCAAGGCGAGACCAACGAAGGGGGAGCAGAGCCATGGCCACCGCCAGAGCTGTGGGAGAGATGAGGAAACCCTAGCTCTGCCACGTGGTCGAGGTGGGTGGGTTGACCAGCCACGAAGAGGTGGTGGGGTCAGCGTCGGGAGGGAGGGGAGGCGGCCGTGCAAAGAGAGGAGGGGATCGAGGGACCAGAGAAGTGGAGAGATTGAGAGACCGTCGAAGATTGAGGAACTTTATCTAGGTTTTGCCCCGTGCCGGATCTTATACAATGTCGTGCACACCCGGCCCAAACAGGTCGTGGTCGTACCCATGTCGGGTTGGTCCCACCAGGCCAGCCGGTCCATGTCGTCGAGCCAGATGTGGCACCCTTAAATGGACCGTGCTAGGCAAGCCGTACGGTCCGGAGGTCAAGCCCAAGCATGACTCGTGCTAGGCTACGGGGTGGCCAGGACCTGGTCACAATCGAGTTGTGCTCGGTTCGGCCTGTGCTTTTTAGCCGATCTTCGAGCTGACCCGTTTGCCCAACCCATCTAGACACCAATAGCCTTGTCTCCTGCGAGGGGCCACCGAAGCTGCCAATGGTCAAATCGACTAGCGCAAAACGATAGTGGGACAATAAGAAGAATGCCTCACTGTGTATTTCCAGTATAAATGAAACAAGGATAGTGTGGCACACAAGATATGCTTCTAAAACACATGGAGAAACACATGAAGTTTTAAAAATGGAACAAAAGTGCCTTGTAGTGGAACGATGCGTTCAGATGAATGAAGCGTTGCAAGAAGTCAGATGTTGGCACGGTTAGGAGAGTATGATTGATTGTACAGCCTGGAGAGTGCAAACACCATTTGTAGGAGGTACTCCCTCTGTCCTTATATATTTGACATTAAAATTTTAGTTTTAAACTTACTTGTGTCAAACATAAAAAAACAAAGGAGTACTCAAGAATTATGATCAAATTGTTACATTATTATCAATAGAAAAAAGTAAGATCGATATTAATTTTCATAAACAAAAAAAAAACCACCGCTGTCAAATTTTATCCATCGGATGCATCTGTACATCCTTGCAAGTGAATATGGATGAAAACAGACGGATATGGACGGATAAAATGCTTTTCCATATCCATATTCATATAATAATTTCGAAAATGGACTTGGACATGATGTTGTCAGAAACGATTTGGTATCGGATATGCCGGATTTATCAAAAACGGATTCATCGAATCAAAAAGTTATGTATATTGGACGGACTCGAATATTTATTTTGTAAAAAAACATTTCACACATCACATCATATAAGTACATAATATTAAAATTCACTATAGTAAATGGTAGATAATCAAATACCACTACGTAGGAGACAAATATGGGCGACACGCTCAAAGGAGGGTGTCTCTGATATGGTTAAGCGAGACGTGCCCGCTTCAGTGAGGATCTGACATGGCTCGGTTGAACGTACAAGGAGACAAGTTAACATACAACCCTCTTCTCTGACAAACAGGAGACGAGCTTTTGACAAAGTGTGTCTCCTTTCTACGAAAGAAATGAGAGTACTTTTCAGAAAGCACGTCTCCTTTGTCTTCGTCACACGGACATGAACACATCACCGAACGATGAAACTCATTCAATCACAGTTGAACACACAAGATACTCATCACCCAGATGAATGGATATAACACATGCATTCATTAACAATATATTACAGAACACAAGAAAAAAGTACAAGACACAAGAAAAGAAAAAACAACAAAAAAAAACCTAAATTCTACTCCTCCTCCCTTTCTTACTCCTCCTCCTCCGGCGGCCATCCGGCATTGGTGCAACAGGAGCCTTGGCTGGCTGCTCCGCCGGTTGCTCTGGTTGGTCCAAATCCGGCGGTGCAACCTCGCAACCGAGGTTCCTTGCCATCGCCGCCACCAGGATATTGCAGCCCTCGGCACCGAGCACCTCAGAAATTGTCTCGAGCGGCCTCTGGAACCAGTCGAATATCCTATCGAACAGCATCTCGAGCAGCTCTTTGTTGAGCCTCTCGAGGGAGTAGCAACACTATTTCTTGCAGGGTGGCTCCCTTGGCGGGCTTGGCGGCGAAACGTTGGCCATGGTGGGTTGTCTGCATGGAGAAGACGAATGAAGAGAAGAGGAGAGACTGATGGTGCCTTATATAAGATCTGTGCGGAGACGCAAAATGGAGACATGCTTATCACCGAAGTGTGTCGCCCATGCTCGACGTTTCCTCTGCCAAAAGGGAGACGAGCTCTTACAAAAAGCGCGTCTCCTATTACCCACGTCTCCTTTAGCTTCATGATTTTCTCCATTTTGCTTCGATTCACTATTGATATCACAAATCACTGAACTTAGAGCACATTCAATTGATAACTAAATCATTCACTTGTATAGAAAATAATCAAAATCCTTCATGTTTGCAATTCCTTTCACACAGTTCACTGTCCACACAATGAACACACCACACATTCATTCGTTCACAAAGTTGGACATAGATAAATTTCATTCATTAACACAATATATTACAAAACACAAGAAAAAAGTACAAGACACAAGAAAAGAAAAATATCAACTAAGAACAACAAAGAAAAACTAAATTCTACTCCTCCTCCTCCTCCTCTGGTGGTGACTCCAGCGCCGGTGCAACAGGAGCCTGGGCCAGCTGTGCCGGTTGCTCTGGCTGCACCTACGGTGCAATCCCGAGACTGAGGTTGCTCTCCGTCGCCGCCACCAGTTTTCTACGGCCCTCGGTGCCGAGCACCTGAGCCATCGTCTCGAACAGAATGTTGAGACAATCAGCCATTCCCGTAACGATGTAGAGGTAGTGGTCGAGAGTACCCATTCCAGCAAACTGTGGAAGGGTACCCAGACCCAAGGAACTCATGGTGCGAGATGTATTGTTGTACGCCTCTTGCGCTACAAGAAGGCGCTGCTCGGTGTTGAACCTCTCGGGGGAGGTGCAGCACAGTCTCTTGCACGGCGTCTCCCTCTCTGGCCATGGTGGTAGTGGGTCATCGGTGCGAAGAAGACAAAGAAGAAGAAATGGATGAGCGACGTGCTTGTGGAAAACTGACAGGTGATGGCGTGTCTTATATAAGGTCTGTGCAGAGTCACTGATGGAGCAGTTGGTTTCTCGCACATTGATGGAACAATGGGATGCATCGGTACCACCTCGGGGAATCGAATGGTCGCGCACGCCAGGCACATGTCTCTGCACCACTACCACTAAAATTAAGTTCTTCGCTGTCCTCGTGCCGCACGTCTCTCTTTCAACAATGGAAGACACACTTTCATATAGCACACGTCTCGCTTTAGTCCCTCGCTTGTCCCACTTTAGTCTCGCTTGTTGCTCGTTTATCTTGCTCGTCTCTTCACCTCTGGTGCTCCTTTACTAATCGACCAACTCCAGTGTGACCGTCGTCTCTGTTCACTATCGCCGCCGTCGTCGCCGCCCTCGTCATCATCGTCACTTTTCATTGCTGGGTTAGATATTGGCTCAGCACGTAGCCGACTGAAGGAGGAGCGCTTGGCGTGGCGCAAGAACCATCCCCATGTATGTACTTAACTGTTCACACCGATCGCATGGTTGTATATATGTAGCTCTCCAATGTATTGATAAACTTAATTGTAGTTTTGTCTTTCCATCTTGTTTGTTTTTGGTATTTTCAGTATCTGAATGTGGCCTAGAGGGGGGGGGGGGTGAATATGCCTTTTTGAAATTTAGTCAGAACATGCAGCACTTAACAAACTAATCAAATCCCGAGATATCGGACTAGTCCGGTAGAGTGCGGACAAGTCCAGTGCGTGCGAACTAGATTGATCAAGCTCGATCAATGATTTCAATACAAGCACAGTACGCAGCGGAATATTGTATGTAACTTACAAGTATTGAGTCAATGAAGTAAAGTATAATGCAAACCAATTCTTGTTTCAAAGTTTTAACATAGGTTATGCAAGATTGACAAAACCCTATATTGTAATATGAAAATTAAGAACAAGTTTGACTCAAGAGTTTATCCTGTGGTTCGGTTCCCACAGAGGCAACCTACATCCACGTTGAGGAGCCCACAAAAGGAGCGTGTTGGTGGTTTTGATCCGGCAGATCTCCCTACACTACTAAAGTGTTAGAGGAGTTTGAGGTTCGGTGTGGGCGCGCGGAGATTCAAGAAGGTGAAGTGTAAATGACACAGTAAACACGAAGATTTACGTGGTTCGGGCCGCCTGAGCGTTATACCCTACTCCACGGGATGTGTTGGTGTTGTATTGGTTGTATGAGCTCAAAGTGAGTTCAGGGTGTAGAGTGAGCGCGTCGCGTCTATGTGTTCCGCGTGTGTCCTATGTATCGTCGGCCTGTCCTTTTATAGTACAAGGGCAGGCTGTTACAAGTTAGCCTGGCCCGACATGTGGCCCTGGCGGTTACTGGTATTGATACACATTCAACACGTTTAATTGCCCTTAATGACCGAGTTGTGGGCTTTGACAGCACTGTTACTGGTAATTAAGGTCATTTGATCGTGTGTCATTAATATGGTATTAATGACACTTAATCGGGTCTTGAAGTCCTTGACCCCCCTTTGAAGATCCGGACCGTTATGGAGTCTTCCGGAGGTTAGAGGCTGAAGATCTGACGGTTGGACACGTGGCAGCTCCGGAGCATACTGTGGGAGACAGATAGATCCGGATCTACCTGACACATGTCAGTTCCAGAGCTTCCCTCAGTCTGGGGTTAGGTCCGGGGGTGCTATTTCGGTACATAGCCCGGAGCTTCCCCCTTGTGGGCGGTAGCTCCGGTTTGATAGTACACTTGGCGACCCTGGGACTAACCATGTTGGAGAAGCGGGTCCGGTTATGTCTGACATGTGGGCCTCCGAAGGTCTTCAAATCAAGTAGATGACATTCCCTTGAGATCTTTGCAATCCCAAGGGGTATATGGTACCCAGGGTACCGATAGTGGCCCCCTGGGCCCACCTCTGGGGAAGACCCTTTGGGTGAAGTCATTCCGCCGGAGGTGGGTCCATCCTTCGACTTTTGAACTGAGTCTTCAAAGGTCTTCGGATGTGCCGTTGGCGATGGTTTGGAGTTAAATCTTCGCCGCATGGCATATCCCGTGTGCGGCAGATAAGATCTTTGGCGTGCGGATCTCACGCAGTTGAAGGTCGCCGGTTCCCGATAGGAAAATCGTATCGGTTCCGCGCGCCTTGTCAGGCCGCCGCCTTCGGGCTTCCCGCCTCATGATGACAATCGTTCGCCTGGGTAAGAACCTCGACTTGATCGTCCGGGTGGTCCCGGGCCCTCTTGTCATCGGCAGGGTAGGATTTTTTAGTAGTATTTTCGACTTCCTTGCGGTTTCCATCCAAGCGTTGCGAGGGCTTACTTAAGGAGGAAAGCGCGCACCGTCTGGAGTTCTTTACGCCTCTCACCTGATCTTGCGCTCAAACTCCCAACTTGTGCCCGCTTTTCCTCTCTTGCCTTGATGTGCTGCGATGGAGTTGGGTCTCCGCGAGAGCCGTTTGAAGACCAAAGGTGACTTGAAGAAGGTCCGGGCCCTCATGGGATGGTCCCCGGACTTCTTCAACCGTCTGGTCCGTGCCGGAGGAGAGCTCCCGTGTGAGAAGGAGCACGCCGGCGAAATGGTGTACTTCTCTTCGTACGCCATGGTGGGGTTGATCCCACCTTTTTCCTCCTTTTTCTTGATGCTGCTAGACTTTTATGGTCTGCAGCTGTACCACCTTGGCCCCCACTCCATTCTTCTTGTGTCCGTCTTCGTCCACTTCTGTGAGATGTGGGTGGGCATCCCCCCCTGCATTGAACTCTTCTGGACCTTCTTCACCATCCATACCACCGGTAGGAGCAATGAGTACCTTGGCTTCTACTACTTCGTGAAGCGCAAGAAGTGCCCATTCAAGTACCTCCGGTCGTTTCCCTCTGGGAAGTGAGATGATTGGAAGAAGGACTGGATAGTCATCCGGGTGGAGGAGCACGAGAAGCTGGAGCTGCCCGAAGGCCTCCCCAACATTGACACTACAGTCTGGAGTGAAGCTCCGGTGCTGGTGGACGCCTTCAACCCTGCTCTAACCAGGATCCGACAGTGCGTGGAGGGAGGATTAACCCCTCAGGCGGTGTTTTGCAACTTCCTGGTCAACAGGTGGGCACCACTGAAGAGGAGAGAAAAACTCACTTGGGCCCTCAACAGTGTGATGGACGACGACCGGGTCGAGACCAGGCTGAAGTCCAACATGGTAGGGGCAACCTTGGAGTTTCATCTCAAGAAGTTCCAGCACGGCATCAACATCGCGGGTGACGAATTGACTCCGCCATCAGCTTTTCTCCCTCTGAACGTGGAAGTAGAGTTCAGCAGGGAGCTCTGGCGGAAGATGCCTGTGCTTGACGACCTTGATGTCGTCAAGAGAAGATCGACCTCCAGGGTGGTGATCCCTGGGGCTTCCGAAGGTGGCTCCGACCCTGCCCCGAAGCCAAGGATCAAAATCATTGGCAAGGGCAAGGAGCCGGTGGACGAACCTTTGAGCTGGAAGAGGAAACTGCAGCATGCCGACGGAAGGTCCGTCAGGCCTGCAACCTCTGCATCAGCTCCTTCTCCCCGGAGGGGAAGGTCTTCTACAACCGCGACGACTGTACCCGCAGCGGCGTCCTCCCGGGGTGCTAGCTCCGGGCATGCGACTCCAGCACTGGGGCCGGTTGAGGCCTCTAGGTCCGGAGGTTCTTCCCGATCGAGGGGGGCCTCGACTAGGGAAATGCCCCGTGGCTACAACGAGTTCTGGGGGGGCTTCCAGAGCTTCCACGCTGGCGGCGGCTATGGTCAGCCCAGAATGCCCAGGAAAGAGGTTCCGCGCAAGCTGGTGCGGAAGCCTCCCAAGGTAATTTTTAATATTTACCTCAGACAGTTGTTTTGTTGTAGTAACTGTTTTTTAAGTTTCTTCATCCATCATTTGTAGTGTTCTCGAGAAGAGGAGTGAGGCTCCACCCTCAGCCACAGCAGCTGAAGCTGTGAGGGCAGAAGCTTCTGCTCCTGTTCCGGTGCCGCCCTAAGTGGTGGCTGAAGCTGCGACAGCTCCGGCGCCAACTGTCGTGGTCATGGACCTCGACTCATCCCCAGAGACTCCCGTGGTAGCGCCGGACCGCGGGAGAGAAGATGCGCCAGCGGCACCTGCCCTGGAGGTTGAAGCTCCGGGTCCTGGTGCAGAGATGATGGAAGCTCCGGCCGTTGAGCCGGAGGAAGCAATAATTCCGACCCCAGAGTCAGAAATTGTCGAAGCTCCGGTGGTTGAGCCAGAGGTAATTGAAGTCCCGGCGTGCGCGCCGGATGTTGAGGAAGTCCCGAAGGTTGGGCCGGGTACCTCTGAAGCACCGGCCGCAGAGCCGGTCGTTGTTGGAGCTCCGGCCGCAGGGCCGGTTGATGTTGAAGACCTTCCGGCTCCCGAGCCGGTTGTTGTAGAGGCATCGGCGCTCGAGCCCCTAGTAGAGGAGGTGCCCAGGCCAGAGCCAGAAGCAGCCCCTGCTCCGGGAATGACGACGCCGGAGGTTCCCGCAGCTGAGCCGGAGTGCCCAGAAGAGGTTGCTGGCCCCCTGCCTGAGGGGGCAAATGAAGACCTAGCGGCGGGGCCTTCGGAACCACTTCCGGAGGTCGGAACTTCATCAGCGGGACCTTCCTCGATGGCGACTGAGGCCATCCTGGAGGACAGCCCTAGTGCCATAGAGGCTCAAGGGACCACTCTTGTGGAGTGGGACCCAATTTTTGTAACTGAAAACCCGCTGGAACCAGCGGAGGAGACCCCAGCAGGTCCGGAACCTATCCCGTTGTCATTGTTTATTGACAACGCCTGCTCCAGTCTGCGTCAAGTTCAGCTGGCATTCTTCCACGACAGCAAGGCTCTTGAAGAGGAGCGCCAAACCCTTAGGCGGTGGCGTAACCGGCTCTACTTCGAGACCAAGCTGGCGCAGTCGAGGCTAGCAGATGACAAAGAGTGGATTAAGCGGGAGAAGGTCCACCTGGAATACTGGGGCAAGTTATTGGATGATAGGGAGAGCTTGACTCGCGCCCTCGACGCTCAATCTCGGGCCATTTATGAGTAGACCAAAGCAGCTAATAGTGCGGCTGATGAACGCCAAGAAAGGCTGGAAGCCATTAACACTACTCTCATCAAGCGCCGGGAGGCACTTGAGAGGGAGAAGAGGCTCGAAGATGAAGAGCAGAAACTCCTTGAGCTGAGGGATGATGTTCTGAAGAGGGAGGAGGAGCTCACCGAAAAGGTGGCTCTGGCTGACAAGGGCCTCGAGGAGCGTGCCAAGAAATTGGAAGAGCGCTGCGCTGAGGAGGAGGAGAAGGCCTGGGTGCGAGGGCAGGAACTCTATGAGCAAGAGTGTGCCATCGCTGTCAGGGAGAAAAAAGTGAGGGGCAGGGAGAAGGACCTGGTTGACCGCCGGAACAAGATTTATCTCCGGAAGGAGGAGCTCGGAAAACTCGAGAAGCAGGTTGCTGAAAAGATTCAGCAAAATGCCAAAGAGGTCGAGCGCCTCGCTCGCGGGAATTCTGAACTGGCGGCGGCCAGAAGATCCTTAGAAGAATTGAAGGGCTTGAGGACTGCGGACTCCCTACAGGTTTGGGAGTTCCTGGGCAAGGCCAACGACGCGCTGACACCGATGGGCTTCAGTCCCGTGCGTCCGGATGATCCGGAGACGGAGCCAGACCTGGCGTTGCAGGCGTTGAGCTCAGCAGGTAGCAAACTCTCCAAGGTGGACGACGTCATCGCGGACCAATTTGGAGGTTGAGGGGCAATCCCTGGCGAAGAACGTCACAGAGTATGTGCTAATGTGCTACACCAGCCGGAATCCCCAATTCCCTCTGGACCCGGTGCTTGAAGGTCCCGTTGAAGGAGAAGGTGAAGCCGCCCGGGCCAATGTGTCAGAGGTTGCTCAGAAGGTCGCCCAGTTCTTCCATAGGGTCTAGGACCATCTCCGTAGCTCCCACTTGTATTCTCTTTTTTTCTTCCTCAATTTTGTAATCCCTTGTCTCCAGATGAATGAAATCCCCAAATTTTTGTGAATTTCACTTTTTGTCTTCAACACTTTTGTCTTCACTTGGCCCCCTGGTAGATGTACACAATTTGATTGTGAACATGTACCAAGAGGATATTGTGTTTTGTTGAAGACTCATTTGCTTCGAACTTGTAGAGTGTAGGTCCGAAGTCTTCGATTGTGAAGGCCCCCTGAGGTTGCTGGAGCTTAGAAGCTCCGGCATTGTCTATCGTCGAAGCTTAGTAGCTCCGGCAATAGTCCCTATCAACACGTAGAGCATCGATAGTTTGTCCTCCGGGGTGTCGGAGCTTAGTAGTTCCGGCAGTGACCTTTACCAACGTGTAGTTTATTGGTAGCAGACTCCGCTTGCGGGGTCTTCTCACCATCATTTATTTTGCGTCGACGGCTGCCCCCCCTAGCTTTACCGGAGCTTGGTTGCTTTGGTGATGCTCGTTTTCAATGCTTAACATCGATTACAAGCCATCTAGGGGAGTCGGAGCTTTGTTAGCTCCGGCTTTTCTCCATCAACCTGGATTTTTTATTTTTCCTGCACACTGAAGCCAAGAAAAATAGTAAAATTCGTTTCTTGCCTATAACTTCATTGCGGCTTATGATTCTCAAGAAAATTTTAGGTCAAACGCGATTCTAAATACAACCGAATGCGTTGTCTTTTCTTCCAGATCCAATTGTACTTGGACCCGCCTTACTTCGGCCTGCCGGGGTGTAGGTAGAGTGGCGTACTTAGGGTGCTTGACCAGGCTAAGTCGATAGCACACTCTGGCCCTAGGTTGGCTTGGCGGCATTCAGGCGAGTGGGCCATAAACAATATTTGAATCTAGAAGAATCGACAATACAGCTCGAATCGTATATGAACCAGTCGAACTAAAATTTCTTAAGAATTGCACGTCTTTGTTATAGACAAGAATAAGAAAAATAAATAATGTTGAGCCTGTACAAAATAAATGCATGTGGAGTCTGTTTCACATGAAGATGTCTTTCATTATAGGTCCGGGGTACAGAGGAAACAAGTACACTCTTAGGGTACGGAACCAGGCTAAGCGTGTTTAATTTCTCGTTTGACCCAGGGTAGCTACCCACACTTTTAGTCCTGAGAGTGTGACAAGTGTTGCATGAACTTTGCGGACCTTCCGGGAAAGGTCCGGTTGTTCTCCTGGAGGAACTACCCGACTCTATACAATGACTCTATAACATACACCTCAAGTTACTACAGACTCACCTCCGTGATATAAAGTGTAGAACTTACGGAGGTGCTCAATGTTCTAAGGATTTGGGAGAGGTGTCCCATCCTCGGTAGCCAAGCGAACGCTTTCGGGACAGGATACTTTAATCACTCGGAAGGGTCCCTCCCAGCTAGGGGAGAGTTTGTTTAACCCTTCTCTGGATTGTATTCTCCGTAGCACCAGATCGCCTTCCTCGAGCTGTCGGTTGTGTACATGCCGCTGATGATAGCGCCGAAGGGCTTGGTGGTATCGGGCATTCTGAACAGCTGCTTGGCACCTTCCCTCCTCAAGGAGGTCTAGGTCTTCACGCCGGAGCTGGTCCTGCGTGGCTTCGTCGAAGGTCCGGACCCGGAGTGACCCCAAGGTGATTTCCGGAGGAAGGATTGCTTCAGCTCCATACACCAGGAAGAAGGGTGTCTCTCCAGTTGACCGGTTTGGAGTTGTCCTGTTGGCCCATAAAGCGGGCGGAAGCTCTTCAATCCAGTTGGCTCCATGTTTTTTCAAGTGCTCATAGGTGCGTGTTTTGAGTCCTTTAAGGATTTCAGCATTTGCTCTCTCGACTTGGCCATTGCTTGCTGGGTGAGCTACGGAGGCGTAGCAAACTTGAATGCCGAGGTCTTCGCAATATCCTTGAAATGCAGAGCTTGTGAATTGTGTCCCATTATCAGTGATGATTCTGTTTGGGACTCCAAATCTGCATACAATGGACTGCAAAAAGTTGATAGCAGATTGCTTGTTGATTGTCACAACTGGAGTTGCTTCCGGCCACTTGGTGAACTTGTCAATGGCAACGTACAGGAACTTGTAACCTCCGACGGCTCTTGGAAAAGGTCCCAAGATGTCCATCCCCCACACAGCGAAGGGCCATGTAGGAGGTATCATTTGTAGGGGCTGAGCCGGTGTGTGAATTTGCTTTGCATGAAATTGACATGCTTCGCATTTCTTCACCAGCTCAGTTGCATCCTGGAGTGCTGTAGGCCAGTAGAAGCCATGCCGAAAGGCTTTACCAACCAGCGTGCGGGAAGACGCGTGGTTCCCACACTCGCCTCCATGGATTTTTGCGAGGAGCTCGCAACCTTCTTCCCTTGTGATGCACCGCATTAGGATGCCATTGGCACCGTGCCGGGAGAGATCCCCTTCTACCAACGTGTATCTTTTAGCCAATCTGACTACCCGGTCAGCGGATACATCATCGTCAGGAAGGATGTTGTCTTTCAAGTAGTTCCGGATCTCTAAGATCCATGCATCGGAACTAACTTGAGCATTTGAGTCTTGCGTCCTGGGTTGCTCGGAGCTTCCAGCAGCACCTACGACCCTTGATGGCTGCCATGGTAATAGGGCCATCGGGACAGTTAGCTTCGGGATGCTGATCTCGCCCCCTTCGCTCAGTTCGACAGGCTGAGCTGTGGGTTTTGACAACCTCCGGACAAAAGTTCCGTCAGGAGCCAGAGCTCCGGTTGACGCTTTCGTCGAGAGTTCGTCGGCTTCAGCGTTGTGGGCATGCTGGACATGGTGGAGATCTAGGAATTCAAAGTCCTTCTGAAGCCTCTGGACTTCAAGGAGGTAAGCAGCTAGCTGGAGATTGTTGCAGGAGCATTCACCCTTCACTTTCTTAATGATGAGCTATGAATCTCCCTTGACCAGCTGTTGCTTGACACCGTATGATAGTGCCACCCTTAGTCCGTAAATGAGTGCTTCATATTCCGCCATGTTGTTGGTCGCCTTGAAGTCAAGGTGTACCATGTATTTTACCTTCTCTCCGGTTGGTGCGAGGAGAAGGATTCCAGCTCCGGTCCCCTGCTTTTGCATGGAGCCGTCGAAGTAGAGGGTCCAGTGAGGCTCGGTGAAGACCGGAGCCTTGTGTTCTGGCTTCTGCTCGCTAGAGCCCCCAGGGTTTGATGGGGAGGGAGTCCATTCCGCCATGAAGTCTGCCAATACTTGACTCTTGATTGCTTGCCTTGAAATGAATTCGAGATCGAATTCGGCCAATTCTGCTGCCCACTTTGCAATATTCTCAGTTGAGTTGGGATTATGCAAGATTGCTCGAAGTGGGTAAGAAGTCACCACTGAGATTTTGTGAGCTTGGAAGTAATGGCGAAGCTTCCTGGAGGCAATAAGAACTGCATAGAGCAGCTTATGCACCTCTAGGTATCGAGTCTTGGTATCATGTAGTACTTCACTGATGAAGTACACTGGGCGCTGAATGGTCCGGACCCTCCCGGAGGGGCCCGAAGCTTCCTCTTCACTGACCCGGATCCTCCCGGAGGGATCCGGATTTTCTTCGGGGACCTCCGGGTCCTGGCTGGAGGAACCCGGAGCTTCATCAGAAGCGACCTGGACCCTCCCGGAGGGGTCTGGGTCTTCTGAAGTAACTTCTTGTGGATTCAAGTCTGGGAGCTGGGACCCAGACTCGCTTTCAGGAACCTCCAGACCCTCCTGAAGGGGTCTGGACTCTTGAGTATGGGATGGTTCTGGTCTCTCCGCAACCGGGACCATACTAACGACTTCGTCAGTGGCTGAAATGTAAAGCAGCAAAGGCTCACCAGGGTTCGGAGCTACCAAAATTGGTAGGGTGGTGAGGAGCTGTTTTAGCTCCTGGAACGCCTTTTCTGCTTCTTCAGACCATTGGAATGGTCCAGACTTCCTTAATAACTTGAAGAAGGGGAGTGCCCGTTCCGCTAGTCTTGAAATGAACCAGCTGAGGGCTGCTAGACATCCAGTTAGCTTTTGGACATCTTTGATGCGGGCTGGTGGCCGCATGTCTTCAATGGCCTTGATCTTCGCTGAATTAGCTTCTATACCCTGGTGACTTACCAGGAAACAAGGAAGTTTTCCGGAGCTAACCCCGAAGACACACTTGTCTGGGTTTAGCTTTGTGCGGGTGACCCGCAGCTTGTCAAAGACAGCCTACAAGGTGTCAAGGAGTGACTCCTTGTTCTTGACCTTGACCATGATGTCATCGACGTACACTTCCACTATGTCTCTAATTAGTTCTTCAAAGGTTTTGTACATGGCTCGTACAAAGGTTGAAGCTGCATTCTTGAGACCAAATGGCATGGCTGTATAACAGTACAATCCATCTACTATGATGAAAGAGGTATGCTCTTCATCTTCCTTAGACATTCTGATTTGATGATACCCAGAATATGCGTCTAGGAAACACAGTAATTCACACCCGAAGGTGGAATCCAATATCTGATCTATTCTAGGTAATGGGAATGGATCTTTTGGACATGCCTTATTTAGTGTTGTGTAGTCGATACACATCCGAAGCTTCCCACTGGCCTTGGGCACAACGACTGGGTTTGCCAGCCATTTTGGATGGAAGGCTTCTTGGATGAATCCAGCTTCGAGCAACTTCTTCACTTCTTGTCGAATGAAGTTCTGTCGCTCTAAGGATTGTTTTCAAGGCTTCTGATGCACAGGCCGGGCGTCGGGGTTGATGAGGACATCAACACCCTCGATACATCCACACCAACTCAGCAACCGGTTTCTGGTCCGAGCACTCGCGCTCGTGCACGTCAACTAAACTATGAGGTGAACTCGTTCTTGGCCTTATGTTCATCTTATCTAGACTGTGGAACTACGTGCTTTCTTGTTTTGCTTAGGAACAATGGAGAGGAGCCAATGGGAAGGGAATTCACGCGGACGGGATTTGGACAGCAGAACAGCACCAACTTGTGACGGCCACCACGATTTCCTACGGACTCCGATCTGGGCGTTCAAGTACTTCCTGGAAAGACTATCAAGTCTACTTTCAAACGGATCTGGCCTCATGTCCATATCTATTCTGAGTCGGCCGCAATAGTTATTTTAATACCAAGACCTTTTTCTGTCCAGGGTGCTGCATCACCAAAATTGGGCCCATGGCCCATGTGTCGTTTGGAGTCCATTAGGGACTCGTGATTAGGGTTTCTCACGACCCTAGGGAGGTAATAAATAGTAGCAGCCGCCCTCATTAGCTGGTGGGTTTTTGTTTAAAGTTAGCTTCTGCTGCTTCCTTGTACACGCGCGTGTCGACTAGATCGCCCGTCTACTTGTATCCAGAACCCCACTTTAGATTGATTCAACAGATAAGTGCTTGTTCTTCTTGTTCTTGCGTGTTCTTCGATTGCTTGCAGGAACAAAGGCCCTCGTGGTCAGGTTGATTGTGCGCCAGCAAGATCAATACAACTTCAGAGTCGGTGTACTGATCGCTAAGGCGCATCGTCTTGGGGACGGTGTAGTCGGATCGCCAACGTCTTCTCCTCCACAAATCAAACCCTCCTATTCTCATCAAAAGATCGAGAACCAAGATCCTATCAAGTGGTAATCAGAGCAAGGTTAATCGGTGAGAGTGCTACCATTACTTTTCTTTCTGCTGTTATCATCCTATAGTCCAGAAAAAGCCCAAAAAAAATACCAGATCTGTTTTTTTCCATTATTCCTAGACCATTGTGCCTTTTACTTTCTCCACTTAGTCAAGACTTGTTGAGTTCATGGTTGCTTCGACGAGTCAAGTTGCTGGTCTTTAGTTTTGCACCTCTAGACTTTCGAGTTCGTGTCACATTCAGTCACCTAGTTCGAGTCAGATTCGTAGTTCGAGTTTGAGTCGGATTACTAGTTTGAGTTTGAATCAGATTGCTACTTCGAGTTTGAGTCGGATTACTAGTTCGAGTTTGAGTCGGATTACAAGTTCAAGTCATATTTCCACTTTGAGTTTGAGTCGGATTGCTAGTTCGAGTTTGAGTCAGATTACGAGTTCAAATCAGATTGCCACTTCGAGTTTGAGTCGGATTGCTAGTTCGAGTTTGAGCCTGATTACTAGTTCGAGTTCGAATCAGATTGCTACTTCGAGTTTGAGTCAGATTAGTAATTTGAGTTTGACAACAAGAAAAAGGCAAGTGCAAATCAAAAGCCGCACAAAAGCCACAAGCAATTAGAGAAGAAAAAAAAGGCAAGTGCAAAATCAAAAGCCGCACAAAAGCCACAAGCAATTAGAGAAGAAAAAAAAGGCAAGTGCAAGATCAAAAGCCGCATGTGCAAATTTTGTTCTAGGGTCTCTTGATTCCATCTAGAGAGAGTTTGGGTGACCACCCCAACGAAAAAAAAGAAAAAAAATCAGATTGTTGTTTGGGGTGTTTTTGGTGACGACATTGGTGTCTCAGCTCGCGTCTCTAGTACGGTCTAGACTAAGATCAGCACAGTACTGTCGTAGAATATTTATTCAGCTTGTTGTGATTAACGTGGTGAAAGTTTGCTCCTTGTGCTAGTTCAGCCACCTAAAGCCATAGATTGACACCTGCTCTTGAAGTTGTTCATTACTTGCTGGTTGCCATCACCTTCTTGCTGAGCTTTGTAAGAACAGGTAAGAGCTTGATTGAACAGGTTGAGAGTGAGCGAGTTATCTCCACCAGCACCTTTGTAGCTAGGGATAACGTTACCCTTTCATATTGGATTTTTTTTCTACTAACCATGGCAGGAGGAGCAAATACAAATGAAGACGTACATTCACCTCGCGCACGGGGAATTATACAACACTTCGAACGCCAAGTGCGGCTACACACAGAAGCGCTTGATGAGGATTTTCGAGTTACCAGTGACCGCCTTGGTCAATTGGAAAATATGCAGATCGACACCAACACCAAAATCAGCACGTTGGAGAGTTCCATTCAAACATTGAACACCTCTATTGGAGCCATCCTGCAGCGCCTTGAGGAGAGGGATCGTGGACGCACCGCAGATGGACAGGTGAGCAATGCTCCTAGTATTGTACGTGACAATGAAGATGACTATTCTGCAGATACGGAGATTGGGGAAGATGAGGAAGCTAGGCCACGGCGCCGGCTACAACGCAACCGTCAAGGCATAGGTGGACATCGTTGGTGTGAGGTACGCAATCATGAAGATACTTTTAACAAGATCAAATTTAAGATACCTCATTTTGATGGTAAATATGACCCTGATGCATATATTACTTGGGAGATTTCTGTTGATCAAAAATTTGCATGTCATGAGTTTCCTGAAAACACAAGAGTTAGAGCAGCCACTAGTGAGTTTACTGATTTTGCTTCTGTTTGGTGGATATAACATGGCAAGAAAATCATAATAACATACCACAAACTTGGGATGCTTTGAAACGGCTCATGCGGGCTAGATTTGTTCCTTCTTACTATGCACGTGATCTGTTAAATAAGTTACAACAATTGAGACAGGGAGCTAAAAGTGTAGAAGAGTATTTTCAGGAATTACAAATGGGTATGTTACGTTGTAATTTGGACGAGGATGAGGAACCAGCTATGGCTAGATTTTTGGGTGGTTTAAACCGTGAAATTCAGGACATACTTGCTTATAAAGATTACAATAATGTTACCCGTTTGTTTCATCTTGCTTGTAAAGCTGAAAGGGAAGTGCAGGGATGACGAGCTAGCTCTAGAACTAATATTTCTGCAGGAAAGACTAGCTCATGGCAACCACACACGACTACTCCTTCAACTGGGCGTGCTTCTCCGCCATCTTCTTCACAAAGTCGGGCAGCACCTTCTTCTTCCAGCAACAAGCCACGTGCTTCTTCCACTAGCTCAGCAGTAAAGACCACCCAAAAGCCCACCGAGAGTGCTTCTTCCGTAGCATCTACCGGACGATCTAGAGACGTTCAATGTCACAAGTGCAAGGGTTTTGGCCATGTGCAGCATGACTGCCCAAGCAAACGTGTTCTAATTGTTAAAGATGACGGTGAGTACTCATCTGCTAGCAATTTTGATGACGATACATTTGTTTTGCTTGCAGCTGACTATGCAGGTAGCGATGAACATCAAGAAGAGCATATTGGTGCAGAAGATGCAGCGCGCTATGATAGTCTCATTGTGCAGCGTGTGCTTAGTGCACAAATGGAGAAAGCGGAACAAAATCAAAGGCACACATTATTCCAAACAAAGTGTGTCGTCAAAGAGCGATCTTGCCGCATGATCATTGATGGAGGTAGCTGCAACAACTTGGCCAGCAGTGACATGGTGACCAAGCTGGCACTAAGAACCAAACCGCACCCACATCCCTATTACATTCAATGGTTAAACAACAGCGGTAAGGCAAAGGTAACTAGACTTGTGCGAATCAATTTTACTATTGGATCATATAAGGATGTCATTGAATGTGATGTTGTGCCTATGCAAGCTTGTAATATTCTGCTAGGAAGACCTTGGCAATTTGATAGAGATTCTATGCATCATGGTAGATCAAATCAGTATTCTTTTCTTTACCACGATAAAAAAATTGTGTTGCATCCTATGTCTCCTGAAGCTATTGTGCAAGATGATGTTGCTAGAGCTAGGAAAACTAAATATCAGGACCATGCTAACATTGAGAACAATAACAATGCCAAATCTGTGTTTGATAAGAAAAATGAGATATCTCTGAAGGGAAAATGCTTGTTTGCTATGAAATCTGATATTAATGAACTGATTGCTTCCACCTCTGTTGCCTATGCTTTGGTATGCAAAGATGCTTTGATTTACCTTTACGATGTGCAACATTCTTTGCCTCCTGCTGTTGCTAACATTTTGCAGGAATATTCTGATGTGTTTCCAAGTGAAATACCACCAGGACTACCACCACTTCGAGGGATTGAGCACCAGATTGACCTCATTCCCGGTGCTTCATTGCCCAACCGTGCACCATATAGGACAAATCCAGAAGAAACAAAGGAGATTCAGCGCCAAGTACAAGAACTACTTGACAAAGGTTATGTACGTGAAACTCTTAGTCCTTGTGCTGTTCTAGTTATTCTAGTACCTAAAAAAGATGGATCATGGTGTATGTGTGTGGATTGTAGAGCAATCAACAATATAACCATTCAATATCATCATCCTATTCCACGCTTAGATGATATGCTTGATGAATTGAGTGGTGCTGTTGTGTTCTCAAAAGTTGATTTGCGTAGTGGTTATCACCAAATTCGCATGAAACTAGGAGATGAATGGAAAACTGCTTTCAAAACTAAGTTCGGTTTATATGAGTGGTTAGTCATGCCTTTTGGGTTAACTAATGCACCTAGCACCTTCATGAGATTAATGAACGAGGTTTTGCGTGCATTCATTGGAAAATTTGTTGTTGTGTATTTTGATGATATATTGATTTATAGCAAATCCATGGATGAACATCTTGATCACTTATGTGCTGTTTTTAATGCTTTGCGTGAGGCATGATTATTTGGTAATCTTGAGAAGTGCACCTTTTGCACGGATCGAGTCTCTTTCCTTAGCTATGTTGTTACTCCACAGGGAATTGAAGTTGATCAAGCCAAGGTAGAGGCTATTCAGGGGTGGCCTGTACCAAAGACCATCACACAGGTGCGGAGCTTTCTAGGGCTGGCTGGGTTCTATCGTCGCTTTGTGAAGGATTTCAGCACCATTGCTGCTCCATTGAATGACCTTACGAAGAAGGGGGTGCCTTTTTCTTGGGGCACCACACAAGATAACGCCTTTACCATACTGAAAGATAAGTTGACGCATGCACCTCTTCTCCAACTTCCTGATTTTCCTAAGACTTTTGAGCTTGAATGTGATGCTAGTGGGATTGGATTGGGTGGTGTTTTGTTACAAGAAGGAAAATCTGTTGCATATTTTAGTGAGAAAATGAGTTGGCCTGTTCTAAATTATTCTACCAATGATAAGGAATTATATGCTCTTGTACGAACTTTAGAAACATGGCAGCATTATTTGTGGCCCAAAGAATTTGTTATCCATTCTGATCATGAATCACTAAAGCATATTAGGAGTCAAAGGAAACTAAATCGTAGGCATGCTAAGTGGATGGAATTTATTGAGTCTTTTCCTTATGTCATTAAACACAAAAAGGGAAAGGATAATGTTATTGCTGATGCTTTATCTAGACGTTATACTCTTCTATATCAACTTGACTTTAAATTTTTTGGATTAGAAACGATTAAAGATCAATATGAACATGATGCTGATTTCAAAGATGTATTGCTGAAATGTAAAGATGGAAAAACATTGAATAAATTTGTCCTCAATGATGGCTATGTGTTTAGAGCTAACAAGTTATGCATTCCAGCTAGCTCCGTTCGTTTGTTGTTACAGGAAGCGCATGGAGGCGGGCTGATGGGGCACTTTGGAGTGAAAAAGACGGAGGACATACTTGCTGGTCATTTCTTTTGGCCAAGGATGAGGCGAGACGTGGAGCGCTTTGTTGCTCGCTGCACGACATGTCAAAAAGCTAAGTCACGACTTAATCCACATGGTTTGTACATGCCTCTTCCTGTTCCTAGCATGCCTTGGGAGGATATTTCTATGGACTTTGTTTTAGGACTGCCTAGAACAAAGAAGGGGAGGGATAGCATCTTTCTAAAATGGCACACTTCATACCTTGTCGTAAAATGTGGGAAGAGTGTTTGCCTCATGTTGAGTTTGCTTATAATCGTTCCCTACATTCTAGTACTGAGAAATGCCCTTTTGAGATTGTTTATGGATTTGTACCCCATGCTCCTATTGATTTATTACCTCTTCCTTCAATGGAACGAGTGAATTTTGATGCTAAACATCGTGCTTAATTGATCTTAAAATTGCATGAAACCACTAAGAAGAATATAGACTGCATGAATGCCAAGTATAAACTTGCTGGTAGTAGGGGAAAGAAAACTATCACTTTTGAACCTGGTGATTTAGTTTGGTTACATTTGCGAAAGGATAGGTTTCCTGATTTGAGAAAGTCTAAATTGTTACCTCGAGCTGATGGTCCATTCAAAGTGTTAGAAAGAATTAATGATAATGCATATAAACTCGAGTTGCCTGCGAATTTTGGGGTTAGTCCCACATTTAACATTGCAGATTTGAAGCCATATTTGGGAGAAGAAGATGAGCTTGAGTCGCAGACGACTCAAATGCAAGAAGGGGAGGATGATGAGGACATCAACACCCTCGATACATCCACACCAACTCAGCTACCGGTTTCTGGTCCGATCACTCGCGCTCGTGCACGTCAACTAAACTATGAGGTGAACTCGTTCTTGGCCTTATGTCCATCTTATCTAGACCGTGGAACTACGTGCTTTCTTGTTTTGCTTAGGAACAATGGAGAGGAGCCAATGGGAAGGGAATTCGCGCGGACGGGATTTGGACAGCAGAACAGCATCAACTTGTGACGGCCACCACGATTTCATACGGACTCCGATCTGGGCGTTCAAGTACTTCCTGGAAATATTATCAAGTCTACTTTCAAACGGATCTGGCCTCACGTCCATATATATTTTGAGTCGGCCGCAATAGTTATTTTAATACCAAGACCTTTTTCTGTCCAGGGTGCTGCATCACCAAAATTGGGCCCATGGCCCATGTATCGTTTGGAGTCCATTAGGGACTCGTGATTACGGTTTCTCACGACCCTAGGGAGGTAATAAATAGTAGCAGCCGCCCTCATTAGCTGGTGGGTTTTTGTTTATTCGTAAGTTAGCTTCTGCTGCTTCCTTGTACACGCGCATGTCGACTAGATCGCCCGTCTACTTGTATCCAGAACCCTACTTTAGATTGATTCAACAGATAAGTGCTTGTTCTTCTTGTTCTTGCGTGTTCTTCGATTGCTTGCAGGAACAAAGGCCCTCGTGGTCAGGTTGATTGTGCGCCAGCAAGATCAATACAACTTCGGAGTCGGTGTACCGATCGCTAAGGCGCATCGTCTTGGGGATGGTGTAGTCGGATCGCCAACGTCTTCTCCTCCACAAATCAAACCCTCCTATTCTCATCGAAAGATCGGGAACCAAGATCCTATCAGGGGTAGATCTTCAGATTGTGCTCAATCACTTCTCTGGGGATCCCAGGCATTTGTGATGGTTGCCAGGCAAACACGTCGACATTAGCCCGGAGGAAAGCGATGAGCGCAAGTTCCTATTTTTCGTTCAATCCCCCCGATATACGGGTGGTCTGAGCGGCATCAGAACCGATTTGGACGACTTTGACGGGAATGTCGGTGTCGCCGCTTGGCTGCACACGAGGTGCAGAAGTCGAGCCTCGCTGACGAATGCTTGGGGGTTTTGGAGCTTGCTCCTACCTGGAGTCCTCCTCTTGCGCCGTAGTAAGCGCATGGAGTTCTTCCAGAGCAGTTACTCTGATAGTACGATCTCCGCGGATCTAGAGAACGCCTACTGGTGTTGGCATCTTTAACACCAGGTAACCATAATGAGCAGCTGCCATGAATTGGTATAAGGCAGGCCTACCCAAGATGGCATTGAAGGGTAAGTTGATCTGAGCAACGTCAAAGACCAACTTCTCGGTGCGATACTTCTCCCGGGTCCCGAAGGTAACAGGGAGGATAATAGCTCCGAGTGGGGTAATGGCTCCCGGACCTACTCCAGAGAAAGGTCGGGAGGGGTGGAGATCCGAAGGTCGGAGCTGAAGCTTGGTAAAAGATTCGAAGCTTATAAGGTTGAGCCCCGAACCTCCGTCTACCATGACATGGTGGAGCTGGATGTTATTGATGGTAGGAGATACCATCAAAGGTAGCTGACCTGCTCCAACCATGCTTCGAGGGCAGTCCGAAGCATCAAAAGTAATGGTTGTGTCCATCCACTTCCGATGAGGCTCTGCCCTGGCTGTAGGAGCTACAGCAGCCATGTCCCGACACATAGTCTTGATGACGCGGCGGGAGGTGATGTCCCATGATTCACTAAAAATGGTGTTCATGGTCTTCCGACGCTCGTTGTCAGAGACGTCAGAATCGTCATCGACGGAGGTGTAGACGACCTTCAGGACCTTTTTGGGATCCTAAAAACCTAACTCCTCTTCAGCCGGAGTTCGTCAACTTTTTGTTTTCCTTCCCTCTGTCGGAAAGGAGCTTCTTCCCGGCGCTTGTTGTAGCGCTCGGCAAGGTTTTGGACCTCCCGGCAGTCTTCCAAACTGTGGTTGTCCGTTTTGTGAATTGGACACCACACCTTGAGTTTGTCACCGTCTTCAGAAGACGGTCGAGGTCGCTTCTCCGGGCGTGGCCCCCGGCCACCCGGAGCTACAGTAGCTGCAGCATTGGATGCACCAGCCGACGGCTTCTTCTTGTCATTGGTCTTTTTCTTCTTCTTGCTGGTCATTTCTTTTGGCCAAGGATGAGGCGAGACGTGGAGCGCTTTGTTGCTCGCTGCACGACATGTCAAAAAGCTAAGTCACGACTTAATCCACATGGTTTGTACATGCCTCTTCCTGTTCCTAGCATGCCTTGGGAGGATATTTCTATGGACTTTGTTTTAGGACTCCCTAGAACAAAGAAGGGGAGGGATAGCATCTTTGTTGTTGTGGATAGATTTTCTAAAATGGCACACTTCATACCTTGTCGTAAAATGTGGGAAGAGTGTTTGCCTCATGTTGAGTTTGCTTATAATCGTTCCCTACATTCTAGTACTAAGAAATGCCCTTTTGAGATTGTTTATGGATTTGTACCCCGTGCTGCTATTGATTTATTACCTCTTCCTTCAATGGAACGAGTGAATTTTATGCTAAACATCATGCTTAATTGATCTTAAAATTGCATGAAACCACTAAGAAGAATATAGAGTGCATGTATGCCAAGTATAAACTTGCTGGTAGTAGGGGAAAGAAAACTATCACTTTTGAACCTGGTGATTTAGTTTGGTTACATTTGCGAAAGGATAGGTTTCCTGATTTGAGAAAGTCTAAATTGTTACCTCGAGCTGATGGTCCATTCAAAGTGTTAGAAAGAATTAATGATAATGCATATAAACTCGAGTTGCCTGCGAATTTTGGGGTTAGTCCCACATTTAACATTGCAGATTTGAAGCCATATTTGGGAGAAGAAGATGAGTTTGAGTCGCGGACGACTCAAATGCAAGAAGGGGAGGATGATGAGGACATCAACACCCTCGATACATCCACACCAACTCAGCTACCGGTTTCTGGTCCGATCACTCGCGCTCGTGCACGTCAACTAAACTATGAGGTGAACTCGTTCTTAGCCTTATGTCCATATTATCTAGACCGTGGAACTACGTGCTTTCTTGTTTTGCTTAGGAACAATGGAGAGGAGCCAATGGGAGCGGACGGGATTTAGACAGCAGAACAGCATCAACTTGTGACGGCCACCACGATTTCATACGGACTCCGATCTGGGCGTTCAAGTACTTCCTGGAAAGATTATCAAGTCTACTTTCAAACGGATCTGGCCTCATGTCCATATCTATTTTGAGTCGGCCGCAATAGTTATTTTAATACCAAGACCTTTTTCTGTCCAGGGTGCTGCATCACCAAAATTGGGCCCGTGGCCCATGTATCATTTGGAGTCCATTAGGGACTCGTGATTAGGGTTTATCACGACCCTAGGGAGGTAATAAATAGTAGCAGCCGCCCTCATTAGCTGGTGGGTTTTTGTTTATTCGTAAGTTAGCTTCTGCTGCTTCCTTGTACACGCGCGTGTCGACTAGATCGCCCGTCTACTTGTATCCAGAACCCTACTTTAGATTGATTCAACAGATAAGTGCTTGTTCTTCTTGTTCTTGCGTGTTCTTCGATTGCTTGCAGGAACAAAGGCCCTCGTGGTCAGGTTGATTGTGCGCCAGCAAGATCAATACAACTTCGGAGTTGGTGTACCGATCGCTAAGGCGCATCGTCTTGGGGATGGTGTAGTCGGATCGCCAACGTCTTCTCCTCCACAAATCAAACCCTCCTATTCTCATTGAAAGATCGGGAACCAAGATCCTATCAGGGGTAGATCTTCAGATTGTGCTCAATCACTTCCCTGGGGATCCCAGGCATTTGTGATGGTTGCCAGGCAAACACGTCGACATTAGCTCGGAGGAAAGCAATGAGCGCGAGTTCCTATTTTTCATTCAATCCCCCTGATATACGGGTGGTCTGAGCGGCATCGGAACCGAATTGGACGACTTTGACGGGAATGTCGGTGTCGCCGCTTGGCTGCACACGAGGTGCAGAAGTCGAGCCTCGCTGACGAATGCTCGGGGGTTTTGGAGCTTGCTCCTGCCTGGAGTCCTCCTCTTGCGCCGTAGTAAGCGCATGGAGTTCTTCCAGAGCAGTTACTCCGACAGTACGATCTCCGCAGATCCGGAGAACGCCTACTGGTGTTGGCATCTTTAACACCAGGTAACCATAATGAGCAGCTGCCATGAATTTGTACAAGGCAGGCCTACCCAAGATGGCATTGAAGGGTAAGTTGATCTGAGCAACGTCAAAGACCAACTTCTCGGTGCGATACTTCTCCCGGGTCCCGAAGGTAACAGGGAGGGTAATAGCTCCGAGTGGGGTAATGGCTCCCGGACCTACTCCAGAGAAAGGTCGGGAGGGGTTGAGATCCGAAGGTCGGAGCTGAAGCTTGGTAAAAGATTCGAAGCTTATAAGGTTGAGCCCCGAACCTCCGTCTACCATGACATGGTGGAGCTGGATGTTATTGATGGTAGGAGATACCATCAAAGGTAGCTGACCTGCTCCAACCATGCTTCAAGGGCAATCCGAAGCATCAAAAATGATGGTTGTGTCCATCCACTTCCGATGAGGCTCCGCCCTGGCTGTAGGAGCTACAGCAGCCATGTCCCGACACATAGTCTTGATGACGCGACGGGAGGTGATGTCCCATGATTCACTAAAAATGGTGTTCATGGTCTTCCGACGCTCGTTGTCAGAGACGTCAGAATCGTCATCGACGGAGGTGTAGACGACCTTCAGGACCTTTTTGGGATCCTAAAAACCTAACTCCTCTTCAGCCGGAGTTCGTCAACTTTTTGTTTTCCTTCCCTCTGTCAGAAAGGAGCTTCTTCCCGGCGCTTGTTGTAGCGCTCGGCAAGGTTTTGGACCTCCCAGCAGTCTTCCAAACTGTGGTTGTCCGTTTTGTGAATTGGAAACCACACCTTGAGTTTGCCACCGTCTTCAGAAGACGGTCGAGGTCGCTTCTCGGGGCGTGGCCCCCGACCACCCGGAGCTACAGCAGTTGCAGCATTGGATGCACCAGCCGACGACTTCTTCTTGCCGTTGGTCTTTTTCTTCTTCTTGCCACTCCTGGAGATAGCGGCTTCTCCTTTGGAGGATTTCTTGTGATCCTCTGGAGTTGGTTTGGAGTGCATTTCACGGCCCTCCGCAGCTCTGGCACATTTGTCAGCCAAGCTGAAGAGTTCCGTGACACTGGTAATCTCCTTGATCGCCAGTTTCTCCAGCATCTTCTTATCCCGCACTCCCTGTCTAAATGCCACGATGACAGAGGCGCTAGAGATAGAAGGGATTGTGTTTCGTACCTGAGAGAATCTCTGGATGAATGATCGCAGGGATTCTCCTCCTTTTTGCATGACTGCAAAAAGGTCCAGTTCGGTGCCTGGTCGGGTGTAAGAACTCCCGAAGTTGGCGGTGAACTGCCGGCACAACTCCTCCCAACTGCTGATGGAGTTGGGTGGAAGGCTCATAAACTAGGACCTGGCGGTCCCAGTTAAAGCCACTGGGAAATAATTGGCCATTACGGCCTCATTTCCTCCAGCTGCCAAGATAGCAGTGGAGTAAATTTGAAGAAATTCGACAGGATTAAAAGTCCCGTCGAACTTCTCCGGCAGGTGAGGCCGGAACTTCTGTGGCCACCTGACCATACGCAGATGCATGGCCAGGGATGAACAGCCTCCTCCTATTCCTTCAGGAGCAGGAATGTCTTGAGCTTCTCGTCTTTCACGAGCACGCTCAATATGGACTCGGCCGTCTTGTTGGCGATATCGGCGATCAAGCTCCGCCCGGAGGTCATGAGTTGAAAGCCTTGATACCGTGTGAGTGCGTCGTGCCCCGGAGGGCAACGACGTCACCTGTTGTGATGCAGCATGTCTCCTGTTGTTGGAAACGTGCGGACCAAGTCTGCCAGACAAGGTCCGTCGCTGCGACGGGGCCCGTCCTGAAGGAGGAGGACCCTGGTTGCTGATGCGGTCAGCTGCTGCTGCAACCAAATGTTCCACATCGGCCCTCCACTGCTCCAGTGCATCCCGGGATGCATCCGGAGGTGGTGGGGCGTTGGAGAAGAGCACGTGCTGTATGGAGTGCGTGTTCTGGGTTGACAAGATTCACCGACGCAGTAATTGACGCTGGTGCACCATCGCGTTGTCCAGCTTGATTTGCTGGTGGAGGCGGCGGTGGTGGAAGTGTGACTCCTGCTGGAACCGTGGTTCCTGCTGGTGGCTGCATATTGGAGGGATTACCCCCAACAGCTTGAATAGCGGGATGACCATTGGATGATCCAGCGGCTGAGTTCACCATTCTTGAAATCTCAGGCGCCCCTTCCTGGCGCGCCAACTGTCGGTGGTTTTGATCCGGCAGATCTCCCGACACTACTAAAGTGTTAGAGGAGTTTGAGGTTCAGTGTGGGCGCGCGAAGATTCAAGAAGGTGAAGTGTAAATGACACAGTAGACATGAAGATTTACGTGGTTCGGGCCGCCTGAGCGTAATACCCTACTCCACGGGATGTGTTGGTGTTGTATTGGTTGTATGAGCTCAAAGTGAGTTCAGGGTGTAGAGTGAGCGCGTCGCGTCTATGTGTTCCGCGTGTGTCCTATGTATCGTCGGCCTGTCCTTTTATAGTACAAGGGCAGGCCATTACAAGTTAGCCTGGCCCGACATGTGGCCCTGGCGGTTACTGATATTGATACACATTCAACATGTTTAATTGCCCTTAATGACCGAGTTGTGGGCTTTGATAGGACTGTTACTAGTAATTAAGGTCGTCCGATCGTGTGTCATTAATATGGTATTAATGACACTTAATCGGGTCTTGAAGTCCTTGATTCCCCTTTGAAGATCCGGACCGTTATGGAGTCTTCCGGAGGTTAGAGGCTGAAGATCTGACGGTTGGACACGTGGCAGCTCTGGAGCATACTATGGGAGACAGATAGATCTGGAGCTACCTGACACGTGTCAGTTCCGGATCTTCCCTCGGTCTGGGGTTAGGTCCGGGGGTGCTATTTCGGTACATAGCCCGGAGCTTCCCCCTTGTGGGCGGTAGCTCCGGTTTGATAGTACACGTGGCGACCCTGGGACTAACCATGTTGGAGAATCGGGTCCGGTTATGTCTGACATGTGGGCCTCCGAAGGTCTTCAAATCAAGTAGATGACATTCCCTTGAGATCTTTGCAATCCCAAGGGGTATATGGTACCTAGGGTACCGACAGAGCGGGTCTTCACTGACCCTAACCTCGTCGAATCGCCGCGAAGGCCAATTCTCTTCCACTATCACAAGGGGCAAATCACCAAGTTCAAGGGGTCTTCTCACAAGTTGAGGGCTCCCCAAGATTACAAAGCAAACACCACCAAGAACACACTCTTAAGATCAACAATGAAACAACAGAAGTGTGTTAGAGATCAAACCCAAGAGCTCAAATGTGTGGAATCGTGTCTCTCCTTTAATCCAAAGTGAATCCTCAAGGGATTGATCTTTCTTGCATTGGATTGCATGGAGAGATGTGTGTTCTAGGCTCTTGGAGGATGTGACGGCGCAGGGGGTCGAGAGAGTTGAAGGTAAGGCCGTGCACATCTATTTATAGGGTGTTTTCAAAAGTTACCGTTAGGGTTTCGAGGGTCCGAACTAGTCCGTGGTGGAGTCCAGACTAGTTCGGTGTGCGGCATGCGGGAAACCCAAAGTGTCCAGGAATATCGGACTTGTCTGGCTAGGAGCGGACTAGTCTGATTTTAGTCAGAAAGGTTTTTGGACTTGTCCGTTGTAATATCGGACTAGTCCGGTGTGGTGATACCCTTAGTGAATAGAGAACAAGTCCGCACTTGGTGGACTTGTCCGATTTTAGTCAGAGGGTTTTTCGGACTAGTCCGTGAAGAGATAGGACTTGTCCGTTTTTAGTCAAAGGCATTATCGGACTAGTCCGAACATTATCAGACTAGTCTGGTGCGGAAAAGTCCGCACTGGCAGGACTTGTCCAAACCTATACAGAGAGGATATCGGACTAGTCCGGTGTATATAGGACTAGTCCATTTTTCCTGTGAAATGTGAAGTGTGTGAGGATTTTTTGTGTTTGAGCTCTTGGGATGTGTTACACCAACACACTCCAAACACAATGATATATTCTATTCAGCTCTTGAGCTCTTTTCCGAATTGATCCTCATTCTCCTTTCTTTTTGGTGCTTTCTTCATTCTTTCATTAAAACCTGCGCTCATCTCAATAGTGTGGTTAGGATCTCATTTGTTTGTCATAAATCAACCAAAACCCACAAGGGATGCCTAGATGCACTTTCAATCTCCCCCTTTTTGGTGATTGATGACAACCAATTGAGATTTCACAAAGTATGATAAAAATTGAGATTTTCATAAAGTGTGCACATATGAGCTTGAAACTCATTTAGCAATGACAACATAATGCATATGTGCACTATTTATGGTGGGATGCAAAACTAAGTGAGTGAGAGCAGTAATCATGATGACAGTGAAATAATTGACATAAATATATCAACAACAAGCATATATGTCAATTTCAGAGCAAAATCACATATTTCATAAATATGAGCATAAATAGTTCATAGCATTGCATCACAAGACTAAAAGTACCCAAATAGCATAATATGAAGTCTTACAACCCAGAAGAGACAAAAGATGCATAAATGAAGCTCTCATCTCTCAACCTATAGCTAAGACCTAGTGACTACCCCTCAATCTCTCCCCTTTGGCATCAAGACAACAAAAAGAAGGAGAGGAGGGATCTAAGATCTTCAGTCCTTGCTGTCGGTCCTCTCATCATCTTCATATTCATTCTCGGGCTGAGGAGGAGGAGCGGATCCACTTGAACCCCCAATGCCAAAGTAAGCAAACTCGGATGGAGTCAAAGGCCCGAGCTCGGTGAAATCCGAGGCTGAATCTTCAGAAATGAGTGGAGATCCAATGGGCTCGATCTCCAGCTTCTGGCAAATGTGTTTGGTATTTTCTTTGACATACCGCATAGCAGCCTTCCTCGCCTTGTTCAGCTTGTGAGTGTTCACTTCTGCCTTCTTGCATGAGGCAAAGATTGCTGCCAAGTACATTCCAATAGGAGACCCTTTTTGGGGAGGGGCCCTAGTGGAGGGATCAGCCCTTGCATCACCTCTAGCTCTCCTCGGATCTTCTTCACTGGATGCAGGAGACAGGGCAGCTTGGATAGAGACTTGGGGAGGCTTCCGGGGCCTCAATGGAGTGTGCTCCACATCCTTCACAAACTCGATCCATGTGACCTTTTCAATCATGAACATCAAGTAAGGTTCGTAGCCACAGGATCTGTTAGGAGTGCAGGAGATGTTCACCATGTCATTCCATATGTAGTCAAATACATCAAACTTCCCGTCTTTGGTTATCACCTTCATCAGTGTACTGAGATAGCCTTGGACACTCCATGCATCCCCATCCATCGGGGCAATAGTCATAAATACATCAGACCCTATTGAGGACCACAAAGAATGGCTTCATATTCTTGGTGGAAGGAGGGTTGAAAGTTGAGCGGGTGTCATAAAGGAACTTCATTTTGTCCTTCTCAAGGACAGCAATGTTGTGAATGATCAAGTTGCCGTTGCTGGAGCTATCAAGATGTAGCAACCTTGCAAATTTGTCATAGGTAATGGTGTACTTGGATCCACGAGTCATCCAAGTCATCCGCTCTTCCTCATCACTTGCAAAGTAGCATGTAGCATAGAACTGATCAATGACTTCATCATTCCAATTGTCCCAGAAGGCAAACAGATCCTTCAATCCATGCCTCTCCACTGCTTGAACTACTTCATCAAAGGATGAGCAGCTCTTCCTTTCAATGTGCGCCCAATCAATCCATTGGCTTCGCATCACTGGAGTCTTCATTCTGAGGTACATGAACTTATAGAAGTTCGCATGAAAGTTGCTCCAGAATCTTCCATCGGCTGCCTGCTTGGACCGGCTATAGCAGTCCACATTTTATAATTTGGAAGCCGTGTCACTTCCCTTGCCATTGAACCTCTCCTCGGAGGGATCCCGGGTCCCTTGCCTTGTAGCTATCATCTTGAGAGGGCCAATTGGGCCTATGGAAATCCCTTTGCTCTTGCCCTTAGCTTGGCGAGCCGCCGAGCTAGGGCTAGCACCTGCTGAAGCCTTGGAGATAGGCTTCTTGGCAAGGACCTTGCATCGAGCCTGAAGTGAAGAGGGTGCCGACTCGAATGGGCTCTCTTGGCGCTTCTTGCCTTGACACGCGAGGGCCGAAGCAAGGCTTCTTGGTCCATCTCGGCCTCGAAATCGAAGATATCATCGTTAGAGCTCGACATTGTCCTGAGAATAGATTACACAAGGTATGGATGAGAATTTATGGCAAGGAATTGCATTGAGGAATGGTAAACTAGGATTGAGTTCAGACAAAAATCGGACTTGTTCGGTGTACAGGTACGGACTAGTCCGGGTGACCGGACTTGTCCATACATGGACCGGACTAGTCCGGTGTTCATCACCTCAAACCCTAACTAGACGATCAATGGTGTTGCTCAATGAAAGAATAGCTCAACATCAATGTAGTACATCAAGGAAGCATGTATTTAGTGAAAGGAACTAAGCTATTTGATCAACAATGAAGAAAACCAATATTTCTAGGGTTTGGGAGGAAATTTTACCAAAATTCCTCGATTCTTGGAGATGGAGGTGTTAAAGGAGCGGACAAGTCTGTGGTCTTCAATCCCTATGCAATGGAGGTCGTTTTCCACCCAAACTTGGAGAGTTTTGATGGAGGAATCGTCAAATCACCATTGGGAGCTCGAGTGAGGAGAGAGAGCGTGAGGCAAGTTGTGAGGATGAAGAAGATTAGGTCTTGGCGGCGGCTAGGGTTATGGAGTCGAAAAATTAGACTTGTCCTAAAATAATCGGACTAGTATGAACTCTTCTAGAGCCTAAATCGGACTAGTCTGTTGTCTGTCGGACTAGTCCACACTACCGAACACTCTACGGACTAGTCTACAGGGGCGGACTAGTCCGAGTAACCACAGACTAGTCCGTGGTCACCAAAACAGAAATGCTTAGCCCATTCGTATATATTTGAAGGTACTTATTAAGAAAAAGAAGGGGGCAAATCAAATCAAATAACCTTGATGAATATGATCAGTAAGCATACAACAATCAAGCAATAACCATAATTCATCAAGATCAAGTAGTTGAAATAGTTTTTGGAGAAAATTGAGAAAGATGATTTTTTCAACTCAAACAATATATTTTGAAGAGTCTATACAGGTATGCAAGTTTTCAAGCCACATTCCGAGCATCAAGGATATTTAGTTCATTTCGGAGCTCGCAAAAACGTTTTTCATCAAGTGGCTTGGTAAATATATCGGCTAGTTGTTTTTCGGTGTTGACATGGGAAATAGCTATGTCTCCTTTCATTGAGTGGTCTCTCAAAAAGTGATGTCGAATGTCTATGTGTTTGGTTCTAGAGTGTTCAACTGGATTATGAGCAATTTTGATGGCACTCTCATTATCACAAAGGAGTGGAATACGGCTCATATTGTAATCGTAATCCCTTAGAGTTTGTCGCATCCAAAGGAGTTGTGCACAACAACTCCCGGCTGCAATATGCTCCGCTTCGGTCATGGATAATGCAATGGAATTTTCTTTCATTGAGGACCAAGAAACCAGGGATCTACCTAGGAATTGACAGGTGTCGGACGTATTTTTTCTATCTACTTTGCATCTGGCATAATCTGCATCGAAGTATCCAATGAGATTGAACTTGGAACCTTTGGGGTACCAAAGGCCTAGGTTGGGTGTATGAACTAAATATCTCAAGATCCTTTTAATGTCTGTCAAGTGACACTCCTTAGGATTGGATTGAAATCTCGCACAAAAAACATACACTCAACATAATATCAGGCCTAGATGCACATAGGTAAAGTAAGGATCTAATCATGGAGCGATATACCTTTTGATCCACGCTTGATCCATCTTCATTGAGATCCAAGTGTCCATTAGTTGCCATGGGGGTCTTGATAGGCTTTGCCTTGTCCATCCCAAACTTCTTGTCTTATGAATGTTCCTTCCTTTTGTCATCTCACTTGGAATCCCAAGAAGTACTTCAGCTCTCCCATCATAGACATCTCAAACCTATCTGTCTTAATCTTACTAAATTCTTCACAAAAGGATTTGTTAGTTGAACCAAAGATAATGTCATCAATGTAGATTTGACAGATAAAAAGATCATTTTTGAAGTGTTTCGTAAATAATGTATAATCTGCTTTTCCAATCTTGAAACCATTTTCAATTAAGAAATCTCTAAGACACTCATACCAAGCTCTAGGAGGTTGTTTGAGGCCGTAGAGAGCCTTACGCAGTTTAAGGACGTGGTCGGGGAACTCTTTGTCTTCAAATCCGGGAGGTTGCTCCACGTACACCTCCTCCTTGATTGGACCGTTGGGGAAGGCACTTTTCACATCCATTTGGTACAGCTTGAAATCATGGTGAGTAGCATATGCAAGCAATATTCTAATTGATTTAAGTCTAGCTACGTGAGCAAAGGTTTCATCAAAATCCAAACCTTCGACTTGTGAATACCCTTTGGCCACAAGTCATGCCTTGTTCCTTGTCACCACCCTGTGTTCGTCTTGTTTGTTGCAGAAGACCCGTTTGGTTCCGACGACGTTCGCGTTAGGTCTTTCGACGAGTTCTCGCACCTTGTTCCGTTTGAAGTTGTTCAGTTCTTCTTGCATCGCCACCACCCAGTCCGGATCTTTCAATGCATCCTCAATCCTGCGTGGTTCTAAAAATGACACAAAATTAGCTCATAAAAGTTAGCTATGCGGGATCTAGTTGTTACTCCCTTTTGGATGTCACCGATGATATTGTTGATTGGGTGATCTCTTTGGACGCATTGGTGTACTCTTGGGTGTGGCACTTGTGGTCTTGTATCTTGACGATCTTCTTCTTCTTCTCCCCCTAGATGGTTGCCCTCATTGACTTGTTGATCATCTTCGTCTTCTTGAGGTTGATATTGTGTGGAAGCTCCCCCCCTTGATCATTGGCATCCACTTGTGGTTCATCTTACTCTTGCATATGTGGAGGTGGCTCTTGTGGTCGAACATCGCCCAACGCCATTCCTCTCAATGCTTGACAAGGAGCTTCTTCTCTATCTAGCACACATGGACCAACTTGCTCCTTTTGAGAGCCGTTAGTTTCATCGAACACTACATCACGTGCTACTTCAACAAGTCCGGAGACTTTGTTGAAGACACGATAGGCGTAAGTGTTCGAGTCATAGTCAAGCAAGAAACCTTCATCAGACTTCGAAGCGAACTTTGAAGTCCTCAGCTTCTTGTTCAAATTATAGCATTTAGAACCAAAGACTCGAAAATAAGAAACATTTGGCTTGTTACTCGTGAGTAGCTCATATGATGTCTTCTTGAGTAATCGATGAAGGTAGAGTCGGTTTATGGCGTGGCAAGCGGTGTTAACCGCTTCCGCCCAAAATCGATCCGAGGTCTTGTATTCATCGAGCATTGTTCTCGTCATCTCTATGAGGGTTCGGTTCTTCCTTTCGGCAACTCCATTTTGTTGAGGGGAATAAGGTGCTAAAAACTCATGCTTTATCCTTTCTTTGTCTAGGTACTCCTCAACTTGAGTGTTCTTGAACTCCGTGCCGTTGTCACTTTGTATGTTCTCGACCTTCAATGAGAACTCATTTTGGGCACGCTTGAGAAACTTCTTCAGGTTCCTTGAGTTTCCGTCTTATCATGCAAAAAGAAAACCCAAGTGAAGCGCGAAAAGTCGTCAACAATTACTAAGCCATATTTGTTACCACTGATGCTTATGTAAGCAATTGGACTGAAAAGGTCCATGTGAAGTAGCTCGAGCGGTCTTGTTGTAGTCATGACGTTCTTTGCGGGATGAGGTGCTCCTACTTGCTTCCCGGCTTGGCACGCGCTACAAGGCCTATCTTTCTCAAAAACAACATCCTTCAAACCTCGGATGTGATCACCCTTGAGTAGTTTTTGAAGATTCCTCATACCAACATGTGCTAGCTGTCTAAGCCACAGCCAACCCATGTTGGTCTTTGCAATCAAGTATGTGTCAAGTTCGGCTTTATCTTTGTTGAAGTCAACAAGGTAAAGCTTTCCCTTTAACATACCTTTGAATGCAATGGAACCATGACCCCTTCTAGAGACGGTCACACCCTCATTAGTGAACAAGCAATTATAACCTTTGTCACATAATTGAGATATGGACAGCAGGTTATAATCTAATGAATCGACATGTAACACATGAGAAAGAGTATGCTGAGACGATATAGCAATTTTACCGGTACCGAGCACCTTTCCTTGACTATTATCTCCAAAATATATGCCCTTGCTTGGATCCTCATTTTCTTTACTCAACAAACATCCTTCTTTCTCCGGTCATATGGTTAGTGCAATCACTGTCTAGCACTCATTTCGATCCACCGGAGGAATAGGCCTACAAAAACAAATCATGCCTTGGTTTAGGTACCCAAGTTTGCTTGGGTCCTTGGAGGTTAGTTACAAGAGATTTGGGCACCCACACATGAGACTTGGTGTTCCCATGGCATGGCCCAACATAATGAGCATAAACTTTACCAAAATTACTTCTCATTAGAACATAGGATGCATCGAAGGTCCTGAATAATAGTTGTTGTTGTTTATGAACTGAACTAGTCCGGAAAACCGGACTTGTTCGAGTATGGATCGGACTAGTCCAGTGATCATATGTGTTGACTTTAGGCTTTCTAGCTTGAGAGGAGTTTCCCTTCACAAAGGCAATGCTTTCCTTGTTATTTTTATGGCTTCTAGCATATTGCTTTTCACCATAAGAATAACCAATGCCATATTTGACATTAGGAGATCTTGTGGCCAAGTATGCACTAGGTGCATATTTGATCTTCTCCTTGTCAAATATACCACTTTGGTAAGGATGCTTGTCCTTGGTAGAGGTTGACTTGTCTTTCAAGATTGTGTCAATTTTAGCACATGAGCAAGTAATAGTAGCTTCAGTTTTAAGGGGTTGAGAAGGTGAGATTGAAGAGGATGAGGGGTCACTTTGTTTTAGTGACTCAACTTGTACCTCAAGGATCTTGTTAACCTTTGATAGGTTAGCAAGTTCGTCCTTGATGGTAGTATTTGAGTCGCTTAACTTCAATCAAGCTTCCTTGCTTGAGGCTAACTCAATTTCCAGTGACTTGCCTCGCTCCTTTTGAAGTTCAAAAAGTTTGTCAAGTTCAAGATATTCCTCCTTTTGGTAGATAATCATACTTCTTGACGGTTGATCAACTTCTCCTTCTCAACAAGCTGATCAAGTAAAAATTTCATTTTTGTAGTTGTTTTATTATCTAAGCCAACGAGCATGTATATCGGACTAGTCCATTTTTCATGCGAAATGTGAAGTGTGTGGGGATTTTTTGTGCTTGAGCTCTTGGGATATGTTACACCAACACACTCCAAACACAATGATATATTCTATTCAGCTCTTGAGCTCTTTTTCGAATTGATCCTCATTCTCCTTTCTTTTTGGTGCTTTCTTCATTCTTTCATTAAAACCTGCGCTCATCTCAATAGTGTGGTTAGGATCTCATTTGTTTGTCATAAATCAACCAAAACCCACAAGGAATGCCTAGATGCACTTTCAGTATCTCTGCGTTGAGTTTCTCTACGAAGCCTGAATCGTGAGATTTATTGAAGTGCATTGCATCATCCTCGGTAAAAAAGGGTAAGTCATGAAGAAAAAGCACAATCATATTAGTATAACCATCGTCCTCTTATTAATGAATTTCCTTTGTAGATTGACTGGAAGGTGGTTACTACCCCCTGACAATCTCTTTCTCGGAGGACTATCTGTTGGTGCCACCAAGATGCGCCTTTCCACGTGGTTTCTTCCACCCAAATGTCCATCACTCAGGAGCACCCTGCATTGGGATTCTTGATCAAGAGACTGTAAGATATACTTATTTTGCTCATGTAATTAGTAATTGTTGCTGAATTTATTTGAACTGGTTTCTTATGTTGCTTAAATTGATATTTCCTAGGGCTGGTGGACTGGTTTTACAATCAAAACTATACTACTTAAAGTTCAACGTTTGCTTCATCAGCCAAATGCGCTCGATGTTGAAAATGATTTTCATAATCTACTTATCAAGGTTAGACACTTTGTGTTAGTGACCAACGTAGGTTATTCATTCCTCATTCGACATTAATTAATTTAAAGAATGTCAATATTTTCAGGATCCACGGGAATATAAGAGACGTGTTCGAGAGCAAGCTGAACTGTACAGTTTAGATTGATCAAAGAGAGCTATAGGAATAAGTTTAGATTCGAAACTAGTTTAGAGGGCATGCAATGTGTATGAACTATGAAATTCATTGAGTTGCAAATTATCTCTAAATTGCAATGTCATTGCGTTTGTTTATTCCTGAATTCTAATTATATACCTTAATTGCAATGTTATCGCATTTGTTTATCCTTGCAATGGACGCTCACTATAACGTGCGAGTAGCAACGGACGCTCACGACAATGTGCGAGTAGCAACGAACACTCACGATGTCGTGCGAGTGGCAATAGGTAAACGAGTGCATGATAGACGCACTTTAAAAAGGCGCGTCTCTGATTTATGAGATCCAGCAAAAGGGAGACGCGCCTTACCTGAGCGCGTCTTCGACTCATGTCGAAGATATTTTTGTCCCACCTCAGAAATTTGAGCGCGTTGCAACAATAATATAAGTCATTGCACACAGTTTCCAATTTGACAAGTCAGCATGCGAAAGATGTTGTTCGCGGGAATAACAGCTTTCGCATGCAGCTTGTCCGTTCGGCACCAAAATAATGCGAGACGTGTGTTATATATGAATGTCTACCAATTTTGACCTAATTTTAGCTCTCGCGCGCACTCTAGCGAAAATTTTCGCGCAAAACTTACTCGCGCTCTCTCGACCAAAGGGAGACGCTGAAATGAGAGATGCATGTTAGAGAGGACCGTCTCTGAGTTTTGCTATTTTTATTTCTCGCGCGCTCTCTCCCAACACTTGGCGAAAATTTTTAGCTCTCACGTGCTCTCTCGACCTAGAAACTGCAGCTCCCGAGCATGCCGCCGTCGTCCCTCTTCTCAAATTGGTCTTCGTCGTTGTCGCACTGCCGCCGTCAACCCCGACCCCGCCGTTGACACCGACCTTCGTCATCGGAGAGTTCAGCATGCTGGAGCACGCCGCCTTGTCCCCTGTCCCCGGAGCACGCCACCGTCTCTCAGAGAATTTTCATTACAGTATACATTCATTTTCCTTGTTTATGTCCAATGCAGAAGTAATGTTGTATATACTGAATTCTGATTTGCAAACCCTTTAAACTGTAGGAACTATAGTTCACACTAGTATTTGCCATCCCAGTGAGTTTGATTTCTATCTCTGCAGCCATGCTGGAATCAAGGTAAATATACGATAATTGGTATTTCTCTTATGAGTATTTGATATCAGGCTATTAATGCATCAGTGGAATGTAAATTGTTTGTTTTTTCAGGGGACAAGCACACCAGCTCACTACCATGTCCTTTATGATGAGACCAATTTCTCTACAGATGTTTTGCATAGATGCTCACCAACTGTCTGTGCTACAAGTAAGCTCGGTTCTCTATTCACTAACAGTTCTTGTGCTATTACAACTGTATACCAATTTGTTCCTAAGCCTTCAGATATTTGCTTCCTAATGTAACTGTTTAAGCGAATGTGACTGCAATTTGATAATGTTTTACATGATTTCAATGATTTTATTGAATTGAGGATGTCTCAATCGGAGCATCAGAGGCTATGAAGGCTCATCGTTAATCAGGATTAGATCGGGAGAATTAGAGTCATTGATCGGGAGAATTTTCATTACGGTATATAGGATTAGATGATGATGGTTAGGATAGGTGTAATTAGTTACTTTGTAATCAGGATGGACAGTGTATTTGATTGGTCAATATAATTTAAGGTGTGATCTTTTTGGCTATACAAATGTTCATGTATGTGTATGTTGCTGATACTGGCAATGCGGCTGTCATGTCCTGTCTAGCTCCAGGATGTAGTCGGCAACCAGGATAATCAGGGGTGGGGACACCTAATAGGAGATCCTGCCTGTAAACAATCCGCGATGATCTGTAACAGAGAATGTCTCAGATTACCTAAATAAATGAGACAAGCTTCCTCAAAGCCCATCTCAGATCAGTAAACAAATATGCAACATGCTTCAATAAAGATCATCGCGGATCAGTCAATAAACCTGCGACGCGCTATGTTAGTGCTTGTCTCGCATGTATGTTGATGGCAACGCGTAGAAATCACGTCTCCAATGGCACCTGCGACGCGCTACGTCTCCTGCTGCTAGGTTTAAGCTGGAAACAGGACAGGTGACAAGGTACAGCAGGAAAAAAATATTATGCAGCACTGCTGCAAACTGATCGATTTACAGCACCGCTTAGATGGCTCCCACCTGTTCCTCACGTATCTCAAAGCAGCGCTAGCTCTCTACACCCACTTCGGTTGAGCGTGCCTTTTTTTCTGGCACTGCTGGACATAGGCTCCGCAAGAAGTCCGGCTCCACTGGACTCTTGATGGGCTCTGTTGGACCTTTGTTTGATCACGGGTCACAGCTGCACATCACGTATGAATACCACTCGATTTCGATGGACGGCGCCGTCGGCTGCTTTTTTTTAATCATGTTGCAGCGGAGGCATGCGACAGGCATCATCGCGAGTTTGTCCGCGAGCATCGCGCGGGCGGGCAATCTCACTGGTGGCGGAGGCTATCGCGTTGACGGAGGTTATGACGCGGATGAAAGCTCAATCGCGCTGACTGCACCAGTTGCGAACGCCGATCTGAGCCGGCGGCGGCCGCCGCATACCCTAACCATCGTCTCTGGAGCCATTGGGCGTGAGAAAGAAGAAATACCTTATTTGGAGCCCGGAACCAATCATCTGTGTGGAGCCGAGCCGCTAAACAGCTAATTCGATTGAGCCTGCGAGGTTGGGAGGGGCTGACTTTGAGATGCGTACCAAGACAGATGGCACGAATCCAGAAGGTGTTGTAAATGAATCAGTTTGCAGCAGTGCTGCATATAATTTTTTTCCCGCAAGGGGGCGCTGGCCGCTGCGGAATAGGGGGCTCGGCCGCTGGGGATTGGAAGCCTGGAATGGCGAACCGCTGGGCCGGGATGTGATTAATGGGCTAAAATATAAATCAGATATCAACTCGGATACTACTCGGATATATCCGATACAATATGGATAGCCGACCATTCGGACGGATATTACGCCATACCGTTTCCGATCTAATATCTGAAATCCAATATCTGATATCCGATCCATATCCTATTATGATCCGATAAAAATAGATATAGATTGAATATCGGATACGGAACCCGAGCGGACCGTTAAATATCTGATCTATTTTCATCCCTATCAACAAAGGACTTTGAAAACTCATGAATATGAAAATCGTACCGTCCACGAGGAAGGTGTGATGCTCCATCGCACGCTGCACCCTCCAACCATGTGCTGGAACAAGGATAGATACAACACACGTAAATGGAAAAGCAACGTCGAACAAGCCGCTGCTCCGTTTGGAGTGTGGACACCAACATCAGCTTGCAACGGATACGCACCAACCCAGTTGTTTCCAAATGTCTTGAGCAGAACTGCGCATAATTATTCTTGGAGCACATGAAATGGATACTCTGTAGTGTGGCCTATGAACGACAATAGGTCCGATATTTCTGCCAGACGTAACAAAGTAAGACGGGTTTCAATCGTTTTATGTTTTGAACTTCGTCAAATGAATCAACAACAGCAATAAAATGGGAAAATGTACAAATCCTTAGTACCATAATCTATATGGTTAGCTTACTAGCCAATTCATCATATTGTTAACCAGGTGGAGGTACACAAGATTCCCACCAAAAATTGATATGTGTGACATGACCAGACCTTTATAAAGGAGTGGCCAGCAGCCGAATCATTAGTCCAAGATGTACACAAATTATTTCTGAACTTTAGCAGTCCAATCATTAATTATCCAACAATCGCCTCCCTCAACCCTATCCATATGACTCATGTACTAACTTTCAACCCTATCCACTGAATTAAAGGAGAATGTAGTCATTGTACAGGATGAGCAGCTTGTGCTGCCCCAGAAAGACGCAAAAGGAAAACATGCCAAAGGAAAAGAAAACAAATAAGACAGTATTCACTAAAAAACTACTAGAGAAACATCTACTGCCAGTACAAACGCCTAAAATCCTCAACAGGGCTGTCAGGGCGCCAGTGCTTGCGGAAGAGATTCTGTAGCCATCTTGTAGTAATCAATTTCCTCTTTTGCCAAGAGGGCCACCTGCAACTCATTCTTTTCCTGTCCTTGGAAAATTCTTCTATTGCGCTCCTTCCAAATGTTCCACCATGCGTAGAAAATCTGCCCCATTCGCTTCTTTTTCTCTTTTGAATTCATGTCGTGCATTGCCTTTTTGATCCAGTCCTGAGTGTTTCCTCCCTCCATGGCACTCAAGTCTGGCATCTGCAGGTGTATCCAGTCAAATACTTTTGTCATGGCCTGAATTGCGAAAGAGCACTCCGTTAGCAAGTGGGATGTGGTTTCAACTTTGTCCAAGCATAAAGGGCACACCATATTGTTGTCCCATCCTTTTTTCAAGGTTGTACACCATTTGCAGTCGGTGATGTAATGCGAGTCATGCGAACGAAAGCACTTTGGGTGCAGCTTTCGACTTCCACAGTGTTGAAATTTGCAGTTTACTTGGAGTCCCCTCAAATTGTTTTTTGTAGGCCGAACTCACTGTGTACTCCCCGCTTGCGCTGAGTGTCCAAATAGCTCTATCTCTCCGTTGTTGGCTGAGCGACACTGTGCCAACTAATTCCCAAAGTTGGATGTATTCAGTTAATTCCGGGTTTGAGGATATGCCTCGCAGGGCCTTAATCAAATTATTTTCCTGAAGCTCCTTAGCTACAGTCCTCCTTTTGTATCTTGTTGCCTGGAAGAGTAGTGGGGATGCCTCCTGCAAAGATTGATGCCCAATCCATTTGTCCAGCCAAACTAAAGTCGTTTGTCCGTCGCCGATGACCATGCGAGTTGAGTTTGTGAATAAATCAGTTTCTACCACTGAAGCTTGGATTTGCAGCTCTAACCAAGGCTTCTCTGCTCCCCTCTTTGCCATCCATAACCATTTCATTCTCAACGCGATCCCGTGTTTCTGTAGGTCCAAAATTCCTAGTCCTCCTAACTGCTTGGGCATACATATTATTTTCCAATTAACCAAACAACACGACCTGCTATGTTCGTTCCTCCGTCCAAGCCAGTCCATATGAATCCCCTTCTGATCTTGTCTATTTTTTTGATAGCCCTCTTTGGCAAGTTGATGACTGTCGCATGGTGCATCACCGTCGACGTGAGGACTGCTTTTGCTAGCGTTGCTCGTCCTGCCTTGGTTAGATGGTATCCTTTCCATGCCGGCAGCCGGCCTCCGACCTTATCTATCAATGGCTGAATGTCGACTCTCCTTAATTTTCTTGTATGTACCGGCAAGCCTAAGTATTTGCATGGGAATTGTCTTACCGTCGCAGGAAACACCTGCACAAGCTGTTCAGTATCGATATGGTCACATCTAATTGGGTACATGTCTGTTTTCTGAAGGTTCACTTTCATGCCAGTCACCTCTCCAAGTAACTGCAAGATATGTTGCAGCGCGCTCAGCTCTGCAGTGTCTAGATGGAGAAAAATTGCAGCGTCGTCTACGTACATGGACGATGCAACTTTGTTCCTGGAGGTAATCGGCTTGATGATTTTTCTCTCAGTAGCCAATTGCAGAATTTTTTGTAAGGGGTCCATAGATAAATAGGAGTGGTGAGAGCGGGTCACCCTGTCGAAGGCCGCACAAATGTTTTATGGTCTGCCTGGGTGTCCCATTTAGAAAAATTCGCGACGTGTTTGTTGAGAGAAGGATGCTGATACGTTCTCTCCATTTTGGCCTGAAGCCTAATTTCTCCAAAAGTTCCAGCAAATAACCCCAATGTAGTGATTCAAAGGCTTTCTCTATGTCCAATTTTATAAAAAAGTGTGGGCTTCCCTTTTCTCTGCAACTCCCTTACTAACCCCTGCACATAGACAAAGCTGTCATGAATACGTCTGCCTTTCATGGTAGCACTTTGGTTGGTTGAAATCATATTGTCGAGCTTAGGTGCCAATCGGTTTGCTAGTATTTTGGAGAAGATTTTTGCGACACTGTGGATGAGGCTAATCGGTCGATAATCTCCAATGCTTGCAGCCCCCTCTTTTTTAGGTAGCAGAACTATGTTTGCTGAATTGAGGAGGTTAAACCAATTCCCTCTGAGTTGGGACAACTGTCTAAACACCTGCATAAAATCATCTTTGATGATTTCCCAACAACTTGTGAAGAATAAGCCGTTAAATCCGTCCGGTCCTGGGGATTTGTCCTTTGGCATGTCAAAAATAGCTTTTCGGGCCTCGTCAACGGTTATCTCCTCCTCCAGATCTTGGACTTAGAATTCCTGCACATTGAGCTGCTCCTAGTCAACATTGAATTGTGGGGGCATTGATTCACCAAAATGAGTGGTGAAGTGCTGATGCAAAAGCTTCTCCTTGTCCATGTGCTACCATTAGGCCTGAATCCGCATGAAGTGTTTGAGTATAATTCTTCCTTTTCCTCCCATTTGCTCTAAGGAAAAATAGCTTTATGTTGGCGTCTGATGTTCTAATGTTGGATAATCTCGCCCTTTGCTTTGCTTTTATCTACTCAATGACCAGCAAATCCAGGTATTTTAATTGTACCCGCTGCTTGAAATTAATTTCATCTTCAGACAGAGGTCTTGCCTCCTGAGCTCTATCTAGTTCCCCTATGATTGTCTTTGCTATCTCCAACTAAAGTTTGGTGTTTCCAACATTCTCCCTATTCCATCTTTTCAGTGCCTTTGCTGTTCTGCACAATTTAATGTTTAACCTTCTCATCGGATTCGTTTCATGAGAGGCTTTGTCCAAGTTTCTTGTACCATGCTAGAGAAATTTGGCATATGGACCCAAAAGTTCTAAAACCTAAAACCACCAAAATTTCTCTGTTCAGTTGAGCCATTGAGGAGCATTGGGCAGTGATCAGATAGAGTAGATGGTAGGGCCTGCAGATGCATTGTTGGGAACTCTTCCTCCCATTGAGCTGAGCAAACCTCTCTGTCAATTTTGGTCATCACCGGATTCTCTTGCTCGTTAGTCCATGTGTACTTTCTTCTGTGTAGTTTAACTTCCCTCCAATGCAAGTGATCAATCATTTCTCTGAACTTGTTCATGAGCCCCCTATTAATCCTATTGTTGTTCTAGTCCTCAGTCTTATAAATCATAGTGAAATCCCCAGCAATGAGGTTAGCCTCCGTCACTGCAAAGACACTATTGTCTCTCAGTTCATCAAGGAATTGGAGCTTTTGTTGGCTGGTTTGCGGTCCATACACTCCTGGTAGGGTCCACTCGTTTCTTTGGTCCAAATTCTTAATTCTGATTGTTATAGTGTTTGTTGTGTTCACGGTTGTTATAAATTGAAAGTATGTCTCTGATGTGGCAAGGACAATTCCCCCTCTTGTACCATTTGCAGGCAGGAATGTGAAATTCTCTACAAAGCTATTTCCCAGGAGCTCCCTTATCAGTGACTCATCAATTTGTTGCAGCTTAGTTCCTGCAAACAAATTATTGTGGCCTTGGTAGTTGTAACCAGATTCTTGACAACCAACCTCTTGATTGTATTGTTTAACCCCCTCACGTTCCAACTGAGCAAGCATAGGATGTATTTACTCATTTTGAACTTTAAACAACAATATAACTTTGTATTCACTGAACAGGTCAGATAGATTGCAGTACACACAGAATAGAGATAACACGGGCAATGGCACCGCACACTGGTCACTTCTCCTAAAACTCCACACTGATAACATACCTAGCCAATAGATGATATTTCCCACATAGAAGCCACTGGAGGAGGCACACACTTGCCTCTAGGATTGGCTCCTCTCTGGACAGTGCCCAGAGGAGTGCCGCACCACACAACTAGGACAAGCTAGCATAATGCTGAGACACATTAAGACTTAATGACAACTAGTGTTGCACACTTTGACTGGAGTTTCACTTGGCCGTCTCGGGCCTACCACTTTGTAGGATCGAAGAGCACGTGAAAAGCTACCAGAGGGGGGGTGAATGGTAGATTTAAAAATCTTATGCGGCGGAAACAATTAAATCCCAACCCCTTCGGCAGAAAAATGATCTGTTAAAGAAATCGTGTGTGAGACTAATCTAAACGTGTTTCACCGTGACAAGTGATATATATCAGAGAGAATAAAGTCACGAAGACGACACAACAAGAATCACGAAAATCTATCGAGAGAAACTCAAGTTACGATTGAAAGATCGAACAATGGTCAATCTGTCCTACTCGAGAAAAACAGTTCTGGAATGCTGCAAAGAAACTCGTGTAGATCAGAAAGCACAAATCTAATGACCGTGAAATTTTTATAGATGATAGATAATCAAGTTCTGAAGACAACCCAAACAGAATGACATCAATTGGATCTGTAAAACTTGATTTATGATAAAACCACCAAAGAAAGGTAGTGCTGTGCAGAAACTCGACGAGAAAAACTTGTCTGGAACAAGTTGGACGAACAAGGCACAAAAGTTCCTTCAAACTATGAATTTTATTGATCAAACCATAAGACGAACAGCCCCAAAGTCGTCACCCACGAGCTCTGGCCTCCCTTGCTTATATAACCAGCCCTTAGGCCAATCCAATCTCAACTAGGACCCTAATCCTACTCAAAACACAAATCGAAACATTCCATAACTGCTTAGCACTCTTCTATACACAGATAGAAGCAATCTTAAGACATCCAAACATATTAGGAACGTATCCCACATTCCTAAAACAACCCAAATTCGTGACCCATACGAAATCCTATGATAACCAACTCAAAACTTTCCATATTTGAGTCAAACCCGACTCAGCCGCAGCCTGAGTCCATAACCTAGTCGGTTGGACCTTTCCGACCAATTCTTATGTCCACATCTCTTCATCACGCCTCGAAACCATGTAGACACATCCATGCACTCCTTGCACATGTACAAACATCTTCCAACGACGTCCATGATACCTTCATATGCATTGTTCTTGATTCAAACATGCTGCATGACCTCCCAATCAACTCAACCACAATTCCTGCCGAACTTGGTTGTTGAACCTCGTCTTCTCCCTAAGACTAGTTCAATGGATCCCATCATCAGCCATGTCTTGAACTCAAGCAACACCTGCATATGAACAAACAACCAATTCGTACGAGCTCAAGTCCGCGACTTGACTCAAATTAGTCTCGAACACAACACCTTACGTGAGCACCTCACATAAGCATGTTGAAAAACCATAGTAAAACGACATTAGCCATATCAATCAAAACGCACAAAAAACTTAGCAAATGAATACTAAGCAACCTTTCCAACAATGTAAAACAAGTTCGAAACATTTCACAGTAAAAGCAGGAATATTGCGATCAAGCTCCGAACCTTGCCAAAGCTAACCGGAGCTTGAGTCGGAGCTTACCAAAGCTAGTAGAACCTAGCGCCGAAGCATATTAAAGCGAGTCGGACCTAGAGCCAGAGCATGCCAAAGCTAGTCGGAACTAGTCAACCCAAAAGCCGGAGCTAGAAAAACATGTCGGAGCTAACCAACATAAGTCGGACCTATTAAAACATATCAGAGCTTAACAAAGACATGTTGGACCTATCAAAGACATGCCGGAGCTAAAGACAAAGCTCACCGGAGCTACCAGAAAACATGTCGGACCTAGACAAAGAAAGTCGAACCTATTGTTGGACCTTGCAGAAGCTCAGAGCTAGAGTCGGACCTTGCTAAAAAAGATGTTACGACAGCATTCAAAACTTTTATTATCAAAGTCAATGTATTCAGCACACATAGGTCTCACAATCTTCCCCTTGATGAATGCATTGGCAACACCACTTAAAATCTGAACATTGGCTTATTCACATTAAAAGTTTTGAAAACAATTTCTCCCCCTTTGTAAATAGAAATAAAATGAGAAGAAAAAGAAATTCTTTCTCTGAGAAGAATCGTGCCAAAACAATTGTGAATATGTGCAATGTGTAATCAATTTCTCCCCCTTGCATACTTATCTTTAAAAATTCACATATTATCTCTCCCCCTTTGACAATGTATTCAACAAGGTTCAAAAGAGAAATTTCAAATGTTATGAGCATATTATAACATATACATATAAACAAAGCGCATCCAAGTCATACTATCGAGTAACTTACACTATCACATCAATGAAATACATAAAGTAGTGTAAGTCATGCTAGAGATCAAATGTAATTTTCCAATTTAGCAAGTCATGATCTCACAAACTTAACTATTTCAATACCTGAAAGCATAACACCTGTTGCTGCATTTTATTATTTTTCAAAGCACAAAATTAGATCATATGATATTTGCAAGAGATTATATGCGCATCTGCTTATTCTAACCAACCAAGCCAAGCCTATGTCATTTGACAATCAGAAGCTTAAGGACATGGTTTTAGCCATAAACAACTTCTTCCAAGTTCATATCTAAGTGCAATGATAAGCCATCTCAAAAGAAGAAGTGTGATGCATGCATATTCTCTTGATCTTTTCTCAATTTATATTTGTTCATAAAAACTCAACATGTGAGTTCATTAATTGATTAATTCTTTATGATTAAAAGCACTTGTGAGCATGCAACAAGTTCAAAACAGTAAGAAAGTTCAACCATAACCAGATTTAGTGTAAGTAATTATTGCAATTACTAGACATGGCAAAAAACTACAAAATGTATAACATGAGTAATGTAGTAAGAACTTTCAGCATGTAAAAGAAATCACAAAGTCATATATGTATGAAATACTATGCTCATATTATTTTAAGTTCAGATTCACACATAGACTCCCAAGTTTCAATACTCCTCCCCAATTTAAGCCATGAGGATGCATAACCCCTATTTCACTACGAATGAAACAAAAACGAGTGAAATCCAAAGGTTTTGTAAAAATTTCAGCCAATTGTTGTTCTGTATCTACATGGTCAAGAACAATATTTCCTTTTTCAATATTATCACGGAGAAAGTGATACCTAATGTCAATGTGCTTAGTTCTAGAATGTTGCACGGGGTTTTAGCAATGCAAATGGCACTAGTGTTATCACAAAACAGTGGAACACTATCTAGATCAACCCCATAGTCCTTAAGTGTTTGAACAATCCAAAGAATTTGTGAACAAGCACTAGCAGCAGCTACATATTCAGATTTGGCTGTAGATTGTGACTCTCGGATATTTGGGGCTGCTGGTCTCGCTAATCAGACTATGAATGTCGGGCCTCCAACACATTCTTGACCGAGTGCATGCAAGGCTGAAGTCCTAGCAGGGGCAGCTCTTAACTCTGGGAGGAAGAAGGGAGCTCGTTCGAACAGTTCTAAGCAGCCTACCCACCTATGCCCTCACTGCCCTACGAGTACCAAGGAAGTTCGTCAAAGAGGTCGATAAAGCCCGGCGTCGCTTCCTTTGGGCAGGAAGCAAAGAGCTTCACGATGGAAACTGTAAGGGCTCCTTTGGCAGCCCAGAATCCCTCCGGGATCCCGGCCCAATCCCTGGCCCAGAAAACCCCCGGTTAAAATTTCCCTGTGCTTATTTGGTAAAAAAAATTCCCGGCCCAATCCACGTGGAAGCCCAGGGATTTTCGGCCCGGCCTCACGAGGTCGGGGAGGAAAACCTTACCCGGTCATCCCACGCAAGCTGCTCCTCTCCCGAATCCCCGCCGCCTCTTCTCTCGATCTCTCCCAAATCCTCGCTGCCGCTTCTCTTCCACCGCTCTCCGCCGCTCCCTCCCAGTCCGGCGTCGCTTCTCCCCCAACACCCGTCGCCCGCCGCCACTCCGTCCCAGCCTGGCGCCGCTCCTCTCCCGAACGCGTTGCTGCTCCCTCCCAGCCTGGCGTCGCTTCTCCCCCAACGCCCGACGCCCAGCACCGCTCCTCTCCCGAACACGTCGCTGCTCCCTCCCACTTCCGGGCATCGCTCGCCAGCTCCTCACGGCTACTTTGCGCCACTCGCCTCCCCGGATTCCGCTCGACTGGCTGGACGACGAAGCAAGTTTTTGAGCTCCGCCGAGCTGCTCGATCTCCGGAAGGGCCAGTCCGGCTCCGTGCTCGGCTTCAAGCGGTTACAGGTCTGCCCCCCCCCCCCTCCGCGCTGCTCGCCCCCACAATCTCTCGTTCTCGGCGGCGCTCACCACACCGCGCTCTATGGCGCAGGATTGAGCTTCGTTTGCGTTGCGTTGCTTGGTCCTCCTCCGATGATCCGATGCGGCGTTTTCCTCTGGCAGGCGAGGCCACATCATCTGACCTCTATCTTTCTCTAGAAATTTCGTGTCCATTTGTTGTCATCTCTCCAGGACAGCCACTGCCAGGTCCGTGCTGACGATCGAGAACTTTGTCTAGGCTTCGAGCACTGCTGGTCCTCCATTCACCAATAAACGCAGGTGCTCTGAGCTTGGGTTTTGTGGCTATATAAACCAAACCACTCGTCTTCCTCCATCCTCTGCTAGGAGCAGGATCCCGTATTGTGAAGATGGTGGTGTTCAGCGGTGGTGGAGGCGCCGGCGCGGAGCTGGTGGTGGCCGGCAGCCGGACGTCATCGCCCAAGACGTGGGCGTCGGAGCTGGTGAGCCGTTTCCTGGGCAGCTGCAGCAGGTTTGTGCATCTGGGTCCATGCAGCTGCAGCAGGAGCCGGCTGTGTCAGTGCAGCTGGGTGACCTCGGGCAACTTTATTATTTCTGTTTTTTTGAGACATTTTTTAGTTCCCCTTGTTCCCAAATGTACACAGGGAATATAAACCTCTAGGGAAAATTCTACCCAGAGATTGGAAAAATCACATTAGGGATTTACTTCCCTGGGTTTTTTAACCCGAGCTCCCAAAGGAGCCCTAAAGTAAATTGGAATAAGGTCTATCGGCCAACGGATGGAGGTGGTTTGGGGATCGTGGATCTTGATCGATTCGGTAGGGCACTTCGCCTGAGATGGTTATGGAACCACTGGAGAAGACCGGACAGACCTCGGCTCAAATTGGATGTGCCAATCGACGAGGCTGACCGATCCCTCTTTGTTGTGGCAACAGAGATCCATGTGCGGTCAGGGCAGCAGGCTATTTTCTGGACTTCAAGCTGGTTGAATGGGGTGTCACCTGCTGCAATGTATCCGAGGCTCTTCCAGCTCGCCAGACGCAAGAACAGAACAGTGGCAAATGCATTGGCAATTGATGCTTGGATTGCGTATATATTACACGATATCACAGTTTCTTTGCTACAAGAATTTGACCAGCTCTGGCATGCTGTGCAACAGATTCAGCTCGACTTGGGTGATGAGGTGGCAGATGAAATACGTTGGACCCAATCTGCAAATGGACTGTACTCGGCGCGATCAGCATACAGACTCCAGTTTGAAGGTAGTCACCAGTATGGCTCAGAGGGGATATGGAAGGTATGGGCAACACCCAAATCATAATTTTTCTTCTGGTTACTTATACAAGATCGTATTTGGTCAGCCACACGCCTACAAAGATGTGGATGGCCAAATAATTACTTCTGCGCGCTTTGCCTCTGAAACCTCGAAACCTCGCACCACTTGTTCTTGGAATTCCCACTGTCCAAATTGGTGTGGACGATGGTATCCAACTGGGTAAACCGGTCTACCCTTCACCCGGTGCAATGGCTGAAAAAGGATGACATTGGGTGCTGGTTCTTAAGGCTCACAATAGGACTGGACAAGAAGACCCCTCAGAGAGTCAGATCCTTGGCAATTCTTGTCTGTTGGACACTCTGGAGCGAGCGCAACAGCAGAGTTTTTGAAGGATTACAGCGCATTAAAAGTGAGGTTAAGGACAGGGCTGCTGCAGGAGCCTCTTGCCTTGCGAGGATAACCATGCATAGAAACGATCACCAAGTGTAGGATGAGTAATTCATTCTCCTGTATGAGTATTAGGCTCCTCTTCCTTTTGCTGTAATCGCTACGCCTGCCTTGTCAGTGCTGGCACATTATGTAAATATTTTCTCCACTCTTGCTTAATGAAGATAACCGGTCTATGGATTTCGAAAAAAAATGGGATGCGGACGACGGTGCATCCTTGTCCTCTCGAGATGCAGATGGCAGCGCGCCTGTACTCAAAAGATCCGTATGGCGACACGTCCTCACCCTCACAGGATACGGATAGCGTTGCATCGACCTTATCTGTGCAGGATGAGGATGGCGGCGTATTGATCTAGTCATCACGGGATGCAGACGGCGACGCATTGACCTCGTTCTCTTAGGTCCCTGCGGCGGCACACAGACAGTTGGACCCACGACAAGGTGAAGCACCGCATTGACGACAACATGATGGGCACAACGGATCACGGGGTCGAGCAGTGGCATGGTCTCAACGGCTTCGAGTGGAAGGTGGATCAGGTCCAGGGCCAACAGGTTAAAGTGTGATAAGTTTCTACTCAGAGGAAGTACACTAAGATCTACACCGAGTCGGCGGACATCTACTTGTACAAAATGTGCTGGTGCTAGAGTTTAAGATAGAGTCCTAATCAAGTTCATGTGAGGGAGTCCTAAAATTGTTCGAGCCCTATATAATAATGTTGCATTTTGATCAATAACATCAAGAAATTTGATCCCGCAATTCTAATAATTGATATCAGAGCTTTATGTTCAAGATCCAACTGTGTTGCCCTTAGGAGGAGGACATACTCCTGAGGGCAGCCAAACGTAGCCTAGGTGCAGGAAGATACAGAGCATAAGAATCGAGCGGTTCGGGTGGGTATCCGGTGAGAAGTCGGGCGTACCTCAAAGGTGTCACAAGGTGTTGCTTGGTGAGGAACGCACGGATGGGGTCCCACACGTCATAGCCATCCATCTATGCATGAAGCATAAAGTAGGGTTGTGCAAGTGCCTATTCCTAGGTGCACTACATCTGACCTCACCAGTTAAATCTTGCCAAAAACTTTGTTTGTAAAACATAGGCAAAGCGTCTAAATCTAGCAAACAATGTCTATGGAAGCTTAGGATTTCACTTAATTCTTTTCATAAGATGTTGTATTCTTTTTAAAATAATCTAAAGTAATATCATCAAATCCTATCTTGAGTGTGCATAGGAATTGTATGGAGAGAAGGCATGAACCTTTCTCCTCTATATGAGAAAAGTTTTCCCATCCTAATGCACGCCAAATGGAAAGGAATTCGGAATCCATACCTATTTTGGAGATGAAATCCGGATCATAAACTTTCATGTATGAGAAAACTCACGATCTTGAAGGAGCTTGCGTGCTTGATCTTCAATTTCACTTTAGATGTCGAGGTCATCATCGTGAAGAAGTTGGTGCGGGTTGCTCCTCTCACCCATGGGAGTGTCCTCTCCTACACTCCTTTGTGAACTTCATGTAGCAACGGAAGAGGGGCGTCCACATGAGTCTGCACCATGGCTTGAGCTTGCAACCTCCTTCCTCTTTCCAAACAACCTCTTCATTCCCTTCATGGCCACAACAAACAAGAACACAACAAGGCAAAAACTCGAAAGAGGTGATGTTAGTGAAAACAAAACCCCGGTGAATTTTCCTTTGAAGAACTTGAGAGCAAATTGCAAATGCAAACAAAAGCAAATCTTTTTGAGTTGGGAATTGATCAAGAGTACTTGAATGAAGAGCAAGAAAACAATGTGAGCAAGAGTGACTTTGAGGAGGTATGAAATGAGGTGAAGTGTGAAGAGAAAAGCTCCTCACATCCACCTTTTATAGTGTGCAATCCCCAAGGGTCACTAGGGAACCAAATGTAGCCGTTGGAGGATAGAGAGCCAAATTGGCTACTTCCCCTAGTCGATCGAACAGGGGGTTCGACCGACCTGACAGGTGGGCCCCCTGTTCTCCCTTTTGGCAGGCGGCTTCCCAACGGCTATGAAATTATCACGTTGGTGAAATACCACTTTTGCAGCTCAGCCAAAAAAATTCATTTTTCAAAACCCAACAATTTTCCTTTTGTGAAAAATAAAGAAATAAAAATGATAGTTGAGAATATAAGATTCTCAACTTACTAAGAAAATCAAATATGTAGTGGGAAAATCAAACTAAATGGGGAAAACCAAATAAAAGTAAAGAAAAACAATGAAAATGATAAGTACTAATTTAACCTATTGGCTAGGTCTCACCACCGTCTGATGAGATGAACATTCCTCCTTCTTCATTTCTTGTCATCCGGGCCTAGAGGGATGGGCTCGAACGGCTTGTCTTTCTTTTTTTTTGCCATACATTCTTTGGCGGCTTGGTGGACTTGGGCCTTTGATGAGGCCCAGACTTCTCTGTCTTCTTGGGGTGTTGGCGTGGACGATAAGACGGGTTTTCCGCATAGATCAAATTCCTCAAGAATGCAATGAGCATGTCCACCTTTGGGGTGTGATTTCGACCTCTTGAATGTGTTTAACATTTGTCCCATACTTGATATGGATCATGGAACATTGCTCCAACTTTGGGCGAAAGTTATACTTCTCCTCCTTGCCATTGATATGGAAGTGGATTTCTCTAGCACCCACATCAATGTGAGCCTTTGCGGTGCTTAGGAACGGGCGCCCAAGAATGAGCAGTGTATCCTTCTCGACCTCCATGTCGAGCACCACAAAATCCACGCGTATGAAGCAGTTTCAGATTTTCACTGGGACATCTTTAGTGATACCCGCTGGATAACGGACTGAAGAAGCAACCAGTTGGAGCTCCATTGGTGTTGGAGTAAGTTCCGTGAAGTTCTGTTGGTCGAAAACCACCTTGGGCATCACACTCACACTTGCTCCAAGGTCACAAAGGGCCTTGTTAAAGTGTTGTGCCCCAATTGAGCATGAGATTGTAGGATATTCAGGGTCCTTCAGCCAGTTGCCTCCTTGTAGAGAAATCATGTTGGCACTTTCCACGAGGGGTTCGGGCTGTCCTCGCATCTTGCCATTCTCCATTGGAGGAACAACAGCTTGCAGTTGAGCCAACTCAGTCTCCAACATTTTGTTGAAACTCAATTGATTCTTGAAGGCTGAGGATAATCCTTCAATCTTGGCATTTATGCTCTCTAGGGTCTTGTCATTGGCAGACAACTTCTTGGATATAGCCTTGTTGATCTTCAGCTGGCCAATGGCAAGTTATCTCAAGTAGGGTTGATTTCCATTGTTGACATTGTTGTTGTACCCTCCTTGAAAGAATGGGTGTGGTTGGCCCCACCCTTGACCTCCTAGATGATAGCCATTATTGTTTCCATTGTTGGCTAGGTATAGGGCATCCTCACGGGTCTCTGGGCAGTCATTGCCCAAATGACCCGTGTTGCCATAGACTTCACAAGCGATGTGAGAGTCTAAGGCATAGGCATTGCACCATACCTCACCATTGCCTTGTCAATCAATTTTCTTCATAAGAAGGTCCAATTTGGCAGCGATCATGTCCACCTCATTCAAGGTGTGCATGCCTCGCTGGTGGGTATGGAGACGCTCGTCACTCCACCCCATGTTTGACACCATCTTCTCAATCAAATCATTGGCTTTGTGATGAGGACATCAACACCCTCGATACATCCACACCAACTCAGCTACCGGTTTCTGGTCCGAGCACTCGCGCTCGTGCACGTCAACTAAACTATGAGGTGAACTCGTTCTTAGCCTTATGTCCATCTTATCTAGACCATGGAACTACGTGCTTTCTTGTTTTGCTTAGGAACAATGGAGAGGAGCCAATGGGAAGGGAATTTGCGCGGACAGGATTTGGACAGCAGAACAGCACCAACTTGTGACGGCCACCACGATTTCATACAGACTCCGTTCTGGGAGTTCAAGTACTTCTTGGAAAGATTATCAAGTCTACTTTCAAACGTATCTAGCCTCATGTCCATATCTATTCGGAGTCGGCCGCAATATATATTTTAATACCAAGACCTTTTTCTGTCCATGGTGCTGCATCACCAAAATTGGGCCCATGGCCCATGTATCGTTTGGAGTCCATTAGGGACTCGTGATTAGGGTTTCTCACGACCCTAGAGAGGTACTAAATAGTAGCAGCCGCCCTCATTAGCTGGTGGGTTTTGTTTATTCGTAAGTTAGCTTCTGCTGCTTCCTTGTACACGCGCGTGTTGACTAGATCGCCCGTCTACTTGTATCCAGAACCCCACTTTAGATTGATTCAACAGATAAGTGCTTGTTCTTCTTGTTCTTCTTGTTCTTGCGTGTTCTTCGATTGCTTGCAGGAACAAAGGCCCTCGTGGTCAGGTTGATTGTGCGCCAGCAAGATCAATACAACTTCGGAGTCGGTGTACCGATCGCTAAGGCGCATCGTCTTGGGGACGGTATAGTCGGACCGCCAACATCTTCTCCTCCACAAATCGAACCCTCCCCATCTTTCGATGAGAATAAGAGGGTTCGATTTGTGGAGGAGAAGACATTGGCGATCCGACTACACTGTCCCCAAGACGATGCGCCTTAGCGATCGGTACACCGACTCCGAAGTTGTATTGATCTTGCTGGCGCACAATCAACCTGACCACGAGGGCCTTTGTTTCTGCAAGCAAACGAAGAACGTGCAAGAACAAGATGAACAAGCACTTATCTGTTGAATCAATCTAAAGTGGGGTTCTGGATACAAGTAGACGGGCGATCTAGTCGACACGCGCATGTACAAGGAAGCAGCAGAAGCTAACTTACGAATAAACAAAACCCACCAGCTAATGAGGGCGGCTGCTACTATTTATTACCTCTCTAGGGTCGTGAGAAACCCTAATCACGAGTCCCTAATGGACTCCAAACGATACATGGGCCATGGGCCCAATTTTGGTGATGTAGCACCATGGACAGAGAAAGGTCTTGGTATTAAAATAACTATTGCGGCCGACTCCGAATAGATATGGACATGAGGCCAGATCCATTTGAAAGTAGACTTGATAATTTTTCCAGGAAGGACTTGAACGCCCAGATCGGAGTCCGTATGAAATCGTGGTGGCCGTCACAAGTTGGTGCTGTTCTGCTGTCCAAATCCTGTCCGCGCGAATTCCCTTCCCATTGGCTCCTCTCCATTGTTCCTAAGCAAAACAAGAAAGCACGTAGTCCTACGGTCTAGATAAGATGGACATAAGGCCAAGAACGAGTTCACCTCATAGTTTAGTTGACGTGCACAAGCGCGAGTGATTGGACCAGAAACCGGTAGTTGAGTTGGTGTGGATGTATCGAGGGTGTTGATGTCCTCATCAGACTAGAGGCTCTCCTCTCTACAGCCTATACTCCTCTAAACCTATGGAGAGTAGTGGATACAAAAGAAAAATACTCAAGTGGTGTGTGTTGAAGTGAGGGGTCCTATTTATAGCTTGGAGAAAGGTCGGTTCCTGCCACCAAAAGCGCGCAAATCAGTCACCCATGACCTCCAGGAGGAGCCAACACGTGTGTTTGACCGTGTTTGGCGCCAAGACCTAGTCGGCTGACTAGGGGGGGGGTCGGCCGACCTGGTCCTGGCCCTGTTGGGGTTGTGCTTCCTCCAGGTCTCTACCAGGTAGGTCCCATTCCTTTATATGGATGCTACACCGTTGGATGGCCTCAGATACTTCTGTTTGGGCCATTTGATCCATGTGGTGCCACGTGTCGTCGCTTGATTGGCCAGAATGATATTTTATAGGATACATCCCCTTGTTTCACTTTATTTATGCATAAAACTCTTGCATGTACCATTTTCTCTAAGGACAAGAGGAAATAGGTTAAATAGAAAGATGATGTGTGCAAGAAATGACAATTCCTTCACATAGTTGAGTTATATTGACGGGTGAAATCGGTATATAACATCCGTCAACACATGTATGTACATATGGCACACCGGTCGCATGGTTGTATGTAGCTCTGCAATGGACCAATGAACTTAACTGTAGCTTTGTTTTTCTGTCTTGTTTGTCTTTGGTATTTGCAATTTCATGGATCGCTGCCATTTGCGTCACTTGTTTGTCAAATTTCTATGCGTAGGGTTTCTCTGCGAAGCCTGAGTCGGGAGATTTATTGAAGTGGCAGTGCATCATCCCTGGTAAAAAAAAGGGTAAGTCATGAAGAACAAGCACAATCATATCCAGTATAACATCATCCTCTTATTAATAAATTTCCTTTATAGATTGATTGGGAAGCTGGTTACTACCCCCTAACAATCTCTTTCTCGAAGGACTATCCGTTGGTGCCTCCATGATGCGCCTTTCCACGTGGTTTCTTTCACCTGAATGTCCATCGCTCAGGAGCACTCTTCCTTGGGATTCTTGATCAAGAGACTATAAGATAGACTTATTTTGCTCAAGTAATTAGTAATTATTGCCAAACTTATTTGACTGGTTTCTTATGTTGCTTAAATTGATATTTCGTAGTGATGGTGATATGGTTTTACAATCAAAACTATACTACTTGAAGTTCAGCGCTTGCTTCATCAACCAAATGCGCTCGATGTTGAAAATGATTGCTATAATCTACTTATCAAGGTTAGTAACTTTGTGTTAGTAACCAACGTAGGTTATATATCATTGCTCATTCGATATTTGTTAATTTAAAGAATTTAAATATTTTCAGGATCCAAAGGAATATAAGAAAAGTGTTAGAGAGCAAGCCGGATGGTACAATTTAGATTGATCAATAGGAGCTTCATAGGAATAAGTTTAGAAATGTAGAGTTTAGAGGGCATGCAATGTGTATGAACTATGAAATTCATTGAATTGAAAATTATTTCTGAATTGCAATGTCATCGCGTTTGTTTATCCCTGAATTCCAATTATATACATGAATTGCAATGTCATTGCATTTGTTTATATCTGAATTTCTATTATATCCCTGAACTGCAAAGTCATTGTGTTTGTTTATCCCTACAACAGACGTGCAAGATGTTAATTCTGTGCTCGAGTGGCAACGGACGCTGATGATGTCATGCGAGTGGAAAAAGAGAGATGAGCACATGAGAGATGAACATTAAACAGGCGCATCTCCGATTCTTGTCCTTCGATAAAAGGGAGACAGGCTAATGAGAGACGCGCTTTATTAAGGCCCATCGCTGATTTTGACCTCCGGCAAAAGTTAGACGAGCAAATGAGAGACGGGCATTATACAGGATCAGCTCCGATTTTTACCTACTTTTAGCTCTCGCGCGCTCTCTGGCAAAAAATTTCGTGCAAAACTTACTTGCACTCCCTCGACCTAACAGATACGCTCAAATGAGAAACGGGTGTTATAGAGGCTCCTCTCCAAGTTTTGCTATTTTTATCTCTCGCGCGCTCTCTCCCAACACTTGAAGAAAATTTTTAGCTCTCGCGCGCTCTCTCAACCTAGAAACCGCAACTCCTGAGCATGCTGCCGGTGTCCCTCTTCCTCAACTCACTCTTCGTCATTGTCGCGCTGACGCCGTCGACCTCGACCCCACCTTCGACCTTGACCTTCGTCATCAGAGAGTTGAGCATGTCAGAGCATGCCGCCTCGTCCCCTATCCCCAGAACTCTTCGCCGCCTCGACCCCGACCTCGGTAATCGGTATGAGCATGCAACCGCCTTCACATAAGTGGAAATGTTCTCCCTTTTTGATGTCCTGGAACACATTCATCTTCCTTGTTTATGTCCAATGCAGAAGTGAGTATTTGTTTTGACTATCAATGTATATTATGAATTTTGATTCGCAAACCCTTGAAACTTCAGAAACTGTGGTTGACACTAGCATTTGCCATCCCAGTGAGTTTGATTTCTACCTCTGTAGCCATGCTTTACCTATGCGATAATTGTGTTGCTCTCACGAGTTATTGTTATCAGACTATTAATGCATTAGTGGAATGTAACTTGTTTGTTTTTTCAGGGAACAAGCAAACGAGCTCACTACCATGTCCTTTATGATGAGAACAAGTTCGTTGTTGATGCTTTGCAGATGCTCACCAACTGCCTGTGCTACAAGTAAGCTCGATTCTTCATTCACTAACAGTTTATGTATTTATTACAATTGTATACCAATTTGTTCCTAAGCCTTCAAATATTTGCCCCTTTATGTGACTGTTTAAGCAAATGTGACTGCAATTTGATAATATTTATATGATTTCAGTGATTTTATTGAATTTTATGATGTCTCAGTTGGAGCATCGTTAATGAAGGCTCATCGTTAATAAAGTCATTGATCGGGAGAATTTTCACTATAGTATACAGGATTAGATGATGACAGTTACGATGTGTATAATTACTTACTTTGTAATCAGGATGAATAGGGAGGGCATTATTTGTATAATTAGTATACTTGCTAACCATTGACACTTTATTAATATTTGATTGGTCAATATAATTTAAAATGTGATCTTTTTGGCTATACATATGTTCTTGTATGTGTATGTTGCTGACACTGGTAATGCGGCTGCCAAATCCTGGCTAGCTCCAGGATGCAGCCGACAAACAGGATAATCAGGGGTGGGGGCACCTACTAGGAGACCCTGCCTGTAAACATTCCACAATGATTTATAACAAAGATCGTCTCAGATTACCTAAATAAAGGATACCACCTTCCTTAAAGCCTGTCTCAGATCAGTCAACAAATCTGCAACGCGCTACCATAAAGCCTGTCTCGGATCAGTCAAAAAATCTTGGACGCGCCGTATTAGAGCTTGTCTCGCATGTATGCTGATAGGCAATGAGCAAGTTGCTCGTCTCCGATGACTCTGTAAAGCACATCTGGTATGACTCAAATAAAGGATATGCGCTATCTTTGAGCTTGTCTCGCACTTATACTGATCAGCGACATGCCTGCTTCCCGTCTCTGATGACTACGTAATGCGAGACGCGACGACGAAGACTCACTGTTTGTTCTTCTCCGTTCTTCATTTGGGCTCATCTCGGATGTGCCTTTCTCACATGGTGAAACGTGCTGATGGATACAAACCAGCGCCGGAATTAGAACAACTAAGACCTTTTGTAGCCCGGTGAAATATAGTTGAAGCTACTTATTTGTTTTCTTATACATATGCTAATAGTTGCATCTATAAAAAAATTCCCACCATCTTATAAATACTAAAAAACATAGACAACCGTATTTTGGAGAAAAATGTGAAGGAATGAAAAAACATGTCAAAATATTGTTTTCTTTTGTTAGAGTGCCAAGTGCTTGAAAACAATATCAGTATGCTATTTCATGCCAATCTGGCTTCTCATTCATGATATTCCAAGAAATTTGCGGGCCTAAGATGTTTATGTTCTACTGATACACTCTAGAAATTATCACTTTACATAAGTGAGAGATGCAGAAGCCAGCCCTAGACCAATGCAAAGATTTGGTGCCGGTACACAAGCTGAACATGTATCATAAACAAATAATTTGATATACAACTTACAAGACTAGTATAAGATGTTATATCACAAACATTCTTGTAAATGCTGCCGAACCTACCGACTGGTTGCAGGAGCCATCACTTGACGTCGCCGATGAACAGGGGCAGCGTAAAGAGGCAAGTTTCTTTGGGCTATAATTCTTCCCTGCTTTTCTTATTCGCTGTGCGCCGACCACAATATATAGTCGGTCTGCATATTACATTAAGGAAACTAGCACTATCTGTAATGTAACCGACTCTATCTTTAAATATGGAACTAATCTTCAACTTTCCTTTTATTTCTAATCCTAATATACTAGACACTGACTCTCTTTATTTATTTCCTAATTTCAGGATACACATGATATGTCTCACTCTTACGAAAAGCTCGTCCTCGAGCATGAATGAGGATGTCGCTCATGTGCTGATCGATCTCTGGAGGACGTGTTATATGGAACAGAACATAGAAAGAATAGCAAGTGTCAGCAAAGCAGACATCTATGCCCTTGAATTTGTTCAGCTCATTTTACGCGAATTGCATTCAATGAACACCTGACAGTGAACAAATGTGTTGAATATGAACATGTTTTTCACTTTGTCTGCAAGTGCTGGATTATCATTTTTCATCTGCAAGAGGCTAATTTCCTTGAAGTTGAGAGTAATGAGGACTGAAACTTGAAACAAGCCATAATGATCAAGTTTCTTTTTTTTTAAGAAAATGATTATCAAGTTTCTCTACATAATATTCGTTATCAAGGGCTAACTGGTGGCCTCTGCATAAGACGGGCAGGTGGTGGTTCAGTCGCTAATGCAAGGGCTCCAGAGTATACATGATTAGGTTATCCCACAGCAACTGAACAGCATTCAATGGCACATTTCCCGAACTGACTGCAGCAACTACGGTAATTATGAGAGCCGCAACATTGACCGTTCGCTGGAACTGTATAAACATCCGGATGTTTGCATACACTGAACGCCCCCATCTGACAACCCTTCAAAATTGTCATCCAAGATAATAATAACAGAATTCTCTTTGGCAACTTCAGTTCCTGAATGCCCATTGTAAGTCTATCCGCACTATTTTTCATCTATTTTTACAGTACCTACTCTAAATTTACACATATCTAATATGCTTTACAGTATGCCAGCGCGGACAGTCGAAGGCCCTGTTTGGAACTTCCTAATTCTTAGCTAGGTAATAATCTATTAGCTGGATTAGACCAACTAATAATTAGCTAGCTAATTATTAGCTAGAGGTTGTTTGAAACCACTAGAACTAATTTTGTTTCTAGATACTAATTGACTGTTGTGCCTCTAAATTGAACCCTCATCAGATGTGATGCATGCTAGCATCTCTGGTCCTTTTCATTTGCTGGTGTACTCCAGATAGCCGCAAAGTTAGTGACTTTGAGAACATGCTAGCTGCTCAAGAACGGGAACGACGAGAGCCGCGTGCGCAGGTACACAGGAGTGGCCGGATGGTAGGCTGGGTACACTCATCAGAACATAAGCTGGTGGTGCTGCCACGTGTACACGGGATGCCGTGCTTGCACGTACGGGCTACAGTCCGCGGTAGGAGGCGCTAGTGCACTAGGGCGGTGGGCTACGACGACACTGCTCTGTGCTGGGCTAGGGGCCTACGGCCGCAGTGCTTTGCACTGGGCTATGGGTGATAGGCGGCGGTGCAAACGTGTGAGGCACGTGCTGGCTAGAGCGGCGGTGCGGCCGCGCGTATGGGATGAAGAGGGAGGAAAGAAATCAATGGCAAAATAGACATTAGGCAACAATTAGCTAGGATTAGCTAGGTTGGACCAGCTAATGAGATTATTATTAGTTGAAGGGTCTGCTAATAATTAGGAGTGCTATTAGTTGGACGGTTTGGAACCTCATAGCTAATTTTTAGCAGCTAAGAGCATCTCCAACCCGTTTGCTATTTTTGGTTTGCTATTCTTTCAAAAAGCAAATATGATATCCACATTTAGCATCTCATTCCATGAGCATCTCCAACCCGTTTGCTATATGATGTGCTATATTAAAATTTTTCATATTTTATTAATATATAATAATTATTTTAAAATTCAAATAACATTGTTGCAATGGCTATATTGTAACGGTTGTATTTCTAACAGCTATTTTTCAATGGTTATATTCTAACGACTATTTTTCAACGGTTGTATTTCTAACGGCTAATTTTCAACGACTATTTTGCAACGGAAACGGCGATAATGTAGCAGAAATCGGGGATAGCAAACCGGATAGCATTTGCTACTAGTAGCACACTGGGAGCTCCATATAGCAAATGGCTAAAAGTAGCTACCCTAATAGCAAACCGGTTGGAGATGATTTTTGCTCTAGATTTGCTAAATAATATGATAACACACCATATAGCTAATGGGTTGGAGATGCTCTAACTATTAGTTTTAAAGGTTCCAAACATAATCTAAGACTAATATATACCTCGTGTAGTGTTGGGGCGTCATTTGTGCTATGTCCAGTTGGAGCAACAACATGACCTCTTGACTTCAATGCCAAGTAAAAGTTTATCATTAGAAGAAGACCTCTCATTATGGAATATTTTACTGCAACTTTCTCCATTTCTAAGTCTGAAAGCGCTCGAAAAGTCTATCCTTCAATAATAACAGGCTCTGACACATTGGGATCAGTAAGTATTCCGCTCTCGAGGCGAGGGCAATGGCTCTTGCAGTTTGAAGATTATTACCGGTAACCATGCAGATCTTAATACCACCTGCCATACACAAGCCAACAAACTTGCAAACACCAGAAAGATAAGGATTCGTGTTGCTGATGGAGGGAATCATCTTGTCACCATACTCGAGGTGGAGAACGCGGCTGCTTGAGCAATCGCCGGATACCAAACTGTCGCATGTAGAATGGGTGTGGCTTCGCTGATGCGGTGTCCGTGCGCTACGACGATGGTGGGAACGGCGATGACCGCTAGCGCTGAGCATAGGCCAGAGGAGCCTAGGACGTGCGGGTGCCGACGCAGTGGGGACAAAGACGTCCGGCCGTGACTGTCGACAATGGCGGGAGACATGGGCGTGGCAGCAGATGTGGCTTGGATCTGCACAATTTCGACGATCATGTTCTCAGATCTAACATCGGGGTGGCCGGTGGCATCTGAGACAAACGTGGCGGCGACGAGCATGGAAGCAATGCCTGCGGCAAATACGGATTTGTGCACCAGAGCTTCGGTGTACATGGTATGTCCAGGATTATAAAACATGGTCTGGACGCCTACACGCTCGCTGGCCACCTGGATGACTAGGCACCTAGGCGAGGGTTAGGCCTCCAGGACAAAAGGTGGGGCACAACAGGAGAGAGGAGGCCAGAGCATGAAAGCAGAGGATAGAGACGGTTGCCTCAGGTGAGCGGAGGCCACGGAGGCGACCGGAATCGAGGAGGGCGGTTGCCTCAGGCGAGCACTGAGCGGAGGATCGAGAAGGGCGGAGATCGGAGATGACGACAAGGATCGAAGAAGGACGCGGCGGCAGACGGGAGTCACAGGTGAGGGCGCCGTGGGCCGTAGAGGCCATTATTTTAAAGGCTCAAGGACCCAATAACTTCTACCTCTAACTCTTTTTTCTCGGTTCCAGACTCGATCGATCTAGCTGGACCACCCATCGCCTCCTGTTTCATCGTCTTCGTCACCTCGTCCTGGAATACCAGGACCACCTTCTGCCTGCTTCATCGCCACTGTTGGTACCCTAGATATCAGGTACTCCCTGATACCACACTTAAAACCAAGGAATTCCTATGTCCGAGTCGAAGACTTCCGAAAACAACACACATCTGACAGCACTGGTCCTACATCTCTCGTTTAGGTAGCTCTGGTGCTACCACGTGTCCTGCGGGAGCGGACCTACCTCCCTTCACAGGAAAGCTCCGGTCCCGCCATGTGTCTAGCAACCCCGGACCTAACCCCCAGTAGAGGGAAGCTCCGATGCTGCCACGCATCAAGTGGCTCTGGAGCTACCTTCCCGCAGAGGGAAGCTCCAGAGCTGCCACGTGTTGTACCTCCGGACCAAAGCCTGCAATGACTACATGATCTCTAATGGTACGGACATTCAAGAGTCTATTAAAACAACCATTACAAGACCCACTTAACGCATCATTAATTTAGCATTAATGATGCACAATTAGACAACTGTCAAGCCTGATAACACCGCCATTAATGTGTGTTATTAGTCTGTTAATCAGGATTATGCATGTAGATCCTGTATAGGTGGATTATTACAGCCGGGGCCACCTGTCAAACCAAGCAAATATTGTAACGGGCAGATCTTAGCATATAAAAGGGATGTGTTGCACGGTAGAGAAAGACTAAGCTCACACGCATACAAGCAACCTCTGACACTCGCCACAGACACACATACTCAATCAACAACCACCCCGTGGAGTAGGGTATTATGCTCAGACGGCCCGACCCACGTAAAAACCTCTGTGTCATCATCTTGTTCTAGATCTTACGCGTCCCATCCAAATACGAACTTCCGCGGACTACACTTTAGTAGTACTGGGGGAAGTGTCATTTACACACTTCGACATTTGGCGCGTTAGGAAGGGGAGCTAAGATCTCAAGATGGTGAACTCCACCGCAACTTCATCCAATGGTATGGCTGAGCAACCTGCTGGAGGAAATCCCTCCAACGTGTAGAAGCTAGCTAACATTGTTGTCCCGGCAGGTGTCATTCCATCACCACCTCCACCCCACATCAAGATGGTGTGTTCGCGTCAGTCACTGCATCGATGAACAACCCTGAGAACGCGTTGAACGCAGCGCAAACTCTTCTCCAGCGTCCTCCATCGCCCGGGGCTCCTCAAAGCGCGATGGAACAATGGCACACTGATGTGGATTATTTGGTTGCAGCTGCAGCCAATGCCATCAGTAACCAAGGCCTGCCCCCTGCTGGGCAGACACCTTCAAGGAATAGAACCTTGTCTGGAAGACTTGGTCTTAAGGCATCACAGCACAAGAGACGTGCGCCCTCCTAGCAAGTGATGTCACTGCCCTCTGGGGCATGCCGCACTCATACGACATCGAGCCTCTCGATGCATGATCTCCGGTCGGAGCTCGATTGCCGGTATATGAGGCAAGATGGTTGTGTCCTCATGGATCGCACCCGTGAGAGGCGGGAAGCTCGGGAAAACACTTCTCCTTTGAAAGTGGAGGCTGGTTGTTCGGCCCTTGCCATGCATTTTCGCATGGCCAATTGGCCACCTAAGTTTCGGCCTCATATGCCGAAGAAGTACGACGGGACAGTCAATCCCATCTAATTTCTTCAAATCTACTCCACCGCCATCCTCACGATTGGACGCAATGAGGCTGTGATGGCTAACTACTTCCGTGTGGCTCTAACTGGGACAACAAGGTCCTGGTTCATGAATCTCTCTCCTGACTCCATCTATAATTGGGGTGAACTTTGTCACCAGTTCACTGCCAACTTCGAGAGCTCCTACACCCGACTTGGTGCAAAGCTGGACTTATTTGTCATACAGCAGAAGGCGGGAGAATCGTTGTGATCATTCATCCAGTGGTTTTCTTAGGTACGGAACACTATCCCTTCTATCTCCAATGCCTCTGTCATTGTCGCATTTCGACAGGGAGTTAGAGATAAAAAGATGTTGGAGAAGCTGGCAACTAAAGACGTCAACAGCGTCACAAAGCTCTTCAGCCTAGCCGACAAATGCGCTAGGGCTACAGAGGGTCGGGAGATGCACTCGAAACCAGCTGTGGAGGCTGGCAAATCCTCCTATAAAGCTGAAGCTACTGCCTCAGGCAGTGGAAAGAAGAAGAAGAAGAAGTCCAACGGCTAGAAGAAGTCGTTGGCCGAGACACCTACTGCTACTGCAGCTGCAGCTCCTAGTGGACAGGGGCCATGCCCTGAAAAACGACCCCGATCGTCGACTTAGGAAGGTGACGATAAGAAGATGTGGTGTCCAATCCACAAGACAAAAACCCATAACCTCGAAGACTGTTGTGAGGTCCAGCGGCTCATTGAACGCAGCAATGAGTGTCAAGAAAAACCCCTTTCCGCCAAGGGAAAGGGAACCAGAAGGTCGAAGAAAATCTGCCAGAACAGGAGCTTGGCTTCCAGGATGCCAAGAAGTCCCTAAAGGCTATCTACAACACTATGGATGATGACTCTGACATCTCCGACAATAAACGTCGGAAGACTCTCCATATGATATATGGAGGGTCCTCGGATATTACCTCCCGGCGTATCCTCAAAACGATGTATCGGGAGATGGCTACCATAGCTCCCACCACCAAGGTAGAACCTCATCAGAAGTGGATGGACACCCCTATCACCTTCGATGCTTTGTATTGCTTGAAGAACATGACCGGAGCTGGTCAGTTGCCCTTGATGGTTTCTCCTATCACCAACAACATCCAGCTCTACCACGTCCTGGTGGATGGAGGTGCGGCGCTCAACCTACTTAGCTTCGCGGCTTTCACGAAGCTCCAACTCAGCTTATTGGACCTTAGGCCCTCACGTCCTTTCTCCATTGTCGGTCTAGGAGCTCTCACTCCTCTCGTATCAATTACACTCCCAGTGACTTCTGGGACCAGAGAAACCTATAGGTCTGAGAAGCTAGTTTGTGATGTGGCACACATCAGCCTTCCCTTCAACGCCATCCTAGGCAGGCCAGCCCTGTATAAGTTCATGGTCGTAGCTTATTATGACTACCTGGTGTTGAAGATGTCGACTCCTTCAGACGTCCGCCGAATCCGTAGGGATCGTACTACTGGGGTCACTGCGCTGAAGGAACTTCACGCGCTTGCAACAGCGCAGGAAGAAGAATCTGACAAGGAGCGACCAGCTCAACAACCTTTGAGCTCACATCAGCGTAGCTCAACTTCTGCACCTCGCGTGCAACCAAGCGGCGACACCAACATCCCCGTCAAAGTCGTCCAAATTGGTTCCGATGCTGCCCAGACTACTCGTATATCAGGAGGTCTGGATGACAAATAAGAACTTGTAGTCGTCACTTTCCTCTAGGCGAATGTGGACGTGTTTGCATGGCATTGCATGGAGGTGATCGAGCATAGCCTAAAGATATACCCCGATGCACGGCCAGTGCATCAGAAGCCCCAGAAGCAATCCGTTGAGCGGTAGAACTTCATCAGACAAGAAATCAAGAAGCTGCTCAATGCTAGTTTCATCTGGGAGGTTCACCATCCACGGTGGCTGGCAAACCCAAGGCTGACGGGAAGCTTCGTATGTGCATGGACGACACCACCTTGAATAAGGCATGCCTAAAGGACCCATTTCCACTTCCTAGAATAGATCAATTAGTGGATTCTACCTCCGGGTGTGAGTTGTTGTGTTTCCTAGATGCGTATTCTGGATATCATCAGATACAAATGTCTATGGAAGATGAAGATCATACTGCTTTTATTACAGTAGATGGGTTATATTGTTACACTGCCATGCCTTTTGATTTCAAAAAGCTGCTTCAACTTCTGTGCGAGCCATGCACAAATCATTTGGAGAGCTCATTAGGGACTTGGTGGAGGTCTATGTCGATGACATCGCCGTCAAGGTGAAAAACAAGGAGTCACTCCTTGACAATCTGCAAGCTGTCTTCGACAAGCTGCGCTTGACGCATACGAAGCTCCACCCGGATAAGCTCCTCAGTTTCTTGGTGACTTTTGACGGCTATTATACACCAATTTCACCCATCAATATAACTCAATTATGTGAAGGAATTGTCATTTCTTGCACACATCACCTTTCTATTTAACCTATTTCCACTTGTCCATGAAGAAAGTAGTGCATGAAGGGATTCTATGCAGAAATGAAGTGAAACAAGGGGATAGATCCTATAAAATATCATTTCACCCAATCAAGCGATGACACGTGACACCACATGGATCAAATGGCCCACAAACAGAAGTATTCGAGGCCATCCAACGGTGTAGCACCAATATCAGTTAATGGGACCCACCTATCAGTCACCTGGAGAAAGCAATCCGCAAAAGGAGCTAGGACTAGGTCCGGCGATCCCCTAGTTGGTCGACTAGTTCCGGGCGCCTTTCTCGGTCAAACTCCACGTGGTGGCTTCTCCCGGCTTGAAGTGGTCATGGGTGACTGATTCGCGCACTTTTGGTGGTGGGAACTGACCATTCTCCAAGCTATAAATAGGAATCCTCACTTCAACACACACCACTTGAGTATTCATCATTTGTAATCACTACTCTGCATAGGTTTAGATGAGTATAGGTTGTAGAGAGGAGAGTCTCTAGTCCATAGTCCAAGTAGGAGAGGAGTAGAAGGGGTCTCTTCCCAATTGGGAAAGGTATGTCTCCCATATTCCTATTTATATTTGTGACATTATTTATAATAAAGATGATATCTTTAGTCTACTATTATTCATATACTTGGATGAAGTGTTTCTTGTTTGATTGTGGATTCCATGTATGTGGTAGGAGTAGTATTTATGGTTGTGCTATACCATTCTGATTACATTATCATAAACACTATAAACCTCCACTATAGTCTAATTAGCTTTGATATGATTATGTTAACATGAATCACTTATGATATGAATTAACATTGGTTCAACGATGATTTAGTTCATTGCCTTAGGATGCCTTGTGCCTAGGCTCTTAAGGTAATTACTTAATATGCTAGCATGGTGCTAGGATAGAGAGTAGCATTGAATGTATCGTGGACCCAAAAATTGAAGAGGTGGGCAGTAGGTGGTGACAACCATATCTGTCCTTTGTAATCCTCCATGCTCGGCTATGCCACAGGCTGTTGGCGGGAGTCGTCTAGTGTTGCTAGGGGTAAACCCGTGCCCGATGTGTTAATCTACTTAGCATGAAAATTCATAATTAATATGATCATTAGTAACTAACTTAGGCTATGTATATGTACATTAGAAGCATAGGAGGAGTCTCTACCTAACTCTTAGTCTAGTTCCTCTATTACCTCATTTATTCCCTTAGGATAGAATGCTCTTGTGTGTGTCACACTACCTCAACTTGTCTTTAAACCCATCCTTGCTAGAACCCTACCTAGACCAACTTAGCCCTTCCACGTGATGATTGTTTTACTGCCATCTAGCCTTCTTTGGAAAAATATAAATGACACCCTTTAGGAATACTCTTTAAAGAGACAATGCTACATCAATAGTTTCTGTGCGCTTGTGGACATTCATTTAAGAATCAAAACCTACCAACAAGCATTTCTAGCATCACTGCTAGGGATGAATTGTTAGTAGTGCATAGGAAATATCAACAAGCATTTTTGGCGCTGTTGCCGGGGAAGGCAGCCGAAGTATTGTATGATTGAGTGAAAAGGATAGCACCCTGGTACATTTTAGTAGGATGACCCCTCTTTGTTTTCACATTTTATGTGAAAATAGGGTAGTGTATGTCTGGTTTCTGCTTGCCGGAAAACTTTGTTGAAGATCCCGAAACCCTTATGAGAGATCGACCTCGTGTCATAACCCCTCAGAAGCTTCGAGCATCATAGCAAGCCAGCACAACCGCACCAACAACTGATAGGATCTTGGTTCCCGATCTTTCGATGAGAATAGGAGGGTTCGATTTGTGGAGGAGAAGACGTTGGCAATCCAACTACATCGTCCCCAAGCCGATGCGCCTTAGCGATCGGTACACCGACTCCGAAGTTGTATTGATCTTGCTGGCGCACAATCAACCTGACCACGAGGGCCTTTGTTCCTGCAAGCAATTGAAGAACATGCAAGAACAAGAAGAACAAGCACTTATCTGTTGAATAAATCTAAAGTGGGGTTCTGGGTACAAGTAGACGGGCGATCTAGTCGACACGCGCGTGTACAAGGAAGCAGCAGAAGCTAACTTACGAATAAACAAAACCCACCAGCTAATGTGGGCGGCTTCTACTATTTATTACCTCTCTAGGGTCGTGACAAACCCTAATAACGAGTCCCTAATGTACTCCAAACGATACATGGGCCATGGGCCCAATTTTGGTGATGCAGCACCATGGACAGAAAAAGGTCTTGGTATTAAAATAACTATTGCGGCCGACTCCGAATAGATATGGACATGAGGCTAGATCCGTTTGAAAGTAGACTTGATAATCTTTCCAGGAAGTACTTGAACGCCCAGATCGGAGTCCGTATGAAATCGTGGTGGCCGTCACAAGTTGGTGCTGTTCTGCTGTACAAATCCTGTCCGCGCGAATTCCCTTCCCATTGGCTCCTCTCCATTGTTCCTATGCAAAACAAGAAAGCACGTAGTTCCATGGTCTAGATAAGATGGACATAAGTCCAAGAACGAGTTCACCTCATAGTTTAGTTGACGTGCACGAGCGCGAGTGATCGGACCAGAAACCGGTAGCTGAGTTGGTGTGGATGTATTGAGGGTGTTGATGTCCTCATCATCCTCCCCTTCTTGCATTTGAGTCGTCCGCTACTCAAGCTCATCTTCTTCTCCCAAATATGGCTTCAAATCTGCAATGTTAAATGTGGGACTAACCCGAAAATTCGCAGGCAACTCGAGTTTATATGCATTATCATTAATTCTTTCTAACACTTTGAATGGACCATCAGCTCGAGGTAACAATTTAGACTTTCTCAAATCAGAAAACCTATCCTTTTGCAAATGTAACCAAACTAAATCACCAGGTTCAAAAGTGATAGTTTTCTTTCCCCTACTACCAGCAAGTTTATACTTGGCATTCATGCACTCTATATTCTTCTTAGTGGTTTCATGCAATTTTAAGATCAATTCAGCATGATGTTTAGCATCAAAATTCACTTGTTCCATTGAAGGAAGAGGTAATAAATCAATAGGAGCACGGAATACAAATCCATAAACAATCTCAGAAGGGCATTTCTTAGTACTAGAATGTAGGGAACGATTATAAGCAAACTCAACATGAGGCAAACACTCTTCCCACATTTTTATATTCTTTTTCAAAACAACCCTAAGCATGGTAGATAAACTTCTATTCACAACCTCAGTTTGACCATCAGTTTGGGGATGACAAGTAGTTGAAAATAAAAGCTTAGTCCCCAATTTTGCCCATAACGTTCTCCAAAAATGGCTAAGAAACTTAGCATCACGATCTGAAACTATTGTGTTTGGCACACCATGCAATCTAACAATATCTCGGAAAAACAAATCAGCAACATGTGTAGCATCATCACTTTTACGACAAGGTATGAAGTGTGTCATTTTAGAAAATCTATCCACAACAACAAAGATGATATCCCTCCCATTCTTTGTTCTAGGCAGTCCTAAAACAAAGTCTATAGAAATATCCTCCCAAGGCATGCTAGGAACAGGAAGAGGCATGTACAAACCATGTGGATTAAGTCGTGACTTAGCTTTTTGACATGTCGTGCAGCGAGCAACCAAGCGCTCCATGTCTCGCCTCATCCTTGGCCAAAAGAAATGACCAGCAAGTATGTCCTCTATCTTTTTCACTCCAAAGTGCCCCATCAGCCCGCCTCCATGCGCTTCCTGTAACAACAACAAACGAACGGAGCTAGCTGGAATGCATAACTTGTTTTTCTGTCTTGTTTGTCTTTGGTATTTGCAATTTCATGGATCGCTGCCATTTGCGTCACTTGTTTGTCAAATTTCTATGCGTAGGGTTTCTCTGCGAAGCCTGAGTCGGGAGATTTATTGAAGTGGCAGTGCATCATCCCTGGTAAAAAAAAGGGTAAGTCATGAAGAACAAGCACAATCATATCCAGTATAACATCATCCTCTTATTAATAAATTTCCTTTATAGATTGATTGGGAAGCTGGTTACTACCCCCTAACAATCTCTTTCTCGAAGGACTATCCGTTGGTGCCTCCATGATGCGCCTTTCCACGTGGTTTCTTTCACCTGAATGTCCATCGCTCAGGAGCACTCTTCCTTGGGATTCTTGATCAAGAGACTATAAGATAGACTTATTTTGCTCAAGTAATTAGTAATTATTGCCAAACTTATTTGACTGGTTTCTTATGTTGCTTAAATTGATATTTCGTAGTGATGGTGATATGGTTTTACAATCAAAACTATACTACTTGAAGTTCAGCGCTTGCTTCATCAACCAAATGCGCTCGATGTTGAAAATGATTGCTATAATCTACTTATCAAGGTTAGTAACTTTGTGTTAGTAACCAACGTAGGTTATATATCATTGCTCATTCGATATTTGTTAATTTAAAGAATTTAAATATTTTCAGGATCCAAAGGAATATAAGAAAAGTGTTAGAGAGCAAGCCGGATGGTACAATTTAGATTGATCAATAGGAGCTTCATAGGAATAAGTTTAGAAATGTATAGTTTAGAGGGCATGCAATGTGTATGAACTATGAAATTCATTGAATTGAAAATTATTTCTGAATTGCAATGTCATCGCGTTTGTTTATCCCTGAATTCCAATTATATACATGAATTGCAATGTCATTGCATTTGTTTATATCTGAATTTCTATTATATCCCTGAACTGCAAAGTCATTGTGTTTGTTTATCCCTACAACAGACGTGCAAGATGTTAATTCTGTGCTCGAGTGGCAACGGACGCTGATGATGTCATGCGAGTGGAAAAAGAGAGATGAGCACATGAGAGATGAACATTAAACAGGCGCATCTCCGATTCTTGTCCTTCGATAAAAGGGAGACAGGCTAATGAGAGACGCGCTTTATTAAGGCCCATCGCTGATTTTGACCTCCGGCAAAAGTTAGACGAGCAAATGAGAGACGGGCATTATACAGGATCAGCTCCGATTTTTACCTACTTTTAGCTCTCGCGCGCTCTCTGGCAAAAAATTTCGTGCAAAACTTACTTGCACTCCCTCGACCTAACAGATACGCTCAAATGAGAAACGGGTGTTATAGAGGCTCCTCTCCAAGTTTTGCTATTTTTATCTCTCGCGCGCTCTCTCCCAACACTTGAAGAAAATTTTTAGCTCTCGCGCGCTCTCTCAACCTAGAAACCGCAACTCCTGAGCATGCTGCCGGTGTCCCTCTTCCTCAACTCACTCTTCGTCATTGTCGCGCTGACGCCGTCGACCTCGACCCCACCTTCGACCTTGACCTTCGTCATCAGAGAGTTGAGCATGTCAGAGCATGCCGCCTCGTCCCCTATCCCCAGAACTCTTCGCCGCCTCGACCCCGACCTCGGTAATCGGTATGAGCATGCAACCGCCTTCACATAAGTGGAAATGTTCTCCCTTTTTGATGTCCTGGAACACATTCATCTTCCTTGTTTATGTCCAATGCAGAAGTGAGTATTTGTTTTGACTATCAATGTATATTATGAATTTTGATTCGCAAACCCTTGAAACTTCAGAAACTGTGGTTGACACTAGCATTTGCCATCCCAGTGAGTTTGATTTCTACCTCTGTAGCCATGCTTTACCTATGCGATAATTGTGTTGCTCTCACGAGTTATTGTTATCAGACTATTAATGCATTAGTGGAATGTAACTTGTTTGTTTTTTCAGGGAACAAGCAAACGAGCTCACTACCATGTCCTTTATGATGAGAACAAGTTCGTTGTTGATGCTTTGCAGATGCTCACCAACTGCCTGTGCTACAAGTAAGCTCGATTCTTCATTCACTAACAGTTTATGTATTTATTACAATTGTATACCAATTTGTTCCTAAGCCTTCAAATATTTGCCCCTTTATGTGACTGTTTAAGCAAATGTGACTGCAATTTGATAATATTTATATGATTTCAGTGATTTTATTGAATTTTATGATGTCTCAGTTGGAGCATCGTTAATGAAGGCTCATCGTTAATAAAGTCATTGATCGGGAGAATTTTCACTATAGTATACAGGATTAGATGATGACAGTTACGATGTGTATAATTACTTACTTTGTAATCAGGATGAATAGGGAGGGCATTATTTGTATAATTAGTATACTTGCTAACCATTGACACTTTATTAATATTTGATTGGTCAATATAATTTAAAATGTGATCTTTTTGGCTATACATATGTTCTTGTATGTGTATGTTGCTGACACTGGTAATGCGGCTGCCAAATCCTGGCTAGCTCCAGGATGCAGCCGACAAACAGGATAATCAGGGGTGGGGGCACCTACTAGGAGACCCTGCCTGTAAACATTCCACAATGATTTATAACAAAGATCGTCTCAGATTACCTAAATAAAGGATACCACCTTCCTTAAAGCCTGTCTCAGATCAGTCAACAAATCTGCAACGCGCTACCATAAAGCCTGTCTCGGATCAGTCAAAAAATCTTGGACGCGCCGTATTAGAGCTTGTCTCGCATGTATGCTGATAGGCAATGAGCAAGTTGCTCGTCTCCGATGACTCTGTAAAGCACATCTGGTATGACTCAAATAAAGGATATGCGCTATCTTTGAGCTTGTCTCGCACTTATACTGATCAGCGACATGCCTGCTTCCCGTCTCTGATGACTACGTAATGCGAGACGCGACGACGAAGACTCACTGTTTGTTCTTCTCCGTTCTTCATTTGGGCTCATCTCGGATGTGCCTTTCTCACATGGTGAAACGTGCTGATGGATACAAACCAGCGCCGGAATTAGAACAACTAAGACCTTTTGTAGCCCGGTGAAATATAGTTGAAGCTACTTATTTGTTTTCTTATACATATGCTAATAGTTGCATCTATAAAAAAATTCCCACCATCTTATAAATACTAAAAAACATAGACAACCGTATTTTGGAGAAAAATGTGAAGGAATGAAAAAACATGTCAAAATATTGTTTTCTTTTGTTAGAGTGCCAAGTGCTTGAAAACAATATCAGTATGCTATTTCATGCCAATCTGGCTTCTCATTCATGATATTCCAAGAAATTTGCGGGCCTAAGATGTTTATGTTCTACTGATACACTCTAGAAATTATCACTTTACATAAGTGAGAGATGCAGAAGCCAGCCCTAGACCAATGCAAAGATTTGGTGCCGGTACACAAGCTGAACATGTATCATAAACAAATAATTTGATATACAACTTACAAGACTAGTATAAGATGTTATATCACAAACATTCTTGTAAATGCTGCCGAACCTACCGACTGGTTGCAGGAGCCATCACTTGACGTCGCCGATGAACAGGGGCAGCGTAAAGAGGCAAGTTTCTTTGGGCTATAATTCTTCCCTGCTTTTCTTATTCGCTGTGCGCCGACCACAATATATAGTCGGTCTGCATATTACATTAAGGAAACTAGCACTATCTGTAATGTAACCGACTCTATCTTTAAATATGGAACTAATCTTCAACTTTCCTTTTATTTCTAATCCTAATATACTAGACACTGACTCTCTTTATTTATTTCCTAATTTCAGGATACACATGATATGTCTCACTCTTACGAAAAGCTCGTCCTCGAGCATGAATGAGGATGTCGCTCATGTGCTGATCGATCTCTGGAGGACGTGTTATATGGAACAGAACATAGAAAGAATAGCAAGTGTCAGCAAAGCAGACATCTATGCCCTTGAATTTGTTCAGCTCATTTTACGCGAATTGCATTCAATGAACACCTGACAGTGAACAAATGTGTTGAATATGAACATGTTTTTCACTTTGTCTGCAAGTGCTGGATTATCATTTTTCATCTGCAAGAGGCTAATTTCCTTGAAGTTGAGAGTAATGAGGACTGAAACTTGAAACAAGCCATAATGATCAAGTTTCTTTTTTTTTAAGAAAATGATTATCAAGTTTCTCTACATAATATTCGTTATCAAGGGCTAACTGGTGGCCTCTGCATAAGACGGGCAGGTGGTGGTTCAGTCGCTAATGCAAGGGCTCCAGAGTATACATGATTAGGTTATCCCACAGCAACTGAACAGCATTCAATGGCACATTTCCCGAACTGACTGCAGCAACTACGGTAATTATGAGAGCCGCAACATTGACCGTTCGCTGGAACTGTATAAACATCCGGATGTTTGCATACACTGAACGCCCCCATCTGACAACCCTTCAAAATTGTCATCCAAGATAATAATAACAGAATTCTCTTTGGCAACTTCAGTTCCTGAATGCCCATTGTAAGTCTATCCGCACTATTTTTCATCTATTTTTACAGTACCTACTCTAAATTTACACATATCTAATATGCTTTACAGTATGCCAGCGCGGACAGTCGAAGGCCCTGTTTGGAACTTCCTAATTCTTAGCTAGGTAATAATCTATTAGCTGGATTAGACCAACTAATAATTAGCTAGCTAATTATTAGCTAGAGGTTGTTTGAAACCACTAGAACTAATTTTGTTTCTAGATACTAATTGACTGTTGTGCCTCTAAATTGAACCCTCATCAGATGTGATGCATGCTAGCATCTCTGGTCCTTTTCATTTGCTGGTGTACTCCAGATAGCCGCAAAGTTAGTGACTTTGAGAACATGCTAGCTGCTCAAGAACGGGAACGACGAGAGCCGCGTGCGCAGGTACACAGGAGTGGCCGGATGGTAGGCTGGGTACACTCATCAGAACATAAGCTGGTGGTGCTGCCACGTGTACACGGGATGCCGTGCTTGCACGTACGGGCTACAGTCCGCGGTAGGAGGCGCTAGTGCACTAGGGCGGTGGGCTACGACGACACTGCTCTGTGCTGGGCTAGGGGCCTACGGCCGCAGTGCTTTGCACTGGGCTATGGGTGATAGGCGGCGGTGCAAACGTGTGAGGCACGTGCTGGCTAGAGCGGCGGTGCGGCCGCGCGTATGGGATGAAGAGGGAGGAAAGAAATCAATGGCAAAATAGACATTAGGCAACAATTAGCTAGGATTAGCTAGGTTGGACCAGCTAATGAGATTATTATTAGTTGAAGGGTCTGCTAATAATTAGGAGTGCTATTAGTTGGACGGTTTGGAACCTCATAGCTAATTTTTAGCAGCTAAGAGCATCTCCAACCCGTTTGCTATTTTTGGTTTGCTATTCTTTCAAAAAGCAAATATGATATCCACATTTAGCATCTCATTCCATGAGCATCTCCAACCCGTTTGCTATATGATGTGCTATATTAAAATTTTTCATATTTTATTAATATATAATAATTATTTTAAAATTCAAATAACATTGTTGCAATGGCTATATTGTAACGGTTGTATTTCTAACAGCTATTTTTCAATGGTTATATTCTAACGACTATTTTTCAACGGTTGTATTTCTAACGGCTAATTTTCAACGACTATTTTGCAACGGAAACGGCGATAATGTAGCAGAAATCGGGGATAGCAAACCGGATAGCATTTGCTACTAGTAGCACACTGGGAGCTCCATATAGCAAATGGCTAAAAGTAGCTACCCTAATAGCAAACCGGTTGGAGATGATTTTTGCTCTAGATTTGCTAAATAATATGATAACACACCATATAGCTAATGGGTTGGAGATGCTCTAACTATTAGTTTTAAAGGTTCCAAACATAATCTAAGACTAATATATACCTCGTGTAGTGTTGGGGCGTCATTTGTGCTATGTCCAGTTGGAGCAACAACATGACCTCTTGACTTCAATGCCAAGTAAAAGTTTATCATTAGAAGAAGACCTCTCATTATGGAATATTTTACTGCAACTTTCTCCATTTCTAAGTCTGAAAGCGCTCGAAAAGTCTATCCTTCAATAATAACAGGCTCTGACACATTGGGATCAGTAAGTATTCCGCTCTCGAGGCGAGGGCAATGGCTCTTGCAGTTTGAAGATTATTACCGGTAACCATGCAGATCTTAATACCACCTGCCATACACAAGCCAACAAACTTGCAAACACCAGAAAGATAAGGATTCGTGTTGCTGATGGAGGGAATCATCTTGTCACCATACTCGAGGTGGAGAACGCGGCTGCTTGAGCAATCGCCGGATACCAAACTGTCGCATGTAGAATGGGTGTGGCTTCGCTGATGCGGTGTCCGTGCGCTACGACGATGGTGGGAACGGCGATGACCGCTAGCGCTGAGCATAGGCCAGAGGAGCCTAGGACGTGCGGGTGCCGACGCAGTGGGGACAAAGACGTCCGGCCGTGACTGTCGACAATGGCGGGAGACATGGGCGTGGCAGCAGATGTGGCTTGGATCTGCACAATTTCGACGATCATGTTCTCAGATCTAACATCGGGGTGGCCGGTGGCATCTGAGACAAACGTGGCGGCGACGAGCATGGAAGCAATGCCTGCGGCAAATACGGATTTGTGCACCAGAGCTTCGGTGTACATGGTATGTCCAGGATTATAAAACATGGTCTGGACGCCTACACGCTCGCTGGCCACCTGGATGACTAGGCACCTAGGCGAGGGTTAGGCCTCCAGGACAAAAGGTGGGGCACAACAGGAGAGAGGAGGCCAGAGCATGAAAGCAGAGGATAGAGACGGTTGCCTCAGGTGAGCGGAGGCCACGGAGGCGACCGGAATCGAGGAGGGCGGTTGCCTCAGGCGAGCACTGAGCGGAGGATCGAGAAGGGCGGAGATCGGAGATGACGACAAGGATCGAAGAAGGACGCGGCGGCAGACGGGAGTCACAGGTGAGGGCGCCGTGGGCCGTAGAGGCCATTATTTTAAAGGCTCAAGGACCCAATAACTTCTACCTCTAACTCTTTTTTCTCGGTTCCAGACTCGATCGATCTAGCTGGACCACCCATCGCCTCCTGTTTCATCGTCTTCGTCACCTCGTCCTGGAATACCAGGACCACCTTCTGCCTGCTTCATCGCCACTGTTGGTACCCTAGATATCAGGTACTCCCTGATACCACACTTAAAACCAAGGAATTCCTATGTCCGAGTCGAAGACTTCCGAAAACAACACACATCTGACAGCACTGGTCCTACATCTCTCGTTTAGGTAGCTCTGGTGCTACCACGTGTCCTGCGGGAGCGGACCTACCTCCCTTCACAGGAAAGCTCCGGTCCCGCCATGTGTCTAGCAACCCCGGACCTAACCCCCAGTAGAGGGAAGCTCCGATGCTGCCACGCATCAAGTGGCTCTGGAGCTACCTTCCCGCAGAGGGAAGCTCCAGAGCTGCCACGTGTTGTACCTCCGGACCAAAGCCTGCAATGACTACATGATCTCTAATGGTACGGACATTCAAGAGTCTATTAAAACAACCATTACAAGACCCACTTAACGCATCATTAATTTAGCATTAATGATGCACAATTAGACAACTGTCAAGCCTGATAACACCGCCATTAATGTGTGTTATTAGTCTGTTAATCAGGATTATGCATGTAGATCCTGTATAGGTGGATTATTACAGCCGGGGCCACCTGTCAAACCAAGCAAATATTGTAACGGGCAGATCTTAGCATATAAAAGGGATGTGTTGCACGGTAGAGAAAGACTAAGCTCACACGCATACAAGCAACCTCTGACACTCGCCACAGACACACATACTCAATCAACAACCACCCCGTGGAGTAGGGTATTATGCTCAGACGGCCCGACCCACGTAAAAACCTCTGTGTCATCATCTTGTTCTAGATCTTACGCGTCCCATCCAAATACGAACTTCCGCGGACTACACTTTAGTAGTACTGGGGGAAGTGTCATTTACACACTTCGACATTTGGCGCGTTAGGAAGGGGAGCTAAGATCTCAAGATGGTGAACTCCACCGCAACTTCATCCAATGGTATGGCTGAGCAACCTGCTGGAGGAAATCCCTCCAACGTGTAGAAGCTAGCTAACATTGTTGTCCCGGCAGGTGTCATTCCATCACCACCTCCACCCCACATCAAGATGGTGTGTTCGCGTCAGTCACTGCATCGATGAACAACCCTGAGAACGCGTTGAACGCAGCGCAAACTCTTCTCCAGCGTCCTCCATCGCCCGGGGCTCCTCAAAGCGCGATGGAACAATGGCACACTGATGTGGATTATTTGGTTGCAGCTGCAGCCAATGCCATCAGTAACCAAGGCCTGCCCCCTGCTGGGCAGACACCTTCAAGGAATAGAACCTTGTCTGGAAGACTTGGTCTTAAGGCATCACAGCACAAGAGACGTGCGCCCTCCTAGCAAGTGATGTCACTGCCCTCTGGGGCATGCCGCACTCATACGACATCGAGCCTCTCGATGCATGATCTCCGGTCGGAGCTCGATTGCCGGTATATGAGGCAAGATGGTTGTGTCCTCATGGATCGCACCCGTGAGAGGCGGGAAGCTCGGGAAAACACTTCTCCTTTGAAAGTGGAGGCTGGTTGTTCGGCCCTTGCCATGCATTTTCGCATGGCCAATTGGCCACCTAAGTTTCGGCCTCATATGCCGAAGAAGTACGACGGGACAGTCAATCCCATCTAATTTCTTCAAATCTACTCCACCGCCATCCTCACGATTGGACGCAATGAGGCTGTGATGGCTAACTACTTCCGTGTGGCTCTAACTGGGACAACAAGGTCCTGGTTCATGAATCTCTCTCCTGACTCCATCTATAATTGGGGTGAACTTTGTCACCAGTTCACTGCCAACTTCGAGAGCTCCTACACCCGACTTGGTGCAAAGCTGGACTTATTTGTCATACAGCAGAAGGCGGGAGAATCGTTGTGATCATTCATCCAGTGGTTTTCTTAGGTACGGAACACTATCCCTTCTATCTCCAATGCCTCTGTCATTGTCGCATTTCGACAGGGAGTTAGAGATAAAAAGATGTTGGAGAAGCTGGCAACTAAAGACGTCAACAGCGTCACAAAGCTCTTCAGCCTAGCCGACAAATGCGCTAGGGCTACAGAGGGTCGGGAGATGCACTCGAAACCAGCTGTGGAGGCTGGCAAATCCTCCTATAAAGCTGAAGCTACTGCCTCAGGCAGTGGAAAGAAGAAGAAGAAGAAGTCCAACGGCTAGAAGAAGTCGTTGGCCGAGACACCTACTGCTACTGCAGCTGCAGCTCCTAGTGGACAGGGGCCATGCCCTGAAAAACGACCCCGATCGTCGACTTAGGAAGGTGACGATAAGAAGATGTGGTGTCCAATCCACAAGACAAAAACCCATAACCTCGAAGACTGTTGTGAGGTCCAGCGGCTCATTGAACGCAGCAATGAGTGTCAAGAAAAACCCCTTTCCGCCAAGGGAAAGGGAACCAGAAGGTCGAAGAAAATCTGCCAGAACAGGAGCTTGGCTTCCAGGATGCCAAGAAGTCCCTAAAGGCTATCTACAACACTATGGATGATGACTCTGACATCTCCGACAATAAACGTCGGAAGACTCTCCATATGATATATGGAGGGTCCTCGGATATTACCTCCCGGCGTATCCTCAAAACGATGCATCGGGAGATGGCTACCATAGCTCCCACCACCAAGGTAGAACCTCATCAGAAGTGGATGGACACCCCTATCACCTTCGATGCTTTGTATTGCTTGAAGAACATGACCGGAGCTGGTCAGTTGCCCTTGATGGTTTCTCCTATCACCAACAACATCCAGCTCTACCACGTCCTGGTGGATGGAGGTGCGGCGCTCAACCTACTTAGCTTCGCGGCTTTCACGAAGCTCCAACTCAGCTTATTGGACCTTAGGCCCTCACGTCCTTTCTCCATTGTCGGTCTAGGAGCTCTCACTCCTCTCGTATCAATTACACTCCCAGTGACTTCTGGGACCAGAGAAACCTATAGGTCTGAGAAGCTAGTTTGTGATGTGGCACACATCAGCCTTCCCTTCAACGCCATCCTAGGCAGGCCAGCCCTGTATAAGTTCATGGTCGTAGCTTATTATGACTACCTGGTGTTGAAGATGTCGACTCCTTCAGACGTCCGCCGAATCCGTAGGGATCGTACTACTGGGGTCACTGCGCTGAAGGAACTTCACGCGCTTGCAACAGCGCAGGAAGAAGAATCTGACAAGGAGCGACCAGCTCAACAACCTTTGAGCTCACATCAGCGTAGCTCAACTTCTGCACCTCGCGTGCAACCAAGCGGCGACACCAACATCCCCGTCAAAGTCGTCCAAATTGGTTCCGATGCTGCCCAGACTACTCGTATATCAGGAGGTCTGGATGACAAATAAGAACTTGTAGTCGTCACTTTCCTCTAGGCGAATGTGGACGTGTTTGCATGGCATTGCATGGAGGTGATCGAGCATAGCCTAAAGATATACCCCGATGCACGGCCAGTGCATCAGAAGCCCCAGAAGCAATCCGTTGAGCGGTAGAACTTCATCAGACAAGAAATCAAGAAGCTGCTCAATGCTAGTTTCATCTGGGAGGTTCACCATCCACGGTGGCTGGCAAACCCAAGGCTGACGGGAAGCTTCGTATGTGCATGGACGACACCACCTTGAATAAGGCATGCCTAAAGGACCCATTTCCACTTCCTAGAATAGATCAGTTAGTGGATTCTACCTCCGGGTGTGAGTTATTGTGTTTCCTAGATGCGTATTCTGGATATCATCAGATACAAATGTCTATGGAAGATGAAGATCATACTGCTTTTATTACAGTAGATGGGTTATATTGTTACACTGCCATGCCTTTTGATTTCAAAAAGCTGCTTCAACTTCTGTGCGAGCCATGCACAAATCATTTGGAGAGCTCATTAGGGACTTGGTGGAGGTCTATGTCGATGACATCGCCGTCAAGGTGAAAAACAAGGAGTCACTCCTTGACAATCTGCAAGCTGTCTTCGACAAGCTGCGCTTGACGCATACGAAGCTCCACCCGGATAAGCTCCTCAGTTTCTTGGTGACTTTTGACGGCTATTATACACCAATTTCACCCATCAATATAACTCAATTATGTGAAGGAATTGTCATTTCTTGCACACATCACCTTTCTATTTAACCTATTTCCACTTGTCCATGAAGAAAGTAGTGCATGAAGGGATTCTATGCAGAAATGAAGTGAAACAAGGGGATAGATCCTATAAAATATCATTTCACCCAATCAAGCGATGACACGTGACACCACATGGATCAAATGGCCCACAAACAGAAGTATTCGAGGCCATCCAACGGTGTAGCACCAATATCAGTTAATGGGACCCACCTATCAGTCACCTGGAGAAAGCAATCCGCAAAAGGAGCTAGGACTAGGTCCGGCGATCCCCTAGTTGGTCGACTAGTTCCGGGCGCCTTTCTCGGTCAAACTCCACGTGGTGGCTTCTCCCGGCTTGAAGTGGTCATGGGTGACTGATTCGCGCACTTTTGGTGGTGGGAACTGACCATTCTCCAAGCTATAAATAGGACTCCTCACTTCAACACACACCACTTGAGTATTCATCATTTGTAATCACTACTCTGCATAGGTTTAGATGAGTATAGGTTGTAGAGAGGAGAGTCTCTAGTCCATAGTCCAAGTAGGAGAGGAGTAGAAGGGGTCTCTTCCCAATTGGGAAAGGTATGTCTCCCATATTCCTATTTATATTTGTGACATTATTTATAATAAAGATGATATCTTTAGTCTACTATTATTCATATACTTGGATGAAGTGTTTCTTGTTTGATTGTGGATTCCATGTATGTGGTAGGAGTAGTATTTATGGTTGTGCTATACCATTCTGATTACATTATCATAAACACTATAAACCTCCACTATAGTCTAATTAGCTTTGATATGATTATGTTAACATGAATCACTTATGATATGAATTAACATTGGTTCAACGATGATTTAGTTCATTGCCTTAGGATGCCTTGTGCCTAGGCTCTTAAGGTAATTACTTAATATGCTAGCATGGTGCTAGGATAGAGAGTAGCATTGAATGTATCGTGGACCCAAAAATTGAAGAGGTGGGCAGTAGGTGGTGACAACCATATCTGTCCTTTGTAATCCTCCATGCTCGGCTATGCCACAGGCTGTTGGCGGGAGTCGTCTAGTGTTGCTAGGGGTAAACCCGTGCCCGATGTGTTAATCTACTTAGCATGAAAATTCATAATTAATATGATCATTAGTAACTAACTTAGGCTATGTATATGTACATTAGAAGCATAGGAGGAGTCTCTACCTAACTCTTAGTCTAGTTCCTCTATTACCTCATTTATTCCCTTAGGATAGAATGCTCTTGTGTGTGTCACACTACCTCAACTTGTCTTTAAACCCATCCTTGCTAGAACCCTACCTAGACCAACTTAGCCCTTCCACGTGATGATTGTTTTACTGCCATCTAGCCTTCTTTGGAAAAATATAAATGACACCCTTTAGGAATACTCTTTAAAGAGACAATGCTACATCAATAGTTTCTGTGCGCTTGTGGACATTCATTTAAGAATCAAAACCTACCAACAAGCATTTCTAGCATCACTGCTAGGGATGAATTGTTAGTAGTGCATAGGAAATATCAACAAGCATTTTTGGCGCTGTTGCCGGGGAAGGCAGCCGAAGTATTGTATGATTGAGTGAAAAGGATAGCACCCTGGTACATTTTAGTAGGATGACCCCTCTTTGTTTTCACATTTTATGTGAAAATAGGGTAGTGTATGTCTGGTTTCTGCTTGCCGGAAAACTTTGTTGAAGATCCCGAAACCCTTATGAGAGATCGACCTCGTGTCATAACCCCTCAGAAGCTTCGAGCGTCATAGCAAGCCAGCACAACCGCACCAACAACTGATAGGATCTTGGTTCCCGATCTTTCGATGAGAATAGGAGGGTTCGATTTGTGGAGGAGAAGACGTTGGCAATCCAACTACATCGTCCCCAAGCCGATGCGCCTTAGCGATCGGTACACCGACTCCGAAGTTGTATTGATCTTGCTGGCGCACAATCAACCTGACCACGAGGGCCTTTGTTCCTGCAAGCAATTGAAGAACATGCAAGAACAAGAAGAACAAGCACTTATCTGTTGAATAAATCTAAAGTGGGGTTCTGGGTACAAGTAGACGGGCGATCTAGTCGACACGCGCGTGTACAAGGAAGCAGCAGAAGCTAACTTACGAATAAACAAAACCCACCAGCTAATGTGGGCGGCTTCTACTATTTATTACCTCTCTAGGGTCGTGACAAACCCTAATAACGAGTCCCTAATGTACTCCAAACGATACATGGGCCATGGGCCCAATTTTGGTGATGCAGCACCATGGACAGAAAAAGGTCTTGGTATTAAAATAACTATTGCGGCCGACTCCGAATAGATATGGACATGAGGCTAGATCCGTTTGAAAGTAGACTTGATAATCTTTCCAGGAAGTACTTGAACGCCCAGATCGGAGTCCGTATGAAATCGTGGTGGCCGTCACAAGTTGGTGCTGTTCTGCTGTACAAATCCTGTCCGCGCGAATTCCCTTCCCATTGGCTCCTCTCCATTGTTCCTATGCAAAACAAGAAAGCACGTAGTTCCATGGTCTAGATAAGATGGACATAAGTCCAAGAACGAGTTCACCTCATAGTTTAGTTGACGTGCACGAGCGCGAGTGATCGGACCAGAAACCGGTAGCTGAGTTGGTGTGGATGTATTGAGGGTGTTGATGTCCTCATCATCCTCCCCTTCTTGCATTTGAGTCGTCCGCTACTCAAGCTCATCTTCTTCTCCCAAATATGGCTTCAAATCTGCAATGTTAAATGTGGGACTAACCCGAAAATTCGCAGGCAACTCGAGTTTATATGCATTATCATTAATTCTTTCTAACACTTTGAATGGACCATCAGCTCGAGGTAACAATTTAGACTTTCTCAAATCAGAAAACCTATCCTTTTGCAAATGTAACCAAACTAAATCACCAGGTTCAAAAGTGATAGTTTTCTTTCCCCTACTACCAGCAAGTTTATACTTGGCATTCATGCACTCTATATTCTTCTTAGTGGTTTCATGCAATTTTAAGATCAATTCAGCATGATGTTTAGCATCAAAATTCACTTGTTCCATTGAAGGAAGAGGTAATAAATCAATAGGAGCACGGAATACAAATCCATAAACAATCTCAGAAGGGCATTTCTTAGTACTAGAATGTAGGGAACGATTATAAGCAAACTCAACATGAGGCAAACACTCTTCCCACATTTTTATATTCTTTTTCAAAACAACCCTAAGCATGGTAGATAAACTTCTATTCACAACCTCAGTTTGACCATCAGTTTGGGGATGACAAGTAGTTGAAAATAAAAGCTTAGTCCCCAATTTTGCCCATAACGTTCTCCAAAAATGGCTAAGAAACTTAGCATCACGATCTGAAACTATTGTGTTTGGCACACCATGCAATCTAACAATATCTCGGAAAAACAAATCAGCAACATGTGTAGCATCATCACTTTTACGACAAGGTATGAAGTGTGTCATTTTAGAAAATCTATCCACAACAACAAAGATGATATCCCTCCCATTCTTTGTTCTAGGCAGTCCTAAAACAAAGTCTATAGAAATATCCTCCCAAGGCATGCTAGGAACAGGAAGAGGCATGTACAAACCATGTGGATTAAGTCGTGACTTAGCTTTTTGACATGTCGTGCAGCGAGCAACCAAGCGCTCCATGTCTCGCCTCATCCTTGGCCAAAAGAAATGACCAGCAAGTATGTCCTCTATCTTTTTCACTCCAAAGTGCCCCATCAGCCCGCCTCCATGCGCTTCCTGTAACAACAACAAACGAACGGAGCTAGCTGGAATGCATAACTTGTTAGCTCTAAACACATAGCCATCATTGAGGACAAATTTATTCAATGTTTTTCCGTCTTTACATTTCAGCAATACATCTTTGAAATCAGCATCATGTTCATATTGATCTTTAATCGTTTCTAATCCAAAAATTTTAAAGTCAAGTTGAGATAGAAGAGTATAACGTCTAGATAAAGCATCAGCAATAACATTATCCTTTCCCTTTTTGTGTTTAATGACATAAGGAAAAGACTCAATAAATTCCATCCACTTAGCATGCCTACGGTTTAGTTTCCCTTGACTCCTAATATGCTTTAGTGATTCATGATCAAAATGGATAACAAATTCTTTGGGCCAAAAATAATGCTGCCATGTTTCTAAAGTTCGTACAAGAGCATATAATTCCTTATCATAGGTAGAATAATTTAGAACAGGCCCACTCATTTTCTCACTAAAATATGCAACAGGTTTTCCTTCTTGTAACAAAACACCACCCAATCCAATCCCACTAGCATCACATTCAAGCTCAAAAGTCTTAGAAAAATCAGGAAGTTGGAGAAGAGGTGCATGCGTCAACTTATCTTTCAGTATAATAAAGGCGTTATCTTGTGTGGTGCCCCAAGAAAAAGGCACCCCCTTCTTCGTAAGGTCATTCAATGGATGCAGCAATGGTGCTGAAATCCTTCACAAAGCGACGATAGAACCCAGCCAGCCCTAGAAAGCTCCGCACCTGTGTGATGGTCTTTGGTACAGGCCACCCCTGAATAGCCTCTACCTTGGCTTGATCAACTTCAATTCCCTGTGGAGTAACAACATAGCCAAGGAAAGAGACTCGATCCGTGCAAAAGGTGCACTTCTCAAGATTGCCAAATAATCGTGCCTCACGCAAAGCAATAAAAACAGCACGTAAGTGATCAAGATGTTCATCCATGGATTTGCTATAAATCAATATATCATCAAAATACACAACAACAAATTTTCCAATGATTGCACGCAAAACCTCGTTCATTAATCTCATGAAGGTGCTAGGTGCATTAGTTAACCCAAAAGGCATGACTAACCACTCATATAAACCGAACTTAGTTTTGAAAGCAGTTTTCCATTCATCTCCTAGTTTCATGCGAATTTGGTGATAACCACTACGCAAATCAACTTTTGAGAACACAACAGCACCACTCAATTCATCAAGCATATCATCTAAGCGTGGAATAGGATGACGATATCGAATGGTTATATTGTTGATTGCTCTACAATCCACACACATACGCCATGATCCATCCTTTTTAGGTACTAGAATAACAGGAACAGCACAAGGACTAAGAGACTCACGTACATAACCTTTGTCAAGTAGTTCTTGTACTTGGCGCTGAATCTCCTTTGTTTCTTCTAGATTTGTCCTATATGGTGCATGGTTGGGCAATGAAGCACCAGGAATGAGGTCAATCTGGTGCTCAATCCCTCGAAGTGGTGGTAGTCCTGGTGGTATTTCACTTGGAAACACATCAGAATATTCCTGCAAAATGTTAGCAACAGCAGGAGGCAAAGAATGTTGCACATCGTAAAGGGAAATCAAAGCATCTTTGCATACCAAGGCATAGGCAACAGAGGTGGAAGCAATCAGTTCATTAATATCAGATTTCGTAGCAAACAAGCATTTTTCCTTCAGAGATATCTCATTTTTCTTATCAAACACAGATTTGGCATTGTTATTGTTCCCAATGTTAGCATGGTCCTGATATTTAGTTTTCCTAGCTCTAGCAACATCATTTTACACAATAGCTTCAGGAGACATAGGATGCAACACAATTTTTTTATCGTGGTAAAGAAAAGAATACTGATTTGATCTACCATGATGCATAGAATCTCTATCAAATTGCCAAGGTCTTCCTAGCAGAATATTACAAGCTTGCATAGGCACAACATCACATTCAACGACATCCTTATATGATCCAATAGTAAAATTGATTCGCACAAGTCTAGTTACCTTTGCCTTACCGCTGTTGTTTAACCATTGAATGTAATAGGGATGTGGGTGCGGTTTGGTGCTTAGTGCCAGCTTGGTCACCATGTCACTGCTGGCCAAGTTGTTGCAGCTACCTCCATCAATGATCATGCGGCAAGATCGCTCTTTGACGACACACTTTGTTTGGAATAATGTGTGCCTTTGATTTTGTTCCGCTTTCTCCATTTGTGCACTAAGCACACGCTGCACAATGAGACTATCATAGCGCGCTGCATCTTCTGCACCAATATGCTCTTCTTGATGTTCATCGCTACCTGCATAGTCAGCTGCAAGCAAAACACATGTATCATCATCAAAATCGCTAGCAGATGAGTACTCACCGTCATCTTTAACAATTAGAACACGTTTGCTTGGGCAGTCACGCTGCACATGGCCAAAACCTTTGCACTTGTGACATTGAACGTCTCTAGATCGTCCGGTAGATGCTACGGAAGAAGCACTCTCGGTGGGCTTTTGGGTGGTCTTTACTGCTGAGCTAGTGGAAGAAGCACGTGGCTTGTTGCTGGAAGAAGAAGGTGCTGCCCGACTTTGTGAAGAAGATGGCGGAGAAGCACGCCCAGTCGAAGGAGTAGTCGTGCGTGGTTGCCATGAGCTAGTCTTTCCTGCAGAAATATTAGTTCTAGAGCTAGCTCGTCGTCCCTGCACTTCCCTTTCAGCTTTACAAGCAAGATGAAACAAACGGGTAACATTATTGTAATCTTTATAAGCAAGTATGTCCTGAATTTCACGGTTTAAACCACCCAAAAATCTAGCCATAGCTGGTTCCTCATCCTCGTCTAAATTACAACGCAACATACCCATTTGTAATTCCTGAAAATACTCTTCTACACTTTTAGCTCCCTGTCTCAATTGTTGTAACTTATTTAACAGATCACGTGCATAGTAAGAAGGAACAAATCTAGCCCGCATGAGCCGTTTCAAAGCATCCCAAGTTTGTGGTATGTTATTAGGATTTTTCTTGTCATGTTCTATCCACCAAACAGAAGCAAAATCAGTAAACTCACTAGTGGCTGCTCTAACTCTTGCATTTTCAGGAAACTCATGACATGCAAATTTTTGATCAACAGAAATCTCCCAAGTAATATATGCATCAGGGTCATATTTACCATCAAAATGAGGTATCTTAAATTTGATCTTGTTAAAAGTATCTTCATGATTGCGTACCTCACGCCGACGATGTCCACCTATGCCTTGACGGTTGCGTTGTAGCCGGCGCCGTGGCCTAGCTTCCTCATCTTCCCCAATCTCCGTATCTGCAGAATAGTCATCTTCATTGTCACGTGCAATACTAGGAGCATTGCTCACCTGTCCATTTGCGGTGCGTCCACGATCCCTCTCCTCAAGGCGCTGCATTATTTGCTCTTGTACGAACTTTAGAAACATGGCAGCATTATTTGTGGCCCAAAGAATTTGTTATCCATTCTGATCATGAATCACTAAAGCATATTAGGAGTCAAGGGAAACTAAACCGTAGGCATGCTAAATGGATGGAATTTATTGAGTCTTTTCCTTATGTCATTAAACAAAAAAAGGGAAAGGATAATGTTATTGCTGATGCTTTATCTAGACGTTATACTCTTCTATCTCAACTTGACTTTAAAATTTTTGGATTAGAAACGATTAAAGATCAATATGAACATGATGCTGATTTCAAAGATGTATTGCTGAAATGTAAAGACGGAAAAACATTGAATAAATTTGTCCTCAATGATGGCTATGTGTTTAGAGCTAACAAGTTATGCATTCCAGCTAGCTCCGTTCGTTTGTTGTTGTTACAGGAAGCGCATGGAGGCGGGCTGATGGGGCACTTTGGAGTGAAAAAGACAGAGGACATACTTGCTGGTCATTTCTTTTGGCCAAGGATGAGGCGAGACGTGGAGCGCTTTGTTGCTCGCTGCACGACATGTCAAAAAGCTAAGTCACGACTTAATCCACATGGTTTGTACATGCCTCTTCCTGTTCATAGCATGCCTTGGGAGGATATTTCTATGAACTTTGTTTTAGGACTGCCTAGAACAAAGAAGGGGAGGGATAGCATCTTTGTTGTTGTGGATAGATTTTCTAAAATGGCACCAACTCAGCTACCGGTTTCTGGTCCGATCACTCGCACTTGTGCACGTCAACAAAATTATGAGGTGAACTTGTTCTTGGCCTTATGTCCATCTTACTAGACCGTGGAACTTTGTGCTTTCTTGTTTTGCTTAGGAACAATGGAGAAGAGCCAATGGGAAGGGAATTTGCGCGGACGGGATTTGGACAGCAGAACAGCACCAACTTGTGATGGCCACCACGATTTCATACGGACTCCGATCTGGGCGTTCAAGTACTTCCTGAAAAGATTATCAAGTCTACTTTCAAACAGATCTAGCCTCATGTCCATATCTATTCGGAGTCAGCCGCAATAGTTATTTTAATACCAAGACCTTTTTTTGTCCAGGGTGCTGCATCACCAAAATTGGGCCCATGGCCCATGTATCTTTTGGAGTCCATTAGGGACTCGTGATTAGGGTTTCTCACGACCCTAGGGAGGTAATAAATAGTAGCAGCCGCCCTCATTAGCAAGGGGGTTTTTGTTTATTTGTAAGTTAGCTTCTGCTGCTTCCTTGTACACGCGCGTGTCGACTAGATCGCCCGTCTACTTGTATCCAGAACCCCACTTTAGATTGATTCAACAGATAAGTGCTTGTTCTTCTTGTTCTTGCGTGTTCTTCGATTGCTTGCAGGAACAAAGGCCCTCGTGGTCAGGTTGATTGTGCGCCAGCAAGATCAATACAACTTCGGAGTCGGTGTACCGATCGCTAAGGCGCATCGTCTTGGGGACGGTGTAGTCGGATCGCCAACGTCTTCTCCTCCACAAATCGAACCCTCCTATTCTCATCGAAAGATCAGGAACCAAGATCCTATCAGGTTGGTCGACCCCCCCTGTTCGGTCGACTAGGGAAAGAGCCATTTTGGCTCTCTCACCTCCAACGGCTACATTTGGTGCCCTAGTGACCGTTGGGGATTGCATACTATAAATGGTGGCTGTGGGGAGCTCTTCTCTTCACACATCACCTCATTTCATACATCCCCAAAGTCACTCTTGCTCAAATTGTTTTTCATGCTCTTCATTGAAGCACTCTTGCTCAAAATCCAACTCAAAAATATTTGCTTTTGATTGCATTTGCAATTTGCTCTCAAGTTCTTCAAGGGAAAATTCGTCGGGGTTTTGTTTTCACTAACATCATCTTTTTCGAGTTTTTGCCCTGTTGTGTTCTTGTTTGTTGTGGCCATGAAAGGAATGAGAAGGTTGTTTGGAAAGAGGAAGGAGGCTGCAAGCTCAAGCCATGGCGGAGACTCAAGTGCACGCCCCTCTTCTGTTGCTGCACCAAGTTTACGGAGGATGAGTGTAGGAGAGGATACTCCCATGGGTGGGAGGAGCAACCCCCACCAACTTCTTCACGACAACAACATCGACATCCAAATTGAATTTGAAGATCAAGCACGCAAGCTCCTCCAAGATCGTGAGTTTTCTCATACGAAAGCTTATGATGCGGATTTATCTCCAAAATAGGTATGGATTCCGAATTCTTTTCCATTTGGTGTGCACTAGGATGGGAAAACTTTGCTTATATAGAGGAGAAAGGTTCACGCCCTCTCTCCATACAATTCCTTTGCACACTCAAAATAGGATTTGATGGTATTGCTTTTCGATTATTTCAAAAATAATACAACATCCTATGGAAAGAATTAAGTGAAATCCTAGGCTTCCATAAATGTTGTTTGCTAGAATTAGATAATTTTCCTAAGTTTAACAAACAAAGTTTTTGGCAAGATTTGACTCGTGAGGTCAGATGTAGTGCACCTAGGAATAGCCACTTGCACAACCCCACTTTACGCTTCATGCATAAATGGGTGGCTATGACTATGTTCCCTATAGGAGATGTAAGGATAGTGCGTGATGATGAGCTGAAAGTTTTATTTGCCCTGATTAAAAAGATAAAAGTTGCTCCAATTATTGCCATGATAACACAATGGTTAGACTACATTCGAAGGGTAGAGCCAATTGAATGCACTTCATTGATTACTGTTGACGGCTGTTATATACCAATTTTATCCGTCAATTTAACTCAATCATGTGAAAGATTTGTCATTTGTTGCACACATCACCTTTCTATCTAACCCAATTCCACTTGGACTTGGAGAAATATGTGTATGCAACATTTTATGCAGGAAATGAGAAAATGTAGAGGGACCAATCCTATAAAATATCATCCCAGCCAATTAGGCGACGACACGTGGCATCCCATGGATCAAATGGCCTACAAACAAAAGTATCTGAGGAGATCCAACGGTGTATCACCCATATATATCAATGGGACCCACCTGGCAGCCACCTGGAGAAAGCACATGAGAAACGGTGCAATGACCAGGTCGGCCGAACCAGGGGTCGGCCGACCTGGTCTTTGCACCAAACTCGTTCAGCCTCCACGTGTTGGCTCCTCCCGGCTCTGTGGAGTCAATGGTGACTGATTTGCCCACTTTTGGTGGCAGGAACCGACCTCAACACTAGTATAAATAGGACCCCCTACCCCTCACTTCAACACACACCACTTGGACATCATTCTATTGTATACACTATCTTCCATAGTCCTTAGAGGAGTTAGGATGTAGAGAGGAGAGCCTCTAATCCCAGGTCCAAATTGGGAAAGGAGTAGAAGGAGTCTCTTCCCAATTCCACATTGGGAAAGGTATGGCTCATGTATTCCTTCTTGTATTTGTGATTTTGTGCTCAATAAAGATATTATGTTTAATCTTCTTTTATATGTATACTTGGACAAAGCGTTTCTTGTTTGATTGTGGAGTCCATGTATGTGGAAGGTATAGTCTTTATGATTTCACTCTCATGATCACATCTTATGGTCGTAAACACTATAGACCCCCACTATAGTCTATGTAGTTATGATATGATTATGTTAATATGAATGACTTATGCTATGCTTCAATACTGGTTCAACGATGTTTAGGTTAGTCATTTCCTTAGGATGACTTGTGCCATGGCTCCTAAGGTATTTGCTTAGTATACTAGCATGGTGCTAGGGTATTTAAGTAGCGTTGGATGTCTCGTAGACCCACGGATTGAAGAGGTAGGCAGTAGGTGGTGACAACCCTATCTGTCCTTTGTAATCCTCCATGTTCGGCTGTGCCACAGGCTCTTGGCGGGAGTCGCCCTAGTATTGCTAGGGGTAAGCCCGTGCCCGATGTGTTGAATAGCATTGCATAGGAATTTATCTGGCTTGACCATTAGTATCTACCTTAGGCTATGTATATGTATTAGGAGCATTGTAGGAGCAACTCTCTAACTCTCAATTCAATCTCCCTCTAGGACCCATTTTACCCTTTAGAATAGATTGCCTAGGTGTGTGTCACACTACCCCTATTATCAACTTACCCCTGTCCGGATAATGGATTAGTATCCCATAGCTTGACCATAAGAGTAGTATATACTTTACTCCATTGCCTTCCTTTGGGATAAATACGATACCCTTGGGAATACTCATGGGTAAAATGCTACAACGGTATCTTCCGTGCGCTTGCGGATCTCATCTCTTTACCAGAGATGATTTGTAGTGTTAAGAAATACCAACAAGCATTTTTGGCGCCGTTGCCGGGGATGATTTGTTAGTATATCTTAGGAGCCATCAACAAGCATTTCTAGTGCCGTTGCCGAGGAAGGCAAAGCAAGTGAAGGATAGCTATCACTTGTGATTAAGCTATAGGTACTAATAGTTATTAGACAGGATTACACTTGTTTGTTTTCTCCTTTGTGTGAAAATAGGGTAGTGTTGGCCAACCCAGTGTATGGGATGGCAAACGAGGATGCAAGTGCTAAACTGCAAGATGATTTAAGGCGTACCTCAACAAATGTTCGCTAGGCAACACCATTGCCTTTTTACGGGAGAATTTCAGCTTTCAGTAGGAGCCAAAGTCATCCATACCCAAGCTTGGGGAAGGCTCCAAGAAGTTCTTCTTGGTTTGCCTCCACCATGGGGTGGATAGCTGGCTCTTCATCCAACACTCGTGTCATGGGTTGGCTCCACCAATCCATGACCACATTCATGCTGGAGCTGAAGAAGTCCTATTCTCATTCATCATGGATGAGAAGAAGGTCTCCACTCAAGGGGTGAATTGAAGAATGCTCGAGTCCCCATAGCTTTTCATGCACACCACTTCACAAGGTGGACATGCTAGTTATGGAACTACACCTCTCATTGAAGTATCATGAATACCAAGTCAATGGAGATTTGTTTGGATAATCCAAGTCATGGATATTCACATGATTTATGAAAATCCATGTCATCATGGGACGCGTGGGAATTATTTCCCTAAGACCCATGAGGACCTTTTTCAAACAACAACTCCAATGGCTACCATTCACAAGGACGTCAAGGGTGGAATTAACATCACCCTTGTATTCAAGGAGGCTATGGATTTCCAAGGGATTTAAGTTAAACTAGCCTACCTTGAAGTATCTTGGCCAAGCAGAAATCAAGACAACATTCACATGAAGATCTTGGCCAAGTACAAGAACTTAAGGAGCATTCAAAGTCCAAGATTTCCCACATCACTTGTTGGGATTCCCACACTTTGACCAAACCCATTCAACCTAGGGCAAGTGACATTGTGGATGAACCGTTTCTTGTTTGATTGTGGAGTCCACATGTCATCATGCCCAAGGAAGCCTTTGACCCGTGATCAAGGTATGGGTTGATTCAATGGAATATCAATATGGTCAGAGTGGCACCCCTAAGAAGGACAAAGCCTCACCATGCTCATGAAGGAATACATTCAAGAGGGAGAACCCGTCGCTACAACAACATGTCTATATCAATACAACGAGGAGAGACTAGGGCCACCATGTGGCCCACATGTCCAAATGACAGCCAAATGAGTTTGGCATGTCAAAATATAAGAAATCGTCCACATCTTCAACTCCGGGATTGGACAACAAATCATCACGCTGAACAGAACGGAGGTAAGTCCTACTCATCGGACTTCAAAAATTCGGTGAGTCCTTACCAATAGGTTAATTGGTAGTTATCACTCACCGGACTTCAAAAATTCGGTGAGTCGTTGCCAATAGGTTAATTGGTAGTTATCTCATATTTGTTTTCCGAATTGCATCAACCCTTGCATTTGCATGTTTGAAATTCCACACTTGCATGTTGGAAAGTAAAATTTCCAACCATCATAGAACTAAAAATTTGAATTAGGGGAGAAATTTAATTAGATATGAACTACGTGCATGACCACTTGAATTTATCTTCCTAGTTCAAACCAAAAAGATTTGCTTTGACCCTCATTGCATTTACAAGTTATTTCAAGCTAGGCAAGACAATTTAAAAAATGGGTTCAATTTGCTTTTGGCTAACGTAACCCGTTTTTGAGTTTTTTGTTTGTTCTTGCTTAAAGTGCAGCTAGGTCAAAATTGTGAACAGATGGTATGGCAAGAAAGTGGAAGGTTTCATCAAGCTCAAGTCACCATTGGGAGGATTTGAGAACACTTCTCTCCTTCAAACTCATTTTGAGTTTGAGGAAGAGAAATGTTTAAGATGATGACCCAAGGAGGAGCCAGAACCAAATCCATTGCCAAATCCAATCTCAACTTGGCATTTGACATCAACCATCAAGCCTACGCCGAAAATCAAGGTTGTGAGTTTCTCACACAAAGACCTTCGTCACCAACTGTTTTTCAAATGAGGTATGAGTTTAGAAGTTTCCATTGTTTGGTTTGCCATAGAATTGAATGTATTTGCTTGCATTTGTGAGGAAGGTTGACACTTCCTCATCATTCAATTCTCAAGCATCCTCACAAGAGTAAGCGTGGGTATTGACTTTTGGATCTCCAAAAGGAAATCCCACCTACTTGGAAAAATCTCAAACAAGTATTTAGAATCCTTTAAGAATTGTTTTGTAAACTTAGTCTTTTTTGTCGAGGTTTAGAAAAAAAAAATTTTGGGCATGACTTAATTGGTGAATTGGCATATAGAAACTTGGGCATAGTGACAACCATAATTTTTAATTGAGCTTCATGCATAGATGGTGTCACTAGATTTCAAACTCCTAGGAATAAGTGATATCCTTACTCTGAAATTGAATTGCATTTTTAGGAGGAGTCACTAAATTTCAAATTCCTAATGAGGTTCAGGAGGATAAATTGAGAATCTTGTTTGTCATGGTCTAAATGATAAAAATTTGCTCTTACAAGCTAAGATGGTTAGAAACTTTAAAAGGTGTAGGGATCCATATAGTGTATTTCTATCACATGCATTGCTATGAGTAGGAGCTTTAGAAAATATGCAACATGAATTATCCATAAAGCTCCACTCTTATCAATGAATAACACATTGATCATAGATACACTTGACATTGGATCCAATGCATATTTGATTTTGTTCTTCCCCGTATGTACAAATGAAAGTTCGGTTACCTAACTCAAACATTCATTTGTACAAGTCTTGGGAGCTAACCATCCCTCTCCATTCAAGAGAGAAATTTACAGGATTAATATTACTATGCAAGCATTCATGAAGCTGATTGTTGGGATCCCTAAAGGATTTTATTTCAACATCTCTTGTCCAAGGAGTAAATTAGGATGGTTGTTATCTATCAGAGATTATGGCCGAAGGTCAATCATAACTATACGAGGCTAGATATTTGAAATGGGAACCCTCCATGAGCAACCAATGAGCTGCCACGAATGGATGAGAGCATTATTATCTCAACTATTTTAAGCACTCATTCAAGCTCAAGGGATTTGCCACCATCATTGGGTACAAGTTATTCCTATGTGGCTAGAAGATATGATATACCTTAGCCAAAGAATGACGAACATACTCAATGTATGTTGAGTGCACGTCATTCCTTTGGATCTAAAGGTTATCATTATCCTAGCCAAGGAATGACAAATTGCACCCAACACATGGAGACCCTGATGTGTGGACGATCAACATAGGAAACACTCTATTCAACCACACTCATGGTGTCAATGGGAGGCAACACAACAATCAACACTCAACCCTCCATTGTCAAAGCCATGCTGCAACAAGGATAGGCCAACTCATGGCCTACCTCCGTTGTTAGGGTTTCAACCCCTATCACGAACCTTGATCTAGAATAAGCTTGGGGGAGGACCCCCACTTGAGGTAACTTATATCACACCCACTACATTTTTATTTCAAATCACCCATTGCATATTTATTTTCCATCCCTCCATCATCTACCTTGCATTTAAAAAAAATAAAAATATAAAAATAGGTTAGATTTGATTTCATCAAATATGTGCGGTAAGAATGATTTAAAATTCACATAGATGAAATAATGAATAGTTGCTCTGTTTTATTTTCCTAAGTCTCTAGTTTACAACTTGCTACTCTCCGAATATTGCTTTCATTGGTTTGAAATACTTTTACCTTAATTTGGAAGCAGTGGGTAGCAAAAGCTTAATCTAATTCAAGGTTGTTGCAAGACTAGAATTGGTAATAGGGCTGCTAGTCCTAGTTTGAAAGTAAAACTTAGATTTCCGGAGAGATTCTAAAAAGATTTAAGTTTCCCTCAATTGATTGGAAATACCTACCAAAGCCATATGATGTTCATACATAGACAAAACCTTATGCATATGGTATTTGCTTTCATATTGAGCCTAGTCAAACTAGTATAGACCTATGTGAGAAATCATTCAACTCTTTTTGAATTCAAGACTTCACTTGCACATGCTATATTTCTACACTAGAAGTAAGCAAAACATCCATCATATCCACCATACCACAACAAAAAGAGAAACTCCATGTTATTCATGTTTAGCACTCTCTTCAAAGCTCATTGCAAAGAAAGGGAGTAGAAGACATGGCTACAAAAAAGCATGCTTACATCATAAGCATGAGAAAAAAAAAAAGAGAAAAGAAAAGTAGCCATGTTTCATCCCTGCAAAAGAAAGAGAGAATATTCCAAAAAGGAGTTATCTCAAGTATCCACATCCACTTCCGCTCCATCACACATGCACTAGTCTTGAATCAAAAAGTTTTGAATTGAATTCTCCTAAGGTTTACTCTTTTGACTTAGCAATATATGTGATGCAAATATGCCTACTTGCTTTCCTTACCAAGCTCCACATACAAGCCATATTCAATGAGTAGGAATAGTAGAGGTACAATGCTTTGGTGAGGAAATATTTCCACTATCCACAAAGGTGTGACTGAGAGAATCAAATTGAGGTACTTAATATCTAAATTGAATTCTCCGGGATTTAAGTGAAACTTGATCTCTAGGCTATGTTTGCTCCATTTGCTATTCTACCTTTCAACTACTCATGAATATGAAAAAGCATAAGCCCCATGATAACTTAAGAAAGGTAGGGTATCATAGCCAATTTCTGCAATACTAGGTAGAGTATCTTGTTGTGCATTAGATACTTTTGAAAATAAGATATTGTAGCAACTCCTAATCATCAACCTAAAGTCTTGACTTTGCTCAGGACGAGCAAAGGATAAGCTTGGGGGAGTTTGTTGACGGTTGTTATATACTAATTTCATCCATCAATTTAACTCAATTATATGAAGGATTTGTCATTTCTTGCACACATCACCTTTCTATCTAACCCAATTCCACTTGGACTTGGAGAAATATGTGTATGCAACATTTTATGCAGGAAATGAGGAAATGTAGAGGGACCAATCCTATAAAATATCATCCCAACCAATCAGGCGACGACACGTGGCATCCCATGGATCAAATGGCCCACAAACAGAAGTATCCGAGGAGATCCAACGGTGTATCACCCATATACATCAATGGGACCCACCTGGCAGCCACATGGAGAAAGCACACGGGAAATGGTGCAATGACCAGGTCGACCGAACCAGGGGTTGGCCGACCTGGTCTTTGCACCAAACTTGATCAACCTCTATGTGTTGGCTCCTCCCGGCTCCCTGGAGTCAATGGTGACTGATTCGCGCGCTTTTGGTGGCAGGAACCGACCTCAACACTAGTATAAATAGGACCCCCTACCCCTCACTTCAACACACACCACTTGGACATCATTCTATTGTATACACTATCTTCCATAGTCCTTAGAGGAGTTAGGATGTAGAGAGGAGAGCCTCTAGTCCCAGGTCCAAATTGGGAAAGGAGTAGAAGGAGTCTCTCTTCCGAATTCCACATTGGTAAAGGTATGGCTCATATATTCCTTCTTGTATTTGTGACTTTGTGATCAATAAAGATATTATGTTTAATCTTCTTTTATACGTATACTTGGACAAAGCGTTTCTTGTTTGATTGTGGAGTCCATGTATGTGGAAGGTATAGTCTTTATGATTTCACTCTCATGATCACATCTTATAGTCGTAAACACTATAGACCCCCACTATAGTCTATGTAGTTATGATATGATTATGTTAATATGAATGACTTATGCTATGCTTCAACATTGATTCAACGATGTTTAGGTTAGTCATTGACTTAGGATGGCTTGTGCCATGGCTCCTAAGGTATTTGCTTAGTATGCTAGCATGGTGCTAGGGTATTTTAGTAGCGTTGGATGTCTCGTAGACCAACGGATTGAAGAGGTAGGCAGTATATGGTGACAACCCTATCTGTCCTTTGTAATCCTCCACGTTCATCTATGCCACAGGCTCTTGGCGGGAGTCGCCCTAGTATTGCTAGGGGTAAGCCCGTGCCCGACGTGTTGAATAGCATTGCATAGGAATTTTCTTTGACATGACCATTAGTATCACCTTAGGCTATGTATTTGTATTAGGAGCATTGTAGGAGCAACTCTCTAACTCTCAATCTAATCACCCTCTAGGACCCATTTTACCCTTTAGAATAGATTGCCTAGGTGTGTGTCACACTACCCCTATTATCAACTTACCCCTGTCCGGATAATGGATTAGTATCCCATAGCTTGACCATAAGAGTAGTATATACTTTACTCCATTGCCTTCCTTTGGGATAAATACGATACCCTTGGGAATACTCATGGGTGAAATGCTACAACGGTATCTTCCGTGCGCGTGCGGATCTCATCTCTTTACCGGAGATGATCTGTGGTGTTAAGAAATACCAACAAGCATTTATGGCGCTGTTGTCGGGGACGATTTGTTAGTATATCTTAGGAGCCGTCAACAATTACCCATATTGCTACTAGGGTAGGAGCACTTTAATATTCTTCATTTGAGTATATTGAAAATGAAAGAGAATGAACTGATGAAGAATATTTAGTGCAAGGACATACCCTTAAGCATGATCAAGATGGCTCTTTGATATTTTATTATCTCGGCTTTGTCAATGAAATCGGTTACCTAACCCGGATTATCATTTGTACAAGTGCCGGAGGCTAACCTTTGACCTACTTCACATCGAGGAAGCCGGAAGAAGTAATGTCTCTGGCAGGGTAACTAGAAGCCGTACAAGAAGAGCAGTCATGCCCCCGACAACCTCCACGGTCCATGAGTACGAAGAGGAAGAGAACCCAACGGGTGATGCACCCGGATGGACTCAACCTCCATCGTATGAGATTAAAGGTACGTCTTGGCATGGATGGCTAGGTGCTACGTGGGAAACACCCCTATCCACTTCAAGCTCTAGCAACTTGCCTCCAACATCTATGAGAAGATGCCATTCCACTTCGGCTAGAAGTCATCGCGATTATAGTCAAGGAATGACGAACCTCTCTAGACGTATGGAGGAGCTTGAAGTAATGGCGGGTGATATCTACAACACTCTCAAGGGCATGATCAAGGTACCCAAGACTGATAACAACACATGGACGCTCAATTCGTCAACCTCAACTCCACGCTACAACAACAACAAGCCGATCTCGCGACATACTTCCGTCATCAAGGGTTCAACCCTCGACATGGAGGTGGGTGAAGAAAGGGCTTGGGGGAGGACCCCCACTTGAGGTAAATTTTATCAAACCCTTGCATATTTATTTTCCACTTACCTATCATCCACCTTGCATCTAAAAAAATATAGTATATATTTTATTTTTAAATAAAATAAAAGATGTGGGGTAAGAATGACTTGGAATTCACATAGATGAAATGATGAATAGTTGCTCTATTTTAATTTTCCTAAGTCCCTAGTTTACAACTTACTACTCTCCAACATATTGCTCTCATTGGCCAAAAATTGCTTTTTCCATGATTTGAAAATTGTGGGAAGCAAAAGCTTAGTCCATTCTAAGTTGTTGTGAAACATCATATAGTGATAGGGCTGTTATTCCTAGTTTCATAGTGAAACTTAGATTTTTGGAGAAATTATAAAAAGATTTAAGTTATCCTCATTTGATTGGAAGCCACACCAAAGCCATATGATACATTACATTGATAAACCTTATGCATATGCTATTTGCTTTCACATTGAGCTTTGTCAAACTAGTATAGATATATATAAGATTTCTTTCATTACTTTTTGAATTCAAAACTTCACTTGCACATGTTATACTTCTACACTAGAAGTAAGCAAATTTCCATCATACCACCATTCCACAATAAAAAGAGAAACTCCATATCATTCATGCTTAGTACTCTCTTCAAAAATTCATTGCATAAAAAGAGAGTAGAAGACATGGTCATCCGAATACAAACCTCTGCAGACTACGCTTTAGTAGTATCGGGGGAAGTGTCGTTTACACACTTAGACAGCCGCCCTCTGCCTTCCTCCCTCTCCTCCCACCTGCGCGCCTCTGCTCCGCTCCTCTCACCCTCCTCTCGCCTCTGCCCCAGACTCGCTCGACGCGGCTGCGTGCCTCCGCTCTACACCACTCCACAACACAGACACCATATAGAGTCAAAAGAGGCCTGGACGCTGCATCCGGACGCCAGGTGTCAGCGTTTCATAAACTGACTAGTACAATTTATTGAAGGCCTTGGGGTTCCTTTATAGAGAAGCGAGGCGGACCTATCCGACATTCCTCATAGTGGAGCTTGTTTTACAATCTTCATTCTATGTATCCAGTCTGTCAAAAGCTTTGGTCTTGGCCTCTTCGTCATCTCCAAGGAACCGTCTTCACGATGAAGTTACTGCCCTTCTAACGATGGATGAAACAAATGTTAGGTTTATTCTGCGATGGGTCACATCGCGGGCGCCTACCCTCCCAAAGTTATCACGCCCACCAATAAAGGCCCCCGACTACCCGCCGCTCCCGAGCTCGAGCCTGGGAGGAATCGTCCGCTTGACCTCTCGGTCGAGACTTGGGCGGGTTAGGTACCCCGACCTTGCTTGGCCATGGCGTTGGTGGTGAGCCGTGAGCCCCTCCTCAACTGGAGACTAGCTCCAACTCGTAGTCGCGTAGTGGTCACATACGTACGTGCCTTGTAAGTTACCGGTGAAGGAGGATCTGAGCTCAACCCAATTACGGATGGTGTCAACATGCTGATATTCGAGCCACACTCGAGCTGAGTCAGCCAGTTACATGGAGAGGTACTGGACGATGAAGAGGTCATCTGTGGTGCCCTGATCTGACGCGCGAGGCAGTAATTCTCCAACCATACGTTGGGATTTGTTTTGCCGTCGTACTTGGCAATGTTGTTTGGCGCGTGAAAGCAGGGCGGAAATGCCGCGCTGCGCACTTGTCTGCCGAAGGCTCTCGGCTCGAGGGCATTGGGGCTCAGATTCCGACCTTCATCGCTGTCGTAACAGCGTGTCAGTGGATACCGACGATACGGGATGCCTGATCGAAGTGCGGGAATGAAGTTCAGGTCCACAGTCGCGCTCCGACGGTTCTACGGGAGTCGGAGTTACCGCTGTGCCCATAAGTGGAGACGCGTGTCAAGGCCAACGATCTTGCCCCTCCGATCTCACTCACCTTGTCTGGGCGCGCGGCCTGGGGGTTCGGTCTCGCCCATGACGTGTTCTTGATTCCCGCCTCGGTCTGATGCCTCCTATTTTCGAGCGAGGGAGCTTTCCGCATGCTGAGTGGACGCTCGATCTAATAGAGATTGGAGGTTTCATTAGGCTAGCCAGGATTCGGGCTTAACGGGCTCTGGCAAACCACACAGTAGCGCGGTTGTCGCCACTACATTCTGACGTGCCCGCTCAAAACGCGAGGGGTCGTGTGCGCTGGCGGGGACATCGACGCGAATGTGAAATGCCCAATAGCGCGTCATGCCTGGATCCGGCCCGGGGAACGGTGTGGGCTAATATGCGGCTCTTTCTGTGCTTGGTTGTGAGGGTCTGATGTGGGTTATGATGCTCTGCATTGGCGGCGGGTCAATTTGCCCCGCAACGACCGCCATCTCTTTCGAGCCGAAGGGCTCGTGTCTCCAGCCGTGCTAGCGTGAGCTCCGGTGGAGCGTCAGCAGATGTTTCGTCGCAAACACCTTTGCCTGTTTTGGCGACAAAGTATTCACAAGGCGTGGCTACTTACCTTGGTGGTGTTGTCAGAGTCACCGCTAGCGGTTGTTCCTCCAGGATTTGCTAGAGATGGGGTGTCGTGGTCGATCATCCTGGCAAAAGAAACCGTCGGAGCGTTGTCGGTGTGGTCATCGTAGACTCTCCGGAGGATTTCGTTGTCATCAACGACGAAATCCAGGCATCTGAAGCAGAAAGTTTGGCCTGCGGCGAAGATGGAATCGATCTCGAGCCCCCTGATGCTGTCAGTGGGGAACTCAAAGCCACCAATGCGTACCTCCTCGCTAGAGATGAAGATTGATGTCGATGAAGTCATACGAAGCTGATGAGAACGCGCAATAGAGTTTCACTACATGGCGCGTCAACTGTCAATGTTTCACAAACCGACTAGTATAATTTATTAAATCACGTTCATCTCCGTAAGGTTAGCCTACAAAAAACAATAGATTTATCCTGGTCCAGCCAAAAAAGGCTCTATGTCCAGCGAGAGTCTTACGTGATCTTGTTAGCTCAAAAGGTGAGAGAACATATTACAAGCGGGTCTGGCCCGAGTATATGAACTCTAAGAAAGTAAGAACCGCTATTAAAGTAATACGTAGACATAAACACACACAAGCGTATGAAAGTAAAGCATGAATGCAAGTGCGTCAAAGGAAAAGGGTTCAAGAGCACCAAAGAAAAGTGTAAGTAAATGCGAAAAGTAAAATGCGAATAGTAACCGCAGATACAGAGTGAATTCACTCCCCTTCCCCGGTTAAAGGCCTTGGGGGTTCTTTTATAGAAGGGCAAGATGACCCTATCTATCCGACATTCCTCATAGTGAGGCCGGTTTTACAGTGTTTGTTTTATGTATCCAGTCTGTCAGAAGCTTCGGTCTTGGCTTTCGTGGTCTCCAAGGAACTGTCTTCAGAGTGAAGTTACCGCCCTTCTGACAACAGATGAGATGGATGTCAGCCTTATCCTGTAACGGGTCACATCGCGGGTGCTTCCCCCTGACGAAGTTATCACACCCATCGCCCATCATAAATGTTCCTAACTATCCGCCTCTTCCGAGCTCGAGCCTAGGAGGAATCGCCAACCCGACCTCTCAGTCGGGACTTGGGCGAGTTAAGTATACCGAACTCGCATGGTTGTGGCGTTGGTGGCGGGCCCCTCCTCGACTGGAGAGTAGCTTGAGCCCATAGTCGCGTAGTGGTCACGTACTGTTGGTATATTTAGTACTCCGAGTAAAGAACTCCATCACCAGGAGATGCCAAGGTGTCCCAATCAGGCGCTTGACAGTTCTAGGCGACACGAGGAGCATGACATCCTGCCTGGAGCGATTGGACGCCTAAGCGCTGCTGATCGATGTTGGGTGTGTCCGCGGCAGATCTGGCCCTGAATCGACGTGGAGCCGACGGTAGAGTCTACGAAAGCCATGAGGAGGTTGGCATGCGCGACCAAGGGACCGGGCACGATGGGAAACATGCGTTATCGAGCTAGGAGCGCAGATGCAATGTCGGTGGTGAAGACTGAATCGGGTGTCGACGCGGTGGCTGGAACGGCGTCGTGACATAGGTCGATTTAGACGAAGTGGAGCCACTTGCTCCGGATCTTGTTGAGGCACATGAACGTGGATGTCGAGTTGCGGCAGCCGAGTGGGCGAGTTGCAGCGTAGATCTAGTAGATGTCGCACTCCATTCAACCGCGTTGTCATGGTTTCCACGACTAGCGGACCCTTGATCCCATCGATGAAGGAACTAGAGTTGTGCTCCGGTGTAGCTTCCGTGATCAGAAATTCCGATTCGATCTTGTTCTCCACTAAAGGCACATATTCTACGCCAAGTTCGACATAGAATTTTGTATCAAAAATAATTTTCAACATTGCGGAAGTATGCTTCGCTTGTTCTGTCATCTCTTGTACAGTCGCGGTGATTTTAGCAATCTTATCACACAAAGCGCCGAGCGCAATGTCCATCATTGAATCTTTGTTGCCCATGGGATCGTTGTTGGATTGTGATACCAAATTGTCATGGATATTCTTGTAAACGCAGCCGAGCCTACCACCTGATCGCTGATGCAATGGGTAAAGAGACAAGTTCTCTTAGACTATAATTCTTCCCTGCTTTTCGTTGTGTGCCGACCACAGTATATAGCCGGTTTGCATATTGCATTAAAGAAACTAGGATGTATCTCTAATGTAACCAACTCCATCTTTAAACATGGAAACTAATCTCCAATTTCCCTTTTTATCTCTAATCCTAATCTATTAGACCTGGACTCTCTTTATTTATTTCCTAATTTCTGGATACACGTGACATATTTCACTCCCTTACGAAAAGCATATTTCACTCCCGAAAAGCTAGTATTATTGATCATTGTCATATAAGGACATGAGAAATAAATATACTACGTGATGTAACCTGCAGTATCAAATGATAGCAAATGTACTCATGTAGAAATGAAGATACCTACCATAAAGACGCAAACACTTGCAAAACAACAAGGGACAAAGATTTGTTCCACCCAAAAGAAAGCTTGCTGCTTTGGTTTTTGCTACTGAACACGCTACAAATTTTACCATTGTTGCATTTTCATGGAAAAAATATACTTAGCAAATGGGCCAAAGATACTATGGTATTGATATGTAGAAAGAAACACTCACATTGCTTTCGCCCGTTGTTTGAGCTAATAATATAGGGATCACAATGACATGCCTAGATAATGTGTAGACCATGCAATATTCAGAAATCTATAAATTTCTCACACACGCAAAGGTGTTTTTATTATTGCATCCAACTTCGAAGCCATCTCTTGAGACAAACTAATTCTTCCTCCTTCTACAAGAGCTTCCTTCAAATTACTGAAAAGCTGACCAGGCGGCCTAATTCCTTTGTCCAGCATCTCTTGGAAAAATATACACATGCTTCTTCGAGCTTGTTCTCAAAGCATAACCCAGTGATCAATGATGAAAACATATGCATACATGGGACAACACCTTTCTCCTTCATTTGCTTCCACACCTTTAATGCCATATCAACTATTCCATTACTGCAGAACATACCAACCATCATTGTATACGTATTGAGCTGAGGCTCGCAGCCATCCATTCCGATTCTCTGGAACACATTATATGCCTCAACAAACTTTTGACATTTTATGAGATGATGAAGAATTATATCATAGGTCCGGGCATTAGGGCCTACTTTGGACTTCCTCATATCATCAACCATCTCGAAAGCATGCTAAAACTTTGAGGCTCGGCAGTAAGCTCCAACAACTTCATTGCATGTAGGAACCTCCATGGGGAAACCACTTTACTTATAGCAATACTTCAAAGCTTCATCTAGCCTCTCCTCCGAACCAAGCCCGTTGATAAGCATGCAGTAAACATGAGGGCTTGGCATGCATCCACTCACTTCCATCTCACGAAACACCTTGAGGGCCTCATTACATTTGCCATATTTGCAAAAGGCTATCAGCATCCCGTATGCTACAACATCAGGCCTAATACCTGCATCCATCATTTCTTTGTAGACCTACACGCCTCGCCGTGCCGCCGCCGGCCACTTCGGCCTCGGTGCCCATGCTCCGTCCATCGACCATGGCCCTCAGCCCAGATCCTCCACCTCCATTGATCCCTCTGTAGGATCGAAGAGCACGTGAAAAGCTACCAGAGGGGGGGGGTGAATGGTAGATTAAAAAATCTTACGCAGCAGAAACAATTAAGTCCCAACCCCTTCGGTAGAAAAATGATCTGTTAAAGAAATTGTGTGTAATACTAATGTAAACGTGTTTCACCGTGACAAAAGTGATAGATATCAGAGAGAATCAAGTCACGAAGGTGACACAAGAAGAATCACTCAAATCCGTCGAGAGAAACTCAAGTTATGATGAAAAGATAAAACAAAGGTCAATCTGTCCTACCCGAGAAAAACAGTTCTGGAATGCTGCAAATAAACTTGTGTAGATCAGAAACCACAAATCCAATGACCGTGAAATTTTGACAGATGATAGCTAATCAAGATGTGAAGACAACCCAAAAATAATAACATCAATTGGATCTATAAAACTCGAGTTATGATAAAACCACTGATGAAAGGTAGTGCTGTCCAGAAACTCGACGAGTAAAACTTGTCTGGAACAAGTCGGACGAACAAGGTACCAAATTTCCTTGAAACTACGAATTTTATTCAATGGAACACAAGAGGAACAGCCCCAAAGTCGTCTACCACGAGCTCTGGGCTCTCTTGCTTATATAACCAGCCCTTAGGCCAACCCAATCTCAACTAAGACTCTAATCCTACTCCGATCACAAATCGAAACTTTCCATAACTGCTTAGGACTCTTCTATACGCAGATAGAATCAATCTTAAGACTTCCAAACACCTTAGGAACGTATCCCACATTCCTAAAACAACTCAAATTTGTGACTCACACGAAATACTAACAAAACCAACTCGATACTTTCCATACCGAGCCATAACCGACTCCGCCGCAGCCAAAGTCATCAACCGATACGATCTGATCCATCCAACTAGATCTTCCTTCCTTATCCTATCTCCGGAACCATGTTGCCACATCATGCACCACATGCATATGTGCGAACATCTTCCTTCGATGTCCAGTAACCTTCATATGCACTTCCCTTGATTCAATCATCCTGCGCGACCTCCTGACCCGCTCAACCACAATTCCTCCTGAATTCGGTTGTTGGAGCTTCATCTCCTCCTTGAGACTAGTCCAAAGGATCTTGTCACCAACCATGACTTGAACTCAAGCAACACCTGCACATGAACAAACAACCAATCCGTACGAGCCCAAGTCCTCGACTTGACTCAAGTCAGTTCCGAACACAACACCTTACGTGAACACCTCACATAAGCATGTTGCACAACATATCAAAACGATATCAGCAATATCAACCAAAACTCACCAAAAACTTAGCAAATGAATACTAAGAAATCTTTCCAACAATGTAAAGCAAGTTTCAAACTTTGCAAATAAAAAGCAAAAACACTGCGGTCAAGCTCCGGTTTTTGCCAAAGCTAATCGGACCTTGAGCCGGGGCTTACCAAAGCTAGTACAACCTAGCGCCGGATCTTACCAAAGCTAGTCGGACCTAGCGCTCGCCGGAGCTTACAAAAACTAGCAGGGCTAGTCAACCCAAAAACCGGAGCTAGAAAAGGCAACTCGAAGCTTAGCAAAAACATGTCGGAGCTATCAAAAACATGCTGGAGCTAACCAAAAGCTAGTCGGACCTTGCCAGCAAATCGGACCTAGCATCGGACATACCAGGAGCTACCCAAAACAAGTCGGACCTATCGTCAGACCTTGCTGTACCTCGGAGCTAGAGTCGGATCTAGATAAAAAGGTGTTTTAGCAGTATTTCAGAACTTTTATCATCAAAGCCAATGTATTCAGCACATATAGATCTCACAATCTCCCCCTTGATGAATGCATTGGCAACACTATTTAAAATCCGAACATTGGCTTATTCACATTAAAAGTTTTGAAAACTCTCCCAAAACAATTTCCCCCTTTTTGAAAATCAAATCTCTCCCCATACACATATTATCTTTCCCTGCACATTATCTCTCCCCCTTTGACAATGTATTCAGCAAGGTTTAAAAAAGGGAAATTTTAATTGTCATGAGTATATTATAACATATACATATAAAAAAAAGCTCATCCAAGTCATACTATCAAGTAACTTACACTATCACAACAATGAGATACATAAAGTAGTGTAAGCCATGCTAGAGATCAAATGTAATTTTCAATTTAAGCAAGTCATGATCTCACAAACTTAACTATTTCAAAACCTGAAAGCATGACACTTATTGCTGCATTTTATTATTTTTCAAAGCACAGATTTAGATCATATGATATTTGCAAGAGATTATATGCACATCTGCCTTATTCTAACCAACCAAGCCAAGCCTATGTCATTTGACAATCAGAAGCTTAAGGACATGGTTTTAGTCATACACAACTTCTTCCAAGTTCATATCTAAGTGCAATGATAAATCATCTCAAAAGAAGAAGTGCGATGCATGCATATTCTCCTGATCTTTTCTCAACTTATGTTTATTCATAAAAACTCAACATGTGAGTTGATTACTTGATTAATTCTTGTTCGTGAGCTGGTCCAATGTTCGGAGCTTGTTCACCAGCAATGGTGGTCGTCGGAGCTTCTTCAATGTTCGGAGCTGAACACGTGTTAGCTTCGGAACTATCAGGCAGTATCACCAGCTCTTCTTCATCTTCGAAAATACCCTCCCCCTGAGGATATGGATCTGGTCCTGCAATACCGGAGCTAGTACTTGGGCTAGCTTCATCAAAAGACAACTCACAAGTCTCCACAATTTTGTTAGTGTCAAGCAAGAACACATGGTAGCCTCTAGTATGAGATGGATAACCAAGAAACATGCCATCAATAGATCTAGGCTCAAATTTATCAAGATTACCATGTTTCTTAACAAAGCATTTGCAACCAAAGACCCGAAAGTGCGTAACACTAGGTCTATGTCCAAACCGGAGCTCATATGGGGTTTTACCTAGCTTAGCTCACAAGAAAATACGATTTGGGACATAACAAGCGGTTGCAATCGCATCAGCCCAAAATTTCCTAGGAGTTTGATATTCATCAAGCATAGTCCCAGCCATCTCAACTAAGGTTCTGTTCTTTCTTTCTACAACACCGTTTTGTTGAGGTACATATGGTGAAGAAAATTGATGATCTATTCCATTTTCAGCACAAAAGTGATCAAAAGATTGATTTTTAAATTCAGTTCCGTTATCACTTCTAATTGCTTTTAAAGATCTTGGGTGATCAATTTGATAATCTAAGAAATAAAGTTTTAAAGTGACTAAAAGCTTCATTCTAAGACACCATAAAGTAAACCCAAGAGTATCTAGAATAATCATCAATAATAACAAGAACATACCATTTACCTCTGAAGGATTGAACACGTGAAGGTCCTATGGTATCAAGGTGCAAAAGTTGACCCGGTTCAGTTGTCATGATCATTGTGAGAGGAGTATGTGAACCTGCAACCATCTTATCATGTCTACAAGAAGAGCATACAATATCTTTGTCTCCTTTGAGTTTAGGCAAACCACGTATGCGATCAAGAGCACTAACATGAGTGAGATGATCAAAGCCTACGTGAACAAGTCTACGATGCCAGAAGAATAAATCTTTTGAATCACTTGCAATGAGACACCTATGCTCAGAAGTTGACATATCAAAATCAGCTTTAAAAACTATTCCAAAACGAGACATGTTAAAGAAAAGCTCACTGTTTGAATCTACAACTTTGCTGCAAATTTTTAGTGAAAATTATTTCCAAATTCTCATCAAGCAATTGAGAAACAGAAAGCAAGTTGTACTTCAAATTTTTGACAAGTGCCACATTCTTCAGAGTGTAGTGATCATTTACTCTAACCAAACCCTTAGCAATTATAGGAGTTGAAGAATTATCGGCAAATGTAACATTTTCTACACGTGACACAAAAGAGAGGGAGGAGAACCAATCTTTGTTACCGGTCATGTGACGTGAGCAACCTGAATCCACAATCCAAATGTTCTCCTTCCTCAAATGTGTAACCTACATAGACGCACAATACATCGATGACTCAATACTGAGGTTAGTCAAAAGGCATTTAGGTATTCAGTACTGAGTCACACGATGTGCAGCAGGAAAAACATGCGAAAGCTAAGATAATACAGCAGGTTTATGAGTGAAAGGTTGAGGTTTTCTGTTCTTAACAATTGATTTAGAAGTTGTTACTCATTTAGAGTGAAAACCAGTAGCTCCGGAGGTAAAAGCAGAAGGTCCGAAGGCAAAAACTGAAGCTCCGGAGGGAACAACAGAAGGTCCGGGAGCTGCCTTTGTAGATTTCTAGCCAAAAGTTCCGAAAGCTACCTTTTCAAATTTCTGACTCATTAAAGCAGATTGCATGTTTCTAATTTTAGGTTTAGCATGAAAGTTATAAGATCTAGCAGACATTTTATCCTTTTTAATTTGTTTAGCTAGTCTATAACAAAAATCTACGACATGACCATCTTTATCACAATAAGTACAATGAAACTTAATTTTGTAATCATGTCTAGATGAGCACCCAGCATTAGAAACAGAATTAGAAAGCACTTCTGTAGATTTGAAAACCACTTATTTTTGTTTAGGAACTGTTTGAATCAAACCACTTCCTAATAGACTTACAATTTTAGGTGGATGTGCCTTAGCATGAGCATGAGAATCAAAACCTAAACCAGTTTTATCATTGCAAGACTTGGAAGAATTCAGCAGCAAGTTTAGGTTCTTATTCCCATTACAAAACTAATGTCCTATGCATGTTATCAAGTTTATTGAACAGATCAAGGCAATTTTCACATGAAGTTTTTCCTTTTAATTTGCAGTTGGAACAATATTTAACTTCATGAGAACGTATAGCATTGCTCAATATAGAAATTTCATTCATAGCATTTTGTAGTTTCTTATCAAGATCATCACAGGTAGAACAATGCAAATCAATTGTAGAACAGGAAGCATCTTTTAAGTTTTTATCATTAAGTGCAGCAAGCTCTCTGTTCTTTTCAATTTCTTCATCAAGTCTATCTAGAGTGGAGGAGTGTGCACTTCTTAATGTGGACAATTGTTCATAGATTAAGTCACATGAGGGACATGCATCATCACTAGGAATCAAAGTTTTTAAACGGTTAATTTCAGATTCTAGTGATTCAATTTTAGCAGCATTATCCCTAAGCTTTTTGTCTTTTTTCTTGACAATAATAGTTGCACGAGAAATAGCATCACACATTTCATTGCAGGTAGAACATACTTCATCGTCGTCACTGTTGTGTTTTGCATCCTCCTGATTTGATCTTGATCTTGTTTTGCCTGCCATGAAGCATAAGTTGGCCAGATCGTCATCATCTTCATCACTTTCAAAGTCTACATCACTTGAACTGAGTTCTTGAAGTGCGGTGATGAAGCTATTAATCATCTTGCGTCCTATGGTACCCTTCTTTTTTTTGTTGGAATTTCCAGAGGTGGTCTTGACCTTGTTCTATTTTTCTTCACGGGTAGTAGGACCTGAAAAGTTAGGGCATTCTGTACGAAAGTGTCCTGTCTTACCACATTCAAAATAGCGTTGAGGTCAGGAGCTTCCTCTCCTTCTAGTTCTCACATTTTGCAATGCTTTTGAGAATCTAGTAGAGATGAGTGCTAACTCCTCTTCTGGAAATTCCTCGATCTGCTCCAGGGTTAGTGAGGACAACAAAACAAGAGTATTGCAAGATGATGATTGGCCAGAGCTAGGCATATCACATTGTGAGACAAATGCAATAGACTTATTTGGGTTCTTACATGATAAGATGTCAATTTCATGAGTTTTTAGTTTAGAATAAAGCACATCTAATGTAAGAGAACTCATGACATGTCTAATGCACTAAGAAGTTGCCTAGCATTCTCAGCATCAGAAAAAATAACGTTGACACTACGCAAGTTACTGATAATTTTGTTAAAGCGAGCAAAGAGATCATCAATGGACTCACCGAGTTGCATCTCGAAGCACATGTATTCTTTCTTGAACATGTCTTGCCTTATCTCCTTGATCGTGTTGGATCCTTCATGATAGTCACAAAGTGCTCTCCATACATCGTATGCCGATTGGAGATGTGCAACGCGGTCGAAGTCGCTCTGAGTGAGTCCTTGGATGATCAAGTTCCGGGCTTTGTTGTTGTTGTTGACGTCCCATAGGTTTGTAGCCGTAACTTGATTGTTAGGTGGCACTTCGTAAGGCTTGTACACCTTCTCCCATATTGCGAAGCCTTGCGCCTGGATGAAATCCTCCATGCGTGCCTTCCAAACCTGAAAATCAATACCAGCAAACACACAAGGTTTGGCAGAGTATTTCTCCATGATGATTAGTCAAAAACACGTGCAAATCACAATGATTGGAGCATTGTGGCTCTGATACCAATTGTAGGATCGAAGAGCACGTGAAAAGCTACCAGAGGGGGGTGAATGGTAGATTAAAAAATCTTACGCAGCAGAAACAATTAAATCCCAACCCCTTCGGCAGAAAAACGATATGTTAAAGAAATCGTGTGTAATACTAATCTAAACGTGTTTTACCGTGACAAAAGTGATAGATATCAGAGAGAATCAAGTCACGAAGATGACACAAGAAGAATCACTCAAATCCGTTGAGAGAAACTCAAGTTATGATCAAAAGATAGAACAAAGGTCAATCTGTCCTACCTGAGAAAAACAGTTCTGGAACGCTGCAAATAAACTCGTGTAGATCAAAAACCACAAATCTAATGACCATGAAATTTTGATAGATGATAGATAATCAAGATTTGAAGACAATCCAAAAAGAATCACATCAATTGGATCTGTAAAACTCGAGTTATGATAAAACCACTGACAAAAGGTAGTGCTGTCCAGAAACTCGATGAGTAAAACTTGTTTGGAACAAGTCAGACGAACAAGGCACAAAGTTCCTTCAAACAACAAATTTTATTCAATGGAACACAAGAGGAACAGCCCCAAAGTCGTCTACCACGAGCTCGGGGCTCCCTTGCTTATATAACCAGCCCTTAGGCCAACCCAATCTCAACTAGGACTCTAATCCTACTCCGATCACGAATTAAAACTTTCCATAACTGCTTAGGACTCTTCTATACGCAGATAGAAGCAATCTTAAGACTTCCAAACACCTTAGGAACGTATCCCACATTCCTAAAACAACTAAAATTCGTGACCCACACAAAATCCTAGCATAACCAACTCGATACTTTCCATACCGAGCCATAACCGACTCCGCCGCAGCCAAAGTCATCAACCGATACAATCCGATCCATCCAACTAGATCTTCCTTCCTTATCCCATCTCCGGAACCATGTTGCCACGTCATGCACCGCATGAATACATGTGAACACCTTCCTTCGACGTCCAGTAACCTTCATATACACTGCCCTTGATTCAATCATCCTGCGCGACCTCCTGACCCCCGCTCAACCACAATTCCTCCTGAATTTGGTTGTTGGAATCTCATCTCCTCCCTGAGACTGGTCGAAAGGATCCTGTCACCAGCCATGACTTGAACTCAAGCAACACCTGCACATGAACAAACAACCAATCCGTACGAGCCCAAGTCCTCGACTTGACTCAAGTCAGTTCCGAACACAACACCTTACGTGAGCACCTCACATAAGCATGTTGCACAACATATCAAAACGATATCAGCAATATCAACCAAAACTCACCAAAAACTTAGCAAATGAATACTAAGCAATCTTTCCAACAATGCAAAGCAAGTTTGAAACTTTGCAAATAAAAAGCAAAAACACTGCGGTCAAGCTCCGATTTTTGCCAAAGCTAACCGGACCTTGAGACGGAGCTTACCAAAGCTAGTACAACCTAGCGCCGGAGCTTACTAAAGCTAGTTGGACCTAGTGCCCGCCGGAGCTTACAAAAACTAGCAGGGCTAGTCAACCCAAAAACCGGAGCTAGAAATGGCAACTCAGAGCTTAGCAAAAACATGTCGGAGCTATCAAAAACATGTCGGAGCTAACCAAAAGCTAGTTGGACCTTGCCAGCAAATCGAACCTAGCATCAGACGTACCCGGAGATATCCAAACCAAGTCGGACCTATTGTCGGACCTTGTTGTAGCTCGGAGCTAGAGCCGGATCTAGATAAAAAGGTGTTTTGGCAGTATTTCAGAACTTTTATCATCAAAGCCAATGTATTCAGCACACATAGGTCTCACACCCTCCCCGACTGCTGTCCCATCCTTCGCCATCGGCCACGCCTCTGCCCTCTCCAACCCCGCCTGCCCCCATCCTCTCCACCTCACCGCCCCTTCTGTCCAGCTCTCCCTCCTCACCAAACCCTCCACCGCTGCTGGCTTTGCCGGCGATGCCCAGGCTTTCCTCGCCGTTGAGAATCTCACCTCCGCTAATTTTGTCACTGGCCACCCCGGGCCTGGTCATATCCGACCTGGCCTGTACACCCTTCTCTGCCCTCCTAACCCCTGCTGTATCCTCTGGTGACTGCTCAGGTGCGGACAGTGGATCTTTCTCCTTGTTGCCTATCATCCTCGGACGCCTCCGACTCCGATGGCGACTCTCCGCATCCCCCCTCGTTGTCACCTGCCACCCTCGAGCTGGAGCTTTTGCCGCCTCCCTTCCCGGGCCTTTCGCCGTCCCTCCTCAATCCGTTTATGTCGGCTATGCCGATATTCTCTGACGATCAGGCTCCCATGGATGTGGCTCCCTCACAGGTGGCGACGAAGGCCAATCTTGTCGCGTTTCCCGATGCCCCTGAATTTTCAATTAAGCCTACGGCCTCCTTCGTACCCCTACCTGCCTCTAGTATCGAGGATGATCTCCTTGACTTTAAGTCGGGAGTTGACATTGCATCCTGTTCCATCAACTCCATCACGACTGCAAGCCTACCCCCTGCTGCTGGCTTACCCCTTGACCCTGCTGCTGCGCCGCCCTAAAAAGACCTCCGCCTGCTCCACTGCGCTCGTCTTCAATTCTTGGTGCTCTGCCCCCTCACTTTGCCGTTGGAATTCAGGATGGTAGGCTTGACCCTTCGACGGGTTGGACCCTGGTGTCCTCCTGCCGTGCCTCACGTTGATCTTCGGCTGCTTTAGCTAGAAGGAACCGACCCCACGAGACCTTGCTCTCTCCAACACTCTAGCTCGTCTTTAAAGGTCGATGCTTCAGATGCCTTTCCAAAGACCACAACATTGCCTGCTGTCGTGATCCACCATGTTGCTTTTCCTGTCTTGGCTCTGGACATTTCGCTCGTCTTTGCTCCAACAGGCCGAAGACGGGAGGTTCCCCTCCAATCCATCCAAGCCTCCTCCCTAAGCCAGCTTCTCAGAACAAATCTGCTGTTAGGCCAAACATCCATAGCAGACTGCTCTTCCCATCGCTTCCGACTGTCGCCAACCCTCCTGCCTCCACAAGCATGTCGAGTGTTAACCCATCCTCCCTTGGCTCGCTGGCTATGCGACCAATGGAAGGCCATGTGGTGGCCGTTTCCAATGGCGTTCTTGCGGCGGAGCAACATAACCTCGTCCGCAAGGCATTGATCCTTTTTGGACCGCACTCCCGTCGACCAACCTCAATCTGTGAGGTTGCTGCGGCCCTTCACCAGCTCCTGCGCGTCCCACAAAGATTTCTCTCTGTATCATGCCTGCATGCAGACAATTTCCTTGTGAGATTCGAGTTCGCCGAACATAGAGACAGAGCACTGCAGAGGGGCCCAATCTCTATTGTCGGCGTCAACTATGTGGCTCAGCCATGATCACTGGCCTCCTACACGCGGTCAGTCAAATGGATGTACCAAGTCAAAGTTTACATTGAGAATCTTCCTGCGCACGCTTGGTGCGCCGAGGGGGTCCGCCAAATCCTTTGAGATGTTTGCCTCTTTGATCACATGGACCCGCCATCGACAGAAGAAGCATTATCTGGGCTTTTCAGTTTCACTGGTTGGATGTTCAATGCCAACCTCCTCCCGCGCAGCAAGACTGTTACCCTGTTCCAAGGTACCGCGGGACGTTCTGCTCTGCGCCCCAAACATGCAGGCGCGATTGAGATGGCCTCTCCTCCGGATGGGAGGTCTGTTGAGATCATCATCCACCTGGACTGTATCTACGACTACTCCCCGAAACAGCACACCGAGTCCCCACCCTCTGCGGCAAGTGGAGAGATGTCCTCCATCTCTTCCTGTTCTGACATCGCTGAGTTTCCAAAGTTTCATAGCCTCAACTGGAGGCATGAAATGCTTGATGGTGGCCGCATCCCTCAACGACGCCATAGCCCGTGTCATCACCACATGCATGCTGGCCATGGGGATGATGGTGGCCCAGACGATGATCACCGCCCTCCACCTGGTCGTAACTGGCAAGACAACATCAATGCCAGGGGAACTCCGACTGAGTATCATGGCAGGGCACCTCTGTTCCGATAGCGCTCTCGATCAACAAGGAGAGGCAAGGGTCCATCAGATGAGGACTCCCGGGTGACAGAGTGTAACATCCCAAAAATTTCGCTAATCGGAAATTCACTCGGAATTAAAACTTTTCGATTTAGACTAGCTACACTTGAGAGGGAAGCTCTAATAGCAATTATGAGATTATGCAAAGGGTGATAAAAACCCCTCAAATAATAACGACATAGGAAAAATATAAAAATAAATAAATAAATAAAAATAAAATAGGAAGTGAATAAAAGGAACCAACCCATTAAGTAGAGATCCTAGTCAAAAATCTAATCAGAAAAGAAAAAGAAAAGAAAAAGGACCTAGAATCAGGGGCAGCCCGCATAGCCTCCCTGTGGCCAAGCCTGCTTCACCAAGGCCCAAACTGCACGGCCCACCTTTTCCTTTTCCCGCTCGAACGCGCGGCCCAGCCAGCCCAAGGCTGTACCACCTCCTTCCTCCCCATTCCCGTCATCGCCCGACACCGCCTTCCGGTTATCCCGCGACGTGACACGCTGGGGAAACTGTCGCGCCACCTGCCCCCTCGCTACACCGCCATCATCGCAGGAGCGACGCCGCCTCACCCTACCAGCCTTGAATCATTACCCTGACGACCCCTCGCCCCGCCAGCCGAGCACCTGCGCGGTCGCGCCAAAAGGCATGCCACCGCCTCCGCTTGGGAACCGCCTTACGAGCCTATAAAACGGCCCTCACACTCGCCACCTTGCCTGCAGTACAACCCACCACATTCCACCTCACACCCCGGAGCCCGAGTGCCCCTCTCGGAGTGGAATTTCGGAGCCCCTTCTTCTTCCTCGTCACCGGCCGCCGAGCTCACCGCCGCCGGTACATCCCTCCATCCTTCAATTACCTTCGCAGGCGTATTCTTCAGTAGCCATAGCACGCATGTGATGCCTTGTCTCGCGCCGAGCATTAGCTCGAGCAAGGGTGGCCATCAAAACCTAGCTCCGCTAGCCGTCGAGCACGTTCGTGCTCCGGCGAGCCTGGCCCCGCCAACACCCTTGCTCCATTAGCTTCGTAAGCCTCTAGAACAGCTAGAACGTCGGTTAGCTTGGGCAGAGCCCCTTTTGAATAGGGGGGGGGGGGGGGCACCGACAACCCCAACCGGACCGCTGCACCTCGCCGTCATCGGCCACTGTGGGGCCTCCCCCGACCTAGTCGTGTCTCCTAGACGACTTCTCATGCCCCGTAGTACGCATTGCAAAAAGGAGAACTGAAGATGCCCACCGAGGGACAGGGGATATAGGAGCTCGTCGGCGCCACGGCCTTCGACATGCCGATGCCGCCCTTCCAGCCACCGTCCCGGCCCGCCGTCGCCGCCGATAGGTTCACCTCACCCCTTGGAATTCGCCACTGCATCGGGGCATTCCAGGCACGGCCGACGGATGGGTTTTGGCAAACCGCCAGTGAGATCCCGCCGTGCAGCCGCCGCTCCCCTGTTTCGGCACCGAGGCGCCCGTGTCGTGCCTACGTGGCGCCAACGTGGTTGCCACCTGGATTCCACTCGAGCCGGGCTTGCCCCATCAGCCCAGTTGCACCATGCCACTAGGCCCCGCACCGTGCAAGGGGGGCATGGGCTCGGTTCACGCGGACCGCAGGCGCATGGCCTGCTAAATGGGTCCACAGCCCACCAGTGCAGTGGACCAACGGTCGCTGACATCTGGGACCCCTTAGCCAGCCTACTTGCTCAGCTAGGTGCACCCACGCGCGTACATAGAAGGCAACAGACCCACTGTCAATGCGCCAAAATGGCTAGGAACACCCGAGAATGTACCTTAAATGTATGTGTCGAAGGTCGTAAACGACACTTCCCCCGGACCTGCCTAGAGAGCAGCCCGTGGAGGTTCTTTGGATTCACGAGGGCTAGTCCCAGGAGATCGAACACAGCAGAATGATGAACACAGGGGATTTACGTGGTTCGGGCCGCCGAAGCGTAATACCCTACATCCACGGGAGTGTTGTGTATTGCCTTGCTCGAGCGTGTATGAGCCTTGGTCTAATTTTTTGTCCGTCCCCCGTGAAGGTCGTCTGCAAAGCCCTTTGATAGTTCAAGGACTCTGTAGTTACAAGCTGATGAGGACATCAACACCCTCGATACATCCACACCAACTCAGCTACCGGTTTCTGGTCCGATCACTCGCGCTCGTGCACGTCAACTAAACTATGAGGTGAAGTCATTCTTGGCCTTATGTCCATCTTATCTAGACCGTGGAACTACGTGCTTTCTTGTTTTGCTTAGGAACAATGGAGAGGAGCCAATGGGAAGGGAATTCGCGCGGACGGGATTTGGACAGCAGAACAGCACCAACTTGTGACGGCCACCATGATTTCATACGGACTCCGATCTGGGCGTTCAAGTACTTCCTGGAAAGATTATCAAGTCTACTTTCAAACGGATCTGGCCTCATGTCCATATCTATTCGGAGTCGGCCGCAATAGTTATTTTAATACCAAGACCTTTTTCTGTCCAGGGTGCTGCATCACCAAAATTGGGCCCATGGCCCATGTATCGTTTGGAGTCCATTAGGGACTCGTGATTAGGGTTTCTCACGACCCTAGGGAGGTAATAAATAGTAGCAGCCGCCCTCATTAGCTGGTGGGTTTTTGTTTATTCGTAAGTTAGCTTCTGCTGCTTCCTTGTACACGCGCGTGTCGACTAGATCGCCCGTCTACTTGTATCCAGAACCCCACTTTAGATTGATTCAACAGATAAGTGCTTGTTCTTCTTGTCCTTGCGTGTTCTTCAATTGCTTGCAGGAACAAAGGCCCTCGTGGTCAGGTTGATTGTGCGCCAGCAAGATCAATACAACTTCGGAGTCGGTGTACCGATCGCTAAGGCGCATCGTCTTGGGGACGGTGTAGTCGGATCGCCAACGTCTTCTCCTCCACAAATCGAACCCTCCTATTCTCATCGAAAGATCAGGAACCAAGATCCTATCAAGTGGTAATCAGAGCAAGGTTAATCGGTGAGAGTGCTACCATTACTTTTCTTTCCGCTGTTATCATCCTATAGTCCAGAAAAAGCCCAAAAAAATACCAGATCTGTTTTTTTTCCATTATTCCTAGACCATTGTGCCTTTTACTTTCTCCACTTAGTCAAGACTTGTTGAGTTCATGGTTGCTTCGACGAATCAAGTTGCTGGTCTTTAGTTTTGCAGCACTAGAGTTTCGAGTTCATATCACATTCGGTCACCTAGTTCGAGTCAGATTCGTAGTTTGAGTTTGAGTCGGATTACTAGTTTGAGTTTGAATCAGATTGCTACTTCGAGTTTGAGTCGGATTACTAGTTCGAGTTTGAGTCGGATTACAAGTTCAAATCATATTTCTACTTTGAGTTTGAGTCGGATTGCTAGTTCGAGTTTGAGTCAGATTACAAGTTCAAATCAGATTGCTACTTCGAGTTTGAGTCGGATTGCTAGTTCGAGTTTGAGTCTGATTACTAGTTCGAGTTCGAATCAGATTGCTACTTCGAGTTTGAGTCAGATTAGTAATTTGAGTTTGACAACAAGAAAAAGGCAAGTGCAAAATCAAAAGCCGCACAAAAGCCACAAGCAATTAGAGAAGAAAAAAAAAGGCAAGTGCAAAATCAAAAGCCGCACAAAAGCCACAAGCAATTAGAGAAGAAAAAAAAGGCAAGTGCAAGATCAAAAGCCGCATGTGCAAATTTTGTTCTAGGGTCTCCTGATTCCATCTAGAGAGAGTTTGGGTGACCACCCCAACAAAAAAAAAACGAAAAAAAAAAGAAAAAAAATCAGATTGATGTTTGGGGTGTTTTTGGTGACGACATTGGTGTCTCGGCTCACGTCTCTAGTATGGTCTAGACTAAGATCAGCACAGTACTGTCGTAGACTATTTATTCAGCTTGTTGTGATTAACGTGGTGAAAGTTTGCTCCTTGTGCTAGTTCAGCCACCTAAAGCCATAGATTGACACCTGCTCTTGAAGTTGTTCATTAATTGCTGGTTGCCATCACCTTCTTGCTGAGCTTTGTAAGAACAGGTAAGAGCTTGATTGAACAGGTTGAGAGTGAGCGAGTTATCTCCACCAGCACCTTTGTAGCTAGGGATAACGTTACCCTTTCATATTGGACTTTTTTTCTACTAACCATGGCAGGAGGAGCAAATACAACTGAAGACGTGCATTCACCTCACACACGGGGGATTATACAACACTTCGAACGCCAAGTGCGGCTACACACAGAAGCGCTTGATGAGGATTTTCGAGTTACCAGTGACCGCCTTGGTCAATTGGAAAATATGCAGATCGACACCAACACCAAAATCAGCACGTTGGAGAGTTCCATTCAAACATTCAACACCTCTATTGGAGCCATCCTGCAGCGCCTTGAGGAGAGGGATTGTGGATGCAGCGCAGATGGACAGGTGAGCAATGCTCCTAGTATTGTACATGACAATGAAGATGACTATTCTGCAGATACGGAGATTGGGGAAGATGAGGAAGCTAAGACACGGCGCCGGCTACAACGCAACCGTCAAGGCATAGGTGGACATCGTTGGTGTGAGGTACGCAATCATGAAGATACTTTTAATAAGATCAAATATAAGATACCTCATTTTGATGGTAAATATGACCGTGATGCATATATTACTTGGGAGATTTCTGTTGATCAAAAATTTGCATGTCATGAGTTTCCTGAAAACGCAAGAGTTAGAGCAGCCACTAGTGAGTTTACTGACTTTGCTTCTGTTTGGTGGATAGAACATGGCAAGAAAAATCCTAATAACATACCACAAACTTGGGATGCTTTGAAACGGCTCATGCGGGCTAGATTTGTTCCTTCTTACTATGCACGTGATCTGTTAAATAAGTTACAACAATTGAGACAGGGAGCTAAAAGTGTAGAAGAGTATTTTCAGGAATTACAAATGGGTATGTTGCGTTGTAATTTAGACGAGGATGAGGAACCAGCTATGGCTAGATTTTTGGGTGGTTTAAACCGTGAAATTCAGGACATACTTGCTTATAAAGATTACAATAATGTTACCCGTTTGTTTCATCTTGCTTGTAAAGCTGAAAGGGAAGTGCAGGGACGACGAGCTAGCTCTAGAACTAATATTTCTGCAGGAAAGACTAGCTCATGGCAACCACGCACGACTACTCCTTCGACTGGGCGTGCTTCTCCGCCATCTTCTTCACAAAGTCGGGCAGCACCTTCTTCTTCCAGCAACAAGCCACGTGCTTCTTCCACTAGCTCAGCAGTAAAGACCACCCAAAAGCCCACCGAGAGTGCTTCTTCCGTAGCATCTACCAGACGATCTCGAGATGTTCAATGTCACAAGTGCAAGGGTTTTGGCCATGTGCAGCGTGACTGCCCAAGCAAACGTGTCCTAATTGTTAAAGATGACGGTGAGTACTCATCTACTAGTGATTTTGATGACAATACATGTGTTTTGCTTGTAGCTGACTATGCAGGTAGCGATGAACATCAAGAAGAGCATATTGGTGCAGAAGATGCAGCGCGCTATGATAGTCTCATTGTGCAGCGTGTGCTTAGTGCACAAATGGAGAAAGCGGAACAAAATCAAAGGCACACATTATTCCAAACAAAGTGTGTCGTCAAAGAGCAATCTTGCTGCATGATCATTGATGGAGGTAGCTGCAACAACTTGGCCAGCAGTGACATGGTGACCAAGCTGGCACTAAGCACCAAACCGCACCCACATTCCTATTACATTCAATGGTTAAACAACAGCGGTAAGGCAAAGGTAACTAGACTTGTCGAATCAATTTTACTATGGGATCATATAAGGATGTCGTTGAATGTGATGTTGTGCCTATGCAAGCTTGTAATATTCTGCTAGGAAGACCTTGGCAATTTGATAGAGATTCTATGCATCATGGTAGATCAAATCAGTATTCTTTTCTTTACCACGATAAAAAAATTGTGTTGCATCCTATGTCTCTTGAAGCTATTGTGCAAGATGATGTTGCTAGAGCTAGGAAAACTAAATATCAGGACCATGCTAACATTGAGAATAATAACAATGCCAAATCTGTGTTTGATAAGAAAAATGAAATATCTCTGAAGGGAAAATGCTTGTTTGCTACGAAATCTGATATTAATGAACTGATTGCTTCCACCTCTGTTGCCTATGCCTTGGTATGCAAAGATGCTTTGATTTCCCTTTACGATGTGCAACATTCTTTGCCTCCTGCTGTTGCTAACATTTTGCAGGAATATTCTGATGTGTTTCCAAGAGAAATACCACCAGGACTACCACCACTTCAAGGGATTGAGCACCAGATTGACCTCATTCCCGGTGCTTCATTGCCCAACTGTGCACCATATAGGACAAATCCAGAAGAAACAAAGGAGATTCAGCGCCAAGTACAAGAACTACTTGACAAAGGTTATGTACGTGAGTCTCTTAGTCCTTGTGCTGTTCCAGTTATTCTAGTACCTAAAAAGGATGGATCATGGCGTATGTGTGTGGATTGTAGAGCAATCAACAATATAACCATTCGATATCGTCATCCTATTCCACGCTTAGATGATATGCTTGATGAATTGAGTGGTGCTGTTGTGTTCTCAAAAGTTGATTTGCGTAGTGGTTATCACCAAATTCGCATGAAACTAGGAGATGAATGGAAAACTGCTTTCAAAACTAAGTTCGGTTTATATGAGTGGTTAGTCATGCCTTTTGGGTTAACTAATGCACCTAGCACCTTCATGAGATTAATGAATGAGGTTTTGCGTGCATTCATTGGAAAATTTGTTGTTGTGTATTTTGATGATATATTGATTTATAGCAAATCCATGGATGAACATCTTGATCACTTACGTGCTGTTTTTAATGCTTTGCGTGAGGCACGATTATTCGGTAATCTTGAGAAGTGCACCTTTTGCACGGATCGAGTCTCTTTCCTTGGCTATGTTGTTACTCCACAGGGAATTGAAGTTGATCAAGCCAAGGTAGAGGCTATTCAGGGGTGGCCTGTACCAAAGACCATCACACAGGTGCGGAGCTTTCTAGGGCTGGCTGGGTTCTATTGTCGCTTTGTGAAGGATTTCAGCACCATTGCTGCTCCATTGAATGACCTTACGAAGATGGGAGTGCCTTTTTCTTGGGGCACCACACAAGATAACGCCTTTACCATACTGAAAGATAAGTTGACACATGCACCTCTTCTCCAACTTCCTGATTTTTCTAAGACTTTTGAGCTTGAATGTGATGCTAGTGGGATTGGATTGGGTGGTGTTTTGTTACAAGAAGGAAAACCTGTTGCATATTTTAGTGAGAAAATGAGTGGGCCTGTTCTAAATTATTCTACCTATGATAAGGAATTATATGCTCTTGTACGAACTTTAGAAACATGGCAGCATTATTTGTGGCCCAAAGAATTTGTTATCCATTCTGATCATGAATCACTAAAGCATATTAGGAGTCAAGGGAAACTAAACCGTAGGCATGCTAAGTGGATGGAATTTATTGAGTCTTTTCCTTATGTCATTAAACACAAAAAGGGAAAGGATAATGTTATTGCTGATGCTTTATCTAGACGTTATACTCTTCTATCTCAACTTGACTTTAAAATTTTTGGATTAGAAACGATTAAAGATCAATATGAACATGATGCTGATTTCAAAGATGTATTGCTGAAATGTAAAGACAGAAAAACATTGAATAAATTTGTCCTCAATGATGGCTATGTGTTTAGAGCTAACAAGTTATGCATTCCAGCTAGCTCCTTTCGTTTGTTGTTGTTACAGGAAGCGCATGGAGGCGGGCTGATGGGGCACTTTGGTGTGAAAAAGACGGAGGACATACTTGCTGGTCATTTCTTTTGGCCAAGGATGAGGCGAGACGTGGAGCGCTTTGTTGCTCGCTGCACGACATGTCAAAAAGCTAAGTCACGACTTAATCCACATGGTTTGTACATGCCTCTTCCTGTTCCTAGCATGCCTTGGGAGGATATTTCTATGGACTTTGTTTTAGGACTGCCTAGAACAAAGAAGGGGAGGGATAGCATCTTTGTTGTTGTGGATAGATTTTCTAAAATGGCACACTTCATACCTTGTCGTAAAAGTGATGATGCTACACATGTTGCTGATTTGTTTTTCCGAGATATTGTTAGATTGCATGGTGTGCCAAACACAATAGTTTCAGATCGTGATGCTAAGTTTCTTAGCCATTTTTGGAGAACGTTATGGGCAAAATTGGGGACTAAGCTTTTATTTTCAACTACTTGTCATCCCCAAACTGATGGTCAAACTGAGGTTGTGAATAGAAGTTTATCTACCATGCTTAGGGCTGTCTTGAAAAAGAATATAAAAATGTGGGAAGAGTGTTTGCCTCATGTTGAGTTTTCTTATAATCGTTCCCTACATTCTAGTACTAAGAAATGCCCTTTTGAGATTGTTTATGGATTTGTACCCCATGCTCCTATTGATTTATTACCTCTTCCTTCAATGGAACGAGTGAATTTTGATGCTAAACATCGTGCTGAATTGATCTTAAAATTGCATGAAACCACAAAGAAGAATATAGAGTGCATGAATGCCAAGTATAAACTTGCTGGTAGTAGGGGAAAGAAAACTATCACTTTTGAACCTGGTGATTTAGTTTGGTTACATTTGCGAAAGGATAGGTTTCCTGATTTGAGAAAGTCTAAATTGTTACCTCGAGCTGATGGTCCATTCAAAGTGTTAGAAAGAATTAATGATAATGCATATAAACTCGAGTTGCCTGCGAATTTTGGGGTTAGTCCCACATTTAACATTGCAGATTTGAAACCATATTTGGGAGAAGAAGATGAGTTTGAGTCGCGGACGACTCAAATGCAAGAAGGGGAGGATGATGAGGACATCAACACCCTCGATACATCCACACCAACTCAGCTACCGGTTTATAGTCCGATCACTCGCGCTCGTGCACGTCAACTAAACTATGAGGTGAACTCGTTCTTGGCCTTATGTCCATCTTATCTAGACCGTGGAACTACGTGCTTTCTTGGTTTGCTTAGGAACAATGGAGAGGGCCAATGGGAAGGGAATTCGCGCGGACGGGATTTGGACAGCAGAACAACACCAACTTGTGACGGCCACAACGATTTCATACGGACTCCGATCTGGGCGTTCAAGTACTTTCTAGAAATACTATCAAGTCTACTTTCAAACGGATCTGGCCTCATGTCCATATCTATTCGGAGTCGGCCGCAATAGTTATTTTAATACCAAGACCTTTTTCTGTCCAGGGTGCTGCATCACCAAAATTGGGCCCATGGCCCATGTATCGTTTGGAGTCCATTAGGGACTCGTGATTAGGGTTTCTCACGACCCTAGGGAGGTAATAAATAGTAGCAGCCGCCCTCATTAGCTGGTGGGTTTTTGTTTATTCGTAAGTTAACTTCTGCTGCTTCCTTGTACACGCGCGTGTCGACTAGATCGTCCGTCTACTTGTATCCAGAACCCCACTTTAGATTGATTCAACAGATAAGTGCTTGTTCTTCTTGTTCTTTCGTGTTCTTTGATTGCTTGCAGGAACAAAGGCCCTCGTGGTCAGGTTGATTGTGCGCCAGCAAGATCAATACAACTTCGGAGTCGGTGTACCGATCGCTAAGGCGCATCGTCTTGGGGACGGTGTAGTCGGATCGCCAACGTCTTCTCTTCCACAAATCGAACCCTTCTATTCTCATCGAAAGATCAGGAACCAAGATCCTATCACAAGCTGGGTCCCAGTACCCGACAGGTGGTCCTGGGGAGAGCCAAATCCTATACAAGATCTAGGATTAATTGCTATCTACTTCCCTTTGTCAGGGGAGTCAATGCGCCGTCCCGCTGCGTCGTGCGTGTAAGGACCGAATGCCCAAGAGGGGGGGGGGGGGTGAATTGGGCTTTCTTCGAAAAATTCTAAGCAATGAAACTTAATTTCTAAAGCCCAATTCCCTACACGACTATCTATGCATTCTAGTAGATAGAAACTTTGCGGAATATAAAATGCATAAAAGTAAGGGAAGGAGAAGGGATGCAAACTTCCGAGGAGACAAGGATTTATCCCGTGGTTCGGCAAGATCGTTAAGATCTTCCTACATCCACGTTGTGGCACCCACCAAAGGGTTTTGCCACACCCAAGTCACCGAGACGAGGGGTCTTCATTATTCTTCTCCGTTCGCCTCCTTTGGCAAGGTGGAGCTCAAGCCTTGTACAACTTCGACCTTCCGGGCTTCCACACACGCTTCTGGTAAGCTCCGGAAGTCTTCTCACGGTTACAACACGAAGGGCACTCCCTTGAGGCTCTCACACTAACCTAGAGATTCCACTCACACAGAATGGTGGCACACAAGCTCTCTCTCTAGCTAGTTCTAGCCTAAACCTTGGTGTAGAGATGATCGAAATGGTGTGGAAGTGATTGCTCTTGGCCTTGAACACTTATGGATGTGTTGATAGCTTCAGGTGATCAAGACTTGACGAAATGACAAGGTTAGGGGGTATTTATAGCCAGCCTTCCCGAAATAGCCGTTGGAAAAGTAGGCTGACAGAACTTTACTGTGAACACCGGATGATCCGATGTCTCCCCTTTAGTTATCATCGGTCTAATTACTTTGGCTGACGTCATTGTGTCAGATATGATCGTTGTTAGACCGATGTTGCACCTGTCTTCTCATCGGATGATCCGGTGGCTCTTCCTCCAGAATTTGCTTAATCTTGATGCTTACTGGAGTGATTGACCAATGTGTGTAAGTCTGCACATCGGATGATCCGATGCTACACTTGGTCCAATGGTATTGCAAACTGTACTGATGGACCGATGTCACTGAGCCATTCACATCGGATGATCCGGTGAGTACATTGTTCTGAGGTCTTCTTCTTCAGTTGAACCAACTCGACCGATGTGTACATTTCTGAAATCATCGGTTGATCCGGTGAGTTGATTTTGTTTGCTTCGAGTTGTTTTGAGTGAATCTTTTGTGTCTTGCTCAGATGACCTCTTAGACATTTGTTTTAATAAGCCTCTCTGATGATCTTCAAGCATTGTATGTTGTCAACTTATGGTTGAGTGACTTAGACATAAGAGCTTTCACTTCTTGTCTTTATCTCATTGATTTGATCTCAAAAGTTGATTGTATATGGGTCTCCAACGACATATTCATTTCATTTTATCGAGTGATTATGGGGACCTTGCATTCACAAATTCATTAGTAAAGTTCAATAGTTGTCATTAATCACCGAAACCGTACTTCATGGGGGGCCTAGATGCTTTCAATCTCCCCCTTTTTGGTGATTGATGACAACACAATAATCAAAGCGCAATAGTAATGAATTTGATAGAATGAAACTTAAAAGAATATGCAATGAATACAGGATGTCATACTTGAAGCTTAAGCATCAATTAATAACTCAAGTGTGAATAATAAGTGATCATAAACATAGATAAACACCAAATGAGCCCAATCGATTTAATAACTCATGGAAATAAGTTCATTAGAGCTCAAAAGTAGCAAATGGGTAGCAAACACACCAAATGTAGCAAACACACTGAATTACAAGAATGATAAACGATAAATGATAAAGAGACTCCCCCTGACACTAAGACGCTCCCCCTGACTCCTCTAACTCTTCTCCCCCTTTGGCATCAAGACACCAAAAAGGGATCCGAGCACCTAAGGACCCCGAGTACTGGGCGCGATGACGAACTGGTCACCGTCGCTGTCGTCGGAGCTGCTGGCTGGAGTAGCGGTGGAGGGAGCTGCCGGAGCCGTAGGAGCCACCGTCGGTGCCTGCTGTGGAAGAGCTGCTGGAGCAGGGGCACTGACGATGGAGGTCGGCGACTGCTGGAACAAGGTCGTGGCCGGCAACGGGAAGTGAATCGGAGCACCAGGAGCCAGAAGAGGAGACATGCTGAAGGAGGGAATTGGCATAGAAGGTACTGGAGCCACTGGAGCGGCAGCTGGAGCCAGGACTGGAGGTGGTGGAGCGACTCCTGGCAGCTGCGACGGGAGGGCAATCCCGGCCTGGGTGTAGAGGTTGGTGATCAACCCCAGGATGCCCATAATCGCCTGCTGCGTCTGCTGCTGCTGGTCGAGAGTGCGCTGGTGCATCTGGTCAATAAGCCCCGTCAGCCTGTCAGTGTCTTCACGCCTCTCACGGGCGATCTGACGCTGCATCTCCTGCTGCTGCTGCTGGAGCTCAAGGAGACGGGCAGCCTGCTCTGCTCGGGCCTGCTCGGCTGCCAGCCTGTCTAGACGCTGCTGCTCAACCATCTGCTGGAGGAGCGACGTCAGCTATGACGGCTGCGTGACCTGCGCCCCAGTGACGGGAGGTGGAGTGGGTGGTGGCACTGTAGAGCCTCCAGCCTCCGCGTCGTGCTTCCTGGGTGAGGGCGGAGGAGGGAAGTACTCCTCGACACTGTCGTCGGTGTCGCTCTCTGACCAGATATGCTGCAAGTCCTCCCCCTGTGCCTCAGCCTCGACAAGCCTCTCATCCTCCTTCTCTAAGTCAGACCAGTCCTCCTCAGACAGTCGGACCCTGACCTGACGCTCAACTGGATGGCCAAGGCGGCGGTCTCCAGGAGCTGGGGCACGGTAGTGACCGAACCGTGTCACACTCTCGTCAGAGAGACAGTCGTGCACGGCGGACCCCTCAGGAACCATCATAGTGAGCAGGTAGCTGATCCAGTGTCCATATACGAGCTGCCTCATCATGCCCACTCCATCTGTGATCACATCCTCCATCTCGCATATGAGGACGTCCACGATGTCGAACTCCATCCCATTCATGATGTAGAACAGGAGAGTCTGCTATAAGCTGGTGAACCCCTCTAAGTAACCAGACCTCGGTAGGAGTGTGCGGCGCAAGGCGAGGTGCACTGTGCGCGCAGCTGGAGTCAACAAGGCTGATACTCTCGGCTGGTCAGGAGAGATAGTAGGACCGAACAAAGAGCGAATCTCCTCCAGCGGTGGTGCCACTCCTCCAGTGAGCGGCCTCCTCGGCGTGTCTGCCTGACCATAGACCCTCTCATGTACGCAGGTGTCGTGCAAGTCCACTCCCAGTGCTGACCAATGAACATGAAGTCAATTGATCTTCTGCCCTCAGAGACATAGAGGGTGGCGTAGAAGACGCGGACCCAATCTTCCACATAGGCACTCCGCTCATATTCCATCAGCTGCACTAGACCTTGGTACCTCTTAAAGTAAGGACAAATCTCCATCTCTGCTGCCAAAGCTAGCTGACCACAATCCAGATAGTTGTGTTGAAACAGCTTGTGACCTCGGCGCCTGTAGGTCTCATAGAGTGACGCCTGGGTCACAGTCCAGAAGCGATTATCCACAAGAGCTTCCCGGGGCTACGGGTACCACTCCTCAAGCAGCACATTCCACCTGAGCTTGCAAAGCTGCTTTGCCTTCATCTTCCGCTAGTCGGTCAACCGGACTCCTTTAGCGACATGGACAGTGGTGTCCATATCGTAGATCGCTCGCTGGGCTTCTCTGTCCTCACGAGGGTCGGCAGCCGTCAGTCTCGGACGAGGAGCTGCCGGGGGATGAACCCCACGGGTTCGGGCGGAGCGCCGGTGGACGAGAGGCTCAACCGGCTCCTCTTCGGCCTCAGAGTCGTCAATCACGGGAGGCTACCTCGGACGAGCCTTGCAGATCCTCAGCAACCCTCCTCGGCCACGCTCACGCTCCTCGGTGGCGCGAGCGGCCATCAAGGCCTTCTTCTCCTCCTTCGACAGTTTTTGCTTCTTCGCGGCCGGCTCCGCGATAGCCTTCCCCTTGTTCTTCTTGTCGCGGGCCATTGCGATCGCTCGATTGAATGGAGTCGACGAAGGTGACATGGAGATCAACAGGCCGGGAAACCCTAGCGACAGGGTGGTGACCATAGAGGGAGGAGATGGCGGTGTCGCTTGGGTGGAGGCGCGGCGGTGGCTGGGTGAAGTGGCGGCGGCGGCGGCGGCTGCGGTGGAGCGGCGGCGATGGCTTGGTGGAGGCGAGCGGCGGCGGCGCTGTGGTGGAGGTGAGTGGCGGCAGCGCTGGTGAATGGTGGCGCGTGGATGGAGGCAGCGGCGCGACGGGCGGCGGCGGCCGGTGGATGGCGGCGGCCGGTGGGCAGCGGCGGCGTCCGGAGGCGGTGGAGGTGGCGCAAGGTGAGCAAGGCGGCGGCGGAGGCAAATGAGATCGGGGAGAGAGAAGAGAGAACGGTGTACGGCCGGTTTAAATAGTGGGTCCCAAACCCTATCCATATATTTAACACCGGATGGACCGATGATGAACATGAGAAGCATCGGTCGAATGCCACAGTAAGATTTTCCAGAAAAGTGCAGTTGACACCGGATGGATTGACGTTTAGGGTTTGGATCATCGGTCGAATGGCACAGTAAGGGTGTTCAAAAGAGGAATGTTGACATCGGATGGTCCGACGTGGGAGGAAGTAACATCAGTGGAATTTGGCACAGTTCCAGAATTGTGAACACCGGATGGACCGATGTTTTTCAGAATGAACACATCGGTTGAATTGAGATACTGACTGAACTGGCCCTTGGAAATTGAACACCTATTGATCCGATGTGGGATTGACCTAGGCATCGGATAATCCGACTACAGAACAACAACATCCCATATATGTCCTTTGACCAAACAAACAAGCAAAGAGAAACACATGTCTTAGGACTTTTTGGGCAACCCCTTACCCCTCAAAAATACTAATATGCCAATAACTTGGCTAGGCCTTAAGGCAAATGGAACATCGAGAAAAATAGGAGGAAATTATCAAAATAAAATGTAAGGCCCATGCTTTGTGAGCTAGAGTATGAAGACTTCTATCTCTTTAAAGCATGTTCCTCTAGGCATTAACGCACCTAACATTTTGTTATTTCCACCTTATATGAGTTGATATATTGCATTTCAAACAAGTCTCTTTCTCATGAGGTGGGTTCCCCTTTGTGACAATCTACCGTATGCAATGCCAAACATTTTATAGTGCAAGAAATTTAAATATGAGTGCAAGTCTATATGGCAGGCATCATGCAAGACATAAAATAAATCTATCTTGCCAAGTTTGAACCTTTCAAAGGCTTCTTCAGGGAGAGCCACTCTCCAAACCTTGGGACAACCCAAAAGAATATCCCAAGCTAACCCTTGCTCACCCCTATCCTTTGAGAGTTAGGCAAGACCTATATGAAGTGCATTCTTACATGATCATGGCAACTTACATGACGTTTGATGCATCTAGCACATTTAATTCACTTCTTAGCCTAGAAAAAGTTTTCTCATCAAGTGGTTTAGTGAAGATATCCGCCAATTGTTCTTCGGACCTAACACCTCACAATGAGATGTCTCCCTTAGCTTCATGGTCCCTTAAGAAATGATGGCGAATATCAATGTGCTTAGTGCGGGAGTGTTGAACGGGGTTTTTAGCTATCTTAACCGCACTTTCATTGTCACAAAGGAGAGGCACACAACCAAGTTTAATACCAAAGTCCAAAAGGGTTTGTTTCATATAAAGAATTTGGGCACAACATGCACCGACCGCAATATACTCCGCTTCTGCCGTGGACAAAGCGATGAAATTTTGCTTTTTGCTAGACCAAGAAACTAGGGAACGCCCAAGCAAGTGACACCCACCGGAGGTACTCTTGCGATCCACGCGGCATCCGGCAAAGTCTGAATCCGTGTATCCCACAAGATGGAATTTTGCACCTTTAGGGTACCACAAGCCCACACTAGGGGTATGCTTAAGATACCTAAGTATCCTAAAGATCGTCTTCCTATGCGATTCTTTAGGTGCCGCTTGAAAGCGAGCACACAAGCATACACTAAACATGATATCGGGCCTAGATGCGGTAAGGTAAAGTAATGAACCAATCATAGAACAGTAGTTAGATTGATCAATAGGTTTACCGTCCTTATCCGCGTCGAGATGACAATTGGTTGCCATTGGAGTGCTTTTTGAGCTACAATCTCCCATCTCAAATTTCTTCAAGAGGTCCTTGGTGTACTTCTCTTGATAGACGAAGGTCCCTTCTTGAAGTTGCTTGATTTGAAATCCAAGGAAGAAGTTGAGCTCTCCAATCATTGACATCTCGAATTCCCTAGACATCATTTTGCCAAACTCATGGCTAAAAGCTTCGTTAGTTGAACCAAAAATAATATCATCAACATAAATTTGACAAATGAACAAATCTCCGTTGATGTCCTTGGTGAAGAGTGTGGTGTCCACCCTCCCGATCTTGAATCCTTGCATGATGAGGAAATCCCGTAGTTGTCCGTACCACACCCTAGGTGCTTGCTTGAGCCCGTAGAGCGCCTTGTGCACCCTATACACATGATTAGGATTCCTCGGATCTTCAAACCCAGGAGGTTGTTCAACATAAACAAGCTCGTTAATGTAACCATTAAGAAAGGCACTTTTCACATCCATTTGATAAAGTCTAATACTATGATGTGATGCAAAGGCAAGAAGTATACGGATGGCTTCTAGCCGGGCGACCGGGGCAAATGTCTCCCCAAAATCTAGTCCTTCAACTTGTGAGAACTCTTTGGCCACAAGTCTTGCCTTGTTGCAGACCACGACGCCATTCTCGTCTTGTTTGTTGCGGTACACCCACTTTGTTCTGATGACGTTCTTGTCCTTGGGTCGCTCCTCCAATACCCAAACTTCATTGCGGATGAAGTTGTTGAGTTCTTCTTGCATGGCCATCACCCAATTTGGGTCTTGGAGTGCTTCCTCAATGTGAGTGGGTTCTACACACGAAACAAACGAGTAGTGCTCACAAAACGAAGCAAAGTGGCGAGAACGTGTACTTACACCCCTTGACGGACTTCCAATGATTTGATCCATTGGATGCGCCTTGGAGATGCGTCCATGCCTCATAAGTGGTTGTGAATCACTTGGCGAAGGTGATGCGTGTTGCTCCTCTTGTGGTTGGACTTGATCATGGACTTCTTCTTCCTCTTGATGTTGTTGTGCTTGTGAGTCTTGAGTCGGCAATGGATCATCCTTCTCTTCTTTGTCAACTTGAGGTGCCATGGAGGTGTTGTTGTTGGAACTTGAAGCTCCCCCTTGATCATGGCTCTCCTCAACTTTCGGCTTGATGTCTCCAATGGTCATGTTCTTCATGGCTTCTCGTAGAGGCTCATCATCTATTTCATCATGATCAAAACTCTCCTCTTGGGAGCCATTAGATTCATCAAACTCAACATCACAACTTTTCTCAACTAAACCGGAGGTTTGGTTGAATACTCGATATGCTTTTGAGTTTGATGCATAGCCAAGGAATATACCAACATCACATCTTCTTTCAAACTTACCGAGCCTTTTCTTGCGGTAGATGTAGCACTTGCATCCAAATACTCGAAAGTAGGAGATGTTGGGCTTTCTCCCAATGAGAAGCTCGTAAGGGGTCTTTTGAAGTAGTCGATGGAGATAGACCCTATTTGCGGCATGGCACGCCGTGTTGATCGCTTCGGCCCAAAACTTCTCCGACGTGCCGTAGTCATCAAGCATTGCTCTTGCAAGAGTGATGAGTGTCTTGTTCTTCCTCTCAACGACACCATTTTGTTGAGGAGTGTATGTGGCCGAAAACTCATGTTTTACTCCTTCACGGTCACACCACTCCCCAATGTTGTAGTTCTTTAATTTGGTGCCGTTGTCACTCCGGACCTTGATGATGGGAAGTTGAAATTCCCTTTGAGCGCGGTTGGCAAAGGTCTTGAACACTTCCGGAGTTTCACTCTTGTCACCTAGAAATAGAGTCCAAGCATAGCGACAATAGTCATCAACAATAACGAGACAATAAAGGTTATCGCCAAGGCTTTGATATGTGGACGGTCTGAAAAGGTCCAGTAGTTCAAGTGGCTTGGAGGTTGACACCATTGTCTTCATTGGGTGGTGTGAAGCAACTTGCTTCCCGGCTTGACAAGCGCTACAAAGCTTGTTCTTCTCAAATGTGACATCCTTCACGCCGGTCACCATCCCAAGCTTGAATGACTTCTTGAGTTTGCTCATTCCAATGTGCGCTATGCGTCGGTGCCATAGCCAACCCAAGCTTGTCTTAGTGAAAAGACAAGTGGTCAAGCTAGCATTCTTGTTGGCGAAGTCCACTAGGTAGAGGTGTCCATGCCGAAATCCTTTGAAGACTATGTCTTGGCTTGTTTCACTACTCACAACAACATCATTTTTGCTAAATGTGCACGTTAGTCCAAGATCACATAATTGTGCAATAGAAAGTAAATTGAAACTAAGTGACTTAACATACAAAACATTAGAAATGGACAAGTCATTCGAAATAGCAATTTTACCTAACCCAATTACCTTTCGCTTAGAGTTATCACCAAAGGTGACTTGTTCATGATTCCCGGGGTTTTCTATGGTGGTGAACATACCATCGTTGCCGGTCATATGTTGAGTGCACCCGCTATCGAGTACCCAATGCTTTCCTCCGGCTTTGTAGTTCACCTACACACATGAATTCAATTTTTGACTTTAGGCACCCAAGCCAACTTAGGTCCTTGTATGTGTGATACAAGTGTTTTTGGGACCCAAAGTTGCTTGGGGAGCTTCCCCTTCATGCCCTTCATGTCTTTGCCAATGAACCTTGCCTTCACCTTGCCATGTACTTTACTCAAGAGATAATAATGATCATTGAAAGTAGATTTATAGTTAGTAGGAAATTTTGGAGAAGGTCGGTTAGGAAGAGGACACTCCCTTGTGTGGTGACCGGTGGCCTCACAATGTTGGCAATAAGAACCAACTTCCTTGATGAAGCTTGTTCTTAGCTCCGCTGAGGGCACCTTTCCTTTGTTAGGCACCGGGAAGGATCCAAGTCCTCTCTTGTTGAAGGCCTTTGCTTGTTGGAAGAGAATTTCCTTGTGCTTGACTTCTCCTTTTGAAAGTCTAGCCACACTCGTGCGGAGACTCTCAATTTCTTCCAACAAGTCCTTCTCCCTAGCATTAGCTTTCAAAGGCAAAGACTTGTGCAAAACATTAGTGGCATGAGTAGTAATGGATATCTTATCATTAAGAGTTTGCTACTTCATATTTTTCAACTCTTGATCAAGCATGTCATGAGCAAGGTTAAGTGTTTGATGTTCTTGTATTAACTTGTTGTGCTCTTCCGAGAGTGTTTGGTGTGCTAAGTCAAGTTCATGATTATATATCTTGATTTTAGCCTTTTCTTCATCAATTTGCTTGACATGGGATTTGAGCGTGTCATGCTCTTTGAGTATGCTTTCATACTTGTCAAGCAAATCAAGGTTAGCACTCTCAAGTTTAGCACGAGTTTCTTTAAGCACTTTGACCTTACTCTTTTCCCTCTTAATGATAGCATGATATTCATTTATCAAAGAAGTTAAATCATCGGGAGAAAGCTCTTCATTGCAAGAGTCATCACATACCTTGGTGTTACCTTTCGCCATGAGGCACATGGGCGGTGGATGAAGAGGTGCATCATCATTGTTGGCGATGGCGAGGCCGGCCAAGCTTTCTTCTTCCTCTTCACTCTCTTCATCACTTGTTTCTTCGTCGGTAACCCATTCATTTGCCTCACACATGAACACCTTTTGTGGGCCATTTCTCTTTTTTGGGAAGAGCCTTGCCTTCTTGCCCTTGTCATGTTTCTTCTTCCCAAAGGATCTTGGCTTTGCTTTGGCTTCTTCTTCATCATCATCGCTTCCTTCAAGCTTGCGATGCTTGCCTTTGTAGTTCTCTCTTCTTTTGTCCGGTTTTGGACAATCATAGGAGATGTGGCCTTGATCACCACAATTGTAGCAAGTCTTGTGATCATCTCTCCTTGGTAGAAACACTTTCTTCTTGGGATCAAAGGTGTACCCCTTCTTGGTAATCTTGGAGTTCAAGCGTGAGAACTTTCTCATCATTAATGCAAGCTCATCATCATCATCTTCACTTGATGCTTGTTCTTCTTCACTTGAGCTAGGCTCAACCACCTTCTTCTTCTTGAGGCTTGTTTTCTTGGTGGAGGCCTTTAGAGCAATAGTCTTTGATGATGATTGCTCCATCATCCCAAGTACACTCATCTCATGAGCGTGTATTTCTCCAATGAGCTCCAAAACTTCAATGTGGTCAAGTGACTCTTTTTGGAGCATGGAGTTGATGATGTTGTACTTTGGCTTGGGAAGGAGCATGAGGATCTTGCGGTTGATGAGTCCCTTGCCAAGAGAAGCAATGTCAAGAGCATTTATTTCTTCAATAAGCACATTTAAGCGAGAGAACATCTCATTAACATTTTCATGAGGAAGCATTTTAAGTTCATCATATTTGGCTTTAAGCATGTGATATTTTAATTCCTTGACACGAGAAGAGCCCTCATAAATTTCTATTAAGCAAGCCCAAATTTCACAAGCTTTTTCCTTGCTAGCAATCCTAGAAAACACATCTTGACTAATACATTCATAGATTGCATTCCTAGCTTTAGCATCCCATTTAAGTTGATCACCAACATAATTATGTTCTCCAAACCCCACGTGGGTCGCTTCCCATACTTTGGGGGCAATAGCCTCAAGGTAAGCGCGCATGCGTGCTTTCCAATAGGCAAAGTTCTTGCCCTCGAAGATAGGAACCGAACCCCCAACCTTGGCCATTTTAGCTCTTTAGCGGTGTAGCTAGAATGATCCTATGAGCAACCTTGATCTGATACCAATTGTAAGGACCGAATGCCCAAGAGGGGGGGTGAATTGGGCTTTCTTCGAAAAATTTTAAGCAATGAAACTTAATTTCTAAAGCCCAATTCCCTACGCGACTATCTATGCATTCTAGTAGATAGAAACTTTGCGGAATATAAAATGCATAAAAGTAAGGGAAGGAGAAGGGATGCAAACTCCCAAGGAGACAAGGATTTATCCCGTGGTTCAGCAAGATCGTTAAGATCTTCCTACATCCACGTTGTGGCACCCACCAAAGGGTTTTGCCACAGCCAAGTCACCGAGACGAGGGGTCTTCACTATTCTTCTCCCTTTGCCTCCTTTGGCAAGGTGGAGCTTAAGCCTTGTACAACTTCGACCTTCCGGGCTTCCACACACGCCTTTGGCAAGCTCCGGAAGTCTTCTCACGGTTACAACACCAAGGGCACTCCCTTGAGGCTCTCACACTAACCTAGAGAGTCTACTCACACAGAATGGTGGCACACAAGCTCTCTCTCTAGCTAGTTCTAGCCTAAACCTTGGTGTAGAGATGATCGAAATGGTGTGGAAGTGATTGCTCTTGGCCTTGAACACTTGTGGATGTGTTGATAGCTTTAGGTGATCAAGACTTGACGAAATGATAGGGTTAGGGGGTATTTATAGCCAGCCTTCCCGAAATAGCCGTTGGAAAAGTAGGCTGACAGAACTTTACTGTGAACACCGGATGATCCGATGTCTCCCCTTTAGTTATCATCGGTCTAATTACTTTGGCTGACGTCATTGTGTCAGATATGACCGTTGTTAGACCGATGTTGCTCCTGTCTTCTCATCGGATGATCCGGTGGCTCTTCCTCCAGAATTTGCTTAATCTTGATGCTTACTGGAGTGATTGACCGATGTGTGTAAGTCTGCACATCGGATGATCCGGTGCTACACTTGGTCCAATGGTATTGCAAACTGTACTGATGGACCGATGTCACTGAGCCATTCACATCGGATGATCCGGTGAGTACATTGTTCTGAGGTCTTCTTCTTCAGTTGAACCAACTCGACCGATGTGTACATTTCTGAAATCATCGGTTGATCCGGTGAGTTGATTTTGTTTGCTTCGAGTTGTTTTGAGTGAATCTTTTGTGTCTTGCTCAGATGACCTCTTAGACATTTGTTTTAATAAGCCTCTCTGATGATCTTCAAGCATTGTATGTTGTCAACTTATGGTTGAGTGACTTAGACATAAGAGCTTTCACTTCTTGTCTTTATCTCATTGTTTTGATCTCAAAAGTTGATTGTATATGGGTCTCCAACGACATATTCATTTCATTTTATCGAGTGATTATGGGGACCTTGCATTCACAAATTCATTAGTAAAGTTCAATGGTTGTCATTAATCACCGAAACCGTACTTCATGGGGGGCCTAGATGCTTTCAGTGCGCCAGGGCTACTCATAGTTGGTGATGATGGCGGTGCACGTCTCGTCCGTCTTGTCCTCGCGGCCCATTCGTCCGTCTTGCGATGTGGGTCTGTACCGGCTACTTGGACAAGACAGGACACTGGAGCCTTGACTTTCGTAAGCGCGGCTCAGCCTGCCTGGGGAAGGCGCGTGTACTTAATGTCTGTCTAAGCAGCGCACGCATTCCTTTACTGCGGCTTCCTACTGCACTGAGTTGGGCGTCTGCCACGTGGTTATGCCGGAGCCTGCCTCTGCGGGAAGTAAAGCACTTGACGGAATAGGCCACGTGGCGCATTCGGAGCCCACCCCTACGGAGGGGTGGGGGCTCAGCCCTGCAGGCCACGTGGTAGCTCCGGTGCCTTTCCCAGCGCGGGCGCGGACTTGGCCCTGAGGTCCCGACTGGCCACGTGGCGGCTCCGGAGCCCTCCTCAGCGAGGAGGCGTGGGCTTGGCCCTGCCGGCCACGTGGCAGCTTGGGAGCCTCCACCGACGGGGAGGTAGGATCGGGTCCTTCCCTCCTCTACGTGGCAGCCTCGGATTCGGCTTCTTAGGCAGAGGCGGAGTCCTTAGCGGTTTTCTCCTGTGCGCGGGGGTACCCGGTCTGCAGGGTACCGACAGTGGCCCCTGAGCCTACCTCGGGAGAGTCGTCGATACCACAGGTGGGGTCTTCTCCCTTTTCTTCCCGCGCAACTCTTCCGATTCCGCTTCAAGGCAGTTCCCCATGCGACACGCCCCTGCCGTTGAGGCGACGTGTCTCCTTCCGGTTAGTGAAGGCGCTGAATAGGCGCCGCGCGACGTGACTCCTGCCTTCAATCGTGCTTTAACTGCGGTGGTTCCCAAGGTGGCTTCTGCACTTACGCTACTTTTGCCCTTTCGGAAACCGCCGAGTTACCTCGCGCATAGCTAGCTGCCCGGCTCGCCTTCTTTGTCGAGCGACCCAGGCCCTCATGTCATTGCCCATTCGGGTTCATTACTCCTCTACTGGGGCTGCGGCGATCCACACTTTTGCGCCTGTTGGCCTGCAGGAGTGCATAAAAAGAGAACTTTCCCCCTAAGGGTTCTTTCTCCCGCCTCTACATCCCTGCGCTCGTGTTTCCGCCTCAAGCCCAGTTCTTGCGCTCTAGTTCCTAGTCTCCCCGTCCAGAGCTTCCAACCTCAACCCTCATGGCGAGCATCTTGCCCAAGTCCAGGCTGTCCAGGCCCGCCGACCTGGCCCCTATGCGCCGACTTCTTGGCTGGCACACTCCTAAGCGGGAGTCGTGGCTCCGTCCTGGGAGGCTCCCGCTGAGCCTCTCCGCCGGGGAGATGGTTCTCTTCTCGTCGTACGTGCTGGCCGGCTTCGTCCCGCCAGCATCCGCTTTCTTGGTCATGCTCCTGGAGACCTTCGGCCTCCAACTCCACCACCTCGCACCGAACTCGATCGCCATGCTGGCGGTCTTCGCTCACCTCTGCGAGATGTTCGTGGGGGTGATGCCGTCGGTAAAGCTCTTCCGGTACTTTTTTGTACTGAGGGCCACCGGCAGGAGTTCGAAGGAGCACCTCGGCGCCTACTACTTCCAGCGCCGGACTAAGGTCCCCACGAGGTACATTGCTTCCTTCAACTCGGCAAGGTGGGAGATGTGGCGCGAAGATTGGATGATCGCCAAGGTCAAGGCCCACGACCGGATGTGCCTCCCCACTGGGATCCCCTACTCCAAGCGATCATTCTGGGAGGAGCGCCCAGAGCTGGAGGAGGCGTACAACCCGGTGCTGGAGAGGATCCAAATGCTGGCGGACCACGTGCTGTCGTCTGCCATGGTGCTGAGGGACTTCATGTCCCGTCGCATTGCCCCGCTTCAGCACCGTGCCCGCCCGGCGTCGATGTTCACCGGCCTGTCAGACTGCACCCGGCTCGAGACCGGCCCCGGCTGATAGGATCTTGGTTCCCGATCTTTCGATGAGAATAGGAGGGTTCGATTTGTGGAGGAGAAGACGTTGGCGATCCGACTACACCGTCCCCAAGACGATGCGCCTTAGCGATCGGTACACCGACTCCGAAGTTGTATTGATCTTGCTAGCGCACAATCAACCTGACCACGAGGGCCTTTGTTCCTGCAAGCAATCAAAGAACATGCAAGAACAAGAAGAACAAGCACTTATCTGTTGAATCAATCTAAAGTGGGGTTCTGGATACAAGTAGACGGGCGATCTAGTCGACACGCACGTGTACAAGGAAGCAGCAGAAGCTAACTTACGAATAAACAAAACCCACCAGCTAATGAGGGCGGCTGCTACTATTTATTACCTCCCTAGGGTCGTGAGAAACCCTAATCACGAGTCCCTAATGGACTCCAAACAATACATGGGCCATGGGCCCAATTTTGGTGATGCAGCACCCTGGACAGAAAAAGGTCTTGGTATTAAAATAACTATTGCGGCCGACTCCGAATAGATATGTACATGAGGCCAGATCCGTTTGAAAGTAGACTTGATAATCTTTCCAGGAAGTACTTGAACGCTCAGATCGGAGTCCGTATGAAATCGTGGTGGCCGTCACAAGTTGGTGCTGTTCTGCTGTCCAAATCTCGTCCGCGCGAATTCCCTTCCCATTGGCTCCTCTCCATTGTTCCTAAGCAAAACAAGAAAGCATAGTTCCACGGTCTAGATAAGATGGACATAAGGCCAAGAACGAGTTCACCTCATAGTTTAGTTGACGTGCACGAGCGCGAGTGATCGGACCAGAAACCAGTAGCTGAGTTGGTGTGGATGTATCGAGGGTGTTGATGTCCTCATCATCCTCCCCTTCTTGCATTTGAGTCGTCCGCGACTCAAGCTCATCTTCTTCTCCCAAATATGGCTTCAAATCTTTTTGACATGTCGTGCAGCGAGCAACAAAGCGCTCCACGTCTCGCCTCATGCTTGGCCAAAAGAAATGACCAGCAAGTATGCCCTCCGTCTTTTTCACTCCAAAGTGCCCCATCAGTCCGCCTCCATGCGCTTCCTGTAACAACAACAAACGAACGGAGCTAGCTGGAATGCATAACTTGTTAGCTCTAAACACATAGCCATCATTGAGGACAAATTTATTCAATGTTTTTCCATCTTTACATTTCAGCAATACATCTTTGAAATCAGCATCATGTTCATATTGATCTTTAATCGTTTCTAATCCAAAAATTTTAAAGTCAAGTTGAGATAGAAGATTATAACGTCTAGATAAAGCCTCAGCAATAACATTATCCTTTCCCTTTTTGTGTTTAATGACATAAGGAAAAGACTCAATAAATTCCATCCACTTAGCATGCCTACGGTTTAGTTTCCCTTGACTCCTAATATGCTTTAGTGATTCATGATCAGAATGGATAACAAATTCTTTGGGCCACAAATAATGCTGCCATGTTTCTAAAGTTCGTACAAGAGCATATAATTCCTTATCATAGGTAGAATAATTTAGAACAGGCCCACTCATTTTCTCACTAAAATATGCAACAGGTTTTCCTTCTTGTAACAAAACACCACCCAATCCAATCCCACTAGCATCACATTCAAGCTCAAAAGTCTTAGAAAAATCAGGAAGTTGGAGAAGAGGTGCATGCGTCAACTTATCTTTCAGTATGGTAAAGGCGTTATCTTGTGTGGTGCCCCAAGAAAAAGGCACCCCCTTCTTCGTAAGGTCATTCAATGGAGCAGCAATGGTGCTGAAATCCTTCACAAAGTGACGATAGAACCCAGCCAGCCCTAGAAAGCTCCGCACCTGTGTGATGGTCTTTGGTACAGGCCACCCCTGAATAGCCTCTACCTTGGCTTGATCAACTTCAATTCCTTGTGGAGTAACAACATAGCCAAGGAAAGAGACTCGATCCGTGCAAAAGGTGCACTTCTCAAGATTACCAAATAATCGTGCCTCACGCAAAGCATTAAAAACAGCACGTAAGTGATCAAGATGTTCATCCATGGATTTGCTATAAATCAATATATCATCAAAATACACAACAACAAATTTTCCAATGAATGCACGCAAAACCTCGTTCATTAATCTCATGAAGGTGCTAGGTGCATTAGTTAACCCAAAAGGCATGACTAACCACTCATATAAACCGAACTTAGTTTTGAAAGCAGTCTTCCATTCATCTCCTAGTTTCATGCGAATTTGGTGATAACCACTACGCAAATCAACTTTTGAGAACACAACAACACCACTCAATTCATCAAGCATATCATCTAAGCGTGGAATAGGATGACGATATCGAATGGTTATATTGTTGATTGCTCTACAATCCACACACATACGCCATGATCCATCCTTTTTAGGTACTAGAATAACTGTAACAGCACAAGGACTAAGAGACTCACGTACATAACCTTTGTCAAGTAGTTCTTGTACTTGGCGCTGAATCTCCTTTGTTTCTTCTGGATTTGTCCTATATGGTGCACGGTTGGGCAATGAAGCACCGGGAATGAGGTCAATCTGGTGCTCAATCCCTCAAAGTGGTGGTAGTCCTAGTGGTATTTCACTTGGAAACACATCAGAATATTCCTGCAAAATGTTAGCAACAGCAGGAGGCAAAGAATGTTGCACATCGTAAAGGGAAATCAAAGCATCTTTGCATACCAAGGCATAGGCAACAGAGGTGGAAGCAATCAGTTCATTAATATCAGATTTCGTAGCAAACAAGTATTTTCCCTTCAGAGATATCTCATTTTTCTTATCAAACACAGATTTGGTATTGTTATTGTTCTCAATGTTAGCATGGTCCTGATATTTAGTTTTCCTAGCTCTAGCAACATCATCTTGCACAATAGCTTCAGGAGACATAGGATGCAACACAATTTTTTTATCGTGGTAAAGAAAAGAATACTGATTTGATCTACCATGATGCATAGAATCTCTATCAAATTGCCAAGGTCTTCCTAGCAGAATATTACAAGCTTGCATAGGCACAACATCACATTCAACGACATCCTTATATGATCCAATAGTAAAATTGATTCGCACAAGTCTAGTTACCTTTGCCTTACCGCTGTTGTTTAACCATTGAATGTAATAGGGATGTGGGTGCGGTTTGGTGCTTAGTGCCAGCTTGGTCACCATGTCACTGCTGGCCAAGTTGTTGCAGCTACCTCCATCAATGATCATGCGGCAAGATCGCTCTTTGACGACACACTTTGTTTGGAATAATATGTGCCTTTGATTTTGTTCCGCTTTCTCCATTTGTGCACTAAGCACACGCTGCACAATGAGACTATAGCGCGCTGCATCTTCTGCACCAATATGCTCTTCTTGATGTTCATCGCTACCTGCATAGTCAGCTGCAAGCAAAACACATGTATCGTCATCAAAATCGCTAGCAGAGGAGTACTCACCGTCATCTTTAACAATTAGGACACGTTTGCTTGGGCAGTCACGCTGCACATAGCCAAAACCCTTGCACTTGTGACATTGAACGTCTCTAGATCGTCCGGTAGATGCTACGGAAGAAGCACTCTCGGTGGGCTTTTGGGTGGTCTTTACTGCTGAGCTAGTGGAAGAAGCACGTGGCTTGTTGCTGGAAGAAGAAGGTGCTGCCCGACTTTGTGAAGAAGATGGCGGAGAAGCACGCCCAGTCGAAGGAGTAGTCGTGCGTGGTTGCCATGAGCTAGTCTTTCCTACAGAAATATTAGTTCTAGAGCTAGTTCGTCGTCCCTGCACTTCCCTTTCAGCTTTACAAGCAAGATGAAACAAACGGGTAACATTATTGTAATCTTTATAAGCAAGTATGTCCTGAATTTCACGGTTTAAACCACCCAAAAATCTAGCCATAGCTGGTTCTTCATCCTCGTCTAAATTACAACGCAACATACCCATTTGTAATTCCTGAAAATACTCTTCTACACTTTTAGCTCCCTGTCTCAATTGTTGTAACTTATTTAACAGATCACGTGCATAGTAAGAAGGAACAAATCTAGCCCGCATGAGCTGTTTCAAAGCATCCCAAGTTTGTGGTATGTTATTAGGATTTTTCTTGCCATGTTCTATCCACCAAACAGAAGCAAAATCAGTAAACTCACTAGTGGCTGCTCTAACTCTTGCGTTTTCAGGAAACTCATGACATGCAAATTTTTGATCAACAGAAATCTCCCAAGTAATATATGCATCAGGGTCATATTTACCATCAAAATTAGGTATCTTAAATTTGATCTTGTTAAAAGTATCTTGATGATTGCGTACCTCACGCCGACGATGTCCACCTATGCCTTGACGGTTGCGTTGTAGCCGGCGCCGTGGCCTAGCTTCCTCATCTTCCCCAATCTCCGTATCTGCAGAATAGTCATCTTCATTGTCACGTACAATACTAGGAGCATTGCTCACCTGCCCATCTGCGCTGCGTCCACGATCCCTCTCCTCAAGGCGCTGCAGGATGGCTCCAATAGAGGTGTTCAATGTTTGAATGGAACTCTCCAACATGCTGATTTTGGTGTTGGTGTCGATCTGCATATTTTCCAATTGACCAAGGCGGTCACTGGTAACTCGAAAATCCTCATCAAGCGCTTCTGTGTGTAGCCGCACTTGGCGTTTGAAGTGTTGTATAATTCCCCGTGTGCGAGGTGAATGCACGTCTTCAGTTGTATTTGCTCCTCCTGCCATGGTTAGTAGAAAAAAAGTCCAATATGAAAGGGTAACGTTATCCCTAGCTACAAAGGTGCTGGTGGAGATAACTCACTCACTCTCAACCTGTTCAATCAAGCTCTTACCTGTTCTTACAAAGCTCAGCAAGAAGGTGATGGCAACCAGCAAGTAATGAACAATTTCAAGAGCAGGTGTCAATCTATGGCTTTAGGTGGCTGAACTAGCACAAGGAGCAAACTTTCACCACGTTAATCACAACAAGTTGAATAAATATTCTACGACAGTACTGTGCTGATCTTAGTCTAGACCATACTAGAGACGCGAGCCGAGACACCAATGTCGTCACCAAAAACACCCCAAACAACAATCTGATTTCTTTTTTCTTTTTTTTTCGTTTTTTTTTGTTGGGGTGGTCACCCAAACTCTCTCTAGATGGAATCAGGAGACCCTAGAACAAAATTTGCACATGCGGCTTTTGATCTTGCACTTGCCTTTTTTTTCTTCTCTAATTGCTTGTGGCTTTTGTGCGGCTTTTGATTTTGCACTTGCCTTTTTTTTCTCTCTAATTGCTTGTGGCTTTTGTGCGGCTTTTGATTTTGCACTTGCCTTTTCTTGTTGTCAAACTCAAATTACTAATCTGACTCAAACTCGAAGTAGCAATCTGATTCGAACTCGAACTAGTAATCAGACTCAAACTTGAACTAGCAATCCGACTCAAACTCGAAGTAGCAATCTGATTTGAACTCGTAATCTGACTCAAACTCGAACTAGCAATCCGACTCAAACTCAAAGTAGAAATATGATTTGAACTTGTAATCCGACTCAAACTCGAACTAGTAATCCGACTCAAACTCGAAGTAGCAATCTGATTCAAACTCAAACTAGTAATCCGACTCAAACTCGAACTACGAATCTGACTCGAACTAGGTGACCAAATGTGACACGAACTCGAAACTCTAGTGGTGCAAAACTAAAGACCAGCAACTTGACTCGTCGAAGCAACCATGAACTCAACAAGTCTTGACTAAGTGGAGAAAGTAAAAGGCACAATGGTCTAGGAATAATGGAAAAAAACAGATCTGGTATTTTTTGGGCTTTTTCTGGACTATAGGATGATAACAGTGGAAAGAAAAGTAATGGTAGCACTCTCACCGATTAACCTTTCTCTGATACCACTTGATAGGATCTTGGTTCCCGATCTTTCGATGAGAATAGGAGGGTTCAATTTGTGGAGGAGAAGACGTTGGCGATCCGACTACACCGCCCCCAAGACGATTCGCCTTAGCGATCGGTACACCGACTTCGAAGTTATATTGATCTTGCTAGCGCACAATCAACCTGACCACGAGGGCCTTTGTTCCTGCAAGCAATCGAAGAACACGCAAGAACAAGAAGAACAAGCACTTATCTGTTGAATCAATCTAAAGTGGGGTTCTGGATACAAGTAGACGGGCGATCTAGTCGACACGCGCGTGTACAAGGAAGCAGCAGAAGCTAACTTACGAATAAACAAAACCCACCAGCTAATGAGGGCGCGTGCTACTATTTATTACCTCCCTAGGGTCGTGAGAAACCCTAATCACGAGTCCCTAATGGACTCCAAACGATACATGGGCCATGGGCCCAATTTTGGTGATGCAGCACCCTGGACAGAAAAAGGTCTTGGTATTAAAATAACTATTGCGGCCGACTCCGAATAGATATGTACATGAGGCCAGATCCGTTTGAAAGTAGACTTGATAATCTTTCCAAGAAGTACTCGAACGCCCCAGATCGGAGTCCGTATGAAATCGTGGTGGCCGTCACAAGTTGGTGCTGTTCTGCTGTCCAAATCTCGTCCGCGCGAATTCCCTTCCCATTGGCTCCTCTCCATTGTTCCTAAGCAAAACATGAAAGCACGTAGTTCCACGGTCTAGATAAGATGGACATAAGGCCAAGAACGAGTTCACCTCATAGTTTAGTTGACGTGCACGAGCCGCGAGTGATCGGACCAGAAACCGGTAGCTGAGTTGGTGTGGATGTATCGAGGGTGTTGATGTCCTCATCATCGGCTCCAACCTGGGGCGAGCAGCAGCTGCTCGACATGCTGGCCCGGGTCTGCCCCGACGACATCTCCGCTGAGGCACTTACTCTCCTGTCGTCCTGCCGCCCCTTGTGCTCAGACTCCGAGTTGAGGAGGCAGCTGCTGAAGGACGATGCCGACCCTTGACGAGTCCGGACTGGCGCGGCGCCAGATCGGGGACCCGTTCCAGGGGGTTAGCATTGCTAACGACACTGAGGGAGGTGAGGCTCCCTTAAGCGACGTTGGTTCTTCAAGCGGCGGACTCCTCGAGCGGCCCCCAGCACCATCCATGGGGTGGCGTCGCCGCCCCCAGCGACAAGGGGAAGGGGGAAGGTGCCGGTTCCGGTGCTGGACCCGTCCCCCAAGAAGCGCGCCCGGTCGCCGCCGCCGGCCCCTTCTGCCCTTCGTCGGGACTCTGGAGCCCCTCTGCGCTCGTCGCTAGGGGGACGCCGAGATGGCGCCACCTTGCCGCCCCGAGGTCTTCCACATGCAAGAGGGCGAGGCTCCTCAACGCCGACGGGACCCCGACGTTCCCTCTCCGTTTGGAGGGGGCGCCAGGACCTCGGGGGGTGCCGCCGACACCACCACCACATGGGGCCCCCAGCACACTTAGGGGCCCCCACTACAGGTTCGGGGGGTCCGACCCCCCCCCCCCCAACCCTTTCGGGAAGCGGTGGAACTTCAGCGTCCCCCGGTAAGCCTGCTCAGATTTTACCTTGGGTATTCTTTGCTGTGCGCCTACCCTGTCAATCTCTTATGGTCTGAGCTTGCTTGGTTTCAGCGCTTCCACAGCTACTCCACCACCCGCGGGCACTTCTGCTAGAGGGTCTGCCGCTCCAGTCGGGCTCGCGGGGATCGTTCGCTGCCTCGGGCCCTGCTCCGGTGCCCCAGGCTGCTGCCGCTGGGGTTACCTCGGGCCCCCGTGTTTGAGACCCCCGCAGCGGCTGCCGGAGCCCAACCGCGCGCGCCGATGACCGCTGTCGTGCCTACCAACGACACCGCGTCCACCGGCCACTCCGTGCCGGCGAAGCCGCTGCGCCCTCCGACACTGCTGCGTCGGCTGGCGCCACCGCCCCGGGTGCTGCCATCCGGGAGGGGGCCCTGGTCCCCGCCTCCCCAGTGGTCCTCCAAATGGAGGACGATATTGAGGAAGTGGGGAGGCAGGGGCCTGCTGCTACGGTGGAGCCCCTCCCCCTGTCCGAGGCTATGGCCGTGGCCTACTCCGGCTTCCGGCAGGCCCAGGCGGCCCTTGCCCGGGAGAAAGGGCGGCTCGAGGATGAGGACGACCAGCTCCGGGAGTGGGCGAGGGCCCTGGAGGCCCTGACTCGGCTGGCAAAGAGCCGAGCGGCCCAGCGGTAGGCGGTCGTTCGGGAGGAGATGAAGATCCTCGAGCAGGAGCGCGACCTCATCGCCCAGCTGGACGACGTCACCCAGAAGCTGAAGGCAGACACCGAGGCCATCCACGCTGAGGCCAGCTCGCGCCTCCAGGCCTGCGAGGACCTTCAGCACCTGCTGTCCCTCCGGGAGGCCGCTCTTGCCGAACGGGAGTAGGAGCTGGTGGCGAAGCGGGCCGAGGTGGAGGCGACCTGCCGCGGGCTCATCCTCCAGCAGGAAGGGGCGAGAGTCCGCGCGGCCGAGCTGGACCGCCGGGAAGCCGCCGTAGCTGAGGCGCAGCAGGCCCAGTCCGCTGAGCGCCAGGCCCTTCTGGACCGCGAGTTCAACGCCGCCCTCAAGGAGGGTGACTTGAACCGCCGTGAGGCGGGGGTCGGCGAGCGCGAGAGGGCCCTGGCGGCCAGGGAGAAGCGGTTCCTGGATGGCGGCCCCCGGGCACTGGCGGCGGCCCAGCAGGAGGTGGCGGAGCTGCGGGCGGCGCGCTCCGCCGAGGCCCAGAAGGTCTGGGAGTTCCTCGGCGGTGCCGACTCGGCTCTGGTGCCACTCGGCTTCTGCCCGATGTGCGTGGGGGAGCCGGCGCAGGAGGTGAGTCAGGTGTTCCCAGCGCTCGACTCTACCAGCTCGAGGATGCGCTCGCTGGGGGCCATCCTTGACAACCACCTGGAGGCTGAGGGACAGATGCTGGTGAAGGAGGTGGCGACACACATCCTGTCCTGCTACCGGAGCTGGTACCCCGACGTCTCCCTGCAGCCAGTCCTCGAGGGGCCCATCGCCGAGAGGGAAGAGGCCGCCAAGTCTGAAGTTTCGGATGCGGTGGCACTCATCGCCTCAAGGTTCTAGCGGGGCGGCTGAAGGCTCCCCGGACGCCTGTTTAAGTTTTTGTCTTTCTGTCTTTTGTCTTGTGGTTGGCTGTGATGACAAACTCTTTATTTGTGTGATAAAAAATCTGTCTGTGGTGCCCTTTTATACTCAGCTTGCTTTTATTTCTAGCAGTGTCTTCCGGCTGCTTGTTGTTCCTTAGCTTCCAGGACCAGCCGTCCCCCAAAGTATGGCCCCCTGACAGGGGTGGCCAGTTGTTATGGGCACTCCTGTCATACACTTAGGGTTTAGGGCGGACTGGTGCAGGAGGAGCCTAGGATTTGCAGGTAGCATTGACATAGCTGAGTATGCAGGTATGTCGACAGCGGCCCCCCTGGGAGTGCCGCCGGAGCTTCAGTTCCGCGGTGCTTGCCATCTTCGGCGAGAGGTCGACAGCGAGCCCCCTGGGGGTGCCACCGGAGCTTCAGGCTGGCGGTGCCTACTGTCTTCGCGGGTACTCTGATGGTGGTTGCTGGAATAACTTTCTCAAAGACCTGTACATAGATCAAAAAAGAGAAGTAATTCTGTCCGCTGGTCACTTTACCCCTGCTCATTTTGTAGTGTCGCTTGACTTACAATCCTGGACTGACTCGTGGGGCTTGGGTAATTCAGTGCTTCTGCACCCAGGACTCGTTGTCCAGAATACCCAAGGGTGGTCCATCTGGCCCCCAGCACTTGGCTGTAGCGCTGGGGAGGCAGAACACACAGGCTTAGGGTACGGGACCAAGCTAAGCAGGCTGTGGTTCTGGACCTCCCACTTGGCGTAAGCTGTTTCCGGGGGGAACCATCTGGAGACACAGGCCCCCGAGTATTGGAACAACCGAGGCCCCAGGCGCATCGCAGGTACCTCAAGCAACCCCACCTGCAGTCCAGACAGCAAGGCTCCCACTATTGTTAAAGCAGGGGAAAAACGACAGCGCTCATGATAGATCACGAGCTATGGCGGGCTTACAGCAACATCATAAAAATTAAAGATAATTTTTGAACTGATGAACCCTATACCAGACAGGACAACATTCTTTCATTGTAGTTTCTCATAAGATGAAGCAGACTTTACAAGGGGAATAACCCGGCTTGGGTGTTAGGTGGAGCCGAGTGCACCTACTTAGGGTTCTGGACCGTGCTAAGCGGAATGTGCACTCGGGGCCCCATCCCCTATACTAAGTGCTATCCTGAGATAATGTGTAACCTTCACAATGAAATAGCATTGCCCCGACCCTGGTCTAGGGGTAGAACTTATGGAGGTGTTCGATGTTCTATAGGTTGGGTAACCGTTGTCCATCCTCCGTAGCATCCTGGGCGGCAAACCTCTATTACCCGGAAGGGACCCTCCCAGCCGGGGGAGAGTTTGTTAGACCCTTTTCGGGAGAGTATGCGGCGCAACACCAGGTCGCCTACCTTTAGCTCCCTACTCCGCACGGTCCTCTAATGGTAGCGCCGGAGCGCCTGCCTGTACTGTGCATTTCGGAGAGCTGCTCGCACTCGTCCCTTGTCGACGAGGTCCAGGTCTTCATGCCGGAGCTGGTCCTGCGCGGCTTCGTCTTAACTCCGGGCATGGGGAGAGCCCATGGTAATTTTTGGGGGGAGGACGGCCTCCGCCCCGTACACCAAGAAGAAAGGCGTTTCCCCCGTGGCCCGGCTGGTTGATGTCCGGCTAGCCCACAGCGCACACGGAAGCTCATCCACCCAATTTGCACCATACTTCTCAAGGTGTGAGAATGTGCGAGTCTTGAGGCCCCTGAGGATCTCTGCATTGGCTCTCTCGACCTGCCCATTGCTCTCTGGATGAGCAACAAATGCATAGAAGACTTGGATCCCCAGGTCCTCGCAGTATTCTTGGAACGCTGCAGTTGTGAACTGGGTCCCGTTATCAGTGATGATTCTGTTTGAGACCCCGAACCGGCAAACGATCGACTTAATGAACTTTACTGCTGACTGCTTGTTGATGGTGACAATTGGGGCGGCCTCTGGCCACTTGGTGAACTTATCTACAGCAATGTAGAGATGCCGGAATCCTCCGACGGCTCTGAGAAAGGGTCCCAGGATGTCCAACCCCCATACAGCGAATGGCCATGAGGGAGGGATCATCTGCAGCGCCTAAGCTAGTGTATGGATCTGCATGGCATGGAACTGGCACGCCTTGCATCTCTTTACCATCTCGGCGGCATCCTGGAGTGCTGTCGGCCAGTAGAAGCCATGCCGAAAGGCTTTACCGACCAGCGTGCGGGAGGACGCGTGGTTCCCGCACTCGCCTCCATGGATCTCTATGAGCAGGTCGCAGCCCTCCTCCCGGGTAATGCATCGCGGTAGGATGTCGTTGGCGCCACGCCGGTAGAGATCCCCTTCCACCAGCGTGTACCTTTTAGCCATGCGAACAATCCTTTCTGCCAGGGCATGTTCTTCGGGAAGGATATTGTCCTTCAAGTAGTCCTGGACCTCCGAGATCCATGCATCGGGACTTGCTTGAGCTTCTGGATCTTGGGTGCCCGGTAGCTCGGAGCCCTCGGTGGCGCATATGATCCTTGGCGGACTCCACGGTAGCAGGGTTGCCGGGACTGCCAGCTTCGAGGTGCTGGGCTCGCCCCCTTCACCCGGCTCGGCTGCTCAGGCGGTTGGTCGCGGTAACGTCCTTGCAAAGACTCCTTGGGGCACTGGGGCCCCTGTGGAGGCCTTCGTTGACAGGTCGTCTACGACTGAGTTGTCGGCTCGGGGTACATGGCACAAGTCCAAGACTTCAAAGTCCTTTTCCAGCTTCCGGACGTGCAGTAGGTATGCAGCTAGTTGAGGGTCGTTGCAGCTGCACTCTCCTCTGGCTTGCTTGATGATCAGTTGAGAATCACCTTTAGCCAGGAGCTGTCGGACATTGAGGGTCAGGGCAGTCTTCAGCCCAAAGATTAGGGCTTCATACTCCGCCATGTTGTTTGTCGCCTTGAAGTCGAGGCGCACCATGTACTTGAACTGCTCCCCAGTCGGGGTGAGAAGCAGGACCCTAGCGCCGGCCCCCTGCTTCTGCGAGGAACCGTCGAAGTAGAGCGTCCAGGGGGTCTCGGTGAAAACCGGAGCCTTCGGCACCATTTCTCCGTTATCCGGGCCCCCCGGGTTGCTTGGTGATGGGGTCCATTCGGCCAAGAAGTCCGCCAGTGCTTGGCTTTTGACTGCATGTCGAGGTAAGAACTCCAGCTCGAACTCAGCCAGCTCCGCTGCCCACTTGGCAATGTTGCCAGTCGAATTGGGGCTATGGAGTATGGTTTTCAGTGGGAAGGAGGTGACCACTGAAACCCGGTGAGCCTGGAAGTAATGCCGGAGCTTCCCCGACGCTATGAGCACTGCATACAACAGTTTGTGTACCTCCAAGTATCTTGTCTTTGCTTCATGGAGGACCTCACTGACGTAGTAGACTGGCCGTTGGCAGGTCCGAACCCTCCCTGGGGGGTCCGGGGCTCCTTGCAATGTGTCTGCCTCTTGGGGAATGTGGCTCCTAGGGTCTAGCTGGGCCTCCGGGGGCTGGGACCCGTAGGCACTTGGTCACTCGAACTCACAGCGGGGGGGGGGGGGGGGCTTTTCTTGGTTCGGGCCTTGAGGCTCGGCCTCCCCCTCTGGGGCTCCTTCTGGTACTTGTTGCGGTAGTAGCTCCGGCCGCTGTGCAACCAAGACCATGCTGACCACTTCCGTTGTCGCGGTGATGTACAACAGGAGCGGTTCGCCGGGTTCTGGCACCACCATAATGGGTAGCGTCGTCAGGTGTTTCTTGAGCTCCTGGAAGGACGCTTCAGCTTCCTCAGTCCACTCAAAGGGGCCTGACTTCCGCAGAATCTTGAAGAAGGGCAGGGCTCGCCTAGCCAGTCTTGAGATGAACCGACTGAGGGCTGCCAAACATCTTGCAAGCTTCTGCACGTCCTTGATGCGGGCCGGCGGCTGCATCAGCTCTATCGCCTTGATCTTCTCTGGGTTAGCTTCAATCCCTCGATGCGATACCAAGAAACCAAGGAGCTTCCCTGCAGAGACCCCAAAGACACACTTGTCGCGGTTCAGCATCGTGTGTGTCATGCGCAGCTTGCTGAAGACTCTGGCTAGGTTGTCTAATAGGGATGTGCTGTCCCTGATTTGTACCACGATGTTGTCAACATACACCTCTACCAGATCTCTAATGAGGTCCCCGAATGTCTTATGCATTGCACGTACAAAGGTGGGGAGAGCATTTTTGAGACCATAAGGCATGGAGACATAGCAATACAGGCCGTCTACTGTTATGAAAGCAGTGTGTTCCTCATCTTCCCTAGACATAGGTATTTGGTGAAAACCGGAATACGCATCTAGGAAACACAGAAGGTCACAACCTGATGTTGAGTCTACTATTTGATCTATCCTAGGAAGACGGAATGGATCCTTGGGACATGCCTTATTGAGATTGGTGTAGTCGATGCACATCCGGAGCTTCCCGCCAGCCTTAGGAACGACAACAGGGTTGGCCAACCACCGTGGGTGGTGAACCTCCCGGATGAAACCAGCATCGAGCAGCTTCTTGATTTCTTCAGGGATGAAGTTCTGCCGCTCGATGGACTGTTTCCTGGGGCTTCTGCTGTACCGGCCGGGCGTCAGGGTAGATCTTCAGATGGTGCTCAATCACCTCCCTGGGGATCCCGGGCATCTGTGATGGTTGCCATGCAAACACATCGACGTTGTCCCGGAGGAAGGTGATGAGCGTGCATTCCTATTTGCTGTCCAGGTTCCCCGCGATTCGGGTCGTCTGGGCAGCCTCAGAGCCAATCCTGATGACCTTCACAGGGACGTCGTCGTCATTGGCAGGTTGCACACGAGGTGCAACAGTGGAGGCTCGCTGCGCCAGCCTTGCTCTGGCCGACTCTCCGTCGAGCCTCCTGGGACCGGAGCCCTCCCTGCTGCTAGTGCTTGGAGCTACTCCAAGGCTGACACTGCGGCTGAGCGGTCCCCTCTGATCCTGAGGACACCGGAAGGCGTCGGCATCTTCAGGATGAGGTAGCCGTAGTGGGCTACAGCCATGAACCTGTAGAGGGCTAGCCTCCTGATGATTGCATTGAAGGGAAGGTCGACGTCTGCCACGTCGAATAAAACGCTCTCCGTACGGTAATTCTCCGGGGTCCCGAAGGTCACCGGGAGGTGTATGTTACCATACGGGAGGATTTGCCCAGGTCCAACACCCGAGAACGGGCTCGAGGGTGTGAGCTAGGACATCGGCAGCTGCAGCCTCTGGAAAGCCGCCGTGGAGATGAGGTTGAGGTCCGCCCCTCCATCTATCAACACGTGAAAGACCTTCACGTTGGCGATGGTCGGGGACACCAGCAGCGGGAGCACTCCTGCCCCTGCCATGTTCTTCAGGCAGTCCGAAGTGTCGAAGCTAATCGCCGTGCTTATCTACTTGTGGTGGGGTGCCGGACTTGGGGCAGGGGCCACTGCGGCCACTGCCCGACGCAGGGTTTTCACCGCGTTTTGGGACGTGGGGTCGGTGGCTCCCCCGTAGATGACATGGAGGGTCTTGTGGCGCTCCTTATCACTGCTGGAGTCAGAGTCGCCACCCTCGAAGACGGTTTTGACCGCCCGCTGGCGTTCCTGGAACCCCATCTCGCTATCATCCTCTTTCTCAGGATCAGCCTTCTGCTTGCCCTCCCTCTGGCGGGGGGGGGGGGGGGGGGGGGTGCACCCTCCTGGCGCTGCTGCCTCTGTTTCTGTTCACGAAATCGTTCCGCGAATCTCTTCACTTCCCGGCACTCGCTAGCACTGTGGCTATTTGTACGGTGCACCGGACACTTGAAGTCAGGCTCCTCGGGATCAGGCGACTGCCTAGGGCACTTGTCTCGGCGCGACGCTCAGGATCCGCCGGGCGCCGCAGCCGCCATTGCCTGGGCTCCGGGCTTTGGTCTGTTCTTGCCGCTGCTCCTCGCAGAGGCTCCTTCCTCAGTCGGGGTGGTTTCCCTTGCTTCTGAGGATGGCTGGGAGTGCCAGTTGCGCCCCTCAGCTGCCCTAGCACATCTGTCCGCCAGGGAGAACAGCTCGGAGACATCACGCACCTCGTGCGTGGCTAACTTCTCGAGCATCTTCTTGTCCCTCACACCCTGTCTGAACGCAACGATAACCGATGCGCTAACAACATGAGGGATGGTGTTCCGTACCTGGGAGAACCGCTGGATGAACGATCGCAGCGACTCTCCAGCGCGCTGCCTAACGGCGTGGAGGTCAAGCTCGGTGCCGGGGCGCTTGTAGGAACTACCGAAGTTAGCCACGAACTGTCGGCACAACTCATCCCAGGAGGTTATGGACCCCTGGGGCAGGTTCATGAGCCATGACCGAGCTGGGCCGGTCAGGACGACGGGGAAGTAGTTAGCCATAATGGCTTCGTCACCTCCTGCAGCTAGTATCGCAGTAGTGTAGATCTGCAGGAAATCGCTCGGGTTGACACTCCCGTCGTACTTTTCCGGCATGTGTGGTCCGAACTTTCATGGCCAGACCACGAAACGGAGGTGAGGCGCTAGCGCTGCACACCCTTGGCTAGGGCTGACTGGTGCCGGCGGCGGCAGTGCATACCCTGGGTGAGCAGGCGGGCCTGCGCACACCTGGGGCTGGAGTGGTGTTGCATACGCCTGTACAGGAGGCGCGACGTACGCCTGGTGCGGCGGAGGCACGACGTACGTCTGGTGTGGTGGAGGCGCAGCATGAGCCTGGGGCACGTGGCCCGGCACGCTGTAATCTGCCCCCAGGTTGCGCCGACGTTCCCTCTGGCGCTCGATGGTGACTCGGCAGTCCTCTCCAGCCCTGCGGCGCTGCAATCCGGTTCTCAGATCTGTTGTTGAGATCCTGGTTGAGCGCGAGTCTGCCGTCCACCGGTCAACTGTCGGCGTTCGCGACAATGACACATGCACCGGCTGGGCATGTGTTTCCCTCGGCGGAGGCGCATTGAGTGAGGCGGTGACGAGGTGGTCGACGTCGTTGATCCACTGCTGAGCTGCTCCCTGAGGGGCATCCCCAGCCAGAGGGTTGTGGAGTAGCGCGCGCGCTGCCGCGAGCGCGCTCTCCGGGCTTGCAGCCGGTGGCGCCGTGACTGCTGTCACGGCAGGAGTACGCCGTGGAGTGGCGTGTCGGCCTGCAGCCGGCGAAGTGACTGCGGGGCGACGCGAAGGTCCTGACCTTCCTGCCCTAGAGCGGTAGCCTGCTCTAGAGCGGGATGACGCCAAATCCCCTGCCACTGTCTGTCACAGCGACTGCACCCTGGATGATCCAGCGTTGGATTGGTCGTTCACCATTGCTGCTGGTGGAGATCTTGACGGGGAAAAAGCCCCCTACCTGGCGCGCCAAATGTCGAAGGTCGTAAACGACACTTCCCCTGGACCTGCCTAGACAGCAGCCCGCGGAGGTTCTTTGGATTCACGAGGGCTAGTCCCAGGAGATCGAACACAGCAGAATGATGAACACAGGGGATTTACGTGGTTCGGGCCGCCGGAGTGTAATACCCTACATCCACGGGAGTGTTGTTGTGTATGAGCCTTGGTCTAATTTTTTGTCTGTCCCCCGTGAAGGTCGTCTGCAGAGCCGTTTTATAGTTCAAGGACTCTGTAGTCACAAGTTGGGTCCCAGTACCCGACAGGTGGTCCTGGGGAGAGCCAAATCCTATACAAGATCTAGGATTAATTGCTATCTACTTCCCTTTGTCAGGGGAGTCAATGCGCCGTCCCGCCGCGTCGTGCGCCAGGGCTACACATAGTTGGTGATGATGGCGGTGCACGTCCCGTCCGTCTTGTCCTCACGGCCCATTCGTCCGTCTTGCGGCGTGGGTCTGTACCGGCTACTTGGACAAGACAGGACACTGGAGCCTTGACTTTCGTAAGCGCGGCTCAGCCTGCCTAGGGAAGGCGCGTGTACTTAATGCCTGTCTAAGCAGCGCACACATTCCTTTACTGCGGCTTCCTACCGCACTGAGTTGGGCGTCTGCCACGTGGTTACACCGGAGCCTGCCTCTGCGGGAAGTAAAGCACTTGACGGAACAGGCCACGTGGCGCATTCGGAGCCCACCCCTACGGAGGGGTGGGGGCTCAGCCCTACAGGCCACGTGGTAGCTCTGGTGCCTTTCCCAGCGCGGGCGCGGACTTGGCCCTGAGGTCCCGATTGGCCACGTGGCGGGTCCGGAGCCCTCCTCAGTGGGGAGGCGTGGGCTTGGCCCTGCCGGCCACGTGGCAGCTTGGGAGCCTCCACCGACGGGGAGGTATGATCGGGTCCTTCCCTCCTCTACGTGGCAGCCTCGGATTCGGCTTCTTAGGCAGAGGCGGAGTCCTTAGCGGTTTTCTCCTGTGCGCGGGGGTACCCAGTCTGCAGGGTACCGACAGTACGGAAAACACATTTTTGAATACAAAAAATTATAGGAAAATTTGGAAAAATAGTAGAAGGTGGTCAGGGTATGTTAGATAGGGATTTGGGGCCCAAATAAAAATTACAAAATAATTTAACCAACTAAAGGATATTATAAGAAAAGGATAAATAGAAAGGAACATGGAAAATACCCAACAACTCACATAGATCCCAGGAACGATAAGGAAGACGACAACATAAATAAATATTTCCTTGAATTGTATTCACTGTAATTAGGCTTCTCTTGCAATATATTTACCCGCCTAGTCATGTTATAGAGAGGCTGAGGACGTTGAGGAAGACCCGGAAGACCCGAACTTCGAGGAAGATCTCATCGACAAATTTGAAGGCAAGCTCTAACTCCTTGATCATATTTCACCTATGTTTTGCAATCGCACCTATGGCCTGTTTTCATTGCATGACTGTATGTCTATTTTAAAATGTTGTTATGCTATGAACCACTTGATGTGGTAGCATGAGCTATTTTGATAACTGAATATCGGTGTTAGCTACTAGCCAACGATAAACAAGAACCCAGTAGTTACTCGCTATCAACGGCTTGAAACAAGACACTGCATCAGTTACGATAATAGCAGTTACTATCACAATCCCCTCCTTGACCTTGACAACACAACCCCTTGACAACCTAATAGCATCATCGCTGCGCTATAGCAGTGATGTGAGCACCTCCTTGTTAGTACTATGCTTAGGAACCCCTGCGATGTTCGCGTCGCGAACCACTACACCACTGATTGTGAAATGTGTTAAAAGGTGTTTGGTGGTGTGAGTTAGGATATGGGTGGGTGATTAATGAACTATGTGGGTGAAGGGGAAGGGTGGTCGAGGCGGGTATGGTGATGGGATGCCGAGGGCTCCCTAAGAGGTATACCAGCTGCGGCTGTGTATTCGGTGTAACCACCGATCGGCGCTGATTGCTTCAGTAGTAGTCCGATGACCATGTTTTCCAGACTAGCCTTATGCTGAGTACTTCAGTTTAGTTCAATGTTGTGTGTTCCAAACTAGTCCTTTTGCCAAGGACGGATGGAGCCGCCTCACCAATATAAGGACCGGTTCATTTGACCTCAACATAGTGATATCGTACAACCACATAACCTGTATGGGCAGGACTCGCCCTACCTTTCTGGTAACTACCACATGAGAAAACATGTAGAGCCATGGAGGGCAAGGTGAACCAGGCTATGGCACGGAGACCAAGGGTCGTCCGGTGTCTGGCTGGGTAGTTAATGCCCGAATAGCCCCTGTGTTGGGCCGAGGTGTGAATGTGGGGTTACTCAGGGAAGATGGGATGAGCGTTGAGTTACTCTCTGATCCGGAGTACGTAGCCTGTGGGTAAAGTGTACAAACTCTGCAGAGTCTTAATCTATCCGGATAGATGTTTTCACAGTCTTGGCACACTATGCTTTGGGCTCCTATTGATTAGCATTAGTGCATCACCTTGAAGTGTGTGTGTGGGTGGCCGAGGATGCCGTGTTTTGGGAAAGTGTTGGCATGTGTGCCAGAGTCGTCAGGACCTTGGGTCCGAAGACTCATCTACAAGTGAGGGAACTGGCAGGATGGTCTGAAACTCCCCCAGGGCCCGCCAACCATAATAATACTGATTCAACTACTCCTCCCTCTTATTGCAAAAACTCTTTTCAAAGAGAACCTTGCATAAAACGCTTTTAAGCAAAACTAAGCCGTATGGCCTCTCCTTCCTAGAAGCCCCAATGCATGAAACATCTCCCCTTGAGTAGTGTTAGGGCTTGCAGAGTACCTTATGTACTCACTCTTGATTAATATGTTGCCACCCAGAAGAGGATGAAGATGACGAACTGCCGTGCGAGGATGAGGAATAGGTTCAGTCCTGCTCTCAAGGATGCCTAAGGGAATGGAGTTGTATCAACGCTGTTGTAGCTCTACTCTTATGTATCCAGTGACCATGTTAAGTCACGATTGAATGTACTGTAAGACAATGCTTGTAAGACCATAGAGGTTCTGTAATAAATATTCGTGTATGGACTTCTATACATTCTGTTATGCGTACCAACTACTGATCTAGGGATTGGTACAGGAAGCACAAGTGGACCCACGAAAGGCCGGTCCTGACAGAGTGGTATCAGAGCCATACTTGGTCGTAGGGCGAAACCTTAGGATCACCCCGCACCCCGGATGCGTATGTGAAAAATACAAACTATTTACAAAAAGTATATCTCCCCTCTCTACCCCTTGCTTCTTAATCTATTCCTTATGTTTAAAATTTATTTCATATTATTTTACCAGTTACCCGTCTGACATCTCCCAAAATTTATTTTTGGCAGATGGAGGGAGCTAGCTGGGTTGGAGGGACCTGCGAGGACGTGCACGGGTTTCCACGGCTGTTGACCCGCACCTTGCATAGGTTCGACTACACTGCGGCACCGCAATATCGCTGGTGGGAGTTCGAGCAGGATGGTGCCCCACGCTGCGAGGCACAACTCTACCTTGCTAAGCTGTTTGTTGGCCTAGGCAGGACACCCGTTGTACTGACCTTCGTTTGAGCTCGCTTCGAGGATGCAGTTCAGGGAGTTGCACGAGAGGGACTACGGGAGTTGTGCGACTCCTACGTTGAGGAGACTGGACGTACACCACTCTGCTTCTTCCCAGTACACCACCAGGCTAGCTTCGTTTGGAGGCACAAGATTGCTACTCTGGAGGGTCCCACTAGGACCGTGGAGGACCCCACCTTGGCGGAGACTGCCAAGTACCTAGTGATCTTGGACCGCTTCTACCAGGATCTCCTCAGGGAGTGGAGAGACGAGGCTTACCGTACTCACGACGCTGAGGTTCAAGCGAGGAGCCTACAGACCCAGCTGGACCAGGCACACGCAGAGGCCGCCTGTGCCAGGGAGACTACAGAGGCACTTCGCAGGGAGCTGGACCAGGCACACGCAGAGACCATCCATGCCAAAGAGACCATGGAGGCACTCCGCAGGGAGCTAGCACAGAGGACCACCGAGCACATGAGGGAGTTGGACGCCCTCTACCAGGCAGGCTCCCGTTCTGGAGGGGCATGAGTTTGGATCACGGCTCGTAAGAGCACACTCACAGTACCATACGAGAGTGGTCCGCACACAGTGCGTCTACCAGCAGCACCTGACGTGACTCCAGCAGTCCGAGACACGATGGCTAGCGGAGCTAGACGCTTCGGCCGTGGCAAGGACTTGAGGCTCGTGCCACTATCATGTACCAGCTCAGAGTCTAGTGGCAGTGGTGGTGACAACGACGCTGACCGTGATGATGACAGCGATGATGACGGTGATGACGGCGTCGAGGAGGACGTGGGAGATGACTGCATTGGAGACCCACTGGACGAGGACCCTACCGAGGAGCCCTCCGAGGGAGGAGACGACCAGGACGTGAGTATAGAGCTCCTCGAGGGTGCAGCTAGTTGTGCCGGACCTGTTCAGGACACTACAGGAGACGACTTGGGAGAGAGTAACTCCTTCCCCTTCGAGCTAGTCTACGTGGGTGACGACTTAGCCCTCCAGTGGCGTGAGGATCTTCAAATGGAGGACTTGGAGTCACTTTACCCTACTGCACTGTAGTTCTGGAGATTCCACAGACTGTAGTACTATGAGTAGCCCGACGTAGGGAGTCCTATGTTAGTATAATGTCTAGTGTTAGTGTGAGCCTATGTCGGTGTGTGACTTGTGGCATAAGTTCCGCGTAGTGCGTAAGTTATCATGGCATGAGTATCGTGTCAGAGACACGACGGGTATTGTACTTATATGATTGTAATCTAGTAATGGATGATGTGATGTGCCGGGTTTTATTTAGACCCCTGCTTGTGTACTAAGATTTTATATAAGCGTAGAACAACGCAAAATAATAATAAAAATAATAAGAAATAAAGAAATAAAATAAAACTATATAAATAAATAAATATAAACACAAATATAGTAACCCAATGTGAACCATACAACACGAACATCCTCATAAAGTAGAACCAAATAAATCTTGCTCACCCCCTTTTTCTCACCAGCAGAATGGCATCAAAGCGATCTGCTCGCGTCCAAGCGCGCCGCGAACGCGCTGCACAGGCCACCCCACAGGCAGGTAACCAGGTTCAGGTTGAGCACGCACCTAGAGGCGGGGCAGCCCCGAGGGGAAGAAGTAGAGGACGACGTGGTCAGAACCGCACACCACGTATAGCTGTTGCAGCGGCGGCCAGTAACCAGGTTGAGGCGGAGGATCCCCAGGAGGAAGTTGGAGAGGTTAACCAAGAAGACTTCATAGCTCATGTGGAAGAAGCGGTACCCCACCGCCACCTGCAACCTTGGCTGAAGTAATGGCAGTACAGACACAGCTGTTGCAGGCCATGGCCCAAGCTGTACAAGGACAACGAGGTCCTGGGATACCACAATTATCCAAGATGTCAGAATTCATGAGACTCCGTCCACCAGTATTTGATGGCAGCGAAGTGGATCCCCTGGCCGCTGATGACTGGTTGCGCAACATAACCAAGAAGTTAAATATAACAGCAGCTAGCAATCAGGAGCGTGTCATGCTAGCTTCCCACCATTTGGTTGGGGCAGCTAGGGAATGGTGGGATAATTACCGTGAGGCAGCAGAGGAGCCCGATGCGATCAGTTGGGAAGAATTCCAGCAGGCCTTCCGCGACTACCATATACATGCCCTATGCCAAGGAGCTATGACGATGAACCAGTACATCAAAAAGTTCATGAAGCTGAGCCGTTACGCACCTAATGAAGTGGACACAGAGAAGAAGAAACAGGACCGTTTCAGGAAGGGCCTTGGTCACACCATGAAGACACAATTGATTACACACATATACCTGGATTTCAACACAATGATGAACCGTGCTATACTACTTGAGGATGCCCGTTCCAAATTGGAAGGGGTGCGAAAGCGGGAGTTCCAGGAACCAAAAGCTTAAGCAACAAGAACGTTTCCAATGGTCGAGGTCCAACTTCCAGTCAAAGCCACGGTACCAGCCTACCATGCAGTACCGAGCATTCGGGGCTAGCGCACAGCAGCCAATGCAGCAGTACCGGCATTACCCTCCAGCAAGGGAGTAAGGATAGTGTGGCAAAACCCGTCAGGGTATGCTTCCACTGTCGTGATCCGGGGCACTTGGTGGTGAATTGCCCACAGTACAAGAAGTTGAACCCCGCTCCTGCTAACTCCGGAATAAGGACCGCCGTATCTGGTGTTGGACGTAATCCCCCACAAGCACCCGGATCGCAGAACCGAACTTAGCCCATTGGTCGCGGTTGTGTCAACCACATTGATGCCACACAGGTTGAGGAGGCAACAGACGTTGCACTCGGTGAGTACTTGGTCAACTCAATACTTGCTATTGTTCTCTTTGATTCTAGAGCATCACATTCATTTGTTTCATCAAATTTTGTGGCTAAGAGTGGACTACCAAAGGTCTGGCTAGAAACCCCACTAGTAACTAAGTCCCCAGGTGCAGTTATAAAGTGCCAATTTGGATGCCTAGGGGTTAAGTCCATTTAAGTGGGGTAGAGTTCCTAGCGGACCTAGTAGTCCTTAAATCAGATGGCACAGATGTCATCCTCGGAATGGATTGGTTGGCTCGTCATAAGGGGAATATATCCTGTGTCGATCGCAAGGTCACTGCTACAAACCATGAAGGAGTAACGTCAACTTGTGAACCGCGTCAACACACCACCGTGCCTATGGTATGGAGTTTAGAAGCCAAACCCATGGAGCAAGTGCCGGTGGTATGCGAATACCATGATGTATTACCAGAAGACTTACCGGGGATGCCACCAGATAGAGATGTGGAATTCCTAATCAATCAGATTCTTGGAGCTATGCCCATTGCTAAGAGACCCTATTGAATGGCGTCAAATGAGCTGACCGAGCTCAAGTAACAGATCCATGAGCTTTAGGAGAAAGGGTTTATCCGCCCGAGCTCCTCACCTTGGGGAGCTCTGGTACTCTTTGTTAAGAAGAAGGATGGTAGTCTACGGATGTGCATCGACTATCGGTCATTAAATGAGGTAACCATCAAGAATAAGTACCCATTACCTCACATCGATGATCTGTTCGACCAATTGAAAGGAGCCAAGTATTTCTCCAAAATAGATCTGAGATCTGGATATTACCAGTTGAAGATCAAAAATTCCGATATCATGAAGACAGCATTCGTAACTCGCTATGGACAGTACGAGTTCACGGTGATGCCCTTCGGCCTGACGAATGCACCAGCGTACTTCATGAATCTAATGAACAAGATATTCATAAAGGAGTTGGATAGGTTTGTTGTCATATTTATAGACGACATACTGATTTACTCCAGAAGTGTGACCGAACATGAGGAACACCTACGGATAGTACTGGAAAGGCTCAGAGAACACCAATTATACGCCAAGTTTAGTAAATGTGAATTATCGCTCCAACAGGTAGCCCTCCTCGGTCACATCATAACGACCGAGGGAGTAGCAGTGGACCCCGCAAAGGTTGAAGCCATGACAGACTGGAGGCAACCTACCAATGTCACTGAGATTAGAGCTTTCTTGGCTTAGCGGGATACTATCGAAGGTTCATCAAAGGATTTTCAAAGATTGCGAGGCCAATGACCGAACTTACGAAGAAGGATAAGAAGTTCGAATGGATGACTAAGTGCGAGAACAGCTTCAAGGAACTGAAAGCTAAGTTGATTGCTGCCCCAATCCTCATATTACCAGACATACACAAGGATTTCGTGGTATACTGTGATGCCTCACGACAAGGGCTTGGATGCGTACTCATGCAGGATGATAGGGTTGTCGCATACGCGTCTAGGCAGTTAAAAGTCCATGAGAAGAACTACCCAACACATGACCTTGAGCTGGCAGCCTTTGTTCATGCCTTAAAGATCTAGAGACACTACTTGATTGGAAATAAGTGTCGGATCTTCACAGATCATAAGAGCTTGAAATACATATTCACCCAGACTGAATTGAACCTAAGACAGCGGAGGTGGCTGGAACTATCAAGGACTACGACTTGGAGGTGCAGTACCACCCTGGAAAGGCCAACGTGGTGGCAGACACGCTGAGTCGGAAAGCGCACTGCAATACGGTACAAGCCATCACTAAGAGACCAGAACTAGAGCAAGAGATTCGGAAGCTGAACTTGCATCCTGTTTCGGACGGATACCTCAACATGCTATGCGTGCAACCCACGCTAGAGGATCAGATCCGTCGAGCCTAAGAAAAGGATGAGGAGATCGTAGAATTACGGAACTAGACGGGGAAGGGCAAGGCCCCTGGGTTCTGGGTGGACGAACAGAAGACCCTTTGGTATGAGAATCAGATATGCGTACCAAACACGGACGGGCTGAGGCGCCTCATCATGGACGAAGCCCACAACTCTGCCTACTCTATTCACCCAGGAGCCACCAAGATGTACCAGGACCTGAAGAAAAAGTACTGGTGGGTGGCAATGAAAAGGGAGATAGCAGAATTTGTCGCACATTGCGACATCTGTCGTTGAGTAAAGGCAGAACATCAGAGATCGGCAGGACTGATGCAACCACTCCATGTCCCCGTATGGAACTGGAATGAAATCGCCATGGATTTCATCACTGGGTTGCCCCGTACGAAGAAAACAAATGACTCAATCTGGGTCATAGTGGATCGACTGACCAAGGTAGCCCACTTTATACCGGTCAAAACCACCTTCCGTGGAGATCGGTTGGCGCAACTGTACATCGACAAGATTCTAAAGCTACATGGAGTGCCCAGTAGAATAGTGTCAGATCGCGGTTCCCAGTTCACCGCGCATTTTTGGAAGAGCCTTCACCCACTCTTAGGAACCAGACTAGACTACAGCTCAGCCTATCACCCTCAGACAGATGGGCAGACAGAGCGAGTGAATCAAATATTTGGAGGACATGCTAAGAGTGTGCGTGCTAATGTACGGAAAAGATTGGGAGGCAAGTCTGCCATTCACAGAGTTCTCATATAATAACGGATACCAAGCCAGCCTTCAGATGGCCCTGTTCGAGGCCCTACACGGCAGGAAGTGTAGGACCCCTTTAATGTGGTCTGAGGTCGAAGAATGCTCATTCTTCGGCCCCGCGATAATTAAGGACGCTGAAGAGCAAGTTACCACTATTAGGGAAAACCTCAAAATAGCTCAGAGCCGACAGAAGAGCTATGCAGACAACCGTCAAAGAGAACTGACCTTCGACGATGGAGACTTTGTGTACCTTAAGGTCTCACCCATTCGAGGCACCCGAAGGTTCCAAGTTCGAGGCAAGTTGGCCCCTCAGTATGTTGGACCGTTGCCTATCGACTAGAGCTGCCAGAGCATATGTCGGACATACACAACGTGTTTCACGTATCTCAGCTCAAGAAGTGCTTGAAGGTACCGGAAGAGCAAGTGCTCATAGATGCAATGGACCTACAGGCTGACCTGAGGTACAAAGAAATGCCTGTGAGGATATTAGACGTCGTGACTCGACAGACGCGGAGAACTGCAACGCGGTTCTGCCGTGTCCAATGGACCAATCACACAGAAGAAGAAGCTACGTGGGAGCGTGAAGAAGACTTAAGGAAAGAATTCCCCTACCTGTTTGAGGAGGAGTCAGAATCACGAGGACGAGATTCCGTTAAGTGGGGTAGATTTGTAACATCCCAAAAATTTTGATAATCAAAAATTCACTCGGAATTAAAACTTTTTGATAATCAAAAAATAGACTAGCTACACTTGAGAGGGAAGCTCTAATAGCAATTATGAGATTATGCAAAGCGTGAGAAAAACCCCTCAAATAATAACAACATAGGAAAAATATAAAAAATAAAAAAATAGGAAGTGAATAAAAGGAACCAACCCATTAAATAGAGATCCTAGTAAAAAATCTAATCAGAAAAGAAAAAGAAAAGAAAAAGGACCTAGAATCAGGGGCAGCCCGCATAGCCTCCCTGTGGCCCAGCCTGCTTCACCGAGGCCCATACCGCACGGCCCACCTTTTCCTTTTCCCGATTGGACGCACGGCCCAGCCGGCCCAAGGCTGTACCGCCTCCTTCCTCCCCATTCCCTTCGTTGCCCGACAAAGCCTTTCGGTTATCCCGCGATGTGACACGTCCAGGAAACTGTTGCGCCACCTGCCCCCTTGCTGCACCGCCATCATCACGAGAGCGACACCGCATCACCCTGCCAGCCTTGAATCATTACCCCGACGACCCCTCGCCCCGCCAGCCGAGCACCTGCGCGGTCGCGCCAAAAGGCGCGTGACTGCCTCCGACCGGGAACTGCCTTACGAGCCTATAAAACGGCCCTCACACTCACCACCTTGCTTCAGTACAACCCACCACATTCCACCTCACACCCCGGAGCTCGAGCGCCCCTCTCGGAGTGGAATTTTGGAGCCCCTTCTTCTTCCTCGTCGCCGGCCACCGAGCTCAACGTCGCCGGTACATCCCTCCATCCTTCAATCACCTTCGCAGGCGTATTCTTCAGTAGCCATAGCACGCATGTGATGCCTTGTCTCGCGCCGAGCATTAGCTCGAGCAAGGGTGGCCATCAAAACCTAGCTCCGCCGGCCGTCGAGAACGTTCGTGCTCCAGCGAGCCTGGTCACACCAACACCCTTGCTCCATTAGCTTTGTAAGCCTCTAGAACGGCTAGAACGTTGGTTAGCTTGGGCAGGACCCCTTTTGAATAGGGGGGGGGGGGGCAGCGGCAACCCCAACCGGGCCGCCGCACCTCGGCGTCGCCGGCAACCGTGGGGCCTCCCCCGGGCTAGCCGTGCCTCCTTGGCGACTTCTCGTGCCCCGTAGTACGCATTGCGACAAGGAGAACTGAAGATGCCCATCGGGGGATGAGGGACCGAGGAGCTCGCCGGTGCCACCGCCTTCGACATGCCGACGCCGCCCTTCCAACCGCCGTCCCGGCCCGCCGTCGTCGCCGATAGGTTCACCTCACCTCTGGGAATTCGCCATTGCATCAGGGCATTCCAGGCATGACCGACGGAGGGGTTCCGGCGAACCGCCTGTGAGATCCCGCCGTGCAGCCATCGCTCCCTTGTTTCGGCACCAAGGCGCCCATGCCGTGCCTACATGGCGCCAACGTGGCCGCCACCTGGATTCCACTCGAGATGGGCTTGCCCCATCGGCCCAGTCGCGCCACGCCACTAGGCCCCGCGCCGCGCAAGGGTGGCGTGGGCTCGGTTCACGCGGACCACAGGCGCATGGCCTGCTAAATGGGTCCGCAACCCACCAGTGCAGTGGACCAATGGTCGCTGACGTCTGGGACCCCTTAGCCAGCCTGCTCGCTCAGCTAGGTGTACCCACGCACGTACACACAAGGCAACAGACCCACTGTCAAAGTGCCAAAACGGCTAGGAACACCCGAGAATGTACCTTAAATGTATGGAAAACACATTTTTGAATATAGAAAAATTATAGAAAAATTTGGAAAAATAGTAGAAGGTGGTCAGGGTATGTTAGCTAGGGATTTGGGGCCCAAATAAAAATTACAAAATAGTTTAACCAACTAAAGGCTGTTAAAAGAAAAGGATAAATAGAAAGGAACATGGAAAAATACCCAACAACTCACATAGATCCCAGGAACGATAAGGAAGACGACAACATAAATAAATATTTCCTTGAATGGTATTCCCTGTAATTGGGCTTCTCTTGCCATATATTTACCCGCCTAGTCATGTTATAGAGGCTGAGGACGTTGAGGAAGTCCAGGAAGACCCGAACTTCGAGGAAGACCTCCTCGACGAATTCGAACGCAAGCTCTAACTCACTGATCATATTTCACCTATGTTTTGCAATCGCACCTATGGCTTGTTTTCATTGCATGATTGTATGTCTATTTTAAAATGTTGTTATGCTATGAACCACTTGATGTGGTAGCATGAGCTATGTTGATAACTGAATATAGGTGTTAGCTACTAGCCAACGATAAACATTAACCCAGTAGTTACTCGTTATCAATGGCTTGAAACAAGACACTGCAATAGTTACGATAATAGTAGTGACTATCACAATCCCCTCCTTGACCTTGACAACACAACCCCTTGACAACCTAATAGCTTCATCGCTACGCTATAGCAGTGATGTAAGCACCTCCTTGTTAGTACTATGCTTAGGAACCCTTGCGATGTTCACGTCGCGAACCACTACACCACTGTATACATGATTGTGAAATGTGTTAAAAGGTGTTTGGTGGTGTGAGTTAGGATATGGGTGGGTGATTAATGAACTGTGTGGGTGAAGGGGAAGGGTGGTCGAGGCGGGTATGGTGATGGGATGCCGAGAGCTCCCTAAGAGGTATACCAGCTGCGGCTGTGTATTCGGTGTAACCCACCAATCGGCGCTGATTGCTTCAGTAGTAGTCCGATGACCATGTTTTCCGTACTAGCCTTATGCTGAGTACTTCAGTTTAGTTCGATGTTGTGTGTTTCGAACTAGTCCTTTTGCCAAGGACGGATGGAGCTGCCTCACCAATATAAGGATCGATTCATTTGACCTCAACATAGTCATATTGTACAACCACAGAACCTGTATGGGTAGGACTCGGCCTACCTTTTTGGTAACTGCCACATGAGAAAACATGTAGAGCCATGGAGGACATGGTGGACCTGGAAATGGCACGGAGACCGAGTGTCGTCCGTGTCTGGCTGGGTAGTTAATGCCCGAATAGCCCCTGTGTAGGGCCGAGGTGTGAATGTGGGGTTGCTCGGGGAAGATGGGATGAGCGTTGCGTTACTCTCTGATCAGGAGTACGTAGCATGTGGGTAAAGTGTACAAACTCTGCAGAGTCTAATCTATCTAGATAGCTGTTGTCACAGTCTTGGCACACTATGCTTTGGGCTCCTATTGATTAGCATTAGTGCATCACCTTGAAGTGTGTGTGTGGGTGGCCGAGGCTGCCGTGTTTTGGGAAAGTGTTGGCATGCGTGCCGGAGTCGTCAGGACCTTGGGTTCGAAGACTCATCTAAAAGTGAGGGAACTGGCGGGATGGTCTGAAACTCCCCCAGGGCCCACCAACTATAATAATACTGATTCAACTACTCCTCCCTCTTATTGCAAAAACTCTTTTCAAAGAGAACCTTGCATAAAAAGCTTTTCAGCAAAACTAAGCCGTATGGCCTCTCTTCCTACAAGCCCCAATGCATGAAACATCTGCCTTGAGTAGTGTTAGGGCTTGTGGAGTACCTTATGTACTCACTCTTGCTTAATATGTTGCCACCCAGAAGAGGATTAAGATGACAAAGTGTCGTGCGAGGATGAGGAATAGGTTCAGTCCTACTCCCAGGGATGCTTGAGGGAATGGAGCCGTATCAACACTGTTGTAGCTCTACTCTTATGTATCCAGTGACCCTGTTAAGTCACGATTGAATGTACTGTAAGACAATGCTTGTAAGACCATAATGGTTCTGTAATAAATATTCGTGTATGGACTTCTATACATTTTGTTGTGCGCACCAGCTACTGATCCAGGGATTGGTACGGGAAGCACAAGTGGACCCACGAAAGGCGGATCCTCACAAAGATGGGACTGGACCCTCTGGTTCTTGGTTTCGATTGCTACAAGCTGAAAGATAAAGATGGGGTCCCTCCAAGCCGGCTCCCAGACCCAATGTTAGAAGATTTTCAGCTTGCCAGCAGCCTGACTGACAAGTTTCCAACTGTCGGCCGAGCCCCTCTGGATGATACTCTAGTGATGACTCATGACAGCCATCAGCTTGGGGGTTCCTCTGACGCTCAGGCCGATCACATGGTTGCTGGCCAGGTGATGATCAACCCTGGTAACGAAGAAGACACCTGGGGTGCTGAGAATGTAACCACTGCTAAGGAAGCTCCAACTGCCTCAGCCAAGGACTTCATACGAAGTTGTTTGCCCCCTACACCCGCTTCTCTGCTTCTTGCTCCGCCACCCCCTAGGACGGTGCAAAAGACTAGAGCTCGTTCTTCCTCAGCTGAGCCATCGAGGAAAAGCCAACATAGTCTGCCTGCAGTTCAATTGTGCCAACAGCGCATTGAGCCACCTTTTGCCTCATGCATCAGCTCAATAGCTCAGAATTCTTTGGTGATGTTGCACTAAAGAAGTACCTATCCGTCAACAAGGGACCACTACCAGCTTCTGCGATCGTTGCACTGAGGCAGGCTCTGGATCTAGATAGCCATATCAGCTTGACTGCGATGATTGCTGTGGCGGCCACTGATCAGGAAGCTAATCTGGCGGCCTAAAGGAGGTCCCTCATGTTAGAACAAAACCAAGTTATCAATGTATCCCTCTTGTTTCTTTTGGCGGTCAGTGCCAATGGCTCCTAGCCTTCCTCAGTCTTTTGCCCAGATGTATGATGGCAGTGTCAGTTTGTGGAGTGTCAAGTTGTGGCTTCAATGTACCCCTAGTTTTGTTTGCAGTCTAGTTCCAAGGCAACCTCAGTTGTTTGCCCAGTCAGTTATTATCCCCTCAGCAGATGATGTGTTATCAGTTATCTCCAATGAGTGAAAATCTAAGAATTTTTAGCTGGAATGTGCGCGGTCTAAACAACCCGGCTAGACGTGCAGTGATAAAGGAAATGATCAGCCAGGCCAAACCAACAATTGTTTGCTTGCAAGAGACCAAAATTGCTGTCATGACAGCACAACTGAGGATGGAAACATTGGGCCAGACTCTGGATCAGGCCGAACATCTACCTACTGATGGTACCAGAGGCGGCATCCTGATAGCTTGGAACTCGGTCTACTTTGAAGGATGCGATGTTGTGCTTAAAAACTACTGCATAACCATGACACTTAGGCCAAAGGACTCAGATAAATCCTTCCAGATCACGGCTGTGTATGGACAAACCAATGACGCCTTGAAACATGTCCTCCTTCAAGAAATTTTGTCCTCAAAACCTCAGGCAGGGACCCCATGGATCTGTCTTGGCGATTTTAATATGATATATGAAGCTAGGGACAAAAACAATACCAATCTGAACCGGAGGTTAATGGGAACCTTCAGACACAACCTGGATGAGGCTGAACTTATAGAGATCAGATTACAGGGTCGCAAATTTACATGGAGTAATGAACGAGCAGAGCCTACGCTAGTCCATCTCGACAGGGTGTTCTGCAACTCTGACTGGGAAGTGCTTTACCCGGACTACTCCTTGCACCCACTTTCATTTTCACTCTCAGATCACTGCCCGTTGCTCCTGGATAAACAAAATAGACCATCAAAGCAGCAATTGTTCCGTTTTGAATCTTTCTGGCTCCTAATACCGGGCTTCCAAGACGTAGTACAGCAAGCATGGCAGCAGCCACTACCAGGACGATAGGCCCTTAAGATCCTGCACCACAAACTGCTGAACACAGGAAAGGCCCTGAAGAAATGGAGTTCCAAACTGTTTGGCAGAGCAAGGCTACAGCTAGCGGCAGCATACGAGATCATTAGCCATTTTGATAAGGCTCAGGAACAACGACCACTATCACCGGATGAGCACAGTTTTCGGAAGGATTTAAAAGCACGAATACCTGGGTTAGCTGCCTTAGAATGTGCAAGAAAGAGGCAAGCTTCTCGAGTCACCTGGCTAAGAGAAGGAGACGCATGTACACGCTTCTTCCACCTGAAGATGAACACACGAAGGCAAAAGATTTCATACCACGACTGAAGACATCAACTGGCTCCCTTATGTATTCCCATGAAGATAAAGAAAAGGAATTGCAGAGGCACTTCACTTCTCTTCTGGGAACCAGACAACAAAGACAGTACACGGTTGACTGGACAAGGCTGAACCTCCCCGCCCTTGATGCAACTGTTCTGGACTCGCCTTTTACTGAGGAGGAAATCCTCAATGCTGTCAAGCAACTGCCTCCGGAGAAGTCCCCAGGACCAGAGGGTTTTACTTGTTAGTCAATAATAAAGGAAGATGTGGTTGCAGCCTTTCACAGCTTTCACAGTCAACAGACAGGGCCACTGCACAAGCTAAACACTGCATACATCACCCTCATCCCCAAGAAACAGGAAGCTGAGTGCAGCTGAATATCGTCCAATAAGCCTCATTCACTCTTTTGCCAAATTTATCTCTAAAGGTCTTGATCTGCGATTGACGCCACATATGGGAGACTTAGTGTCTGAGGCTCAAAGTGCCTTCATCAAAGGAAGGGTCATACAAGACAACTTTTTGTATGTTCGCAACCTTGCTCGAACATATCACCAAAAACAGAGGCCCGTGCTCTTGTTCGAACTAGATATCTCTAAAGCTTTTGACTCAGTGTCCTGGGCTTTCCTCTTCGAGCTGATGGTGGCAAGGGGGTTTCCAATCAAGTGGACAAACTGGTTAGCACTGCTGCTCTCCTCCTCCTCCTCATCGGTCCTCCTAAACGGCGCCCCAGGTCCCAAAATCCAACACCAATGAGGGCTGCGCCAGGGTGACCCCCTCTCCCCCTTCTTTTTCATCATAGTTTTTGATACATTGCAACGATTGTTGGATATGGCTACACAAGAAGGTCACCTGACTCCTCTGACAGAGACGGCAGCTAAGCTACGCATCTCTCTGTACACCGTTGATGCGATGATTTTTGCAAACCCGATACAGGCAGACGTCGAGATGATCCTGACCATCATGGAATATTTTGGAGAGGCGACGGGTCTCAAGATGAATCAAGCCAAAAGCTCAGTTTCTCAGATAAGGTGTGAGGTACAGACAGCTGATCAAGCCCTGCAACATTTTGCTGGCCAGAGAACAACCTTCCTGCTGACATATCTGGGGTTGCCGATTGCGCTGGGCAAACTAGGTAGTGGTCAGCTTCAACCTATCAAGGACAAGATGCAGGCCCAACTCGGTGGATGGACAAACAAACTGCTCTCATTTGGTGGGCGTCTGGAACTGGTCCAGACAGTTCTCAGTTTCATCCCGACATACCTTCTCACAGCCATCAAACCCCCAAAAAAATTCCTGCACGAACTAGACAAAATCCGCAGGAAATTGCTATGGGCAGGGAACCAGGAAATGCAAGGAGGGAAGGCTAAAGTCAGCTGGGCTCGAGTGTGTCGACCGATCCAATCAGGAGGGCTGGGTGTAACAAATCTCACTGATTTTGGTCGTTTTTCCGGTTGAGATGGTTGTGGCTGCAGTGGACGAACCCCTCTAAATCATGGATTGGAACAGAACTGCCGCTGGATCAGTTGGACTTGCAGATGTTTGCTGCTGCCACCAGGGTGACACTGCACAATGGGAAAAATGCTGCCTTCTGGACGTCTAGCTAGATAGACGGTCGCTCTCCATCTGCTATGTTCCCATCATTGTCCAGACACAGCGGAAGAAAAAATCGGACCATAGCTGACGCGCTGCATCAGCAGAAGTGGATAAGGGACATCGGCTTCAACCTGAGTACACAATTGATACATGAATATGTACAGTAGTGGGGGCTGATCCAAAGTGTTCCCTACAACCCCATGGACACAACAAATGACATGATAGAGTGGACATGGTCATCAACAGGCACATACTCCGCCGGTGGGCTTACCGTTACCATTTCCAGAGCAGTTTATCAACCCTATTCCCCAAAAGAGTTTGGAGAGTCTGGAGCCCATCGCGCTGCAAGCTATTCCTCTGGCTCCTTCTACAGGATCGAGTTTGGACAGCGCAACGACTAATGTCTAGAGGTTGGGAAATCAATATTTCTGCCCATTGTGTATAAGGAATTTGGAAACCAGCTATCATCTCTTTGTGGATTGTTGAGTCTCAGCGTGGATTTGGGAGTCAGTGGCACAGAGGTTCCGAATTCTGGCTTTGAGACCTTCCAGATGGACGGCATACGACAATAGCTCTGCATGGTTCTACGATCCGGCCAACTTGACCCGAAAAGAAGACACGAAGGGTATGTACTCCCTGATCGTCCTTACATGCTGGACAATTTGGAAAGAGCAAAACGCAAGAATATTTGAAGGAAAGGAAAAGAACATGACCCAATTACTCAATGACCTGGCACAGCAAGCAACCCTCTGGATTGCAGCTGGAGCAAAAGACTTGGAAGCTCTTAATACCTGCCAACCTGTTCTTTTAGACTAGCTCTATCATCTTTGTCACCCCTTCTTCTCTGATAAGTCTGTAATGACACCCATGTACCAATGTCAAAACCTTCTTTTTATATAAAATCACGAGTCCATTCAGACTTTCGAAAAAAATTCTTTGTACACAGTTTTGACCATCAATAGATCCTTCTCATGGCCCATCCTTCCATGAGAACAGTTTAGGTCTTCAAATCAGGCACAAACCTATCCTTCATTTTCATCTCCTTATAGATGGCATGCACCTTCTTCACCTGTTTGGACTTGCTCAGTGTGTCAATAAGCCAGTTATAGTCTGACAACTCAGTTTTGAGTCCAAAACTGCTCATCTTCTCAAATGTCTCCGCGGCCTCCTTGACCTTCCTAGCCCGGGCGTACCTCCGGACGATGAGTCAGATCGTGTCTTTAGAAAGCAAGCCCCGGCAGCGCATGGCCTCCACCAGGCTCCACACCATCCTGAACTGCTTGATCTTGCCAAGAGCCTCAATCAGATTGTGGAAGCCCTCGGACGTGTACCTGAAGCCCTCTTGCCTCTCCGCCCACCTGAAGAAGGCGAGAACTAAATGCCCGCATTGCTCAGGTTCTTGAGCACCTTGGCGACTAGATCAGGTGATGCGGCCGCTCCGAGCGCATCAAGTACAGATGCAATTTTCGGTTCCGGCTGGGTGCACATGATGCGGCACACCCTCACGGCGGCCTCCGACACAGCAGCGCCCGAGCCCTCGATGACAGCATCGACAAGCACCACCATGAACTGTGATGAATCCATACCAGCGAGCTCGTGGGCTGACTCCCGAGCAGCAGTGCAGAGCCCTGAGCCACGCGTTCCGCCGACCACATGGCGCGCGTTGGCGAGCGGCAGGTTGCGCCGTGGCACAGGTGACGTGGAAACCGGATGAGGCATTTCGTCGAACACATCAGAGGCGTTCGAGACGAGCGTGGCGGGCCAGCGTCCAGCTGAGCCGAGCAGACAGGAGGCTGGGCGAGCGAGGTGGCGCATATTCGTATCGAACTGCGGCGAGAAGGACTGCCATAGTTTGAAGGACTGGTGTGCGGGGGCTGAAGAGTGACGAGGCAGTGGAGGAGGCGGCGGGTGTGGCGCGAATGCAGCGGCCGGCGGATGCGCGGGACGGCGCCTCCGGAATCCCAGGAATTCTCGGAGAGCTCCTGTAATACAATCTTTGGTGCAATGGGGCAATCAACAATTCTTAGGCTCTATTTGGATTGAAGGAATTGAAAAACACAGGAATAAGAAAAATATAGGAATTGAAATTGTATATTTTTGCAATCCTATAAAAATTGAAAATATAGGAATTGAGATCAGAAGCTCTTTGACAGCATCATAGGAAAAACAAGGGAACTTGTAACATGAGCAAGGAAAGAAAAAAGAGGTCTAAGCTCATGTTAAATTTCCTACAAAATTTAGCAAAGGAATCCATTCCTATAGAAACTACCCTTTGTTTTTCCTGTGAGCCAAATGGTCATGTAGTAAAAAATCCTTTACAAATCCTATCCTTCAAAATTACTTTGCCATTCCTTCAATCTAAAAGGAGCCTTAACAATTGGATTTGCATGCTACAATCAATGTATTTCTTATTTAACTTCTTCCACCATTCCTCCATCTAGTGTACATGGTTAAATAAAAACATGCAACAACCGTAGGATGCAGATCTAACGGTTGTGAATGCTTAATTGCACGATTGCACCAAAACTTTTACTGCATTGTAGTCATTGTCGTATCTTATGACCTTGCGCCCATAAATGATTTAATAAAGAGTGCGTTTAAATTTGAGGTGTATGAATATGAGAAAAAAATCAAGCAATGGGTAATTAATAACTAATTACTGTCATTAGCAACTAATCATTGTGATTAACCCCTTAACATATTTTATTTGACTATTTTATAATCTATCAATCACAAAATTATTTTATTTAATTTTTTACAACTAACATAATTCTTAAAATTAAACAAGATTAAAAAATCATAAAAGCAGAACCGATGAAACCGGCCGCTATGCACCCGAACGGCTGAAATCGGCTCCTGTTTATAACATTTCATTTAATAAAAGAAACATGTAATTTCGCTCATATGAAATAAATGTTTCTCTCTACGGTCAAATTCAGTGATTTACTTCCCTATACCTCTTTACAAGGCAAATCACAACAACAAACTCTTGATTCAGGGTGGGCAACCGATTTAATCAAAACCGACTAGTTCAGTTCTCGGTTTTTGTGAAATTCGGTTTCCAAGAAATGAAAACCGAAGTAGATCAAAGAAAATGAGAAAGCGGTCCCTCGGTTAATCGGAAAATTTTGGTTTGGTTTCCGAGAAACCTGGAAAACTGAGCTGAGCGCTAGGGGTGGTAATTTGGCGACGATCGGGCGTTCACGGGCCACGGGCGGGAGCGGCATCGGGCGACAATCAGGAGCAGCATCGGGCGTCGTCCAGGAGCAGCGTCGTGTCGTCGAGGTGTTGGGGCGCTGGCTGCATCATAACGCTGGGGCATTGGGGAGATGAAGATGTCAAGCGCAAGGCCAGGGTGAGGCCCACAACATCGTTATGAGGGCGACGGTGGTGGATTCAAGGGTGGCGGCGGTGGATTCGAGGGTGGTAGGGTCTTTGGAGATGGGTATATTAGACTTTTTATTGGGCTGGACCGGTTTTCAAGTTATTGGGTCGGGCTAATTTTTATTTATTTGGATAAAATCCCGTTAACCCGGTTAACTGGTTAAAATATCGAAACCGAAATAAAAATCCGGTTTCAGCTGAATGGAAACGGCTACAGTTTTTGTCGGTTCGGTATTTTCAGTTTCCGGTTATTTTGGGTTCAATTTCGGTTAAATTTGCCCACCCTGACTCTTGATCCGCCACCGCCCGTCACTACAAGTGCATGCAATTCGTCTTACCTTCAGGGAACTTAGCTGTGACCATTTTCTAGATTCTGATTGTTGGATTTGAGAATCACATCCTTGATGCATAGCACAAAAATGATTAAAATTTATCTTTAGATTTAACAAATTCTGCGGACTGAATTATAAAATTATCCTCGAATAGCATAACTAAAGCAACTAAGCATTGGAATATAGCTTCATAAAAAATGGTTAATTAGTAAAGAGGCTTAGTGAAAAGTTCACACACTCTCACCGTAGCAAAGTTCGCTTGGTATTTTTTTTGGGGGGGGGGGGGATGGGGGTGGGGGAGGGGGGCGTCCGCTTATTAGATCTTGTTTTGATATAGGAACATACTCTTCATTTTACGTGGATTGGCATGGATTGTGGTAAAAACTAGTTCATTTTTCATCTCATTCCACTGCTATGTTAGTGGATTCATTAAGCCAAACAGGGTCTTATGTGAAAGTCTATTTTCATTTTTATCAAACAAGTGAGATGGATGATCTTCTCCCATATCGCTATTTGTTGTGCTACTGTTGCTACTCTCCTTCTCAATTCCCTAATAATAATTCGCTTATGTTGCTCCTTGCCTTCAGATTCCCCAGATCATTATGCATCATGGATGCATGGAATCAAGAAAGCGATGATACATGACTTATTTGTATGACTATGACCGTTTTGTACATCTAGAGGCCGCTTGGATCAAAGGAAATTCAAATGAATTTTAAAGGAATTCATTCCTAATAATATTTTTCTACACTGACTGTTTGGAATGGAGGAATTGTGAGTTCCTTTTCTAAGGAAAAGTGAGACTTGCTTCACAAAGCATAGTAAACAAAACATGAGGTTGGAGCTAAATGAAATTTTCCATTGTGTTTGTTCACCGTGTTGTCTGCAAGGTCACAATCCCACAAGCACCCATTTGGTGTACCAGAGGCATAAAGTTAGTTAAAGGCAATAAAAGATAAAGTCATTTTGAGAAGGAAATGAATAATTAAATGACTCAAGGGTCATTATCCTATATAATGATAATAGGGATATTAATTTTTTCAATTCATTGTAATACATTTTTGTTCCTATGTTTTACATTGATGCATTCCAAATAAATTTAGTTTTCTATTCCTCTGTGTCGAAGTGTGCAACCAACACTCCTCCCGGACCTGCTACTGGAGCAGCCCGTGAAGGTTTGTTGTTTTTGGACGGCTAGTCCTTGGAGCTTGCGAGAGAGGCGAAGATGGTGAACACGGGAGATTTTTTGTGGTTCCAGTAGTGGACCTAGGATTTTATGATAGGGTATGCCAAAAAAATTCAAGCAATTTCATAGAAGTATTTATCAATTCAGTATAGAACTATATATTTTGTAGCATAACTTGGTATAAAAATAAATAACACGGTAAATATTAAATTAAATAAATTACAATATAATTAATTCAAATTTAATAATGATAGTTAAAAAATATAATCATGAGATAAACTTGTAATACAACTTGTACCATTTTTGTAGCCATCACTTTCTGAATGAGGTGAATGTATTGATCATATTATCTTTATCCACTTGAAGAAAATATCCAACTCAATAAATATAACCAAACAATCATCCAAAAGACTATCACTCAGCTTATTTGTGCATTAAGAATGTATTGCTCCTTTCGTTGCAAACACTGGTACAACTCATTTGTGTATCCAAAAATAACATACATGTGCAAAGAAGGTCATCTGCTATGTTTGGGCATCCGATCGAGGTGAATAGCCACAGCTAGCGTTGGTCAATGTCTCAACGAGGTGAGTCTATGATGGTGCATATCTTCCTTCCCCCTTCGTAGGCGCTACCTCAGGGACAAGAGGCCAAGCGGTGATTTTCTGCTCACCGCTGCCGGCATCGTATTTATCTTTGCAGAGAAGGCTTTGGCAGTAGGTGTGAAGACGATACGATAATTTTTCGTATCTTCCGACGCCATTTTTGAAAAAATTCGATCAGATTACTATTTTTTGGAAATGAGTTGGAAATCAGAAATTCAAATTTAGAAATCGAAATGAAAACGATTGGAATCGATTTCCGACCGAATTGTCAGAATACCATATTTGTTCAGAAAATATCTGAACAAATTCCGAATTCGTTCTAAAAAGAAAACCTCCCAAGTGGTCCTACCCAGGCATCCCGGCCTAGCCATCCCCACTCGGCCATTCGGGCCTGTCCCTGTTGGTGGCTTTGTCCTGAAGGACCCCGAACCCGATGCGGTGATCTACACCAGTACCCAAAGGACCCCAAAGACGGCAGCGCGGAGGTTGGCTTGCGCACTTCAGAGGAAGGCGGCAACACGGAGGTTTGCTCTCGCGCTCGACGATGATGGCATGCCCGCTTGCAGAGGAAGACGGCGATGGGGCGATGGCGAGGTGTCAAGAGGATGACTACGTAGATCCAGTGGGGGCGGCGTTGTGCGAATAGCCGACGAGGTTGGACAGCAAAGTGGAGCAGAGCCAGTGTTGGACAGCGCATCGCCCCCGGACGCCCCCGTCGCGGGAAGGAGCGAGCCCATGGAGGCTGCCTGGGCGATGGTGAGTTGGCCGATGGAAGATGGAATCATAGATTACAGGGCCAAATAGGGATGGCAAAAAACACCCGCGGGTGCGGGTACCCAGTGGGTTTGACACTCGTTGGGTGCGGGCACGGGTGTATATTTACACTCGTGGGTTTGACCCGCACCCGACCCAACGCATTTCGGGTGCGGGCTTCATTTTTCACCCGCGGGCACCCGAAATGGCAATATAAGCCTAGCTCATTTGCCTCTGGCCACTCTTATTTATTAGTTCCAGCCCACTTGCATCCAACAAACCGGCCCAGCTCAAAAAGAAGCACCAGTGCACCATGCAAGTAACCCTAGTGGCCCAGCTGCCACTGCCCGCCGCCTCGTTTTGCTCATGTCTCACGAGTCATAATCAATCTCCCTGCCTCACTCTGTCTCCCTCCGTCCCTAGTCCCTCACTCTGATTAAGGCAGCTCCTTCGGATCCCGCCGCCAGCACCCTCCGAATGTCGCTGCCAGCGCCCCGTCGCAACCTACCGCTGTCTCCTTGCAGCTCGACGTAGATCTTGCCACGAGCCTCATGATTTGTCCTCTCTCGACGACAAGTCCACGACGTCGGCTGGATTCTGTTGCGGCTTACGGCTTGCTGCCGTCGCTGTGATTCCTTGCTCTCTACCTCTGATTCGAAGCATAGGAGTGCGTGATTCCTGATTTACGATGAGCAATGGCACCTGCGCTACCGTTAGGATTTTAGAAGAAACCTGACTGGTATCCGAAACCCGCCCAAAACCCGTCGGGTGCGGGTTCAGGTGTGAAAATCCACCCGTAGATGTGTGTTGGCATGCGAAAATCCACCCGCGGGTGTTTTCAATTCAGATGGGTTTTAACTTCACCCGACCCGAACCCGACCCATTGCCATCTCTAGGGGCAAGATGACTCCAGAAGGCCACGCTACTGGGATTAGGTCCGGGGCTACTGGACACATGGCGGCACCAGAGCTTCCCTGTGGAGGGATGTAGGTTCGGCCCCACAGGACATGTGGTAGCACCGGAGCTACCCAAACGAGGGAGGCGGGCCCAGTGCTAGGGCATGTGTGTTGCATTCGAAAGACTCCAACTCGGACATAGGAACTCCTTGGTTTTGAGTGCGGTATTAGGGGGTACTCGATACACAGGGTACCGACAATACACTTGCTCAATATTCTTGTCCTCGTGCTTATGCTCAGAATGGCTTTGTTGAGCGAAAACATCGTCATCTACTTGAGACGACACATACACTTCTCATTGCTTCCTCTGTTCCACCTCATTTTTTGGTTGAGGCTGTCTCCACTACCACGTACTTGATTAACATTCAGCCCTCATCCGTTCTTTCCTTTTGAGCATCTTACAGGCAAGACGCCTGATTACACCAACCTTCATCTTTTTGGTTGTGTGTGCTACGTGCTGCTTGCACCTCGTGAGCATAACAAGCTGACTGCTCAGTCGGTTAAGTGTGTTTTCTTAGGGTATAGTTCGGAGCATAAGGGTTATCGTTCTTGGGATCCGATTGGTCGACGGATGAGGATTTCACGGGATGTTGTTTTTGATGAAACACATCCTTTCTATCGTTGTCCTTCTTCTGATGCTTATTTTGTGTCTGAGTTGATCCTATGTCGTTCCTGTTCTTTCCAGATGCTCCCGTTGCTAGTGTACCTCCTTCACACTCTGTGCCGCGTTCGACAGTCTCCCTTCTTCTTCGAAGCCTTGTTCTTTGGTTACCAAGTACACTTTGAAGGCTCCTGTAACACAGGTCTATACTCAACAAGTTGTGCCCCCTTCATATGTGCCATCTTCTTCTGATGAGCCATCTACTCTAGTTGAGTCATCTTCTGATGTTTCAACTTCTCCAGCTCACCCTGCCTCTCCTGATACGCCTTATTCTCCTGAGGGATCATCTCCTTTCTATGATTCTTCTCCTGAGCGGCCTCTTGGACATGGTCATCGTCCTCACCAGCTTCCTGATCGGTACTCTCCTTCTAGCTTTGCTGCAACTGCTCTTCTTGAGCCAGCTACATATCGTGATGTTGTTTCGCATTCGAAATGGCAGCATGCGATGGCCGAGGAGATTGCTGCTCTAGAGTACACCAACACGTGGGAAATTGTGCCCTGCCCCCCACGTGTTTGCCCGATCACCTGTAAGTGGGTCTATAAGGTTAAGACCCGCTCTGATGGTTCACTTGAGTGATATAAGGCTCAATTAGTCGTCGTAGATCCAGCAAGAACATGGTCATGACTATGATGAAACCTTTGCTCTTGTCGCTCACATGACCACTGTTTGCACTCTGCTTGCAGTGGCATCTGTTCGTGACTGGTCCATCTCTCAGCTTGACGTGAAGAATGTCTTTCTTAATGGTGAGCTGCATGAGGAGGTTTATATACAGCCACCACCTGGGTATTCTGTTACTTAGGGCATGGTTTGTCGCCTGGTTTTCTCTTTATGGACTTAAGCAGGCTCCTCGTGCTTGGTTTCAGCATTTTGCGTCTGTGGTCACTGCTGCTGGTTTCTCTACCAGTACTCATGATCCCGCACTTTTTGTGCACACTTTGTGTTGTGGTCGCACTCTCCTTCTTCTCTATGTTGATGATATGATCATCACCGAAGACGATTCTAAGTACATTGCCTTTGTGAAGGCAGCTCAATGAGTAGTTTTTAATGTCTGATCTTGGTCCTCTTCGCTACTTTCTTGGGATTGAGGTTTCCTCCTCTTTTGAGGGAATTTATCTCTCTCAGGGGAATTACATTCAAGATCTTCTTGATTGGGCTTCTCTTACTAATGACCGTATTGTTGAGACTCCCATGGAACTCAATGTCCATCTTCGAGCCACTGATGGTGAGCCTATTGATGATCCTTTCTCGTTACCGTCATATTGTAAGGAGTCTCGTGTACCTTGGTGTCACTCGTCCTAATATCTCACACTCTGTTCACATTCTGAGTCAGTTTGTTTTGGCTCCCACTCAGGTTCACTATAGTCACTTGCTTCGTGTCTTGCTTTATCTTCATGGGACTATCTCCAGACACTTGTTCTTTCCATGCTCTAGCTCTTTACAGCTCAAAGCATATTCTGATGCTACTTGGGCTAGTGATCCCTCTGATCGTTGATCTTTTTCTTTCTATTGTGTTTTTCTTAGTTGTTCCCTCATTTCTTGGAAGACTAAGAAGCAGGTAGTTGTTTCACGTTTGAGTGCAGAGGCTGAGTTGTGTGCTATGCCTCTTGTGCATGCAGAGGTTACTTGGTTGCGGTGGTTGCTTGAAGATTTTGGTCTTTCTGTTTCTATGTCGACTCCTCTTTTTTCTGACAATACATGTGCTATCAGTATTGCCCATGATTCGGTCAAGCATGAGCTTACCAAGCATGTTAGTGTTGATGCTTCTTATACACGAACACATGTATATGATGACATTGTTGATCTTCAGTATGTGCCTTCAGAGCTTTAGCTGTCTGACTTTTTCATGAAGGCACAAACCCGAGCTCAACATGGCTTTTATCTCTCCAAACTCAGTGTTCATGATGCACCTTGACTTTGAGGGGGGTGTTAGAGATATAGGTTTTTTTTGTATTTTCCCTTTTGCATAAGGGCTTTTTCGCATATTTGTAATCCCTTGTACCTCTATTTATTGTGGCCTTTGGCCCTCATAATAATACAAGCGATATATTCATAACAGCAGCCGCATGAAAAAATTTGATACATTGAGTGCCTAGTTGTGTCCAACATATTGTATACCTTTGCTTATAATAATCTCTTTTGTAATTCAAAAGCTTGAGAATATGCCGTTTTAGGATTCTTCTAAAAAATTCCTCCTGTATAAATAGATCTCTTTTTTCTTCAAGCTTGTCCAGTATTATTAAGCCTTGTTCACAATCTTTTATTATCCTTGTTAGATTAGCAGTAGATTTACTCCACCTTTTGAGCTCTCTCAACAGTTTTATTTTATATCTTGATAGCAACGTTACTGGACTAATACCCTTTGTTCCAGACGTTTTCAATGATCTAAAAAAGCCCAACAATTCTAGGAAGTAATTTCAAATCTAAACACCTTTTCTTTTGGGATACTTGTGCTCATTTTGATGAAGCATGGAGTAGGTTCAGAAATGGTTTTCCCCAAAGGAATCATAGGCGTGTTGGGGTAGGAAACACACCATTTTGGGGTTGTAAAACATCAGTCTAATTGTTGGAGGAGTGGATTGGATTGCATATTACTCCATATAAACTTTCTTCCTTTGAGGGGGGGGGGGGGTCTTAATCAACCCTATGTAACTAATGATGTCATTAAATAAGAACAAATCACTGAGGTTCCCTCCTGCGCTGTTTCTGTTTTCAGAAGACCTATAAAAATTGAAGTCACCAAGGAACATCCATACAACCCCTTCCTCGATTTCCAAAGAGTACAACCCGTCAATAAATTCATTTCTTCATCACCCTAACATGGACCGTATATAATTTTTTTTGAAGCTGGGCACTGTGCTCCTCTATTGCACAATTCCAGAAAAACACACGAATATGACAATGATAAACACAGGCAGAAGAACAGGATAAGAATATTCACATATCGATTTGAAGCCGGATGAACCGCTGTAGATGTGACGACGATTTGTTGCTGCAAATGTTAGTGGTGACATTGGGCAGCAGTGCCCGATCACGATAGTAGGCGACCCATGATGAAGAACGCGAGTAGCGTGTAATGCATCTCAAAAATCTTATTCACACTCTCTCGGTGCAAGATTGCAAGGGAGAGCGGTTTTGAAGACCTGCTCTCCCAATTGTCGATGCACGTCGGCACTCGAAATGGAGTAGACTAGATGGCGACGCAAAGAACATGAACGTGGATTTTTCTGATCTGATCGTGGGATAATTTCCCCTACCCCGCACGCCCGCTAGTTATAGATCCCTGAGAGGCGGTTCGGTTGTGATCCGGAGGATCCACATCTGATAGGATCTTGGTTCCTGATCTTTCAATGAGAATAGGAGGGTTCGATTTGTGGAGGAGAAGACGTTGGCGATCCGACTACACCGTCCCCAAGACGATGCGCCTTAGCGATCGGTACACCGACTCCGAAGTTGTATTGATCTTGCTGGCGCACAATCAACCTGACCACAAGGGCCTTTGTTCCTGCAAGCAATCGAAGAACACGCAAGAACAAGAAGAACAAGCACTTATCTGTTGAATCAATCTAAAGTGGGGTTCTGGATACAAGTAGACGGGCGATCTAGTCGACACGCGCGTGTACAAGGAAGCAGCAGAAGCTAACTTACGAATAAACAAAAACCCACCAGCTAATGAGGGCGGCTGCTACTATTTATTACCTCCCTAGGGTCGTGAGAAACCCTAATCACGAGTCCCTAATGGACTCCAAACGATACATGGGCCACGGGCCCAATTTTGGTGATGCAGCACCCTGGACTGAAAAAGGTCTTGGTATTAAAATAACTATTGCGGCCGACTCCGAATAGATATGGACATGAGTCCAGATCCGTTTGAAAGTAGACTTGATAATCTTTCCAGGAAGTACTTGAACGCCCAGATCGGAGTCCGTATGAAATCGTGGTGGCCGTCACAAGTTGGTGCTGTTCTGCTGTCCAAATCCCGTCCGTGCGAATTCCCTTCCCATTGGCTCCTCTCCATTGTTCCTAAGCAAAACAAGAAAGCACGTAGTTCCACGGTCTAGATAAGATGGACATAAGGCCAAGAACGAGTCCACCTCATAGTTTAGTTGACGTGCACGAGCGCGAGTGATCGGACCAGAAACCGGTAGCTGAGTTGGTGTGGATGTATCGAGGGTGTTGATGTCCTCATCATCCTCCCCTTCTTGCATTTGAGTCGTCCGCGACTCAAGCTCATCTTCTTCTCCCAAATATGGCTTCAAATCTGCAATGTTAAATGTGGGACTAACCCCAAAATTCGCAGGCAACTCGAGTTTATATGCATTATCATTAATTCTTTCTAACACTTTGAATGGACCATCAGCTCGAGGTAACAATTTAGACTTTCTCAAATCAGGAAACCTATCCTTTCGCAAATGTAACCAAACTAAATCACCAGGTTCAAAAGTGATAGTTTTCTTTCCCCTACTACCAGCAAGTTTTATACTTGGCATTCATGCACTCTATATTCTTCTTAGTGGTTTCATGCAATTTTAAGATCAATTCGGCACGATGTTTAGCATCAAAATTCACTCGTTCCATTGAAGGAAGAGGTAATAAATCAATAGGAGCACGGGGTACAAATCCATAAACAATCTCAAAAGGGCATTTCTTAGTACTAGAATGTAGGGAACGATTATAAGCAAACTCAACATGAGGCAAACACTCTTCCCACATTTTTATATTCTTTTTCAAAACAGCCCTAAGCATGGTAGATAAACTTCTATTCACAACTTCAGTTTGACCATCAGTTTGGGGCTGATAAGTAGTTGAAAATAAAAGCTTAGTCCCCAATTTTGCCCATAACGTTCTCCAAAAATGGCTAAGAAACTTAGCATCACGATCTGAAACTATTGTGTTTGGCACACCATGCAATCTAACAATATCTCGGAAAAACAAATCAGCAACATGTGTAGCATCATCACTTTTACGACAAGGTATGAAGTGTGCCATTTTAGAAAATCTATCCACAACAACAAAGATGCTATCCCTCCCCTTCTTTGTTCTAGGCAGTCCTAAAACAAAGTCCATAGAAATATCCTCCCAAGGCATGCTAGGAACAGGAAGAGGCATGTACAAACCATGTGGATTAAGTCGTGACTTAGCTTTTTGACATGTCGTGCAGCGAGCAACAAAGCGCTCCACGTCTCGCCTCATCCTTGGCCAAAAGAAATGTCCAGCAAGTATGTCCTCCGTCTTTTTCACTTCAAAGTGCCCCATCAGCCCGCCTCCATGCGCTTCTTGTAAAACAACAAACGAACGGAGCTAGCTGGAATGCATAACTTGTTAGCTCTAAACACATAGCCATCATTGAGGACAAATTTATTCAATGTTTTTCCGTCTTTACATTTCAGCAATACATCTTTGAAATCAGCATCATGTTCATATTGATCTTTAATCGTTTCTAATCCAAAAATTTTAAAGCCAAGTTGAGATAGAAGAGTATAACGTCTAGATAAAACATCAGCAATAACATTATCCTTTCCCTTTTTGTGTTTAATGACATAAGGAAAAGACTCAATAAATTCCATCCACTTAGCATGCCTACGATTTAGTTTCCCTTGACTCCTAATATGCTTTAGTGATTCATGATCAGAATGGATAACAAATTCTTTGGGCCACAAATAATGCTGCCATGTTTCTAAAGTTCGTACAAGAGCATATAATTCCTTATCATAGGTAGAATAATTTAGAACAGGCCCACTCATTTTCTCACTAAAATATGCAACAGGTTTTCCTTCTTGTAACAAAACACCACCCAATCCAATCCCACTAGCATCACATTCAAGCTCAAAAGTCTTAGAAAAATCAGGAAGTTGGAGAAGAGGTGCATGCGTCAACTTATCTTTCAGTATGGTAAAGGCGTTATCTTGTGTTGTGCCCCAAGAAAAAGGCACCCCCTTCGTCATAAGGTCATTCAATGGAGCAGCAATGGTTCTGAAATCCTTCACAAAGCGATGATAGAACCCAGCCAGCCCTAGAAAGCTCCGCACCTGTGTGATGGTCTTTGGTACAGGCCACCCCTGAATAGCCTCTACCTTGGCTTGATCAACTTCAATTCCCTGTGGAGTAACAACATAGCCAAGGAAAGAGACTCGATCCGTGCAAAAGGTGCACTTCTCAAGATTACCAAATAATCGTGCCTCACGCAAAGCATTAAAAACAGCACGTAAGTGATCAAGATGTTCATCCATGGATTTGCTATAAATCAATATATCATCAAAATACACAACAACAAATTTTCCAATGAATGCACGCAAAACCTCGTTCATTAATCTCATGAAGGTGCTAGGTGCATTAGTTAACCCAAAAGGCATGACTAACCACTCATATAAACCGAACTTAGTTTTGAAAGCAGTTTTCCATTCATCTCCTAGTTTCATGCGAATTTGGTGATAACCACTACGCAAATCAACTTTTGAGAACACAACAGCACCACTCAATTCATCAAGCATATCATCTAAGCGTGGAATAGGATGACAATATCGAATGGTTATATTGTTGATTGCTCTACAATCCACACACATACGCCATGATCCATCCTTTTTAGGTACTAGAATAACTGGAACAACACAAGGACTAAGAGACTCACGTACATAACCTTTGTCAAGTAGTTCTTGTACTTGGCGCTGAATCTCCTTTGTTTCTTCTGGATTTGTCCTATATGGTGCACGGTTGGGCAATGAAGCACCGGGAATGAGGTCAATCTGGTGCTCAATCCCTCGAAGTGGTGGTAGTCCTGGTGGTATTTCACCTGGAAACACATCAGAATATTCTTGCAAAATGTTAGCAACAGCAGGAGGCAAAGAATGTTGCACATCGTAAAGGGAAATCAAAGCATCTTTGCATACCAAGGCATAGGCAACAAACGGGTAACATTATTGTAATCTTTATAAGCAAGTATGTCCTGAATTTCACGGTTTAAACCACCCAAAAATCTAGCCATAGCTGGTTCCTCATCCTCGTCTAAATTACAACGCAACATACCCATTTGTAATTCCTGAAAATACTCTTCTACACTTTTAGCTCCCTGTCTCAATTGTTGTAACTTATTTAACAGATCACGTGCATAGTAAGAAGGAACAAGTCTAGCCCGCATGAGCCATTTCAAAGCATCCCAAGTTTGTGGTATGTTATTAGGATTTTTCTTGCCATGTTCTATCCACCAAACAGAAGCAAAATCAGTAAATTCACTAGTGGCTGCTCTAACTCTTGCGTTTTCAGGAAACTTATGACATGCAATTTTTTGATCAACAGAAATCTCCCAAGTAATATATGCATCAGGGTCATATTTACCATCAAAATGAGGTATCTTAAATTTGATCTTGTTAAAAGTATCTTCATGATCGCGTACCTCACGCCGACGATGTCCACCTATGCCTTGACGGTTGCGTTGTAGCCGGCGCTGTGGCCTAGCTTCCTCATCTTCCCCAATCTCCGTATCTACAGAATAGTCATCTTCATTGTCACGTACAATACTAGGAGCATTGCTCACCTGTCCATCTGCGCTGCGTCCACGATCCCTCTCCTCAAGGCGCTGCAGGATGGCTCCAATAGAGGTGTTCAATGTTTGAATGGAACTCTCCAACGTGCTGATTTTGGTGTTGTTGTCGATCTGCATATTTTCCAATTGACCAAGGCGGTCACTGGTAACTCGAAAATCCTCATCAAGCGCTTCTGTGTGTAGCCGCACTTGGCGTTCGAAGTGTTGTATAATTCCCCGTGTGCGAGGTGAATGCACGTCTTCAGTTGTATTTGCTCCTCCTGCCATGGTTAGTAGAAAAAAAGTCCAATATGAAAGGGTAACGTTATCCCTAGCTACAAAGGTGCTGGTGGAGATAACTCGCTCACTCTCAACCTGTTCAATCAAGCTCTTACCTGTTCTTACAAAGCTCAGCAAGAAGGTGATGGCAACCAGCAAGTAATGAACAACTTCAAGAGCAGGTGTCAATCTATGGCTTTAGGTGGTTGAACTAGCACAAGGAGCAAACTTTCACCACGTTAATCACAACAAGCTGAATAAATATTCTACGACAGTACTGTGCTGATCTTAGTCTAGACCGTACTAGAGACGCGAGCCGAGACACCAATGTCATCACCAAAAACACCCCAAACAACAATCTGATTTTTTTATTTTTTTTCGTTTTTTTTTGTTGGGGTGGTCACCCAAACTCTCTCTAGATGGAATCAGGAGACCCTAGAACAAAATTTGCACATGCGGCTTTTGATCTTGCACTTGCCTTTTTTTTCTTCTCTAATTGCTTGTGGCTTTTGTGCGGCTTTTGATTTTGCACTTGCCTTTTTTTTTCTTCTCTAATTGCTTGTGGCTTTTGTGCGGCTTTTGATTTTGCACTTGCCTTTTTCTTGTTGTCAAACTCAAATTACTAATCTGACTCAAACTCGAAGTAGCAATCTGATTCGAACTCGAACTAGTAATCAGACTCAAACTCGAAGTAGCAATCCGACTCAAACTCGAACTAGCAATCTGATTTGAACTCGTAATCTGACTCAAACTCGAACTAGCAATCCGACTCAAACTCAAAGTAGAAATATGATTTGAACTTGTAATCCGACTCAAACTCGAACTAGTAATCTGACTCAAACTCGAAGTAGCAATCTGATTCAAACTCAAACTAGTAATCCGACTCAAACTCGAACTACGAATCTGACTCGAACTAGGTGACCGAATGTGACACGAACTCGAAACTCTAGTGGTGCAAAACTAAAGACCAGCAACTTGACTCGTCGAAGCAACCGTGAACTCAACAAGTCTTGACTAAGTGGAGAATGTAAAAGGCACAATGGTCTAGGAATAATGGAAAAAAACAGATCTGGTATTTTTTTGGGCTTTTTCTGGACTATAGGATGATAACAGCGGAAAGAAAAGTAATGGTAGCACTCTCACCGATTAACCTTGCTCTGATTATCACTTGATAGGATCTTGGTTCCTGATCTTTCGATGAGAATAGGAGGGTTCGATTTGTGGAGGAGAAGACGTTGGCGATCCGACTACACCGTCCCCAAGACGATGCGCCTTAGCGATCGGTACACCGACTCCGAAGTTGTATTGATCTTGCTGGCGCACAATCAACCTGACCACGAGGGCCTTTGTTCCTGCAAGCAATCGAAGAACACGCAAGAACAAGAAGAACAAGCACTTATCTGTTGAATCAATCTAAAGTGGGGTTCTGGATACAAGTAGACGGGCGATCTAGTCGACACGACCAGCTAATGAGGGCGGCTGCTACTATTTATTACCTCCCTAGGGTCGTGAGAAACCCTAATCACGAGTCCCTAATGGACTCCAAACGATACATGGGCCATGGGCCCAATTTTGGTGATGCAGCACCCTGGACAGAAAAAGGTCTTGGTATTAAAATAACTATTGCGGCCGACTCCGAATAGATATGGATATGAGGCCAGATCCGTTTGAAAGTAGACTTGATAATTTTTCCAGGAAGTACTTGAACGCCCAGATCGGAGTCCGTATGAAATCGTGGTGGCCGTCACAAGTTGGTTCTGTTCTGCTGTCCAAATCCCGTCCGCGCGAATTCCCTTCCCATTGGCTCCTCTCCATTGTTCCTAAGCAAAACAAGAAAGCACGTAGTTCCACGGTCTAGATAAGATGGACATAAGGCCAAGAACGAGTTCACCTCATAGTTTAGTTGACGTGCACGAGCGCGAGTGATCGGACCAGAAACCGGTAGCTGAGTTGGTGTGGATGTATCGAGGGTGTTGATGTCCTCATCAACATCTGAACCTCGGCAGTTGTAGCGCATCACTATCCAACTTGGGCTCCATCTCGGAAGCCTAAAATTTGGAAGCCCAAACGCCCAATTAAATTTTCAACAGTAAAAATAAAATTTGGGCTCTACTCGAGGCTCAAATTCACACGAACACATGCACACACACACGCACGTGTGGGGCGGTGCGGGCGTGGTGTGGCGAGCGAGCGTGGAGAAGGGGAGCGTGCGTGAGCCACCCCTCTCCTCTCCTCTTCTCTCTCACTTAGAGAGTGGAAGAACAAACTCACTTATATGTAGGAGTTGCTATCCTCTAACATCCCATGTGAGACTAAACACTTAGCACCACGCTCTCTTGCCCAAATGAGCCTTTGAGATCTATTGAAATTATTTCTAAATTTCTCATGGGCCTTGCCCAAAAATTCCAAGAACCCCCCACCAGATCTCACAGCCACGAGAAGAGAGATCACTCTTGTTCCTTTTTTATATTACTAGTTGTTGGTACCTGGCATATCGGGTACCCTCGCGCACTAGAGCCGCCTAGGTCCCCACTTTCCAGCAGAGGTTGGGACCGAAGGCGCCACGTGTCCAGCAGGTAAGGATCCCTCCCTCTCGGAAGGTAGGGTTCCGGTGCTGCCACATGGTCCGAAGCATCAGACAGGCCACCTCCTGTATGGGCGAGCTTCGACACCACGATGTGTCCTGCAGCCCTAGGGTCCCCGCACCACTCAAGAACGGGCTCCGGGGCTGCCACGTGGTTCGTAATATGGGACTCGACCTCCTTCGCGAAGGTGAGCTTCTGAGCTGCCACGTGGTCCGTAAGACAGGACTCGGCCTCCTCCGCGGATCCCGAGCTGCCACGTGGTCCGCAAGGCGGGACCTGGCCTCCTCCACATCAATGAGCTCCCCGGCTGCCATGTGGTCAGTCCACTTGCCCTGGACGGAGAGTGCGGAAGTTAAGAGTGCGGTGCGCCTTGTCCTCGTCAAGCTTTGAAGATACGCGACTTCCCCAGACACATGGCGCGACGCACGCCTAATGTCAGGTACCTCTACGACCTATCACATCTCACTGAAGACGTCGCAGGCCTATCCCACTCCGCCAAGTGGGTAGCTTATAGCGAAAAAGACAGTTAGTAGGGACATCCCCTGCCAATGTTAGCAACGGCGTATGGGCTACTGACAACTCAGGCGGCAAGACGACGAGTCTTCAAAGCCGCAGTCAGAGGAAGCTTATGCGAGAAGCCTTAGATATTTAGGATAAGATCACTCTCGGACCATCTGTTGGGCCCTGAGACCCCACTTGTAAGGCATTCAGCCTTGTCTATGAAAGGACCGAACCGCCATTGTTACCAGATAGATCAAAAAAAAATCCACAGACCACACACGCATACACACACACTAAGCAATACCATCCATCGTGGAGTAGGGTGTTACGCTCCTTGCGGACCGAACCACGTAAAAACTACTGTCTCATACTCTCTCATCCACTAGAACACTTGATTGAGGCCTAAGCCCCGCCGAACAAGAACCTCCGCGGCTGCTCCTTAGCAGATCTAGGGGAAGTGTCGCATTAACACTTTGACATTTGGCGCTCCAGGTAGGGGCTTTTTCCCTCAAAAAAGTGGTAGCGCTTTCACCATCATGGTGTTCATCAGGCCCGTGGAAGGCGGATTTCGCGGCCGACGTCCGGTGACCAGATCCGTCGCTCGGGCAGCGATCTCTAGTCCATCACGCCCCTGTGCAGCTACAGCTGGCCAAGATAGCACGTCGGGACACCACCCGGCTCAGTCGGCTCCCCCAGCGCCACCTACAGCAAGCCCGAAGAGCGCACTGGCAGCGGCCAGGGCTCTTCTCCACCACCCACCATCGCTAAACGCTTTCCAGGGAGTGGTTCAGCAGTGGATCCAAGACATCAACCACTTCGTCGTCGCGGCCATCAACTCTTCCAACAGAGGGAGACTGTCGCTATCACGCACGCCGTCCATTGATCATCGCACTGCCGACTCCAGATCTACCAGGCCTACCAGCGCTGGCAAGATACCAACAGAGGACCTGAGGGATGATCTTGACCGTCGTCAAGCTCAGTTAGATGGTCACGTCATCATTGAGCAATAGCGGGAGAGACAACGCAACCTCGATGCCGAATACAGGCCTCTAGGGCCTGAGCAGGAGGAGTCCTCCGTCTGAGGAGCACCTCAGGTAAACCCTCCATTGCCGCCATTGGACCAAGACAACGTTGGGTCGAATGCACCCCTGCACTGCCCTGTACATCAGGTTCTGCAGCAGTACTTGCAGTAGCAGCAGGTCCCACAGCAGCCACAAGTGGCGTAGCAAACCCCCCTGGCGTATGTTGTCTCGTACGCCTCTCCGGTGGATCCCGTCGGAGGGTGCTTGGCCTTGGCACCATACCTCCGACTGGCGACGTGGCCGTACAATTTCCAGCTACACCTGCTGGAAAGGTTTGATGGGAGCGTCAACCCTGCAAAGCTCCTTCAGATCTACACCACGACGCTCCTAGCTGCAGGAGCAGAAGAGCCAGTCCTGGCGAACTACTTCCCCGTCGCTCTGGTCGGCTCAGCCTGGTCATGGATGATGAACCTGCCCGAGGGTCCATAACCTCTGTGGATGAGCTTTGCCGACAGTTCATGGCAAACTTTGACAGCTCCTACACGTGGCCCAACATCAAGCTCGACCTCCACGCCGTACGCCAGCAACCCAAGGAGACGCTTAGGTGACTCATCCAACGCTTCTCCCAGGTACGCAACTCCATCCCCAACATCCCGAATGGTTTTGTCATAGTACCATTCTGGCAGGGAGTGCGTGACAGGAAGATGCTCGAGAAGCTGGCCACGCACAATGTCTCTGAGCTCTTCTCCATCGCCGATCGGTGTGGCCGCGTGGCTGAGAGCTGTGACTGGTACACCCAGACCGCCTTGGAGCGGGCAGGGTCAGCCAGACCGGCGACAGTGTTGTTGCCCCTGGTAGCGGCAAGAAGAAGAACTAGAGCGGCGGCCAGAACAAGCCGCTCCATGGGTCTCCTGTTGTCGCAACAGTGGTGCCAACCGGTGGGCGAAAACGCTGACGCTCCAACAAGCGCCCACGTCAGCCACCTGCCCAGTGCACAAGACTCGCGACCACACTGCGAGCGAGTGCTGGTAGATCAAGAGATGCGTCGAACGCTACAAAGAGCAGGCGCAGTAGTACCCAGACGACGCCCCCTTCCACCAGAGGGAGGGCAAGCAGAAGGTCGACGATGATAAGGAGATGGAGTACCAGAAGCAAGAGCGAGCCATCAAAGTGGTCCACCAAGATGAGGACTCTGATTCCAGCAGCGACCACGAGCGTCGCAAGAGACTCCACGTCATCTTCGGAGGGTCTTGGGATCTAGCGTCCCGGAACGCGGTCAAGACCCTCTGTTGCGCAGTGGCTTGAGTAGCTCCTGCCCCCACTCCAGCGCGGCACCACCAGTGGAAGGAGACGCTGATCAGCTTCAACGCCTCCGACTGCCCCGAGAACATGGCTGGGGCAGGGACTCTACCTCTCCTGGTCGCCCCCACTACTGCCAACATCAAACTCCACTACGTCTTGATAATGGTAGGGCCGACCTCAACCTCAGCCGTGCAGCCTTCGAGCAGCTACAGGTCCTGGTGTCCAAGATCACCCCCTCGTGCCCATTCTCGGGGGTGGGAACAGGGAGCATCATCCCATACGGCAACATCTATCTCCGGATGACCTTCGAAACACCTGACAACTACAGGTTGGAGAGCATCCTCTTCGACATCGCTGATGTCAACCTCCCCTTCAACACCATCATCGGCAGACCCGCCCTATACCTATTCATGGCCGTAGCCCACTACGGCTACCTCGTCCTGAAGATGCTAATCCCCTCTGACATCCTTAGGATCTACGGAGATTGCACCGCTGCGTTGTTAGCCTTGGAGCATCTCCAAGCCCTCTCAGCAGACCCGACACCTGTCACGGGCGGTGTTGGACCAAGTCGGCCTCCGCCGAGCTCACGACAGCGCGGAGCACCCGCTGCGCCCCGGCTGCATCCCTCCGGTAGCACCGAACCCCTGTCAAAGCTGCCAAGCTCAGTCCCAGCTCTGCTCAGACCACTCGCAAGACAGGCGGTCAAGGTAGGAAGTAGGGACACTCGCTCATCGCCCCTCTAGTAGCTGCAGACAATAAGGTTGCCCGCAACTGTCATAGCTACCCTTAGAGCCGTGGGCACCCCTATTGTAAATATTTAGCTTAGTAGAACAGTGTAAAGGTTTTCATAGGACCTAGGAGCAGCACTAAGGACAACTGAGCACCGAGAGGGTCAGGTCCAAGTGTGCAGTCAGCTTAGCTTGGTTCCGAACCCTAAGCCTTTGTACCCTGCCTCACTCATCATCTGGATGCAAGCCGTTGCCCTATTTTGTAAAAGCTATCTCCCCCTATGAACTCCATAAAGAATCACTTTTTTACTTCATGATTTCTTAAAAACATTGTTCATTTATTTATACATTAATTTTGTGAACATGCCATACTAGACTCGTGTATTGCATATTACCTTTATATGCGTGGTTGTACGCCATGTAACTCACCCATGCAGGAGTCATGCAGTCCTGATGTAGGCGGGTCTGCTTGAGGTACCTGAAGTGTAGGAGGGGTTCTTTCAGCTACTCTCATCATCAGGGTCCCATTGCGCCAGAAGCTTTTAAGGAAAGGGCTGTGCCGAGCAGGAGGTCCAGGGGGTGTAAATTGCTTAGCCTGGTCCCGTAACCTAAGCATGCACACCCTGTCTCCCAGTGGTATGGCCAAGTACTGGAGCTAGAAAGCTCAGACCTTGAGGACGGTGGGAGCCGGACCCCAAAGAACCAACGCATCGAATTACCCAACCCCGTTCGTCGGTCCAAGACATAACACATGACAAAGATAAGGAAGAGGAACATGAAAACCAGTGATTAGACTAGTACACCCTCTTTCTATCATATGTGCAGGACAACCAGCTCCGACATCTCACAAGGGGCCTACCATCGACGTCCCAGCACGTCGACGACAACAACAAGTACAGACAAATGAGTAAACTCTCCTGTGTCGCTCTTATTGCTAACAGGGTCCTCTTGTGATAACCTGTAAACCAGGGGCCTGCCATCGATGTCTCCACGATGATGGTGGGCGACGTCGGAGCATCCAGCTCCGGCACCTCCCAAGGGGTCCGTCGTCGACATCTCCCCACGATGATGGGTGACTCCGGAGCATCAAGCTCCGGCACCCCCCAAGGGGCCTACTGCTGATGTATCTACGAAGATGGCGGATGATGCCGGAGCATCCAACTCTGGCACCTCGCAAGGGGCTTGTCATCGATGTCTCCACGACGATGGTGGGTGACACGAGAGCATCCAGCTCTGGCACCTCCCAAGGGGCCTGCCATCGATGTCTTCACGACGATATTTGGGGGCACCAGAGCATCCAACTCCGGCACCTTGCAAGGGGCCTGCCATCGACGTCCCAGCATGTAAACGACAGCAACAAGCACAGATAAATAAGTAAACTCTCTTGTCTCGCTCTTGTTGCTAATAGGGTTCTCTTGTGATAACCTATAAACCAGGGGCCTGCTCGCGACGTCTGCACGACGATGGTGGGCGATGCCAGAGCATCCAGCTCCGGCACCTCCCAAGGGGCCTGCCATCGATGTCTCCACGATGATGGTGGGCGACACTGGAGCATCCAGCTCCGGCACCACCCAAGTGGCCTACTGTCGACATATCTATGAAGATGGCTGACGACGCTGGAGCATTTAGCTCTGGCACCTCGCAAGGGGCCTGTCGTCGATATCTCCACGACGATGGTGGGTGATGTCGGAGCATCCAGCTCCGACACCTCTCAAGGACCCTGCCGTCGATGTCTCCACGACAATGGTGGGCGATGCCAGAGCATCCAGCTCCAGCACCTTGCAAGGGGCATGCCGTCGACATCCCAGCACGTCTACGACAGCAACAAGCGTGGATAAATGAGTAAACTCTCTTGCCTTGCTCTTGTTGTTAATATGGTTCTCTTGTGATAACGTGTAAACTAGGGGCCTGCCATTAACGTCTCCACGATGATGGTGGGCGACGCCAGAGCATCTATCTCTGGCACCACCGAAGGGGCCTGCCGTCAATGTATTTATGAAGATGGTGGACAACGCTAGAGCATCCAGCTTCGGCACCTCGCACAGGGCCTGCAATCGACGTCTCCACGACGATAGTGGGTCAGCCGGAGCATCCAACTCTGGCACCTTTCAAGGGGCCTGCCATGAACATCCAAGCACGTCAACAAGATCAACAAGTGCGGTTAAATGAGTAAACTCTCCTGCCTCACTCTTGTTGCTAACAAGGTTCTCCTGTGATAATCTGTAAACCAGGGGTCTGCCGTCGACATCTCCAGGACGATAGTGGGTGATGTTGGAGCATCCAGCTCCAGCACCTCCCAAGGGGCCCGCTGTCGACGTCTCCACGATGATCGTGGGAGACGCCAGAGCATCCAGCTTCGGCACCACCCAAGGGGCATGCCGTTGACGTATCTATGAAGATGGCAGACGATGCCGGAGCATCTTGCTCCGGCACCTCCCAAGGGGCCTACCGCTGATGTCTTCACGATGATTGTGGGCGATGCCGGAGCATCCAACTCCGGCACCTTGCAAGGAGCCTGCCAGCGATGTCCCAGCACGTCAACGACATCAACAAGTGCAGATAAATGAGTAAACTCTCCTGTCTCACTCTTGTTGCCAACAGGGTTCTCTTGTAATAACCTATAAACCAGGGGCCTGTTGTCGATGTCTCGACGATGATGGTGGGCGACGCCAGAGCATCCAACTCCGGCACCTCCCAAGGGGCCTGCCGTTGATGTCTCCACGATGATGGCGGGCGACTTCGGAGCATCCAGCTATGGCACCACCCAAGGGGCCTGCCGTCGACGTATCTATGAAGATGATGGACGACACCAGAGCATCCAGCTCTGACACCTCACAAGGGGCCTGCCGTCGATGTCTCCACGAGGATGGTCGGCGACGCCAGAGCATCCAACTCCTGCACCTCCCAAGGACCCTTTCATGGATGTCTCCATGACGATGGTGGGCGACGTCAGAGCATCCAGCTCCGGCACTTCGCAAGGGTCTTGCCGTCGATATCCCAACTCGCCAACGACAACAACAAGTACAAATAAATCAGTAAACTATCCTGCCTCGCTCTTGTTGCTAACAGGGTTCTCTTGTGATAACCTGTAAACCAGGGGCCTGCCGTCGATGTCTCCACGACGATGGTGGGCGACGCCGGAGCATCCAACTCTGGCACCTCCCAAGGGGCCTGTCGTCGACGTCTCCACGACAATGGTGGGCGACGCCGAAGCATCCACCTCTGGCAACACCAAAGGATCCTGCAGTCGATGTATCGACGAAGATGGTGAACGATGTTGGAGCATCCAGCTCCGGCACCTCACAAGGGGCCTGTCGTCGATGTCTCCACGACGATGGTGGGCGACGCCGGAGCATCTAGCTCTGGCACCTCCCAAGGGGTCTGTCGTCGACGTCTCAGCATGACAGCGACAACAACAAGCGCGAATAAATGAGTAAACTCTCCTGCCTCGCTCTTGTTGTTAACAGGGTTCTCTTATGACAACCTGTAAACCAGGGGCCTGCCGTCGACATCTCCACGACGATGGTGGGCGACGTCGGAGCATCCAGCTCTGGCACCTCCCAAGAGGCCTGCTGTCAACATCTCCACGACGATGGTGGGCGACGCCGGAGCATCCAGCTCCAGCACCACCCAAGGGGTCTACCGTCAACGCTGTTGTGAAGATTGTGGGCGACGCTGAAGCAATCAGCTCCAACTCCCCTACTCTGCTATGGGCCCATCAAAGATATCCTGCGATCAAGTGGTAGATGTGCCCAGCCAACTAGCCACATGTACCAAGGGGCCTCTAGGGGGGTTCCATAAGCAGAGAGTCAACAGACAACACTTAGGCCATATTAGTTGTGCAACTGTTGGTCCTCACAAACTAACGAGCTCGGCAAAGGTTCTGCAAACCCTTACGCAACTAAGGACTCAGAGCAACAGTTGAGAAGCGCAAAGACAAGCCAAAAAGCCAAACGCAAATTCAAATTCATCAAGAAATTTTTACAAGGGGGTGAATTCCGGATACAAAGACGAGCTGCCAGCCTCAGCCCCTGCCGAATTGCGCTACGACATGTTTGGCAGCATCCTTAACCTCCGCCGCTGTTGCTGCCTCGCGCTCCTCGACAGGGCCTTCAAAAAGTGGCTCCAGTGGCAGATCACGGTATTGGCTCTGATAGCAAACCAGGACATGGGATGCCATCGTCTCCACTACCGCCCTACCCTCAGCTTCTAGACGCTAAGCTAGCTGACATTCCTGCAGATCAAGCTCCCGGGTGTGGTGCTCCGCCATGAACTCTCGGGCTTGGACGTCGAGATCACACAGGAGAAGCTCCTGGCGCTCAGCTAAGTGTTGTGCATGATCACGTGCCAAGTCTCTCTCTCGGGCCTTAAGATCTTCAAGGCGGGACTGTAGCCTATCCCGATCTGCCTCAGCCCGAGCCATCATTGCATGGGTCGTCATCTCTTGCTCGGCGGCAGAAGTCTCCCGCTCAGCAACAGCAGCCTCGTGGTGATCCAGGGCCTCTCGAAGCTCCTCAAGGGCGCGCAGGCGGGCGTCAGCCCTGCCATTGGCCACCTTGGCATCGGCCAGGATCTTCTGGGACATTGCGTCCATGGCCTTCACCAAGTAGTGCCTCAACTGCAGCTCTTTGCTCTCCTTCTGGTACTTCGCCTTCGCCTCGGCGATCCTGGACCTCAGAAGGTCCTCCCAGCCGTGGAGGCGCTCGCCGTCAGCACACTGCTTCTCTTCTCTTATTCCGCGGTAATAGCCCCCTGCGCCCAGCGGAGGTCGGATTGCACCCGAAGGATGCTGGACTGCGTCGAGTCCATGAAGTCAAAGAGGCGCATCGGTTGCGCCGAAGTTAGGGAAGGCCGCCTGGCGATCATCTCAGGGACCTCTTCCTCCTGAAGCAGTGAAGGCGATGCCACCAGAACTGGAGACCTCGTCCCAAGAGACCAGGTAGGAGTGGTGGTGCAGCCCGAGGCAGCAGCGCCACCATCGCCCAAGGAGCCGCCCGCCGGATCTGCAGCAGCGGAGGTCGAGCCCTCAGCCTCTTGAGTTGGCTCTAACATTGCCTTAGGTGCGGTAGTCGAAGGTGCCTCTGACACGCAGCCGAAGGCGCAACTGGAGACGATTCGCCACTAGCGTTAGGCGCGGGTGCCGGAGCAATGCTCCCTTGAACCGGCTCGGCGGTCTGTTCCGCCGGTGCAGCCGTAGCCCCTGAGCCGTCTTCGAAGCTCTCCGGGACACTACCCCCAACGGTAAGGGCATCACAACAGCTAACGTAGCCTTACAATTCAAGATCAAGGCCTGACAAATCAACAAAGGCAGACAAGATAACGAAGCAAGCATTGGTAAGAATGCCTTACCACGTCCCCGAAAGCTCCAGCGGGCCTCCACCTTCGGTGACCCAGAAGCTGTGGGTCCTAACGATGGTGTGGCAGGCGAGGTCGCCCCGGCCGGACCTCCACTGAAACCAATAGCGCCGGCGTGTCTCTACCGACTCCGAAGAAGTCATGTAACACCCTCATTTTCATGCATCATGCATTGCATAAGTTCATATACATTATTAACATTAATCCACATAAAAAGGAATGAGTTTAAAATGAAGTAAAAGCAAAACCGCACTTGGGAAGTGCAGACTAGTCCATTTTTGGTGCGGACTAGTCCGATTTCTCTATGACTTCCCTTGGACATGTCAGTTTTTGCTGCGGACTAGTCCGATTTTGCCTTTGTACAATTTTTGGACTTGTCCGGTCCATTGCAGACTAGTCCAGTGTCCTGAATCCTTGAAAATTCGCCAAGTCCCTAGACTCTTCCGGACTTGTACGATGTCTTGCGAACTTGTCCGTTTTCCTCTCTGACTAAGTTCGGACTTGTCCGATATAGTCCGGACTTATCCGATTTCTCTCTGACTAACTCTGGACTAGTCCGGCCTTGTGCGGACTTGTCCGATGATCGTGATTCCGAGTTGATCTTTTGTTTTACGATGTGTTTGTGGGTTTTACCTTAAGTGGCCCTATGGCCGTCGTGTCTAACCCTTTTGGAGCCCTTGTGGGACCCCACACCGGCCTCCACCCTCCCCAAACTCGAAATCCATCAAACCCTATCCCTCCACCTCTATATAAACAACCCAACACCCCACCCTTTTACCTCTTTCCCTCAATTGAAAGATCACCAAACCCTAGCTCGTGAGAGCTGCCGCCAAGGAGGGAGAACAAGGTCCCGAGCAAGAAGAAGAAGAGGAGGAAACAAAAGAGGATCAAGATCTCCATCAAGTTTTCGTTCTTCATCAACAAGTCATCTTCAAGTTTTCTTCATCAATCCTAGATCGTCAAGATCCAAGTGTTGTCTCCAAAACCCTTGATTCATTGGAGTTCTATCTGGTATACCTTATACTTTCTATTTCTCATGTGAATTCAACCCCGTTTCTCCAAATTCACATCGATTTGGAAAACCCTAATTTGCTAGTTCTGCGTAGGGCGGACTAGTCCGGTCCTACAGCAGACTAGTCCGGTCTTGCCGTATGTTTCCTGCTGAATTAAATCTAAATTGATTGGAATCGATTCCAAACCTGTCCAAACTTGATAAAAACCATTAGAACTAGTTAGTAAACATTATTAACAACTCATTAACTAGTTTTGCTTTGCATTTGCATTAATCATGCATGTCATGTCATATTGAGTACTATATGAGCATCTATTGATTGTAATTCTTGTCTTGTATGTTCGTTGCATGGATTAGACGGTTTTGCGCTAGAGGGTGCTGCGGAGGACCCCAACACTAAGAATTTGAAGACTTTGATCCGAACCAAGTCCAAGAGCAAGGCAAGTGTCCTTGAACATATTGATCCTGTTTTTACAATAAATGTTATGTTTTCAAAATTGCATGCTTGTATCAAATTTATGGGAATCCTATGATAGGAAGTTTACTAGCTTTGTTTAACAACCCTTGTCACCTGGAATACATGGTAGAGAGTCAAGAAGGGTTTTTTACCTTTGCTTTGCTTAATTAATTGGGATGGGAAAATGACTATACTATTTAATTATGCATTAATAAGATTATGGTTAATATGAACTCGTTAATATGATATGGTAATGGGTGATCTAAGCAAGCCTGGTATGTGGATGGGTTGGAAGACATGGTGGTTAGCTTGCTTTAGATCTAAGGACCGGTTCAAGCGAGAATAGGCCAGGACAACAGTGCCACCACGAGGCCAAGTATGGGTGCGACATAGCTGATTAATTAGGGTATTGCTAGTATTGCATGAATCATTTTGCGCAGCGGGGAAGGGGATTCAAATTGGGTTTGGATTTGAGGCGGGACTCCCTGGGATCCGAATGGCACAAGAGGGGGGCTTTGGTTGAAGATATGCTCAGTTGGACATCGCCACTAGTGAAACCTCAGTGGGTCCGTACATGCAAGTAGTCCCTTTGTAAAGGCTATTTTGTGATCTCTTGGCCACACACCAACGAAAGTGTGAGACGGCTTAATAGAGGTTCTAGTCACCGCAAGATGATGAAATTACGAATACGTGGGTAAAGCGGTACAACCTCTGCAGAGTGTGTTAAAAACTATCATGATAGTCGTGCTCCCGGTTAAGAGCACCTGGACAACTTTCATGATTCGAGGGAAACTTGGAATTTGGGATGGTTGGTATTAGTTATGGGATGGTATTATGGTTTATGGCAATGGATATGGATATTGGTAATGAGAAATCTGGAATATGGATGATGGTGATGAAATATGGACTGGTACTATGATAACTACATGGTTTATGATTGGTTTACTTTACATACATTTAATATACTACTTTTCAAATGTTTCAATGTACATTCCAGCACTTAGTCTTTATTATGTTCGTCATTTGTATCAGCTACATGTCATACTTTCCACACTTGTTGAGTACGACATGTACTCACCCTTGCAATCCCCCCACCAACAGTTGCAGGTTAGGATTGGGAGTATAACATTGATAATGCGGAGTTCTAGGTCGTGTCTGCCGTCAGCTTTGCCTGTGGAGTTTCTTGGAGTTGCGCCATATACCCTGTTTGCTTAGCTGCACAGTTGCTTTATTAGTTTATTTCCGCTGTATTAGTTCAAACTTGTTGTTAATATTCATTAGAGCTTGTATTAGAGGATATTCTGAATTCTGTAATAAAAGTGTTTAATTAATCTCGTTCTATGGTAATTTTCTGTATATCCTTTTGTGAATGCACTCGTGTGTGTATGTGTTGAACGTTTTGGGCACACATATGCGTTCACTTGGTTCTTTTTCGAAATCGGGTGTCACAAATTGGTATCAGAGCCAGGTTGACCATAGGATGCAACCTAGATAGAATGGACACTTTAGAGCACATAGGAGCACTTAGAAATCGATGTGTTTTTGCTTAGTGTGTTGATTGCTATGTATTGTTGCTTGTGTGCTTAGTAAAGGATTTTGGGATGCTTTAGCATTGCCATGTCCACATAGGCTACTATAGGTAGTTTCTTAGTTTCATATCCCTTGATGCATATAGTTGGGGATGTTTCCTAAATTCTTATCTCTTGCTCTTCTTCAGATGGTGAGGACTCACAACCAGAAGGATACCAATGATAAGGAGGAGAACAATGGAGCACCTCAGAACGACAAAGGACAAGGACCTGCCCAGGGAGCTATCAACCTTGAGCAGCTATTGGCTATGCAAAACTAGCTCTTGCAGACCACAATATAGACCATGGGACATCTGCAGGCTAGCAACAACAATCTGCCTAACATGCCTCCACCGCCACCCCCACCTCCTCATAACCAGTTGGGAGAGTTCATGAGGACTAGGCCACCCACCTTTGCTCCAGCCGCCGACCCTATATGGACTAGTTCATGAGAGTCTATGGAGAAGAAGCTTGTTATTGTCCAATGCAGTGACCGGGAGAAGGTGTTATTCGCATCTCATCAACTTGCTGGAGCAGCTGACGATTGGTGGGATTCCTTGTGCAAAGCCCATGAGAACCATGAGAGGATTACTTGGGCTGAATTCAAGGAGAGCTTCCGTTCTCATTATGTGCCAGAAGGTGTTATGATCTTGAAGAGACAAGAATTTGAGAACTTGAGGCAAGGAAGATCAAGTGTGGGTGAATACCTCAATAAATTCACTCAACTCTTGAAGGTCAAGTGTTATGATCTTGAAGAGACAAGAATTTGAGAACTTAAGCCCTGGAAGCTTCGGAGTCTAAAGAAGGTGCGGACACCTGCAGAGTCGACGACGGCCAGGCCCTAGCTCTCGTCACCAAACTATCGCGGCATAAGACCGATCGCATCCAGGTTGGGCATCTCCTTCGAAATCTTCATCCAAAGGTCCCGATTCGTGCAAAGCGGTGGGCAAGCCCACGGGGGGTTGAAGACGTCTAGCGACAGCGGGTCGTTGCACGCCTTGGACATTATGGCAAACACCTCTTGTTGGGTCGTCTCCATGTCGCGACCCCTCAGCAACCTGGTGCCATCTTGGAGCCCGAAGTAGAGCCATGCAGGGCAGCAACGGTGCTGGAGGGGGGCCAGACAGTGACAAATGAAGTCCGCCATCACCGCCAGCTCCGATAGGCCGTGGTCCACCAGGAATCGGATCCTCTCCATCACCGGAGTGTACGCCGCATCCATCTTTGGGCGTTCCACCCAAGCCGCCTTCCTAACCGTCGGCCAGCCAGTGGGTAGGACCATGCGATTGTGGGTGTTGGCACGTACGATCACCCAGTCGCTCCTCTAGCCAGGCCACTTCGCCGAGCAGAGCAGAGTAATGTACTTAGAGGGGTTGTTTACCTGACACTGGAAGTAGTAGGCATCGAGGAATTCTGCCTTGTTCTTCTTCCCGGTCTGTCTCAGCACGAAGAACTGTCGGAACACCGGCACGCTCGGATGCACCCCAATGAACATCTCGCGGAAATGCGAGAACACCGCCACCACCACTAGAGAGTTCGGCGACAAATGATGAAGTTGGAGCCCGAGAACCTCTAGAAGCGTCACCCGGAAGGAGGAAATGGGAGGGACAAACCCAGAGTATGCGTATGCATGGAAGAAGATGATCTCTCCCGCCTCCAACTCCAGAGGTAAGGAGCCAAGACCGATCAAATCCCGCCGCTCTTCGTCCTCCCAGCCAGAAAGCCGCCGCACGGATGAGACATCCTCCATTTGGGAAGGAGGCAAGGCTGAGTCCATTGGAGTAGGAATCGAGAACCTCGAAGCTGAGGAAGGAGTGGGTGCACGAGAAGGAAGTTGAAGGCTCGAATGCAAGGGGCGTGCGTAAGGAAGGAACCACCGTTACCCACAGAGGTCTTCTTTTGAATCACCCAGCGGCATTTGAGCGCACCTTGCAAATTTGGGCGGGCTCGGAATCAGCGGCTCATGCCCCAACATCCATGACAAGCGGACCCAGGTCTGCTGTCAGAGAAGCTGGCCCAGGCATTTCTCCGCCTAAGAAGGCAACACAGCGGTTCCCATAAAGATGGAAGTGAAAGCAGCAGAAGAGCAGCAGTGCATTGGGAACCATCGCAATAATCTCGCAGCAAGCAAATATCTTTTTTCCATGACCCCTCAACCAGAGAGGGACACGTGGACACAGCGGTAGAGGCGCGCACCGCTTTGGCTGATCAAGACAAAATTAATAGATCACGCTGGAAAGCAGGACAGGGCTCCACCCTCGGGCTCGTCGCCTCCCCCAAGGTGGACCTAGGGGCCACTGTCGGTAACCGGCATACGAGGTACCCTCGCACACAAGCTAGCCGCCTAGGTCCCCACCTTCCAGCAGAGGCAGGGACCAAAGGCGCCACATGTCCAGCAAGTAAGGATCTCTCCCTCCAGGAAGGTAGGGTTTCGATGCTGTCACGTGGTCCGAAGCATCAGACAGGCCACCTCCCGTATGGGCCAGCTCTGACACCACCACGTGTCCTGCAGCCCTAGGGTCCCCGCACCACTCAGGAACGGGCTTCGGGGCTGCCACGTGGTTCGTAAGACGGGACTCGACCTCCTCCGCAGAGGTGAGCTCCCGAGCAGCCACGTGGTCTGTAAGACGGGACTCGGCCTCCTCTGCAGAGGTGAGCTCCTAAGCTTCCACGTGGCCCATAAGGCGGGACCTGGCCTCCTCCACAGCGGTGAGCACCCCGGCTGCCACGTGGTCAGTCAACTTGCCCTGGACGGAGAGTGCGAAAGTTAAGAGGGTGGTGCGCCTTGTCCCCGTCAAGATTTGAAGATGCGCGGCTTCCCCAGACGCATGGTGAGGCGCACACCTAATGTCAAGTATTGCAACGACCTATCGCATCACAGTGAAGACACCGCATACCTATCCCACTCCGCTAAGTGGGTAGCTTACGGCGATATAGACAGTTGGACGGGACATCTCCTGCCAATGTCAGCAACGACACATGGGCTACTGATGACTCAGGCGGCAAGACGGTGAGTCTTCAAAGCCACGGTCAGAGGAAGCTTATGCGAGAAGACTTATATCTTTAGAAAAAGATCGCCCTAGGACCATGTGTCAGGCCCCGGGACCCCACTTGTAAGGCGTCCGACCTTGTCTATAAAAGGACCGGACTGCCACCGTTACCAGACAGATCCAAAAAAAAATCCCCAGGCCACACACGCATACACACACACTAAGCAATACCATCTACCGTGGAGTAGGGTGTTACGCTCCTTGCAGCCCGAACCATGTAAAAACCACCGTCTCATACTCTCTCATCTGCTAGAACACTTGATTGAGGCCTAAGCCCCGTCGAACAAGAACCTCCGCGGGCTGCTCCTTACCAGATCCGGGGAAGTGTCGCATTAATACTTCGATACTAGTGTTTCAGCAGAGATTCTTAAGTTGAACTTCTGCATATATCTTTAAGTTACATCAGTTCACAACTTGGACAATGGACTACGTCTTGAATGGCAAGTTTTGTACGAACCAACTTCACCTAAAGACCATTACTAGTACTTGACTACCAGCAGTCTACCCCGCAGGTGGAGCATATGCGTCGTACTCCTTGGACTCTTCATGAGCTTTCTAGAGATCAACCAAATCTCACTGACTGCAACGCTAGACAGTCAAAACTCATATATGTGTGTTTCTTTCAAGATTGCCCCGTAGGATGCCATCTTTGCTACACATAGTCAACATAAACATATTAAGGCAAATCGCCAACCTATCCTACAATTTGAGAGTACAAGTGTGCATCTTACCAAAGAGAGGGTCTACATGAAATAATATCCTCAATGAACCACTAACTTGTTTTCTCGTGTCCTAATTCATGGGATCTCCAGTCACATAGGCTGGGTTACCACTATGGTGTCATATCCATGTGTCTCAAACCTATCTACCTTGATGCACTTTCTATCACATTACGTGATAGTCCCTTTGTAAAGGGATTTGCTAGATTTTTATCCGTTTGTATGTACGAAATAGTTATAACTCTAGAGTTTATCATTTTCCTAACAGATTTCCATCGTCTCTTGACGTGTCTTGATGATTTTGCACTATCCTTAGAATTGGTCAGTTTAGCAATCATCGTTTAATTGTCACAGTTCATAAAGATTGCCAGAAATGGTTTCTCAACCACAAGCAAATCCATCAAGAGATATTGCGGTCATTCTGCCTCTGCAGTTACTATCTCTAAACGGTGAGTTTTGCTTCTATGGTTGACCTCATGAAAATGGTTTGCTTGCAAGACCTCCATTGTATAGCTCCATTAGCTAGAGGGAACACATATCCACTTGTAGCATAAAGCTCATCAAAATCAGAGATCCAATTTGAGTCGCTATAACCCTCAAGCACGAACAGATGCCCAGTATAGTATATTCCATAACTCATTGTACCTCTCAAGTAGCGCATAATCCTTTCAAGTGCATGTCAATGATCTGTACCCGGGTTTGACATGAACTTGCTCAGTTTGCTCACAGCAAATGAGATATCAGGATGAGTTGCGCTTGCTAAGTATATGAGTGAAGCGATCATTTGAGAATATTTAAGTTGATCTCTTGGCTCTCGCTTATTCTTTCTGAGTATCACGCTAGGGTCATAAGGTGTTTGAGAAATCATGTTATTCATAAAGTCGAACCGGCTCAAGATTTTCTCAACATAGTGGAATTGCGTTAAAGTAATTCCACCCTCATCTTTATTTAGCTTAATGTTCAAAATAACATTAGCTCTTCCAGATCTTTCATATCGAAACACTTCGATAGAATCGACTTGACCTTAGAAATTATATTACTGCTCGTACCAAAGATGAGTATATCATTCACATACAAGAATAATATAATGCTATCGCCCCCACCATGGCGGTAGTATACGCAATGATCAACCTCATTAGTGACAAAGTCCACAGCCATCGAAGTACTATTGAACTTTTCATGCCATTGCTTACGTTCTTGTTTCAGGCCATACAAGGATTTTAACAATTTGCACGCCTTTCTCTCTTCAACTTTTACTACGAACCCATCTGGCTGTTCCACGTAGATCTCCTCTTCCAACTCTCGATTAATGAAAGCTATCTTCACATCGATTTGATAGATGATTAGACCATAAGAGACAGCTAGAGAAAGTAGTACACAAATTGTCATCATTCTGACGACAGGTGAATATGTGTCAAAATAGTCTTCATCTTCCTTTTGTGTATAGACCTTTGCAACCAGCCTCCCCTTTTACTTTTCAATAGTACCATCAGGTCTGAGTTTCTTCTTGAACACCCACTTATAGCCAACTACTTTGCACCGGTATGACCGTTCAGTTAACTCCCAAGTTCCACTAGAAAGAATTGAGTCCATCTCACTACGAACTGATTCTTTCTAGTCATCTACATCAGGTGATGCATATGCCTCTGCTATGGATTTTGGGAGTATCATCCACAAGGTCCACAATGAAATCATTACCTAAGGATTTTGCAATCCTTGATCTCTTACTCAATTGAGAGTGTTCCTCCTATGGGACGTTCTCAAATGGTGTTTCAAGAAACTCACTAGCTGTGGTGGACTTAAAAGAAATTTTAGAAGAGATCCTAACCATGATATGTATATCTTTCATAGAAAATATATTCTAAAAATATTTCAACACGAGATCCCACAATAGTATCAACATGCATATTAGGTACATTAGATTTTACTAAAAATCTATATGTGATTGTTCGGTGAGCATAACCTAGAAATATACAATCCACTATCTTTGGTCCAAGCTTACGTTTCTTGGTAATTGGAATATTGACCTTTACCGAACATCCCCAAGTACACAAGTATGAAAGTGATGGCTTTTTTCCAACCCACTCCTCATGGGTTTTTCTCTTTTTTCTTGTTTGGAATGTGATTCAGAACATGGAATGAAGTCAATAGAGCCTCCTTCCACCATGCATTAGATAAACCAGAAGTAGTTTGGCGCCAGGAACAGGTCAGCTAAACCAGGGGTTCGGCCAACCTGGTCAGGGCACCAATCACGATGTGTTTCCTTTAGGTGATTGACAGGTGGGTACTCTGACCATTTTAAGGCGCTATGCCGTTGGAGGCCCTCCATTTGATCCATGTGCTGCCACATGTCGGCATCTGATTGGCTGGGAAGGTATTCTTTAAGATTCCTCTCTTAGTTTCACTTCAAATTCTGTATAAAATACTTGCATGCACCATTTTCTCCAAGTACAAGTGAAACTAGGTTATTTCTAAAATCAATGCGTGTAAGAAATGTCTAGTCCTCCATGATTATGAGTTATATTGACGGTCTAAAGTGGTACTTAACGACCATCAACAAACTCACCCAAGCTTACCCTTTGCTCATCCCGAAGCAAAGTTAAAGACTTAGATTGAGTTGCTACTATGTCCTATGCTTCAATAGTACCAAATGCACAATTACACATTCTACCTTGTATTAAATAAATTGGCAATGGTACCCACTCTTTACCTTAGTCGTCATGTGGCTTTTACCTTCTCCTCTCCTTGGGTGGTTGAAAGATAGAACAGTTCACAAAGCATGCATTATTCATAATTTCTAAGTTCCACTCAAATCCCAGAGAATTCCAAATGATTTCCAAAATTAGGCTTAAGTTCCTCAAATGATACGCTCAATCACTCCTTTGTCTTAGTTGATTTTTTCGTCACCAAGGCAATGTCTTGCTTGTCCTATATCTAAATAAGGCTTTTATGGATCTTGGTAGGAAACAAGAGTAGGCATATTTGCAACATATATATTGCTATGTCAAAAGAGTAAGCCTTAAGAGAAAACATATCATACCTCCAGATCAAGATTTTTCAAGTGTGCTGGTGTAAGATGACTCCTTTTTATGCACTTTATTTATTGTAGGGATGATGCATGTCTACTTTTTCTCTTTCTTTTTCATCATGCTCATTCCTGGAGAGTGTGCTTTATTCTTTTTCTCTCTTTTTTTTTGTAGCCACGCCTTCTACTCCCTTTCTTTTCAAATAAAATTGAAGAGAGTTTTTGGCATTGAATAAATGGAGTATCTTTTTAAAGGTTGAAAATGGAATGATTGAAAATTCGCTAACTTCCAGTGTAGAAGTTTAGCACGTGCACGTGTGTAATCTTGATCATAGAAGTATGAAAAGATTTAATATAGGTCTATACTAGTTTGACTAGGCTCAATGTGAACACAAATAGCATATGCATGGGGTTTATCAAATTGAAATATCATATGGCTTTGGTAGGAAATTAAAATCAAATGAGTAACTTCATTTTAAATCAATTTCGAAATTTCTTCAGAGATCAAGTTTCTCTTTGATCAGGAAACTAGCAGCCCTATGTTCTATATCATATCTCACAACAACCTAGAATTGGAGCTTGCTTATGCTACCCACAATTTCTAAGTTCTAGGTGAAGTACTTATAGCCAATAAACTAAATAGTTGGAGAATATTAAATTATAACTTAAGTACTAAAGGAGAATAGAACAAAACAACTATTCATCTTTTTAACTTATGAATGAATCAAACATTCTTACTGCACATATTTTATTTGATTTAAATTCTATCCTAAGTGTTGTGTGTTTTATTAGTGCAACAACGTGGAAAAGGGAAAGTGAAATGCAAGGTGGGTTGTGATACAAGTTACCTCAAGCGTGGGTCTATTGATGGTCCTTAAATGCCAAATCTGACTATCAATTCCTTGCATAAATGATATGAATTGGCCAACCAACATAGTGGTAAGAGTTATCTACTAACTATTTCCACAAGTGTTGATGTAATTTTGCATGCAAGTGAATTAGACCCATAATTAAAGGGAATTGCAGGGACCAACCCAGAAAACAGACCTTCCGGCCAATCAGACGCAAGTACAATGATTCATGGGGCCACACGAGGTAGAAAACTGACTAAAAATGACATGAATCACCCATACCCATGACTACAAAACAGCCTCCCGGAGGAAAAACACCGCGTTTGGCCCACCAAAAAGTCGTACGATCCCTGTGGTCGCCTAACCTGGTATTTGCGCCAAACTCGGTCACCCTCCACGTGTCGGTTCCTCATGGCTCCCTGATAACCTGACTGATTCCCGCACATATTCTGGCCCCAAACCGACCTTTGGAGGGTATAAATTGGGGGTAGAGACTCACTCTTCTCCACACACCAAAAGCTTGAGTCTAGTACTTTATGTAGTCCATGAGTTGTAGAGTTAGGCGGTAGGTGGTGACAGTCCTATCCGTCCGCTATAATCCTCCACGTTCCGCTACAACGTAGGCTCTTGGTGGGAGTCGCCTGACAGACCAAGGTAAGCCATTGCCCAATACAAGCATCTATTGATCGACTTGCCTTGAATTAGGAATCCTTCACTTAGGAAATCCACTGTACCCTTTGCCTACCACCAAGCTTTGTGTCCTTGGGTGAACTAGTTAGAAGATAAGCACGCACATTCCTTGGATTCTATACCCTTGAGAATAATCTTTAAGGGGAAGTGATACAACAGTCTCCGTGCTCTTGCAAATTTTCATCTGTGATGTACCAGCTATCAACAAGCATTTCTGGCGCCGTTGTCAAAGAACGGATGCTGTTGATATTCAAACCTTGTTCACCCTCAAATCTATTTTAGTTATCTTTATTCCTTTCCTTTACCATCCACACCATGAAGCAACCAACCCTTCAATCATTTTCTACTCCCAAGGGTGAGTTTTGTGAGCCACCGCCATCAGCGTATCTTATTTGCTCAACCAGCTATGAACTCCACCCTAGCTTAATAGCCATGGTTCAGGAACAATCCTTCTCAGGAATGTACTGTGAGAACCCATACCACCATCTGCATGAGTTGGAGCAATTGTGTCTATGTCGTCACATTGAAGACATGACACAAGAAACTTTTAAGTGGATATTGTTCCTTTCTCCCTCAAGAAGAGAGCTAAGCAATGGTACACTAATACCATGACAGGCACAAATGGGAATTGGGAAGACTTGTGGAACAAATTATGTCTCGCATTCTTTCCTATAACCCGTGTTGTCTCCTTATGTGTAGAAATACTCACTTTCCAGCAGATGGAGAAGGGATCTATAGGTGCAGCATGGGCGAGAATGTTATTATTAACAAACTCAGGACCAGATTTGTCAATTCCAAAATCAATGTTGTTTCAACATTTTTGTACGGATTGAACAAAGAATCTGCCTATATCTCGACAAAATGGCTGGAGGGTCTTTACTCCACAAGACCATGATGGAAGCAAGGGAAATTTTAGATCCAATCATAGAAAATACCTCTTTCATCGCAGATCTTGAACAACCTCTCCAAGATGAAGCCCAGTCGAGTCATGAGGATTCTTCCATAGTCAAACCAGAACTCATACTGAGTTCATCTCAAGTTTTGATTATAAAATCCTCACCCGAACCAAAAACACAGATGGAAGATGAAATTCAACCTTTAGAGTTTTCATTATGCTTCAAGGAAGATCTTTTTGTAGATTTTTGGAATGCCTCAAAGTATTGTTATGGAAGCAAACCATCACTACATCTCTCACTCCTTGATCCACCCAAATGAAAATTCCTTCAGGAAACGACCAAGGAGTTGACCTCGTTCATGAGTAGGGAATGAACTACAGAGGTTGAGCTTTCACCTAAAGTAATTCAGGTAAACTCACCCTCAACAACCATTCGATACCTTATTTGAGGGGTAGTGGTGAATGTCCTTTATAATCCCACTGTTGGAGCCAATATCATTTCTGATAGATGCGGTTCAGCCATTTTGGGTGATCTACCCTGGATTCCAACAATAAAATCCTTCAGAGATTCCTATATAAATACGAAGGAAGGATATGCGATTTTACAAAACGTGTCTATAAGACACAAAAACATCGAATTCTGCCTCGACTTTCATGTCTTTGAAGTCCAAGACTTTGATGTAATGATAGGGTTATCCATTGAGAAATTACTCGTGGATGCACCCTCAAAAGGCAGTATAGATGTTAAACTCAGAGGGAGGAAGTTCTCCATTCGCATTCTGCGCTCCAAGAACACATTAGCAGAATCTTCCCCTGATAGTGAGCCAATCGAGGAAGCCATGGCCTTAAATTCTTAGACTCTCCTATTGATGAGGAAGAAGAAGAACAATTCATCCAAGAATAGGATGAATTGCAGGAGACATTTGATTTGCCCAAAGAAGAGCTATCACAAAAGCCCTCGATTGAGTTGAAAACCGTACTTTCTAGCCTACACTATGCTTTCCTACATGATGATGTAGAAGCTCTGTCACACCTGGTAATAAGAAGACAACCAGATGCTTTCCACATGTATGCCAGGATCAGTTCAACTCATACATGTGTAGACGAAAGTGAAATACCAAATATAATACCATGTTCGATTACATCACCTTATTACACAAATGACCATCCAGGTCTAAAAAGTACATAAGCAGCGGAAAAACATAACAAGGGCTCCAACACAGGCGTTGCACGGGGGAGCGCCAGCCTAGAACATCTCTTCGGGGTCTCCGTAGAAGTCTTGGTTCTCCACCTCTGCATCTTCGTAGACTGGGGGAAAAATGCAACTAACAAGTTTGAGTACCAACGGTACTCGCAAGTTGGGAAGTTATGCCATGTGTGGTTCACAACAAGGAAGGCAATTAATAGGTTAAGCACTATAGCAGTAGCAACCTACTCTTAATTGTTTATTAAGCACCTACAACTAGGTGAAATCCCAACAAACATCCCAAAAATTATTCCAGGTAAGACCAATCCCAAACCACCCATTTATTAACCATGAGCTAATTATGAATTTGGTTTCCAAGCCGCTCGTGTCCGTGAGCACGGTTGTCTAGACAGTTTGACAAAACTCTGCAGAGTGTGTATCCTTTACCCACAGTTCGTGATTTTGTCCCCTGTTGCCAGGTGGACTAAGGTAAACCTCCCTGATGCCCATGGTAGCTAACAACAATACACACTTCCGTAGGTGTGTGGCCAGGAGATCACTACGAGGTGTTTCCGATGGTTCTCCCGACTTGCAATGGGTACTCTAAGGTTTCACTGCTCCGGCACCTGGAGTCTATTTTCCCTCCGCCAGGAGAAGCCCCCTCTTGAGCCATGCAGATCCCAAGGCAAAGCCCATTCCCCGCCCGATCAATTACCTATGCTACATTGGGAGAAACCAAATTACTAAACCAAGTTGTCCCATATACAATTCTGTGGTGATACTAAATGGCTTAGCAACTTCTTCCATAAATCGGTCCTTAGAATCCAATAGGTGTCAAGCTCCAAACCAAGGTCTTGTGCACGCATGCACCAATCCATACAAAACCCCCTATCAGATTCCTATCTACTAATTTCCATTCTAGCCATAAATTCATGAATCAAAGTACTTCAAATGTAAACTTGTAAATAAATAGATCGTATTTCAATTAAGCATGGATAAGCGTAACTGATTAATAATAAAACGCCCAAACCATGTTGACAAGGAATATTGTGGAAAAATCTAGGAAAACATAGCATAGGATTCATATTTTAATTAGCATGCAACTAACTAAAACTTAACAAAAAGGGTGCAAGATGGTCAAGGAACTTGCCTCCAAACTGTGGCTTGGGGTCGTCGAGAAACTGCTGCTCTTGTAGGTTAACGGTGGTTTCTGACCCCGACTCTAAATTACGACGATGCACGAAAAATAACATACAATAAGAACACAATAAAATGAAAACATTACAAATAAATATAAATTCCTACGCAAAATGTGATTTTTAAGTTGATTTCAATTATAGGCATAAACCAATTGATGAGTACTTAGAGTTTTAAATAAAATATATTAAGCAAAACATATTTTTAACCATTTCTATACCATTTTTACATTTATTAGAAACCTATTATAATTTTCTAGAAATTTTTATCCTTCAAAATAAGCTTAAAATAGTTCTATATCATAATTTATACATTTTATAGTTTTTACACTATTTTTATTAATTATTTCTATGTGCAATTCAATTTTCATGAATTAGATGTGCTTAGAAAGTATTTTATGACTAATTCAGCAAATTAAAATGGATTAATAAAAATAATACAGAAATGAAAATAAATAAAACATATTTAAATCTGTTTTTATAATTATTTTATACAAATTAAGGAATTTTATTTAATTTCTAGAACTAACAGGGGTTTTTCTGTAAAAATAGAACTGTTCCAGAGGTTAAAAATAATTTTTATTAAGTCTGGGATTTATTCTACAATTTTCCAGAATTTATTTGCTATTTTATAATTCTCCAGAGGCTTTAAAACACTTTTTATTAATTTAACCAGTATTTTACTAATTTTCAGAAAGTCCAGGGGCTAGTCTGGCATTTCTAGGGGCTAGACTTGAATTCCAGAGAAACTCAGGGGGTAACCCACAAGTTTCCAGGGGCCTGAGTGAAATTCCGGCGGCGGGAAAACTAGTTTGAACGTGGGCCGTTGATTTTAAATTGGATGGCTCAGATTTTATTAACCGAAGCGGTACGCTCGGTTTTAATCTCAGCCATTGAAACATAATGGACGACGGGCATTGAGCCATGTCGCCCCAATTAGGATCAGGCGGCGGTGTGCGGCGGCGGGCTCGCCAGAGACGGCCAAAATCGCACGGCAGAGGCCAAAAGGCACATCTAACTAGCGCAAAATGTAGAGGGGTGCTAGGGGAACTCACTGAAGGTCGTCGCACGGTCGGAGGAAGGTCGGAAGGTGGTCGGCAACGGCGTTGTGCGGCGGAGCTCCTCGGCGCCCGACGAAGTCGGCGACGCAGAGGCGACAACTCCCGACGAAGATGACCAGCGGTCTCCTAAGGACACGACAAAGATGTTAGGCAAGGTTTCGGGGTGAGTTAGTGGGTGAATCGATGGGAACATCGGCGCCATTACCAAGCTCGTCGGGGCTAGGGTTTCGATCGTCAGGTGAGGGAATTGGGGAGGGATTGGCCGGGTTTTTATAGGGGCTTCAGAGTAGAAACGGCCGGCGGCCATCATGGGCACGATTCCACTCTTGATTGAGGTGAAACGGTCGGAAATGAAAAGGGGAGGGAAAGTGGGCGGCGCGGTGATGGCGCGCGGCCGCTACAGCGCGGGGCGCAGCGGGAGGTGGGCGACGGGTCTGACAGGCGGGGCCGGCTAGCAGCGAGGGGGAGAGAGAGTGCGGGCGCGGGCCGGCGCGGGAGAGTGGGGAAAGTTGGGCCGGATTGAAGAATTCGGCCCAGGGGCGTTTTTCCTTTTTCTTTTCCCTTTTCTTTTTCTTTTCTGTTTTCTTTTTCTTTTGTTTTATGTTTTGAATTTGTAAACCAAATTTCTAGCGAATTTGAATTTTTTAAAAATTCACCCAATCATTCAAACATGATGCAACTTGCCTTATATGAATTTTTATTCCCAAGAAAATGTTTTTATCTCTTGAAAAATTCATTTTACAACAAATTTTTTTTTCTAAAAATAGTGGGTGTTACAATTCTACCCCCCTAAAAAGAAATCTCGCCCTCGAGATTTGGACGTCCTAAGAGAATAGACTCGGAAACTCCACCCTGAGGTCTTCTTCTCTTTCCCACGTCGCCTCTTCGTCTGAGTGATGTTTCCATTGAACTTTGCACATACGAGTAACTTTATTCCTCGTGACTCGTTCTGACATCTCGAGAATCTTACAAGGTTGTTCCGCATAGGTCAGGTCCTCTTGTACGTCTACTTCTTCTAATGGCAATTGTTCTTCAGGTACTCTTAAGCATTTCTTCAATTGCGACACGTGGAATACATCATGCACATCTGATAAGTGAGATGGTAGCTCGAGCCGATAGGCTACTTCTCCTCTTTTCTCTAATACCTTGAAAGGACCAATATATCAGGGTGACAACTTGCCCTTCACTTTGAATCGTCTTAACCCTCTCACGGGTGACACCTTGAGATACACAAAATCGCTAATTTCAAATGAGAGGTCACATCGTCAAGTATCTGCATAACTCTTTTGCCTTGACTGAGCCGTCTTCAAATTCTTCTGGATTTCTTGTACTTGTCTTTCAGCTTCTCTTAACACTTTCGGCCCAAATACTTGGCTTTCCCCAGTTTGATTCCAAAACAATGGTGTTCTGCACTTCCGTCCATACAAAGCTTCAAACGGAGACATCTTCAAACTGGCTTGATGACTATTGTTATAGGAGAACTCAGCATATGGTAGGTTCTTGTCCCAACTCCTACTGTTTTTCAAAGCACATGCTCTCAACATGTCTTCAAGAATTTGGTTAGTACGCTCTGTTTGACCGTCAGTTTGCGGATGATATGCCGAGCTGAAATTGAGTCAGGTATCCATAGACTCATGCAACTTTTGCCAGAATCTAGAAGTGAATTGAGTACCTCTATCTGATATTATCTTCTTCGGCACTCCATGCAGGCATACAATTCTTGCCATATATAGTTCTGCCAACCTTGAACTAGAATAGCTTTCTTTTACTGGGATAAAGTGAGCCACTTTGGTCAAACGGTCCACTATGACCCATATAGAGTCGTATCCCGACTGAGTTCTCGACAATCCCACGATAAAGTCTAGACTTATTTCTTCCCATTTCCATTCAGGAATTTTAATTGGTTGAAGTAACCCTACGGGTCTTTGATGTTCTGCTTTGACCTTCTGACACGTGTCACACAGAGCTACATACTCCGCCACATCTCGTTTCATTCCATGCCACCAATATCGATCCTTTAGATCTTGATACATCTTTGTGCTCCCCGGATGAATAGAATATGACGAATCATGGGCTTTTCTCAGTATCAGCTCTCGAATCTCCTTGATATTAGGTACACATATTTTCTTCCCTAGCCATAGAGTTCCCTGTTCATCTTCTCTAAAGTCCAATGCTTTTCCTTCTTTCATTAGTTGCTTAGTCTTCTGGATCCACTTATCATTCTTTTGCTTTTCACGAATATCCTTTTCCAAAGTAGAATCTATTTCCATAGACACTACATCAGTATTAGTTACGATACTATAGTTTAGCCTTGCTAATTCCTCACATAACTGAGGTTGTTGACCTTGCAGTGCCAAGCTATTGCATTGAGCTGATCTGCTTAATGCATCTGCGACCACATTAGCTTTCCCAAGATGATAGTTGATTACGACATCAAAATCATTGATAAGTTCCAACCATCTGCGTTGTCTGAGATTTAGATCTGGTTGTGTGAAGATATACTTCAAACTTTTGTGGTCCGTATATATTTCTATTCTTTTTCCTATCAGATAATGTCTCCATAACTTCAATGCATGAACCACTGCTGCTAACTCCAAATCATGAGTAGGGTAATTTTTTTCATGTTTTCTGAGTTGTCGTGAAGCATAGGCTACTACATGTCCCTCTTGCATTAATACACGTCCCAATCCTTGTTCGGATGCATCACAGTAGACTGCAAATTCTTTCTGCATATCAGGCATAATCAATACTGGAGCAGTAGTCAACCTATTCTTTAGCTCTGAAAAACTGGCTTCACACTCGGGTGTCCACTTGTATACAACTCCCTTCTCAAGTAACTTTCTTAAGGGACGAGATATTTTTGAGAATCCTTCGATGAACCAGCGATAATAGCCAGCCATGCCCAAGAAACTCCTGATTTCCCCAACATTTTCTGGTGTCTTCCAATTCAGGACATTTTTCACTTTACTAGGGTCTACTGCTATTCTTCCTTGTGATATAACATGTCCTAGGAATGACACTTCCTTCCACCAGAACTCACATTTACTTAGCTTTGCATACAACTAATGTTCACGAAGTTTTTGTAAGGCCAGTCTCAGATGCTCCTCATGTTCCTCTTCACTTTTGGAGAATATCAAAATGTCGTCAATAAACACCACGACAAACTTATCCAGATGCTCCATAAATACCTTATTCATAAGGTACATGAAATAAGTCGGGGCATTAGTTAAGCCAAAAGATATGACTGTATACTCATATAATCCATATCTTGAAACAAATGTCGTCTTTGGTATGTCCGAGGGTCGTATCTTTAATTGGTGATACCCTGATCGCAGATCAATCTTCGAGAACACACATGCACCTCTCAACTGGTCAAACAAATCCTCAATCCTTGGTAAAGGATATTTGTTCTTGATAGTTACTGCGTTGAGTGCGCGATAGTCCACACATAATCTCTGTGTGCCATCTTTCTTGGGCACAAATATCACTAGAGCTCCCCAAGGTGAGGAACTAGGACGAATGTATCCTTTTGCTAACAACTCATTGATATGATCCTTCAATTCTGCCAATTGTTTAGCATCCATCCTATATGGTTGCTTGTAAATTGGTGATGTACCAGGTACTAATTCAATGATGAATTCAATTTCTCTGTTAGGGGGCATACCCGGTAGTTCATCAGGAAACACATCCAGAAAGTCACAAACAACTTTGATCTCTTGTGCTCCTTCAATCTGGTTGAGTCGTATTTTCTGAACTGGTGCTTGATCAGGACGAAACTCCACGTTTGTGCCATCCGTATGAGTCAGACATACTGTTCTCGTGGCACAGTGGATCACTCCTTTGTACTTGGTTAACAAATCCATTCCGAGAATAATATCTATTCCTTGTGACTCCAACACTATGTGGTTTGCCAAGAATGCTACCCCCCTAATGCTTACACTTACATTAGGGCATACTTTCCTTGTCAACATCTCCTCCAGGAGAGTTGACTACTAATACTTGATTCATTAATGTAACATTCATTCCATGTCTTCTTATGAATTCTTTTGCTATGAATGAATGCATTGTTCCAGAGTCAAACAATACTGTAGAAGGATGGGAATCAGCAGGGAACGTACCGATCACCACATCAGATGCGTCTTGAGCTTCCTCCAGAACAACATGATTGACCCTTCCTCTGGACTGGTTCTGCTGCGAATGCTTTTTCGGGCAGTTGTTGGAGTAGTGTCCTTTGTCACCACATATATAGCAAGCCCCCGAGTACTGGTGTCTTGAGCCTTGTTTCTTTGTTGATTTTGCTGTGGTTGCCCAGTTGGTTGAGGATTTGAAGTCATAGGACGTTGTTGATACATTTGAGGGCGTTGTGGTGGCATCTGCTGGTACTGGGGGCGCCCATACTGAGATTGAGGTCTGAATGAAGAGTTGTTAGTGTACCCCTGTCCTTGATTATTGCCCATGGAATGACTCAGGTGTCCCGATTGCTGTGGGTTAAAGCGGGGACGATTGCTACATGAAGACTGCCCCATCATCATCTTCCTTTTGCGGTCTTCTCCTTCACACTCCTTCTTCTTTCTTTCTACCGTGAAAGCTTTATCCACCAGATGTTGGAAACTAGCATAGTCACTGGAAGACATCATCAATTGTATCTCTTTGTCCAGTCCCTCTTTGAAACAGAATTGTTTCTTGGCATCAATGTCAACATCTCCAGGGGCGTACCGAGATAATTGTGTAAACTTGTTCAAATACTCCCTTATGTTCATGTTCCCCTGCTTCAGTGCTAGGAACTCCATACGCTTGGCTTGAATTTCTCCTGCAGGTACGTGATGATTGCGGAAGTTTTCTCTAAACTCTTCCTAGGTAATGTTGTCTGGGTTGCCATGAGCCGCAGTAAAAGCGGTCCACCAATCAGCCGCAGGTCCATGGAGTTGGTGTGATGCCAATAACACCCTTTCCCTTCCTTCATATTGTACATCCTTGGTTTACTTTCAATAGTATTGATCCAATCATCTGCATCCATTGGTTTTGTGGCATTGGAGAAGTGTGGGGGTTGAGTGTTCATGAAGTCTCTTAAGCAAAATCTTGGAGGTGGGGGTGGTGGTGATGGTGGAGGGGGTGGTGGTGCTTGATGAGCCTGTTGCATGTTGTTCACAATTTGTGTCAAGTTTTGCATCATTTGAAGTTGCATAGCCATCATATGCTGCATTTGGTTTGCAGCTGGTGCCCCACGAGCACCTCTTCCATTCCATTGAGGTAGTGGGACTTCATTATCCTGATTGGGTGACACACCACATCCACATCCTCTTCCTCTTCCTGCCATCTGAAATTGGGTGTTGCTTTAGAAATAAAAGATAAGAGAGAAACTATTCTATACGTCTTTCCCACTATATGCATCAATAAAGAGATAGAGAAATAAAGATCACTTTCATTAAACAAACACAAACATTGATAATCAAGTTCTCAAAACAAAATCATACAACTCAAGATTACACAAATCGTTACTACATTGCTCTTATTACAACTCATGGGTAAGTGTCTTAATCTTGAGTTGTAGGGCAGGCCCGAGTCTACTCTCGCTCCTCGGGGTCCTCCTCCTCGTCTGGGTCTTCATCTTCATCTCCATCATATCCCGAGTTGCTGCCATGAGACTTGTTGCCATGCGGAGGAGAGTTGGCTGGCTGTTGCGGCACAGAGGGCTCCCCTGAGTCTGGCTCCTCATCTGAAGAGTAGTCCATCGAGTCAGTGTCGCCACGACCAACACGGCGGTCAGGAGAGTCCGGGATCCAAGTGGAGGTGTCTGAAGCATACCCATCTGGGTCCTCGTCGGTGATCCGACAGTACCTCCTCACTTGCCTTTCATAATGTGCTGCCAGGTCACGAACATCCTGAATTTCTTGCTGAGCCTTGTGGAGGCGAATGCTGAGGCGCTCCACGTCATCAACTGTCTGGTGAGTCTGTGGAAGGGTCAGGAGCCCCTCCACGTACCGGGTGACGAAGTTGCCAGTGCCGCTGGGACGCTGGGGAGTGTAGGCGTGTACCGAGTTCCGCAACTGGTAGCGGTAAGTGTGGCTCCAATAGGTGATGGCCTCCCAGCTGACATCATGCTCAGCATGGCGTCGGTAGCTCCTTGCAGCAGGGGTACGGTGCACCTTGAGTAGTTCATCCCCATAGTAAACAAATAGCTTGCATGACCACTCGATACGGTAGGGACGCTGCATCCCAATAGAGTGGTAGGTGAGTGCCAGTCTCTCGTGTCTGTAGCTGGTGTCAAGCAGTATGGCTTGAAGTCGACGTCTAAGTCATCCTGCAGCTCTTCCATCAGTACGAATCACCACCGCACGTCGAGGATCATTGAGTGGGGTACGGCGGGCAGCAATCCTTCGGTTGGGAACATAGCCTCCAGTTGACATGCGAGCGGTTCTCCTGACGTTGGCCATCTAAGATTTTGAAACAGGAGAGTGTTAGTAATAAAACAAATTAAAGAGTAAGTGAAATAGTGCAAGGTAAAGAATACAAAGAAATTTTACAATTAATAATATTTGAAAATTGTAAAATCCTTAAATCGTCCTTTTCTATCTAGGCTTGCGTCCTACGGGCAACACGGCTCTGATACCACTTTGTCACACCTGGTAATAAGAAGACAATCAGATGCTTTCCACATGTATGCCAGGATCAGTTCAACTCATACATGTGTAGACGAAAGTGAAATACCAAATATAATACCATGTTCGATTACATCACCTTATTACACAAATGACCATCCAGGTCTAAAAAGTACATAAGCAGCGGAAAAACATAACAAGGGCTCCAACACAGCCGTTGCACGGGGGAGCGCCAGCCTAGAACATCTCTTCGGAGTCTCCGTAGAAGTCCTGGTTCTCCACCTCTACATCTTCGTAGACTGGGGGGAAAATGCAACTAACAAGTTTGAGTACCAACGGTACTCGCAAGTTGGGAAGTTATGCCATGTGTGGTTCACAACAAGGAAGGCAATTAATAGGTTAAGCACTATAGCAGTAGCAACCTACTCTTAATTGTTTATTAAGCACCTACAACTAGGTGAAATCCCAACAAACATCCCAAAAATTATTCCAGGTAAGACCAATCCCAAACCATCCATTTAGTAACCATGAGCTAATTATGAATTTGGTTTCCAAGCCGCTCGTGTCCGTGAGCACAGCTGTCTAGACAGTTTGACAAAACTCTGCAGAGTGTGTATCCTTTACCCACAGTTCGTGATTTTGTCCCCTGTTGCCAGGTGGACTAAGGTAAACCTCCCTGATGCCCATGGTAGCTAACCACAATACACACTTCCATAGGTGTGTGGCTAGAAGATCACTACGAGGTGTTTCTGATGTTTCTCCCGACTTGCAATGGGTACTCTAAGGTTTCACTGCTCCGGCACCTGGAGTCTATTTTCCCTCCGCCAGGAGAAGCCCCCTCTTGAGCCATGCGGATCCCAAGGCAAAGCCCATTCCCCGCCCGATCAATTACCTATGCTACATCGGGAGAAACCAAATTACTAAACCAAGTTGTCCCATATACAATTCTGTGGTGATACTAAATGGCTTAGCAACTTGTTCCATAAACCGGTCCTTAGAATCCGATAGGTGTCAAGCTCCAAACCAAGGTCTTGTGCACGCATGCACCAATCCATACAAAACCCCCTATCAGATTCCTATCTACTAATTTCTATTCTAGCCATAAATTCATGAATCAAAGTACTTCAAATGTAAACTTGTAAATAAATAGATCGTATTTTAATTAAGCATGGCTAAGCGTAACTAAATAATAATAAAACGCCCAAACCATGTTGACAAGGAATATTGTGGAAAAATCTAGGAAAACATAGCATAGGATTCATTTTTTAATTAGCATGCAACTAACTAAAACTTAATAAAAGGGTGCAAGATGGTCAAGGAACTTGCCTCCAAACTATGCCTCGGGGTCGTCGGGAAACTGCTGCTCTTGTAGGTTAAGGGTGGTTTCTGACCCCGACTCTAAATTACGACGATGCACGAAAAATAACATACAATAAGAACATAATAAAATGCAAACATTACAAATAAATATAAATTCCTACGCAAAATGTGATTTTTAAGTTGATTTCAATTATAGGCATAAACCAATTGATGAGTATTTAGAGTTTTAAATAAAATATATTAAGCAAAACATATTTTTAACCATTTCTATACCATTTTTACATTTATTAGAAACCTATTATAATTTTCTAGAAATTTTTATCCTTCAAAATAAGATTAAAACAGTTCTATATCATAATTTATACATTTGATAGTTTTTACACTATTTTTATTAATTATTTCTATGTGCAATTCAATTCATGAATTAGATGTGCTTAGAAAGTATTTTATGACTAATTCAGCAAATTAAAATGGATTAACAAAAATAATACAGAAATGAAAATAAATAAAACATATTTAAATCTGTTTTTATACTTAGTTTATACAAATTAAGGACTTTTATTTAATTTCTAGAACTAACAGTGGTTTTTCTGTAAAAACAGAACTGTTCCAGAGGTTAAAAATAATTTTTATTAAGTCTGGAGTTTATTCTACAATTTTCCAGAATTTATTTGCTATTTTATAATTCTCCAGAGGCTTTAAAACACTTTTTATTAATTTAACCAGTATTTTACTAATTTTCAGAAAGTCCAGGGGCTAGTTTGGCATTTCTAGGGGCTAGACTTGAATTCCAGAGAAACTCATGGGGTAGCCCACAAATTTCCAGGGGCCTGAGTGAAATTCCGGCAGCGGGAAAACTAGTTTGAACATGGGTCGTTGATTTTAAATTGGATGGCTCAAATTTTATTAACCGAAGCGGTACGCTCGGTTTTAATCTCGGCCATTGAAACATAATGGACGACGGGCATCGAGCCAAGTCGCCCCGATTAGGATCAGGCAGCGGTGCGCGGCGGCGGCGACGCGCACGCGGAGGCGGGCTCGCCGGAGACGGCCAAAATCGCACGGCAGAGGCCAAAAGGCACATCTAACTAGCGCAAAATGTAGAGGGGTGCTAGGGGAACTCACTGAAGGTCGTCGCACGGCCGGAGGAAGGTCGGAAGGTGGTCGGCGACGGCGTTGTGCGGCGGAGCTCCTCGGCGCCCGACGAAGTCGGCGACGCAGAGGCGACAACTCCCGACGAAGATGACCGACAGTCTCCTGAGGACACGACAAAGATGTTAGCAAGGTTTCGGGGTGAGTTAGTGGGTGAATCGATGGGAACATTGGCGCCATTACCAAGCTCGCCGGGGCTAGGGTTTCGATCGTCGGGTGAGGGAATTGGGGAGGGATTGGCCGGGTTTTTATAGGGGCTTCGGAGTAGCGGCCGGCGGCCATCATGGGCACGATTCCACTCTTGATTGAGATGAAATGGTCAGAAATGAAGAGGGGAGGGAAAGTGGGCGGCGCGGTGATGGCGCGCGGCCGATACAGCGCGGGCGCGGCAGGAGGTGGGCGACGGGTCTGACAGGCGGGGCCGGCTAGCAGCGAGGGGGAGAGAGAGTGCGGACGCGGGCCGGCGCGGGAGAGTGGGGAAAGTTGGGCCGGATTGAAGAATTCGGCCCAAGGGCGTTTTTCCTTTTTCTTTTCCCTTTTCTTTTTCTTTTCTGTTTTCTTTTTCTTTTGTTTTATGTTTTGAATTTGTAAACCAAATTTCTAGCGAATTTGAATTTTTTAAAAATTCACCCAATCATTCAAACATGATGCAACTTGCCTTATATGAATTTTTATTCCCAAGAAAATGTTTTTATCTCTTGAAAAATTCATTTTACAACAAAAATTTTTTTTCTAAAAATAGTGGGTGTTACAAGCTCCTGTCATCATAAGTGACATGCTTTCTCAAGAAGAAACTGCCAAACTTATAACCATCCTAGAAAAGTATAGATCCGTCCTAGGCTACTCACTCCAAGACCTTAAGGGAATCAACCCTTCTCTTTGCACCCTCGCATTCCCACCGACCCATTTAGCACACCATGTAGGGAACCTCAAAGATGGTTGAACAATGCTATGCGGGAGGTTGTCAAAAAGGAGGTCTTGAAACTCTTGCACGCAGGATAATTTATCCCATTCCTTATAGTGAGTGGGTTAGCCCGATCCATGTAGTGCCCAAGAAAGGAGGAATGATGATCGTTCGAAATGAGAGGAATGAACTCATTCCTTAACGAAGCGTCCCAGGGTGGAGAATGTGTATGGACTATATAAAACTCATCGAGGCAACAATGAAGGGTCATTTCCCGCCACCTTTCATTGATAAAATGCTTGAGCGGCTAGCGAAACATTCTTTCTTTTGTTTCCTTGATGGGTATTCTGGGTACCATCAAATTCCCATCCACCCAGATGTTCAAAGTAAGACCACCTTCACATGTCCTTACGAAACATACGCCTATCGAACGATGTCGTTCGGGTTGTGTAGTGCACTCGCTTCGTTCCGAAAGTGCAATATGTCTATTTTCTTGGACATGATCGAGGAAATCAGTGAAGTTTTCATGGATGACTTTTTCGTCTATGGAAAAACTTTTGATCATTTTCTTAAGAACCTAGACAAGGTGTTACAAAGATGCCAAGAGAAGGATCTGATGCTAAATTGGGGGAAGTGCTATTTTATGGTATGTGAAGGCATCGTCTTAGGACACTTGGTGTTTGAAAGGGGGGTTGAGGTGGACAAAGCTAAAATTGAAGTTATTTAAAAGCTTTCATCTCCCACCAACGTCAAGGGTATTCGCAACTTCTTAGGCCATGCGGGGTTCTACCGACGATTTATCAAGGATTTTTCCAAAATTGGTAGACCCCTCACAAGCCTATTAGCTAAGGATGTGCCCTTTGATTTCGATGATGAGTGCCACAAATCTTTTGACATCCTCAAGAAGGCAATCATCACAGCTCCAATCATTCAACACCCTGATTGGATGCAACCATACAAAATCATGTGTGATGCCAATGATTATGCCGTTGGAGCGGTCGTTGGCCAAACCAATGATAAGAAGCTATCATACAATAGCCTACGCTAGCAAGACTCTAATAGGATCTCAACTTAACTATGCCACAACTGAAAGGAGCTCCTAGTAGTTGTCTTTGCTATCAATAAGTTTAGATCATACTTGGTTGAAGCAAAAGTCATAGTCTACACAGACCATGCTGCATTGAAATATTTGATCACCAAGAAAGATGCTAAACCTATGCTAATACGATGGATTCTCCTACTCCAAGAGTTTGAGTTAGAGATAAGGGATAAAAAGGGAGTAGAGAATTTTGACGCTAATGAGCTCTCACGTATGGAAATCCCAAATACAACAGGCATACCCATCAATGATTTCATACGTGATGACATGTTGCTCAAGTTGACCGACTCTAACCCTTGGTATGCGAACATTGTAAACTTCATGGTTACAGGGTACGTACCACCAGGGGAGGATAAGAAAAATCTCATGTTTGAGAGATCGGTGTCACGTGTGGGATGATCCATACCTCTATAGGGTATGTTCTGATGGGTTACTTAGAAGGTGCATCCCAACAGTTGAAGGCATCAAAATTATCAAAAGATGCCATGCGTCCCCCTATGATGTTCACTACGTTGTTTACCGTACTTAGGCAAAGATTTGGCAAAACAAATTCTTTTGGCCCTCAATGTATGAGGATACAAAGGAATTCATTCGAAGATGTTGGGAATGCCAAAAGCATGGAGGAATCACTGCTCACAATGCGATGCCCCTCACATACAATCTACAAGTTGTATTATTTTATGTGTGGGGGATCGACTTCATGGCACCTTTTCTGAAGTCCTATGATTGCGAGTATATTCTTGTGGCCATAGATTATTGTTCAAATGGGTAGAAGCATTACTATGCAAACATGTCGATGCCAAGACCACTTGGAAAACGTTTCATGAAATCATTTTCCCACGGTTTGGAACTCCTCAAATGGTCATAAGTGATGGAGGGTCTCATTTCATTGATACGACCTTTCAGAGCTTTCTAAGGGAGCTTGGGTTAGGCATAACACTGCTACTCCGGATCATCCCCAAACAAGTGGTCAAGTAGAAACATCAAACAAATAAATCAAGAATATTCTGCAAAATACCGTCTTTGAGATGGGGAATGGATGGAAGAACAAACTACCCAATACACTTTGGGCATACCGTATTGCCTATAAGACACCCATTGGAATGTCACATTTCCAAATTGTCTACAGGAAAACTTGTCATTTACCCGTAGAATTGGAACATAGAGCATATTAAGCTATCAATAAGTGGAATATGGATCTCCACGAAGCTGGAAAGTTGCGCAAGATGCAAATTTCTGAACTGGAAGAATGGAGGGATAAAGCGTACCATAGTGCCAAAATAAAGAGAAAACTAAGAGGTGGCACGATAAAATAATTATGCCTAAGGAGTTCAAACCTGGAGATAATGTCCTACTTTTCAACTCTAGAGTTACTTTTTGGACATGGGAAACCAAAAAACAAATGGGAAGGTCCCTATACTATGGTAGATACTTTATCTCATGGATCAATTACACTCCAAAATGATGAAGGTCATCAATTCAAGGTAAATGAGCACTGTCTCAAGATCTTTTTAGAACCTGGAGAAATTTTGGACAAAGAGGAAGACGCAGTCAATTCACTGCAAGAATTCCAGTTTATCGCAACAAAAAAATTCGTCACAATAGGTCGTTTTTCATCGCAATAGATCACTGTTGCAATGAAAAAGAGCGTGGTGATAGTTTTTACGAATCGTTATAATAATTCCCATGGCGATAGGTTATTGCGACGCCTTGACATCTGTGGCAAATAGTATGGTATTGCAACGATTTCACATCGATGGTAAATAGTACGCTTTTGCAACGATTTCACGTATTGCGATGATTTAACGTATTGCAACGAATGGTACAGTATTGCAACGAGTTCACGATTGTGGCAAATAGTACGGTATTGCAACGATTTCATATTCGTGGCAAATAGTATGTTATTACAACGATTTAGCATATTGTGACGATTTAACGTATTGCAACGAATAGCATGGTATTGCAACAATTTCACATTCGTCGTAATTGTATGTGATTGCAACAATTTCAAAGCCGTGGCAATAGTGCAGTATTGCAACGATTTCACATTCGTGGCAAATAGTATGTTATTGCAACGATTTAGCGTATTGCAACGAATAGCATTGTATTGCAACGGTTTCACATTCATGGTAATGGTATGTTATTGCAATGATTTCTCAATCATGGCAAATACTACAGTATTGCAACGATTTCACAGCCGTGGCAAATAGTACGGTATTGCACCGATTTATAGTATTGCGACGATTTATGGTATTGCAACGAACATCACAGTATTGCAACGATTTCACATTCGTGGCAAATAGCATGGTACTTCAACGATGTCACGGTCGTGTCAAATAGTATGGTACTGCGATGGTTTAACATCCATAGCAAATAGTATGTTATTGCAATGAGTGCACAAATGTGGCAAATAGTAGTGTATTGCAACAATTTCAGATCCGTCGGAAATAGTATGGTACTGCAACGATTTCACATCCGTGGCGAATAGTTGGGTATTGCAACAATTTCTTATCTGTGGCAAAAGTTCCTAATGCAACGTTTTCTGATCTGTAGCAATAGGTTCATAATGCAGCGTTTAAGTAGGAGAGAAGTAAATGTAAAATATCATAAATATTTTATGATATTTAAGCAGCGTTTAACACCTATCCTTGAAGTTTGGTTAAATTTTCCATGTCCAATAAAGCAAACTTCAACCCTCACCACTCCTTTCCAATCATTCCACCATCCCCATTTGTCTAAGTAGCATAGAAGTAAATGTAAAATATCATAAATACATTCCTACTTAGGACTTAGACGCTTATTTTTTATTCCATCATATGAAGTGCCTTTGTTAAATAAATTGCGACTCAGCGGTGTAGGTAAGGCCGGTAGAGTCTTTCACATTTCCATGTTGTGAGACCTATGTGTGCTGAATACATTGGCTATGGCGATAAATGTTTTGAATAGTACCAAAATACCTTTATCATCAAGGTCCGACTCTAGGTCCGAGCTCCAGCAAGGTCCGATGATAGGTCCGACTTGTTTTGGAAGCTCCAGCAAGGTCCAACGTAAGGTCCGACTTGTTTTGGCTAGGTCCAACTTATTTGTCTAGGTCCGACTAGCTTTGGTTAGATCCGACTCTAGGTCTAACTAGCTTTGGTAAGCTCCAACACTAGGTACGACTAGCTTTGGTTAGCTCTGGCGCTAGTCCTTATAGCTTTGGTAAGTTCTAGCCTAGATCCTGTTAGTTTTGGTAAGCTCCAGTTCAAGGTCCGGTTAGCTTTGGCAAGGTTCAGAGCTTGATCGCAGTGGTTCTGCTTTTAATTTGCAATGTTTCAAACTTGCTTTACATTTATGGAAAGTTTTCTTAGTATTCTTTTACTAAGTTTTTGGCGTTTTTTGGTGGTTATGGTTGATATCATTTTGCTATGGTTTGCAACACACTTATGTGAGGTTCTCACGTCAGGTGTTGTGGTTATCGGAACTAACGAGAGTCAAGTCGAGGACTTGTGCTCGGAATTATTGGTTGTTTATTCATGTGCGGGTGTTGCTTGAGTTCAAGACATGGCTGGTGACGGAATCCATTGAACTAGTCTTAGGAAGAAGATGAGGTTCAACAACCAAGTTTGGGAGTAATTGTGGTTTAGTTGATCAGGAGGTCGTGCAGCGTGTATGAGTCAAGAACAATGCATATGAAGGTATCGTGGACGTCGTTGGAAGGTGTTTGCACGTGTGCAAATAGTGCATGGACGTGGCTACATGGTTCCAATGCGTGATGAAGAGATGTGGACTAAAGAATTGGTCAAAAAGGTCCAACCGACTAGGTTATGGACACAGGCTGCGACTAAGTCGTGTTTGACTCAAATATGGAAATTTTTTAGTTGGTTATGATAGGATTTCGTGAGGGTCACAAATTTGAGTTGTTTTAGGAATGTAGGATACGTTCCTAAGGTGTTTGGAAGTCTTAAGATTGCTTCTATCTGCGTATAGAAGAGTCTTGAGCAGTTATGGAAAGTTTCGATTCGTGATTTGAGTAGGATTAGAGTCCTAGTAAAGTTTGGGTTGGCCTCATGGCTGTTTATATAAGAAAGGGAGGCCAGAGCTCGTGATAGACGACATTGGGGCTGTTTCTCTTGTGTTTTGATCAATAAAATTTGTAGTTTGGAGGAACTTTTGTGCCTTGTTCGTCTGAATTGTTTTCATCAACTTTTTCTCGTTGAGTTTCTGCACAACACTATCTTTCTTTGGTGGTTTTATTATAACTCATGTTTTACAGATCCGCTTGACGTGATTCTTTTTGGGTTGTCTTCACAACTTGATTTTCTATCATATGTTAAAATTTCACGGTCATTGGATTTGTTGTTTCTGATCTACACGAGTTTCTTTGCAGTGTTCCAAAACTGTTTATCTCGAGTAGGACAGATTGACCTTTGTTCGATCTTTCGATCATAACTTGAGTTTCTCTCGACGGATTTTCGTGATTCATGTTGTGACGTCTTCGTGACTTGATTGTCTACAATCTATACTAGTTTTGTCACAGTTGAACATGTTTACATTAGTTGCACACACGGTTTCTTTAACAAATCGGTTTTCTGCCGAGAGGTGTTTAGTTGCTCCTGCTGAAAAGTTTTAATCTACCATTCACCCCCCTCTGGTAGCTTTACACGTGCCCTTCGATCCTACAATAGGTATTAGAGCCACGGTGCTCTAATCTTTGTGATTCGCATGTGCTTTTGACTAATCCTCATGGAGAAATACTCAGCAAAACCTTGTGTGTTTGTTGGTATTGATGTTTAGGTTTGGAAGGCATGCATGGAAGCTTTTATCCAGGTGCAAGGCTTCGTGATATGGAAAAAAGTGTACAAGCCTTACGACGTGTCGTCGAACGATCAAGTGACGGCTACAAACTTAAGAGATGTCGACAACAACAAGAAAGCCCGAAATTTGATAATCCAAGGAGTAACTTAGAGCGACTTTGACCGTGTTGCACACCTCCGATCGGTTTACGATGTGTGGAGAGCACTTTGTGACTACCCAAAGGATCCAACACGATCAAGGTGGTAAAGCAGGATATGTTCAAAAAGGAATACATGCGCTTCGATATGCAACCCGATGAGTCCATTGATGACCTTTTTGCTCGCTTTTATAAATTCTCAGGAACTTGCGTAGTGTCAATGTAAATTTTTCAGATGCTGAAAATGCTAGGCAATTGTTAAGTGCATTAGACATGTCAATTTGAGAGATGAAAGTCACATCTATTCGTGAATCTACTGTCATGAGTTTACTTACATTAGATGTGCTATATTCTAAATTGAAAACTAAAGAAATTGACATAATCTCACGTAAGAACCCCAATAAGTCTCTTGCATTTGTTTCCCAATGTGATATGCCTAGCTCCGGTCAATCTTCATCTAGCAATACACTTGCTTTGCTGTCTTCACTAACCCTGGAACAGATTGAAGAATTTCCAGAAGAAGAGCTAGCACTCATCTCTACTCGGTTCTCAAAAGCATTGCAAAATGTGAGAATTAGAAGGAGAGGAAACTCTGGACCTCAACGATGCTTTGAATGTGGTAAGACAAGACACTTTCGTACATAATGCCCTAACCTTTCAGGTCCTACTACCCGTGAAGAGAAGCAAAAAATGTCAAGACCACCTTTGGAAACTCCAACAAGAAAAAGAAGGGTTCCATAGGACGCAAGATGATAAACAACTTCATCACCGCACTTTAAGAGCTCAGTCAAGTGATGTAGACATTGGAAGTGGTGAAGATGATGATGATCTAGCCAACTTATGCTTCATGGCGGGCAAAACAAGATCAAGATCAAGTTATGTGGATGTAGAACACAACAGTGACGACAATGAGGTTACACGCTTGAGGAAGGAGAACATTTGGATTGTGGATTCAGGTTGCTCACGCCACATGATCGATAACAAAGAATGGTTCTCCTCCCTCTCTTTTGTGTCAAGTGTAGAGAATGTTACTTTTGCCGATAATTCTTCAACTCCTATAATTGCTAAGAGTTCATTTATGGTAAATGATCACTACACTTTGAAAGATGTGACACTTGTCAAAAATTTGAAATACAACTTGCTTTCTGTTTTACAATTGCTAGATGAAAATGTGGAAATTATTTTCAATAAATTGCTGCAAAGTTGTAGATTCAAATAGTGAGCTTATTTTTAACATGTATTGGTTTGGAAGAGTTTTTAAAGCTGATTTTGATATGTCTTCCTCTAAGCATAAATGTTTAGTTGCTAATGATCCAAAGGACTTATATTTTTGGCATCATAGACGTGGTCACGTAGGCTTTGATCATCTAACGCGTGTTAGTGCTCTTGATCGCATACGTGGGCTGTCTAAGCTTAAAGGGGACAAAGAAATTGTGTGCTCTTCTTGTAGACATGCTAAGATGGTTGTAGGTTCACATAATCCTCTCACAATGATCATGACAACTGAACCGGGTCAACTTTTGCACCTTGACACCGTAGGATCTTCACGTGTTCAATCCTTCAGAGGTAAATGATATGTTCTTGTGATTGTTGATGATTATTCAAGATACTTTTGGGTTACCTTTATGGCATCTAAGAATGAAGCTTTTAGTCACTTTAGAACTTTATTTTTTTCAATTATCAATTGATCACCCAGGATCTTTAAAAGCAATTAGAAGTGATAACAATATCAAATTTAAAAATCAATCTTTTGATCACTTTTGTGCTGAAATTGTAATAAATCATCAATTTTCTTCACCATATGTACCTCAACAAAACGGTGTTGTAGAAAGAAAGAACAGAACCTTAGTTGAAATGGCTAGGACTATGCTTGATGAATATCAAACTCCTAGAAAATTTTGGGCTTATGCGATTGCAACCGCTTGTTATGTCTCAAATCGTGTTTTCTTGGGCGCTAAGCTAGGTAAAACACCATATGAGCTTCGATTTGGACATAGGCCTAGTGTTACACACTTTCAGGTCTTTGGTTGCAAATGCTTTGTTAAGAAACATGGTAATATTGATAAATTTGAACCTAGATCCATTGATGGCATGTTTCTTGGTTATCAATCTCATACTAGAGGCTACCGTGTGCTTTTACTTGACACTAACAAAATTGTGGAGACTTGTGAGGTGTGTTTTCTTGAATCTAGACCAGGACTAGCTCGAACATTGCAGGTCCGGATCCATATCCTCAAGGGGGGGGGGGGGTATTTCCGAAGAAGAAGAAGAGTCAATGATATTGCCTGATAGTTCTGAAGCTGACATGTGTCCAGCTCCTAACTTTGAACAAGCTCCGACTACCATCTCTGCTGGTCCTGATCGTCTACAAGCCACAAGCTCATCAATCTGCGATGAACATGATGAAGAAGAAGCTTGTGAGACATTTGTTCTCCTACGAATTCACAAGAATCATCCCCCGCAACAAATAATTGGATTCTCATGCTTATTCTGCTTTTGTTGCTTCTTTTGAGCCAAAGATATATCACACGCACTCACTAATGAATCTTGGATTATTGCCATGCAAGAAGAGTTAGAAAATTTTGAAAGAAATAAAGTTTGGAAACTTGTACCTCTACCTCAAGATCACACTTTAATTGGAATTAAATGAGTGTTTAAAAATAAACAAAGTGGGGATGGGGTTGTTATTAGGAATAAGGCTAGATTGGTTGCTCAAGGTTTCACACAAATTGAAGGTCTAGATTTTGATGAAACTTTTGCTCCTGCTGCTAGATTAGAAGCCATAAGAATTTTATTAGCTTTTGCTGCATATAAAGGTTTCAAGTTATATCAAATGGATGTTAAAAGTGCTTTTCTTAATGGCTATATAGATGAGGAGGTTTATGTCAAGCAACCACAAGGTTTTGAAAATCCAGATTTTCCTAATCATGTTTACAAGTTGTCCAAAGCCTTGTACGGTCTCAAACAAGCCCCTAGAGCATGGTATGATAGGTTAAAAACATTCTTACTTGAAAAGGGTTTTACCATGGGCAAGGTTGATAGAACTCTTTTTGTGCTTAAGCATGGCATTATTCATTCAAGTGTATGTGGATGATATTATATTTGGTTGTGCTTCTCATGATCTCATGTCCAAGTTTTTAGCAATGATGAGTTCAGAATTTGAAACAAGTATGATGGGTGAACTCACTTACTTTTTGGGGCTGCAAATCAAGCAAACCGAGGAAGGTACTTTTGTGCACCAAATGAAGTATACAAGGGACCTTCTCAAGCGCTTCAAGATGGACAAAAGCAAGCCTCTTTAGACACTAATGGGAACAACATCAACACTTGAACTTGATGAAGATGGTGAACCCGTGGATCAAAAAGAATATAAAAGCATGATCGGATCACTTTTGTACCTCACGACATCAAGACCGGACATACAATTCATCGTATGTCTTTGTGCACTGTTTCAAGCTTCCCCACGTTCTTCACATCATCAAACTGTCAAAAGGATTCTCAGGTACTTACATGGAACTCAAGAATTTGGCATTTTTCTTTCTTCTTCTTCAACCATTACCTTGAAAGCTTTTTTCGGATGCTGATTTTGGGGGTCGTAGAATTGATAGGAAAAGTACTTCCGGTTCTTATCATTTTCTTGGTAATTCACTTGTTGCCTGGACCTCTAGAAAACAAAACTCGATTGCACAATCCACAACCGAATCTGAATATGTAGCTGCTGCTAGTGCTTGCTCACAAATTCTTTGGATTGTTCAAACACTTAAGGACTATGGGGTTGATCTAGATAGTGTTCCACTATTTTGTGATAACACTAGTGTAATTTGCATTGCTAAAAACCCCGTGCAACATTCTAGAATTAAGCACATTGATATTAGGTATCACTTTCTCCGTGATAATATTGAAAAAGGAAACATTGTGCTTCACCATATAGATACTGAACAACAATTGGCTGACATTTTCACAAAACCTTTGGATTTCACTCGTTTTTGTTACAATTGTAGTAAAATAGGGGTTATGCATCCCCACGGCTTAAATTGAGGGAGAGTTTTGAAACTTGGGAAGTCTATGTGTGATTCTGAATTTAAAATAATATGAGCGTAGTATTTCATACTTATATGATTTTATGCTTCTTTTTACATGCTAAAAGTTCTTACTACATTACTCATGTTATACATTTTGTAGTTTTTGCCATGACTAGTAATTGGAATAATTACTTACACTAAATTGTGTCATGATCGAACTTTCTTGCTGTTTTGAACTTGTTGCATGATCACGAGTGCTTTTAATCAAAATGAATTAATCAAGTAATCAACTCACATGTTGAGTTTTATGAGCAAATATAAATTGGGAAAAGATCAAGAGAATATGCATGCATAGCACTTCTTCTTTTGAGATGGCTTATCATTGCACTTAGATATGAACTTGGACAAAGTTGTGTAAGACTAAAATCATGTCCTAAAGCTTCTAATTGTCAAATGACATAGGCTTGGTTGGTTATAATAAAGCAGATGCGCATATAATCTCTTGCAAATATCATACGATCTAAATTGCTTTGAAAAATAATAAAATGAAGCAACAAGTATCATGCTTTCAGGTTTTGAAATAGTTAAGTTTGTGAGATCATGACTTGCTAAAATTGAAATTACATTTGATCTCTAGCATGGCTTATACTATTTTTATGTATCCCATTGTTGTGATAGTGTAAGTTACTTGATAGTATGACTTGGATGAGCTTTGTTTTATATTTATATGTTATAATGTGCTCATAAAAAATTAAAATTTCTCTTTGTACCTTGTTGAATACATTGTCAAAGGGGGAGATGTATGTAAGGGGGAGGAATTAAGTATAGGGGCATAATTTTATTTCTATCAATTTTCAAAAAGGGGGAGAAATTATTTTCAAAACTTTTCATGTGAATAAGCCAATGTTCAGATTTTAAGTGGTGTTGCCAATGTATTCATCAAGGGGGATATTGTGAGACCTATGATTGCTGAATACATTGGCTATGGCGATAAAAGTTTTGAATACTACCAAAACACCTTTATCATCAAGGTCCAACTCTAGGTCCGAGCTCTAGCAAGGTCTGATGATAGGTATGGCTTGTTTTGGGTAGCTCCGACAAGGTCCGAGTAAGGTCTGACTTATTTTGGCTAGGTCCGACTTCTTTGTCTAGGTCCGACTAGCTTTGGTTAGCTCCACCTCTAGGTCCGACTAGCTTTGGTAAGCTCCTGTGCTACGTCCGACTAGCTTTGGCTAGCTCCAGCGCTAGGTCCTGCTAGCTTTGGTAAGTTCTGGTGCTAGATCCTGTTAGTTTTGGTAAGCTCCGGTTCAAGGTCCGGTTAGCTTTGGCAAGGTTCGGAGCTTGATCGCAGTGGTTCTACTTTTAATTTGCAATGTTTCAAACTTGCTTTACATTGATGGAAAGTTTGCTTAATATTATTTTACTAAGTTTTTGGTGTGTTTTGGTAGTTATGGTTGATATCATTTTGCTATGGTTTGCAACATATTCATGTGAAGTTCTCATGAAAGGTGTTGATAGGATCTTGGTTCCCGATCTTTCGATGAGAATAGGAGGGTTCGATTTGTGGAGGAGAAGACGTTGGCGATCCAACTACACCGTCCCCAAGACGATGCGCCTTAGCGATCAGTACACCGACTCCGAAGTTGTATTGATCTTGCTGGCGCACAATCAACCTGACCACGAGGGCCTTTGTTCCTGCAAGCAATCGAAGAACACGCAAGAACAAGAAGAACAAGCACTTATCTATTGAATCAATCAAAAGTGGGGTTCTGGATACAAGTAGACGGGCGATCTAGTCAACACGCGCGTGTACAAGGAAGCAGCAGAAGCTAACTTACGAATAAACAAAAACCCACCAGCTAATGAGGGCGGCTGCTACTATTTATTACCTCCCTAGGGTCGTGAGAAACCCTAATCACGAGTCCCTAATGGACTCCAAACGATACATGGGCCATGGGCCCAATTTTGGTGATGCAGCACCCTGGACAGAAAAAGGTCTTGATATTAAAATAACTATTGCGGCCGACTCAGAATAGATATGGACATGAGGCCAGATCCTTTTGAAAGTAGACTTGATAATCTTTCCAGGAAGTACTTGAACGCCAAGATTGCAGTCCGTATGAAATCGTGGTGGCCGTCACAAGTTGGTGCTGTTCTGCTGTCCAAATCCCGTCCGCGCGAATTCCCTTCCCATTGTCTCCTCTCCATTGTTCCTAAGCAAAACAAGAAAGCACGTAGTTCCACGGTCTAGATAAGATGGACATAAGGCCAAGAACGAGTTCACCTCATAATTTAGTTGACGTGCACGAGCGCGAGTGATCGGACTAGAAACCGGTAGCTGAGTTGGTGTGGATGTATCGAGGGTGTTGATGTCCTCATCATCCTCCCCTTCTTGCATTTGAGTCGTCCGCGACTCAAGCTCATCTTCTTCTCCCAAATATGGCTTCAAATCTGCAATGTTAAATGTGGTACTAACCCCAAAATTCGCAGGCAACTCGAGTTTATATGCATTATCATTAATTCTTTCTAACACTTTGAATGGACCATCAGCTCGAGGTAACAATTTAGACTTCCTCAAATCAGGAAACCTATCCTTTCGCAAATGTAACCAAACTAAATCACCAGGTTCAAAAGTGATAGTTTTCTTTCCCCTACTACCAGCAAGTTTATACTTGGCATTCATGCACTCTATATTCTTCTTAGTGGTTTCATGCAATTTTAATATCAATTAAGCACGATGTTTAGCATCAAAATTCACTCGTTACATTGAAGGAAGAGGTAATAAATCAATAGGAGCACGTGGTACAAATCCATAAACAATCTCAAAAGGGCATTTCTTAGTACTAGAATGTAGGGAACGATTATAAGCAAACTCAACATGAGGCAAACACTCTTCCCACATTTTTATATTCTTTTTCAAAACAGCCCTAAGCATGGTAGATAAATTTCTATTCACAACCTCAGTTTGACCATCAGTTTGGGGATGACAAGTAGTTGAAAATAAAAGCTTAGTCCCCAATTTTGCCCATAACGTTCTCCAAAAATGGCTAAGAAACTTAGTATCACGATCTAAAACTATTGTGTTTGGCACACCATGCAATCTAACAATATCTCGGAAAAACAAATCAGCAACATGTGTAGCATCATCACTTTTACGACATTTTAGAAAATCTATCCACAACAACAAAGATGCTATCCCTCCCCTTCTTTGTTCTAGGCAGTCCTAAAACAAAGTCCATAGAAATATCCTCCCAAGGCATGCTAGGAACAGGAAGAGGCATGTACAAACCATGTGGATTAAGTCGTGACTTAGCTTTTTGACATGTCGTGCAGCGAGCAACAAAGCGCTCCACGTCTCGCCTCATCCTTGGCCAAAAGAAATGACCAGCAAGTATGTACTCCGTCTTTTTCACTCCAAAGTGCCCCATCAGCCCGCCTCCATGCGCTTCCTGTAACAACAACAAACGAACGGAGCTAGCTGAACTTGTTAGCTCTAAACACATAGCCATCATTGAGGACAAATTTATTCAATGTTTTTCCGTCTTTACATTTCAGCAATACATCTTTGAAATCAGCATCATGTTCATATTGATCTTTAATCGTTTCTAATCCAAAAATTTTAAAGTCAAGTTGAGATAGAAGAGTATAACGTCTAGATAAAGCATCAGCAATAACATTATCCTTTCCCTTTTGTGTTTAATAACATAAGGAAAAGACTCAATAAATTCCATCCACTTAGCATGCCTACGGTTTAGTTTCCCTTGACTACTAATATGCTTTAGTGATTCATGATCAGAATGGATAACAAATTCTTTGGGCCACAAGTAATGCTGCCATGTTTCTAAAGTTCGTACAAGAGCATATAATTCCTTATCATAGGTAGAATAATTTAGAACAGGCCCACTCATTTTCTCACTAAAATATGCAACAGGTTTTACTTCTTGTAACAAAACACCACCCAATCCAATCCCACTAGCATCACATTCAAGCTCAAAAGTCTTAGAAAAATCAGGAAGTTGGAGAAGAGGTGTATGCATCAACTTATCTTTCAGTATGGTAAAGGCATTATCTTGTGTGGTGCCCCATGAAAAAGGCACCCCCTTCTTCGTAAGGTCATTCAATGGAGCAGCAATGGTGCTGAAATCCTTCACAAAGCGACGATAGAACCCAGCCAGCCCTAGAAAGCTCCGCACCTGTATGATGGTCTTTGGTACAGGCCACCCCTGAATAGCCTCTACCTTGGCTTGATCAACTTCAATTCCCTGTGGAGTAACAACATAGCCAAGGAAAGAGACTCGATCCGTGCAAAAGGTGCACTTCTCAAGATTACCAAATAATCATGCCTCACGCAAAGCATTAAAAACAGCACGTAAGTGATCAAGATGTTCATCCATGTATTTGCTATAAATCAATATATCATCAAAATACACAACAACAAATTTTCCAATGAATGCATGCAAAACCTCGTTCATTAATCTCATGAAGGTGCTAGGTGCATTAGTTAACCCAAAAGGCATGACTAACCACTCATATAAACCGAACTTAGTTTTGAAAGCAGTTTTCCATTCATCTCCTAGTTTCATGCGAATTTGGTGATAACCACTACGCAAATCAACTTTTGAGAACACAACAGCACCACTCAATTCATCAAGCATATCATCTAAGCGTGGAATAGGATGATGATATCAAATGGTTATATTGTTGATTGCTCTACAATCCACACACATACGCCATGATCCATCCTTTTTAGGTACTAGAATAACTGGAACAGCACAAGGACTAAGAGACTCACGTACATAACCTTTGTCAAGTAGTTCTTGTACTTGGCGCTGAATCTCCTTTGTTTCTTCTGGATTTGTCCTATATGGTGCACGGTTGGGCAATGAAGCACCGGGAATAAGGTCAATCTGGTGCTCAATCCCTCGAAGTGGTGGTAGTCCTGGTGGTATTTCACTTGGAAACACATCAGAATATTCCTGCAAAATGTTAGCAACAGCAGGAGGCAAAGAATGTTGCACATCGTAAAGGGAAATCAAAGCATCTTTGCATACCAAAGCATAGGCAACAGAGGTGGAAGCAATCAGTTCATTAATATCAGATTATGTAGAAACAAGCATTTTCCCTTCAGAGATATCTCATTTCTCTTATCAAACACAGATTTGGCATTGTTATTGTTCTCAATGTTAGCATGGTCCTGATATTTAGTTTTCCTAGCTCTAGCAACATCATCTTGCACAATAGCTTCAGGAGACATAGGATGCAACACAATTTTTTTATCGTGGTAAAGAAAAGAATACTGATTTGATCTACCATGATGCATAGAATCTCTATCAAATTGCCAAGGTCTTCCTAGCAGAATATTACAAGCTTGCATAGGCACAACATCACATTCAACGACATCCTTATATGATCCAATAGTAAAATTGATTCGCACAAGTCTAGTTACCTTTGCCTTACCGCTGTTGTTTAACTATTGAATGTAATAGGGATGTGGGTGCGGTTTGGTGCTTAGTGCCAGCTTGGTCACCATGTCACTGCTGGCCAAGTTGTTGCAGCTACCTCCATCAATGATCATGCGGCAAGATCGCTCTTTGACGACACACTTTGTTTGGAATAATGTGTGCCTTTGATTTTGTTCCACTTTCTCCATTTGTGCACTAAGCACACACTGCACAATGAGACTATCATAGCGCGCTGCATCTTCTGCACCAATATGCTCTTCTTGATGTTCATCGCTACCTGCATAGTCAGCTGCAAGCAAAACACATGTATCGTCATCAAAATCTCTAGCAGATGAGTACTCACCGTCATCTTTAACAATTAGAACATGTTTGCTTGGGCAGTCACGCTGCACATGGCCAAAACCCTTGCACTTGTGACATTGAACGTCTCTAGATAGTCCGGTAGATGCTACGGAAGAAGCACTCTCGGTGGGCTTTTGGGTGGTCTTTACTGCTGAGCTAGTGGAAGAAGCACGTGGCTTGTTGCTGGAAGAAGAAGGTGCTGCCCGACTTTGTGAAGAAGATGGCGGAGAAGCACGCCCGGTCGAAGGAGTAGTCGTGCGTGGTTGCCATGAGCTAGTCTTTCCTACAGAAATATTAGTTCTAGAGCTAGCTCGTCGTCCCTGCACTTCCCTTTCAGCTTTACAAGCAAGATGAAACAAACGGGTAACATTATTGTAATCTTTATAAGCAAGTATGTCCTGAATTTCACGGTTTAAACCACCCAAAAACCTAGCCATAGCTGGTTCCTCATCCTCGTCTAAATTACAACGCAACATACCCATTTGTAATTCCTGAAAATACTCTTCTACACTTTTAGCTCTCTTTCTCAATTGTTGTAGCTTATTTAACAGATCACGTGCATAGTAAGAAGGAACAAATCTAGCCCGCATGAGCCGTTTCAAAGCATCCCATGTTTGTGGTATGTTATTAGGATTTTTCTTGCCATGTTCTATCCACCAAACAGAAGCAAAATCAGTAAACTCACTAGTGGCTGCTCTAACTCTTGCATTTTCAGGAAACTCATGACATGCAAATTTTTGATCAACAGAAATCTCCCAAGTAATATATGCATCAGGGTCATATTTACCATCAAAATGAGGTATCTTAAATTTGATCTTGTTAAAAGTATCTTCATGATTGCGTACCTCACGCCGACGATGTCCACCTATGGCTTGACGGTTGCGTTGTAGCCGGCGCCGTGGCCTAGCTTCCTCATCTTCCCCAATCTCCGTATCTGCAGAATAGTCATCTTCATTGTCACGTACAATACTAGGAGCATTGCTCACCTGTCCATCTGCGGTGCGTCCACGATCCCTCTCCTCAAGGCGTTGCAGGATGGCTCCAATAGAGGTGTTCAATGTTTGAATGGAACTCTCCAACGTGCTGATTTTGGTGTTGGTGTCGATCTGCATATTTTCCAATTGACCAAGGCGGTCACTGGTAACTCGAAAATCCTCATCAAGCGCTTCTGTGTGTATTCGCACTTGGCGTTCGAAGTGTTGTATAATTCCCCGTGTGCGAGGTGAATGCACGTCTTCATTTGTATTTGCTCCTCCTGCCATGGTTAGTAGAAAAAAAATCCAATATGAAAGGGTAACGTTATCCCTAGCTACAAAGGTGCTGGTGGAGATAACTCGCTCAATCTCAACCTGTTCAATCAAGCTCTTACCTGTTCTTACAAAGCTCAGCAAGAAGGTGATGGCAACCAGCAAGTAATGAACAACTTCAAGAGCAGGTGTCAATCTATGGCTTTAGGTGGTTGAACTAGCACAAGGAGCAAACTTTCACCACGTTAATCACAACAAGCTGAATAAATATTCTACGACAGTACTGTGCTGATCTTAGTCTAGACCGTACTAGAGACGCGAGCCGAGACACCAATGTCGTCACCAAAAACACCCCAAACAACAATCTGCTTTTTTTCTTTTTTTTCGTTTTTTTTTGTTGGGGTGGTCACCCAAACTCTCTCTAGATGGAATCAGGAGACCCTAGAACAAAATTTGCACATGCGGCTTTTGATCTTGCACTTGCCTTTTTTTTCCTTCTCTAATTGCTTGTGGCTTTTGTGCGGCTTTTGATTTTGCACTTGCCTTTTTTTTTCTTCTCTAATTGCTTGTGGCTTTTGTGCGGCTTTTGATTTTGCACTTGCCTTTTTCTTGTTGTCAAACTCAAATTACTAATCTGACTCAAACTCTAAGTAGCAATCTGATTCGAACTCGAACTAGTAATCAGACTCAAACTCGAACTAGCAATCTGACTCAAACTCGAAGTAGCAATCTGATTTGAACTCGTAATCTGACTCAAACTCGAACTAGCAATCCGACTCAAACTCAAAGTAGAAATATGATTTGAACTTGTAATCCGACTCAAACTCGAACTAGTAATCCGACTCAAACTCAAAGTAGCAATCTGATTCAAACTCAAACTAGTAATCCGACTCAAACTCGAACTACGAATCTGACTCGAACTAGGTGACCGAATGTGACACGAACTCGAAACTCTAGTGGTGCAAAACTAAAGACCAGCAACTTGACTCGTCGAAGCAACCATGAACTCAACAAGTCTTGACTAAGTGGAGAAAGTAAAAGGCACAATGGTCTAGGAATAATGGAAAAGAACAGATCTGGTATTTTTTTGGGGCTTTTTCTGGACTATAGGATGATAACAGCGGAAAGAAAAGTAATGGTAGCACTCTCACCGATTAACCTTGCTCTGATACCACTTGATAGGATCTTGATTCCCGATCTTTCGATGAGAATAGGAGGGTTCGATTTGTAGAGGAGAAGACGTTGGCGATCCGACTACACCGTCCCCAAGACGATGCGCCTTAGCGATCGGTACACCGACTCCGAAGTTGTATTTATCTTGCTGGCGCACAATCAACCTGACCACGAGGGCCTTTGTTCCTGCAAGCAATCGAAGAACACGCAAGAACAAGAAGAACAAGCACTTATCTGTTGAATCAATCTAAAGTGGGGTTCTGGATACAAGTAGACGAGCGATCTAGTCAACACGCGCGTGTACAAGGAAGCAGCAGAAGCTAACTTACGAATAAACAAAAACCCACCAGCTAATGAGGGAGGCTTCTACTATTTATTACCTCCCTAGGGTCGTGAGAAACCCTAATCACGAGTCCCTAATGGACTCCAAACGATACATGGGCCATGGGCCCAATTTTGGTGATGCAGCACCCTGGACAGAAAAAGGTCTTGATATTAAAATAACTATTGCGGCCGACTCAGAATAGATATGGACATGAGGCCAGATCCGTTTGAAAGTAGACTTGATAATCTTTCCAGGAAGTACTTGAACGCCAAGATCGGAGTCCGTATGAAATCGTGGTGGCCGTCACAAGTTGGTGCTGTTCTGCTGTCCAAATCCCATCCGCGCGAATTCCCTTCCCATTGGCTCCTCTCCATTGTTCCTAAGCAAAACAAGAAAGCACATAGTTCCACGGTCTAGATAAGATGGACATAAGACCAAGAACGAGTTCACCTCATAGTTTAGTTGACGTGCACAAGCGCGAGTGATCGGACCAGAAACCGGTAGCTGAGTTGGTGTGGATGTATCGAGGGTGTTGATGTCCTCATCAGGTGTTGTGGTTATCGGAACTAACGAGAGTCAAGTCGAGGACTTATGCCCAGAAGTATTGGTTGTTTATTTATGTGCAGGTGTTGCTTGAGTTCAAGACATGGCTAGTGACGGGATCCATTGAACTAGTCTTAGGGAGAAGATGAGGATCAACAACCAAGTTCGGGAGGAATTGTGGTTGAGTTGACCATGAGGTCGCGCACCATATATGAATCAAGAACAATGCATATGAAGGTATCGTGGATGTCATTGGAAGGTGTTTGCATGTGTGCAAGGAAGGCATGGACGTGGCTACATGGTTCCAAGGCGTGATGAAGAGATGTGGACGTAAAGAATTGGTCGGAAAGGTCCAACCGATTAGGTTATAGACTCAGCCTGTGGCTAAGTCGTATTTGACTCAAATATGGATATTTTTGAGTTGTTTATGATAGGATTTCGTGTGGGTCACGAATTTGAGTTGTTTTAGGAATGTGGGATACGTTCCTAAGGTGTTTGGAAGTCTTAAGATTGCTTCTATCTGTGTATAGAAGAGTCTTGAGCAGTTATGGAAAGTTTCAATTCGTGATTTGAGTAGGACTAGAGTCCTAGTTAAGTTTGGATTGGCCTCATGGCTGGTTATATAAGCAAGGGAGGCCAGAGCTCATGATAGACAACTTTGGAGCTGTTTCTCTTGTGTTTTGATCAATAAAATTCGTAGTTTGAGAAACTTTTGTGCCTTGTTCTTCCCACTTGTTTTTGTCAAGTCTTTCTCGTCGAGTTTCTGCACAGCACTATCTTTCTTCAATCGTTTTATCATAACTCGAGTTTTGCAGATCCGATTGACGTGATTATTTTTGTGTTGTCTTCACAACTTGATTTTCTACCATCTGTGAAAATTTCACGGTCATTTGATTTGTGGTCTCTGATCTACACAAGTTTCTTTGCAGTGTTCCAGAACTGTTTTTCTCGGGTAGGACAAATTGACCTTTGTTCGATCTTTCGATCGTAACTTGAGTTTCTCTTGACGAATTTTCATGATTCTTGTTGCGACGTATTTGTGACTTGGCTCTCTACAATCTATACTAGTGTTGTCACAGTTGAACACATTTAGATTAGTTGCAAACACGGTTTCTTTAACAGATCGGTTTTCTACCGAGGGGTGTTTTGTTGCTTCTGCTGAAAAGTTTTAATCTACCATTCACCCCCCCCTTCTGGTAGCTTTACACATGCCCTTTAATCCTACACATGTTTTTGTGTCAAATAAAGTGTGGGGGAGGTCCCACAGGCCTCCCAAAGCGCAACATGCCCGGACCATCATGAAAGAATATATCAAGGCATCGCATGAAGGAGCACGAGAAGATTCAATGAAGCCATGCTGGCTTGTTCTGATGAGGACATCAACACCCTCGATACATCCACACCAACTCAGCTACCGGTTTCTGGTCCGATCACTCGCGCTCGTGCACGTCAACTAAACTATGAGGTGAACTCGTTCTTGGTCTTATGTCCATCTTATCTAGACCGTGGAACTACGTGCTTTCTTGTTTTGCTTAGGAACAATGGAGAGGAGCCAATGGGAAGGGAATTCGCGCGGATGGGATTTGGACAGCAGAACAACACCAACTTATGACGGCCACCACGATTTCATACGGACTCCGATCTGGGCGTTCAAGTACTTCCTGGAAAGATTATCAAGTCTACTTTCAAACAGATCTGACCTCATGTCCATATCTATTCGGAGTCGGCCGCAATAGTTATTTTAATACCAAGACCTTTTTCTGTCCAGGGTGCTGCATCACCAAAATTGGGCCCATGGCCCATGTATCGTTTGGAGTCCATTAAGGACTCGTGATTAGGGTTTCTCACGACCCTAGGGAGGTAATAAATAGTAGCAGCCGCCCTCATTAGCTGGTGGGTTTTTGTTTATTCGTAAGTTAGCTTCTGCTGCTTCCTTGTACACGCGCGTGTCGACTAGATCGCCCGTCTACTTGTATCTAGAACCCCACTTTAGATTGATTCAACAGATAAGTGTTTGTTCTTCTTGTTCTTGCGTGTTCTTTGATTGCTTGCAGGAACAAAGGTCCTCGTGGTCAGGTTGATTGTGCGCCAGCAAGATCAATACAACTTCGGAGTCGGTGTACCGATCGCTAAGGCGCATCGTCTTGGGGACGGTGTAGTCAGATCGCCAACGTCTTCTCCTCCACAAATCGAACCATCCTATTCTCATCGAAAGATCGGGAACCAAGATCCTATCAAGTGGTAATTAGAGCAAGGTTAATCGGTGAGAGTGCTACCATTACTTTTCTTTCCGCTGTTATCATCCTATAGTCCAGAAAAAGCCCAAAAAAAAATACCAGATCTGTTTTTTTCCATTATTCCTAGACCAATGTGCCTTTTACTTTCTCCACTTAGACAAGACTTGTTGAGTTCATGGTTGCTTCGACGAGTCAAGTTGCTGGTCTTTAGTTTTGCACCACTAGAGTTTCGAGTTCGTGTCACATTGGGTCACCTAGTTCGAGTCAGATTCGTAGTTCGAGTTTGAGTCAGATTACTAGTTTGAGTTTGAATCAGATTGCTACTTCGAGTTTGAGTCAGATTACTAGTTCGAGTTTGAGTCGGATTACAAGTTCAAATCATATTTCTACTTTGAGTTTGAGTCGGATTGCTAGTGCGAGTTTGAGTCAGATTACGAGTTCAAATCAGATTGCTACTTCGAGTTTGAGTCGGATTGCTAGTTCGAGTTTGAGTCTGATTACTAGTTCGAGTTCGAATCAGATTGCTACTTTGAGTTTGAGTCAGATTAGTAATTTGAGTTTGACAACAAGAAAAAGGCAAGTGCAAAATCAAAAGCCGCACAAAAGCCACAAGCAATTAGAGAAGAAAAAAAAGGCAAGTGCAAAATCAAAAGCCGCACAAAAGCCACAAGCAATTAGAGAAGAAAAAAAAAGGCAAGTGCAAGATCAAAAGCCGCATGTGCAAATTTTGTTCTAGGGTCTCCTGATTCCATCTAGAGAGAGTTTGGGTGACCACCCCAACAAAAAAAAGGAAAAAAAAAGAAAAAAAATCAGATTGTTGTTTGGGGTGTTTTTGGTGACGACATTGGTGTCTCGGCTCGCGTCTCTAGTACAGTCTAGACTAAGATCAGCACAGTACTGTCGTAGAATATTTATTCAGCTTGTTGTGATTAACGTGGTGAAAGTTTGCTCCTTGTGCTAGTTCAGCCACCTAAAGCCATAGATTGACACCTGCTCTTGAAGTTGTTCATTACTTGCTGGTTGCCATCACCTTCTTGCTGAGCTTTGTAAGAACAGGTAAGAGCTTGATTGAACAGGTTGAGAGTGAGCGAGTTATCTCCACCAGCACCTTTGTAGCTAGGGATAACGTTACCCTTTCATATTGGATTTTTTTTTCTACTAACCATGGCAGGAGGAGCAAATACAAATGAAGACGTGCATTCACCTCGCACACGGGGAATTATACAACACTTCAAACGCCAAGTGCGGCTACACACAGAAGCGCTTGATGAGGATTTTCGAGTTACCAGTGACCGCCTTGGTCAATTGGAAAATATGCAGATCGACACCAACACCAAAATCAGCACGTTGGAGAGTTCCATTCAAACATTGAACACCTCTATTGGAGCCATCCTGCAGCGCCTTGAGGAGAGGGATCGTGGACGCACCGCAGATGGACAGGTGAGCAATGCTCCTAGTATTGTACGTGACAATGAAGATGACTATTCTGCAGATACGGAGATTGGGGAAGATGAGGAAGCTAGGCCACGGCGTCGGCTACAACGCAACCGTCAAGCCATAGGTGGACATCGTCGGCGTGAGGTACGCAATCATGAAGATACTTTTAACAAGATCAAATTTAAGATACCTCATTTTGATGGTAAATATGACCCTGATGCATATATTACTTGGGAGATTTCTGTTGATCAAAAATTTGCATGTCATGAGTTTCCTGAAAACGCAAGAGTTAGAGCAGCCACTAGTGAGTTTACTGATTTTGCTTCTGTATGGTGGATAGAACATGGCAAGAAAAATCCTAATAACATACCACAAACTTGGTATGCTTTGAAACGGCTCATGCGGGCTAGATTTGTTCCTTCTTACTATGCACGTGATCTGTTAAATAAGTTACAACAATTAAGACAGGGAGCTAAAAGTGTAGAAGAGTATTTTCAGGAATTACAAATGGGTATGTTGCGTTGTAATTTAGACGAGGATGAGAAACCATCTATGGCTAGATTTTTGGGTGGTTTAAACCGTGAAATTCAGGACATACTTGCTTATAAAGATTACAATAATGTTACCCGTTTGTTTCATCTTGCTTGTAAAGCTGAAAGGGAAGTGCAGGGACGACGAGCTAGCTCTAGAACTAATATTTCTGCAGGAAAGACTAGCTCATGGCAACCACGCACGACTACTCCTTCGACCGGGCGTGCTTCTCCGCCATCTTCTTCACAAAGTCGGGCAGCACCTTCTTCTTCCAGCAACAAGCCACGTGCTTCTTCCACTAGCTCAGCAGTAAAGACCACCCAAAAGCCCACTGAGAGTGCTTCTTCCGTAGCATCTACCGGACGATCTAGAGACGTTCAATGTCACAAGTGCAAGGGTTTTGGCCATGTGCAGCGTGACTGCCCAAGAAAACATGTTCTAATTGTTAAAGATGACGGTGAGTACTCATCTGCTAGCGATTTTGATGACGATACATGTGTTTTGCTTGCAGCTGACTATGCAGGTAGCGATGAACATCAAGAAGAGCATATTGGTGCAGAAGATGCAGCACGCTATGATAGTCTCATTGTGCAGCGTGTGCTTAGTGCACAAATGGAGAAAGTGGAACAAAATCAAAGGCACACATTATTCCAAACAAAGTGTGTCGTCAAAGAGCGATCTTGCCGCATGATCATTGATGGAGGTAGTTGCAACAACTTGGCCAGCAGTGACATGGTGACCAAGCTGGCACTAAGCACCAAACCGCACCCACATCCCTATTACATTCAATGGTTAAACAACAGCGGTAAGGCAAAGGTAACTAGACTTGTGCGAATCAATTTTACTATTGGATCATATAAGGATGTCGTTGAATGTGATGTTGTGCCTATGCAAGCTTGTAATATTCTGCTAGGAAGACCTTGGCAATTTGATAGAGATTCTATGCATCATGATAGATCAAATCAGTATTCTTTTCTTTACCACGATAAAAAAATTGTATTGCATCCTATGTCTCCTGAAGCTATTGTGCAAAATGATGTTGCTAGAGCTAGGAAAACTAAATATCAGGACCATGCTAACATTGAGAACAATAACAATGCCAAATCTGTGTTTGATAAGAAAAATGAGATATTTCTGAAGGGAAAATGCTTGTTTGCTACGAAATCTGATATTAATGAACTGATTGCTTCCACCTCTGTTGCCTATGCTTTGGTATGCAAAGATGCTTTGATTTCCCTTTACGATGTGCAACATTCTTTGCCTCCTGCTGTTGCTAACATTTTGCAGGAATATTCTGATGTGTTTCCAAATGAAATACCACCAGGACTACCACCACTTCGAGGGATTGAGCACCAGATTGACCTCATTCCCGATGCTTCATTGCCCAACCGTGCACCATATAGGACAAATCCAGAAGAAACAAAGGAGATTCAGCGCCAAGTACAAGAACTACTTGACAAAGGTTATGTACGTGAGTCTCTTAGTCCTTGTGCTGTTCTAGTTATTCTAGTACCTAAAAAGGATGGATCATGGCGTATGTGTGTGGATTGTAGAGCAATCAACAATATAACCATTCGATATCATCATCCTATTCCACGCTTAGATGATATGCTTGATGAATTGAGTGGTGCTGTTGTGTTCTCAAAAGTTGATTTGCGTAGTGGTTATCACCAAATTCGCATGAAACTAGGAGATGAATGGAAAACTGCTTTCAAAACTAAGTTCGGTTTATATGAGTGGTTAGTCATGCCTTTTGGGTTAACTAATGCACCTAGCACCTTCATGAGATTAATGAACGAGGTTTTGTGTGCATTCATTGGAAAATTTGTTGTTGTGTATTTTGATGATATATTGATTTATAGCAAATCCATGGATGAACATCTTGATCACTTACGTGCTGTTTTTAATGCTTTGCGTGAGGCACGATTATTTGGTAATCTTGAGAAGTGCACCTTTTGCACGGATCGAGTCTCTTTCCTTGGCTATGTTGTTACTCCACAGGGAATTGAAGTTGATCAAGCCAAGGTAGAGGCTATTCAGGGGTGGCCTGTACCAAAGACCATCACACAAGTGCGGAGCTTTCTAGAGCTGGCTGGGTTCTATCGTCGCTTTGTGAAGGATTTCAGCACCATTGCTGCTCCATTGAATGACCTTACGAAGAAGGGGGTGCCTTTTTCTTGGGGCACCACACAAGATAACGCCTTTACCATATTGAAAGATAAGTTGATGCATGCACCTCTTCTCCAACTTCCTGATTTTTCTAGGACTTTTGAGCTTGAATGTGATGCTAGTGGGATTGGATTGGATGGTGTTCTGTTACAAGAAGGAAAACCTGTTGCATATTTTAGTGAGAAAATGAGTGGGCCTGTTCTAAATTATTCTACCTATGATAAGGAATTATATGCTCTTGTACGAACTTTAGAAACATGGCAGCATTATTTGTGTCCCAAAGAATTTGTTATCCATTCTGATCATGAATCACTAAAGCATATTAGGAGTCAAGGGAAACTAAACTGTAGGCATGCTAAGTGGATGTAATTTATTGAGTCTTTTCCTTATGTCATTAAACACAAAAAGGGAAAGGATAATGTTATTGCTGATGCTTTATCTAGACGTTATACTCTTCTATCTCAACTTGACTTTAAAATTTTTGGATTAGAAACGATTAAAGATCAATATGAACATGATGCTGATTTCAAAGATGTATTGCTGAAATGTAAAGACGGAAAAACATTGAATAAATTTGTCCTCAATGATGGCTATGTGTTTAGAGCTAACAAGTTATGCATTCCAGCTAGCTCCGTTCGTTTGTTGTTGTTACAGGAAGCGCATGGAGGCGGGCTGATGGGGCACTTTGGAGTGAAAAAGACGGAGGACATACTTGCTGGTCATTTATTTTGGCCAAGGATGAGGCGAGACGTGGAGCGCTTTGTTGCTCGCTGCACGACATGTCAAAAAGCTAAGTCACGACTTAATCCGCATGGTTTGTACATGCCTCTTCCTGTTCCTAGCATGCCTTGGGAGGATATTTCTATGGACTTTGTTTTAGGACTGCCTAGAACAAAGAAGGGGAGGGATAGCATCTTTGTTGTTGTGGATAGATTTTCTAAAATGGCACACTTCATACCTTGTCGTAAAAGTGATGATGCTACACATGTTGCTGATTTGTTTTTCCGAGATATTGTTAGATTGCATGGTGTGCCAAACACAATAGTTTCAGATCGTAATGCTAAGTTTCTTAGCCATTTTTGGAGAACATTATGGGCAAAATTGGGGACTAAGCTTTTATTTTCAACTACTTGTCATCCCCAAACTGATGGTCAAATTGAGGTTGTGAATAGAAGTTTATCTACCATGCTTAGGGCTGTTTTGAAAAAGAATATAAAAATGTGGAAAGAGTGTTTGCCTCATGTTGAGTTTGCTTATAATCGTTCCCTACATTCTAGTACTAAGAAATGCCCTTTTGAGATTGTTTATGGATTTGTACCCCGTGCTCCTATTGATTTATTACCTCTTCCTTCAATGGAACGAGTGAATTTTGATGCTAAACATCGTGCTGAATTGATCTTAAAATTGCATGAAACCACTAAGAAGAATATAGAGTGCATGAATGCCAAGTATAAACTTGCTGGTAGTAGGGGAAAGAAAACTATCACTTTTGAACCTGGTGATTTAGTTTGGTTACATTTGCAAAAGGATAGGTTTCCTGATTTGAGAAAGTCTAAATTGTTACCTCGAGCTGATGGTCCATTCAAAGTGTTAGAAAGAATTAATGATAATGCATATAAACTCGAGTTGCCTGCGAATTTTGGGGTTAGTCCCACATTTAACATTGCAGATTTGAAGCCATATTTGGGAGAAGAAGATGAGCTTGAGTCACGGACGACTCAAATGCAAGAAGGGGAGGATGATGAGGACATCAACACCCTCGATACATCCACACCAACTCAGCTACCGGTTTCTGGTCCGATCACTCACGCTCGTGCACGTCAACTAAACTATGAGGTGAACTCGTTCTTGGCCTTATGTCCATCTTATCTAGACCGTGGAACTACGTGCTTTCTTGTTTTGCTTAGGAACAATGGAGAGGAGCCAATGGGAAGGGAATTCGCGCGGACGGGATTTGGACAGCAGAACAGCACCAACTTGTGACGGCCACCACGATTTCATACGGACTCCGATCTGGGCGTTCAAGTACTTCCTGGAAAGATTATCAAGTCTACTTTCAAACGGATCTGACCTCATGTCCATATCTATTCGGAGTCGGCCGCAATAGTTATTTTAATACCAAGACCTTTTTCTGTCCATGGTGCTGCATCACCAAAATTGGGCCCATGGCCCATGTATCGTTTGGAGTCCATTAGGGACTCGTGATTAGGGTTTCTCACGACCCTAGGGAGGTAATAAATAGTAGCAGCCGCCCTCATTAGCTGGTGGGTTTTTGTTTATTCGTAAGTTAGCTTCTGCTGCTTCCTTGTACACGCGCGTGTCAACTAGATCGCCCGTCTACTTGTATCCAGAACCCCACTTTAGATTGATTCAACAGATAAGTGCTTGTTCTTCTTGTTCTTGCGTGTTCTTTGATTGCTTGCAGGAACAAAGGCCCTCGTGGTCAGGTTGATTGTGCGCCAGCAAGATCAATACAACTTCGGAGTCGGTGTACCGATCGCTAAGGCACATCGTCTTGGGGACGGTGTAGTCGGATCGCCAACGTCTTCTCCTCCACAAATCGAACCCTCCTATTCTCATCGAAAGATCGGGAACCAAGATCCTATCATGGTCTACCCTTCTTCATTAAGGCGATGGTTTGTGCTCCTTCACCTTCTATCTTTCTATACTTTATTTGAGTTGAATTTGATGATGCATGATAATATCATTAAAATCAACTCATTGGAAACTAAAATTTTGCAATTTCCTATATCATATTTTTCTAGAGAATAGAATATGTCTACACCTCATTCAATTTCATTACTATATTCTTGAACCACATATTACTTTAGGAAAAACATGTCATCTAAGTACTTGATTGGTGTGATACGGTAAATGAGTGAAGTACTCTCGATGCTAGAATTTAATTTTAGTATTGCAATTTTTGAAGTCATCAGATTTTTACCCTCCTCTCTCATTGGAATTTAAATACCCACCCGGGCCATATGATACAAATATTGAAAACCAAATGCATATGCCAATTTGCATTTTCATTGAACTTTGTCAAACTCTTGACCCTTTTAAGTGACTTGCATGAAATCTTTGATTAGGAATTTCTTGTGCACTCCATCATATCCCATGATTTTCACACATCCACCATCAAAAGATACTCCATGCAAATTCTTAATAATCATCTCTCAATAAAAAGATGCACAAAAAGGAGTTGAAGGCATGGCTATAAGAGCTCTAAAAAATCAAAAAAAAAAGAGAAAAGAGAGAGCCAATAAGTATCCATACTTCATCCTTACACAAAAAAGAGAGTGATCAATTGGGATTCATCACCACCATTCATCATCCACCATCCATAATAAGTTCACAAGAATCTCTTTAGAAATTGGTTTTTGTGGCATGGTCTTCTCATGTGGATCTCATTTTTGACTTAGTGATATATGAATTGCAAGTGAGCCAATTTTTATCCCTACCAAGCTCCACAAAAAACCATATTTAGTTGTAGGAAAAGAAGTGGTAACTCATGCCAAGGTGAGGACTAAACACATTGAGAGACGAGATCATTCTTTTGAGGAGTATGGCAATATCTTTCTAACTTGTGATAATTTTCAATTCTATTTCAGTAGGAGGAGTCTAGGTGAACTACATTCAAGCCGTTCCATCTCTCAGACACCCAAGATGATGTGGTAGCCACATACACATCAAAGGTTCTTAAACAAAGGTATGTGTTGAAATGTTTTGTATACATATTTCATACTTGTAGCTGAATTATGATATCACTTAGTTCTTCTGCCTTCTCTCGAGGACGTGTAAAGGACTAAGTGTGGGGGAGTTTGTTGACGGTCCTTAAATGCTAAATCCGAACATCAATTCTCTGCATAAAAGATATGAATTGGACAACCAATATAGTGGTAGGAGTTATTTACTAACTATTTTAACAAGTGTTGGTGCAATTTTGTATGCAGGTGAATTATGCCCATAATTAAAGGTAATTGCATGGACCAATCTAGAAAACAGACTTTCCTACCAATCAGACACAAATACGAGGATTCATGAAACCGCATGGGGGAGAAAATTGACTAAAAATGATGGGAATCACTCATACCCATGATGGGGCCCCACAAAACAGTCTCCCAGAGGAAAAACACCGCGTTTGGGCCCATTAGAAAGTCGGCCAATCCCTGGGGTCGCCCGATCTGGTATTCGCGCCAAACTCTGTTAGCCTCCACGTGTTGGCTCCTCACGGTTCCCTGATAACGATGCTGACTGATTCTCGCACATATTCTTGTGCCAAACCGACATTTGGATGGTATAAATAGGGGGTAGAGGCTCGCTCTTATCCACACACCAAAAGCTTGAGTCTAGTACTCGACTCCAAAGGTGTAGCACTGCCCAAGTGCTTAGAAAGTAGGGAGAGAGTGAGAAAGAGGAGGAGGAGGCTTTGGCTTGTCGGACTTCTTCCACTTAAGGATAGGGTTCGGGCTTGTCGAACCCTCTCCCCCTTGTACCTCGACAGTTCTTTCCATCTCAAGTAATGTTTATGATTTCCAATTTAGTTCATTTATTTAATTCAGTCAAGTTAATTCCTTAGTTGCTTGTTCATTCATTGCTCTATTCATTTAGAGGCCCTAGTCTTTGCATGAGAGGTTAGGGAAGTAATCTATAGCGTAGGCATGGTGTCTAGGCTTGACATTACCTTTGATTATCTCATAGTACATGGGTTGTAGAGGCACGAGGTAGGTTGTTACATCCCTATTCGTCTGTTGAAATCCTCCACGTTCAGCTACGACGTAGGCTCATGGTGGGAGTCACATGGCAGACCAAGGTAAGCCCGTGCCCAATACAAGCAGCTATTTATCGACTTGCCTTGAATTAGGAATTCTTCTCTTAAGAAATCCACTCTACCCTTTGACTACCACCAAGCTTTGTGTCATTGGGTGATCTAGTTAAAAGATTAGCACACATGTTCTTTGGATTTGATATGCTTAGGAATACTCTTTAAGTGGAAGTGCTACAAGGTCTTCGTGTGCTTGCAGATTTTCATATGTGACGTACCAGCCGTCAAAAGGTGTGAGATCTATGTGTGCTGAATACATTGGCTATGGTGATAAAAGTTTTGAATACTATCAAAACACCTTTATTATCATTGTCCGACTCTAGGTCTGATAGAGACGAAGGTGTCCTGTCTTTCGATGAGATGATAACTATCATTTTTGGTGGAGTAGACTTTGACGATCCGACTACAAACGTGTGAGGACGTCGCGCCTTAGCAATCGCTAAACCCACTCCGAGAGGTTATTGACCACGCCGGAGCACGATCAACCTGACCACGAGGGTCTATTTCCTGCAGGCAAACGAAGAACAAGCAAGAAAGTAGGATTGCAATCTGGATATTGCGAATTCAAGAAGAAAACTTCATTGTCGAAAGTGGGGTTCTGAAACGTCCTGGTCTGGTCGTTTGACACAAACGAGGTACACGAGTTGCAGCTGTGGCAAACTTTAATCTAAACAAAACCCGCCCTGTCAAGGAGCTCTTGGCCTACTTAAATAGGGGAGGGAAGAGGGAAATTCGTCCAGCAACAAAGGTAGGACGTGATCTCCCTTATTCCCTTCCTTTTTCTGAGATAGACTACCTTTTAATAGGAAAGAAAGAGGGAAATCCATCCAGCAGCAAGGCAGGATATGATTTCCTCTATTTCTTTCCTTATTATAGCACATCTATCTTTAAATGGGGAAGGAAGAGGGAATTTCGTCCAGCAGCAAAGTTGGACGAGATTTCCCTTATTCCTTTCCTTATTTGTCTAATCTCTCTTTATTACATGGCCCCAGCCTCAAGATTTGGTGCACAGTACCCTGTTCATCCAATTGACTTTATTCTGGTCCGCCAGCTTGTATATTTCGTCCATGTCTTTGTATGTCATCAAAGGTGGCTTCAAAGTGCTGAAAACTCCACTAGAAACTCCATTCTGGTTCCCTTCTCACGCGCCTTCATCTCCCTGCTTGATGATGCTCCCATGTTCATTCCTCTTGTCCATGCTAGGCCCTTCATTTGTAAGCAACACAAATGTATCCAATTTAGGCAGCATCATATTCTCATAAATATTAGAAACATTACCAAGAAATGAAAGTGCCTGATAATTTAAGTGGCGTGCGTGAGCTCTAGTAATTGGTCTCATATGTGTGGTAGCAGGGGCTATGGGTGTAACTGTGGTAGTGATGTCCTCATCATCCTCCCCTTCTTGAATTGAAGTCGTCCTCGACGGAAGCACATCTTCCTCACCCAAATAAGGCTTCAAATCTGCAATATTAAAAGTGGGACTAACTGCAAAGTCTGCAGGCAGCTCAAGTTTATATGCATTATCATTTATTTTCTTTAACACCTTAAAAGGACCATCAACACGTGGCATTAGCTTTGATTTGCGCAAATCAGGAAACCTATCTTTTCGTAAATGTAACCAAACAAGATCTACTAGTTCAAATACAATATGTTTTCTACCCTTATCACTAGCAAGTTTGTATTTAGCATTCCTGCGCTCAATGTTTTCCTTAGTTAACTCATGCATTTTTAAGATCAATTCAGCATGTTGTTTAGCATCAAAATTAACCTTCTCCGAAGATGGAAGAGGCAACAAATCAATAGGTGCACGAGGTAGGAAACCATACACAATTTCAAAAGGACACATCTTAGTAGTAGAATGCAGCAAACGATTATAAGCAAATTCAATATGAGGCAAGCATTCTTCCCACATTTTCAGGTTATTCTTCAAAACAGCCCTAAGCATAGTAGACAATGTTCTATTGACTATTAGTTTGACCATCAGTTTGGGGGTGACATGTAGTACTAAAAAGCAGTTTAGTCCCCAACTTAGCCCATAAACATCTCCAAAAGTGGCTAAGAAATTTAGTGTCATGATCTGAAACAATTGTATTTGGCACACCACGCAAACGAATAATTTCACAAAAGAATAAATCAGCAACATTAGTAGCATCCTCGCTTTTGTGACATGGTATAAAGTGTGCCATTTTCGGAAATCTATCCACGACAACAAATATGCTATCCCTCCCCTTCTTTGTTCGAGGTAATCCTAAAACAAAGTCCATGGAGATGTCCTCCCATGGAACACTAGGTACAGGCAAAGGCATATATAAACCATGAGGATTGAGTTGTGACTTAGCTTTTTGACATGTAGTACAACGAGCAACAAAACGCTCAACATCTCGTCTCATCTTTGGCCAAAAGAAATATGTAGCAAGTATGTCCTCAGTTTTCTTCATGTGCCTCCTGCAACAACAAAAGACGAACGAAGCTAGCTGGAATGCATAGCTTCTTAGCACGGAACACAAATCCATCGTTACAGACGAACTTGTTCCATGTTCTTCCTTCCTTACAATTCTGCATTACATCTTTAAATTCAGCATCATGCAATTGATCTTTGATGGTCTCCAAACCAAATATTTTAAAGTCAAGTTGTGAAAGCATAGTATAACGTCGAGACAATGCATCAGCAATAACATTTTCTTTACCCTTCTTGTGTTTAATGACATAAGGGAAAGTCTCAATGAATTCAACCCATTTAGCATGTCTACGTTCAGTTTTACTTGACTTTTAATGTGTTTCAAAGATTCATGATCAGAATGTATAACAAATTCTTTGGGCCATAAATAATGTTGCCGTGTTTCCAAAGTCCGAACAAGAGCATATAATTTCTTATCATAAGTAGAATAATTCATACTGGGCCCACTCAATTTTTCAGAAAAGTATGCAACAGCTTTACCATCTTGTAATAACACACCTCCTAATCCAATTCCACTAGCATCACATTCAAGTTCAAAAGTCTTATTAAAATCAGGAAGTTGGAGTAAAGGAGCATGTGTCAACTTATCTTTCAATACCGTGAAGGCTTCTTCCTGTGTGGTAGCCCAAACAAAAGGCACATCCTTCTTTGTAAGCTCATTGAGAGGTGCAGCAATGGTGCTGAAATCTCTCACAAAACGCCTGTAGAAACCAGCAAGACCAAGAAAACTCCTCACTTGTGTGACTGTTTTGGGCTGCAGCCAACTCTCAATTGCTTCAACCTTGGCTTTATCAACTTCAATTCCCTGTGGAGTAATAACATAGCCAAGAAAAGATACTCAGTCGGTGCAAAAGGTGCACTTCCCAAGGTTACCAAACAAACATGCATCACGTAGAGCAATAAAAACAGCACGTAAATGTTCCAAATGTTCCTCCGAAGTTCTACTATAAATCAGTATATCATCAAAATATACTACAAATCGTCCAATGAAAGCACGTAAAACTTCGTTCATTAATCTCATGAATGTGCTAGGTGCATTAGTTAACCCAAAAGGCATGACTAACCACTCATATAAGCCAAACTTAGTTTTAAATGCTGTTTTCCATTCATCTCCCAATTTCATACAAATATGATGGTATCCACTACGCAAATCAACTTTGGAGAATATGGTAGAACCACTTAATTCATCAAGCATATCATCGAGCCTAGGAATAGGATGACGATATTGAATAGTAATATTATTAATGGCTCTACAATCAACGCACATACGTGATGTACCATCCTTTTTTGGTACTAGTATAACAGGAACAGCACAAGGACTAAGAGATTCGCGTATATAACCTTTGTCGAGTAACTCCTGAACTTGACGCATAATCTCCTTCGTCTCATCAGGATTGGTACGGTATGGCGCACGATTGGGCAGCGAGGCACTGGGAATTAAGTCAATCTGATTCTCAATACCACGAATAGGTGGTAATCCCAGTGGCACCTCTTGTGGAAAGACATCAGCGAACTCCTGCAAAATGTTAGTGACAGCAGGAGGCAAAGAGGGAGGCACGTCCTCGATTGAAAATAATGCCTCTTTGCACACAAAAGCATAGCAAACAGATTTGTTAAAATCTAGATCAGTAATATCAAATTTGGCGGCAAGTAAACAACCACTTTTCAATTTTTTTTCAGAGGCAACACTAGAGATGGTTTGTTAGTAGGCTTATGTTGTTGCTTAAATTCTTTTGCCACAATCTGATTTTCACTCTTATTTTGTTGCTGCTTTGCCTTACTAGCGCTAGTAAGATCATCTTTCAAAATATGTTCTGGAGAGGGAAGCAAAGTAATGTTTTTATCCTTATGAACAAGAGTATACTGATTTTTCCTGCCATGGTGTACAGAATTTTTGTCAACTTGTCATGGTCTACCAAGTAAAAGGGAACATGCTTGCATGGGTACCACATCACAATCAACATAATCCGCATATGTAGCGATACTAAAATGTACACGAACAATACGTGTTACTTTAACCTTGCCGCTGTTGTTGAACCATTGTATGTGGTAAGGATGAGGATGTGCACTACAGGAAACGCTGATACTTACATCGGCCAGTTTAATTTACATCAGTTGGCCGACATAAATAAATTAACTTATGTCGGCTGTAGAAATCCGACGTAAGTAAGTTAACCTACATTGGCTGCCGACGTAAGTAACTGGTCCGACAACAGTAAATGAACACTTACGTTGGCACGGACAATAGGCCGACGTAACTAAGTGGGCCGACGTAAATAATCCTTAACTTACGTCGGCTAATAAGATGGCCGTCGTACGTAACATCGGCTGACGTAAGTTTATTAATTAGCTGACATAAGTTACATATTTTAACCTACCCCGCGCGCGCCTTTTCTTTTCTTCCTTACCCACCGCTTTCTCTTCTCCCCGCCACCCGCGCCCAACGCTGCCGCTCCCCGCCGCCGTCCGACACCGCCGCCGCCAGGTATCCTCCCCTCCCCTCCCCTCCCCGACCCTCCCCCTACTCTCCCTGGCCAACGGCCACCCTACCTCCCCCTCCCCTCCCTGGCCCCCCCTCCCCTACACAGACCCCCACCCCCTCCGCAGCAGAACAGACCCCCACCCCCTCCCCAGCAGAACAGACCCCCTCCCCCTCCACAGACCCCCCACCCACCCCCACCCCACACCCTCTCCACATTGAAATTTGAATTTAATTGAATTGCTACATTTAAATTGAATTGAATTGAATTGAATTATTCAATTTTGAAATTGAATTGAATTGTTTAAATTATGCTTAAATTGCTTAATTTTTTATTTAGTTATGCCTAATTAGTTAATTTGCTTACTTTAGATTATGTTTATTTAATTGTGCTTAATTTGCTTAGTGTAGATTATGCTAATTAGTGTAGTGTAGATTATGCTTAATTGATTTATGTCGAGGGCGGCATCGGGGCGGTCGTCTATCGGGGCACTTAGGTTCTGTCGTGGCTATAGATGGCCAATGGGCTGTGTCGGGCCGGCCCGGCCCGAGTCCGGCCAGTCTCGTGCATGAAAACATTATGCCCGGCGCGACCCGCAAATTTGTCGTGTCGGGCCGGGCCTTGGTATATATGTAGCATATATACGGCCCATCGGGCCCAACCCTAGCGTATATAGGCAGTGTGGGTCACGATCGTGACCCGTGACTGGTGACATGAGGTGAATCGTTAGGGTTAAGTGTATATGGGTCGGGCGGCCCATTACTAACCCTAAAAGTCTGTAGCTAGGTATCTCTTCGCCGCAAGGATCCCTGCACGTTCACATCGGCGTGTTTGTGAGTATAAGTCCATAAAAACTCCAAAAACGGATGTTGTGAGTATTTGTCCTTGACTCGCAAGATCTGTAAGGCAACAGGTTTCCGAGCTAACCAGTTGCCCCCTTTGTACTTTAAGAACTGCACCGGATAGGGGGTGTAGTGTTAAATATGCGGCGTTATGCTGTCGGAATTTCTTGATTTCAGAGACGGATGATAATCAAACATTGATGAATCGTTAGGGTTAAGTGACCAACCCAGATGGGCACGACACGCAATAAGTGTGATCGTGCCGTGTAGACCATTGTAGTCGTGGCCTCCTCCATAGCTTCTTCGCCAACAGTTTCGTCGTCTCGCCGGGGTCCTCGCGCTCGCCTCCTCTGGACGAGAGTCTAGGAGTCATCGCTCGTTGGGCTTGCCTCGCATTCTCATAGATTCAATACGAGGCGAGGGAGCCGAGGGTGGCCGAGCTGGGTCTGAGGTCAAGCCCGAGCATGGCCCGTGTCGGGCTTCGAAGTGGCATAGACTCAGTTCACTGTCTCTCATTATTTCCTCTATCATGCATAAATTAATGAGAAACTAACGGTAATTTTTCCGGCTATTAATTGCAGAGTCAAACATGGACAAAGATCGTAGTTATGTACACTAGTTGGAAGAGCAGAACTGGTGGCCACTCAGATGAGTGGTATGCCAAGACAGAAGCTTTTGTGGAATGAGCTTTTACGTTGTCAAATAGCAATAAGGCGCAGTACCCATGTACGAAATGCCAAAACGGAACGTTTTTGGACAAAGTGGAACTTACAATGCACTTGTGTCAAAACGGTTACGTATCACATTATGAGTTGTGGAACTTCCACGGCGAGACAGTTTCTCAAGCTGTACAAGAAGTGGAAGCAGACAATGATGATGCCACAGACGTTGATATGATGGATGAGATGTTGGAAACTATACGACCAGAGCTTACAGAAGATCCTCAAACAACAGAGGTTAAAGAGTTCTTCAAATGTCTCAAAGATTCAGAAGAGGCACTGCATGGACACACTAAAATGGCAATCCTCAATTTTGTGACTAGACTTATGGCAATTAAGTCTAAGTTCTTCTTTTCTAACAATTGTTACAACATGCTCATCGATTTGTTCAAAGATGCCCTTCCACAACCCAACAAAGTGCCTAAGGATATGTACAACTCGAAGAAAATTCTTTCCGGTCTCTGTATGAAGCACGAGAAAATTGATGTGTGTTCGGACAACTGCATGCTTTTCTAGAGAGAGCATGTCAATGAGAACAAATGTTTCAAATGTGGTCAACCGAGGTTTGTTGAAGTTGTTAATAACGATGGTAATACTGTGACGACAGAAGTCGCACGTAAGTAGCTTCGTTACTTACCTGTGACACCGAGGTTGAAGCGGTTGTTCTTTTCAAAAAAAAAAAACGGCTAGACACATGAGGTGGCACAAAGAAGGTGAGTGTGAGAACAATGGAGTCATGACGCACCCGTCCGATGGTGAGGCATGGAAGGCACTGGACCGGTTCGACCCAGAATTCGCTTGTGAAACGAGAAATGTTCGCATCGGGCTGGCACGGGAGCGGAAACAGAATCAGAATCAGAAACTGAAGATGTCGATGACATAGTCGAACCTGCTAATTTGCGCAAATGAAAACAATATGCGGAAGAAGAAGATCGATGGGCTGGTTTAAGGAGTAGGGTGCATGATCGTGATGTTGATGAATTTTGAAGTAACATTTTATTCACTAATTTAACATTACTTTTGTATATTATATTTGCATATTAATCATTTATTTCTTGCAACAGGATGTCATCAAAGGGGAAGGGGAGGCCAGTGCACTTTGTCACGCCCGGTCATCGTAAAGATGAACAGATGCTTATCACATGTACGCCAGGATCAGTTGAATCGTACATGTGTCGACAAAAGCGAAATATCATTACATAGCCATGTTCGAGTACATAAATAGTCTTACAATACGACCCGAAGGTCTACAAATACACATCACAACTATTTACATCAACAACAATATTAACATAGTTCAAACTACAGCAGAAGACTAATAGGTAAGAGAAGCTCCAGTGTCACATGGTTGACACGGCCAGGTGGGTTTTGTTGCTTCTTTGGACAACTACTGGCGTAGTGTCCCCATTCTCCGCACTTGTAACATTGAACTCCCGCAGCATTACTTTGGCCCTTGTTGCCTCCTGATTGGTTTCTTGGGGGTTGGCCATTTGGACGGTTAGCTGGAGCTGAAGGGCGGGGTGGCTGCATCTGCTGACGTGGGGATTGCATTGGTTGGCGTGGTGGCTGTTGCTGCTGGCGCATTTGCTGGTTGTAGGGAGTGGGTGACCTGTAGTTGGAGTTTGGAAATCTCTGTCCCGAGTAGTTCATAGGACGAGTCATCTGGTTTGCAGGCGGAGGGTTAAGACGAGGGCGTACATTACTGCTAGAGGCATGTGCTATAGTCAACTTCCTTTTTCTTTCATCATCATCCAGTTCCTTTTTAGTGCTCTCCACCTTAAAAGCTTTGTCAACCAGCTTCTGAAAGTCGCTGTAGTCGCTGGAAGACATGGCAAACTTCAACTCCTTATCCAGTCCATTCTTGAAACGAAATTGTTTCTTGGAGTTAGTATCCACATCGGTTGGAGCATAACGGGGCAACTGGGTGAATGCATTCAAATAGGCCCTCACAGTCATACGACCCTGCTTCAACATAAGGAACTCTTCGCGTCTTGCTTGTATTTTTCCCTCAAGCACAAAGTGGTATTAGAGCCGTGTTGCCCGTAGGACGCAAGCCTAGTTAGAAATGGCCGAAAATTAAGGACTATACTATTTTCTTATAAAATAGTATTTCCAAAACTTTGTGCTCTTCATCTCAACCCTTGTGCTTCTTATCTTGTTGTGCTTGTTGTTTTAATTCTAACTTAATTTATTGATTATTGATCTCACTCTCTTCTTTTCAAATGTTTGTAGATGGCGCGAACCAAGCAGACGGCTCGTAAGTCGACTGGGGGTCGTGTTCCTCACCACGCCCTAGCCAGTCGCTCCGCACCTCACACCGGGGCTTGCTGCATGTTGGTGACAATCTGGGTGAGGTTGTTAAGCAGCTGGGTTTGGATGGCCATCATCTGCTGCATTTGCTGCGTGGCTGGGGCTCCTCGAGCACCCCTACCATTCCATCCTGGCACACCTCCAAGTCCTTCATCTTGGGGCACAACACCCCTTCCACGACCTCTACCTCTACCTCTTCCAGACATCTGTATAGGGAATAATTGAAACTTTAGGACAATAGATGAGATATAGAAGGGTACGCTATGGCAAACGGTCCCAACTATATGCATCAAGGGAAACATATATATAAAGCAAGCAAATTCATTAACCAACTAGTGCGGATGTGGACAAGATGCTAATGCATTCTGCAACTCGCACGACACACTAACAAGCCTATATACAAATGACATGGTTGGACAGGATGCCGAAGCATTCCACAACTCATGTCGCACACACACACAACATAAAGCAAACTAATACAATACCACAGATAACACAACTCAAGACTAGAGAGGGCGCAGCTACACGCTCCTACATACTAAGGATAGGTGTCCTGAGTCGTCCAGCGGGGAAACAAGTCCACGCCTACTCATCAGAGTCCTCCTCAACCTCCATTTCCAGGTCTTCTTCTTCCGAGTCCTCTCTTGATTCCTGGGGGGAGTTCATACGACGATCTGGAGAGTTCGGGTCCCAAGGCTCAACGTCCGAAGCGTACTGAGGAGAGTTAGGATCAGCTGTAGTGATCCTCACGTAGCGTCGGCGAAGTCACTCGTAGCGGTCAACCAGGTCCCTGCTGTCCTGAAGCTCCTGCTGACAATGCTGGAGTCGCGAAGACAACTCCACAACGTCGTCCACCAGCCTCTCGCACTGGGGGTGGGTCAAAGGCTCCTCGACGTCACGTCCAGTGTAGACGGCCGTGCCACTAGGGCGCTGAGGGGTGTACGCGTGCTCCGTGCACCCGAGGCGAAACATGTGGGCATAACTCCAGTAGGTAGTCGCCTCCCACGTGGCGTCCTCCTCAGTCGCACGCTAGAGCCCCTCCAAGCCGGAGAGAAGTGTGAGTGCAGCAGCCCCGAGTCGTAGTAGACGGCCAGCTGAGAAGTCCACTCCAGTCCACCAGTATAGGGTGCAAAGACCCTAGTGGTGTGGTAGACTAGGCGAACACGGTACTCACGGTACCCCGCAGCACGAAGAAGAGAGCGAAGACGGACACGCATCCTCGAAGCAGCATTCCCAGTGGAGAACAGCGTCGTCTCCCTCCTGGGGGTGTGAGGTGCGGAGCGACTGGCTAGAGCGTGGTGAGGAACACGACCCCCAGTCGACTTACGAGTCGTCTGCTTGGTTCGCGCCATCTACAAACATTTGAAAAAAAAAGAGAGTGAGATCAATAATCAATAAATTAAGTTAGAATTAAAACAACAAGCACAACAAGATAAGAAGCACAAGGGTTGAGATGAAGAGCACAAAGTTTTGGAAATACTATTTTACAAGAAAATAGTATAGTCCTTAATTTTCGGCCATTTCTAACTAGGCTTGCGTCCTACGGGCAACACGGCTCTGATACCACTTTGTCGTAAAGATGAACAAACGCTAATCACATGTACGCCAGGATCAGTTGAATCGTTCATGCGTCGACAAAAGTGAAATATCATTACATTGCCATGTTCGAATACATAAATAGTCTTACAATACGACCCGAAGGTCTACAAATACACACCACAACTATTTACAACACTTAAACAATTCATAAATTCCAAACTACAGCGGAAGGGGAAATAGGTAAGCACGGCTCCATCTTCACAGGCAGCAGTTGCGCGTACGGTCGCCAGCCTAGTCCAAGTTCTCCGGATTGACGAAGAAGTCCTCCAGTGCCGCTTCTTATTCTTCATATTCTAATGAAAAATTAAACGCTTGAGTACATAGAGTACTCAGCAAGTGCGGGAAGAGATGACATGATTGGCTAAAGCAAGGGAAGGCCAAATATGGCTTGCACTATGCTTAAAACCTAACCTTAGCATTCAATTACCAATATCATAATTCAAGAAGTAATCAACACATAAGTAATGATAATGAATGTAACTTGAATTATAATTAATCCACTATTTCCCAACCATAGACTAATTATGAACTGGCCCCAAGCCGCTCTTGACCGTGAGCACGGCTGTCATGACAGTTATACCAAATCTCTGCAGAGAGTGTACCCTTTCCCCACAAGCAGTGATTCCATCCCCAGTTGCCAGGTGGACTGAGTAAACCTCCATGTAGCCCGTAGTGATCAACCACATTTCACACTTCTGTAGGTGTGTGGCCTGGAGATCACTACATGGTCTTTACAAAGGTGCTCCCGACTAGTGCTAGCCCTCTAAGGTTTCCACCACTGAGGATTCTCGGAGTAACCCTCCGCCTCAGAGCCCCCTCTTGAGCCTTGCGAATCCCAGAGCAGTTCCTCTGCATCATTCCCCGCACCTTCCAACCACTAGCATTTCATCGGGAGAAACCTAATTAATCGACCATGATGCCCCATCTCAGTCTCGTGGTGGTACTATAAAGCTTAGTGGCTTCCTCCATAAACCGGTCCTTAGAACCCAGTGGTAACAAACCTCAATCCCGGGTCTCGTGCAAACTGCACCATACCAATACCTATCCAACCACCAGATTCCTATCCACTACTATTGTGTATCCACCACAAATTAAAGTAACCATAAAATTTAGCATGGCACAATTGTATGAAATCCCAATCCTAATATCTAAGCATGGCTAAGCATAAATATGACCTATCTACTTCCCAACCCATTTCAGGTAACAAGGAATTATATGGAACAGGGCATGTAAACATGAAATAGGACATCAATTTAATTAGCATGCATCTATCTAAATTCCTAAAATTGGTACAAGATGGTCAAGGGCACTTGCCTTCGTTGAAGACTTGAGTGTTGGTGAAGTCTTGGTCTTGAAGGTTAAGATTAGGGTCGTAGTACGACTCTAAATATATTGCCCGAGCATGGCAAGAATAAAATAAAGCTAAATAAGTAAAGAGCACGCAAAACAGTACATCACAACATACACATAGGCATAAAATCCTATACTAATGCGTCCCTACAAAGTATTTATTACTTAACATGGCCAAAGTATGCATTTTATATTTATTCTACATTTTTGGGATTTAATTATAGCCTAAAACCCTTTTTTATTGAATTTTCTATGGCCAAAATGTATTTTTAAACATTTATAATAAATATTCCATGGACAAAATATATTTCATATGAACTCTACAATTTATTCACAGCATAAAATCGTTTATACCAATTTTTCCTAACATTTCTACACTTAATTACCATTTTTATCTATTTTTTACACCTCAAATACACCTAAAAACCATATTCAGCAAATAAATAAAAGTCCAGGGACTAATTAAATATTTTCCTATATTGTACAGGGGCTAAATCCACAATTCTATAAATTTCCAGGGGTTAAATTGCTTATTTAAATGATTAAATACGAATCCAGAAAGTCTAGGGGCTAGACTGTGAATTCCGGGTGCTGGATCCGAAATCCAACAAAGGTCAGGGGGTAGCCCGCAAGTTTCTAGGGGTCTGGGGTGAAAAACCGAAGGCGGGAAATGGTGTTTAAATGCGGGCCGTTGGATCCGAAGCGGAGGGTTCAGATTTTATTACGCGAAGGGGTATGCAGCGATATAATCGCAGCCGTTGGCCACGAATGGATGGCTCAGATTGAGCCACGTCGGCCCAGTGCCGGCGCCAGCGCTCTACGCGGCGGCGCACGGCGGTTGCCAGCGGCGATCTCGCCGGAGATCACCCCAAATAACGAATTACACCCTAATTCTAGGAACTGAGCGCATAGAAATGAAGAGGGAGATCACGTGGACTCACCGATGGCGTCAATTGGACCAGGGGAAGAGCAGAGAGCGCCGGCAACGAGGGAGAGCGGCGGAGCTCGTCGGGGAGCAGCGGAATTGGCGATGCAGTGATGATCTCCTTGAGCGGTTGTGTCCGGCGCGTGTCTGGCAGCACGGCGAACACGTTAGGCTAGGCGCACGGAGGAATTTGCGTTGCAATTGGCGGGAACGTCGGCGACTTACCGAGGGAAGGGGCGGCTAGGGTTGAGAGCTCGGGGAAGGGGTGAAATTGGGGGGCGACGGTGGTTTATAGCCGCGGTGGAGTCGGCGGTTGCGGAGCGCGCGCGTGGGGCAGTTCCTCGAGAGAATGGAGCGTGGGGTGAGGCGGTTCGGGGGGGGGGGGGGGGGGCGGTTTGCGCTCGGCACGGCGCGGCACGGCGCGGCGCGGCACGGGAAAGACAGGCGACGGTTGCTGACGGTGGGGGATGACAAGCGGGCCCGGGGTGGCAGCGAGAGGAGAGAGGGAGTGGGGAAGGGTTGGGCCGCGGGAGAGGAGAGAGGAGTTGGGCCAGAGGGGAGAAATCGGACCAGGGAGGGGTTTTATTTGTTTTTCTTTTTCTTTTTCATTTTATCTTCTTTTGATTTGAATTCAATTCAAATTTAAACGTTTACTACTCGTTTAAACTTCAAAAATCACCCAAAAATGCATACAATATTGTTCAAGGGTTTGAGCAAATTTTTGTACATGAAATGAGGATGTTACAACTCTACCCCCCCTTAAAAGGAATCTCACCCTCGAGATTCGGACGTCCTAAGAGAAGAGATGAGGGAAATCCGCCTTGAGATCTTCTTCTCTTTCCCATGTTGCTTCTGCCTCTGAGTGATGCTTCCATTGCACCTTACACATGCAAATAACTTTGTTTCTTGTGACCTTTTCTAGTGTCTCAAGTATCTTGACAGGCTGCTCCACATAAGACAAATATTCCTACACATCCACTGCTTCCATAGGTAATTGCTCCTCAGGCACTCTTAAGCACTTCTTAAGCTGCGATACATGGACACATTATGCACATCTGACAAGTGTGGCGGAAGCTCAAGCTGATAAGCCACTTCACCTCGTCTTTCGAGTATCTTGAACGGGCCAATGTAGCGGGGTGACAACTTGCCTCTTACTTTAAATCTTCTCAATCCTCTCATAGGTGACACCTTCAAGTACACATAATCACCAACCTCAAATGTTAGATCACGTCTTCGAGTATCCGCATAACTCTTCTGTCTTGTTTGGGCTGCCTTTAGGTTCTTCCGAATTTCTTGCACTTGTCTTTCAACCTCTTTCAATACATCGGGCCCAAAGACTTGACTTTCCCCAATTTGATTCCAAAACAATGGTGTCCTACATTTCCGCCCATACAACGCTTCAAAAGGAGACATCTTCAAGCTGGCCTGATAACTGTTGTTGTAAGAAAATTCAGCGTATGGCAGATTCTTGTCCCAACTTTTGCTATTCTTTAAGGCACACGCTCTCAACATGTCTTCTAATATCTGGTTGGTGGGTTCTGTCTGACCATCAGTTTGAGGATGATACGTCGAACTAAAATTTAGATGGGTATCCATTGATTCATGCAACTTCTGCCAGAATCTTGAGGTGAATTGAGTGCCTCTGTCTGAGATGATCTTCTTAGGAACTCCATGTAAACATACAATCCTGGAGATGTACAGTTCCGCCAACTTGGGGCCATTGTATGTTTCTTTCACGGGAATAAAGTGAGCAACTTTAGTCAAACGGTCCACAATAACCCATATAGAATCATACCCAGACTGTGTTCTTGGTAGTCCCACAATGAAATCCATACTAATTTCTTCCCATTTCCATTCTGGCACTTTGATTGGTTGCAGCAACCCTGCTGGTCTTTGGTGTTCCACCTTAATCAATTGACATGTATCACATATGGCCACATATTCTGCTACATCCCGTTTCATTCCATGCCACCAATATCGATCTTTAAGGTCTTGATACATCTTTGTGCTTCCGGGGTGAATGGAGTATGATGAGTTATGAGCTTCCCTTAGTATCAACTCTTTAATCTCCTTGTTATCTGGAACACAAATCCTCTTTCCAAGCCATAAGGTTCCTTGTTCATCCTCTCTAAAGTTCGGAGCTTTCCCTTTCTTCATCAACTGCTTGATCTCCTTGACCTTCTCATCATTCTTTTGTCCTTCTCGTATATCACGTTCAAGGGTTGAGTCCACTTCCATAGCAACTGCTTCAGTGCTAGACACTAGACATAGGTTTAGCCTTGCAAACTCTTCACATAACTGGGGTTGAAGAGCTTGTACTGACAAGTTATTACATTGTCCCTTCCTGCTTAGAGCACCAGCGACCACATTAGCCTTTTCTGGATGGTAGTTGATTCCCACATCAAAATCATTTATTAATTCCAACCAACGACGTTGTCTGAGATTAAGATCCGGTTGTGTGAATATGTATTTCAAGCTCTTGTGATCTGTGTATATCTCAGTCCTTTTTCCCATCAAGTAGTGTCTCCATATCTTCAAAGCATGGACAACCGCTGCCAGTTCTAAGTCATGTGTTGGGTAATTCCTCTCATGTTTCCGAAGTTGTCTTGAAGCATAGGCTACAACATGTCCTCCTTGCATTAAGACACATCCTAAACCATGACCAGATGCATCACAATAAACCACAAACTCCTTCTGCATATCCGGCATCACTAATACCGGTGCACTGGTTAACCTCTTCTTCAACTCGGCGAAGCTTACTTCACATTTGGGGGTCCACTTGAAAGCAACTCCTTTCTCAAGCAACTTGGTTAGTGGTCGAGAGATTTTTGAAAATCCCTCGATGAATCGACGATAGTAACCAGCCATACCTAAGAATCTTCGTATATCATGTACACTCTCAGGTGTTTCCCACTTAAGGACATCGGCCACTTTGCCTGGATCCACTGCTATTCCTCCTTCGGATATGACATGACCCGAAAATGACACCTCCTTTAGCCAAAACTCACATTTACTAAGTTTGGCATACAATTGGTGTTGACGTAGATTCTGTAGAGCCATCCTGAGGTGCTCCTCATGCTCTTCTTCAGTCTTGGAGTAGATAAGTATGCCATCGATGAATACCACTACAAACTTGTCCAAATACTCCATGAATACCTTGTTCATTAGATACATAAAATATGCTGGAGCATTGGTCAGTCCAAACGACATAACCGTATACTCATATAGTCCGTATCGGGAGACAAATGCTGTCTTGGGAATGTCTGAGGGTCTAATCTTCAGTTGGTGATAACCTGAACGAAGATCAATCTTAGAGAACACACATGCTCCTCTCAACTGATCAAATAAATCTTCAATTCTTGGTAGTGGGTATTTGTTCTTGATTGTTACCGCATTTAAGGGATGGTAATCCACACACAACCTTTGAGTTCCATCCTTCTTAGGTACAAATATAACTGGTGCTCCCCAAGGCGATGAGCTAGGACGAATATATCCTTTTCCCAATAACTCCTCGATGTGATCCTTTAGTTCAACTAGTTGTTTAGCATCCATTCTATACGGCCTCTTATATATTGGGGCCGTTCCAGGTACTAACTCAATGGCAAATTCAATCTCTCGATCAGGGGGCATACCTGGTAATTCGTCTGGGAATACATCCGGAAAGTCCTTCACAACCCTGATGTCTTCGGTACTCTCAAGATGGTTGAGTTGTACTACTGCCTCTTGTGTCTGATCTGGCTTGAACTCCACTGTAGTGCCATCCGGTTGTGTTAAGCAAACTGTTCTAGTTGCACAATGAATTACTCCTTGATTCTTCGTCAACCAGTCCATTCCCAGAATGATATCTAATCCTTGTGAGTCAAACACTATTAGGTTGGCCCAAAAGACTACCCCCCTTATGTTTATACGCACTTTTCGGCATAGATGCCTTGCCACCATCTCTCCTCCAGGAGAGTTTATCAACAGTGGCCGATTCAAGAATGTAACTACCATGTCATGCTTCTTTATGAAATCCTTGGATATAAATGAATGTGTAGCACCCGAATCAAACAATACGGTGGCGGGGTGGGAGTTAACAGAAAACATACCGATCACCACATCAGGCGCTTCCTGTGCTTCTCCAGTGTCACATGGTTGACACGGCCAGGTGGGTTTTGTTGCTTCTTTGGACAACTGCTGGCGTAGTGTCCCCATTCTCCGCACTTGTAACATTGAACTCCAGCAGCATTACTTTGGCCCTTGTTGCCTCCTGATTGGTTTCTTGGGGGTTGGCCATTTGGACGGTTAGCTGGAGCTGAAGGGCGGGGTGGCTGCATCTGCTGACGTGGGGGTTGCATTGGCTGGCGTGGTGGCTGTTGCTGCTGGCGCATTTGCTGGTTGTAGGGAGTGGGTGGCCTGTAGTTGGAGTTTGGAAATCTCTGTCCCGAGTAGTTCATAGGACGAGTCATCTGGTTTGCAGGCGGAGGGTTAAGACGGGGGCGTACATTGCTGCTAGAGGCATGTGCTATAATCAACTTCCTTTTTCTTTCATCATCATCCAGTTCCTTTTTAGTCCTCTCCACCTCAAAAGCTTTGTCAACCAGCTTCTGAAAGTCGCTGGAAGACATGGCAAACTTCAACTCCTTATCCAATCCATTCTTGAAACGGAATTGTTTCTTGGAGTTAGTATCCACATCGGTTGGAGCATAGCGGGACAACTGGGTGAATGCATTCAAATAGGCCCTCACAGTCATACGACCCTGCTTCAACATAAGGAACTCTTCGCGTCTTGCTTGTATTTATCCCTCAGGCACAAAGTGGTTACGGAAGTTGGTCCTGAATTCTTACCAGGTGATGTTTTCTGGATCCTGGTGAGCTTCAGTAAAGGCGACCCACCAGTCGGCTGCCGGTCCTTGGAGTTGATGGGAGGCTAATAATACTTTCTCTCTTCCTTCACAATGGATGAGCCTCAACTTGCTTTCAACTGTACGGAGCCAATCATCGGCATCCATGGGTTCAGTGACTGTGGCAAAAGTGGGTGGATGAGTGTTTAGGAAGTCCCTTAGAAAGGACCTAGGTGGAAAAGATGGTGGTGGCGGAAGGTTGTAATTTGGTGGTGGTGGGGGTGGGGCTTGCTGCATGTTGGTGACAATCTGGGTGAGGTTGTTAAGCAGCTGGGTTTGGATGGCCATCATCTGCTGCATTTGCTGCGTGGCTGGGGCTCTTCAAGCACCCCTACCATTCCATCCTGGCACACCTCCAAGTCCTTCATCTTGGGGCACAACACCCCTTCCACGACCTCTACCTCTACCTCTTCCAGACATCTGTATAGGGAATAATTGAAACTTTAGGACAATAGATAAGATATAGAAGGGTACGCTATGGCAAACGGTCCCAACTATATGCATCAAGGGAAACATATATATATAAAGCAAGCAAATTCATTAACCAACTAGTGCGGATGTGGACAAGATGCTAATGCATTCCACAACTTGCACGACACACTAACAAGCCTATATACAAATGACATGGATGTGGACAGGATGCCGAAGCATTCCACAACTCATGTCGCACACACACACAACATAAAGCAAACTAATACAATACCATCGATAACACAACTCAAGACTAGAGAGGGCGCAGCTACACGCTCCTACATACTAAGGATAGGTGTCCTGAGTCGTCCAGCGGGGAAACAAGTCCACTCCTACTCATCAGAGTCCTCCTCAACCTCCATTTCCGGGTCTTCTTCTTCCGAGTCCTCTCTTGATTCCTGGGGGGAGTTCATACGACAATCTGGAGAGTTCGGGTCCCAAGGCTCAACGTACGAAGCGTACTGAGGAGAGTTAGGATCAGCTGTAGTGATCCTCACGTAGCGTCGGCGAAGTCACTCGTAGCGGTCAACCATGTCCCTGCTGTCCTGAAGCTCCTGCTGACAACGCTGGAGTCGCGAAGACAACTCCACAACGTCGTCCACCAGCCTCTCGCACTGGGGGTGGGTCAAAGGCCCCTCGACATCACGTCCAGTGTAGACGGCTGTGCCACTAGGGCACTGAGGGGTGTACGCGTGCTCCGTGCACCCGAGGCGGAACCTGTGGGCGTAACTCCAGTAGGTAGTCACCTCCCACATGGCGTCCTCCTCAGCCGCACGCTGAGAGCTCCTCCAAGCCGGAAAGAAGTGTGAGTGCAGCAGCTCCGAGTCGTAGTAGACGGCCAGCTGAGAAGTCCACTCCAGTCCACCAGTATAGGTTGCAAAGACCCTAGTGGTGCGGTACTCACGGTACCCCGCAGCACGAAGAAGAGAGCGAAGACGGACACGCATCCTCGAAGCAACACTCCCAGTGGAGAACAACGTCGTCTCCCTCCTGGGGGTGTGAGGTGCGGAGCGACTGGCTAGGGCGTGGTGAGGAACACGACCCCCAGTCGACTTACGAGCCGTCTGCTTAGTTCGCGCCATCTACAAACATTTGAAAAAAGAAGAGAGTGAGATCAATAATCAATAAGTTAAGTTAGAATTAAAACAACAAGCACAACAAGATAAGAAGCATAAGGGTTGAGATGGAGAGCACAAAGTTTTGGAAATACTATTTTATAAGAAAATAGTATAGTCCTTAATTTTCGGCCATTTCTAACTAGGCTTGCGTCCTACGGGCAACACGACTCTGATACCACTTTGTCACGCTCGGTCATCGTAAAGATGAACAGACGCTAATCACATGTACGTCAGGATCAGCTGAATCGTACATGCGTCGACGAAAGTGAAATATCATTACATTGTCATGTTCGAATACATAAATAGTCTTACAATATGACCCGAAGGTCTACAAATACACACCACAACTATTTACAACACTTAAACAGTTCATAAATTCCAAACTACAGCGGAAGGGGAAATAGGTAAGCACGGCTCCATCTTCACAGGCAGCAGTTGCGCGTACGGTCGCCAGCCTAGTCCAAGTCCTCCGGATTGATGAAGAAGTCCTCCAGTGCCGCTTCTTCTTCTTCATATTCTAATGAAAAATTAAACGCTTGAGTACATAGAGTACTCATCAAGTGCGGGAAGAGATGACATGATTGGCTAAAGCAAGGGAAGGCCAAATATGGCTTGCACTATGCTTAAAACCTAACATTAGCTTTCAATTACCAATATCATAATTCAAGAAGTAATCAACACATAAGTAATGATAATGAATGTAACTTGAATTATAATTAATCCACTATTTCCCAACCATAGACTAATTATGAACTGGCCCCAAGCCGCTCTTGACCGTGAGCACGGCTATCATGACAGTTATACCAAATCTCTGCAGAGAGTGTACCCTTTCCCCACAAGCAGTCATTCCATCCCCTGTTGCCACGTGGACTGAGTAAACCTCCAGGTAGCCCGTGGTGATCAACCACATTTCACACTTCCGTAGGTGTGTGGCCCGGAGATCATTACATGGTCTTTACAAAGGTGCTCCCGACTAGTGCTAGCCCTCTAAGGTTTCCACCACTGAGGATTCTCGGAGTAACCCTCCGCCTCAGAGCCCCCTCTTGAGCCTTGCGGATCCTAGAGCAGTTCCCCTGCATCATTCCCCGCACCTTCCAACCACTAGCATTTCATCGGGAGAAACCTAATTAATCGACCATGCTGCCCCATCTCAGTCTCGTGGTGGTACTATAAAGCTTAGTGGCTTCCTCCATAAACCGATCCTTAGAATCCGGTGGTAACAAACCTCAATCCCGGGTCTCGTGCAAACTGCACCATACCAATAACTATCCAACCACCAGATTCCTATCCACTACTATTGTGTATCCACCACAAATTAAAGTAACTATAAAATTTAGCATGGCACAATTGTATGAAATCCCAATCCCAATATCTAAGCATGGCTAAGCATAAATATGACCTATCTACTTCCTAACCCATTTCAGGTAACAAGGAATTATATGGAACAGGGCATGTAAACATGAAATAGGACATCAATTTAATTAGCATGCATCTATCTAAATTCCTAAAATTGGTACAAGATGGTCAAGGGCACTTGCCTTCGTTGAAGACTTGAGTGTTGGTGAAGTCTTGGTCTTGAAGGTTAAGATTAGGGTCGTAGTACGACTCTAAATATATTGCCCGAGCATGGCAAGAATAAAATAAAGCTAAATAAGTAAAGAGCACGCAAAACAGTACATCACAACATACACATAGGCATAAAATCCTATACTAATGCGTCCCTACAAAGTATTTATTACTTAACATGGCCAAAGTATGCATTTTATATGTATTCTACATTTTTGGGATTTAATTATAGCCTAAAACCCTTTTTATTGAATTTTCTATGGCCAAAATGTATTTTTAAACATTTATAATAAATATTCCATGGACAAAATATATTTCATATGAACTCTACAATTTATTCACAGCATAAAATAGTTTATACCAATTTTTCCTAACATTTCTACACTTAATTACCATTTTTATCTATTTTCTACACCTCAAATACACCTAAAAACCATATTCAGCAAATAAATAAAAGTCCAGGGACTAATTAAATATTTTCCTATACTGTACAGGGGCTAAATCCACAATTCTATAAATTTCCAGGGGTTAATTTGCTTATTTAAATGATTAAATACGAATCCAGAAAGTCTAGGGGCTAGACTGTGAATTCCAGGGGCTAGATCCGAAATCCAACAAAGGTCAGGGGGTAGCCCGCAAGTTTCCAGGGGTCTGGGGTGAAAAACCGAAGGCGGGAAATGGTGTTTAAATGCGGGCAGTTGGATCCGAAGCGGAGGGTTCGGATTTTATTACGCGAAGGGGTATGCAGCGATATAATCGCAGCCGTTGGCCGCGAATGGATGGCTCGGATTGAGCCACGTCAGCCCAGTGCCGGCGCTAGCGCTCTGCGCGGCGGCGCACGGCGGCTGCCGGCGGCGATCTCGCCGGAGATCACCCCAAATCACGAATTACACCCTAATTCTAGGAACTGAGCGCATAGAAATGAAGAGGGAGATCACGTGGACTCACCGGTGGCGTCAATTGGACCCGGGGAAGAGCAGAGAGCGCCGGCGACGAGGGAGAGCGGCGGAGCTCATCGGGGAGCGGCGGAATTGGCGATGCAATGATGATCTCCTCGAGCGGTTGTGTCCGGCGCGTGTCTGGGAGCACGGCGAACACGTTAGGCTAGGCGCACGGAGGAATTTGCATTGCAATTGGCGGGAACGTCGGCGACTTACCGAGGGAAGGGGCGGCTAGGGTTGAGAGCTCAAGGAAGGGGTGAAATTGGGGGGCGGCGGTGGTTTATAGCCGCGGTGGAGTCGGCGGTTGTGGAGCGCGCGCGTGGGGCAGTTCCCCGAGAGAATGGAGCGTGGGGTGAGGCGGTTCGGGGGGGGGGGGGGGGGGGGGGGGTTTGCGCGCGGCACGGCGCGGCGCGGCGCGGCGCGGGAAAGACAGGCGACGGTTGCTGAGGGTGGGGGTGACAAGCGGGCTCGGGGTGGCAGCGAGAGAAGAGAGGGAGTGGGGAAGGGTTGGGCCGCGGGAGAGGAGAGAGGAGTTGGGCCAGAGGGGAGAAATCGGCCCAGGGAGGGGTTTTATTTTTTTTTCTTTTTCTTTTTCATTTTCTCTTCTTTTGATTTGAATTCAATTCAAATTTAAACGTTTACTACTCGTTTAAACTTCAAAAATCACCCAAAAATGCATACAATAATGTTCAAGGGTTTGAGCAAATTTTTGTACATGAAATGAGGATGTTACAGAGGGTTTGAGCCGCCATGAGACCCTTGATCAAGGACCTCGTTACCTTCGAGCCGACGTTCCCTCTTTCTGGTGCACGCTCCACCCTCAGTTGTCGTGTGATTTCAGCAGACGAAGGTAAATTTTAGTTTACAATAAAGATATTTTAGAAATTGCAGTTGTTATTAATTATTTATTGTCAATCTTTTCCTTTTGTGCAGTCTGACTCAGATAATTCTGAGTCAGAGTCAGAGTCAGAGGCTAGGGGGCCACTACAGGAGCCCGACTCAAAGGCTAGGGGGCCACTACAGGAGCCCTCTAGAGCTAGCCTCCCTTCGGAGCTGGCTAGCGCTAGCCTCCCTGTGCAACCGGCTACCACTAGCCTTCCTGGAGACTCTGGTGGTTCCGCAGAGCCTTCAGGGTCACAGGACGCGGCAGCGTCGCAGCAGAGGCAACAGACGAGGAGGACCCACTTTGCGGCTCCTCCTCCGGTTACTACTCAGCGGACCACGATCCATCCAGTTGGAGATAGGTAAATATTGTATATAGTATATCAAATAATAGATGTTGTTTTCCTTTACTCAATGATTTAATATATTTTGTAGATGTTGGTACGACTTTTCATTCACGGGGGCCGAGAAGCACCACATGCAGGTTAACAATGTCTTGGGTGCTATCGTGAAGTTGCACTACCCCGTTGTCATTGACAGCTTTCCTGCCCTGTCGTGGGATGACTACGCTCGTGTCTCTAACCCGGTCCACGGCACGGTTCAGGGAGCCATGTGGCACGATTTTATGGTAAGTTTAATTGTTTCATTTTTTCAACTCATTTAAATTTTTAATGCATATCACTTAAATATTTGTTTGCTTAAAGCTGAGGTACCAAGTAGAAGAACCGGGCATGGAGGACCACACAAGACGCGTGTTCCATTACAACGCTCGGAAGCTCACGACGGAGGTGTTGTCGTACGCCCGGATTCAGGCTGTCAACGCGTACTACAAGCGGCACCCCTGGGAGCAGGAGCAGGAGCAGCAAAGGGGTGTATTTAGGAAGGACTCCGACTCGTACTTGACAGAGGAGCAGTATGCGGAGGTAAGTTTTTAATATTGTTAAATATTTACAATATCTACGTATGTTAACTGCGCTGATGAAAAATGAAATATGTGCAGGTTAGTATTTCCTGGTTACAGGGTAACATCGAGGCGTACTTAGCTCTCTGTCGGTACTGGGCTAGCGACGCTTTCATCAATAAGTCCACAAAGGCTAGACAGTGTCGCATGGGGTCCGAGGGCAAGCACAACTATGGCGGCGACGGCTACTTGCGTTTGGCTAAACGCATGGTAAGTACCTTTTCAATTTATTTGTGTTCCTAATATATTATTTATCTCACTAACACGGTTGTACAGGAGCGAGAGATGGGTCATGAGCCGACCCCGACCCAGGTTTGGAAGAGAGGTCACAAGGGAAGTGACCCTTCTCAGCCAGGGCAGTGTAGTCACGTCGCAGCCGACCGGTTGGTAAGTTTTCGAAATTCATCAATTTCATTATAACTAATACTATTATTGACATGCTTACAAGATTTATTTGTTCTGTAGGCAAAGTACGCGCAGGAGGTCACGAAGATACACGGTGTGGATTACGATTGGGAAAGCGCGCCGATCGACCCCCAAGCCGCGTACGCAAGCGGAGGTGGGAAGGCCCACAAATGGTAAGTTCTTCGTGTGTTTCATTTCGTTTTCAATTAATCTTCTTCTACTTAGTGTTTTCATTCTCTTGCAGGTTTGCCATTTTTGATGGAGTTATCGACTCGAGGTCGATGCGACCTTTGAGAGGCGCTTCATCGCCGCAGGCTTCGTCCGTTGAGACCAGTGGTCGTCTCTCGCAGACCCAACTGGAGCTCCAGGCATGAGGGAGACGCTGACGCAAACCCAGGCAGAGCTAAAGAGGACGAGAGCAGAGGCAAGGGAGGAGCAACAGAGGACGACCTTAATGATGGCCCAGATGCAAGCAGCGGTGGCGGTAAGTAATTTAAAGTACCGTAGTTAAATTTCACAGCACTCCAATAACATATATCTTCTAATATTTTGCAATGGCAGGCTCTTGCTCGACACAACGGTCAGGATATCGAGATTCCTACGCTTCCGCTGCAGCAAACACCGGAGCAGGTGATAAACTCTCTCTTTAATATTGTTGTATCCATTTTAGTATTTTACATAGAGAGATAAGGAGGTAGAACATAGAGGTAGATCTTGATGACTTGTCAGATATTGATTCCTATAGTGGTGAGGAAGTTAAGTGTATCTAATCAAGCTTTAGTAGTTTTTGACCATGGTAGAAATGATTAGTATATAGTTAATAAGTTGTGATCAGTGCTTCCAGTTAACAAAGGGCTAGTGGTTCATAAGCTTGACCTGTTACCTAAAGTCTCCAACTCTGATACCTGCTAGTTTGGTATTTATATATATATATATATATATATATATATATATATATATATATATATATTTGCAACATTACTTCATTTGAAACTACAACATGCTTCCTTCTTTTGCCGCTGATGTTCTTGGACTCTGATGTTATCACTGAGTTGACATTGATGCTTACTAGTGATTATGTTTCTTTTGCAGGGTTCGGAAACGCGTCGAGAAGATCCCGGAGGCAGTGGAGGGGCTAGCGTGTAGCCCGGTGGATGTTTTGTTGTTGTTGATGTTTTGGAACTTAATTTGCAACTGTTTTGCGTTCTGTATATCTGTTATGTGTATCTGTATATCTGTTATGTGTTCTCTCCATCGAGCAAGGTAGTCAGTTTCTATTTTTTTTAAAAAAAAATCAAAAGCTTAACTTACGTCGGCTATGACCGTGCCGACGTAAGTTAGCCCAGTTTATCTCACGTTGGTGTGTCCTAACCGACGTAAGTTATGTCACTTAAATTACGTCGGTGTGGTTCAACTGACGTAAGTAACACCACATAACTTACGTCGGCCTGCTCTGGCCGACGTAAGTAATCCAACCCAGCCCGTGGCCCATCCCGATACGTTACTTATGCTGGCTGCTGCAGACCGATGTAATTAAGATAACTTACGTCGGCGACCGACGTAAGTTACCTTAATTACGTCCAAACCGCTACGTCGACCAGCTGTCGACGTAATTAATGAAAAACTGACGTAATTAAGTTACTTACGTCGGTTTAGGCCTTAATTACGTCGGCCTTGGCCGACGTAATTAATTGATATTCCTGTAGTGGTGGTCTGGTGGTAAGAGGCAACTTCTCCACTATGTCCATACTAGCTAAGTTGTTGCAACTCCCACCATCAATGATGATGCGGACACACCGTTCCTTAACAACTCCCTTTGTATGGAACAAATTGTGCCTCTGATTTTGCTCAGCATGTGTTACCTGCACACTCAAAACACGTTGAGCAACTAAACTTTCATACCTCTCAGCGTCTTCAGCAGCCATGTATTGTGTCTCTTGTTCAGAATCAGCGCCACCCTGTTCTTCACTTGCAATAAGAGCCAAAGTCTCCTCATCATAGTCACTAGCGGACTCATACCCACCATCCTCAGCAACCATCATCACACGCTTGGATGGGCATTGGCTCGCATAGTGACCTCCACCCTTACAACGACGACATATAATATCACGTGTTTGTCCGGTTGATGTCATAGATGAAGAAGAGCTCCGTGCGGGACCCGAAGGTGTGCTCTTGGCATATGGTGGTGGCGGTGCCTGTTTTCTTGTATCGCGGTTGGAATTGGTGTCTGAAGTAGGTGGTGGTGCAGTAGGACGTGTGGAAGTAGAAGATGCATGTGGTGTCCATGATGAAGATCGACCTGCAGAAAAGTTAGTCCGTGCCATGTCCTGTCAATCCTGCACTTCACGTTCAGCTTTGCAAGCAAGATGGAATAAACGAGTGATGTTGTGATACTCCTTATACTCTAAGATAGTTTGAATTTCTCAGTTTAGTCCACCCATAGACCGTGCAAGCATAGCTTCATTATCCTCAACAATACCACATCAAATCAACCCAATTTGTAATTCCTGATAATATTCCTCTACAGATTTTTTCCCCTGTCTTAAGCGTTGTAATTTTTGAAGTAATTCACGTTGATAATATGGTGGAACCCAACGAGTATGCATAGCAGTTTTCAATGCAGCCCAAGTAGTTGGGATATTATTTTGATATAATCTACAATGTTCAGACCACCAAACAGAAGCAAACTAGTGAATTCACAAACAGCAGCAGCAACCCTTCTATCCTCAGGATATTGTAAGCATGTAAAACGTTGTTCAGTTTCTAACCCCCAAGTAAGATATACATCAGGAATGTATCTACCCTCAAATGGTGGAATATTCAATTTCGTTTAGGGACATGATCATTATCTCGTACCTGAGGGGGTGGTGCAGCCCTACCGTTTTGATTTAGGTGTGTGGGCGACCGGGATGTTGTACGTAGTTCTGATGTGGAGCAATCTTATCCTCATACTCGCCCTCACCCTTGTAGTCATCGTACTGATCAACAGTAGTAGCAGGATCCCCAGAAGCAGCAGCAGTAGCGACGGCACCAAAATGTTGGCCTTGGTCGAGAGGCACACGCTGTGTGCGTCCCATTTGATTTGGAAGGCGGCGTTGTTGTTGTAGTTGTTGCTGCCGAGGTGCGACACGTGTAGCTGGTGGTGGTGGTAGACGCGCGAGCACTTCATTAAACTTGGCCTCCAGCTTGGTGTCGAATGTCTTCTCAAAGCCATCTAGCTTCTCCATGGCCTCTCCAAATCTGTTCAGCACGTCTTGCACCTGTTCACCCATCATTTGTTGAAATTTATCATGTAGCTCCTTGTTCGTCATGTTCTCCTAGTCCAGCTCGTCAGCTTGTGATCCTGTCATGGCTAGCAGAAATAGAAACACACAAGAATATGGTCCTACTAACTACTAATAGGATGTGATGTGGTGGAAAGTCACAAGTCCGTCAAGCGAATCGCAAATTCTTACCCGTTCTTACCATCCAGCAGGTGGTGATCGGCAACCGTTGTAGTCAAACTCTCAAAGATTGGATAAAGCGATTGCCAGGTGGTGTCAAACGCATGATGTAGATGTATGTGGAGCTGGGAAGGCTTAAATTATGGTAGCCAAAAATGTCAGCAATAATCAATTCAGAGATGCAAAGTTGAATAAACGTTCAACGACGGTACTGTGCTGGTCCTAGGCTAGTCCATACTAGAGACGCGAGCCTCACACCAGTAACACAATAGACTACAATAGCAGCAACTGAAGCTCACTTTTTTTTTGTACTTTTCCTCTCATTTTTTTTCTTTCTTTCTTCCTTTTCTATCCTTTTTTTCTTTTTTTTTTACAAAGGCCCACAGTTCTAAAAGATTATACAGGGATCAGATGATAAGTTACCAAATACCACAGAAAACACACTTATTTTCGCAGGTTCCTTGCAGGTCTTGTAGATATTGCTTTCCCAAAGAAAAAGATACACAGGAGATCTTGAAATCTCTTTGGTGATTGCGATGCGCAAAGATGGAATTTTCAGGCAAGGTTGGATCCGTTGGAAAGATGGCGAGACAACCTTTCCAGATTGTGCTTACACTTTCCAAACAAAAAAAGAATGAAGAAGTTATGACCTTTTTCTTCCAAACAGAAAAGATACTCAAAATCAGATCTGATCTGATTATTTCCTCTTTTGGAGATGCAAATTAGGAAGTGAACATCTCTCTAATTTCGTGATGGTGGTGATGATGGTGTTTTTTATGCAGATCAAGCGTGATAGGAACTTGAAACTCTAAAGGACTAAACACTAAGACCAGCAACTTGACACGACGATGCAATCGACTATTCAACAAAGCAAAAAAACTGAAAAGAAAATTGTGAAAGGCACAAATTGGTTTGGATATGATGATCTAACCCTAATTATTTTCGGCTTTTTTCATGGACTGTAGGTCTGAAGGAACAGATGTGATCTAGACTACAAAAATCTGGTAAAATCTCACCAAGCAACCTGGAAATCTGATACCACTTGATAGAGATGAAGGTGTCCCGTCTTTCTATGAGATGATAACTATCGTTTTTGGTGGAGTGGACTTTGACGATCCGACTACAAACGTGTGAGGACGTCGCGCCTTAGCAGTCGCTAAACCCACTCCGAGAGGTTATTGACCACGCCGGAGCACGATCAACCTGACCACGAGGGTCTATTTCCTGCAGGCAAACGAAGAACAAACAAGAAACTAGGATTGCAATCTGGATATTGCGAATTCAAGAAGAAAACTTCATTGAGGAAAGTGGGGTTCTGAAACGTCCTGGTCTGGTCGTTGGACACAAACGAGGTACTCGAGTTGCAGCTGTGGCAAACTTTAATCTAAACAAAACCCGCCCTGTCAAGGAGCTCTTGGCGTACTTAAATAGGGGAGGGAAGAGGGAAATTCATCCAGCAACAAAGGTAGGACGTGATCTCCCTTATTCCCTTCCCTTTTCTGAGATAGACTACCTTTTAATAGGGAAAGAAAGAGGGAAATCCATCCAGCAGCAAGGCAGGATATGATTTCCTCTATTTCTTTCCTTATTATAGCACATCTATCTTTAAATGGGGAAGGAAGAGGGAATTTCGTCCAACAGCAAAGTTGGACGAGATTTCCCTTATTCCTTTCCTTATTTGTCTAAATCTCTCTTTATTACATGGCCCCAGCCTCAAGATTTGGTGCACAGTACCCTGTTCATCCACTTGACTTTATTCTGGTCCGCCAGCTTGTATATTTTGTCCATGTCTTTGTATGTCATCAAAGGTGGCTTCAAAGTGCTGAAAACTGCACTAGAAACTCCATTCTGGTTCCCTTCTCATGCGCCTTCATCTCCCTGCTTGATGATGCTCCCATGTTCATTCCTCTTGTCCATGCTAGGCCCTTCATTTGTAAGCAACACAAATGTATCCAATTTAGGCAGCATCATATTCTCATAAATATTAGAAACATTACCAAGAAACGAAAGTACCTGATAATTTAACTGGCGTGTGCGAGCTCTAGTAATTGGTCTCATATGTGTGGTAGTAGGGGCTATGGGTGTAACTGTGGTAGTAATGTCCTCATCAAGGTCCAAGCTCCAGCAAGGTCCGACGATAGGTCTGGCTTGTTTTGGGTAGCTCCGGCAAGGCCTGACGTAAGGTCTGACTTGCTTTGGCTAGGTACGACTTCTTTGTATAGGTCCAACTAGCTTTGGTTAGCTTCGGCTCTAGGTCCGACTATCTTTGGTAAGCTCCTGTGCTAGGTCTGACTAGCTTTGATTAGCTCCGGCGCTAGGTCCTGCTAGCTTTGGTATGTTCCGGCGCTAGATCCTGTTAGTTTTAGTAAGCTCCGGTTGAAGGTCCGGTTAGCTTTGGCAAGGTTCAGAGCTTGATCGCAGTGGTTCTGCTTTTAACTTGCAATGATTTGTACTTGCTTTACATTGATGGAAAGTTTGCTTAGTAATATTTTACTAAGTTTTTGGTGTTTTTTGGTGGTTATGGTTGATATCATTTTTTCTATGGTTTGCAATATGCTTATGTGAGATGCTCACGTAAGGTGTTGTGGTTTCATAACTAACGAGAGTCAAGTCGAGGACTTGTGCTCGGAAGTATTGGTTGTTTATTCATGTGCAGGTGTTGCTTGAGTTCAAGACATGGCTGGTGATGGGATCCATTGAATTAGTCTTAGGGAGAAGATGAGGTTCAACAACCAAGTTCGGGAGGAATTGTGGTTGAGTTGATCGGGAGGTCGTGCAACATGTTTGAATCAAGAACAATGTATATGAAGGTATCATGGACATCGTTGGAAGATGTTTGCACGTGCACAAGGAGTGCATGAACGTGGCTACATGGTTCCGAGGCGTGATGAAGAGATGTGGACATAAAAAATTGGTCGAAAAGGTCCAACCGACTAGGTTATGGACTCTGGCTGCAGCTGAGTCGTGTTTGACTCAAATATGGAAAGTTTTGAGTTGGTTATGATAGGATTTCGTGTGGGTCACGAATTTGAGTTATTTCAGGAATGTGGGATACATTCCTAAGGTGTTTGGAAGTCTTAAGATTGCTTCTATCTGCGTATAGAAGAGTCTTGAGCAGTTATGGAAAGTTTGGATTCTTGAATTGAGTAGGATTAGAGTCCTAGTTTTAGTTGAGTTGGCTTTCGGGCTGGTTATATAAGAAAGGGAGAGAAAAGCTCATTGTAGATGACTTTGGGACTGTTCCTCTTGTGTTCTGATCAATACAATTTGTAGTTTGAAGGAACTTTTGTGCCTTGTTCGTCCGACTTATTTCGGACAAGTTTTCTCGTCGAGATTCTGCACATCACTACCTTTCTTTGGTGGTTTTATCATAACTCGAGTTTTATATATCCGATTGACGTGATTCTTCTTGAGTTGTCTTCATAACTTAATTTTCTATCATCTGTGGAAATTTCACGGTCATTGGATTTGTGGTTTCTGATCTACACGAGTTTCTTGGCAGTGTTCCAGAACTGTTTTCTCAGGTAGGACAGATTGACCTTTGTTCGATCTTTCGATCGTAACTTGAGTTTCTCTCGACATATTTTTGTGATTCATGTTATGGCGTCTTTGTGAATTGATTCTCTACAATCTATACTGGTTTTGTCACAGTTGAAAACATTTAGATTAGTCGCACACACAGTTTCTTTAATAGATCGGTTTTTTGCCAAGGGTTTTTTTTGTTGCTTCTACTGAAAAGTTTTAATCTACCATTCACCCCCCGTCTGGTAGCTTTACACGTGCTCTTCGATCCTACAATTAGTATCAGAGCCAAGGTGCTCTAATCTTTGTGATTTGCACATGTTTTTGACTAATCATCATGGAGAAATACTCCGCAAAACCTCGTGTTTTTAGTGGTATTGATTTTCAGGTTTGGAAAGCACGTATGGAAGCTTTCATCCAAGCATAAGGCTTCGCATGGGAAAAGGTGTACAAGCCTTACGACGTGCCGCCGAACAATCAAGTCACAGCTACAAACTTAAGAGGTGTCGACAATAACAACAAAACCCGCAACTTGAAAATCCAAGGACTAACTCAGAGCGACTCTGACCGTGTTGCACACCTCCAATCGGTGTATGATGTGTGGAGAGCACTTTGTGACTATCACGAAGGATCCAACACGATCAAGCAGGTAAGACAAGATATGTTCAAGAAAGAATACATGCGCTTTGAGATGTAACCCGGTGAGTCCATTGATGACCTCTTTGCTCGCTTTAATAAATTCTCAGCAACTTATGTAGCATCAATATTAATTTTTCAGATGCTGAAAATGCTAGGCAATTACTAAGTGCATTAGACATGTCAATTTTTGAGATGAAAGTCACATCTATTCGTGAATCTACTGTCATGTGTACACTTACATTATATGTGCTATATTCTAAATTAAAAGCTCATGAAATTGACATAATCTCACATAAGAACCCCGACAAGTCTCTTGCATTTTTTTCTCAATTTTATATGCCTAGCTCCGACCAATCTTCATCTAGCAATACACTTGCTTTGCTGTCTTCAGTAACCCTAGAACAGATTGAAGAATTTCAAGAAGAGAAGCTAGCACTCATCTCTACTCGGTTCTTAAAAGCATTGCAAAATATGAGAACTAGAAGGAGAGGAAGCTCCGGACCACAACGATGCTTTGAATGTGGTAAGATAGGACACTTTCGTACAGATTCCCCTAACCTTTCAGGTCCTTCTACCCGTGATAAAAAGTAGAATAAAGTTAAGTCCTCTTCTGGCAACATCAACAATAAAAAGAAGTATTTTACAGGATGCAAACTGATAAACAGTTTCATCACCGCACTTCAAGAACTTGGCTCGAGTGATGTAGACATTAGAAGTGACGAAGATGAAGATGATCTGGCAAACTTGTGTTTCATGGCGGGCAAATCAAGATCAAGTATGGAAGATGCAGAACACAACAGTGACAACGAAGAGGTATGCCCTACTTGTGATAAAATGTGTGATAATGTGTGATGCTATTTCCTGTGCAACTATTATTGTTAAGAAAAAGGACAAAAAGCTTAGGGACAGTGCTGTTAAAATTGAGTCACTAGAATCTGAAATTAGTCGTTGAAAACCTTGATTCCTAGTGATGATTCTAGTTCCTCATGCAATTTAATATATGAACAATTGTCCTCCTTAAGAAGTGCACACTCCTCCACTCTTGATAAACTTGAGTTAGAGATTGAAAAGAACAAAAAACTTGCTACACTTAATGACAGAAACTTAAAAGATGCTTCTTGTTCTACAATTGATTTGCATTGTTCCACCTGTAATGATCTTGAAAAGAAACTAAAAGATGCTATGAAAGAAAATTCAATACCGAACAATACTTTATGTGCTCATGAAGTTAAATATTGTTCTAATTACAAATTAAAAGGAAAAACTTCATGTGAAAACTGCCTAGAATTGTCTAAGAAACTTGATGACATAAATAGGACACTAGAGTAGTTTTGTATTGGGAAAAATAATCTAAACTTGCTACTGAATTCATTCAAATCTTGTAATGATAAAACTTGTTTAGGTTTTGATTCTCATGCTCATGCTAAAGCACATCCACCTAAAATTGTAAAATCATTAGGAAGTGGTTTGATTAAAACAGTTCCTAAACCAAAAGAGGTGGTGTTTAAATCTACAGGAGTGTTGTCACGTTCGGGTTCAAATAAACACACTGCATGCTCATCTAGACATGAACACAAAGTTAAATTTTATTGTACCTATTGTGGTAGAGATGGTCATGTCATAGATTTTTGTTATAGACTATCTAAACAACATAAAAAGGAAAGAGTGCAAGCTAGATCTTATAACTCTCATGCAAAATTTGCTGCACATATTAAACCGAATGTCAAGATCATGCAACCTACTGTTATGAGTCAAAAACATTCAAAGTTTACCTCCGGACCTTCTGTTTTTGCCTCCGGAGCTACTGATTTTTGTGCTACACAAGTAACACCTTATAGGTCAGTAGTTAAGAACAAAAAATCTCAAACTTTGACTCATAAACCTGCTATTTTATCTCGGCTTTAGCGTGTTTTTCCTGCTGCACGTCGTGTGACTTACTACTGTGTTCCTAAAAGCCTTTTTACTAACCCCAGTATTAAGTTATCGACGTATTGTTCTTCTATGTAGGTTACACGCTTGAGGAAGGAGAACATTTGGATTGTGGATTCAGGTTGCTCACGCCACATGACCGGTAACAAAGAATGGTTCCCCTCCCTCTCTTTTATGTCACGTGTAGAGAATGTTACTTTTGCCAATAATTTTTCAACTCCTATAATTGCTAAGGGTTCAGTTAGAGTAAATGATCACTACACTTTGAAGGATGTGGCACTTGTTAAAAATTTGAAATACAACTTGCTTTCTGTTTCACAACTGCTAGATGAAAATCTGGAAATTTTTTTCACTAAAAATTGCTGCAAAGTTGTAAATTCAAATAGTGAGATTATCTTTAACATGTCTCGGATTGGAAGAATTTTAAATCTGATTTTGATATGTCTTCCTCTAAGCATATATGTCTAGTTGCTAATGATTCAAAGGACTTATATTTTTGGCATCGTAGACTTGGTCACATATGCTTTGATCATCTAACGCGTGTTGGTGCTCTTCATCGCATACGTGGGCTGCCTAAGCTTAAAGGGGACAAAGAAATTGTGAGCTCTCCTTGTAGACATGCTAAGATGGTTGTAGGTTCACATATTTCTCTCACAATGATCATGACAACTGAACCGGGTCAACTTTTGCACCTTGACGACGTAGGACCTTCACATGTTCAATCCTTTGGAGGTAAATGGTATGTTCTCGTGATTGATGATTATTCTAGATACTCTTGGGTTTACTTTATGGCATCTAAGAATGAAGCTTTTAGTCACTTTAGAACTTTATTTCTTAGATTATCAATTGATCACCCAGGATCTTTAAAAGCAATTAGAAGTGATAACAGAATCAAATTTAAAAATCAATCTTTTGATCACTTTTGTGCTAAAAATAGAATAAATCATCAATTTTCTTCACCATATGTACCTCAACAAAACGGTGTTGTAGAAAGAAAGAACATAACCTTAGTTGAAATGGCTAGGACTATGCTTGATGAATATCAAACTCCTAGGAAATTTTGGGCTGATGCGATTGCAATGTCTTGTTATGTCTCAAATCGTGTTTTCTTGCGCGCTAAGCTAGGTAAAACACCATATGAGCTTTGATTTGGACATAGGCCTAGTGTTACACACTTTCGGGTCTTTGGTTGCAAATGCTTTGTTAAGAAACATGGTAATTTTGATAAATTTGAACCTAGATCTATTGATGGCATGTTTCTTGGTTATCCATCTCATACTAGAAGATACCGTGTGCGTTTACTTGACACTAACAAAATTGTGGAGACGTGTGAGGTGTCTTTTGATGAAGCTAGCCCAGGTACAAGCTCAAACATTGCAGGTACGAATCCATATCCACCGGGGGAGGGTATTTTCGAAGAAGAAGAAGAAGAGTTGATGATATTGCCTGATAGTACCAAAGCTGACACGTGTCCAGCTCCGAACTTTGAAAAGCTCCAACTACCGTCTCTACTGGTTCTGATCATCCACAAGCCGCAAGCTCATCAATCAGCGATGAACCTGATGAAGAAGAAGCTTGTGAGACATCTGTTTCCCTACGGATTTACAGGAATCATCCCTCGCAATAGATAATTAGAAGCTTGCATGAACGAGTTACAAGATCCAGCAATGGTGAGTTCAGAGTTTGAAATGAGAATGAAGGGTGAACTCACTTACTTTTTGGGGCTGCAAATCAAGCAAACTGAGGAAGGTACCTTTGTGCATCAAACGAAGTATACAAGGGACCTTCTCAAGCGCTTCAACATGGACGAAAGCAAGCCTCTTCGGACACCAATGGGAACAACATCAACTATTGAACTTGATGAAGATGGTGAACCTGTGGATCAAAAATAATATAGAAGCATGATCGGATCACTTTTGTACCTCACGGCATCAAGACCGAACGTACAATTTAGCGTATGTCTTTGTGCACGGTTTCAAGCTTCCCCACGTGCTTCACATCGTCAAGCCATCAAAAGGATTCTCAGGTACTTACATGGAACTCCAAAATTTGGCATTTTTCTTCCTTCTTGCTCAACCATTACTTTGAAATCTTTTTGGGTGCTGATTTTGGGGGTTGTAGGATTGATAGGAAAAGTACTTCCGGTTCTTGTCATTTTCTTGGTAATTCACTTGTTGCTTGGTCCTCTAGAAAACAAAGCTCAGTTGCACAATCCACAGCCGAATATGAATATGTAGCTGCTGCTAGTGCTTGCTCACAAATTCTTTGGATTGTTCAAACACTTAAGGACTATGGGGTTGATCTAGATAGTGTTCTATTATTTTGTGATAACACTAGTGCAATTTGCATTGCTAAAAACCACGTGCAACATTTTAGAACAAAACACATTGACATTAGGTATCACTTTCTCTGTGATAATGTTGAAAAAGGAAACATTATGCTTTGCCATGTAGATATCAAACTACAGTTGGCTGACAGTTTCACAAAACCTTTGGATTTCACTTGCTTTTGTTACATCCGTAGTGAAATAGAGGTTATGCATCCTCATGGCTTAAATTGAGGGAGAGTTTTGAAACTTGAGAAGTCTATGTGTGAATCTGAACTTAAAATAATATGAGCATAATATTTCATACATATATGACTTTGTGATTCCTTTTACATGCTGAAAGTTCTTACTACATTGCTCATGTTATACATTTTGTAGTTTTTGCCATGACTAGTAATTGGAATGATTAATTACACTAAATCTGGTCATGATTGAACTTTCTTGTTTTTTGAACCTGTTGCATGCTCACAAGTGGTTTTAAAAGAATTAATCAAGTAAGCAACTCATATGTTGAGTTTTTATGTTCAAAAGAAATGAGATAAGATCAATAGAATATGCATGCATCGCACTTCTTCTTTTGAGATGGCTTATCATTACACTTAGATGTGAACTTGGAAGAAGTTGTGTATGACAAAAACCATGTCCTTAAGCTTCTGATTGTCAAATGACACAGGCTTGGCTTGGTTGGTTAGAATAAGGCGGATGCGCATATAATCTCTTGCAAATATCATATGATCTAAATTTGTGCTTTGAAAAATAATAAAATGCAGCAGCAAGTGTCACGTTTTCAGGTTTTGAAATAGTTAAGTTTGTGAGATCATGACTTGCTTAAATTGAAAACTACATTTGATCTCTAGCATGGCTTACACTACATTATGAATCTCATTGTTGTGATAGTATAAGTTACTTGATAGTATGACTTGGATGAGCTTTTTTTATATGTATATGTTATAATGTGCTCGTAACAAATTTAAATTTCTCTTTTGTACCTTGTTGAATACATTGTCAAAGGGGGATAAGTATTCAAGGGGGAGAAATATGTATAGGGGGAGAAATTTATTTCTATCTCATTTGATTTTCAGAAGGGGGAGAAATTGTTCTCAAATCTTTTCAAGCCAATGTTCGGATTTTAAGTGGTGTTGCCAATGCATTCATCAAGGGGAAGATGGTGAGACCTATGTGTGCTGAATACATTGGCTATGGTGATAAAAGTTTTGAATACTACCAAAACACCTTTATCATCAAGGTCTGACTCTAGGTCCGAGCTCCAGCAAGGTCCGACGATAGGTCCGGCTTGTTCTGGGTAGCTCCGGCAAGGTCCGACATAAGGTCTGAATTGCTTTGGCTAGGTCCGACTTCTTTGTCTAGGTCCGACTAGCTTTGGTTAGCTCCAGCTCTAGGTCCGACTAGCTTTGGTAAGCTTCGGCGCTAGGTCTGACTAGCTTTGATTACCTCTGGCGTTAGGTCCTGCTAGCTTTGTAAGTTTTGGCACTAGATCCTGTTCGTTTTGGTAAGCTCCGGTTAAATGTCCGGTTAGCTTTGGCGAAATTCGAAGCTTGATCGCAGTGGTTCTGCTTTTAACTTGCAATGATTCGTACTTGCTTTACATTGATGGAAAGTTTGCTTAGTAATCTTTTACTAAGTTTTTGGTGTGTTTTTGTGGTTATGGCTGATATCATTTTTTCTATGGTTTGCAACATGCTTATGTGAGGTGCTCACGTAAAGTGTTGTGGTTTCAGAACTAACGGGGGTCAAGTTGAGGACTTGTGCTCGGAAGTATTGGTTATTTATTCATGTGCAGGTGTTGCTTGAGTTCAAGACATAGGTTGTGTCGGGATCCATTGAACTAGTCTTATGGAGAAGATGAGGTTCAACAACCAAGTTCGGGAGGAATTGTGGTTGAGTTGATCGAAAGGTTGCGTATCATGTTTAAATCAAGAACAATGCATATGAAGGTATCGTGGACGTCCTTAGAAGATGTTTTCACCTATGAAAGGAGTGCATGGACGTGGCTACATGGTTTCGAGGTGTGATGAAGAGATGTGGACGTAAAAATTTGGTTGAAAAGGTCCAACCGACTCGGTTATGGACTCAGGCTGTGGCTGAGTTGTGTTTGACTCAAATATGGAAAGTTTTGAGTTGGTTATGATAGGATTTCATGTGGGTCACGAATTTGAGTTGTTTTAGGAATGTGGGATAAGTTCCTAAGGTGTTTGGAAGTCTTAAGATTACTTCTATTTGCGTATAGAAGAGTCTTGAGCAGTTATGGAAAGTTTTGATTCGTGAATTGAGTAGGATTAGAGTCCTAGTTTGAGTTGAGTTGGCTTTCGGTCTGGTTATATAAGCAAGGGAGACCAAAGCTCATGGTAGACGACTTTGGGGCTGTTCCTCTTTTGCTTTGATCAATAAAATTTGTAGTTTGAAGGAATTTTTGTGCCTTTTTTGTCTGATTTGTTTCAGACAAGTTTTCTCATCGAGTTTCTGCATAGCACTACCTTTCTTTGATGGTTTTATCATAACTCGAGTTTTACAGATCCGATTGACATGATTCTTCATGACTTGTCTTTACAACTTAATTTTCTACATCTGTGAAAATTTCATGGTCATTGGATTTATGGTTTCTGATCTACACGAGTTTCTTGGCAGTGTTCTAGAACTGTTTTTCTCGGGTAGGATAGATTGACCTTTGTTCGATCTTTCGATCGTAACTTGAGTTTCTCTCGACGGATTTTTGTGATTCTTGTTGTGACGTCTTCGTAACTTGATTCTATACAATTTATACTAGTTTTCACAGTTGAAAACGTTTAGATTAGTCGCACACATGGTTTCTTTAACAGATCGGTTTTCTGTCGAGGTTTTTTTTGCTTCCGCTGAAAAGTTTTAATCTACTATTCACCCCCTCTGGTAGCTTTACACGTTCTCTTCGATCCTACAAAAGGGTCCTCCCCCAAGCTTATTCTTGGTCAAGGTCTGCGATAGTGGTTGAAGCCCTAACAGCGGAGGTCGGCCATGAGGTCGGACTAACCTTGCTGCAGCATGGCTTTGACACTGGAGGGTCGAGTGTCAATGTTGCGTTGCCTCCCATGGGTGTCATGAGTGTGGTCGAGGAGAGTGTTTTCGATGCTGCTCATTCGCACCTCAAGATCTCCCATACATCATGTGTCATCCTTGATTCCTTGGCTATGGTCATGATAACCTCCAACCACAGAGGAATTAGGTGCACCCATCATGTGTTGGGTGTGATCCACAATTCATTGGCTAAGGTAATAACAACCTTTAGCCATGTGAGACCTATGTGTGTTGAATACATTGGCATTTTAAATAAAATCGAGGGTTCACACGTAATATTTTGAATATTGCAAAAAGCCCACTTCGGATTGCCCGAACTTGCGAGAATCCGTTTTGGACCGTTCGAACTTTATCACACGTGAGTTTCACGTGTTTTCTTACTTTAGATTGCCTAATCTTTTTTCACGTGACTTGCACATGATTGACACTTAGGATTGTCCGAACTTCCACACACGTGAGATGCACGTGAGTCGACACAGGTCTATCTTTACAAACGTGTATTTAGGAGTAACGTTACCCTTGATGGTTTAGGACTGTCCGAACTTTCTCAATGCATATCGGGAGTAACAGTTACTTCACAAAGTTTTCATATTGAGTTCAGTTGCTCTGTTTTGCTCTGTTCTGCTATGTTTTAACTCGCAATGTTTCGAACTTTCTTTTGGCTTATGGAAAGGTTTGCTTATTATTCATTTACTAATTTTTTGATGTGTTATTGCTGATTATGGTGGTTAATATTTTACTATGGCTTGCAACATGCTTGTGTGAGGAGCTCACATAAGGTGTTGTGGGTTTCGTACTAACGAGAGTGAAGTCGAGGAATTACGCTCGCAAAGAATGGTTGTTTATTCATGTGCATGTGTTGCTTGAGGTCAAGAAATGGCTGGTGAAGGGATCCACTGGACTTTTCTTAGGGAGAAGATGAGGTTCAACAATAAGTTCGGGACGAATTGTGGTTGAGTTATTCGGGAGGTCACGCAATATGTTTGGGTCAAGAACAATGCATATGAATGTATTGTGAACGTTGTTGAAAAGTGTTTGCACATATGCAAGTGGGGCATGGATGTGGCTACATTGTTCCAAGACATGGTGAAGGGATATGCATTGTTCTTGACCTGAATTATGACCAGCTGGATTATGCAAGTGGGGCATGGACGTGAAGATGTGGCCGTAAAGGTCTAACCGGCTGGATTATGCCTCAGACTGTGGTTGAGGTGGTTATGGTTCGTTTATGGAAAGTTTCGAGTTTGTTTTGGTTATATTTCATGTGGATCATGAAGTTGAGTTGTTTTAGGAATGTTTAGAACGTTCCTAAGGTATTTGGAAGTCTTAAGATTGCTTCTTTCTCCATATGGAAGAGACTTGAGCAGTTATGGTAAGGTTGAGTTAGATTCCAATTAGGAAGAGGAGTTCTAGTTAGGATTGGGTTGGCCTTAGGGCTGGTTATATAAGCAAGGGAGGCCGCTCGCGGCAGTACGACTTTGGGATGTTGCTCTTGTGTCTTTGGTGAATAAAATTTGTAGTTTAGAGGAGCTTTTGTGCCTTGCTCGTCCGACTTGTTTTTTTCAAGTCTTTCTCGTCGAGTTTCTGTGCTGCTCGACCTTTCTTCAGTGTTTTGATCGTAACTCGCGTTTTACTACACCAATTGACATGATTCTTCTTGTGTTGTATCCACAACTCAATTATCTATCATCTGTGAAAATTCCATGGTCATTGTATTTGTTTTTGTTTTTTTGCATTACACAAGTTTCTTTGCAGCATAATAGATTTGTTTGCTCTCTGTTAGAATAGATTGACTTTCGCTTAGGGTTTTGGTCATAACTTGAGTTCTACTCGATGATTTCTCGTGATTCTTGTTTTGGTGTATCCATGACCTGATTATATACAATCTATTCTAGTTTTGTCATGGTTGAACTCATATAGATCAGTCGCACACACAATTTCCTTATCAGATTAGTTTTCTGCTGAGGTGTTTTTATAGCTTTCGCTTAAAGTTTTTAAATCTACCATTCACCCCCCTCTGGTAGATTTTCATGAGATATTCGACCCTACAACTGGTATCAGAGCCACGGTGCTCTAATCTTTGTGATTTGCACGTGTTTTGACAAATCGACATGAAGAAATACTCCGCAAAACCTTGTGAGTTGGATGACATTTATTTTCAGGTTTGGAAGGCTCGTATGGAGGCCTACATAAAAAAGCATAGATTCGCTATATGGGAAAAGGTATAAAAGTCTTTCGATGTGCCACCAAACAATCAAGTTACAGCTGCGAACATGAGAGATGTCGATAACAATAACAAGGCTAGCAACTTGACCATACAAGGATTGACTCAAAACAACTTTGATCGTGTTGCACACCTTCGATCAGCCTACGATGTGTGGAAGGAACTATGCAACTATCACAAAGTATCCAACACGATCAAGGAGGTAAGGCAAGATCTGTTCAAGAAGGAATGTATGCGCTTTGAGATGCAATCAGTTGAGTCCATCGACGATTTATTTGCAAGCTTTAATAAAATTCTCAACAACTTGCGTAGTGTCAATGCTAATTTTCCAGATGTTGAAAATGCTAGGTAATTGTTAACTGCATTAGACATGTCAATTTGGGAGATGAAAGTTATATCTATTCGTGAATCTACTATCATGAGTACACTTACATTAGATGTTCTATATTATAAATTGAAAACTCATGAACTTGACATAATATCACATAAGAACCCCAACAAGTCTCTTGCATTTGTTTCACAATGTGGCATGCCTACCTCTAGCCTATCTTTATCATATGGTACACTTGCTTTGCTGTTCTCTTTAACCCTTGAACAGATTGAAGAGTTTCCAAAGGAGGAGCTAGCACCTCTTTCTACTCCATTCTCAAAAGCATTGCAAAACATGAGAACAAGAAGGAGAGGAAGTGACAGATTTCAACAATGCTTTGAATGTGGTAAGACAGGACACTTTCGTACAGATTGCCCTAATCTTTCAAGTCCTACTTCCCGTGATGAGAAGCAAACAATGTTCATGTCCTCCTCTACAAACAACAACAACAAGAAGAAGGGTTTTATAGGTCGTCAATTTGTAAACTGTTTTGTCTCCGCACTTCAAGAACTTAGCTCGAGTGATGTGAACATCAGAAGTGCCGAAGATGAAGAGAATTTGGCAAATATGTGCTTCATGGTGGGCAACTCAAGATCAAGTATGGAGGAGAGGAAGAACACAACTACAATGATGAAGAGGTATGTTCCACTTGCGAAGAAATGTGTGATGCTATCTCTCGTGCCACTATTATAATTAAGAAAAAAGACAAAAAAAACTTAGGCACAATGCTGTTAAAATTGAATCCCTAGAATCTAAATTTAATCTTTTAAAATCTTTGATTCCTAGTGATGATTATTGTTCCTCATGTGAATTGATATATGAAAAATTGTCCTCCTTAAGAAGTGCTCACACCTCCACTCTTGATAAACTTGAGATTAAAATTGAAAAGAACAAAAAAGCTTGATGCACTTAATGATAAAAATATGAAAGATTCTAGTTGTTGTTCTAGTTGTGATGATCTTGATAAGAAACTACATGATGCTTTGAATAAAATTTTTGTTTTGAACAATGTTTTACGTTCTTATGAAGTTATATTGTTCTAATTGCAAATCAAAAGGAAAAAATTCATGTGAAAACTGCCTAGACTTGTCTAAGAAACTTGATGACATGCATAAGACACTAGAGCAGTTTTGTAGTGGGAATAAAACTCTAAACTTGCTGCTTAATTCTTCCAAGAATTGCAATGATAAAATTGGTTTAGGTTTTGATTCTCATGCCCATACTAAGGCACATCCACCTAAGATTGTTAAGTCATTAGGTAGTGGTTTAATTCAAATAGTTCCTAAACAAAAAGAGGTGGTTTTTAGGTCAGCAGAGTGTTGTCACATTCGATTGCTAACACACATGTTGCTTGCTCATCTAGACATGAACATAAAGTTAAATTTCATTGTACCTACTGTGGTAGAGATGTTTATGCCATAGATTTTTGTTATAGACTAGCTAAATAAGAAAAGAAGCAAAGAATGCTAGCTAGATCACGTAACAATCAAGCAAAACTTGTTGCACGTGCTGAATCGAATGCTAGACACTTGCAACCTGCTGCCATGGATAAAAAACATGCAAAATTTGTTCCCAAACCTACTGTTTTTCGTGTTGCACATAACACACCTCGTAGGTCCGTAGTTGGGTGCAAGAATTCTCAAACTTCGGCTCATAAACCTGCTGTAATTTCTCAGCTTTCATGTGTTATTCCTGTTGGACGTCGTGTGACTCAGTACTGGATTCCTAAATGTTTTTTGACTAACCCTAGTATTTAATCATTGATGTATTGTGCTTCTATGTACGTTACACGCTTCAGGAAGGTGAACATTTGGATTGTGGATTCTGGTTGCTCACACCACATGACTGGTAACAAAGAATGGTTGACCTCCCTCTCTTTTGTTTCACGTGTAGAAAAAGTTACTTTGTCGATAATTCTTCAACTCCTATAATTACTAAGGGTTCAGTTAGAGTAAATAAACACTACACTTTGAAGGATGTGACACTTGTTAAAAATTTGAAATACAACTTGCTTTCTGTTTTACAATTACTAGATGAAAATCTAGAATTAACTTTACTCAAAGTTGCTGCAAGGTTGTAGATTCAAATGGTGAGCTTATTTTTAACATGTCTCTGTTTGGAAGAGTTTTTAATGCTGATTTTGATATGTCGTCCTCTAAGCATAGGTGTCTAGTTGCTAATGATTCAAAGGACTTATATTTTTGGTATCATAGAGTTGGTCACATAGGCTTTGATCACCTCACCCGTGTTATTGGTCTTGATCACATACGTGGGCTGCCTAAGCTTAAAAGGGACTACAATATTGTGTGCTCTTCTTGTAGATATGTTCCTCTCACAATGACCATGACAACGGAACTGGGACAGCTTTTACATCTTGACACCGTAGGTCCTTCACATGTTCAATCTTTTGGAGGTAAATGGTATGTGCTTGTGATTATTGATGATTATTCTAGATACTCTTAGGTTTACTTTATGTCATATAAGAACGAAGCTTTTAGTCACTTTCGAACTTTACTTCTTAGATTATCTGTGAGACCTATGTGTGCTGAATACATTGGCTATGGCGATAAAAATTTTGAATACTACCAAAACACCTTTATCATCAAGGTCCGACGACAGATACAACTTGTTTTGGTTAGCTCCGGCATAGTCCGACGTAAGGTCCGACTTGCTTTGGCTAGGTTTGACTTCTTTGTCTAGGTCCAACTAGCTTTGGTTAGCTCCGACGCTAGGTCCGACTAGCTTTGGTAAGCTCCAGTTCAAGATCCGGTTAGTTTTGGCAAGGTTCGGAGCTTGATCGCAGTGGTTCTGATTTTATCTTGCAATGATTCATACTTGCTTTACATTGATGGAAAGATTGCTTAGTATTCATTTGCTAAGTTTTTGGTGCGTTTTGGTTGATATAGCTGATATCGTTTCAATGTGTTTTTGCGACATGCTTATGTGAGGTGCTCACATAAGGTGTTGTGCTCAGAAATAATTTGAGTCAAGTCGCGGACTTGGGCTCATACGGATTGGTTTTTCGTTCATGTGCAGGTGTTGCTTGAGTTCAAGTCATGGCTGGTGATAGGATCCGTTGGACTAATCTCAGGGAGGAGATGAGGTTCCAACAACCAAGTTCAGGAGCAATTGTGGTTGAACGGGTTAGGAGGTCGCGCAGGATGATTGAATCAAGGGCAGTGCATATGAAGGTTATTGGACGTCGTTGGAAGATGTTTGCACGGGTGCAAGGAGTGTATGGATGTGGCTACATGGTTCTGAGGTGTGATGAAGAGATGTGGACGTAAAGAATTGGTCGAAAAGGTCCAATCGACTAGGTTATGGACTCAGACTGCGGCTAAGTCATGTTTGTCTCAAATATGGAAAGTTTTGAGTTGGTTATGATAGGATTTCGTGTGGGTCACGAATTTTAGTTGTTTTAGGAATGTGGGATACGTTCTTAAGGTGTTTGGAAGCCTTAAGATTGCTTCTATCTGCGTATAGAAGAGTCCTAAGCAGTTATGGAAAGTTTCGATTCGTGATTTGAGTAGGAACAGAGTCCTAGTTGAGATTGGGTTGGCCTAAGGGCTGGTTATATAAGCAAGGGAGGCCAGAGCTCATGTGAGACGACTTTGGGGTTGTTCCTCTTGTGTTCTATTGAATAAAGATTGTGGTTTAAAGGAACTTTTGTGCCTTGTTCGTCTGACTTGTTCCAGACAAGTTTTCTTGTTGAGTTTTCTGCACAGCACTACCTTTCTTTGGTGGTTTTATCATAACTCGAGTTTTATAGATCCAATTGACGTGATTCTTTTTGGGTTGTCTTCAAAACTTGATTATCTATCATTTTTAAAAATTTCACGGTCATTGGATTGGTGGTTTCTGAGCTACACGAGTTTCTTTGCAGCATTCCAGAACTGTTTTTCTCGGGTAGGACAGATTGACCTTTGTTCGGTCTGTCAATCGTAAATTGAGTTTCTCTCGACGGATTTGAGTGATTCTTGTTGTGTCGTCTTCGTGACTTGATTCTCTCTGATATATATCACTTTTTTCACTGTGAACATGTTTAGATTAGTCTCACACATGATTTCTTTAACAGATCGTTTTTCTGCCAAAGGGGTTGGGATTTAATTGTTTCCACTGCGTAAGATTTTTTAATCTACCATTCACCCTCCTCTGGTAGCTTTTCACATGCTCTTCGATCCTACATTATCAATTGATGACATCAATTTGAAGTGAAAACGGAACTGAATTTAAAAATCAATCTTTTGATAGCTTTTGTGCTAAAAAAGGAATGATCATCAATTTTCTTCACCATATGTACTTCAAGAAAACGGTGTTGTAGAGAGAAAGAACAGAAATTTAGTTGAGATGGCTAGGACTATGCTTGATGAATATCAAACTCCTAGAAATCTTTGGGGAGATGCAATTGCAACAGCATGTTATGTTTCAAACTGTGTTTTCTTGAGAGCTAAGCTAGAAAAAACACCATATAAGCTTCGGTTTGGACATAGGCCTAGTGTTACACACTTTAGGGTCTTTGGTTGCAAATGCTTTGTTAAAAAACATGGTAATCTTAGTAAATTTTAAGATAGATCTGTTGATGATATATTTCTTGGTTATTCATCTGATACTAGAGACTACCGTGTGCTTTTACTTGACACTAACAAAATTGTGAAGACTTGTGAGGATTCTTTTAATGAAGCTAGCCCAGATACTAGCTCTAATATTGCAGGTCAAGATGCATGTCCGCAAGGGGAGAATATTTTCGTTATAGATGAGGAAGAATGGTGCTGCTGCCCAAAAATTTAGCAGCTAATGACATCATTCCAGGTCCTGATTTTGATTCACAACCAGCATCGACGACCATCATTACTGGTCCAGATTGTCCTCAAGTAACAAGCTCATTGATTTGTGATGAGCATGAAGAAGAAGAAGATTGTGAAGCGTCTACTCCCCTCCGGATCCTCAAAAGTCATTCTCCATAACAAAATATTGGAAGCTTGCACGACTGAGTCACACGGTGCAGGTTTTTTGATCCAAACTCTCATGCCCATTCTGCTTTTGTTGTTTCTTTTGAACCCAAAGATATATCACACGCACTCACTAATGAATCTTGTATTATTACCATGCAAGAAGAGTTAGAAAATTTTGAAAGAAATAATGTTTGGAACTTGTACCTCCACCTCAAGGTCACACATTAATTAGAACTAAATGGGTGTTTAAAAATAAACAAAGTGAAGATGGGGTTGTGGTTAGGAATAAAGCTAGATTGGTTGCTCAAGATTTCACTCAAATTGAAAGTCTAGATTTTGATGAAAATTCTGCTCCCCTTGCTAGATTAGAAGCCATAAATATTTTGTTAGCATTTTCTGCATCTAAAGGTTTCAGGTTATATCAAATGGATGTTGAAAGTGATTTTCTTAATGGCTACATACATGAGGAGGTTTATGTCAAGCAACCACCGGGTTTTGAAAATCCAAATTTTCCTAATCATATTTACAAACTGTCCAAAGCTTTGTACAGTCTCAAACAAGCCCCTAGAGCATGGTATGATAGGCTAAAATCATTCTTACTTGAAAAGGGGTTTACCATGGGTAAGGTTGATACAACTCTTTTTATGCTTAAGCATGGCAATGACTCACTATTCGTTCAAATGTATGTGGATGATATTATCTTTGGATATGCTTCTCATGATCTTGTGTCCAAGTTTTTAGCTATGATGAGTTCAGAATTTGACAAGAGTATGATGGGAGAACTCACGTACTTTTTGGAGCTGCAATTCAAGCAAACTAAGGAGGGTACTTTTGTGCATCAAACAAAGTATACGAAAGACCTTCTTAAGAGCTTCAACATGGACAAAAGAAAGACTCTTCAGACACGAATGGGAACAACAACAACACTTGAACTTGATGAAGATGGTGAACCCGTGGATCAAAAAGAATATTGAAGCGTGATCGGGTCACTTTTGTACCTTACGACATCAAAACCGGACATACAATTCAGCGTATGTCTTTGTGCATGATTTCAAGCTTCCCACGTGCTTCACATCGTCAAGCCGTCAAAAGAATTCTTAGGTGCTTACATGGAACTGAATAATTTGACATTTTTCTCCCTTCTTTCTCAACTGTTATTTTGAAATCTTTCTCGGATGCTGATTTTGGGGGTTGTAGGATTAATAGGAAAAGTACTTCGGGTGCTTGTCATTTTATCGGTAATTCACTTGTTGCTTGGTCCTCTAAAAAACAATGTTCAGTTGCACAATCCACGGTTGAACGTAGCTGTCGCTAGCGCTTACTCACAAATTTTTTGGATCATTCAAACACTTAAGGACTATGGGGCTAATCTAGATAGTTTTCCACTATTTTGTGATAACACTAGTGCCATTTGCATTGCTAAAGACCCCGTGCAACATTCTAGAACAAAGCACATTGACATTAGGTATCACTTCTCCGTGATAATGTTGAAAAAGGAAACATTGTGCTTCACCATGTTGATACTGAACAACAATTGGCTGACATTTTTATAAAACCTTTGGATTTTACTCGTTTTTATTGCATCCATAGTGAAATAGGGGTTATACATCCTCATGGCTTAAATTGAGGGGAATTTTGAAACTTGAGAAGTCGATGTGTGAATCTGAATTTAAAATAATAGGAGCATAATATTTCATACATATATGACTTTGTGATTCCTTTTACCTGCTGAAAGTTCTTACTATATTACTCGTGTTATACATTTTGTAGTTTTTGCCTTGACTAGTAATTGGAACAATTACTTACACTAAATTTGGTCATGATCGAACTTTCTTGCTGTTTGGAACCTGCTGCATGCTCACAAGTGCTTTTAATTATGAAAAATTAATCAATCAACTATCAACATGTTGAGCTTTTATGATCAAATAAAAAATGAGAAAAGATCAAGAGAATATGCATGCATTGCACTTCTTCTTTTGACATGGCTTATCATTGTACTTAGATATGAACTTGGAAGAAGTTATGTATGACTAAAACCATGTCCTTAAGCTTCGGATTGTCAAATGATATAAGCTTAGCTTGGTTGGTTAGAATAAGGCTGGTGCGGCATATAATCTCTTCCAAATATCATATGATGCAAATTTGTGCTTTAAAAATAGTAAAAATGCAGCAACATGTGTCATGCTTTTAGGTTTTGATATAGTTAAGTTTGTGAGATCATGACTTGCTTAATCTGAAAAATTACACTTGATCTCTAGCATGGCTTACACTATTTTATGTATCTTATTGATGTGATAGTGTAAGCGTTTTGGTAGTATGACTTGGAAGAGCTTTGTTTTATATGTATATGTTATAATTTGCTCATAACAATTGAAATTTCTCTTTTTAACATTGCTCAATAAATGGTCAAAGGGGGAGAAATATGTCACACATTGCGCATTCACATGTTTTCACACGTTCTTGTCAAGGGAAGAATTTTTATTTGAAATTTCTTTCTCATTTGATTTTTTATTTTCAAAAGCGGATGAAATTTGCTTTTAGAACTTTTCATGTGAATGAGCCAATGTTCAGATTTTAAGTGGTGTTGTCAATGCCTTCATCAAGGGGGAGATTGTGAGACCTATGTGTGTTGAATACATTAGCAATTTAAATAAAAGCGAGGGTTCACACGTAAAGTTTTGAATATTGCTGAAAAGCCAACTTCGGATTGTCCGAACTTGCGAGAATACATTTTGCACTGTCCAAACTTCATCGCACATGAGTTGCACGTGTTTTCTCGCTTCGGATTGTCTGAACTTTTCTCATGTGACTTGCACATGTTCGACACTTAGGATTGTCTGAACTTTCACACATGTGAGATGCACATGAGTCGACACAGGTTGATCTTTACAATGTGTTTTTAGGAGTAACATTACCCTCAATGGTTTAGGACTGTCTGAATTTTCTCAATGCATATCGAGAGTAACAGTTACTGCATAGAGTTTTTATATTGTGTTCGATTGCTCTGTTTTGCTTTGTTTTAACTTGCAATGTTTCAAACTTGCTTTTGGCTTATGGTAAGGTTTTCTTAGTATTCATTTACTAAGTTTTTGATGTGTTACAGCTGATTATGGTGGTTAATGCTTTGCTATGGTTTGTAACATGCTTATGTGAGGTGCTCACATAATGTGTTGTGGGTTTCGGATTAACAAGAGTCAAGTCGAGGACTTGGGATCACAAAGAATGGTTGTTTATTCATGTGCAAGTGTTGCTTGAGGTCAATACATGGCTGGTGATGGGATCCATTGAACTAATCTTAGGAAGAAGATGAGGTTCAACAACCAAGTCCGGGAGGAATTGTGGTTAAGTTGATCGGGAGGTCACACAACATGTTTGGGTCCAGAACAATGCATATGAATGTATCATGAACGTTGTTGGAAAGTGTTTGCACGTATGCAAGGGGTGAATGGATGTATATACATTGTTCCAAGACATGGTGAAGAGATATGGACGTGATGATGTGGCCAGAACGGCCCAGTCGACTGGATTATTGCTTAGGCTGCAGCTGAGGTGGTTATGGTTTGTTAACGGAAAGTTTTGAGTTTGTTTTGGTTATATTTCATGTGGGTTATGAAGTTGTGTTGTTTTAGAAATGTTTAGGACATTCCTAAGGTATTTGTAAGTCTTAAGATTGCTTCTATCTGTGTATGGAAGTGACTTGAGCAATTATGGTAAGGTTGAGTTAGAGTCCAAGTAGGAAGAGGAGTCCTAGTTAGGATTGGGTTGGCCTTAGCGCTGGTTATATAAGCAAACTAAGGCCAGAGCTCGTGACAGCACGACTGGGCTATTCCTCTTGTGTCTTTGATGAATAAAGTTCGTAGTTTAGAGGAGCTTTTGTGCCTTGTTCGTCTGACTTGTTTTCATGAAGTCTTTCTCGTCGAGTTTCTGCGTTGCTCGACCTTTCTTCAGTGTTTTGATCGTAACTCGTGATTTACTACTACAATTGACGTGATTCTTCTTGTGTTGTCTTCACAACTCAATTATCTATCTATGAAAATTTCACGATCATTGGATTTGTTGTTTTTTAGTTACACAAGTTTCTTTGCAGTGTAACAGATCTGTTTGCTCTCTGTTAGAACAGATTGACTTTCGCTAAGGATTTTGGTCATAACTTGAGTTTTACTTGACGATTTCTCATGATTCTTGTTTTGGTGTCTCTGTGACTTGATTATCTACAATTTATCCAATTTTATCACAGTTGAACTCATCTAGATAGGTCGCACACATAGTTTCCTTATCAGATTAGTTTTCTGTCGAGGGGTTTTCATAGCTTCCGCTCAAAAGTTTTTAAATCTACCATTCACCCCCTCTGGTAGATTTTCACATGCTCTTTTATTTTACAAGTCACGAAGGAACAGCGTGCACCCAACATGTCTTGGTGTGATCTATCGTTCCTTGGCTAAGGTTAAAATAACCTTTAGCAACAAAGGAACAATGTGCACCAAGATGGTGGCAACTCCCTTGAGCTTGAATGGGTGCCTAGAATAGTTTTTTTTGAAGCCGGTGCCTAGAATAGTTGGGAGCATAGAGATTCCATTTATTCATAGTAGCCCATTGGTTGCTCATGGAAGGTTTCCATTTCAAACCTCCGGTCTCGTAAAGCTATGATTGGCCATCAGGATTAAATCCCGATAGGTTTTAACCATGCTCGGTTACTCATCATCAAAGAGATGTTGAAATGGTACCTTCAAATCATCCTTCAACAATCGACGTCTTGTATGCCTATATAGAAATATTACTCCTGCAAGCTTCCCCTCTTGTATAGAGACGCATGGTTAGCTCCCATCATTTGTACAGTTGAAACTTCGGGTTAGATGACCGAATTCCATTTATACATCTGAGGAAGAAAAACAACAAAAATACATCAGGTCCAATTTTGAGTGCATCCATAAACTATGTATTATTAATTGATATAATAGTGGAGCCTTATAAATTAACAAATTTGCACATTTTCTAAAGCTCCTGCTTATCACAATGCAAGTGATGGTTGTGCATCTTATGGATTCCTTCATCTTGAATTTTTCTAACCATCATGACTTTTTACAAGAGCAAATTTTTTTATATTTTGGATCATGGCAAACAAGATTCTCAATTTTATCCCCTGAATAGATTTAATGTCATCCCTAGGAATTAGAAATCTAGTGATCCATGTATGAATGAGTTCCAAATCAATCTTATGGATATCACTATTCCTAGATGGCTACATGGCAATTCAACCATTAAGTCATTTCATAAGATTTGTTTATCAAGCCTAGGCAGAGAATGACTAAGTCAATTAAACATTGCTTATGAATTTTTGGTACTTATTTAAATTTATTCCAGGTAAGGTGACATTCCTTTTGAAGAATAAAAAAACAATGCCAACACTTACTCGTGTGAGGATGCATAAGAATTGAATGATGCAGAGGTGTAAACCTTCCCCGCCAATGTAAGAAAAATCATTCAATCCTAATGCAATCCAAACAAACAACGAAAAATTTTAAACTCGTACCTCAATTGAAGAGCAATTCAGGGTTGAAGGTCATTGTGTGAGAAATTCACGACCATGGATTTTGGTGTAGCCTTCATGTTAGATGTCTTTTGCCAAGTTGAGGTTCGATTTGAATGAGCTTCATCTTGCTCCTCCATCGGACCATCATCTTGAGCATTCCTCCACCATGAACTCAAAACAAGATCAGTGGAGGGATATGCGCTTGAATCCTTCCAATGGTGCATTGAGCTTGATGATGCTTTCCAACCTCTTTGCACATTTCCTCGTGGGTGCACTAAAATCACGAACAAACAAGACAACCCGAAAAATGGGTTACGTTATCCAAAAGCAAATTGAACCCTTTGTCAAATTGTCTTGCTCAACTTGAAATAACTTGCAAATGCAATGAGGATCAAGGAAAATCTTTGGGTTCAAATTAGGAAGATGATTTTAAGTGCTTATACCCAAAGTTCATATCCAAATAAATTTATTTTCTAATTCAAAGTTTTAGTTTTATGATGGTTGGAAATTTTACTTTCACATGCAAGTGTGAAAATTCAAACATGCCAAATGCAAATTCGATGATGAATTTAAATATACCACAAGAAAATCAAATATGAGATAACTACCAATTAACCTATTGGTAAGGACTCATAGAATTTTTGAAGTCCAATGAGCAGGACTTACCTCTGTCCTTTTTAGCATGATGTTGTGTCGTCCATACCCAGAGATGAAGGCGTGGATGCCTTCTCTAGATTGACATGCCAAATTTCCTTTGGCATGTCATTTAAACAAGTGGGCCAGGTGGTGGCCCCGACCTCTTCTCGCCTTTATGGACCCATTCTTGATTTTGGATCGAAGACTTCCTTGGACATGATGACATGTGGACTCCATAATAAAAAAAAGAAACGCTTCATCTAGTGTCATTGCCCAAGGTTGCACGAGCTTGGTCGAAGTTTTATGGTCCAACAAGTGATTGTGGAACCCTTGGATCTTGAATGCTCTTCAAAGTGTCTTGTCCTTGGCCAAATTCTTCATGTTGACATTGATTTCTCCTTGGCCATGGACAAGATACTTCAAGGTATTCTAGTTAAAGTTGAACTCGTTGAAATTCAAATTCACATAGCCTCCTTGATTGTATTGATTCCACTTTTGACCTCCTTGTTGGTGGTGGCCTTTGGAATTGCTTGGAAATGAAGGATCCTCATGGGTCTTAGGGAAATAAACCACCAAGTGTCCCATGTTGACATGGATTTCCAAATAATGTGAATATCCATGGCTTGGATCATCCAAACACTTTTCCATTGGCTTGACTTTCTTGATCTTTCAATAGGAGGTCCAGTTCCGTGGCTAGCATGTCCAACTTGTCAATGGTGTGCATGCCATGCAAATGGAACTAAAGCACTTATTGATCCACCCCTAGAATGTTGACCATCTCCTCAATCAAATTTTCATCCTTTCTCATCACAAATCAATGAGAAACATCATTGAACCATCATAAGGCAATGACTAACCTAAACATCGTTGAACCAATGTTAGGACCAAATCTAACATATTCATATTAACATAATCACATTATTACCTAATTAGAAAATAGTGGTGGTGTATGATGTTTATGATAACATGATATGGGCATTATGATTAGATCATAATAACATATACACCTAGAACATGAATGGACTCCACAATCAAACAACAAAAGTTTTGCCCAAGTATATGATAAAGAGAGACTAATAATATTATTATTATAAAGCATAAAGTCACAAAAGGAAAGCAAGATACATGAGCCATACCTTTCTCAATTTGGACTTGGGACTAGATACTCCTCTCTAAAGCGTAACCTCCACTAAGGAACTAGGAGAACTACTGTATATAAGAGAGAATGCTTGAGTGGTGTGTGAAGGGAAGTGAGGCACCTCCCCCTTATTTCACTATAGGAATCTCGACAATAGATGATGGCTAGAGACCGTCGTCTATAAGGACCCTACCGTTGTATATAACTTATAGATGACGATAAATGCTTATAGACGATGGTTTCCGGCCATCTTCGATTATTTGTCGTCCATAAGCTTATAGACGACAATACTATCGTCTATAAGCTTATAGACAACAGCCACGTCCGACCGTCGTCAATTAGCCAACCATGCCACGTGGCAGCAAGGAGGCTTATAGACGACGACCAGTGCCTGGTCGTCGTCTACAAGGTGTCTTATAGACGGCGGTTTGGTGCACCATCGTCAATTATTATTGCTAATTGATGACGGCTAAACACCGGAAACTATCATCTATAAGGTTTGCATTTTTTTTTAAAAAAAATGTTGTACTGGCTTCGAGGCCAGCCCTGGCTAGATGGGCAGCTCACACAGACATACGAATATATATATATATATATATATATATATACACACACACACACACACATGCGACACACGCCACACTACACGCTACCCCATCCGCTGCCACCAGAGTTCGTCCTCCTGCAATCGTCCAAGCGCTAGAATCTGGGGCGATGGAGTTTGAGCCTCCGTCACCGATCCCTATGATGTGCAAGTGTGGTTAGACAAGTTATAAGTATAAAAATGCATATTTGACTAAATTTTCTTATTAAAAGCTAGAATTGAGCAAAATTACTAGATTTGTCTATGTTTGGGTAAGTTTGATCATATTTTACTAAGTTTGAGCAAAGTTGAGTAGTTTTGTTTATGTTTGAGAAAGTTCAACTAGTTTTGGCTATGTTTGAGTAAGTTTGCTCATATTTTACTAAGTTTGAGCATGATCGACTAGTTTTGTTTATGTTTGAGAAAGTTCAACTAGTTTTGGCTATTTTTAATTAAGTTTGCTCATATTTTACTAAGTTTGAGCATGGACTATTTTTGTTTATGTTTGAGCAAGTTCAACTAGTTTTGGCTATGTTTGAGTAAGTTTCATCATATTTTACTAAGTTTGAGCATGGACTATTTTTGTTTATGTTTGAGCAAGTTCAACTAGTTTTGGCTATGTTTGAGTAAGTTTCATCATATTTTACTAAGTTTGAGCAAGTTTAACTAGTTTTGGCTATTTGAGTAAGTTTGATCAAATTTTACTAAATTTTATCAAGTTTAACTAGTTTCAGCTATTTTGAGTAATTTTGTACATGTGCTCCTATCGTTGGCACCTGTGGCAGCTCCATCGGTGGCGGCGTCCACTATGGAAAGATAGCTTGCTGTCCTACAGCCATATCCTGCAAATAAAAAGCAAATCATTATACTTGTCATTTATATATTAGAAATATTAAGTACAACGGTCAGAACTTACCTGCACGGAAGCTTGCAACTGTAGCATGTACGAGTTTTGATACTCATCCCTAGTCCTGAGCGCCACTGACTGCATCTCGTCCCTAGCCCTGAGCGCTGCTGCCTGCCTCTCGTTCGTTTGTTGCAGCTCTTCTTGCGTCTTTTGGAGATCCTCTCGAACACTTTGGAGCTCTAGATCTCGGCACTGACGGCTGCTGCTGGGCCCACCCTATTGCAATGAAGAGGCCACGACTCCCTCGAGTCAGCCACTGCATCAAAGATGGCTAACCTACACAACAAAGTAAGATTATTACATTTTCGTATCTTAAAGTTTGTGATAGTAAATTAAAAATAACAAAACTCACCGTCTATGAGGTTTCCAACCACCGCTTGCATACACAACTTTAGGGACGATTGGCGCACTCTGCTAATCATACTCTTCGCCTTGAAGCCTCCGTGCCTCCTGCCTGTACTTTGCTTGGAAATACAGAAAAATAACATCATCAAAACTATTAAAGAGATTTGAATTTAGTTAACAAAATAACTCACCATCGTCTCTGTCACCGCCTGAGAAGACAGCTGGTCAGGCTGCAACGGGTCACTTCCCAAGTGACCCCTCTTCCACACCTGGATAGGTGTCGGCTCCTGACCGCTCCTACACTCCTATCGATATGTGTTATCACAATGTATATTATAAAATTACTTAAATAGAATTCCAGTCATGCTTACCATCCGTTTAGCAAGACTATGTAGCCGTCCCCATCAAGATGGTGTTTCCCATCCGTCCCTCTACTCTCTTGACAAGTTTTAGAGACACCATGGAAGACCTGGCTCGCCCAATGGGCACACAAGGAACGATATGCGTCCGGACGGCTGTCTAGCCAAGCTACGCCGACCTGCACACATTTATTATTGGATGAAAAAATTGATCAGAATCAGATAATGAAGCAAAGAAAAATAAACACTTGAATGCGAGCCGTCCCTAAACTGCCCCAGCTCACCCTCATCCGGATGCAACTTGAAGTACACCTTTGTAGCTTGAATGCGAGCCCTCGGGAGTGACTGCGTCACGAGCTTCCTGGCGTTGTTATGGAAGATGAGACTGGCGTGATCCAATTGCTCGGCCTCGTCCTCCCAACAGTACCGTACCTGAAGAAGAAATATACAAGTATATGTATTTAACCTAGAATATATTTGTATTACACAAATATTCTTCATATTTACCATGAAGTCGTGCCACACAGCCTCCTGGTGGTTACCGTAGGCTAAGGTCCTGGGCCATAGCGTAATTGTCCCAAGATGTAGTAGCGAGTCTATTCATTACACCGGGGTAGTGCAAAGGGACAAGATGGCCAAGGACATTGTTCACCTGCTGGTGGTGTCCCGTACTAGTGAACGAGACATCGTACCAAGACCTAATACTTGATCCTCAATTAGTACATATATAAGTCTAAAAATATCTAAATTGAATTGTTAGAGATTTACTTACTTATCGCCAACTAAACGAATAACGATCCAATCGTCTGAGTTTGCAGGAGCCACGTAGTGGCTCCTCCTAGTCCACCGCTATGGAGCCGACTCCACATCAGGTGACCTAGAAGAGGGGTCACTCGACTGCACTGGCTCCAAAGAAGGCTCCGAAGGAGGCTTCGAAGTGTGGTCATCCTGCAGTGGCTGAAGAGGATCTGAGTCCTCGAACGTAGAGTCATCCTGATAATTTAAAGATTCATATTGTAAATTAAATAATTACTTATATAATTTATGTAATTAAATGTTATTTACCTATCGTGACCGCTGTACAGGTCCGCGTGACAACTCCGGTAGATGACACAACAACCGAGCCCATCTACCCTCGCTAAGCTGACTGCCCTAGAAGACCTCATCTGATCTTGTGGCTCTTATGGCCAGAAAGCCCCGCGCCCCCCGTCGTCTGCCGTTGCTCGATGACATCCTTTTTAAAGGAAAATTTGCTTATGAATTTAAAGGAAAGTATGGAAGAGGAAAGAAGAGATGAAGGAAACATTACTTGTACTCAATTTCAAAATTCATCAGCATTACTGATGAGGACATCAACACCCTCGATACACCCACACCAACTCAGCTACCGGTTTCTGGTCCGATCACTCGCGCTCGTGCACGTCAACTAAACTATGAGGTGAACTCGTTCTCGGCCTTATGTCCATCTTATCTAGACCGTGGAACTACGTGCTTTCTTGTTTTGCTTAGGAACAATGGAGAGGAGCGAATGGGAAGGGAATTCGCGCGGACGGGATTTGGACAGCAGAACAGCACCAACTTGTGACGGCCACCACGATTTCATACGAACTCCGATATGGGCGTTCAAGTACTTCCTGGAAAGATTATCAAGTCTACTTTCAAACGGATCTGGCCTCATGTCCATATCTTTTGGGAGTCGGCCGCAATAGTTATTTTAATACCAAGACCTTTTTTCTGTCCAGGGTGCTGCATCACCAAAATTGGGCCCATGGCCCATGTATCGTTTGGAGTCCATTAGGGACTCGTGATTAGGGTTTCTCACGACCCTAGGGAGGTAATAAATAGTAGAAGCCGCCCTCATTAGCTGGTGGGTTTTTGTTTATTCTTAAGTTAGCTTCTGCTGCTTCCTTGTACACGCGCGTGTCGACTAGATCGCCCGTCTACTTGTATCCAGAACCCCACTTTAGATTGATTCAACAGATAAGTGTTTGTTCTTCTTGTTCTTGCGTGTTCTTCGATTGCTTGCAGGAACAAAGGCCCTCGTGGTCAGGTTGATTGTGCGCCAGCAAGATCAATACAACTTCGGAGTCGGTGTACCGATCGCTAAGGCGCATCGTCTTGGGGACGGTGTAGTCGGATCACCAACGTCTTCTCCTCCACAAATCGAATCCTCCTATTCTCATCGAAAGATCGGGAACCAAGATCCTATCAAGTGGTAATCAGAGCAAGGTTAATCGGTGAGAGTGCTACCATTACTTTTCATTCCGCTGTTATCATCCTATAGTCCAGAAAAGCCCAAAAAAATACCAGATCTGTTTTTTTTCCATTATTCCTAGACCATTGTGCCTTTTACTTTCTCCACTTAGTCAAGACTTGTTGAGTTCATGGTTGCTTCGACGAGTCAAGTTGCTGGTCTTTAGTTTTGCACCACTAGAGTTTCGAGTTCGTGTCACATTCGGTCACCTAGTTCGAGTCAGATTCGTAGTTCGAGTTTGAGTCGGATTACTAGTTTGAGTTTGAATCAGATTGCTACTTCGAGTTTGAGTCGGATTACTAGTTCGAGTTTGAGTCGGATTACAAGTTCAAATCATATTTCTACTTTGAGTTTGAGTCGTATTGCTAGTTCGAGTTTGAGTCAGATTACGAGTTCAAATCAGATTGCTACTTCGAGTTTGAGTCGGATTGCTAGTTCGAGTTTGAGTCTGATTACTAGTTCGAGTTCGAATCAGATTGCTACTTCGAGTTTGAGTCAGATTAGTAATTTGAGTTTGACAACAAGAAAAAGGCAAGTGCAAAATCAAAAGCCACACAAAAGCCACAAGCAATTAGAGAACAAAAAAAAGGCAAGTGCAAAATCAAAAGCCGCACAAAAGCCACAAGCAATTAGAGAAGAAAAAAAAGGCAAGTGCAAGATCAAAAGCCGCATGTGCAAATTTTGTTCTAGGGTCTCCTGATTCCATCTAGAGAGAGTTTGGGTGACCACCCCAACAAAAAAAATCAGATTGTTGTTTGGGGTGTTTTTGGTGACGACATTGGTGTCTCGGCTCGCGTCTCTAGTACGGTCTAGACTAAGATCAGCACAGTACTGTCGTAGAATATTTATTCAGCTTGTTGTGATTAACGTGGTGAAAGTTTGCTCCTTGTGCTAGTTCAGCCACCTAAAGCCATAGATTGACACCTGCTCTTGAAGTTGTTCATTAATTGCTGGTTGCCATCACCTTCTTGCTGAGCTTTGTAAGAACAGGTAAGAGCTTGATTGAACAGGTTGAGAGTGAGCGAGTTATCTCCACCAACACCTTTGTAGCTAGGGATAACGTTACCCTTTCATATTGGATTTTTTTCTACTAACCATGGCAGGAGGAGCAAATACAAATGAAGACGTGCATTCACCTCGCACACGGGGAATTATACAACACTTCGAACGCCAAGTGCGGCTACACACAGAAGCGCTTGATGAGGATTTTCGAGTTACCAGTGACCGCCTTGGTCAATTGGAAAATATGCAGATCGACACCAACACCAAAATCAGCACGTTGGAGAGTTCCATTCAAATATTGAACACCTCTATTGGAGCCATCCTGCAGCACCTTGAGGAGAGGGATCGTGGACGCACCGCAGATGGACAGGTGAGCAATGCTCCTAGTATTGTACGTGACAATGAAGATGGCTATTCTGCAGATACGGAGATTGGGGAAGATGAGGAAGCTAGGCCACGGCGCCGGCTACAACGCAAACGTCAAGGCATAGGTGGACATCGTCGGCGTGAGGTACGTAGTCATGAAGATACTTTTAACAAGATCAAATTTAAGATACCTCATTTTGATGGTAAATATGACCCTGATGCATATATTACTTGGGAGATTTCTGTTGATCAAAAATTTGCATGTCATGAGTTTCCTGAAAACGCAAGAGTTAGAGCAGCCACTAGTGAGTTTACTGATTTTGCTTCTGTTTGGTGGATAGAACATGGCAAGAAAAATCCTAATAACATACCACAAACTTGGGATGCTTTGAAACGGCTCATGCGGGCTAGATTTGTTCCTTCTTACTATGCACGTGATCTGTTAAATAAGTTACAACAATTGAGACAGGGAGCTAAAAGTGTAGAAGAGTATTTTCAGGAATTACAAATGGGTATGTTGCGTTGTAATTTAGACGAGGATGAGGAACCAGCCATGGCTAGATTTTTGGGTGGTTTAAACCGTGAAATTCAGGACATACTTGCTTATAAAGATTACAATAATGTTACCCGTTTGTTTCATCTTGCTTGTAAAGCTGAAAGGGAAGTGCAGGGACGACGAGCTAGCTCTAGAACTAATATTTCTGCAGGAAAGACTAGCTCATGGCAACCACGCACGACTACTCCTTCGACCGGGCGTGCTTCTCCGCCATCTTCTTCACAAAGTCGGGCAGCACCTTCTTCTTCCAGCAACAAGCCACGTGCTTCTTCCACTAGCTCAGCAGTAAAGACCACCCAAAAGCCCACCGAGAGTGCTTCTTCTGTAGCATCTACCGGACGATCTAGAGACGTTCAATGTCACAAGTGCAAGGGTTTTGTCCATGTGCAGCGTGACTGCCCAAGCAAACGTGTTCTAATTGTTAAAGATGATGGTGAGTACTCATCTGCTAGCGATTTTGATGACGATACATGTGTTTTGCTTGCAGCTGACTTTGCAGGTAGCGATGAACATCAAGAAGAGCATATTGGTGCAGAAGATGCAGCGCGCTATGATAGTCTCATTGTGCAACGTGTGCTTAGTGCACAAATGGAGAAAGCGGAACAAAATCAAAGGCACACATTATTCCAAACAAAGTGTGTCGTCAAAGAGCGATCTTGCCGCATGATCATTGATGGAGGTAGCTGCAACAACTTGGCCAGCAGTGACATGGTGACCAAGCTGGCACTAAGCACCAAACCGCACCCACATCCCTATTACATTCAATGGTTAAACAACAGCGGTAAGGCAAAGGTAACTAGACTTGTGCGAATCAATTTTACTATTGGATCATATAAGGATGTCGTTGAATGTGATGTTGTGCCTATGCAAGCTTGTAATATTCTGCTAGGAAGACCTTGGCAATTTGATAGAGATTCTATGCATCATGGTAGATCAAATCAGTATTCTTTTCTTTACCATGATAAAAAAATTGTGTTGCATCCTATGTCTCCTGAAGCTATTGTGTAAGATGATGTTGCTAGAGCTAGGAAAACTAAATATCAGGACCATGCTAACATTGAGAATAACAATGCCAAATCTATGTTTGATAAGAAAAATGAGATATCTCTGAAGGGAGAATGCTTGTTTGCTACGAAATCTGATATTAATAAACTGATTGCTTCCACCTGTGTTGCCTATGCTTTGGTATGCAAAGATGCTTTGATTTCCCTTTACGATGGGCAACATTCTTTGCCTCCTGCTATTGCTAACATTTTGCAGGAATATTCTGATGTGTTTCCAAGTGAAATACCACCAGGACTACCACCACTTCGAGGGATTGAGCACCAGATTGACCTCATTCTCGGTGCTTCATTGCCCAACCGTGCACCATACAGGACAAATCCAGAAGAAACAAAGGAGATTCAGCGCCAAGTACAAGAACTACTTGACAAAGGTTATGTACGTGAGTCTCTTAGTCCTTGTGCTGTTCCAGTTATTCTAGTACCTAAAAAGGATGGATCATGGCGTATGTGTGTGGATTGTAGAGCAATCAACAATATAACCATTCGATATCGTTATCCTATTCCACGCTTAGATGATATGCTTGATGAATTGAGTGGTGCTGTTGTGTTCTCAAAAGTTGATTTGCGTAGTGGTTATCACCAAATTCGCATGAAACTAGGAGATGAATGGAAAACTGCTTTCAAAACTAAGTTTGGTTTATATGAGTGGTTAGTCATGCCTTTTGGGTTAACTAATGCACCTAGCACCTTCATGAGATTAATGAGCAAGGTTTTGCGTGCATTCATTGGAAAATTTGTTGTTGTGTATTTTGATGATATATTGATTTATAACAAATCCATGGATGAACATCTTGATCACTTACGTGCTGTTTTTAATGCTTTGCGTGAGGCACGATTATTGCTGATGCTTTATCTAGACGTTATACTCTTCTATCTCAACTTGACTTTAAGATTTTTGGATTAGAAACGATTAAAGATCAATATGAACATGATGCTGATTTCAAAGATGTATTGCTGAAATGTAAAGACGGAAAAACATTGAATAAATTTGTCCTCAATGATGGCTATGTGTTTAGAGCTAACAAGTTATGCATTCCAGCTAGCTCCGTTCGTTTGTTGTTGTTACAGGAAGCGCATGGAGGCGGGCTGATGGGGCACTTTGGAGTGAAAAAGACGGAGGACATACTTGCTGGTCATTTCTTTTGGCCAAGGATGAGGCGAGACGTGGAGCACTTTGTTGCTCGCTGCACGACATGTCAAAAAGCTAAGTCACGACTTAATCCACATGGTTTGTACATGCCTCTTCCTGTTCCTAGCATGCATTGGGAGGATATTTCTATGGACTTTGTTTTAGGACTGCCTAGAACAAAGAAGGGGAGGGATAGCATCTTTGTTGTTGTGGATAGATTTTCTAAAATGGCACACTTCATACCTTGTCGTAAAAGTGATGATGCTACACATGTTGCTGATTTGTTTTTCCGATATATTGTTAGATTGCATGGTGTGCCAAACACAATAGTTTCAGATCGTGATGCTAAGTTTCTTAGCCATTTTTGGAGAACGTTATGGGCAAAATTGGGGACTAAGCTTTTATTTTCAACTACTTGTCATCTCCAAACTGATGGTCAAACTGAGGTTGTGAATAGAAGTTTATCTACCATGCTTAGGGCTGTTTTGAAAAAGAATATAAAAATGTGGGAAGAGTGTTTGCCTCATGTTGAGTTTGCTTATAATCGTTCCCTACATTCTAGTACTAAGAAATGCCCTTTTGAGATTGTTTATGGATTTGTACCCCGTGCTCCTATTGATTTATTACCTCTTCCTTCAACGGAACGAGTGAATTTTGATGCTAAACGTCGTGCTGAATTGATCTTAAAATTGCATGAAACAACTAAGAAGAATATAGAGTGCATGAATGCCAAGTATAAACTTGCTGGTAGTAGGGGAAAGAAAACTATCACTTTTGAACCTGGTGATTTAGTTTGGTTACATTTGCGAAAGGATAGGTTTCCTGATTTGAGAAAGTCTAAATTGTTACCTCGAGCTGATGGTCCATTCAAAGTGTTAGAAAGAATTAATGATAATGCATATAAACTCGAGTTGCCTGCGAATTTTGGGGTTAGTCCCACATTTAACATTGCAGATTTGAAGCCATATTTGAGAGAAGAAGATGAGCTTGAGTCGCGGACGACTCAAATGCAAGAAGGGGAGGATGATGAGGACATCAACACCCTCGATACATCCACACCAACTCAACTACCGATTTCTGGTCCGATCACTCGCGCTCGTGCACGTCAACTAAACTATGAGGTGAACTCGTTCTTGGCCTTATGTCCATCTTATCTAGACCGTGGAACTACGTGCTTTCTTGTTTTGCTTAGGAACAATGGAGAGGAGCCAATGGGAAGGGAATTCGCGCGAATGGGATTTGGACAGCAGAACAGCACCAAGTTGTGACAGCCACCACGATTTCATATGGACTCCGATCTGGGCGTTCAAGTACTTCCTGGAAAGATTATCAAGTATACTTTCAAACGGATCTGGCCTCATGTCCATATCTATTCGAAGTCGGCCGCAATAGTTATTTTAATACCAAGACCTTTTTCTGTCCAGGGTGCTGCATCACCAAAATTGGGCCCATGGCCCATGTATCGTTTGTAGTCCATTAGGGACTCGTGATTAGGGTTTCTCACGACCCTAGGGAGGTAATAAATAGTAGCAGCCGCCCTCATTAGCTGGTGGGTTTTTGTTTATTCGTAAGTTAGCTTCTGCTGCTTCCTTGTACACGCGCGTGTTGACTAGATCGCCCGTCTACTTGTATCCAGAACCCCACTTTAGATTGATTCAATAGATAAGTGCTTGTTCTTTTTGTTCTTGCGTGTTCTTCGATTGCTTGCAGGAACAAAGGCCCTCGTGGTCAGGTTGATTGTGCGCCAGCAAGATCAATACAACTTCGGAGTCGGTGTACCGATCGCTAAGGCGCATCGTCTTGGGGACGGTGTAGTCGGATCGCCAACGTCTTCTCCTCCACAAATCGAACCCTCCTATTCTCATCGAAAGATCGGGAACCAATATCCTATCAATCACGATCATGTACTCTACTCTGTAACAAACCATCGATCTTCTATAGTGGTTGTTGCCCGTTTTTGTTTTCGCATATCACGATTCTCTACATCTTCTACATCTTCCAACTAAGTCATTGAGTCCTAAACCAGGCTCGGCGACAAAAAAGTCTGGCAACTCTTATTCTTGGTAAACAATATCAACCTCATCATCAAGGTATCCATCATTACCTGGTGTATATAACCGCTCACGAGGATTCACTTTGTGTACAACTGACCAAGCCTTAAGATTTTCTCATGGATAATGTAGATAATACACTTGCTCGACTTGGTGTGCAAGGACGAAGGTGCTGCATGCTCATAGCTGGTCCTTGTGTTTGACTTCGACCATGCAAAATTGGTTTTGTCGAGTTCCATTGTTATGATCAAATTAATCGCAGTCAAAGAAGACTACTTTAAGGTCCTTATTCCCTGCAAAATTGAATTAAAGGATTTTTTAATGATCCCATAATAATTAGTTTCATGTCCTTCGGCGTTAACTGCCCTCGTCACAACTCCGGTGTTAGATGTAGCCCTAAGAGGATGTTGAGCTTCAAATTGAGTTGAACAAAATCGAAACCCATTAACGTTGTATCGACCATAGCTTTTAACTTTAATGGATCAGTAGGACAGTTGTCGCAAATCTTCATAGACACCGGCTTGTTTTTTACACTGTCCAACATATGAAGTTAGAAGACTATTTTATGCTATACACATATTTACTAAGAAACAAGACATGAACACGATACTTGTGCATGAAACAAGGATTGGAAGTTAGGCCCTCCATTTACTCTATAATGTCGCATCAATTGTATTTGCCTGCTCGTAGGTTGCTGCTTAGATTTCTAATTTTTTATCGAACCTACTAAATAAGGAAAATACAGAATTATTAGCATAGATGTATAATACAACATGCTAATTATCATAGATGTTTAACAAACACTTACTAAAAACATTTGTCCATCTCGTCTATATTGGCGTACATGTATAGCAAAGCAAGTGTCTTTTCATCTGTTGAAGCATTGTAGCTCATGCCACTACCAACAGTGGTGCCTCTCGTTTGAAAAATGGAGAGGTCACTACAAGGGGGTGATTCATCCATATTGTACCGCAACGTAGAAGCATTAACATTGTGTTCTCTTGCAAAATAGACATTTGAAAAGTATCCTATCTCCTGAAGAGTAAATGCTTCGGCGATGCATCCTTCAACCCGTGCCCGATTGCGAACCACTGGTTTGAGACATTTGAGTGCTCTTTCAATGTGATGCATCCACCTATAATGCACAGGATCGCCCACTTTAGCTTCATATGGAAGATGGACTAGGAGATGTTGCATTGGATTGAAGAACCTAGAGGGAAAACTTTTTCCATCTTACACAAAAGCACTGGTATCTCCCTTTCCAACTTCTCCATCATCTCCCTTGTGATTTCTTTAACACAAAGTTGTCTATAAAAGTAGCTAACCTTGGCTAACACCTTCCACACTGCATCATCAAGGTAGCCCCAAAACATAACCGATAGAAGTCTTTCCATGATTATGTGATAATCATGATGCTTCAACCCTGTGAGATTTCCAGTCTTAACATTAACGGCTCGTCTGAGGCTAGCAGCATAACCGTTCGGGAATTCCAATCTTTTTAACCACTTCAAGATTTCTTTCTTTTCTTTTGGTCGAAGACAGAAAGAAGCACGTGGTTTGCTACCAGCTTCAAAGAGCTCAAGATTTGGATGGTTACAAACCTCTTCCAAATCCTTTCAAGCCTTTATATTGTCTTTTGTTCTGCCCATCATATCCAAGCATGTGCTTATGATTCATTTGCCCATGTTATGTTCCTGGTGCATGACATCAATGTTATGCATTAGGATTAAGGACTTCACATACGGTAGCTCCCATAGTGCACATATATGAGTCCAATTGTGGTCCTCTCCATAACCAACAAAATATCCAGGACGACCTTCATCTGGCACTAGGTTGTTCAATTGTTCAACAATCTCCGACCCGTTGAGACGCTGCGGTGCTCCTTTTTTGACAATGGTGTCCTTCCTGAAGGCATTTCTCTATTGCCTAAATATGTGATTGGGCAGTAACCAACTTCTGTGGCAATCAAAGTAGCACATCTTGCCACCGTGACTTAGACAAAAACATTCTCTCTTCGAAGCACATATCGGATATGGCAAACCATTATGAGTGCTCTAGCCAGAAACTATGCCATAAGCTGGGAAATCTTGAACATACCACAAGTATGCACCTCAAAGGTTGAATTTCTATTTTTTGTAACAGTTGTACGCTTTGGTTCTTGTCCATAACGTTTTCAACTCTTCAATCAACGGCTTCAACATCACCTTCAGTCGTGAAACAGGATGATGTGGTCCAGGTACAATAAGATAAAGGAACATGAACTCATACTTCATACAAAGAGATGGTGGTAAGTTGTACGGAATAGCAAAGACAGGCCAACAAGAATATGGTGTTGTGTTTGTACTGAACGATGAGAAGCCATCTGTCGTCAACCCGATCAAATATTCTCGTGTCATTTGCGAAATCTGGATCGAAGCGGTCAAACGCTTTTCATGCCTCACCGTCGGATGGGTGCACCATCATTCTGTTGTTCTCATGGAAACCTTATTTGTGCCACCTCATGTGTCTGGCTGTTTTTTTTGCACCATCGTTAATAACAACTTTGACAAATTTCGCTTTATCACATTTAAACACTTGTTCTCATTGGCATGCTCTTTCTAGGAAAGCATGCACTTGTCTGGGCACATATCAATCTTCTCATATCTCATACCAAGACCAAAAATCAATTTCTTAGACGGATACATATCTTTAGGCACTTTATGGGGATGTGGAAGGATATCGTTGATCAATTAGATGAGATCATTGCAACATTTATTGAAGAAAAAAATACTTAGACTTAATTACTAAAAGTGCATCTAGGCATCCCCATTGGTTTTGGATGATTGATGACGACAATTAAGAGTCTAATGAGCTAAGTTGATCTTAAGCATAGGTACAATAATTGAAATGAGATGAAAACCCTCAAAAAGGAAAAGGATATAACGGGCGTCAAAGACTCAAGAGTAGAAATTAGGGTTTCTATGAAGTTGAGCTTATATGAGCCGTGTCATGTGATAGGGTGGATGTATCATGTGCATTGAGATCATTCTAAGGGGCTCAAAGTGGTGATTGAGAGAAACACCCAATTGAGAAGCCAAAAATGAGAAAAGACCCTAGGAGGCCGGACTAGTCTGGCTAGGCGAACTAGTACGTTTTCAGACGGACCAAATGTCTCTGGAGTGATTCTCAGTGATTTTGGAGCTAAGTCCCAGAAGACCGGACTTGTCCGTTTTTGGACGTACCAAAGCTCCGTGGAAAGATTCGGACTTGTCCGTTTGGGTACGGACTAGTCCGTTTGAGACTTAGTGAGATAAACCGAGAGCAACCCTAGAGGGCCGGACTAGTACGCCCCCTGTGGCCGGACTAGTCCGGGCCTACCCAGATGAGTCCGTTTAGGGACGGACTAAACCTTTCTGTCCTACTTCAGACTAGTTCATTTTGGACCGGACTAGTCCATTGTTTAGTGACTGTTTGAATTTGGAAATTTGGCGGGTAGCGTGACGATCATCGCGCAATGTGGCAGTTGTCGAGACCTGGCCAAAGGTCAGTGGTCCCATTGGGCCGGACTAGTCCGGGGCCAGTGGCCGGACTAGTCCGCCCTTCTGCTAACATAATCAGAAGGGGCTCGGGACCCCTATAAAAGGGGACCCCCGGGCTCATTTGAAGTAGACTAGAACCCTAGCGCCGCCACGAGTGATCTAGAGCCATCCAAAGCCTTCTACTCGTCCTACTAGCCCTCTACGACCAAATCTTGAAGAGATTAGGGTTTGGGGAGGAGAGTGAAGGAAGATCATCGCGCTTTGGCTCTCGGTTTGATCTCTTTGCACATTGTGATTGTGTTTTGTGGCTTGTGTGAGTTGATCTTCGTGTGCTCCTCATTGTATTGATTTGTGGGAGCATCAACTTGTGAGCAGTCCCATTAAACTTGGTGATTACCCATTGATATAGTGGGAACCAAGCCGGTCATTATGGTGGCCTGGTGAGAGAAGGGTCAAGTGAGACCTAGTCCTTGTGGATGTAGGTTTCTTCGTGGAGCTGAACCACATGATAAATCTTGTCTCACTTGTCTTTTACTTTTCGTGATCACTAGTATTGCTATTAGGGTTCATATTGTTCACATTGCTCTTCACATTTGAACTTTGTTAAAATCTTGTAATCTAGGTGCTTTAACTTTCCAACCTTAGTTGTACTAAGTCACTATACATTGTTCACATCTTTGTTGATCTCAAATTCCGCAAATAACTTGTCAAAACCAAGTTTTTAGGTTTTCACCCTGTGCTGAGCGGACTAGTCTGACCCTATCTAGACAAGTTCGGCATCAGGAGTTTAATCTCGTTTAATCAAGCCATTTCAGGTCTTATTTCCTATTCACCCCCCCCCCCCTCTAGGCGACTTTCAATTGGTATCAGAGCAGGTTTCTCCACAAGAGTCTAAAAACCCAGAGAAGAAATGGTTGGAAGGGGTGATAACGAGGTTTCGATGGTCGTCAACGACACCAAGACGAAGAATGTTGATGTTCTTCAAGATGATCCAAATGACGACGAAGAATTTCGGATGCTCAAGGTACGGCTTCGTGAGAAGCTTAATGTGCCCAAGAAGGTGATCAAGCCAATTGCTCCGATCAATGTCGACAATGGGAGTAGTTCACAAGACTACTCCCGGTATCCTTACAATTATGAGCAACTTACCGCGAGCAATCATTATTTGTCTATTCCCATTGGCAAACCTCCTCAGTTTGACAGAAATGATTACTCTATGTGGAAGCATAATATGAAGATGCACCTCATATCCTTAAACCGTAACTTGTGACAAATTGTTATGACATGTGTTCATCTTCCGAAGAATGAGGAAGACATCACACCGGAACAAACCATTCTTCTCCATCGCATTACTCAAGCTGTTGGAGTGATTACCTCCTCATTGACTCGAGAAGAGTTCAACCGCATTGAAGGGTTAGAGGTTTCCAAGGAGATATGGGATACTCTCAAGATGGCGCATGAAGGCAACCGCGTCATTAGGGAGGCAAAGATCGAGATGATCGAAGGAGAGCTTGGGAGGTTTACCATCATGGATGGTGAGTCCCTCCAAGACATGTACGACCGTCTCAAGACTCTCATCAACAAGAGTCGGTCTTATGGAAGCACCTGATGGACCGACCATGAGGTGGTAAAGAGGATGATTTGATCATTCATGCCTCAAAATGTCACTCTTTGCTCACTAAAAATTCATGAAAGTCCGGGGTTTCATAAGATGACTCCTGAAGAAGTGCTTGGAAGAATTATCAACTATGAGATGATGCAACAAGAAGCTATGTTCTACAATGATCTACAAAAGCTTTCCTTCTCCAAGAAAAGGGATGTCGCATTCAAGGCAACATCCTCAAGATCACATGAAAAGGAAGAGGGTGATGAAGAGAGTCCCGATACCAATGAGGAAGAGGCTCTCTTTATCAACAACTTTAAGAGGATGTTTAGAAGAAGGAGGGAGAGCTACCCAAATGAAAGAAAGAGCAAAAACAAGCCCAAGACAAGATCAAACAGGGCTTGCTACTATTGTGGGGAGTATGGGCACTTAATTGTGGATTGTGCACATGAAGAGAACAAGAAGAAGAAGGAGGGCAAGTCCAAGGAGAAGAAGTACTTCAAGAAGAAGAAGCAATCCGGACATGCCCACCTTAGAAAGGAGTGGGATTCAAATGAGATATCCTCCTCCGATGAAGAAGAGAAGATAACAACCATTGCTATGAAGAAGACAACTACGGAGAACAAGCTCTTCCCAAACTTGGAGAATTCAAGGCCAACATGTCTCATGGCCAAGGAGGGAAGAAAAAAGGTTAAATCCAAATCCTCTTCTTCAATTTTTTCCCATGATTATTTTGATAGTTGTAGTGAAAATGAACATATGCTTAAGGACACGAGTAAAAGTACTTTGACAAGATTGAGATTGTTGACAGAGGAAATATTTGAGAAGGAAGAGCTCATCAACCGTCAAGAGGACATGCTCATCCAACAAAAGTAGAGATGTCAAGAGGTTGAGGAGCTCTTGGAGATTGAAAGAGAAAGAAGCAAGGCACTTGAGCGTGAACTCGCCTTGAGTAAGGAAACTTGCTCAAACCTAGAACACTACAATTGTGGTCAAGGATGAACTTGTTAGTTTCACACAAGCTAACAAGATCCTTGAGACACAAGTGAAGTCTCTCAAGGTCAATGCACCTTCTTTCTCTGCAAGATCATCTTCCACAGATATTAAATCTGAAGCATCTCAACCTTGTAAATGCTCAAACTTGATCATAAAGCTTAAATATGAGCTTAAGTTGGCACAAACCAATCAAGCACCAAAGGGTGGCATCTTTGACAAGAAGAAGGTGGCATATGCACATAGTGCATATACCAACACAAGACATCCCCTTATCAAGGATGGTCTTGGTTATTCTAGGGAGATGAGGCAAAATGCCAAAACTCCCAAAAATAACAAAGACTTGATTGTTTTTGTCAAAGGAGGCTCATACAACAATAAAGGGAAGAATATTGCTACTTCACCCAAAATGCCTAAGAAAGAACCTCATCCATTGTTTCATGATTTTAATGCATCATATGTCTTATTGAGGAACAAGTTTGGAAAAGCCTATGCTAGGTATGTTGGGCCACACCGCAAGAGTCCCAAACCTTGTGTGTGGGTGCCCAAGTGCCTCTTGACTGACATCAAAGGACCCAACACCGCTTGGGTACCTAAAGCCAAGGCTTAAATCTATCTTTTAGGCATACTCCTCCAGTGGAACCAAATGGGTTCTTGATAGCAGGTGCACTAATCACATGATCGGAGAGAGGAAGATATTTATGGAGTATGAGCTAAATAAAGATCCAAGTGAAGGAATCTATTTTGGGGACAATAGCCAAGGAAAAATCCTTGGCACCGGTAAAATTGCTATATCCCCTAACCACACTCTTTCAAATGTTTTACATGTTGATTCACTTGATTATAACCTCTTGTCCATATCACAACTATGTGACAAATGGTATAGTTGTTTGTTCACTAATGAGGGTGTGACCGTCACAAGGAGAAGCAATAACTCAATTGCCTTTAAGGGTGTACTCAAGGAAAAACTCTATCTTGTGGATTTTCCCACGGACAAAGCCCAACTTTATACATGCTTGATTGCAAAAACTAACATGGGATGGTTGTGGCATAGAAGGCTAGCTAGCCTATATTGGGATGAGGAATTTGCAAAAACTCTTTAAAGGCGAGCACATCCGTGGTTTGAAGAATGTTGTGTTTGAAAAGGATAGGCCATGTAGCGCATGCCAAGCCGGAAAACAAGTTGGAGCACCACATCCATCCAAGAACATTATGACAACATCAAGACCATTGGAGCTTCTACACATGGATCTCTTGGGCCCAATTGCCTACATAAGTATTGGCGGTAACAAATAGGGTCTTGTTATTGTTGATGATTTTTCACGTTTCACTTGGGTATTCTTTTTGCATGATAAGAGTGAGACTCAAGGTGTCATCAAGAGGTACTTGAAGAGAGCTCAAAATGAGTTCTCCTTAAGTATGAAGACCATAAGGAGTGACAATTGCACCGAATTCAAGAACACTCAAGTTGAAGAATTTTTGGATTAGGAAGGCATCAAGCATGAGTTCTCGGGCCCCTACTCCCCTCAACAAAATGGAGTGTCCTAGAGGAAGAATAGGACCTTAATTGAGATGTCAAGAACCATGCTTTATGAATACAAGACGTCGGACCGGTTTTGGGCGGAAGCGGTTAACAACGCTTGCCATACCATAAATAGTTGTATCTTCACCGCATATTTAAGAAGACGTCTTATGATCTCCTAACCGATAACAAGCCCAACATTTCCTACTTTCATGTTTTGGGGAGCAACTGCTACATTCTCAACAAGAAGCCTAGGACTTCGAAGTTCGCTTCTAAGTCCGATGAAGGTTTCTTACTTGGTTATGACTCAAATACTTACGCCTATCGTGTCTTTAATAAATCCTCTGGAAATGTTGAAGTAGCACGTGACGTAGTGTTTGATGAGACTAATGGCTCCCAAGTGGAGCAAGTTGATTGTCGTGTGCTAGATCAAGAGGAAGCTCCACAAGTGGTGATAGGAAGGATGGCGCTTGGAGATATTCGACCACAAGAACAACCTCAAGATACAAGTGACCATCTCACACATCAAGCAAGCTCCCCCTCAAATGATCAAGTTAAAGTCCCCCAAGATACGCTCCAAGAAGATGAAAATGGAGGCATCAATCAAGGGGGAGACAATGAAGATGAGAAAGACCAAGATGATGACTCAAGACCTCAAGCGCCTCACCCAAGAGTGCATCAAAGTGTCCAGCAGGATCATCACGTTGACAATATACTTGGAGACATCTCCAAGGGGGTAACTACTCAATCTCGTGTTGCAAACTTTTGTGAACATTACTCTTTTGTTTCTTCCTTTGAGCCCCACAAGGTTGAAGAAGCACTACGAGATCCGGATTGGGTGATGTCCATGCAAGAAGAGCTCAACAACTTCGAAGGAAATCAAGTATGGGAACTTGTGAAGAGGCCTAATGCGAATGTTGTAGACACCAAGTGGGTGTTCCACAACAAAAAAGATGAGCACGGGGTGGTTACAAGGAACAAGGCAAGACTTGTGGCCAAAGGGTATTCAGAAGTCGAATGTTTGGATTTTGAAGAAACCTTTTGCTCCCGTAGCTAGGCTTGAATCAATTCGTATATTACTTGCCTTTGCTACTCACCATGATTTTAAGCTATATCAAATGGACGTCAAGAGCGCATTTCTCAATGGTCCAATCAAGGAAGAGGTGTATGTGGAGCAACCCACCAGATTTGAAGATGAAGAATTCCCAAACCATGTGTACAAACTGCGTAAGGCTCTCTATGGACTCAAACAAGCTCCTAGAGCTTGTTATGAGTGCCTTAGAGATTTTCTAACTCAAAATGGTTTCAAAATTGGGAAGGCGGATTACACTTTATTCACTAAGCACTTTAATGATGATTTGTTTGTTTGCCAAATATATGTCAATTGCGTTATATTTGGTTCTACTAACAAAGCTTTTTGTGATGAGTTTTCTAAGATAATGACAGAAAGATTTGAGATGTCCATGATGAGGGAGTTGAAGTTCTTCCTAGGTTTTCAAGTGAAGCAACTTAAGGAAGACACATTCATTAGTCAATCCAAGTACACACAAGATATACTCAAGAAGTTTGACATGGACAAGGCCAAACCCATCAAGACTCCTATGGCAACCAATGGGCATCTCAATCTCAATGAAGATGGTCCAAGTGTGGACCAAAAGGTATATCGCGCCATGATAGGCTCATTGCTTTACTTATGTGCATCTAGGCCCGGTATCATGCATAGTGTGTGTATGTGTGCTAGATTTCAAGCTGCTCCTAAGGTGTGTCATTTGACCTCCGCTAAGAGAATTCATAGATATTTGGTTCACACACCAAGCCTAGGACTTTGGTACCCCAAAGGCTCTAAGTTTAACCTCATTGGATATTCCGATGCAGACTATGCGGGGTGCAAAGTTGATAGGAAGAGTACATCGAGAACTTGCCAATTCCTTGGTAGATCTCTAGTGTCTTGATCCTCAAAGAAACAAAACTCCATTGCTCTTTCCACAGTTAAAGCGGAGTATGTTGCCACCGGAAGTTGTTGTGCACAACTTCTTTGGATGTGACAAACTCTTAGGGACTATGGCATAAACTTGTGTCATATTCCCCTCCTATGTGACAATGAGAGTACCATCAAAATAGCCCACAATCCAGTTGAACACTCAAGGACCAAACACATCGATATTCGACACCATTTCTTGAGAGATCACTCCATCAAAGGAGACATTGCAATTTCACATGTGAGAACAGATAAATAATTGGCCAATATATTTACCAAACCCTTAGATGAGAAAATATTTTGTGAACTTAGGAGTGAGCTTAATATCTTGGATTCTCGAAATGTGGATTGAATCTTGCACATCTGATTATCACATTCAAAATTCACACATGCTTGCGAAAGACTCATCCTCCTCAATTTTCTACAAATTATTTTGAAATAATTGAATCTTTGTGAAACATGGTCATAGTTTGTTTGTTGACTGCTTACTGACCATGCTTACAAAGATCTCTTGTGAAATCTAGTCCAAAAGGATCAAATCTCCACTGAAAACTCAATATATAGGAGTTTTCAGCCTTAGGACCAGACTAGTCCGCCCTCTGACCGGACTAGTCCGGTGGCTTAGAGTAGTCCGGACCAGTCTGATGGCCGGACAAGTACGGGTCCCTGACCTGACTAGTCCGGCCCTTGGGAACTTAACCTCCCCAGGGAGCCCTCGACCTCTCCACTTCCTCTCAAACCCTCTCTCTCTCCAAAACGCACGAAAACCACCCCCAAACGGCGATTTTCAATTCCCACCAACAAATCTCGAATCCAATTCGTGGATTGAAGCTCTAAGGTGCTAGGGAACTATTCCTCAAGCATCGGAGACCGATTCTTCATCCACATTTCGTCGATTTGTAGATTTGAAGAGGTATTCTTGACCTAACCCCAAAACCCTTGAAATTCAATTCTTTTGGGTCTATTGATAGAAACTTCTTCACAAACGTTGTTGTCCACATCATTGTGATCATGTACCTCCGTTTTTGTGGTAGGGTTCGTAGTTTTTGCAAAATTTCTCTAGATTAGGGTTCTTGTTATGTGAACAGGACTAGTCTGGCCGCAGGGCGGACAAGTCCGATGTTGTACGGCGGAAAACCGTAACCTAGGTTGATTTTGTGAATTCTACAACTACCCCATAACTTCCTTTGACTCATACAAATTTCCTTGCTTCTCTTATCAGCAATTATGTCAGACTCCGACTATGTTCCCCTCTCCGACTCCAAGGGGGAAGCGGGAAGGCAAGCTTGCTACCGCCGAAAGTGTGAGGACCAGCTTGTCATGGCTTATCTTGAGTCCCAATCAGAGGCAAGGAGAGCAAAGAAAACTCAACGAGAAGCTCACAACTATGCTGCAGACGAGGTAGCCCCAAAGAAGAAGAGGCTTGTGACTGTGGGGGAGCAAGCTAGAATCCAGGAGGTGAGGACCTCCAAGGACAAGGAAAAGGCCCCAGCAGATGCTGCACCCAAGAAAAGGGTCATAGTGGCCAAGAAGGCAGCAAGCAAGGCCAAGAAGGGTACCTCTCAACCCATTGGCCCCTTGAAGATGTCATCTCCTGCACGGAACCCAAACCGTGCAGCTGCCTTTGATGCCAACATCTTCAAGGGCAAAGGGGCCGAGAAGGCACGAAAGCTCCGAAAGATCAATGTCTATTAAAGGGACAGGAGCACGGTGGATCTCCGATTTTTATGTGACTTCCACTGTGACTACCACCGGACTATCTACATGTCCAAGCAAACACCGGTCATCGATGCTTAGTGGATCAACTGGGACTACATGGCCCAGAAGGATCACGTGGCCTTCAATGCTATGCTTGAGGCCGTCGAGCGACGTGGTCTGAAGAAATTCATGGCGTTTCAGTATGACTGGAATGTGGAAGTTATTACTCAATTCTATTCCACTATGTACTTCCACACTGATGGGGACAGGAGGATCACCTGGATGACGCATGGAGAGCAATACTCCACCACCTACTGGGAGTTTGCTCAATTTCTAGACTTGGAGGATCAACTGGAGAATGAAATCATTATCGCCAACTTAAGGTCAGTTGATCGCGATACCCTGGAGTACATGTATCCTAGCCATGTACCCTTTGAGGTCGGACACATAAGGAACATCAAGCCCTTCTACAGTGTCCTCAACAGGGTGCTCCAGAAGACCATTGCCCCCAAGGACGGAGATGCGGAGATTATTCAAGGAAATCTGAGGCACTTGATGGTACTTATTGATGGAGATGTTCAGTTCAATGTGGTTGACTACATCTTCGACAACATCTTCAACATCTCGCATACTCCAAACCAATCATGTGGATATGCTCCTTACATCATGTACATGATCGAGAGGGTCTCCAGACTCAACTTCAAGAAATACATCACTCACTGGAGGCTTCAACCACAACTCCCTCCTCCAGAGCCTGCTGCCCCTAGGAGGAAGAATGCGGATCCTCTCGCTTCTTCCTCTCGCTTTGTGCCATCTCCTCTGTCACCTCCGCCTTCATCACAACACGGGAGTGGATTCTTCAAGTGCTTCAAAGCTCTTTTCTCCTCTTGCCAGAATACGGAAATTTGACAACGTCGCATGGAGCGTCACAACGAAAAGTATCTCAAGGCGATGTGCGACAAGCTGGACATCCCTATGTCTCCCGCCGAGGAGAGTGATGGTGAGCTCACTTCATTCCTAAGGTTCACCACTGAGGAGATCGCTCAATTTGGTGAAGATGGTGTTTCCACCGCGGCCCCGTCTGATGATGATGCTCATATTGATCTGGAGGCCACGAAGAGCGATAGCGGGCACCAAGGCAGAGACGACAATGACGACGCCGATGATGATGACGAGTAGACATAAGGACTCTTATTTCCTTCTTTTCCTTTTTGGTGTCTTGATGCCAAAGGGGGAGAGATTGGTGGATGTAGCACTTAGAGAGAGGGAGAGTTCTACTTCGTTATATGGGGGAGAGATTGAGAGCTCTACTTAGTTGTATGAGGGAGAGATAATCCAAGATGGACCTATGTTTTTATGTTTAAAACTCCCACTTCAATTGTTGTAAGACTTAATTCATATCAATTGTGATGTTATGTATGAGTTACATGCTTATCTTGCATATTTGTTGCTTTATCACAATTTATAAGCACATCACCTAGGCACCCCACCATAACATGTATATGTATGAGACCTCTCTCAATTACACTTACTCATGATGCATACATTGAGGGGGAGTCACTCATACAAATACTTGTTATGAAAAACAAATTATTATCTTTTTGTTGAAGTCTTCATGTGTTGTCATCAATCACCAAAAAGGGGGAGATTGAAAGTGCATCTAGGCATCCTCATGGGTTTTGGATGATTCATGACGACAATTAAGAGTCTTATGAGCTAAGTTGATCTTAAGCGCAGGTACAATGATTGAAATGAGATGAAACCCCTCAAAAAGGAAAAGGATATAACGGGCGTCAAAGGCTCAAGAGTAGAGATTAGGGTTTCTATGAAGTTGAGCTTATATGAGTCGTGTCATGTGAGAGGGTAGATCTATCATGTGCATTGAGATCATTCTAAGGGGCTCAAAGTGGTGATTGAGAGAAACACCTAAGTAAGAAGCCAAAAATAAAAAAAGACCCTAGGAGGTCGGACTAGTTCGGGCCTCAAGCCCAGACTAGTCCGGCCAGGCGGACCAGTCCGTTTTAAGACGGAACAAACATCTCTAGAGTGATTCTTAGTGATTTTGGAGCTAAGTCCCAGAAGATCGGACTTGTCCGTTTTTGGATGGACCAAAGCTCTCTCGATCGGTTCGGACTTGTCCGTTTGGGTACGGACTAGTCCGTTTGAGATTTAGTGAGATAAACCGAGAGAAACCCTAGAGGGTCGGACTAGTCCGCCCCCTGTGGCTGGACTAGTTCGGGCCAACCCAGATGATTCCATTTTTGGATGGACTAAACCCTTCCATCGCACTTTGGACTAGTCCGTTTTGGACTGGACTAGTCTGTTGTTTAGTGACCGTTTGAATTTGGAAATTTGGCGGGTAGCGTGACGATCGTCGTGCAGTGTGGGAGTTGTCGGGACCTGACCAGAGGTCAGTGGTCCCATTGAGCCGGACTAGTCAGGGGCTAGTGGTCGGACTAGTCCGCCCTTCTGCTGAGGTCAGCAGAAGGGGCTCGGGACCCCTATAAAAAGGGGACCCTCGGGCTCATTTGAAGTAGACTAGAACCCTAGCAACGCCATAAGTGACCTAGATCCATCCAAAGCCTTCTACTCGTCCTACTAGCCCTCTAAGACCAAATCTTGAAGAGATTAGGATTTGAGGAAGAGAGTGAAGGACGATCATCGCTCTTTGGCTCTCAATTTGATCTCTTTGCCCATTGTGATTGTGGTTTGTGGCTTGTGTGAGTTGAGCTTCATGTGCTCCTCATTGTATTGGTTTGGAGAGCCTCAACTTGTGAGCAGCCCCATTAAACTTGGTGATTACCCATTGATATAGTGGAAACCAAGCCGTCCATTGTGGTGGCTTGGTGAGAGAAGGGTCAAGTGAGACCTGGTCCTTGTGTGGACTTCTCAACGTGGATGTAGGCTTCTTCGTGGAGCTGAACCATGGGATAAATCTTGTCTCACTTGTCTTTTATTTTTTGTGATCACTAGTATTGCTATTAGGGTTCATATTATTGACATTGCTCATCACATTTGAACTTTGTTAAAGTCTTGTAATCTAAATGCTTAAACATTCCAACCTTAGTTGTACTAAGTCACTATACATTGTTCGCATCTTTGTTGATCTCAAATTCCGCAAATAACTTGTCAAAACCAAGTTTTTAGGTTTTCACCCTGTGCTGAGCGGACTAGTCCAACCCTGTCCAGACAAGTCCAGCCTAAAGAGTTTAATCTCGTTTGATCAAGCCATTTCAGGTCTTATTGCCTATTCACCCCCCTCTAGGCGACTTTCAATTACCATAAATCTAGCCAGGAAAGTGAGGAGCGTCACTTTGGTGTGTTCATACAATGGCTCTTCTGAAGCTTTGAGAAGCGTGAAGAACGTTCCAACCTCTGTTGCAGGAGGATCCTCCATCAATTCAAGATTTATGGCTTAAAGCATCTCGTCCATCCTATCGATCCCTCGTGCTGTCAGCCTCATCTCGATATTCTACGACTTGAGAAGCTGTCTCGCCGTGAAAGGTTCATACCTCATAATGTCACAAGAACCATTTCAACACAAGGGAAACGTCAATGCCATATTATCGAAACACTTCGCATTCTGACATCTAGTACATAAGCGTCGCACCTTACTGTTGTTTGGCAACAAAAAAACTCATTGTATAAAAGCATCCTCTTGGTCAACCACTTCTCAGAGTGACTCCTATCCTTTTTCCAACCAGTATATGTCCAAGTGCGATCTTCAGCCATATTTGAGGGTATACTTTTAAAGCAGACAAATCATTGTTAGCTTTATTGTTATGTTATGTCATGACCCTAAAACTAGAAAGATAGGTCCTAGACCCACCCAAAAGTGATCGAGCAGAATGTGCTTATGAGAGACCCGTGGTCTGAATTCGGATGAAATTTCGGCAGCATAACCCCGCTGTTCTCCACTGCACGCCCGAAAATGGTGCAGCAGAGAACATCAGGGTTATGCCGTCAAAATTTCGTCGAGATCCAGACCTGCGTCTCATCAAAAGCCACGTTCCCTCGATCACTCCCAAGCTGTCCATAAGGTACAATTCTGAACCTGCACATTTCACTTGCATATTGCATGTGAGACGTGCCGATCCGAAACAGGTGACGCATTTCTATAGGTTACGTTACTCATTTTTCATTTTTAAGTCATTTACAAGAGAGGAAATAATGAGAGAGAGATGGATGAAAGTTGGTCTTAGATGACAATTTCACGTCCGGATCCACTGTCCACGCAAGCGCGGGTGATTGACGTCCTCACCTTCACTGCTTGCTTCCGTGTTGTCTCGATGCATATGTTATGACTAGGACTGTCCATACGGCACGAGCATATTTATTGTGTGTCGTGCCGTGTGGGATGAGAACGTGCCACGCCAAAAGCCATTTATTTACATATAATAAGTAATCACTCAAAAAGTTTAATATCAATATACAATGAATATCAATTAATGATCAATTAACCTAACTAAAGCACACAATAGATATTATTAGAGTCATTAATCTAATTTAAAACTCAACTAAAACCAGTATACGAGTAGCAGCAATTTAAAACTGAATGGGGGTACAGAGCATGAAAGAAATAACTCATTACATCCTAATTTGCAAGCAATTCCCTACGTATTTTTATGTGGCATATCGTATCAGAGAAATGTGTTTTCTGTTTTATTATTTTGGACGGTAATGATGCGACGTGGGGAGATTGCACGGCTTGGATTCTCGGAAAAAAAATTGGAGCCCCAAAAAAACGGTATTGGGTCCGTAAGTTCATGGGCTGGTGATGGACCTGGCCTTCTGCTGAGAAAGTGAGGGCTCGTTTCTGGGTAAATGGGCTGTGTGCGAGAACGGATTCGTGGCCCAGTGGTATGAATCTCGGGTGTGTGGGTCTCCTGCACAACCCTTCAAATGGAAGTCGGGTGCCTCACCGAGCCGAACAAAAATCGTCTGCCTCGAGCACCTTCAATTTTTTTTGCCAAAGGTCTGCCTCTATCATGTTAACAGAGAGCATGTAACGTCCATATGCCCAATGAAACTAGCTGTGTTGATATTTAGACGCAGTCCTCCTGGTCGTTGACAAGTCTGCTTCAGAGTAATGACGTGCATGGTCTACAATCCTCCTGACCTCACATGGTTACAATAATTCTGAGTTTTCTTTTACAAAATAGTACACTGGTTGCTTTAATTATCAAACTAGTGCCATGATTTGCAGTTACACTGGTTGCTTGTTCCAAAAAGAAATGGGAAACAAAGGTGGAACATGGATAGTGATCGATGGGAGTGGGATGTCTAGCTGAGTCTTAAAACTTGGTCATACGAGTTCTTCTTGCTTATGACTGATATAGCGATATGAACAAGGATATCTCTGCTCCCTATCGGCTGCTTGATGGTTCAGTCGTTCGCATTTACGTGCAGCTATCTATCGTTGTTGGCGCAACGAAAAGCCCTCCGGCTTGCCGAAACATTTCTGCGTTTTTTTTGCCCTCCCGCTTAATTGATCTCTATCCAAGCAGAACTTTTCTGCGTTTTTTTGTTCCTGAATTGTTCGGTCGATTTCGTCCATGATTGACACGCCCGCACTCCATGACATGTTCCAGTAGCTAGCTGTTCTACATCTAGAACTATAGGCAGTTCATGGATAGAATGAAGTTACTACCCTTCTAACAACGGATGGCAAGCTTATCCTGCAATAGGTCAAATCGTGCGTGCTTTCCCCCAACGAAGTTACCACACCTACCATCCATCATAAATGCCCCCAACTACCCGCCTCTCCCGAGCTCGATCTCATGAGGAATCGTCCACCCGGCCTCTCGTCCAGGACTTGGGTGGGTTAAATAACCCAACCTCGCATGGCCGTGGCATTGGTCGCGGGTCCCTCCTCAACTGGAGAGTAGCTTCAGTCCGTAGCCACGTAGTGGTCGAGTACCGTCGGGTCCTGTACGTTTGGTACCCCAAGTACAGAACTCTGTTAAGCCATTACGACATGGATATGCTACTGTGACGAGTTCTTTCATCATATGTATTCTATTTGGCTTTAGCATGACACGCCTGGTCCTCAGTTGTCCTTGGACACTTGTCAGTCTTCTCAGAGTCAGAAGGATGCACTTGAGCTTCAATGTTCCTATGACTTCCTGACCCGTCTTTGTGATGAGTTTGAGCCTCTTCGTGCTCAGCTGCTTGCTCGCACCCTTGTGTCTCTCGTTAGTGTTTGTAATGAGATACTCGTCTTCGTGCTGCTGGCTTGTTGCTGACCTCTTCTGTTTCGGCTGCTAGATTTTTGACCTCTTGACACACTGCTGGTTCTCAGGCGTGTCGTTTTTCACTGGGTGTGGTATTAAAAGCATTCAGGGGCATTTTATTACTATGAATGCCCAGTTTCTCATGCTCCTTCATTGCCTTGTTGCTTCTACATCATCAGGAGCTGTTGGTTTTGTGATTCCACCTTGTGCATCTTCAAGTATTGTTGTTGCTTCTTTGTCTTCCTCTGAGGGACCACCTTCCCCTTCTGGTTCAGGTACTCGTCTATGGATTCTTGATTCTGGAGCTTTGTTCCATGACTCTTTGTTCCACCCATTTGTCTTCTTCAAGTCCTTCCTCTTGTTCTCTTCCTGTTCATACTGCTGATAGCTCTCCTCTTTTAGTTGTTGGACAAGGCACCCTTTTGTGTAACTCATTTGATGTTCCTGATACTTCCTATGTTCATAACTTAACCATGTTGGGTAGCTCACTGATCATGACTGTCGTGTGATTGTTGATCCTCGATTCTTGTTACGTTCATCGTCACACGGGTCCCTTAGTTGGTACTGGACCATGTCGTCATGATTTTATAATCGAATAGCACGTGAAAAGCTATTAGAGGTGGGATGAATGGTACATTAGAAATTTTTATGCAGAAGCTACAAGAACCCCTCGGTAGAAATGAATCTGATAAAGAAACCAGTGTGTGAGACTGATCTAAACGCACTCAACCGTGAAAAAAGTAGTAGAGACTGTACATAATAAAATAATGAAGGCACCACAACAAGAATCATATGAAACCGTCGAGTAAAACTCAAGTTATGCCTAAAACCCTAAGCAAAACTTAATTTATTCTAGCAGAACAAAAACATATCTGTGATGGTTAGAACTATGAAACAAATGGTCTTGAAACTTTCACAGATGATAGAATTTTGAGTTTCAAAGACAACACAAAAAGAATCATGGCAATTGGATCAATAAAACTCAAGTTATGATGGAAACACCAAAACAACATCGGGCTTCGCAGAAACTCGATGAGAAAAAATTGCCAAAACCAAGTCGGACAAACAAGGCACAATAGCTCCTCTAAAACTATGATCTATTATTCAATGAAACACAAGAGGAACATCCACAAGTCATGCTCTCTATGAGTCTTGGCCCCCTTGCTTATATAACCAGCTCTACGGCAACTCAAATCCAACTAGGACTTTCTACTCCTACTTGAATTACACCGAAACTTTCCATAGGTGTTGTCAAAGTGTGGACTAGGATGCTTCCCCCGGTACTACTAAGAGGTAGTCCGCGGAGGTTCGTATTCGGTTGGAGCGCGAATCAAGATCGAGACAAGAGGAGAACACCGAGGGTTTTACGTGGTTTGGGCTGCCTGAACGTAATATCCTTCTCCATGGGGTATGTGTTGATTATATGAGCTTGAGTGTGTATGAGTTGGCTCGAGATCAGTTGTGATAGTCTGTCCTTTCTACCATGCAGCGCAACACTTTTATATGACAAGGACTGGCTGTTACACTGTGTGTCTAGCCCTACAAGTGGCCCCGGCTGTAATAAACCGCCCTATACACGATCCATAGTGTTAAGGGTGGTTAATAGTGTGATCACGTGGCTTAGTAGCAACTTTACCATCTTGATAGTCCTCTGGTCGTGCGTCATTAATATAACATTAATGACGCATTAACCAGGTCTTGTAACGGCCAATTGATGGTCCTTGAATGTCCGTGCCGTTGGAGATCGCTCTGTCTTCTATTGCAGACTTAGGTCCAGGTGTTGGCCCGTGGCGGCTCCAAAGCTTCCCTCTACTGGGGTATAGGTCTGGTGCTATTGGACATGTGTTAGTGCTGAAGCTTTCCTAAGGAGGGAGGCAAGGTCTGACTCTACAAGACGCGTGGCAGCACCGAAGCTACCCAACCGAGGGAGGCAGGTTTGGCTCTTCTAGACACGTTGCGGGACCGGAGCTACCCTATGGACGGAGGCAGGTCCAATACTGCGGGATGTGTATTCCCTCCAGACGTCCGACATAGGAACTCCATGTCTTTGTTTACGTTACCAAGGGGTACCCGGTACACTGCGTACCGACAGTGACCCCTGGGCCCAACTCAGGGAGAGGTTATGCTAGCGAAGGTGGGGCCATCATCTAGTATCGTGTTGCTACTTCAAAGTCTTTGCCTGGGTGGTTGAAACGATGGCACGCAATTATGCCATCGCCACGTGGCCCTTATCGATATGGTGAGTGGGATCCTGGCGTGCGGATCTTACGCAATTGAAGGTCATCGGTTCTCAATATGAAATTTGTATTGGTTCCCAGTGTAATCTTTGTAGCCCTGTTAGGTTGCCGCCCTCGGGCTTCCAACTTCCCATCATGATAATGGTTCACCTGACACAACTTTTTAACAAAGCGGACCCGAGCCCCCTTGTCATTGACGAGGTCATTTGTGATTCGGGACTGGAGGTAGTTTCCATCCAAGCGTTGCAGAGGCTTACTAAAGGGAGAAAGTCTGCACTTGAAGAGAACTCCTTACACTTTCATTTGATCTTGCATTTAGAGCTCTCTGCCCTTGCAGCCCTTCTTCCTTTTCTGATGGAGTTGGGTCTTCCTCGCAGTCGGAAAGAGCGAAGTAGAGTTGTCGAGAGTTTGCACCTACATGGGGTGGTCGAGAGATTCCTTCAACAACTTAATTTGCCTCGATAGGCTCCCCTTTAAGAAGGAAAGCGCAGGCGAGATTTTGTACTTCTCGGCATTTGCCATGGTGGGGCTCATCCCGCCGTTCTCAAGCTTCTTGCTAATGTTGCTGGACTTCTACGGCCCGTAGCTTCACCACCTCGGCCCCCACTCTTTCTTGCTAGTGGCGACATTCGTCCACTTTTGCGAGATGTGGGTGGGTGTGCCGCCCTGCATCAAGCCCTTCCGGACCTTCTTCAAGGTCCACACAACCAGAAAAGGGAATGAGCTTCTTGGCTTCTACTACTTCATGAAGTGCAAGAACTCGCCCTTCAAGTATTTGAACATGTTCCCTTCCAGGAAGTAGGATGGCTGGAAAAAGGATTGGGTGGTCATCAGGATGGATCGCCATGACATGCTAGAGCTGCCTGACAACCTCCCCTCCGTTTACATCGACACATGGGAGGTGGTCCTGAAGCTATCGGAGGAGTATAACCCAATCTTGTCAAGGATCCAGGAGCGGTGGAAGGGGGAGTGACTCCCCTAATGGTGATCGCAAACTTTCTGACCAACCGTTGGGCTCCGCTGAAGACGATGGAATGGCCATCATGGGCATTCAGTGGAGAAATGGATCCATATAGGATTACTGTTGGCATCGGGTCAAATTTGGATGAAAAGGCTTTGAAGCTTCATCTCCAAAAGTTGCACCACGGAGCCATCAATCCTGACAATTTGACACCTTCCACGGAGTTTCTACCCCTGAACATTGTTCCGGAGTTCATGAGAGAGCTGCGGAGGAAGATGCCAATGCTTGATGACTTTGGCCTTGTGGGGAGGCATAGGAGCACCCCTCCAGCAGGGATCGTGATTTTCGGAGCTCCTTGTCCTCATGAGGACTTTGGACCTACGCCAGTCAGCGGCAAAGGCAAAGGTCCCATAGCTCCATCTTCTGTAACACCCAGTTCCAAATATGAACCAAGTGAATGCATATGTGTGCCCAGGACATTCAACACACATACACGAGTACAATAACTTGTTGTACTTAGCATACAATTGATGCTCCCTCAATTTCTACAATGTAAGCCTCAAATGTTCCTCATGTTCCTTCTCGTCCTTCGAGTAGATCATAATGTCATCAATAAACACCACAACGAACTTATCCAAGTACTCCATGAAGACCTTATTCATAAGGTACATAAAATAGGTAGGTGCATTGATCAATCCAAAGGACGTCACAGTGTACTCATATGATCCATACGGTGTCCGAAAAGTCGTCTTGGGTATGTCCGACTGTCTAATCTTCATTTGAAAGTATCCCGACTCAAATCAATCTTATAGAAAACACAAGCACCCTTCATCTCATCAAACAAATCCTCTATGTGTAGCAAGGTGTACTTGTTCTTGATTGTTACCTCGTTCAGAGCTCGGTAATCCACACACATCCTTTGCGATCCATCCTTCTTGTCTACAATAGAACGGGCGCTCCCGAAGGTGAAGAACTAAGGCGAATATAACCTTTCTCTAGTTTCTCTTGAATTTGCTTCTTGAGCTCCGCTAATTCCTTAGGAGGCATCCTATATGGCCTCTTAGCTATAGGTGCAGTTCCAGGTATTAAATCAATAACAAAATGTCTCGGTCAGGTGGCATATCTGGCAACTTGTCCGAAAACACATCCAAAAATTCACACACCACTAGAATTTCCTCAATTGCGGCACCGTCCATGTGATCCAGCTCCAATTGCTTCGGTGCGTGTTGAGATGCTTTAAATTCTACAGTGATCCCTTCCTCATTGGTCAACTTCACCGTCTTCGTGGCACACTCAATAACTCCATTGTGCTTCCTCAACTAGTTCATACCAAGTATAGTGTCCAATCCTTAGGAATCCAAGACAATGATGTAGGCGGAGAAGTCTACCCCCCTTATTCTAAGGCTTACTTTTGGACATAATATATTTGTCCTCATCTCTCCTCTAGGAGACTTAACCAATAGAGTAAACTTCATATGTGTGATAGGCAAACTATACTTGGCAACATATTTCGATGCAATGAATGAATGCTGTCGGTACCCTGCGTACCAGATACCCTTTGGGACTGCAAAGAGCTCAAAGGAACTTCACTTGTCTGAGTTGAAGACCTCTGAAGGCCCCATGTGACATACGGAACCGGACCTACCTCTCCTCTATGGTTAGTCCCAGTGCCGCCATGTGTATCGTTAAACCGGAGCTACATCCCACGCATGGGAAAACTCTGGACTAGATACCTGTGTGGCACCCCCGGACCTAACCCCCGGCAGAGGGAAGCTCCAGTATCGACACGTATACAACAGCACTGGACCTACTCGTCCAAGACAGTAAGCTCCAGAGCTGCCACGTGTCCAACCGCAGGACCTTCAAGTTCAAAAGGCAGGACGGTGGACCTCCAATGGCTCGGACCTTCAAGGAACAATTAAAGCTTCAAGACCCAATCAAGTGCCATTAATGCTATCTTAATGGCACATGACCAGATGGCCCTTAATACTAGTAACGCCACTATCAAGGCGCGTTACCATGATATTAAGGGTAATTAAGCATATTAATTGTGTATTAAGCATCAGTAACCGCCAGGGCCACATGTCGGGCCAGGCTAACGATGTAACGGCCAGTCCTTGCACTATAAAAGGACTGGCTGAGCGATACACAGGGGAGAGGCTTCTAGACACATCCATACACTGAGAAGAGTCACTCTAGTCTTTCACACTCAAGCGCTCAGACGCTCAATATAACAACAACACACACCCGTGGAGTAGGGTATTATGCTCAGGCGGCCCGAACCACGTAAATCCTCTTGTCAACTTGCCATCTTGTTCTGAATCTCTGCGCGCCCACAGCCGAATTACAAACTCCGCGGGCTGCTAACGGTAGTACCGGGAGAATTGCCGGATTCACACTCCGACAGTTGGCGCGCTAGGTAGGGAGACCCGAGATTCAAAGATGGTGAATTCTGCTGCTGGATCGTCCAACGGCAACCCTGCTGCGCAACCTGCTGGAGGCAATCCCTCCAACATGTAGCAGCCAGCAGGTGTTGTAGCTCCAGCAGGAGTCATGCCACCACCGCCACTGTCCGCACCGGCGAATCAAGCTGGACAGCAAGATGGGGTGTCTGCGTCAGTCACTGCATCGGCAAACAACAACCCTGAACACGTGCTCCATGTTGCGCGTGCTCTTCTCCAACATCCACCGCCTCCAGGAGCATCCCAGGGTGCAATGGAGCAGTGGAGAGCTGATGTGAAACATTTGGTTGCAGCAGCAGCCGATCGCATCAGCAACCAAAGTCCTCCCCCCTTGGGGCGGGCCCCATCGCAACATCAGACAGTGTCGTGTAGACTTGGTCCGCACGCTTCACAACACAGGAGGCATGCTGTGTCTCAGCAGGCGACGTCGTTGCCTTCTGGGGTGCGACGTACCCACACGATAACAAGGCTTTCGACTCATGACCTCCGGGCTGAGCTCGATCGTCGTTATTGACAACAGGACAGCCGCGTCCACATCGAGCGTGCTCGCGAAAGGCGAGAGGCTCGTGACAGCCCTGCCCCTGAAGGAGTAGGAGGAGGCTGTTCTGCCTTGGACATCCATCTACGCATGGTCAGGTGGCCGCAGAAGTTTCAGCCTCACCTGCTGGAGAAATTTGACAGGACTGTCAATCCCGCTGAATTTCTCCAAATCTACTCCACCACTATCCTGGCGGCTGGAGGCAATGAGGCCGTGATGGACTATTATTTCCCTGTGGCTTTAACTGGGACCGCTAGGTCTTGGTTCATGAGCCTTCCGCCCGACTCCATCAACAGTTGGGCGGAGCTGTGCCAACAGTTCACCGCCAACTTCAGGAGCTCATATACCCGACCAGGCACGGAACTGGACCTTTTTGCTGTCAAGCAGAAGGGGGGAGAGTCCCTGCGATCTTTCATCCAGAGGTTCTCCCAGGTATGAAACACCATTCCTTCTATCTCAAGCACCTCTGTTATTGTGGCATTCAGACAGGGTGTGCGAGACAAGAAGATGCTGGAGAAGCTGGCGACCAAGGAAGTCACCAGCGTCACGGAACTCTTTAGCTTGGCAGACAAGTGTGCCAAAGCTGCAGAGGGCCATGAAATGCACTCCCAACCACCTCCGGAGGACAACAAAAAGTCCTACAAGAGTGAAGCCGCTACCTCTGGGAGTGGCAAGAAGAAGAAATAGTCCAACGACAAGAAGAAGCCGTCGGCCGGCACACCTGCTGCTGCAGCTACTGCAGCTCCAAGTGGCCGGGGGCCACGCCCCGAGAAACGACCTTGGTCATTGTCTGAAGATGGTGGCAGCTCCAAGATGTGGTGTCCCATACACAAGACGAACAGCCACAACCTAGAAGGTTGCCGAGAGGTCCAAAACCTCGCTGACCGCTACAACAAGCGTCGAGAAGAAGTTTCAGGTGAAGAGGAGTTAGGCTTTCAGGACCCTAAAAAGGTATTGAAGGTTGTTTACACCTCCGTCGACGACGACTCTGACGTCTCTGACAACGAGCGTCGGAAGACCATGAACACAATCTTTGGTGGTTCGTGGGACATCACCTCCCGCCGTATCCTCAAGACCATGCGGCGGGACATGGCCTCTGTAGCTCCCACCGCCAGGGCGGAGCCTCATCGGAAGTGGATGGATACGGCCATCACCTTTGATGCTTCGGACTGCCCGCGGAACATGATTGGAGCTGGCCAACTCCCGTTGATGGTATCTCCGACCATCAATAACATCCAGCTCCACCATGTATGGTGGACGGAAGTTCGGGGCTGAACCTCATAAGCTTTGAGGCCTTCGTCAAGCTTCAGCTCTGACCTTCAGATCTTCGCCCCTCCAAACCTTTCTTCGGAGTAGGTCCGGGGGGCCATAACTCCACTCGGTGCCATTACTCTCCCATTGACCCTCGGGACTCGGTAGAATTACAGGACCGAGAAGTTGATCTTCGACGTGGCACAGATCAACTTACCATTCAACACCATCCTGGGCAGGCCAGCCTTGTACAAATTTATGGCTGCTGCTCATTATGGCTACTTGGTGATGAAAATGCCAACACCCTCAGGCGTTCTTCGGATCCGCGGAGATCGCACCGTCGGAGTTACTGCTCTGGAAGAACTCCATGTGCTTGCTATAGCGCAGGAGGAAGAATCTGGAAAAGAGCAAGCTCCGAAACCTCCGAGCATTCGTCATCGAGGCTCAACCTCCGCACCTCGTGTGCAACCAAGCAGCGACACCGACATTCCCATCAAAGTCGTCCAAATTGGTTCTGTTGCCGCTCAGACCACCCGTATATCGGGAGGTCTGAATGACAAATAGGAACTTGCGCTCATCACTTTCCTCCGGGCTAGTGTCGATGTGTTTGCCTGGCAACCATCACAAATGCTTGGGATCCCTAGGGAAGTGAATGAGCACAATCTGAAGATTTATCCCGATGCTCGGCTTATACATCAGAATTCTCGGAAGCAATCAGTAGAGCGACAAAACTTCATAAGTCAAGAAGTGAAGAAGTTGCTCGAAGCTGGATTCATCTGATAAGTCTTCCACCCAAAATGGTTGGCAAACCCAGTCGTTGTACCCAAGGCCGGCGGGAAGCTTCGGATGTGTATCGACTACACTACACTGAATAAGGAATGTCCTAAGGATCCATTTCCACTACCTAGAATAGATCAGATAGTGGATTCCACCTCCAGGTGTGAATTACTATGTTTCCTAGACGCATATTCTGCATATCATCAAATCAGAATGTCTAGGGAAGATGAAGAGCATACTTCCTTCATCACAGTAGATGGATTATATTGTTACACTGCCATGCCATTCGGTCTCAAAAATGCTGCTTCAATGTTTGTACGAGCTATGTACAAAACTTTTGGAGAGCTCATCAGAGATGTACTGGAAGTGTACGTCGATGACATCGTCGTCAAGATCAAGAACAAGGAGTCATTCCTTGACACCTTGCAAGCTGTCTTCGACAAGTTGCGAATCACACGCACGAAGCTGAACCCGGACAAATGTGTCTTCGGGGTTAGCTCCAGAAAGATTCTTGGATTCTTGGTGAACCACCGAGGAATAGAGGCGAATTCGGCAAAGATTAAAGCTATTGAAGAGATGCGACCACCAGCTCGCATAAAAAATGTCCAGAAGCTCACTGGATGTCTAGCTGCCCTTAGCCGGTTCATCTCAAGACTGGCGGAACGGGCGCTACCCTTCTTCAAATTATTGAGGAATTCCAGACCATTTCAATGGTCTGAAGAAGCAGAAAAGGCTTTCCAAGAGCTAAACACAGCTCCTCACCACTCTACCAACTTTGGTAGCTCCTAATCCTGGTGAGCCACTTCTGCTTTCCATTTCGACAACTGACGAAGTTGTCAGCATGGTCCTGGTTGCGGAAAGACCAGAACCATCTCCAGTTCAGGGAGTCAGACCCCTCCGGGAGGGTCCGGAGCTACCTGAAGGCGAGTCTGGGTACCAGCCCCCAGACCAGGATCCTCAAGGCGAAACGCTAGAGGATCGACCTCCTTCAAATGAAGGAGTCGCAGTTGCTGAACAAGAAGATATGGACCCCTCCGAGAAGGTCCGGATCACTTTAGAAGAAGCTCCGGGTTCTTCAAGCAAGAACCTGGAGGTCCCCGAAGAAGGTTCGGACCCCTCTGGGAGGGTCCGGGTTGATGAGGAGGAAGCTCTGGGCCCCTCCGGGAGGGTCTGGACAGTCCAACGCCCAATGTACTTCATCAGTGAAGTACTCCATGACGTCCAAGACTCGGTACCTGGAGGTGCATAAGCTGCTCTACACAGTCCTTATTGCCTCTAGGAAGCTTCGACACTACTTCCAAGCTCACAAGATTTTAGTGGTAACCTCTTATCCACTACGTGCAATCTTACATAACCCCAACTCTATTGGGAACATTGCAAAGTGGGCAGCAGAATTGGCCGAGTTCAATCTTGAATTCGTCCCAAGAAAAGTGATCAAGAGTCAAGCATTGGCAGACTTCGTGGCAGAATGGACCCCCTCTCCATCAAATCCTGGGGGCCCTAGTGAGCAGAAGCCGAAACTCAAGGTTTCGGTCTTCACCGAGCCTCACTGGACTCTCTACTTCGACAGCTCCATGCAGAAGCAGGGGGCTAGAGCTAGAGTCTTTCTCCTCGCTCCGACCGGGGAGAAGGTCAAATACATGGTTCACCTTGACTTCAACGCGACCAACAACATGGCAAAGTATGAAACATTAATCTATGGGCTCAAGGTGGCACAATCGTATGGTGTCAAGCAGCTGTTGGTAAAGGGTGACTCGCAGCTCATAATAAAACAAGTCAAAGGTGAATACTGCTGCAACAACTCTCAACTAGCTGCATACCTACTTGAAGTCCAGAAGCTTCAGAAGGACTTCGACGTCTTGGATCTTTGCCATGTCCAGCGTCTTAACAACGCTGAAGCTGATGAACTCTCGACGAAAGCTTCAACCGGGGCTTCGGCTCCCGACGGAACCTTCGTCCGGAGATTGTCAAGACCAACAGCTCAGCCTGCCGAACTGAGTGAAGGGGGCAAGACCGGCACCTCGAAGCTGGCGGTCCCGATGGCTCTGTTACCATGGCGTTCATCAAGGGTTGTAGGTGCTGCAGGAAGCTCCGAACAACCCAGCACGCAAGACTCAAATGCTCAAGTTAGCTCAGATGCATGGATCTCGGAGATCCGGAGCTACTTGAAAGACGATTTCCTTCCTGAAGACAATGTATTTGCTGACCAGATAGTCATATTGGCTAAAAGATACACACTGGTAGAAGGGGATCTCTACCGGTGTGGTGCCAACGACGTCCTAAAGCGGTGCATTACAAGAGAAGAAGGCTGCGAGCTCCTCGCAGAAATCCATGGAGGTGAGTGTGGGAGCCACGCGTCTTCCCGCACGTTGGTCGGTAAAGCCTTCCGACATGGTTTTTACTGGCCTACAACACTTCAAGATGCAATCGAGCTAGCGAAGAAATGTGAAGCATGCTAGTTTCATGCGAAGCAAATTCATACACCAGCTCAACCTCTACAAATGATACCTCCTACATGGCCATTCGCTGTGTGGGGGGTGGATATCTTGGGACCTTTCCCAAGAGCCGTCGGAGGTTACAAGTTCCTATACATTGCCATAGACAAGTTCACCAAGTGGTCAGAAGCAACTCCAGTTGTGACAATAAACAAGCAATCGGCTATCAATTTCTTGCAGTCCATCGTATGCAGATTTGGAGTCCCAAACAAGATTATAACTGACAACGGGACCCAATTCACAAGCTCTGCATTCCAAAGATATTGCAAAGACCTCAGCATTCAAGTTAGCTACGCCTCCGTAGCTCACCCGGCAAGCAATGGCCAAGCTGAGAGAGAAAATGCAGAAATCCTAAAAGGACTCAAGACGCGCACATATGAGCGCCTGAAAAAACATGGAGCCAATTGAATTGAAGAGCTTCTGCCCACACTGTGAGCCAATAGGACAACTCCAAATCGATCAACTGGAGAGACACCCTTCTTCTTGGTGTACGGAGCTGAAGCAGTCCTTCCTCCGGAAATCACCTTGGGGTCGCTCCGGGTCCGGACCTTCGACAATGCCATGCAGGACCAGCTCTGGCGTGAAGACCTTGACCTCATTGAAGAGGGAAGGTGCCGAGCAGCTGTTCGAAATGCACGATATCGCCAAGCACTCCAGCGCTATCACCAAAGGCATGTGCATAATCGACAGCTCAAGGAAGGTGATCTGGTGCTACAGAGAATACAAACTCGAGAAGGGTTAAACAAACTTTCCCCCAGCTGGGAAAGGACCCTTCCGAGTGATCAAAGTATCCCGTCTCGGATGCGTTCGCTTGGCAACCGAGGATGGGACATCGCTCCCTAATCTTTGGAACATTGAGCACCTCTGTAAGTTCTACGCTTAATATCACGGAGGTGAGTCTGTACTTACATGTGATGTAGGGTATAGCGTCATTGTACAGAGTCGGGTAGCCCCTCCGGGGGAACAGCCGGACCTTTCCCGGAAGGTCCGCAAAGTTCAAGCAACACTTGTCACAGTCTCAGAACTAAAAGTGTAGCTAGCTACCTTGGGTCAAACGAGAAATGTAACACTCTTAGCCTGGTTCCGTATCCTAAGAGTGTACTTGTTTCCCCTGTACCCCGGACCTATAATGAAAGACATCATTATGTGAAAACAGACTCCACGTGCATTTTTTTACAGGCTCAATATTTTTTATTTTTCTCTTTCTTGTCTATAACAAAGTTGTGCAATTCTCAAGAAACTTTAGCTCGAGCAATTCATGTATAATTCAAGTTGTATTGTTAATTCTTCCGGGTCTAAACATTGTTGAATGGCCTACTCGTCTGAATGCCGCCAAGCCAATTGTCCGGAGTGTGCTATCGACTTAGCCTGGTCCTGCACCCTAAGTACACCACTCTACTTACACCCCGACAGGTCGAAGTAAGGCGAGTCCAGAAACGATCGGACCTGGAGAAAACAAGCCGATGCACTTGATTGTATATAGAATTGCGTTCGACCTAAAAGTTTCTTTCGGGAATAATAAGCCACAAACGAGTTATAGATGAGAAATGGATTTTACTTTTTTTCTTGACTTCAGTGTGCAGGAAAAATAAAGATCTCATGATGATGGTGGATGAAGCCGGAGCTATCAAAGCTCTGACACCTCTTAAGGTTATCTACTGTTGATGTTTCAAACATTGATAGTAGGCGTCGCTGGAGCTACCAAGTTCTGGCAAATCCAAGGGGGCCAACCATCAACGTGAAGAAAAGATGATAGAAGGACACTCTAATGGGGTCTGCTATCGACGCTCTACGTGTTGACAGTGGACGCTGCCGGAGCTACTAAGCTCCGACAACCCCAGAGGACCAGCTATCGACGTTCTACGCGTTGATAAAGGTCGCTGCCGGAGCTACTATCGACGACTTCGGACCTACAAACAACAAGTTTGAAGCACGCAAGTCTTAAACAAAATGCTACATCCTCCTTGTACATATTCACAATCAAATTGTGTACATCTACCAGGGGGCCAAGTGGAACAAAGGTGTTGAAGACAAAAAATGAAATTCATAAAATTCTTGGTTTCATTAATCTGGAGACAAGAGATTACAAAATTGAGGAAAGGAAGAGAAGATACAAGCGGGAGATACAAGGAGAAAGTCCTAAATCCTATGGAAGAACGAGGCGACCTTCTGGGCAACCTCTGAAACGCTAGCCTTGGCGGCATCTCCCTCCCCGTCGATGGGACCTTCAAGCATCGGGTCTAGTGGGAAGTCGGGATCCCGACTTGTGTAGCACATCAGCATGTACTATGCGACGTTCTTTGCCAGGGATAGTTCTTTGGTTTCCAACTGGTCCACTATGACATCGCCCATCTTGGTGAGCTTGTTGCCCGCCAAGCTCAACGCCTGCAACGCCTGGTCCAGCTCCGGCTCTGTGTCGTCCGGACGCACGAGACTGAAGCCCAGCAGTGTCAGCACATCATTGGTTTTGCCCAAGAAGTCCCATACTTGTTGGGACTCTGCAGCCCTTGAGCCTCACACCTCTTCCAAGGACCTCTTGGTCACCGCAAGCTCCTAATCCTCCCGGGCAAGGCGCTCTACCTCTTTGGCGTTCTGCTGAATCTTTTCAGCAACTTGCCTTTCGAGTTTACCAAGCTCCTCTTCTCAGATATGGATCTTGTTCCTCCGGTCGACAACGTCTCTCTACCGGCCCCACACTTTCTTCTCCCTGGCAGCAATTTTATTCAGCCTCTTAGTGAGGTCCTATCCCCGCTGTCAGGCATTCTTCTCCTCTTTCTCGCAGAGCTCCTCCAACTTCTTGGTGCGCTTTGCGAGGCTCTTGTCACCCAGAGTCAGCCTCTGAGTAAGCTCCTCCTCCCTCTTCACGAGGTCATCCCGCAGCTCCAGGAGTTTTTGCTCTTCATCTTCGAGCTTTTTCTCCCGCTCCTGAAGAGCCTCCCGGCGCTTGACAAGGCTGTCGTGGCTGGCGCTAAGCTTCTCTTGGCGATCGTTCGCTGCTTCATTAGCAGCCACGGCCTGTCCGTGGATGGCCCGGGACTGGTTGTCGAGGGATCGCACCATGCTTTCCCTCTCATCCAGCAGCTGACCCCAGTACTCCAACCGGGCCTTCTCCCTTTTCACCCACTCCTTGTCGTCGGCCAACCTCATCTGTGCTAGCTTGGTCTCGAATTGGAGCCGGTTGTGCCACCTCCTAAGGGTTTAGCGCTCCTCCTCGAGGGTCTTGCTGTCGTGGTAAAAGGCCAGCTGAACCTAACAAAGGCTGGAGCAGGCGTTGTCGATGGACAATGATAGGATCTTGGTGCCCGATCTTTCGATGAGAATAGGAGGGTTCAATTTGTGGAGGAGAAGACGTTGGCGATCCGACTACACCGTCCCCAAGACGATGCGCCTTAGCGATCGGTACACCAACTCCGAAGTTGTATTGATCTTGCTGGCGCACAATCAACCTGACCACGAGGGCCTTTGTTCCTGCAAGCAACCGAAGAACACACAAGAACAAGAAGAACAAGCACTTATCTATTGAATCAATCTAAAGTGGGGTTCTGGATACAAGTAGATGGGCGATCTAGTCGACACGCGCGTGTACAATGAAGCAGAAGAAGCTAACTTACGAATAAACAAAACCCACCAGCTAATGAGGGCGGATGGTACTATTTATCACCTCCCTAGGGTCGTGAAAAACCCTAATAACGTGTCCCTAATGGACTCCAAACGATACATGGGCCATGGGCCCAATTTTGGTGATGCAGCACCATGGACAGAAAAAGGTCTTGGTATTAAAATAACTATTGCGGCTGACTCCGAATAGATATGGACATGAGGGCAGATCCGTTTGAAAGTAGACTTGATAATCTTTCCATGAAGTACTTGAACGCCCAGATCGGAGTCCATATGAAATCGTGATGGCCGTCACAAGTTGGTGCTGTTCTGCTGTCCAAATCCCGTCCGCGCGAATTCCCTTCCCATTGGCTCCTCTCCATTGTTCCTAAGCAAAACAAGAAAGCACGTAATTCCACGGTCTAGATAAGATGGACATAAGGCCAAGAACGAGTTCACCTCATAGTTTAGTTGACGTGCACGAGCGCGAGTGATCGGACCAGAAACCGGTAGCTGAGTTGGTGTGGATGTATCGAGGGTGTTGATGTCCTCATCATCCTCCCCTTCTTGCATTTGAGTCGTCCGCGACTCAAGCTCATCTTCTTCTCCAAAATATGGCTTCAAATCTGCAATGTTAAATGTGGGACTAATCCCAAAATTCGCAGGCAACTCGAGTTTATATGCATTATCATTAATCCTTTCTAACACTTTGAATGGACCATCAGCTCGAGGTAACAATTTAGACTTTCTCAAATCAGAAAACCTATCCTTTCGCAAATGTAACCAAACTAAATCACCAGGTTCAAAAGTGATAGTTTTCTTTCCCCTACTACCAGCAAGTTTATACTTGGCATTCATGCACTCTATATTCTTCTTACTGGTTTCATGCAATTTTAAGATCAATTCAGCACGATGTTTAGCATCAAAATTCACTCATTCCATTGAAGGAAGAGGTAATAAATCAATAGGAGCACAGGTTACAAATCCATAAACAATCTCAAAAGGACATTTCATAGTACTAGAATGTAGGGAACGATTATAAGCAAACTCAACATGAGGCAAACACTCTTCCCACATTTTTATATTCTTTTTCAAAACAGCCCTAAGCATGGTAGATAAACTTCTATTCACAACCTCAGTTTGACCATCAGTTTGGGGATGACAAGTAGTTGAAAATAAAAGCTTAGTCCCCAATTTTGCCCATAACGTTCTCCAAAAATGGCTAAGAAACTTAGCATCACGATCTGAAACTATTGTGTTTGGCACACTATGCAATCTAACAATATCTCGGAAAAACAAATCAGCAACATGTGTAGCATCATCACTTTTACGACAAGGTATGAAGTGTGCCATTTTAGAAAATCTACCCACAACAACAAAGATGCTATCCCTCCCCTTCTTTGTTCTAGGCAGTCCTAAAACAAAATCCATAGAAATATCCTCCCAAGGCATGCTAGGAACGGGAAGAGGCATGTACAAACCATGTGGATTAAGTCGTGACTTAGCTTTTTGACATGTCGTGCAGCGAGCAACAAAGTGCTCCACGTCTCGCCTCATCCTTGGCCAAAAGAAATGACCAGCAAGTATGTCCTCCGTCTTTTTCACTCCAAAGTGCCACATCAGCCCGCCTCCATGCGCTTCCTGTAACAATAACAAACGAACGGAGCTAGCTGGAATGCATAACTTGTTAGCTCTAAACACATAGCCATCATTGAGGACAAATTTATTCAATGTTTTTCCGTCTTTACATTTCAGCAATACATCTTTGAAATCAGCATCATGTTCATATTGATCTTTAATCGTTTCTAATCCAAAAATTTTAAAGTCAAGTTGAGATAGAAGATTATAACATCTAGATAAAGCATCAGCAATAACATCATCCTTTCCCTTTTTGTGTTTAATGACATAAGGAAAAGACTCAATAAATTCCATCCACTTAGCATGCCTACGGTTTAGTTTCCCTTGACTCCTAATATGCTTTAGTGATTCATGATCAGAATGGATAACAAATTCTTTGGGCCACAAATAATGCTGCCATGTTTCTAAAGTTCGTACAAGAGCATATAATTCCTTATCATAGGTAGAATAATTTAGAACAGGCCCACTCATTTTCTCACTAAAATATGCAACAGGTTTTCCTTCTTGTAACAAAACACCACCCAATCCAATCCCACTAGCATCACATTCAAGCTCAAAAATCTTAGAAAAATCAGGAAGTTGGAGAAGAGGTGCATGCGTCAACTTATCTTTCAGTATGGTAAAGGCGTTATCTTGTGTGGTGCCCCAAGAAAAAGGCACCCCCTTCTTCGTAAGGTCATTAAATGGAGCAGCAATGGTGCTGAAATCCTTCACAAAGCGACGATAGAACCCAGCCAGCCCTAGAAAGCTCCGCACCTGTGTGATGGTCTTTGGTACAGGCCACCCCTGAATAGCCTCTACCTTGGCTTGATCAACTTCAATTCCCTGTGGAGTAACAACATAGCCAAGGAAAGAGACTCGATTTGTTCAAAAGGTGCACTTCTCAAGATTACCAAATAATCGTGCCTCAGCAAAACATTAAAAACAGCACGTAATTGATCAAGATGTTCATCCATGGATTTGCTATAAATCAATATATCATCAAAATACACAACAACAAATTTTCCAATGAATGCACGCAAAACCTCGTTCATTAATCTCATGAAGGTGCTAGGTGCATTAGTTAACCCAAAAGGCATGACTAACCACTCATATAAACCGAACTTAGTTTTGAAAGCAGTTTTCCATTCATCTCCTAGTTTCATGCGAATTTGGTGATAACCACTACGCAAATCAACTTTTAAGAACACAACAGCATCACTCAATTCATCAAGCATATCATCTAAGCGTGGAATAGGATGACGATATCGAATGGTTATATTGTTGATTGCTCTACAATCCACACACATACGCCATGATCCATCTTTTTTAGGTACTAGAATAACTGGAACAGCACAAGGACTAAGAGACTCACGTACATAACCTTTGTCAAGTAGTTCTTGTACTTGGCGCTGAATCTCCTTTGTTTTTTCTGGATTTGTCCTGTATGTGCACGGTTGGGCAATGAAGCACCGGAATGAGGTCAATCTGGTGCTCAATCCCTCGAAGTGGTGGTAGTCCTGGTGGTATTTCACTTGGAAACACATCAGAATATTCCTGCAAAATGTTAGCAATAGCAGGATGCAAAGAATGTTGCACATCGTAAAGGGAAATCAAAGCATCTTTGCATACCAAAGCATAGGCAACAGAGGTGGAAGCAATCAGTTCATTAATATCAGATTTCGTAGCAAACAAGCATTTTCCCTTCAGAGATATCTCATTTTTCTTATCAAACACAGATTTGACATTGTTATTGTTCTCAATGTTAGCATGGTCCTGATATTTATTCCTAGCTCTATCAACATCATCTTGCACAATAGCTTCAGGAGACATAGGATGCAACACAATTTTTTTATCGTGGTAAAGAAAAGAATACTGATTTGATCTACCATGATGCATAGAATCTCTATCAAATTGCCAAGGTCTTCCTAGTAGAATATTACAAGCTTGCATAGGCACAACATCACATTCAACGACATCCTTATATGATCCAATAGTAAAATTGATTCGCACAAGTCTAGTTACCTTTGCCTTACCGCTGTTGTTTAACCATTGAATGTAATAGGGATGTGGGTGCGGTTTGGTGCTTAGTGCCAGCTTGGTCACCATGTCACTGCTGGCCAAGTTGTTGCAGCTACCTCCATCAATGATCATGCGGCAAGATCACTCTTTGACGACACACTTTGTTTGGAATAATGTGTGCCTTTGATTTTGTTCCGCTTTCTCCATTTGTGCACTAAGCACACGCTGCACAATGAGACTATCATAGCGCGCTGCATCTTCTGCACCAATATGCTCTTCTTGATGTTCATCGGTACCTGCATAGTCATCTGCAAGCAAAACACATGTATCGTCATCAAAATCGCTAGCAGATGAGTACTCACCGTCATCTTTAACAATTAGAACACGTTTGCTTGGGCAGTCACTCTGCACATGGCCAAAACCCTTGCACTTGTGACATTGAACGTCTCTAGATCGTCCGGTAGATGCTACGGAAGAAGCACTCTCGGTGGGCTTTTGGGTGGTCTTTACTGCTGAGCTAGTGGAAGAAGCACGTGGCTTGTTGCCGGAAGAAGAAGGTGCTGCTCGACTTGGTGAAGAAGATGGCGGGGAAGCACGCCCAGCCGAAGGAGTAGTCGTGTGTGGTTGCCATGAGCTAGTCTTTCCTGCAGAAATATTAGTTCTAGAGCTAGCTCGTCGTCCCTGCACTTCCCTTTCAGCTTTACAAGCAAGATGAAACAAACGGGTAACATTATTGTAATCTTTATAAGCAAGTATGTCCTGAATTTCACGGTTTAAACCACCCAAAAATCTAGCCATAGCTGGTTCCTCATCCTCGTCTAAATTACAACGCAACATACCCATTTGTAATTCCTGAAAATACTCTTCTACACTTTTAGCTCCCTGTCTCAATTGTTGTAACTTATTTAGCAGATCACGTGCATAGTAAGAAGGAACAAATCTAGCCCGCATGAGCCGTTTCAAAGCATCCCAAGTTTGTGGTATGTTATTAGGATTTTTCTTGCCATGTTCTATCCACCAAACAGAAGAAAAATCAGTAAACTCACTAGTGGCTGCTCTAACTCTTGCGTTTTCAGGAAACTCATGACATGCAAATTTTTTATCAACAGAAACCTCCCAAGTAATATATGCATCAGGGTCATATTTACCATCAAAATGAGGTATCTTAAATTTGATCTTGTTAAATGTATCTTCATGATTGCGTACCTCATGCCGACGATGTCCACCTATGCCTTGACGGTTGCGTTGTAGCCGGCGCCATAGCCTAGCTTCCTCATCTTCTCCAATCTCCATATCTGCAGAATAGTCATCTTCAATGTCACGTACAATAATAGGAGCATTGCTCACCTGTCCATCTGTGGTGCGTCCACGATCCCTCTCCTCAAGGCGCTGCAGGATGGCTCCAATAGAGGTGTTCAATGTTTGAATGGAAATCTCCAACGTGCTGATTTTGGTGTTGGTGTCGATCTGCATATTTTCCAATTGACCAAGGCGGTCACTGGTTACACGAAAATCCTCATCAAGCGCTTCTGTGTGTAGCCGCACTTGGCGTTCGAAGTGTTGTATAATTCCTCGTGTGCGAGGTGAATGCACGTCTTCATTTGTATTTGCTCCTCCTGCCATGGTTAGTAGAAAAAAAACAATCCAATATGAAAGGGGTAACGTTATCCCTAGCTACTAAGGTACTGGTGTAGATAACTCGCTCACTCTCAACCTGTTCAATCAAGCTCTTACATGTTCTTACAAAGCTCAGCTAGAAGGTGATGGCAACCAGCAAGTAATGAACAACTTCAAGAGCAGGTGTCAATCTATGGCTTTAGGTGGCTGAACTAGCACAAGGAGCAAACTTTCACCATGTTAATCACAACAAGCTGAATAAATATTCTATAACAGTACTGTGCTGATCTTAGTCTAGACCGTACTAGAGACGCGAGCCGAGACACCAATGTCGTCACCAAAAGCACCCCAAACAACAATCTGATTTTTTTTTTGTTTTTGTTTTTTTTTGTTGGGGTGGTCACCCAAACTCTCTCTAGATGGAATCAGGAGACCCTAGAACAAAATTTGCACATGCGGCTTTTGATCTTGCACTTGCCTTTTTTTTCTCTAATTTTGGTGATGCAGCACCCTGGACAGAAAAAGGTCTTGGTATTAAAATAACTATTGCGGACGACTCCCAATAGATATGGACATGAGGCCAGATCCGTTTGAAAGTAGACTTGATAATCTATCCAGGAAGTACTTGAACGCCCAGATCAGAGTCCGTATGAAATCGTGGTGGCCGTCACAAGTTGGTGCTGTTCTGCTGTCCAAATCCCGTCCGCGCGAATTCCCTTCCCATTGGCTCCTCTCCATTGTTCCTAAGCAAAACAAGAAAGCACGTAGTTCCACGGTCTAGATAAGATGGACATAAGGCCAAGAACGAGTTCACCTCATAGTTTAGTTGACGTGCACGAGCGCGAGTGATCGGACCAGAAACCGGTAGCTGAGTTGGTGTGGATGTATCGAGGGTGTTGATGTCCTCATCAGACAATGATAGGGGGATTGGCTCTGGACCTGCCGGGGTCCTCTCCGCTGACTCCAGCGGGTTCTTCATAACAAAAATCGGGTCCCACTCTACAAGAGCGGTCTCCTGAGCTTCCACGGCACTAGGGCCGCCCTCTGGGATAGCCTCGGTTGCCGTCGAGGAAAGTCTTGCAACGGAAGTTTCCACCTCCGGAGTTGTCTCTGAAGGTCCCGCCGCCAGGTCATCAGCAACTGGTCCCTTAGGCAGAGGACCGACAGCTTCGTCTTGGCACCCTGGCTCGGGCACGGGTACCTCCGGAAGCACCATCTCCGGAGCAGGTCTTGAAGATTCGGCCGGAGCTGAGGCCACTTCCAGCTCTGGTGCTGGTGCCTCCTCTGCTGCCGGTTCAGGCGCCGACGCTTCAACCTCTACCAGTTCGAGGGCCAGCACCTTTGTGACAACTGGCTCAAGCGCCGAAACTTCATCAACCACTGACTCCACTGTCGGGGCTTCAACAACGTCCGGCTCTAGGGCCAGAACTTCAGCTACCTCTGGCTCTGAGGCTGGAGCGTCCGTCATCACAACATCCAAAATCGGAGCTTCAACCTCCAGAGCTGGTGCCGCTGGTACATCTTCATTCCCGTGGTCCGGCGCTACCACGGGAGCTTCAGGGGATGACTCGAGGTCAAGTACCACGTCAGCTGACGCCGGAGCTGCCGCGGCCTCAGCCACCTCTTGGGGCGGCGCTGGAACTGGAGCCGGAGCTTCCGCCTGCACAACATCAGCTGCCGTCGCAAGAACCGGAGCTTCAGCCCCTTTCTTGGCTACCCTGTGGATGAAGGACGATGAAAATCAAAATATGGTTACAACAAAAATAATCAACTGAGGTAAAAAATCAAATTTACCTTGGAAGGCTTTTGCTCCAGCTAGCGCGGAACCTCATCACCAGATGCTCAGGACCGGACCCTGTCGCCACTGGCATAGTAGCTCCGGAAGGCTCCCTGGAGCTTGCTGCCGCCGTCAGCGACGTCTTGGTTGAAGCCCCCCTCGACTGAGAAGGACCCTCGGACCTAGAGCCCTTAGCAAGTCCTGGTACCGGAGTCACATGGCCGGAGCTGGCATCCCGAGGAGATGCCGATGCTGGAGTAGGTGTCGCCATTGAAGACCTCCCTCGCCAGGGAGAAGGAGCTGTCGTGGAAGGAGTAGGTCTGACGGACCTCCCGTCAGAGTGCTTCAACTTCCTCTTGCGGCTCGAGGGCTCAGCCAACTCCTTGCCCTTGCCTATGACTTCAGCTCTTGGCTTCGGGGCGGGAGCAGAGCCACCTTCTGAAGCTCCGGGTATCGCCACCCCGGAGGTTGATCACCTCTCCATCAGGCTCAAGTCATCCAACAGCGGCATCTTCCTCCGGAGCTCTCTGCACTCCTCTGGTATCATATTCAGAGGAAGGAAGGCCGTCGGTGGAGACACGTCGCCAGGGCCGATGTTCCTAGGCTGGAACTTCTTGAGATGGGTCTTCAAGGCTTCACCGTTCAAGTTGGTTCCCAAACCAACCTCAATGCGGTTGGTATCCATCTCACTGTTGAAGGCCCAGGAAGGTCGTCCCCTAGCCCTCAGCAGGGCCCACCTATTCATCAAGAAGTTGCCGAAGACCATCTGGGGGGTCACCCCACCTTCGACACACTCCTGGATTCTGTCCAGAATGGGCCTATACTCCCTCGAGAGCTCCGGCACGTCACTCCAAGTGTCGGTGTCGATGCGGGGGAGGCCTTCAGGTAGTTCCAGCCTCTCGTGTCCCTTGACGGTGATGATCACCCAGTCTTTCTTCCAGTCGTCACACTTACCGGAAGGAAAGGACCTCAAGTACTTGAGAGGGGAGTTTTTCCACTTCACGAAGTAGTAGAAGCTGATGAACTCATCACTCTTCCCGGTGGGGTGGACAGTGAAGAAAGTCCGGAACAACTCCACGCAAGGGGGCACACCCACCCACATCTCGCAAAAGTGGAGGAAAGTCGCCACCAGCAAGATTGAATGGGGGCCAAGATAGTGGAGCTGCAGACCATAGAAATCTAGCAGCATCAGAAAGAAAGTGGAGAAAGGCGGGATCAAACCTGCCATGGTGTACCCAAGGAAGTACACCATATCTCCGACTCACTCCTTTTCTAAGGGAAGCTTGCCGCAACGAATGTCGTTGTTGAAGGAGTCTGGACCCTAGACAACTCCTTCTTGCTCCCAATGCGGCTCTTGGGGAGTCCCAACTTCATCGCAGCACATCCGGGCGAGAGATGAAAAGCAAGCAAAAGTTTGGAGGATTCAAGCGCAAGTTCAAATGAAGGTGTAAAGAATCCCCAAACGGTGCACGCTTTCCTTCTTAAGTAAGCCCCCGCAATGCTTGGATGGAAACCACAGAGGGACCAACGATACAGTTCAAAAACTTCACCCTACCAATGACAAGGGGGCCCGGGGCCACCTTGACGATCAAGTTGAGGTCCTTACCCTAGGCGAACAGTTGTCATCATGAGAGGCGGGAAGCCCGAGGGCAGCAGCCTGACAGGGCGCGCGGAACCGATACGATTTTTATATTGGGAACCGATGACCTTCAATTGTGTGAGATCCACACGCGCAGATCTCACCTGCCGCATCCTGAAGGCGCCACGTGGCGGTGGTTTAACTGCGAACCACCACCTCAACGACACATCCAAAGACCCTTGAAGACACGGTTCAAAAATCGAAGGATGGACCCACCTCCTGCAGAACGACTTTATCCAAAAGGTCTCTCCCAGAGGTGGGCCCAGGGGGCCACTGTCGGTACCCTACGTACCGGATACCCTTTGGGACTGCAAAGAGCTCAAAGGAACTTCACCTGTCTGAGTTGAAGACCTCCAAAGGCCCCACGTGTCATACGGAACCAGACCTGTCTCGCCTCTATGGTTAGTCCCAGTGCTGCCATGTGTATTGTTAAACCGGAGCTACATCCCACGCATGGGAAAGCTCCGGACTAGATACTTGTGTGGCACCCCTGAACCTAACCTCCAGCAGAGGGAAGCTCCGGTACCGACACTTGTACAACAGCACCGGACCTACTCGTCCAAGACAGTAAGCTCCAGAGCTGCCACGTGTCCAACCGCTGGACCTTCAAGTTCAACAGGAAGGACGGTGGACCTCCAACGGCTCGGACCTTTAAGGAACAACTAAAGCTTCAAGACCCGATCAAGTGCCATTAATACTATCTTAATGGCACACGATCAGAGGGCCCTTAATACCAGTAACGCCACTATCAAGGCGCGTTACCATGATATTAAGGGTAATTAAGCACATTAATTGTGTATTAAGCATCAGTAACCGCTAGGGCCACATGTTAGGCCAGGCTAACGATGTAACAGCCAGTCCTTGCACTATAAAAGGACTAACCGAGCGATACACAGGGGATAGGCTTCCAGACACATCCATACGCTGAGACGAGTCGCTCTAGTCTTTCACACTCAAGCGCTCAGACGCTCAATACAACAACAACACACACCCGTGGAGTAGGGTATTACGCTCAGGCGGCCCGAACCACGTAAATCCTCTTGTCAATTTGTCGTCTTGTTCTGAATCTCTGCGCGCCCACAACTAAACTATAAACTCCGCGGGCTTCTAACGGTAGTACCGAGAGAATTGCCAGATTCACACTCTAACAAATGCGATGCTCCAAAATGAAATAACATAGTCGTCGCGTTGGAGTTTGCGAGAAACATACCAATCACCACGTCATCCGCTTGTTGCGCATCCTCCGTAGAGACATGATTCATGTTGCCACAAGCAAAATTCTGCTGTCCATAGTTCCCTTGCGGTTGTCCTCCATTGGGTCTTGGGTTTTGCCTCGACGCATTGCTTCCTTGACCAAGGCCTGACTTAGGACATTGATGTGCAAAGTGTTCAGCTTCTCCACAAGTATATCACTTCTTAACTCCACCAAAATTATTGGGATGAGCTTGGATTTGAACATTTGCACCAGGAAGATTGGCACGAGGTGCATAAGGCATTGGAGGCCTAGGTGCTTGCATAACAGGGCGCTACTGCACAAACTGAGTTGGGCGCGGTGCAAATCCAGGGCGATGAGCAGGCGCAGAAGAGCTGGAATACGGCGCATTGGGTGGTGCAAAGCGAGGGCACACAATACTTCCTTGTTGCTGTCCTTGATATGGCGCCTTCCTCTTGTTGTCTTGCTCCATCTCACGGATATTGTTCTCCACAACAATTGCTTTATCCACAAGCTTCTGGAAGTTGGCATAATCACAATTGAGCAATTGCACTTGGATCTCATTGTTCAAATCTCTCATGAACAAGTATTGCTTCCGGTTGTCCCGACTAACATCTTCACGGGCATACCTTGAGAGTTGAGTGAATTTATTGAGATATTCACCCAAGCTCTATCTTACGTGGTTCGGGCCGCCTGAGCGTAATACCCTACTCCACGGTGGTTTTTCTGTATAGTATTGCTTGGGTCTGAGAGAGCTTGTCCTCGTCGGTGGCTCCTCGATCCTTTTATAGTTCAAGGTCGAGCAGCTTACAAGTGGGGCCCAGAGCCCAACAGGTGGCCCTGGGAGTACCAAATCCACCTTAAGATCTAGGAGTAAATGCTATCCCTGACAACGGCTTCAATGTGCCGCCTGTCCATACCCTACCGCAGGGCTACCTATAGTCCCTCATCATGGTCGGCCGTGTCTTGTCTGTCTTGTCGAGGCCTTCTATTGGTCCGATGTACGCAGCAGTTCGGCTCTCACCAGTCATGACAAGACCGGCCACAGTCCACTTGACTTATGAGTGTGATCTCCCGCCTACCTAGGGAACATGTGCGTCCTTCCTAGCTTCAGCGTACCGAGCACGTCTCCCTTTACTGCTCCTTCCACGGAAAGGCTCAGACTTAGTGCTGCCTGACTCGTGGCAGCTCTGGACCTTCCCCCAGTGGGAGGTCCAGGTCCAGGAGGTTGGGTCCGGAGCTGCCGGGAACATAGCAGCATCGAGCCCTCTCCCCAAGGGAGGAGGTCCAAGGCCGCCGACCTAGCGTGCACGCCGGACCTTCCCTTGGCAAGGTGGTGGACCTGGAGCTGCAGGCCACGTGGCGGCACTGGACCATCTCTCAGCGGGATATGCTACTGCTCCGCTTGCCACGTAGCACCCTGGGCCCATGGCAGGTCTTGCCCCTATGGGCGGTGGGACCCAGTGTGCATCTATCCCTGTACCCTGGGATACCTGGTTCGCTAGGCACCGACAGGCCCCCTCTTGAGCCATTCGGATCCCAGGGTAGTCCCACCAATCATCAACAAACCCAATCCGACTACCCCTTCCCCGAGCATCCTTAATGGTCCAAATAGCACTGGCAAAGCCCTAATTAATCAGCTACACCACACCCATACTTGGCCTTGTGGTGACACTATAGTCCTGGCTTATTCTCGCATGAACTGGTCCTTAGATCTAAAGCAAGCAACCACCATATCATCCAGCCCATCCACATACCAGACTTGCTTAGATCACCCATTACCATATCATATTAACCAGTTCATGTTAACCATAATCTCATTAATGCATAATTAATTGGTACAGTTGTTTCCCATCCCAATAAATTTACCGAAGCGAAAAGGTAAAAAGCCCTTTCCGACTCTCTACCATGAATTCTAGGTGACAAGGGTGGTTTAACAAAGCTAGTAAAGTTCCTACCATAGGATTCCCATCAAATTGACACAAGCATGCAGTTTTGCAAACAAAACATTTATTTAAAAATAGGATCAATATGCTTCAAGGACACTTGCCTTGCTCATGGGCTTGATTAGGATCAAAGACTTCAAACTCTTGGTGTTGGGGATCCTCCGTGGCACTCTCTAGCGCAAATTCGTTTAATCCGCACAATGAACATACAAGACAAGAAACACAATCAAAGAGTGCACAAATATTACTCAATATAACATGATATGCATGATTAATGTAAATGCAAGGCAAACCTAGTTAAAGAGTTGCTTTTAATAATCACAAACTAGTTCTAATAGCTTTTAACAAGTTTATATAGTTTGGAGTTGATTCGATCAAATTTTAGATTTAATTCAACACAAGTTAACCAGGAAGATCGGACTAGTCCACTAGGGACCGGACAAGTCCTTACTGCACAAGATCAGCAAATTAGGGTTTTCTAGATCGACGTGAATTTGGAAATTTGGGGTTGAATTCATGTAAGGAAAAGAGAATAGAAGGTATACCAAGTGTTTAAAACTCCAATGAATCAAGGATCTTGGAGGCAACACTTGGATCTTGACGATCTACGGTTGATGAAGAACTTGATGGTGAATTATTGACGAAGAACGTGAAGTTGATGGAGATCTTGATCCTCTTTCCTTTCCTCCTCTTCTTCTTCTTGCTCTAGATCTCCTTCTCCCTCCTTGGTGGTGGCAATTCACGAGCTAGGGTTTGGGTGAGGTGGAAAAATGGCAAATAGATGTCAGGCCAAGGGGTGGGGTTGTTTATATAGAGGTGGAGGCTAGGATTAGATGGATTTCGAGTTTGAGATGAATAGGGGCCGGTTTGGAATCCCACATGGGCTCTAAAAGAGTTAGGCACGACGTTCCTAGGCCCACTTAACGTAAAACCCAAGAAACAAGTCGTGAAACAAAAGGTCAACTCGGAGTTGCGATTTATCGAACAAGTTTGAAAAGGACCGGACTAGTCTGAAGTTGATCAGAGAAATATCGGACAAGTCCGACTTTAGTCAGAGGGAAAAACGGACAAGTCCGCTGGAACACCAGACTAGTTCGGACAAGTCCAAGGACTTAGCAAATTTTCAAGGATTCTTGGAACACCGGACTAGACCGCACTGGACCGGACAAGTCCGAAAGTGTCCAGAGGGAAAAATAGACTAGTCTGTAGAAAAACAGACAAGTCCGAGCGTGGTCATAAAGAAATCGGGCTAGTCTGCACCAAAATTGGACTAGTCCGCACTTCCAGAATTCTTAAGTGCGGTTTTGTTTCTAATTTGTTTTAAACTTGTTCATTTTTATGTGGATTAATGTTAAACATGTATTAGAATGTATGCAATGCATGAAGGATGAAAATGAGGGTGTTACATCTTCCAAGGAATCGACCTCAAGTCGAGGCAAGGGGAAAGATCTCGTTGTCACCCCGAGCTGCAAGCGGAATCTGGCTAGAAGCGACAGTGCTATGTGAGGGACGCTCTGAGGGAAGTGACCCCTCAGCCTCGGTTGAGATCCATGCTGGTTGTGCCTCCAGCTCCAGCTGATCCTTTGGCAACGGTGTTCTCAGAGGGCACTGGGTCCGGCAAGTCAACTCAGGTCCCGGTGCTAGTAAAGGCTCTGGGTCCGGAGTGAATCCTCCTCCGACGGAGGTACTAGCTGAGGCAACACCGGTGGCTGCCTCAATGCCTGGCACGGAGCCCAGAGCTTCGGCCACATCGATGACGACAGGCTCTAGCTCCAAGCGTCCGAAGAAGAAAATCCGCGCTAACTGGAGTGACAACATCCCTAGGTAAGGGCCAAATCTTTAGCTTATATCTTGATTTTTTTCTGGCTTTGTCTTGAATTCTCTATTCTCCATTTCCAGAGTGTCAAGAACAAGTACTGCAGCTCTGGTGCCTATTGCAGCCCCGGAGACTGCGCCAGCTAAAGCTCCTGCTACTACGGGTCTAAATGCCTTCCGAACCCACCTTGCTGAGACCCACTATAATCGGTAGAGTGGCGTACATAGGGTGATTGACCAGGCTAAGTCGATAGCGCACTCCAGACTTGTCATTGGCTTTAGTTTTCAGGCGAGTAGACTATCTAGCAATACTGAGGTCCGATAGAAGATCACCAATAAGACTTATATATCACATGAATTGACTAAATTTCAAATGGATTGCACAACATTGCATTGACAAGAAGGTAAAAAATGATGAAAATAATGAGCTTGCACAAAATAAATGCACGTAGAGTCTGCTTGCACAAATGTCTTTCATTATAGGTCCGAATAACAGGAGAGACAAAGACACACTTAAAGTACAGGACCAAGTTAAGTATGCTATTCATCTTGTTCTATCCCAGGGAAGGTAAAGACACACCTAAAGTACAAGACAAAGTTAGGTGCGCTTTTGATCTAAGACCCTCCTGACTTTGTTCAGAGACTCTATTATATACATCTTATGCAAATGCAGACTCACCTCCATGCAAGCAAGTGTAGAACTTACGGAGGTGCTCAATGTTCTAGGGATCTGGAAGTGGTATCCCATCCTCTATTGCCAAGCGGAGCATCCGGGACTGGAAAGTTTGATGACTCGAAAGGGACCTTCCCAGCTGGGGAAAAATTTGTTCATCCCTTCTTGAGTAAGTATTCTCCACAACACCAGATCACCTTCCTCCAACTGCCAGTTGCACACGAACCTTTGGTGTATCGCTGGAGTGCCTAACGATAGCGTGCATCTTAGACAACTACTTGGCACCTTGCCTCGTCGGCAAGGTCCAGGTCTTCGTGCCGGAGTTAGCCCTACGTGGCTTCGTCGAAGGTCCGGACTTCAAGAGAACCCATGGTGAACTCTGGAGGATGGACTGCTTCAGCTCCGTACACCAAGAAGATTGGTGTGTGAGGACCGGGGTCCCAACATTTCAGGAATCACATTGGGTGGTGTCGTGCGATGCGGCACCCAACAACACATGTGAAAAGACATAGTAAAGACACAAAGTTTTTATTTCATAATAAGATAGTGTTTAAGAATTTGATGGCTGATTGCTTATTGATATTTACAACTTGAGTTGCTTTCAGATACTTCGTGAACTTGTCGAGGCGACATATAAAAATCGATAACCTCCAACTGCTTTTCGGAAAGGTCCCAAAATGTTCATCACCAACACAGCAAATGGCCACGCGGGAGGAATCATCTACAGTGACTGTGCTGATGTGTGAATTTGTTTCGCGTGGAACTGGCACACTTCACACTTCTTGACCAGCTCGACTGCATCCTGGAGTGCTATAGGCCAATAAAAACTATGCCGAAAGGCCTTACCGACCAGCGTGCGGGATGATGCGTGGTTCCCACACTCGCCTCCATGGATCTCTACGAGGAGCTCGCAACCTTCTTCCCGGGAAATGCACTGCATTAGAATGTCGTTGGCGCCACATCGATAGAGATCCCGTTCTACCAATGTGTATATTCTAGCCAACCTGACAATTCGCTCAGCGGATACAACGTATTCAAGAAGGATATTGTCTTTCAAGTAGTCTCGGACCTTCAAAATCCATGCATCGGGACTAACTTGAGCTTTTGGATTTTGCGCGCTTGGTTGCTCGGAGCTTCCTGTAGTGCCTACGATCCTTGGTACCAAACTGCCAGCTTTTGGGTGTTGGTCTCACCCCCATCACTCAGTTTGGTAGGTTGAGCGACAGGTGTTGTTAATCTCTTGACAAAAGCCCCGTCGGGAGCTTGAGCCCCGGTTGAATTCTTTGTTGAGAGGTCATCAGATTTAGCGTTGTTGAGACGCAAGACATGGCGAAGGTCAAGGACATGGAAGAACTTCTGCAACTTTTGGACTTCAAGTAAATAAGCAGCAAGTTGAGGGTTGTTGCAATTGCATTCACCTTTAACTTGTTTGATGATGAGTTGCGAATCACCCTTCACTAGAAGCTGTCGGACGCCATATGATAGCGCCACCTTGAGCACGGAGATGAGAGCTTCATATTTTGCCATGTTGTTGGTTGACTTGAAGTCGAGGTGCACCATGTACTTGACCTTCTCCCTGGTCGGAGCGAGGAGAAGGATTCCAGCTCTGCCCCCTTGCTTCTGCACGAAGCCGTCGATGTAGAGAGTCCAGTGAGGCTTGGTGAAGTCCAGGACCTTAGGTTCTGGCTTCTGCTTGTCGAGGCCCACTGGAGTTGATGAAGAAGGTTGTCCACTCCGCCACGAAGTCAGCTAGTGCCTGACTCTTGATTGCATGTCGGGGCAGGAATTCGAGATCAAATTCTGCCAACTCCATTGCTCACTTGGTGATATTTCCCGTAGAATTAGGATTATGTAAAATAGCTTGCATTGGATAAGATGTCACAACTGATATCTCGTGGACTTGGAAGTAGTGATGAAGCTTCCTTGAGGCAATAAGGACTTCGTATAGTAGCTTATGTACCACAATATACCGAGTCTTGGCATCGTGAAGTACTTCGCCAAAGAAGTACACTGGACAGTTCAGACGTTCTCAGAGGTGTCTGGAGCTTCTTCTTCATCAACCCGGACCCTCCCGGAGGGGTCCAAACTTTCTCCTTCTCGAGTAGGTACTCCCTCGGACGAGGGAGGTTGATCCACATGCATCTTGCCTTTAGGATCCGTGTCTGGGGGCTAGGACCCAGACTCGCCTTCAGGTAGCTCCGGACCCTCCCGGAGGGGTCTAAGCTCCTGAGTTGAAGATGTTTTTGGTCTCTCCGCAACCAGAACCATGCTGACAACCTCTGTAGTTGTTGCAATGTAAAGCAGAAGAGACTCACCAGGCTCCGATGCTACCATGATTGATAGTGTGCTGAGGAGCTACTTGAGCTTTTGGAACACCTTCTCTACTTCTTCAGAACAATGGAATGGTCTGGACTAGAGGGCGAGATTCATTTTAAGGGGGGTAGGTTTATAACACCCTCATTTTCATGCATCATGCCCTACATACATTCATATACATGTTTAACATTAATCCACATAAAGAGGAATGAGTTTAAAATTGATTTGGAATGAAACCGCACTTAAAATTCTGGAAAGTGCGGACTAGTCAAATTTTGGTGCGAACTAGTCCGATTTCTCTCTGACCTCGATCGGACTTGTCCGTTTTTGCTGCGGACTAGTCCGTTTTTGCCTCTGGACACTTTTGGACTTGTCCGGTCCTATGCGGACTAGTCTGGTGTTCCAAGAATCCTTGAAATTTTGCTAAGTTCATGGACTTGTCCGGACTAGTCCGGTGTTCCAGCTGACTTGTCCGTTTTCCTCCCTGACTAGAGCAGGACTTGTCCGATTTTTGGCCTGAGTTGTCTGATTTCTCTGTGGACAACTTCGGACTAGTCCGATCCTTTTCGGACTTGTCCGATATTTCGCGACTCCGAATTAATCCTTTGTTTTACAACTTGTTTCTTGGATTTCACGTTAAGTGGGCCTAGGGACATCGTTCCTAACTCTTTTAGAGCCCACATGCGACTCTAAATCGGCCCCTACTCATCTCAAACTCGAAATCCATCTAACCCTAGCCCTCCACCTCTATATAAACAACCCCACCCCTTTGCTTGACCTCTATTTGCCACTTTCCACCCCACCCAAACCCTAGTTCGTGGAGAGCCACCATCAAGGAGGGAGGTGGAGATCCCAAGCAAGAAGAAGAAGAGGAGGAAACGAAAGAGGATCAAGATCTTCATCAACTTTGCGTTCTTTATCACCAATTCATCTCCAAGTTCATCACCAACCCTAGATCATCAAGATCCAAGTGTTGCCTCCAAGATCCTTGATTCATTGGAGTCCTAAACACCTGGTATACCTTCTATTTTCTTTTCCTTACATGAATTTGACCCCTAATCTCCAGATTCACGTCGATCTAGAAAATCTTAATCTGCTGATCTCGCAACCGGTCCCTAGCGGACTAGTCCAATTTTCCTGGTTAATTTCTATTGAATTAATTCTAAAATTAGATCTAATCACATCCAAACCTGTATAAACTTGTTAAAAGCTATTAGAACTAGCTAGTGATAATTAAAAACAACTCATTAACAAGTTCCACCTTGCATTTGCATTAATCATGCATGTCATGTCATATTGAGTAATATTTGTGCACTCTTTGATTGTGTTTCTTGTCTTGTATGTTTATTGTGCGGATTAGACGGATTTGCGCTAGAGAGTGTCGCGGAGGATCTACAGTACCAAGAGTTTGAAGTCTTTGATCCTAATCAATCCCAAGAGCAAGGCAAGTAAACTGTTTCTGAAATAAATGTTTTGTTTGCAAACTGCATGCTTGTGTCAATTTGATGGGAATCCTTGATAGGAAGTTTACTAGCATTGTTTGACCACCCTTGTCACCTGGAAAATATGATAGAGAGTCGGGATGGGCTTTTTACCTTTTTGCTTCGCTTAATTAATTGGGATGGGAAAATAACTATACCACTTACCTTAATTATGTAATTATGAGATTATGATTAACATGAAGGTAATGGGTGATCTAAGCAAACCTGGTATATGGATGGGTTGGATGTTATGGTGGTTTGCTTGCTTTAGTTCTAAGGACCGGTTCATGCGAGAATAAGCCAGGACTACAGTGCCACCACGAGGTCAAGTATGGGTGTGGCGTAGCTGATTAATTAGGACTTTGCTAGTGCTATTTGGACCATTAAGGATGCTCAGGAAAGGGGTAGTCAGATTGGGTTTGTTGATGATTGGTGGGACTACCCTGGGATCCAAATGGCTCAAGAGGGGGCGCTTGGTTGAAGATGTGCTCAGTTGGAGGCATCGCCACCGGTGAAACCTCAGTGGGGTCTAAATAGGCTAGTAATCCCTTTGTAAAGGCTATTTTTGTGATCTCTTGGCCATACACCTATGGTAGTGTTTTGGCATAATGGATGTTTTCTTTAGTCATCGACGGGTGATGAAATAAAAACATGTGAGTAAAGTGGTACAACCTCTGCAGAGTGTCTAATAAAACTATCATGGTAGTCGTGCTCCTAGTTAAGAGCACCTGGACAACTTCCATGATTAGAGGGAATTTGGTATTGGGATGGTTTTTGGGAAGTTTATGGTTTGGTACTGGTTATGGGATGGTATTATGGTTTATGGCAATGGTTGTGGTTAATGGTAATGTGAAATCTCGAATATGGATGATGGCAATGAATATGGATTGGAATTATGATGATTACATGGTTTATGATGGGTTTACTTAACATACATATAATATATTGCTTTTCAAATGTTTTAATTTACTTTTCAGCACTTAGCCATTATTATTGTCGTCACCTGTATCAGTTGCATGTCATACTTTCCACACTTGCTGAGTATGACATGTACTCACTCTTGCAATTCCCCCCAACGTTGCAGATCAGATTTGGGAGTATAACGATGATAATGCGGAGTTCTAGGCCGTATCTACCGTCAGCTTTGCCTGTGGAGTGTTGGAGCTGCGCTATCCCTTTTGCTTAGTTGCTTATTAGTTTATTTCCACTGCATTAGTTGAAACTTGTCATTAATATTTATTAGTGCCTGTATTCGAGGATAATCTGGTTTGTGTAATAAAAGTACTTAATTAATCTTGTTCTGTGGTAACTGTCTATATATCATTTGTGAATGCACTCGTATATGTGTGTTGAATGTCCTGGGCACACATATGTGTTCACTTGGTTCATTTTCAGAACCGGGTGTCACAATCTTGGTATCACTCTTCCTGACGTCTCGTATTCTGTTCACATTTTGAATCAATTTGTTTCGGCTCCCACTTAGGTCCACTATAGTCATTTGTTTCGAGTCTTGCTTATCTTCATGAAACTATCTCTAGATGCTTGTTCTTTACACGCTATAGATCTTTCCTCTGATCGTTGATCTCTTTCTTCTTATTGTGTTTTTCTTGTTGGTTCTCTCACTGCTTGGAAGACTTAAGGAGCATGTAGCAGTTTCTCGTCGAGTGCAGAGGCTGAGTTGCATGCTATGGCTCTTGTGACTGCAGAGGTTACTTGGTTACAATGGTTGTTTGAGGATTTTGGTGTTTCTGTTTTTATGTCTACTCCTCTTTTGTCCCACAGTAAATGTGCTATCAGCATTGCTTGTGATCTGGTTGAGTATGAGCTTAATAAGCGTATTAGCGTTGATGCTTCTTATACACGAGCACAAGTATAGGATGGTGTTGATCTTCAGTATGAGCCTTCAGAGCTTTAGATGGATAATTTTTTCATGAAGGCACAAACCTGGGTTCAACACAAATTTTATCTCTCCAAACTCAATGTTATGATGCACCTTGAGTTTAAGAGGGATGTTAGAGATATAGGAGTTATTTTGTATTTCCCCATCGTATGAGGGGTTTCCTGCATATTTGTAATCTACTGTACCTCTATATATTTGGGCCTCCTAGCCCCACAATAATACAAGTGCTATTCATAACAGAATGCATCACTATTATCCTCATACCTGGTGTCATCCATGTGCTGATCTGTTAATAGATCTACGTTGAGAGCTTAGGCACTAACATCATGGAATAACACTCAAATATATGGTTGGTGTTAGTTTTTTAGAAAACCGACTAGTACCTTTGTATTAAATCATGTTCGTCTTTATATGGCTTGCCGCAGAACACAAGATATTTATCCTGGTTCAGGCAAAAAGGACCCATGTCTAGAGGGAGTCAATACGTGATCATTGTTAGCTCAAAAGGCAAGAGAACAGATTACAAGCGAGCCTTGCTCGAGCATATTAACACTAAGAAAGTAAGAACTTCTATGAAAGTAATGCGTAAGTGAAACACACACGGGCTTATGAAAACTAAGGCACGAATGCAAGTGCATCAAAGGAAAAGTGAGTAAGGAAAGTGCGTAAAGTAAATGCGTAAGTAATGCAAATACAAAGTAAATTACCCCCCCCCCCCCTCGTGGAAGGCCTTGGGGTCCTCTTATAGGGGGCCAGGCGGTCCTATCTAACTGACATCCCTCATAGTGGGGCTGAATTTATAGTGTTTGTTCTAAGCACCCGGTTTGTCCGGGATGCGGAAGCTTCAGTCTTGACTTCTTCTTGGTCTCCAAGGCACCGTCTTGTGTGTGAGGTAACCATCCTTCTAAAGAAGGATGGGATAGATGGCAAGCTTATCATGTAACAGGTCACATCGCAGGTTCACGACCCCTGCCGAAGTTACCTCGCCCACCGTCCGTAAAAATACCGCCAACTACCTGCCTCTCTCGGTCTCAAGATGAGGAGGTATCATCCGCTTGACCGCTTGGGTCGGGACTTAGGCAGGCTGGATACACCAACCTCAGCAGGTCATGGTGTTGGTGGCAGGCCCTCCACAAGAGGAGGGTAGTTACGGTTCGTAGCCTCATAGTGGTCATGTACCATCAGGTCCCGTATTTTTGGTACCCCGGGTACAGAACTTAATCAGTAGCCCTCAAGCCTTCGGGCGAGTCTTCGTGGAGTTTGTCCTAGGTGAAACTTGCACTCGCGCCGGGGACCCTGACAACAATAGTTCAGTAATTGTGTTAGTGTCAATTCAATTACACGTTGGACCTCTAGTGGCACGAACTACTTCCGGCGGGGTGCAGATGCCCAGTCGTCATTAGTCCAAATCACTTGGTGGACCTCGAGCCTCTTACGAGGCTAGGTTGTTAGCTGCAAGTTTGTTTGTGCACTGCTGATGAGCCGTTCGTTTGCTCGGAGAGGTGAGTAGACTAAGAATCTCCTAGGGTATTGTGTAACTCCCGCACTTGGTGAGTTATCTAATGGGTAATCGAATTGAAACCCGATCGAGTTAGTTAATTTGGGGCGATAAGAACGCGTCCATCGCTATTCTTATGATGGCATCACGTCTTGTTACGAATGCCCATGTTTTATAAATCCGCCCGGGACATCTACATAGTTCTCATGTCCACTGAGGGACCCGAGAAGCTCAGGAGCCAACCCATAACTGATATACTAAGGATTCATGGAGCTAAGACCTTTACATTGATAGTTGGAGATATTTGGGGAAATAACACCCCAAGTACGCCCAATCGTTGGCCACCTCAAGTCATCCATCCCTCACTCTTGTTCGTCGGGGCAGCAACACTACAACGTGTCAGACAGGTGGGTGCCCCGAACAAGCCGTGGCCCCAACAATGAGTCGGAAACCTACCTACTTACCTCGCCCGCTTGTCAGTAAGTGTTGTGGCCCATGGGTACAAAGGGGAGACAAGGAGACGTGCACGACTTGGACTCAAAATCGGCTGCGAGGAGGCAGCTACTAGGGAAAATCTAGTCTCCGCCAGTATCTGAAGATTTCTAGAACAAGAAATTGATACGAAGTGGCACCGATTACGAGGGGCCAGAGGTGTGTGGCACACACTTTGGTGCTCCAGTCCACATGCCTATGATAGTGCGTGTCTGACAAGGCAAGGCACATTAATGCTGATGTCTACCGCAAGCACGTCTGCTCGCATACACAATTTTTAACCTCCCGTCGAGCACTATAAAAGGCCTCGACGTATATGCTAGCCTCCTCCTCCTTACCCATCATCTCTGGATCTCCTTCCAGCCCCTCCTCTTTGTTGACAGTCGTTATTCACCAATTCCGACTGTCAATATAACTCAATTATGTGAAGGAATAAATTTTCTTACACACATTATAGTTAGATTTGACACAATTCCACTTCTACTTGGAGAAATATCGTATGCAAGAGTATTTATGTAGAATTGATGGAGAACGAGGGGAGCAATCCTAAAAAGTGCCATCATAACCAATCACGTGATGACATCTGGCATCACATGGATCCACGGACCCATTCCCAGGCGTATCCGAGGGAATCCAACATCGATTCACGCGGGGATGAAGCATGGGCCCACTTATCAGTCACCAGGCTTAAGCACATTCAAGGGGCCCAAGACCAGGTCAGCCGACCTCCTGGCTCGGTTGACAAGGTCTTGGCACCAAACTCGGTCAGCCAATGCGTGGCGCTCTCCTATAGTGCTCTAAAGATGGTGGAGACTGATTCACACGCTTTTGGTGACTGGAACTGCCTCTACTCCATGCATAAATGGTGGGTGCCTCAATTCTGCCACACACCACTCAAGCATTCTCATTTTTATTTACAATAATGCTCTCTTAGTCCTTAGTGGAGGTTAGGCTATAGAGAGGATCCTCTAGTCCCATGTCCAAACTGGGAAAGTTATGGCTCATGTATCTTTTATTTATTTAGTTACTTTATGTTTTATAATAATGTTATTATTAGTCTTTATTTATTCATATACTTGGGCAAAGAATTCTTGTTTGATTGTGGAGTCCATGTATGTGTTAGGTGTAGATTTTATCATGACCTAGTCATAATGCTCATATCATGTCATTATAAACATCATACACCACCACTATAATCTAATTAGGTATTAATATGATTATATTAATATGAGTAAGTTAGTGTTTGGTCCCAACATTGGTTTCAACGATGTTTAGGTTAGCCATTGCCTTAGGAAGGTACTTGTCTTGCAGTTCTTAAGGTATTTATTTAACATGTAAGCGTGGTTCTTAGATAGTTAAGTAGCGTTATATGTCTCGTAGACCCATGTGTTGTAGGGGTAAGCAGCAGTTGGTGACAGCCCCATCCCTCCTTTGTAATCCCCAATGTTCTGCTAAGCCACAGGCTCAGGCGGGAATCATCCGGATGTTGTCAGGGGTAAACCCATGCCCAATGTGTTGGACCACTAAGTCTAGTACTCATCATTAGCATACTCATGTGTAGACTGATAGGCTATGTAGATGAATACTTAAATCACAGTAGGAGTAGATTCATCTCTGACTTGACCTTCACTAGGACATTCTTACCCTTTAGAGTAGATTGCTTATGTGTGTGTCATACTATCCCCACTACGTCATTTACCCATCCTACTAGATCCCTCACTAGAACACCCTATTCTTCCTTTGATCTTGCCACTCTTCCCTTGCCTTCTTTTGGGATAAATAAATATGATACCCTAGGGAATACTATTGGGCAAAATGCTACAATGATACTTTCTGTGTGCTTGCAGAACTCATCTTGTTTTGGCTTAGGTTAGCCTAGTGCTTTTGTAGAACTAGCCTTTGCTGCTAGGATGCACTGTAGACGTTAAGAAATACCAACAAACATTTCTGGTGTTGTTGCCAGGGAAGGCACAAAAGATTTGCATGACCATGTGGTAGATAGGATTCTAGTAGTTTTTTAGTCGGATAACCCTCCTTTGATTTTGCAGTTTTTGACGTGAAAATAGGGTAGTGTATGACCGATTTTTGTTTGATAGCAAACTACGTAGAAGATCCCGAGTCACTGCTAAGAAGAGTTTGACCTCGTGTTGTTCCTCCTTAGGTGATCTTGTCAGCAAGGAAACCCATCATTTCCGCACCATCATGCTGCAAGCTAATGGCCAAAAATACCCTTCGCGAGTTTTCGACTTCCTCTGCTGACAATGTGCCTTTTGGGCCCAATGTCAACAAGGGAGACGTAAACATTGAAATCAATATTGGCCTAATCATTATGTTGTAGGCTAACCCCTTCTATGGGAAAGCCAACAAGGATGCAAGTGCTCGCCTGCAACAATTCCTTAAGATTTGTAGCATGTTCAAGATCAAAGATGTCACGCTTGATGCCATCCGTCTTTGACTGTTTCCGTTCTCCCTCCTTTGGAGGGCAAAACATTGGTTCTATGCGAACTGAAGTGCTATAAACACTTGGGAAAAGTGTTCTACAACATTCCTCGCCAAGTTCTTCTCATTGGAAAAGACCAATGCCCTACCTTGAAAAGTTTCAAGCTTCCAGCAAGAGCCCAAGGAGTCCATTCCAGAGGTATGGAAAATGCTGGAGATCCAAGCCTGTCCCCACCATAGGATGGATTATTGGCTCATCATCCAAAATTTCTAAAATGGGCTGACTCCGTCAGCCCGTGACCATCTGGATGCTGCTGCTGGAGGAGCCTTATTCTTGCTTACGGTTCCCAAAGCCAAAGATTTGATTGAGAAGATGGTTTCCAACATGGGTTGGAGCGATGACTGTCTCCAGCCCCGACAGTGAGACATGCACACCTTAAAATAGGTGGACATGATCGCTGCTAAACTGGACCTCCTAATGAAGAACGTAGACTGTCAGGCCAATGGAGAAGTTTTTGGTGCCATCCAGGCCTTAGACTCTCTCATGACATGTGAGGTCTTTGGCAACATGGGTCATATGGGAGTTACTACGCGAGACCCGTGAGGATGCTTTATACTTAGCCGACAACGGGAATTTCAATAATGGCTACCGTCTAGGAGGTCAAGGGTGGAGTCAACCATGCTATTTCTTTCAAGATGAAGGATAACCCAAGCCTTCCTTAAAAATATCAACATGATCTCCATACGAGACGACAACTAGCTGAAGGAATGAGGATATCCCACTATATCCTGCTCCAATGATACACAACACTTTGACAAGGCACTTTGTGACCTTGGTGCAAGTGTTACTTTCATGCCAAAGGTCGTCTTTAACAAGCTCAACTTCATCACATTGTCTCCAACGCTGATGCAACTTAGCTGGCCGATTCATCGGTCCGCTATCCTGCGGGTATCGCCAAAGACGTTCTGGTGAGAATCTGAAACTGCCTCATACATGTGAACTCTGTAGTGCTCGACATGGATGTCGAGAAGGAAATTCCACTCACTCTTCGATGCCCTTTCCTTAGCACCGCATATGCTCGCATCGATTTGGGAGCCAGAGAAATCTGCTTCCATATCAATGACAAGGAGGAAAAGTTTGACTTTCAACCAAGGAAGGAGCAATGCTCCATGATCAAAATGAAGTATGGCTTGAATGTCAAATACATCAAGGAGGTCGAAGCTGCATCACCTCAAGTGGACACCCTCATTGCATTTTTGAGGAAATTGATTTATGAGGAGACTCCATCTTTTGGCCCCTTCGATGTTTTAAGAAGATAAAGAAGCCAGGACCATCTAAATGGCCCAAGTCCACTAAACTGCCAAGGAAGGAAAGGCGGAAGAAGCAAGTCGAGCCAGTCGTGCCCACTTCTCTGGGACCGGAGGCTGAAAAGTGAACTTAATGGAAGACGAAGGAAAATTCATCTCATCGGATTTTTTTAGAAGGACAACTGCAGGGAGGGTCCCCACTATTAAAATTATATTAATAATCGATTAGAGTTACAATATTATAGGAGCTCGAGAAGAGCTATGAAAGAGATACATGCCAATTAGAAAATTTGTTGCCAGGGGTACCAACTATTCTAGATTTCTGCAGTTCACTTTCTTCTAAGAAGAATTTTTTGTAGTCTTCAAAGCTGTAACATAGTTTTCTGAAGATTTTATCATTTCTTGCCGTCCACATTGACCAACAGGCAATCATAAGGACATCCATGAAAAAAGGCTGTTTGAAGAGTATACGAGCTTGCATAATCATTTGGTAGAAGGATAAGTTGTTGTCCCAATGAATTTTGAGCCAGCTCCAAAGACTTAAGCCGAGGGTGCATTTGAAGAATAAATGAATCATAGTTTCTTCAACACATTGATGGCAGAGTGGACAGCCATAGTTATCATCAAAAACTTTGATGTTTCTTCTGTGCAGAACATTCCTTGTGTTCAGTTTATCATTTAACAGTAACCAAAGGAATACCTTTACTTTATTGTTACTCTTGGCTTTTCAGATTAGGGGAAGGGGCTTGGGGGCAGGGGGGGGGGGAGGCGGTAAATATCCCAAACCGTTGTTTGTAAAAAAGGCTTGATTTGTATCCATCAATATTATTTCCACACTTCCAGCTGTCACACCTCCTTTCTTGAAGAGGGAACTGTTCTATCAGGTATTTGAGTTTCGTGAGCTCTGCCCAGGCTTCATTAGAGAGGGGGACATGGAACAAATCTTTGAGATCGACGGTGTTGAGAAAATTTTCCACTAACACGTCCAAATTTTTTAGAATAAGATAAGAGACATGGGAGCCTGGAGTCTAGCCTCCCTATACCCCAATTGATGAGGACATCAACACCCTCGATACATCCACACCAACTCAGCTACCGGTTTCTGGTCCGATCACTCGCGCTCGTGCACGTCAACTAAACTATGAGGTGAAGTCGTTCTTGGTCTTATGTCCATCTTATCTAGACCGTGGAACTACGTGCTTTCTTGTTTTGCTTAGGAACAATGGAGAGGAGCCAATGGGAAGGGAATTCGCGCGGACGGGATTTGGACAGCAGAACAGCACCAACTTGTGACGGCCACCACGGTTTCATACGAACTCCGATCTGGGCGTTCAAGTACTTCCTGGAAAGATAATCAAGTCTACTTTCAAACGGATCTGGCCTCATGTCCATATCTATTCGGAGTCGGCCGCAATAGTTATTTTAATACCAAGACCTTTTTCTGTCCAGGGTGCTGCATCACCAAAATTGGGCCCATGGCCCATGTATCGTTTGGAGTCCATTAGGGACTCGTGATTAGGGTTTCCCACGACCCTAGGGAGGTAATAAATAGTAGCAGCCGCCCTCATTAGCTGGTGGGTTTTGTTTATTCGTAAGTTAGCTTCTGCTGCTTCCTTGTACATGTGCGTGTCGACTAGATCGCCCGTCTACTTGTATCCAGAACCCCAGTTTAGATTGATTCAACAAATAAGTATTTGTTCTTCTTTTTCTTGCGTGTTCTTCGATTGCTTGCAGAAACAAAGGCCCTCGTGGTCAGGTTGATTGTGCGCCAGCAAGATCAATACAACTTCGGCGTCGGTGTACCGATCGCTAAGGCGCATTGTCTTGGGGACGGTGTAGTCGGATCGCCAACGTCTTCTCCTCCACAAATCGAACCCTCCTATTCTCATCGAAAGATCGGGAACCAAGATCCTATCAAGTGGTATCAGAGCAAGGTTAATCGGTGAGAGTGCTACCATTACTTTTCTTTCCGCTGTTATCATCCTATAGTCCAGAAAAAGCCCAAAAAAAATACCAGATCTGTTTTTTTTCCATTATTCCTAGACCATTGTGCCTTTTACTTTCTCTACTTAGTCAAGACTTGTTGAGTTCATGGTTGCTTCGACGAGTCAAGTTGCCGGTCTTTAGTTTTGCACCACTAGAGTTTCGAGTTCGTGTCACATTCGGTCACCTAGTTCGAGTCAGATTCGTAGTTCGAGTTTGAGTCGGATTACTAGTTTAAGTTTGAATCAGATTGCTACTTCGAGTTTGAGTCGGATTACTAGTTCGAGTTTGAGTCGGATTACAAGTTCAAATCATATTTCTACTTTGAGTTTGAGTCGGATTGCTAGTTCGAGTTTGAGTCAGATTACGAGTTCAAATCAGATTGCTACTTCGAGTTTGAGTCGGATTGCTAGTTCGAGTTTGAGTCTGATTACTAGTTCGAGTCCGAATCAGATTGCTACTTCGAGTTTGAGTCAGATTAGTAATTTGAGTTTGACAACAAGAAAAAGGCAAGTGCAAAATCAAAAGCCGCACAAAAGCCACAAGCAATTAGAGAAGAAAAAAAAGGCATGTGCAAAATCAAAAGCCGCACAAAAGCCACAAGCAATTAGAGAAGAAAAAAAAAGGCAAGTGCAAGATCAAAAGCCGCATGTGCAAATTTTGTTCTAGGGTCTCCTGATTCCATCTAGAGAGAGTTTGGGTGACCACCCCAACAAAAAAAGCCGAAACAAAAAGAAAAAAAATCAGATTGTTGTTTGGGGTGTTTTTGGTGACGACATTGGTGTCTCGGCTCGCGTCTCTAGTACGGTCTAGACTAAGATTAGCACAGTACTGTCGTAGAATATTTATTCAGCTTGTTGTGATTAACATGGTGAAAGTTCGCTCCTTGTGCTAGTTCAGCCACCTAAAGCCATAGATTGACACCTGCTCTTGAAGTTGTTCATTACTTGCTGGTTGCCATCACCTTCTTGCTGAGCTTTGTAAGAACAGGTAAGAGCTTGATTGAACAGGTTGAGAGTGAGCGAGTTATCTCCACCAGCACCTTTGTAGCTAGGGATAACGTTACCCTTTCATATTGGACTTTTTTTCTACTAACCATGGCAGGAGGAGCAAATACAACTGAAGACGTGCATTCACCTCGCACACAGGGAATTATACAACACTTCAAACGCCAAGTGCGGCTACACACAGAAGCGCTTGATGAGGATTTTCGAGTTACCAGTGACCGCCTTGGTCAATTGGAAAATATGCAGATCGACACCAACACCAAAATCAGCATGTTGGAGAGTTCCATTCAAACATTGAACACCTCTATTAGAGCCATCCTGCAGCGCCTTGAGGAGAGGGATCGTGGACGCAGCGCAGATGGACAGGTGAGCAATGCTCCTAGTATTGTACGTGACAATGAAGATGACTGTTCTGCAGATACGGAGATTGGGGAAGATGAGGAAGCTAGGCCACGGCGCCGGCTACAACGCAGCCGTCAAGGCATAGGTGGACATCGTCGGCGTGAGGTACGCAATCATGAAGATACTTTTAACAAGATCAAATTTAAGATACCTCATTTTGATGGTAAATATGAGCCTGATGCATATATTACTTGGGAGATTTCTGTTGATCAAAAATTTGCATGTCATGAGTTTCCTGAAAACGCAAGAGTTAGAGCAACCACTAGTGAGTTTACTGATTTTGCTTCTGTTTGGTGGATAGAACATGGCAAGAAAAATCCTGATAACATACCACAAACTTGGGATGCTTTGAAACGGCTCATGCGGGCTAGATTTGTTCCTTCTTACTATGCACGTGATCTGTTAAATAAGTTACAACAATTGAGACAGGGAGCTAAAAGTGTAGAAGAGTATTTTCAGGAATTACAAATGGGTATGTTGCATTGTAATTTAGATGAGGATGAGGAACCAGCTATGGCTAGATTTTTGGGTGGTTTAAACCGTGAAATTCAGGACATACTTGCTTATAAAAATTACAATAATGTTACCCGTTTGTTTCATCTTGCTTGTAAAGCTGAAAGGGAAGTGCAGGGACGACGAGCTAGCTCTAGAACTAATATTTCTGCAGGAAAGACTAGCTCATGGCAACCACGCACGACTACTCCTTCGACTGGGCGTGCTTCCCCGCCATCTTCTTCACCAAGTCGGGCAGCACCTTCTTCTTCCGGCAACAAGCCACGTGCTTCTTCCACTAGCTCAGCAGTAAAGACCACCCAAAAGCCCACCGAGAGTGCTTCTTCCGTAGCATCTACTGGACGATCTAGAGACGTTCAATGTCACAAGTGCAAGGGTTTTGGCCATGTGCAGTGTGACTGCCCAAGCAAACGTGTTCTAATTGTTAAAGATGATGGTGAGTACTCATCTGCTAGCGATTTTGATGACGATACATGTGTTTTGCTTGCAGCTGACTATGCAGGTAGCGATGAACATCAAGAAGAGCATATTGGTGCAGAAGATGCAGCGCGCTATGATAGTCTCATTGTGCAGCGTGTGCTTAGTGCACAAATGGAGAAAGCGAAACAAAATCAAAGGCACACATTATTCCAAACAAAGTGTGTCGTCAAAGAGCGATCTTGCCGCATGATCATTGATGGAGGTAGCTGCAACAACTTGGCCAGCAGTGACATGGTGACCAAGCTGGCACTAAGCATCAAACCGCACCCACATCCCTATTACATTCAATGGTTAAACAACAGCGGTAAGGCAAATGTAACTAGACTTGTGCGAATCAATTTTACTATTGGATCATATAAGGATGTCGTTGAATGTGATGTTGTGCCTATGCAAGCTTGTAATATTCTGCTAGGAAGACCTTGGCAATTTGATAGAGATTCTATGCATCATGGTAGATCAAATCAGTATTCTTTTCTTTACCACGATAAAAAAATTGTGTTGCATTCTATGTCTCCTGAAGCTATTGTGCAAGATGATGTTGCTAGAGCTAGGAAAACTAAATATGAGGACCATGCTAACATTGAGAACAATAACAACGCCAAATCTGTGTTTGATAAGAAAAATGAGATATCTCTGAAGGGAAAATGCTTGTTTGCTACGAAATCTGATATTAATGAACTGATTGCTTCCACCTCTGTTGCCTATGCTTTGGTATGCAAAGATGCTTTGATTTCCCTTTACGATGTGCACATTCTTTGCCTCCTGCTGTTGCTAACATTTTGCAGGAATATTCTGATGTGTTTCCAAGTGAAATACCACCAGGACTACCACCACTTCGAGGGATTGAGCACCAGATTGACCTCATTCCCAGTGCTTCATTGCCCAACCGTGCACCATACATGACAAATCCAGAAGAAACAAAGGAGATTCAGCGCCAAGTACAAGAACTACATGACAAAGGTTATGTACGTGAGTCTCTTAGTCCTTGTGCTGTTCCAGTTATTCTAGTACCTAAAAAGGATGGATCATGGCGTATGTGTGTGGATTGTAGAGCAATCAACAATATAACCATTCGATATCGTCATCCTATTCCACGCTTAGATGATATGCTTGATGAATTGAGTGGTGCTGTTGTGTTCTCAAAAGTTGATTTGCGTAGTGGTTATCACCAAATTCGCATGAAACTAGGAGATGAATGGAAAACTGCTTTCAAAACTAAGTTCGGTTTATATGAGTGGTTAGTCATGCCTTTTGAGTTAACTAATGCACCTAGCACCTTCATGAGATTAATGAACGAGGTTTTGCGTGCATTCATTGGAAAATTTGTTGTTGTGTATTTTGATGATATATTGATTTATAGCAAATCCATGGATGAACATCTTGATCACTTACGTGCTGTTTTTGATGCTTTGCGTGAGGCACGATTATTTGGTAATCTTGAGAAGTGCACCTTTTGCACGGATCGAGTCTCTTTCCTTGGCTATGTTGTTACTCCACAGGGAATTGAAGTTGATCAAGCCAAGGTAGAGGCTATTCAGGGGTGGCCTGTACCAAAGACCATCATAAAGGTGCGGAGCTTTCTAGGGCTGGCTGTGTTCTATCGTCGCTTTGTGAAGGATTTCAGCACCATTGCTGCTCCATTGAATGACCTTACGAAGAAGGGGGTGCCTTTTTCTTGGGGCACCATACAAGATAACGCCTTTACCATACTGAAAGATAAGTTGACGCATGCACCTCTTCTCCAACTTCCTGATTTTTCTAAGACTTTTGAGCTTGAATGTGATGCTAGTGGGATTGGATTGGGTGGTGTTTTGTTACAAGAAGGAAAACCTGTTGCATATTTTAGTGAGAAAATGAGTAGGCCTGTTCTAAATTATTCTACCTATGATAAGGAATTATATGCTCTTGTACGAACTTTAGAAACATGGCAGCATTATTTGTGGCCCAAAGAATATGTTATCCATTCTGATCATGAATCACTAAAGCATATTAGGAGTCAAGGGAAACTAAACCGTAGGCATGCTAAGTGGATGGAATTTATTGAGTCTTTTCCTTATGTCATTAAACACAAAAAGGGAAAGGATAATGTTATTGCTGATGCTTTATCTAGACGTTATACTCTTCTATCTCAACTTGACTTTGAAATTTTTGGATTAGAGACGATTAAAGATCAATATGAACATGATGCTGATTTCAAAGATGTATTGCTGAAATGTAAAGACGGAAAAACATTGAATAAATTTGTCCTCAATGATGGCTATGTGTTTAGAGCTAACAAGTTATGCATTCCAGCTAGCTCTGTTCGTTTGCTGTTGTTACAGGAAGCGCATGGAGGCGGGCTGATGGGGCACTTTGGAGTGAAAAAGACGGAGGACATACTTGCTGGTCATTTCTTTTGGCCAAGGATGAGGCGAGACGTGGAGCGCTTTGTTGCTCGCTGCACGACATGTCAAGAAGCTAAGTCACGACTTAATCCACATGATTTGAAGCCATATTTGGGAGAAGAAGATGAGCTTGAGTCGCGGACGACTCAAATGCAAGAAGGGGAGGATGATGATGACATCAACACCCTCGATACATCCACTTCAACTCAGCTACCGGTTTCTGGTCCGATCACTCGCGCTCATGCACGTCAACTAAACTATGAGGTGAACTCATTCTTGGCCTTATGTCCATCTTATCTAGACCGTGGAACTACGTGCTTTCTTGTTTTGCTTAGGAACAATGGAGAGGAGCCAATGGGAAGGGAATTCGCGCGGACGGGATTTGGACAGCAGAACAGCACCAACTTGTGACGGCCACCACGATTTCATACGGACTCTGATCTGGGCGTTCAAGTACTTCCTGGAAAGATTATCAAGTCTACTTTCAAACGGATCTGGCCTAATGTCCATATCTATCCGGAGTCGGCCGCAATAGTCATTTTAATACCAAGACCTTTTTCTGTCCAGGGTGCTGCATCACCAAAATTGGGCCCATGGCCCATGTATCGTTTGGAGTCCATTAGGGACTCGTGATTAGGGTTTCTCACGACCCTAGGGAGGTAATAAATAGTAGCAGCCGCCCTCATTAGCTGGTGGATTTTGTTTATTCGTAAGTTAGCTTCTGCTGCTTCCTTGTACACGAGCGTGTCGACTAGATCGTCCGTCTACTTGTATCCAGAACCCCACTTTAGATTGATTCAACAAATAAGTGTTTGTTCTTCTTGTTCTTGCGTGTTCTTCGATTGCTTGCAGGAACAAAGGCCCTCGTGGTCAGGTTGATTGTGCGCCAGCAAGATCAATACAACTTCGGAGTCGGTGTACCGATCGCTAAGGCGCATCGTCTTGGGGACGGTGTAGTAGGATCGCCAACGTCTTCTCCTCCACAAATCGAACCCTCCTATTCTCATCGAAAGATCGGGGACCAAGATCCTATCACCAATCCTCAAACCAAATGAGAGCCGTGTCCCCTTTATGTAAACAAATTTTGGCAATGCTCTTGTACTTCTGAAATAGGTTCAAAATATCCTTCCACCAAAAGGAGCCAATGTTAGTAGAGCTGTGAGGAACTAATCCAGATCTGTAGCAGACAGACCGCTTGAATTGAACCCAAGGAATCTCCATTTTATTATAAAATTTACGCAGATGCTTGAGCAATAGGGCCTTTTTCTGAATTTGGAAAACAATAATTCCCAGGCCTCCTCTGTTTTTAAGAATTATACATTTTTCCCAAGCTACGAGAGATTTCCCCCTAGCATGAAATTCAGGCCCGTTCCAGAGGCATCTCTTGCAAAATTTATCAATCTGTTCTATGATAGAGCTAGGGATGATGGGAGAACACATAGTGTAAGTGGGCAAAGCTGAAATGACTGAATTAATAATCTGTAACCGTCCCGCCGTATTTATGAAAGCGGAGGTGGATGATAACTTTCTCTCTGTTTTAGATATTAGGGGCATATAATCAGAGCATTTTGGCTTAGTTATGCCCAGTGATATGCCCAAGTACTGAATTGGAAAGGACTACAGCTGACATCCAAGGACCCCTGCAAGATGTTAAGCACTCTCTTCTGCAAGATTTATAGGTACTGTCGGTACCCGGCATACCGAGTACCCCCGCGCACAGGCTAAAGCCGTCTGGGTGTCCTGCCTTTGTGCCAAGGCAGGGTCTGAGAGCGCCACGTGTCCAGCAGGTCCGGGCTCCTCTACCTCAGATAAGGGGTCCGGTGTATCCACATAGACCTCAAGGAGGAGTCCAGCTCCCCCTTGGAGACGAGCTCCCAATCGGCCACGTGTCCAGCAAGACGGGATCCCTCTCCCCCATGGGAAAGGGCTCCAGAGCTGCCACGTGGTTCGAAGCACCAGATAGACCACCTCGCGTAGAGGCAGGCTCTGGCTCTACCACGTGTTCTAAAGCCCTAGACCCCCCGCTCTACTCAGGAACAGGCTCCAGGGCTGCCACGTGGTTCGAGGATTGGGACATGGCCTCCCCCACAGAGGCTAGCTCCTGAGCTGCCACGTAACCCGCAACTTGCCCATGATGGTGGGTTGCGGGAGTTAAGAGGGTGGTGCACCTTGTCTAAATCAAGCATTGAAGACTCACGTCTTCCCCAGGCTCATGATGCGGCGCACGCCTACTGTCAGGTATCGCTGCCTCCAATCACATCGCAGTGAAGGCACCGCAAGCCTACCCCACTCCGCCAAGTGGGTAGCTTGCGGCGACAGGGACAGTTGGACAGGACATTCCCTGACTTCATCAACTACTACGCATGGGCCACTGGCAACTGAGGCGGCAAGACGGCAGGAAGGTCTCCAAAGACTCAGTCAGAGGAGGCTTATTCGAGAAGCCTTAGAGATCTTTAGAATAAGATCAACCCGGGACCACCTATCGGACCCCAGACCCCACTTGTAAAGCGTCCGACCTTGTCTATTAAAGGGCCGGACTGCCACCATTACAAATGATCCCCAATCTATGCATTCACATGCTAAACACTCGTACACACCAGCAATACAACCTCACCGTGGAGTAGGGTATAACGCTTTGACGGCCCGAACCACGTAAAACCACTATCTCACCGCTCTCATACGTGCAATCTCTTCATAGAGGACTAAGCCATGCCAATCAAGAACCTCTGCGGGCTGCTCGCATAGAAGGTCTAGGGGAAGTGTCGCAAGAAAACTTTGACATTTGGCGCACCAGGTAGGGGTTTTTTTCCTCTGCAAAGTGGTTGCACTTTCACTGCAATGGTGTTCATCAAGCCCGTGGACGGCGGTTTCCGTGGCTGTCATTCGGTGACCAGATCCATCGCCCGAGCAGCACATTCTGGTCCATCACGCCCCCGCACAGATGCAGCTGGCCAGGGAGGTGCATCCGGGCACATCCCGGCCCACTCAGCGCCCCTGGAGCCACTGGATGCAAGTCCGAAGAGTGCTTTGGCAGCAGTCAGGGCTCCTCTCCACCACCCACCGTCCTTGAAAGCTTCCCAAGGTGCGGCAAAGCAGTGGGTCCAAGACATCGACCCCTTCGTTGTTGCGGCCATCAACTCTTGAATGTAGCCTAGAGGGGGGGGGGTGAATAGGCTTTTTGAATTTTTTGCCAGAATCTGAAACACTTAACAACCTGATAAAACATAGAGAAATCGGACTAGTTCGGTATGGTGCGGACTAGTCTGGTGTATGCGGACTAGATTGATCAATTTTGATCAATGATTTCGATCAAAGTACTCTATGCAGCGGAATGAGTTACAAATAGAGTGTATTGCTTCAATGAAACTAGATGTGGCACAAGTTAACTTTAGTTTCAATGTTTAATGTAAGTTGAACAAGATCGAGCAAACCCTAGATTACAATGAATAATAAGAACAAGAGCAATGGACACAAAAATTTTATCCCGTGGTTCAATTCCACAGAGGAAATCTACATTCACATTAAGGAGCCCTCGGAGGACCGGATCTTCGCCAACACTACCCTCGTCAAATCGCCATAGAGGCTGATTCTATTCCATGAATCACAAAGGGATAAATAACCGTGTTCAAGGGGCCTTCTCACAAGTTAAGGGCTCCCCAAGATTTACAATTCGAAACACCACCAAACACACTCGAAAAGTATGCAATGAAACAGTGAGAGTGTGTGAGAGAATCAAACCCAAGAGCTCAAGACGTGAAGAACATGTCTCTCCTTTGATCTATGGTTAATCCTCAAAGATTTTATCTTTCTTGCATTGGATTGTGTGGAGAGATGAGTTTTCTGGGCTCTTGGAAGGTGTGATGGCACCGGGGGTCGAGAGAGTTTGATTAGGGGCCGTACACTTCTATTTATACTAGGGTTTCCAAGGGTTACCTTTAGGGTAGACAAAGTCCATACTAGTCCGTGGTGGACTCCGGACTAGTCCGGTGTGCGGCGTGTGGGACATCCTAAGTGTCCTGAATTATCAGACTTGTCGGGCCATGGGCGGACTAGTCCGATTTTGCCTCTGGAGATGTTCGGACTCGTACGGCACATATCGGACTAGTTCGGCGTGGTGAATCCCTTAGTGAATTGAGGACAAGTCCACACTTGGAGGACTTGTCTAATTTTAGTTAGAGAGGTTATCGAAGTAGTCCGGACAATATCAGACTAGTCCGGTGTCGTGAAATTTTGAGGGGCTAAGGACAACTATGAAATTGGGAGGGACTTGTCTAATGTTGGTTAGTGGGGATTTCGGACTAGTCTATGCAACAACGGACTTGTCTGATATTGATCAGAAGGATTATCGGACTAGTCTGGACTTTATCGAACTATTCCATTGCGGACAAGTCCGCACTTGGAGGACTTGTACGATCCTGGACAGAGAGCATATCAGACTAGTCCGAGGAACATCGGACTAGTCCGGACCTGTGTAAACTTGTGCAGTGAGAGTGTTTTCTTTTGCTTCAGCTCTTGGGGTGTGCTTCTCCAACACACTCCATACACAAAGAGTATTCTATTCATCTCTTGAGCTCTTTTCAACTTGATTCCTCACTCTCCTTTCTTTTTGCACTTTCTTCATGATTTCATTAAAACCTGCGCTCATCTCAACAATTTGATTAGGATCTCATTTGTTTGTCATAAATCAACCAAACCCCACAAGGGATGCCTAGATACACTTTTAATCTCCCCCTTCTTGGTGATTGATGACAACCAATTGAGATTTCACATATATGATTAAGAAATCCAGATTTTTATAAAGTGTGCACATATGAGCTTGGAACAAGTTAAGCAATGAAAGCATAAGACATATGTGCACTCTTTATGGTGGGGTGCAAGACTAAGTGTGTGTAAGCAATAATCGTGATGAGAATGAGATAAATGACATAATCATATCAACATCAAGCATATATGGAAAATTTCAGAGCAAAGACATAGCTTATATCAAAGCACGATCACACACTTCATAACCATGACTGGAAACATAATAAAAGCACAATGAAAGTTTTACAACCCTAAAATTGGTCTTACAAAGAGCAAAAGATGCAAAAGAGCTCTCATCTCTCATCTACTGCTAGACCTGGTGACTCCCCCTCAATCTCTCCCCCTTTGGCATCAAGGCACCAAAAAGAAGGAGAGGGGGGATCTAGCAATCGCCGTCGACTCACTCCTCGTTGTCGGTCCTCTCATTGTCTTCATCTTCAGGCTGCAGAGGAGGAGGAGGAGCGGATCCACTCGAAGTGCCCCCAACACAAAAATAGGCGAGTTCGGAGGGAGAGAGAGGTGGCAGCTCTGAGAAGTCAGAAGGAGAGTCCTCGGAGATGACAGGAGACCCAATAGGCTCAATCTCCAGCTTCTGGCATATGGCTTTGACATTTTGCTTTATGTATCTCATATCCTCTTTCCTTGCCTTGTTCAACTTGTGGACTTTCACCTCAGTATTTTTGCAGGAGCCAAAGATAGCGGCCAAGTACTTCAAGATGCCACTAGGATACCCTTTTTGAGGAGGGGCCCTAGAAGTGGGAGCAGTCCTTGCATCTCCTTGAGCTCTCCTTAGAGCCTCTTCACTTGATACTGGAGAGGGAGCAGCTGGGAGAGTGGCTTGGGAAGGCTTCTGGGGCCTTAGAGGAGTGTGCTCTACATGCTTTACGAACTCAATTCCCGTGACTTTCTCAATCATAAACATGATGTAGGGCGCATAGCCATAGGAACGGTTCGGTGTGCAGGAGATATTCACCATATCATTCCAAATATAGTCGAAGACATCAAACTTCCTATTCTTGATTATCACCTTCATCAGTGTCCTTAGGTAACCTTGAACACTTCTTGCATCTCCATCTTTTGGAGCTATTGTCTTCCGGAGCACTCTATTTTGAACCGTGAAGAATGGCTTCATGTTCTTGGTGGAAGGGGGATCGAATTTCAGGCGAGTGTCATAGAGGAACTCCATCTTGTCCTTCTCCAGGACGCCAATGTTGTGGATGATTAGCTCATTGTTGTCAGTGTCTTCTAGGTGAAGCAGTGTTGCAAACTCATCCTAAGTCACGGTGTACTTGGATCTGTGAGTCATCCAAGTCACCCTTTTCTCTTCATCACTGGCAAAGTACCACGTAGCATAGAACTGAGCAATAACTTCATCATTCCAGTTGTATCTGAAGGCAAATAGATCCTTCAGACCATGCCTTGCCACAGCTGCAATCACATCATCAAAGGTTGGGCAACTCTTCCTCTCATAGTGGCTCCAACCAATCCGCTGGTTGCAGACTACCGGAGTATTCATCATGAGGTACACGGAGCTATAGTAGTCCGCGTGGAAGTTGCTCCAGAACCTTGCATCAGCCGCTTTTCTGAAATTGCTATAACAATCAATCGTCCTAAGCTTTGAAGCTATGTCGCTTCCTTTGCCATTGAATCTTTCTTCAGAGGGGTCTCTGTTCCCCTGTCTCGGTACACTCATCTGGGGAGGGCCAATCGGGCCGGAGGCGATCCCTTTCCCTTTGCCCTTAGCTTGGTGAGAAGCTGCCGAGCTAGGGCCAGCTGCATCCTTTCCTTTGGATGCGGGCTTCTTGGCCACGACCTTTCGCCGCACCTGAGGTGGAGTGGGTGATGGATCAGCGGCACGGTGTTGCCTCTTCTTGCTTTGGCCCATCGAGGACCGAAGAAACGACTCTTGGTCCATCTCGGCCTCATAGTCAGAGATCTCATCATTGGAGCTAGACATGGTCCTAACAAGAGAATTATGCATTATGTGGATGAGCATTGATGGCAAGGAAATGCATTGAGTAGTTGGAATTTTGGGTTGAGTTCAGTCAAAAATAAGACTTGTCCGATGCTCAAGTACGGACTAGTCCTGGGTACCAGACTTGTTCGTACTGAGACCGGACTAGTCCGGTGTTCAACTGCTCAAACCCTAACTAGCATTTCAATGGTGTTTCTCAATGCAAAAAAAGCTCAAGGTAGATGTAATACAACAAGGAGACATGTATTAACTAGTGAAGCTAAGCTATTTGGTCCATAACACAAGAAATCGAAGGTTCTAGGGTTTTGGAGAAAGTATATGAAAATACTTCGAATCTTGAGGTTGGAGGTGTTGTTGGTGCGGACAAGTCTGTGGACCTCGATCCCCTTGCGATGAAGATCGTTTTCCACGGAGAGTTGACAAAATTTGGTGGAGAAAACGCCAAATCACCTTGGGGGCGCTCGAATGAAGAGAGAGAATGTGAGGAACGTTGTGAGGATGAAGGAGATTAGGGTTTGGCGGCCCTAGGGTTAAGGACTAAAAAAATCGGACTAGTCCATGGTAAACCAGACTATTCTGGACTACCGGATCTCTGCAGACTAGTCTGCAGTGTGCGGACTTGTCCGGGTAACCACGGACTAGTCCATGGTCACCAGAATAGAAGCATTTAGCCCATTCATATATATTCAAAGGCGCTTACAAAGAAAATAGGGTGCAAAACACACAAATAATCTTGATGAATATGATCAGTAAACATCCAACAATAAAGCTATGACCATAATTCACCAAGATCAAGTAATTGAAATAGTTTTTCGAAGAAAATAGAGAGAGATGATTTTCATAACACAATCAATAGATTTTGAAGATGGCATTACAGGTATGCAAGGTTTCAAGCCACATTCCGAGCATCAAGGATATTTAGTTCATTTCGGAGCTCGCAAAAACATTTTTCATCAAAAGTGGCTTGGTAAAAATGTCAGCTAGTTGTTTTTCGGTGTTGACATGGGAAATGGCTATGTCTCCTTTTATTGAGTGGTCTCTCAAAAAGTGATGTCGGATGTCTATGTGTTAGGTCCTAGAGTGCTCAACGGGGTTATGGGCAATTTTAATAGCACTCTCATTATCACAAAGGAGTGGAATACGACTCATATTGTAACTGTAATCTCTTAGAGTTTGTCGCATCCAAAGGAGTTGTGCACAACAACTCCTGCCTGCAACATACTCCGCTTCGGCCGTGGATAAGGCAATGGAGTTTTGTTTTTTGCAGGACCGAGAAAATAGGGATCTACCTAGGAATTCGAATGTACCAGAGGTACTTTTCCTATCTACTTGGCATCCGACATAATCTGCATCGGAGTATCCAATGAGATTGAACTTGGAACCTTCAGGATACCAAAGGCCTAGGTTGGGTGTAGGAACTAAATATCTCAATTTTCTTTTTACGGCTGTCAAATGACACTTCTTAGGATTGGCTTGAAATTTTGCACACAAACATACACTCAACATAATATCAGGCCTAGATGCACATAAGTAAAGTAGGGATCCAAATATGGAGTGATATACCTTTTGATCCACGTTTGGTCTATCTTCATTGAGATCCAAGTGTCCATTTGTTGCCATGGGAGTCTTTATAGGCTTCGCCTTGTCCATTCCAAACTTCTTGAGTATGTCTTGAGTATACTTGGTTTGGCTTATGAATGTCCCTTCCTTTTGTTGCTTCACTTGGAATCCCAAGAAATATCTCGATTATCTCATCATGGACATCTCAAATTTATCTGTCATAATCTTACTAAATTCTTCACAAAAGGATTTGTTAGTTGAACCAAATGTAATATCGTCAACATAAATTTGACAGATAAATAGATCATTATCAAGGTGCTTGGTAAACAAAGTGTAATCAGCTTTGCCAATCTTAAATCCATTTTTAATTAAAAAATCTCTAAGGCACTCATACCAAGCTCTAGGAGCTTGTTTGATGCCATAGAGAGCCTTACGCAGTTTGAACACATGGTCGGGGAATTCTTGATCTTCGAATCCAAGGGGTTGCTCCACGTACACCTCCTCCTTGATTGGTCCATTGAGGAAAGCGCTTTTCACATCCATTTGATAGAGCTTGAAATTATGGTGAGTATCATATGCAAGTAATATTCTAGTTGATTCAAGCCTAGCTACGGGAGCAAAAGTTTTGTCGAAATCGAAATCTTTGACTTGTGAATACCCTTTGGCCACAAGTCGCGCCTTGTTTCTTAACACCACCTCGTGTTCATCTTGTTTGTTGCGGAAGACCCATTTAGTGCCGATGACATTGAACTTGGGTCTTTCAATTAGTTCTCACACCTCATTCCGTTTGAAGTTGTTCAATTCTTCTTGCATTGCCACCACCCAATCCGGATCTTTCAATGCATCTTCAACCCTGTGTGGTTCAAAAAAGGATACAAATGAGTAATGTTCACAAAAATTAGCAATTCGAGATCTAGTTGTTACTCCCTTTTGGATGTCACCGATTATGTTGTTGACGGGGTGATCTCTTTGGATGCATTGGTGTACTCTTTGATGTGGCACTTGTGGTCTTGAATCTTCATGGTCATGTTCTTCTCCCCCTAGATGGTTGCCCTCATTGATTTGTTGGTCACCTTGATCTTCATGAGGTTGATCTTGTGTAGAAGCTCCCCCTTGATCAATGACCTCCACTTGTGGTTCATCTTCTTCATTTGCATTTGGAGGTGGTGCTTGTGGTCGAACATCGCCCAACGCCATTCTTCTCAATGCTTGACATGGAGCTTCTTCTCTATCTAGCACACATTGATCAACTTGCTCTTCTTGAGAGCCATTAGTTTTATTGAACACTACGTCACGTGCTACTTCAACAAGTCCAGAGACCTTGTTGAAGACACGATAGGCATAAGAGTTTGAATCATAGCCAAGCAAGAAACCTTCATTGGACTTTGAAGCGAACTTTGATGTCCTAGGCTTCTTGTTCAAGATATAACATTTAGAACCGAAAACTCGAAAATAGGAAATATTAGGCTTGTTACCGGTGAGTAGTTCATATGACATTTTCTTGAGTAGGCGATGAAGATAGAGTCGATTTATGGCGTGAAAAGCGGTGTTGACCGCTTCAGCCCAAATTCGATCCAAAGTATTGTACTCATCAAGCATTGTCCTCGCCATCTCTATGAGGGTTCGGTTCTTCCTTTCGGCTACTCTGTTTTGGTGAGGGGAGTACGGTGCTGAAAATTCATGTTTTATGCCTTCTTCATCTAGGTACTCCTCAACTTCGGTGTTCTTGAACTCCATGCCATTGTCACTTCGTATGTTCTTGATCTTCAATGAAAACTCATTTTGGGCACGCTTGAGAAACTTCTTGAGGGTTCCTTGAGTTTTTGTCGGTACCGAGCACCCTTCCTTGACTGTTGTCTCCAAAATAGATGCCTTCGATTGGATCTTCATTTTATTCATATTCAACGAACATCCTTCTTTCTCCGATCATTTGGTTGGTGCATCCACTATCTAGCACGTATTTTGATCCACTGGAGGAATAGGCCTGCAAAAACGAATTACACCTTGGTTTTAGGTACCTAAGCTTGCTTGGGTCCTTTGAGGTTAGTTACAAGTGATTTGGGCACCCACACATGAGACTTGGTGTTCTCATGGCATGACCCAACATGTTCAGCATAAACTCTACCAAAATTACTTTTCATGAGAACATATGATGCGTCAAAAGTTCTAAACAATTGTTGTTGTTCATATGTCTTAACCTGTTTGGACTTATCAACATTATTAGGCATTCTAGCTTGAAAGGAGTTTCCCTTGACAAAAGCAACACGTTCTTTGTTATTCTTGTGGATTCTAGCATTTTGATTTTCACCATAATAATACCCAATGCCACATTTGACATTAGGAGGTCTTGTGGCCAAGTATGCACTGTGTGCATACTTGACCTTCTCCTTGTCAAATATGCCACTACGGGAAGGATGCTTGTCCTTTGTCAAATTCGACTTATCCTTCAAGTTAGTGTCAATTTTAGCACATGCACAAGTAATAGTAGTTTCAGATTTTAAGTGTTGAGAAGGTGAGCTTGAAGAGGATGAAGGGTCACTTTGCTTGAGTGACTCAACTTGTACCTCAAGGATCTTGTTAACTTTGGTTAAGTTAGCAAGTTCATCCTTGATGATTACATTTGAGTTGCTTAACTTCAAGCAAGCTTCTTTGCTTGAAGCTAACTCAAGCTCTAGTGACTTGTTTCGCTCCTTTTGAAGTTCAAGGAGCTTTTTGATCTTAAGATACTTCTCCTTTTGAAAGATGATCATATCTTCTTGGCGATCAACAAGCTCCTCCTTATCAACAAGCTTATCCATCAAGAATTTCATTTTTGTAGCAGTTTTCTTATTTAAGCCAACAAGTATATCTTCGTCATCACTATAAGCATCATTATTGCTAGAGAAAGAATGTGAAGAGGAAGGTTTAGTTGTTACCTTTCTTTTACCTTCCTTTTCCATTAGACTTGTGTCGTTGTCCTTCCTTGCGCCAATAGTTGGGAAGAGGGTGGATTTCTTGGTTGTCTTCTTGATGGCTATGCTAGCCATCTCCTCTTCCTCTTCGGATGAGGACTCGTCATTGGAGTCCCACTTCTTTCCTAGGTGCGTCTGTCCAATCTTCTTGAGCATCTTCTTAGGTTGAGGCTTTGTATCCTTGGTCTTCTTCTTATTTTCTTCGTAAGGACAATCAACTATAGAGTGGTCGTATTCACCACAGTTATAGCAAGCATGCCTCAACTTTGGTCTTGCTTTGTCTGTGTCTTCCTTCATTTGATCTACCACCTTTTCTTCTTTTCATCATCTTCTTGAATTTCTTCATAAATAGGATCATGTCTTCTTCATCTATATCGCTGCTTTCGTCGTCGCTGTCCTCTTCTTGTTGAGCATCTCGAGCTTCTTTTGACATAGGCTTGCAGGTGGACTTCAAAGAGACTCCTTTCTTCTTTGCCAAGGTGAGGCCGGCAATCTCTTTGACAAGTTTTTTTTGCTTCTCCATCATCTTGAAATTGATGATCTTTCCAAGCAATTCATCCGGGGTCATTTTCCAATACCTGGGGCTTTCTCTAATCATTGAACATAGAGTCACATTGTGAGGCATGAAGGCTCTGAGAATTAGCTTCACCACCTCGTGATCATTCCACTTTTTGCTTCCATAGGCTCGAACTTTATTGATGAGGTTCTTCAACTGATTGTACATGTCTTGCGGTGACTCATCTTCTTCTATGGCAAATCTCCCCAATTCGCCTTCAATCATTTCAATTTTGGCCTCTCGCACATGACGATCGCCTACATGTGCAGTTTGTAATGTGTCCCATATCTCTTTAGCAATTTTGAGTCCATCCACTTTGGTGAACTCGTCTTGACTCAATGATGAAGTTATGAAAGTTGCAGCTTGAGTGTTCCGATGAATAGCTTGCTCTTGACTTGGTGTGAGCTCTTCATCATCGTCCGAGATATCAACCCCTGTATACACTATATGCCACAAGCTGAGGTTAAGTGATATTAAATGCATCTTCATATTTTGCCTTCACATTGAATAATTGTTGCCATCAAAGTACGGGGCTTTCCCTAGAGGAATTTATAAGTAATGATTATTGTTTGAATTTAAACGATCATAGTTAAAAGGATATCAGGAGTAGTCGGTTTGGCTACTCCCCTTCTTCTTCTTCTTCTTCTTCTTGTCATCCTTGATCTTCATCTTCCCTTTGGAGAGTGCCTTCTTTCTTAGGAGTGCCATGAGTTCAAGTGTCTCCTCATCATCATCCTCGAAGTCTTGGATAGCGTTGAGGAGCTTATCCAACTTCTGGGCTTTTTCATCTTCAACTTTCTCTTGGTTGAAGTTCTTGTGCATGTCCTTAATGTCCGACATTTTCTCTTCGAGCGATTAGTCTCTTTTGAAGATTCTAGCTCTGATACTAATTGAATGTATCCTAGAGGGGGGTGAATAGTCTTTTTGAATTTTTAGTCAGAACTTGAAACTCTTACCAACCTGATCAAACACAGAGAAATCGGACTAGTCCGGTAGGGTGCGGACTAGTCCAGTGTATGCGGACTAGATTGATCAAGTTTGATCAATTATTTCGATCAAAGTACTCTATGCAGTGAAAATTGAGTTACAAATAGAGTGTATTGCTTTAATAAAACTAGATGTGGCATAAGTTAACTTTAGTTTCAAAGTTTTATCGCAAGTTGAACAAGATCGAGCAAACCCTAGATTACAATGAATAATAAGAACAAGAGCAAAGGACAAAACGATTTTATTTTGCGGTTTGATTCCACAGAGGAAATCTACATCCACGTTGAGGAGCCCACGGAGGACCGGGTCTTCACCAACCCTACCCTCGTCGAATCGCCACAGAGGCCGATTCTCTTCCTCTAATCACAAAGGGTTAAATAACCGTGTTCAAGGGGCCTTCTCACAAGTTGAGGGCTCCCCAAGATTTACAATTTGAAACACCACCAAACACACTCAAAAAGTATGCAATGAAACAGCGAGAGTGTGTGAGAGAATCAAAACCAAGAGCTCAAGACATGAAGAACGTGTCTCTCCTTAGATCTATGATTAATCCTCAAGGATTTAATCTTTCTTGCGTTGGATTGTGTGGAGAGACGTGTTTTATGGGCTCTTGGAAGGTGTGACGGCGCAGGGGGTTGAGAGAGTTTGATTAGGGTCCGTACACCTCTATTTATACTAGGGTTTCCAAGGGTTGCCGTTAGGGTTGACAAAGTCCGGACTAGTCCATGGTGGATTCCGGATTGGTCTGGTGTGCGGCATGTGGGAAACCCTAAGTGTCCTGAATTATCGGACTTGTCCGGCCATGGGCGGTCTAGTCCAATTTTCTCTCTGGAGATGTTCGGACTAGTCCAACACATATCGGACTAGTCCGGCGTGGTGAATCCTTTAGTGGATTGAGGTCAAGTCCGCACTTGGAGGACTTGTCCGATTTTAGTCAGAGAGGTTATCGAACTAGTTCGAACAATATCGGAGTAGTCTGGTGTCTGAAATTTCGAGGGGCTAAGGACAAGTCTGAAATTGGGAGGAACTTGTCCGATGTTGGTCAGTGGGGATTTCAGACTAGTCTGTGGAACATTGGACTTGTCCGATATTGATCAGAAGGATTATCGGACTAGTCCGTTGCGGACAAGTCCGCACTTGGAGGACTTGTTCGATCCTGGACAAAGAGGATATCGGACTGGTTCGGGGAACATCGGACTAGTCCAGACCTGTGTAAACTTGTGCAGTGACAGTGTTTTCTTTTGCTTGAGATCTTGGGGTGTGTTTCTCCAACACACACCATACACAAAGAGTATTCTATTCATCTCTTGAGCTCTTTTCAACTTAATTCCTCACTCTCCTTTCTTTTTGCGCTTTCCTCATAATTTTATTAAAACCTGCACAAATCTCAACAATTTGGTTAGGATCTCATTTGTTTGTCATAAATCAACCAAAACCCACAAGGGATGCCTAGATGTACTTTCAACTCTCCCTACAAGGCGAGCGTCACGTGTCGCTATCGCGCACGCCATCCATCAACCGTTGCACCGCAGACTCCTATTCCACCTGGCTTACTAGCGCTGGTCGGATCTCCAAGGAGGACCTAAGGGCCGAGCTTGACCATTGTCAAGCTCGGATTGATGGCCGCTTCATCATCGAGCGGCAACAAGAGAGACAATGCAATCTTGACGCTGAATACGGCCCTCAAGGGCCTGAGCAGGAGGTGTCCTCTACTGAGGTGCACCACAGAGAAATCCTCCACCACCACCTCACTAGGATTATGTTGGGTCGACCGCCCCTCCTGTAGCACTCTATGCAGTAGGTGCTGCAGCAGCAGTATCTGGCTTAGCTGGTACCACGACAGCAGACTTCGCAGCAGTCGCATGCTACATAGCAAATCCCTCCGGGGTACGCTATTCTGTACGCCTCTCTGGCAAAGCCCATCGGTGGGTGCACGACCTTGGCTCCATACCTCCGCCCGATGATGTGGCTGCGCAAGTTTTAGCCACACCTGCTGGAGAAGTTTGACGGAAGCATTAACCCAGCCGAGTTCCTGCAGATCTACACCACGACACTCCTTGATGCAAGAGCGGATGAGTCCATCCTGGCGATCTACTTCCACGTCGCCTTGACCAGATCAGCCCGGTCATGGCTGATGAAATTGTCCGAGGGGTTCATAACCTCTTGGGATGAGGTCTACCGACAGTTCACGACGAACTTCGGCAGCTCCTATATGCGCCCTGGCACTTAGCTCGACCTCTAGGTCGTGCGCCAGCAACCTAAGGACACACTGCGATCATTCATCTGACGTTTCTCCCAGGTACGCAACTCCATCCCCGACATCCTGAATGCTTCTGTCATAGTGGCATTCTGGCAGGGAGTGCATGACTGGAAGATGCTCGAGAAGTTAGCCATGCACAACATGCAAGATGTCTTTGAGCTTTCACCATCGCCGACCAGTGCGCCAGGGCAGCGAAAGACCATGACTAGCACGCCCAGCCCACCCCCGGGGTGGGCGGGTAGAACCGGACAAACGAAGGTGCCGTTACCCCGGGTAGCGGCAAAAAGAAGAACAAGAACCGCGGCAGCAGCCAGAACAAGCCGCTGCATGGGTCACCCATTGCCGCAGCAGTTGCGACCAATGGTGGCAGACCCCCATGCCCTGAGAAATGCCCACGTCAGCCACCTACTACTGACGATGACATCGATCCCTACCCGGTGCACAAGACTCGCGACCACACTGCGAACGAGTGTCGTGAGATCAAGAGATGCGCTGAGCGATACCTAGAGCAAGCGCACCAGCGTCCTCATGGCACCCCCTTCCGCCAGCGAGAGGGCAAGCAGAAGGTCGACCTCAAGGTCGACGATGACGAGGAGATAGAGTACAAGAAGTAGGAACGGGCCATCAAGGTGGTCCCCCAGGGCGAGGACTCCGACACCAGTAGCGACCACGAGTGTCGCAAGACACTCCACGTCATCTTCAGGGGGTCTTGGGACCCCGCGTCCCGGGACGCGGTCAAGACCCTGCGCCGAGCAGTGGCTTCGATAGCTACTGCTCCCACTCCAGCGCTGCAACACAAGTGGAAGGAGATGCCAATCAGCTTTGACGCCTCCGACTGCCCCAAGAACATGGCATGAGCCAGGATCCTGCCTCTCCTGGTCACCCCCACAATTGCCAACGTCAAGTTCCACTATGTCTTGATAGATGGCGGAGTCGGCCTCAACCTCATCAGCCGTGCGGTCTTCGACCAGCTGCAGATCCCAGTGTCCAAGATCACCCCCTCGAGCCCGTTCTCGGCAGTGGGACCAGGGAACATCATCCCATACGGCAACATCCACCTCCGGGTGACCTTCAGGACACCCGACAACTTTAGGACGGAGAGCATCCTGTTCGATGTTGCGGATGTCAGCCTCCCCTTCAACACTATCATAGGCACACCCGCCCTGTAACGATTCATGGTTGTAGCCCACTACAACAACCTAGTCCTAAAGATGCCGACCCCCTCCGACATCCTCAGGATCCGCGGAGACTGCACAGTTGTAGTGTTAGCCTTGGAGAAGCTCCAAGCCCTAACAGCAGACCCAACACCTGCTCCGGGTGGTGTTGGACCAAGTCAGCCTCCGTCGAGCTCGCGTCAGCGCTACTCACCCGCTGCACCCCGACAACAGCCTTCCAACAGCACCGACGCTCCTGTCAAAGCTGTCAAGATCAGTTCCAGCTCTACTCAGACCACCCGCAAGGCGGAGGGCCAAGGCAGAAAGTAGGGACGCCCGCTCATCGCCCCACTGGTAGCTATCGACGACAAGCTTCCCGGCAACTGTCACCGTTATCTCAAAGCTTTGGGAACCCCTATATGTTAATATTAGCTTAGTAGGACAGTGTAAAGGTTTTCGTAGAGTCTAGGAGCAGCATTTAGGACAACCAAGCTCCAGGATGGTCAGTTCCAGAGTGCGTAGTCAGCTTAGCCTGGTCCCAAACCCTAAGTCTATGCACCCTGCCTCCCTCGTCATCCGGAAATGAGCTGTTGCCTTCTTTTGTAAGAGCCCATCTCCTCCTATGAATGTCGGTATAAAAGAATCACTGTCTTACTCTATGTTTTCCTAATGATGTTCATTCAATTATGCGTAAATTTTATGATGAACCATGCTAGACTTGTTTATTGTATATTGCTTTCATTATCAAGGTTATACACTCTGTATCTCACCCTTGCTAGAGTTGTGCAATCCTATTGTAGGCGGGCTTGCTTGAGGTACCTGCAATGTGTGAAGGGTTCTCTCAGCTGCCCCCATCCTTGGAGTCCTGTGATGTTGGATGGCCTCCAAGGAAAGGACTACGCCAAGCCGGAGGTCTAGGGCGTGTGAACTGCTTAGTCTGGTCTTGTACACTAAGCACGCACACCCTGCCCTCAGCGCTATGGCCGAGTACTGGGGGCCGGAAAGTTCGCACCCTAAGAACGATGGGAGCCGGACCCTGAGGCACTAACGCATTGAATTATCCAAGCCTCATCTGTCAACTTAGGACAGTGAGACATGACAAAGCTAAGGAAGAGGAAAAGGTAAAACTAGCGAGCAAACTAGTCCCTCCTTCACCATGTGTGCAGGACAGCCAACTCCGACAATTCCTAGGGGGCCCGCCATCGATGTCTCGGCACGTCAAAGACACTAACAAGTGCTGATTTGTGTGTACACTCTCCCATCCCCCTCTTGTTGCTAATAGGGTTCTCTTGTGGAAACCTGTACACCAAGGGCCTGCCATTGAAATGCTACACATCGGTGGTGGACAACGCTGGAGCATCCAGCTCTGGCACCTCCCAGGGGGCCGGCCATCGACGTCTTAGCACGTTGAAGATCGTAACATGCGCTGGTTCATGAGTACACTCTCCCGTCCCGCTCCTGTTGCTAATAGGGTTCGCTTGTGGAAATCTGTACACCAATGGTCTGCCGTTGGAGTGCTACACATCGGTGGTGGATGACACCGAAGCATCCAGCTTTGGCACCTCCCAAGGGCCCCGCCATCCACGTCTCAGCACGTTGAAGGTAGTAACAAGCGCTGATTCATGAGTACACTCTCCTATCCCACTCTTGTTGCTAATAGGGTTCTCTTGAGGTAACCTGTACACCAGGGGCCTACCATTAAAGTGCTACAAATCAGTGGTGGACGACGCCGGAGCATCCAACTCCGGCACCTCCTAGGGGGCCCACCGTCGACGTCTCAGCACGACGAAGCTAGTAACAAGCGCTGATTCGTGAGTATACTCTCCCGTCCCGCTCTTGTCGCTAATAGGGTTCTCTTGTGGAAAATTGTAGACCAGGGGCCTACCATCGAAGTACTACACATAGATGGTGGACGATGCCAGAGCATCCAGCTCTGGCACCTCCCAGGGGGCCCGCCATCAACGTCTCAGCGGGACGAAGACAGTAACAAGCACAAATTCGTGAGTACACTCTGCCGTCCCACTCTTGTTGCTAATAGGGTTCTCTTGTGGAAACATGTACACTAGGGGCCTGCCGTCGATGTTTCAGCGATGATAGTGGGATGCTAGAGCATCCAACCCTGGCACCATCCAAGGGGCCTGCCGTTAATGTTTTTGCAATGATGGTGGGCGACACCGGAGCAGCCAGCTCCGGCACCACCTAAGGGGCCTGCTGTCGACATTTCTGCGATGATGATGGGCGACGCTAGAGCAGCCAGCTTTGGCACCACCCAAGGGGCCTGCCATCGATGTTTTAACGATGATAGTGGGCAACGCTGGAGCATCCAGCCCCGGCACCACCCAGGGGGCCTACCGTCGATGTTTTCGCGATGATAGTCGGCGATGCCGGAGCAGCCAGCCTCGACACCACCCAAGGGGCCTGCCGTCGATGTTTCTGCGACGATAGTGGGAGACGTCAGAGCAGCCAGCCTCAGCACCACCCAGGGGGCCTACCATCGATGTTTCCTCGGTGATGATTGGCGACGCTGGAGCAGCCAGCCTTGACACCACCCAAGGGACCTGCCATCGAGGTTTGGTGGGCGACGCCGGAGCAGCCAGCTCCGGCACCACCCAAGGGGCCTGCCGTCGACATTTTCGCAATGATGGTGGGCGACGCCGAAGCATCCAGCCCTGGCACCACACAGGGGGCCTGTCATCGATGTTGCTGCGATGATGGTGGGCAACGCTGGAGCAGCCAGCTCCGGCACCACCCAAGGGGCTTGTCGTTGATGTTTCAATGACGATAGTGGGTGACGCCCCTGGAGGGGCCTCGCTGAGGCCATTCACACAAACTCCCTTGCTCTGTTGGGGGCCAGTCGAAGACATCCTGCAATGAAGTGGTAGGTGTGCCCAGCCAACTGGCCACATCTACCAGGGGACCTCTCACGGGGTTCCATAGGCAGGACGTCAACTGACAACAGATCGGCTATGTCAAATGTGCAATCGTTGGTTCCTCAAAAACTAACAAACTCAGCAAAAGTTCTTTAAGCCCTTACGTAGCTAAGGATTGCAAGCAATAGTTTGAGAAGCACAAGACAAGCTAAGAAGCCAAACATGAACTCAAATTCATTGAAGAATATTTACAATGGGACGAGCCCCGGATACAAAGATGTCTCCACCCAGAAGCCGCTGACCTCAATCTCTCGCGAATTGCGCAGCGACATGTTTGGCGACGTCTTGGACTTCTGGCGTCACCACCTCTTCACGCTCCACGACGGGGCCCTTGAATACTGGCTCCAAAGGTATCTCTGGATACCGATTTTGGTAACACACCAGAACGTGGGATGCCACCGTCTGTGCCAGCGCCTTGCCCTTGTCTTCCAGACAGCAGGGAAGCTGCCGCTCATATAGATTGAGCTCCCGGGCGCGGCGCTCCGAAATCTGCTCCTGAGCCCGAACGTCAAGCTCCAGCAGGAGGAGTTCTTGGCGCTCTGCTAGGTGTTTCTCCCGAGCTCGCGCCAAGTTGCTCTCCCGAAGCTTAAGGTCTTCAATGCGAGACTGCAACCTATCTTGATCTACCTCAGCCCAAGTCATCATCGCCTAGGCCACTACCTCTTGCTCGGCAACAACGACCTCCCGCTCGGCAACAACAGCCTCACGGTGACCCAAGGCCTCTCGAGCCTCTTCAAGGGCACACAGGCGGGAGTCAGCCGTCTCATTGGTCGCCTTGGCGTTGGCTAGAATCTCGCCTTTCCAGGACCTCAGAAGGTCCTCCCAGGCCCGGAGGCGCTCGACCTAAGCTCACAGATTTCCCCACTCTGCGGCGAGGGCCCCCTGCACCCGATGGAGGTTGGACTGCACCGAGTTGATGCTGGACTGCATCAGGTCCATGACATCGGAGAGGCGCTCTAGTTCTGTAAAAGCTATGGAAGGTCACCCGGTTATCACTTCAAGAACCTCTTCCTCCTGCGGTGATGAAGGCGAGGCCACCAGCGCTGAGGGCCTCATCCCCGGGAACTGAATAGAGAATGCAGCACCTCCCGAAGCGGCAGCACTGCCACCGCTCGAGGAGCCACCTACTATATCAACAGTCTCGAAGGCTGGGCCCTCAGCTTGCTGAGCTGACTTGGACATTGCCTCCGGTACGGCGGCCAGAGGTGCGTCACTACCCGCACTAGGCGTGGATGCCGGAGCAGCGCTCCCCTGTGTCGGCTTGGCAGTCTGCTTCGCTGATGCAGCCGCAGCATCATGGGCTGACTTCGGAGCGCTCTGGGTCACTACACCCAGTGGTAAGGGCGTCAAAACAGCTGACGTAGACCTGCAGATCAAAATCAAAGTCTGTTGAAACAAGAAGAATAGATGAAACAACGATGCAAGCACTGGTAAGAATGCCTTACCGACATCCCTAGAAGCTCCAGCGGGCCTCAACCTTCGGCGGCCCTGAGGTTGCGGGTTTTGCCGACAACGTGGCAGGCAGGGTTGATTCGACTAGACCTCCACCAGAACCACCGATGATGCTGCCGCCCCACATCGGCGTGTCTCTACCGAATCCAATGGTGCCACTCCCAGAGCCTCCTCTCGAGCCACTGCCGTCCTCCATTGCCAAACCTTGGGAAAGATTGCTGACGATCCGAGGCCTCTTGGCTAGAGGCTCCATGGGTGTAGCGCTCTTGGATCCCTTTTTAGCGCCTGGTCGCAGTCGATTGCGGAATCACCGCTTGATGGACTGGGCCTCCCCGCGAAGACTGCCAATGCACGAGGCTGAGGAGGGGCGCTCCAACGATCGTTGACTTGGAGAAAGGACCGCCCGCAGCGGTGCCCTCAGTGGCGACCAAGGGCATTTGTCCTTTGCAACCTCGATCACCGGCGACTTCCCCTTCCCTATGTCGGGGACCAGCACCTCCCCCTTCCCTACGTTGGGGACCTGCGCCTTACCTTTCCTTCTGTCGGAGGGCGCGTCCTTCAGCCTTGACGCTTAAGAGCCTGGAGCAGGTGAAGATTCCTATGGTGGGTCGACGATGGCCAGTCCACGGTCCGCATCGCTAACCTGCTACGGCGCAAGGCCAAGCTCGTTCAGGTTCAACATGTCCTTCAGGATCTTCACCCTGTGGTTCCGATCCGAGCAAAGTGGCGGACAGGACCGCGGAAGGATGAAGACATTGGGCGACAGTGGGTCGTCACACGCCTTTGACATCACATTGAACACCTCTTGCGGGGTCGTCACCGTGTCCTGACCCCTCACCAGCCTGGTGTCGTCCTGCGGCACGAAGTATAGCCATGCAGGGGTTTGATACTTCCTAGTGAGGACATCAACACCCTCGATACATCCACACCAACTCAGCTACCGGTTTCTGGTCCGATCACTCGCGCTCGTGCATGTCAACTAAACTATGAGGTGAACTCGTTCTTGGCCTTATGTCCATCTTATCTAGACCGTGGAACTACGTGCTTTCTTGTTTTGCTTAGGAACAATGGAGAGGAGCCAATGGGAAGGGAATTCGCGCGGATGGGATTTGGACAGCAGAACAGCACCAACTTGTGACGGCCACCACAATTTCATACGGACTCCGATCTGGGCGTTCAAGTACTTCCTGGAAAGATTATCAAGTCTACTTTCAAACGGATCTGGCCTCATGTACATATCTATTGGGAGTCGGCCGCAATAGTTATTTTAATACCAAGACCTTTTTCTGTCCATGGTGCTGCATCACCAAAATTGGGCCCATGGCCCATGTATCGTTTGGAGTCCATTAGGGACTCGTGATTAGGGTTTCTCATGACCCTAGGGAGGTAATAAATAGTAGCAGCCGCCCTCATTATCTGGTGGGTTTTGTTTATTCGTAAGTTAGCTTCTGCTGCTTCCTTGTACACGCGTGTGTCGACTAGATCGCCCGTCTACTTGTATCCAGAACCCCACTTTGGATTGATTCAACAGATAAGTGCTTGTTCTTCTTGTTCTTGCGTGTTCTTCGATTGCTTGCAGGAACAAAGGCCCTCGTGGTCAGGTTGATTGTGCGCCAGCAAGATCAATACAACTTCAGAGTCGGTGCACTGATCGCTAAGGCGCATCGTCTTGGGGACGGTGTAGTCGGATCGCCAACGTCTTCTCCTCCACAAATCGAACCCTCCTATTCTCATCGAAAGATCGGGAACCAAGATCATATCAAGTGGTAATCAGAGCAAGGTTAATCGGTGAGAGTGCTACCATTACTTTTCTTTCCGCTGTTATCATCCTATAGTCCAGAAAAAGCCCAAAAAAATACCAGATCTGTTTTTTTCCATTATTCCTAGACCATTGTGCCTTTTACTTTCTCCACTTAGTCAAGACTTGTTGAGTTCATGGTTGCTTCGACAAGTCAAGTTGCTGGTCTTTAGTTTTGCACCACTAGAGTTTCGAGTTCGTGTCACATTAGGTCACCTAGTTCGAGTCAGATTCGTAGTTCGAGTTTGAGTCGGATTACTAGTTTGAGTTTGAATCAGATTGCTACTTTGAGTTTGAGTCGGATTACTAGTTCGAGTTTGAGTCGGATTACGAGTGCAAATCATATTTCTACTTTGAGTTTGAGTCGGATTGCTAGTTCGAGTTTGAGTCGGATTACGAGTTCAAATCAGATTGCTACTTCGAGTCTGAGTCGGATTACTAGTTCGAGTTTGAGTCTGATTACTAGTTCGAGTTCGAATTAGATTGCTACTTCGAGTTTGAGTCAGATTAGTAATTTGAGTTTAACAACAAGAAAAGGCAAGTGCAAAATCAAAAGCCGCACAAAAGCCACAAGCAATTAGAGAAGAAAAAAAAGGCAAGTGCAAGATCAAAAGCCGCATGTGCAAATTTTGTTCTAGGGTCTCCTGATTCCATCTAGAGAGAGTTTGGGTGACCACCCCAACAAAAAAAAACGAAAAAAAAAGAAAAAAAATCAGATTGTTGTTTGGGGTGTTTTTGGTGACGACATTGGTGTCTCGGCTCGCGTCTCTAGTACGGTCTAGACTAAGATCAGCACAGTACTGTCGTAGAATATTTATTTAGCTTGTTGTGATTAACGTGGTGAAAGTTTGCTCCTTGTGCTAGTTCAGCCACATAAAGCCATAGATTGACACCTGCTCTTGAAGTTGTTCATTACTTGCTGGTTGCCATCACCTTCTTACTGAGCTTTGTAAGAACAGGTAAGAGCTTGATTGAACAGGTTGAGAGTGAGCGAGTTATCTCCACCAACACCTTTGTAGCTAGGGATAACGTTACCCTTTCATATTGGATTTTTTCTACTAACCATGGCAGGAGGAGCAAATACAAATGAAGACGTGCATTCACCTCGCACACGGGGAATTATACAACACTTCGAACGCCAAGTGCGCCTACACACAGAAGCGCTTGATGAGGATTTTCGTGTTACCAGTGACCGCCTTGGTCAATTGGAAAATATGCAGATCGACACCAACACCAAAATCAGCACGTTGGAGATTTCCATTCAAACATTGAACACCTCTATTGGAGCCATCCTGCAGCGCCTTGAGGAGAGGGATCGTGGAGGCACCGCAGATGGACAGGTGAGTAATACTCCTAGTATTGTACGTGACAATGAAGATGACTATTCTGCAGATACGGAGATTGGGGAAGATGAGGAAGCTAGGCCACGGCGCCAGCTACAACGCAACCGTCAAGGCATAGGTGGACATCGTTGGCGTGAGGTACGCAATCATGAAGATACTTTTAACAAGATCAAATTTAGGATACCTCATTTTGATGGTAAATATGACCCTGATGCATATATTACTTGGGAGATTTCTATTGATCAAAAATTTGCATGTCATGAGTTTCCTGAAAACGCAAGAGTTAGAGCAGCCACTAGTGAGTTTACTGATTTTTCTTCTGTTTGGTGGATAGATCATGGCAAGAAAAATCCTAATAACAAACAAACTTGGGATGCTTTGAAACGGCTCATGCGGGCTAGATTTGTTCCTTCTTACTATGCACGTGATCTGTTAAATAAGTTACAACAATTGAGACAGGGAGCTAAAAGTGTAGAAGAGTATTTTCAGGAATTACAAATGGGTATGTTGCATTGTAATTTAGACGAGGATGAGGAACCAGCTATGGCTAGATTTTTAGGTGGTTTAAATCGTGAAATTCAGGAGATACTTGCTTATAAAGATTACAATAATGTTACCCGTTTGTTTCATCTTGCTTGTAAAGCTGAAAGGGAAGTGCAGGGACGACGAGCTAGCTCTGGAACTAATATTTCTGCAGGAAATACTAGCTCATGGCAACCACACATGATTACTCCTTCGACTGGGCGTGCTTCCCCACCATCTTCTTCACCAAGTCGGGCAGCACCTTCTTCTTCCGGCAACAAGCCACATGCTTCTTCCACTAGCTCAGCAGTAAAGACCACCCAAAAGCCCACCGAGAGTGCTTCTTCTGTAGCATCTACCGGACAATCTAGAGACGTTCAATGTTACAAGTGCAAGGGTTTTGGCCATGTGCAGCGTGACTGCCCAAGCAAACGTGTTCTAATTGTTAAAGATGACGGTGAGTACTCATCTGCTAGCGATTTTGATGACGATATATGTGTTTTGCTTGCAGCTGACTATGCAGGTAGCGATGAACATCAAGAAGAGCATATTGGTGCAGAAGATGCAGCGCGCTATGATAGTCTCATTGTGCAGCGTGTGCTTAGTGCACAAATGGAGAAAGCGGAACAAAATCAAAGGCACACATTATTCCAAACAAAGTGTGTCGTCAAAGAGCAATCTTGCCGCATGATCATTGATGGAGGTAGCTGCAACAACTTGGCCAGCAGTGACATGGTGACCAAGCTGGCACTAAGCACCAAACCGCACCCACATCCCTTTTACATTCAATGGTTAAACAACAGCGGTAAGGCAAAGGTAACTAGACTTGTGCGAATCAATTTTACTATTGGATCATATAAGGATGTCGTTGAATGTGATGTTGTGCCTATGCAAGCTTGTAATATTCTGCTAGGAAGACCTTGGCAATTTGATAGAGATTCTATGCATCATGGTAGATCAAATCAGTATTCTGTTCTTTACCAGGATAAAAAAATTGTGTTGCATCCTATGTCTCCTGAAGCTATTGTGCAAGATGATGTTGCTAGAGCTAGGAGAACTAAATATCAGGACCATGCTAACATTGAGAACAATAACAATGCCAAATCTGTGTTTGATAAGAAAAATGAGATATCTCTGAAGGGAAAATGCTTGTTTGCTACGAAATCTGATATTAATGAACTGATTGCTTCCACCTCTGTTGCCTATGCTTTGGTATGCAAAGATGCTTTGATTTCCCTTTACGATGTGCAACATTCTTTGCCTCCTGCTGTTGCTAACATTTTGTAGGAATATTCTGATGTGTTTCCAAGTGAAATACCACCAGGACTACCACCACTTCGAGGGATTGAGCACAAAATTGAACTTATTTCCGGTGCTTCATTGCCCAACCGTGCACCATACAGGACAAATCCAGAAGAAACAAAGGAGATTCAGCGCCAAGTACAAGAACTACTTGACAAAGGTTATGCACGTGAGTCTCTTAGTCCTTGTGCTGTTCCAGTTATTCTAGTACCTAAAAAGGATGGATCATGGCGTATGTGTGTGGATTGTAGAGCAATCAACAATATAACCATTCGATATCGTCATCCTATTCCACGTTTAGATGATATGCTTGATGAATTGAGTGGTGCTGTTGTGTTCTCAAAAGTTGATTTGCGTAGTGGTTATCACCAAATTCGCATGAAACTAGGAGACGAATGGAAAACTGCTTTCAAAACTAAGTTCAGTTTATATGAGTGGTTAGTCATGCCTTTTGGGTTAACTAATGCACCTAGCACCTTCATGAGATTAATGAACGAGGTTTTGCGTGCATTCATTGGAAAATTTTGTTGTTGTGTATTTTGATGATATATTGATTTATAGCAAATCCATGGATGAACATCTTGATCACTTACGTGCTGTTTTTAATGCTTTGCGTGAGGCACGGTTATTTGGTAATCTTGAGAAGTGCACCTTTTGCACGGATCGAGTCTCTTTCCGTGGCTATGTTGTTACTCTACAGGGAATTGAAGTTGATCAAGCCAAGGTAGAGGCTATTCAGGGGTGGCCTGTACCAAAGACCATCACACAGGTGCGGAGCTTTCTAGGGCTGGCTGGGTTCTATCGTCGCTTTGTGAAGGATTTCAGCACCATTGCTGCTCCATTGAATGACCTTACGAAGAAGGGGGTGCCTTTTTCTTGGGGCATCACACAAGATAACGCCTTTACCATACTGAAAGATAAGTTGACGCATGCACCTCTTCTCCAACTTCCTGATTTTTCTAAGACTTTTGAGCTTGAATGTGATGCCAGTGGGATTGGATTGGGTGGTGTTTTGTTACAAGAAGGAAAACCTGTTACATATTTTAGTGAGAAAATGAGTGGGCCTGTTCTAAATTATTCTACCTATGATAAGGAATTAATGCTATTGTACGAACTTTAGAAACATGGCAGCATTATTTGTGGCCCAAAGAATTTGTTATCCATTCTGATTATGAATCACTAAAGCATATTAGGAGTCAAGGGAAACTAAACCGTAGGCATGCTAAGTGGATGGAATTTATTGAGTCTTTTTCTTATGTCATTAAACACAAAAAGGGAAAGGATAATGTTATTGGTGATGCTTTATCTAGACGTTATACTCTTCTATCTCAACTTGACTTTAAAATTTTTGGATTAGAAACGATTAAAGATCAATATGAACATGATGCTGATTTCAAAGATGTATTGCTGAAATGTAAAGACGGAAAAACATTGAATAAATTTGTCCTCAATGATGGCTATGTGTTTAGAGCTAACAAGTTATGCATTCCAGCTAGCTCTGTTCGTTTGTTGTTGTTACAGGAAGCGCATGGAGGCGGGCTGATGGGGCGCTTTGGAGTGAAAAAGACGGACGACATACTTGCTGGTCATTTCTTTTGGCCAAGGATGAGGCGAGATGTGGATCGCTTTGTTGCTCGCTGCACGACATGTCAAAAAGCTAAGTCACGACTTAATCCGCATGGTTTGTACATGCCTCTTCCTGTTCCTAGCATGCCTTGGGAGGATATTTCTATGAACTTTGTTTTAGGACTGCCTAGAACAAAGATGGAGAGGCATAGCATCTTTGTTGTTGTGGATAGATTTTCTAAAATGGCACACTTCATACCTTGTCGTAAAAGTGATGATGCTACACATGTTGCTGATTTGTTTTTCCGAGATATTGTTAGATTGCATGGTGTGCCAAACACAATAGTTTCAGATCGTGATGCTAAGTTTCTTAGCCATTTTTGGAGAATGTTATGGGCAAAATTGGGGACTAAGCTTTTATTTTCAACTACTTGTCATCCCCGAACTGATGGTCAAACTGAGGTTGTGAATAGAAGTTTATCTACCATGCTTAGGGCTGTTTTGAAAAAGAATATAAAAATGTGGGAAGAGTGTTTGCCTCAGTTTGCTTATAATCGTTCCCTACATTCTAGTACTAAGAAATGCCCTTTTGAGATTGTTTATGGATTTGTACCCCGTGCTCCTATTGATTTATTACCTCTTCCTTCAATGGAACGAGTGAATTTTGATGCTAAACATCGTGCTGAATTGATCTTAAAATTGCATGAAACCACTAAGAAGAATATAGAGTGCATGAATGCCAAGTATAAACTTGCTGGTAGTAGGGGAAAGTAAACTATCACTTTTGAACCTGGTCATTTAGTTTGGTTACATTTGCGAAAAGATAGGTTTCCTAATTTGAGAAAGTCTAAATTGTTACCTCGAGCTGATGGTCCATTCAAAGTGTTAGAAAGGATTAATGATAATGCATATAAACTCGAGTTGCCTGCGAATTTTGGGGTTAGTCCCACATTTAACATTGCAGATTTGAAGCCATATTTGGGAGAAGAAGATGAGCTTGAGTCGCGGACGACTCAAATGCAAGAAGGGGAGGATGATGAGGACATCAACACCCTCGATACATCCACACCAACTCAGCTACCGGTTTCTGGTCCGATCACTCGCGCTCGTGCACGTCAACTAAACTATGAGGTGAAGTCGTTCTTAGCCTTATGTCCATATTATCTAGACCGTGGAACTACATGCTTTCTTGTTTTGCTTAGGAACAATGGAGAGAAGCCAATGGGAAGGGAATTCGCGCGGACGGGATTTGGACAGCAGAACAGCACTAACTTGTGAGGGCCACCACGATTTCATACGGACTCCGATCTGAGCGTTCAAGTACTTCCTAGAAAGATTATCAAGTCTACTTTCAAACGGATCTATCCTCATGTCCATATATATTTGGAGTCGGCCGTAATAGTTATTTTAATACCAAGACCTTTTTCTGTCCATGGTGTTGCATCACCAAAATTGGGCCCATGGCCCGGTTTCTCACGACCCTAGGGAGGTAATAAATAGTATCAGCCGCCCTCATTAGCTGGTGGGTTTTGTTTATTCGTAAGTTAGCTTCTGCTGCTTCCTTGTACACGCGTGTGTCGACTAGATCGCCCGTCTACTTGTATCCAGAACCCACTTTGGAATGATTCAACAGATAAGTGTTTGTTCTTCTTGTTCTTGCGTGTTCTTCGATTGCTTGCAGGAACAAAGGCCCTCGTGGTCAGGTTGATTGTGCGCCAGCAAGATCAATACAACTTCGGAGTCGGTGTACCGATCGCTAAGGCGCATCGTCTTGGAGACGGTGTAGTCGGATCGCCAACGTCTTCTCCTCCACAAATCGAACCCTCCTATTCTCATCGAAAGATCGGGAACCAAGATCCTATCACTTCCTACGCACTACTAACAATTCATTCCTAGTAGAGGTGCAAGAAATGCTTGTTAATAGAATTTAGATTACACATGTAAATCCGCAAGCGCAAAGAATCAATCGATGTAGCATTTCCCCTCTAAGAGTATTCCCAAAGGGTGTCATTGATATTCTCCCAAAGGAAGGCTAGATGGAAGCAAAGCAATCATCAAGTGGAGAGTCTAGGTTGGTCTAGGTAAGGTTCTAGCAAGGATGGATAAATGATATTTGGAGTAGTCTGACACACACAAGAGCATTCTATCATAAGGGGGTGAATAAGGTAAAGAGATACTAGGCTAAGAGTTAGGTAGATACTCCTACTATGCTTCTAATGTACATATACATAGCCTAAGTTAGTTACTAATGATCATATTAGTTATGAATTCTCATTTTAAGTGGATTAACACATCGGGCATGGGTTTGCCCCTAGAAATACTAGGATGACTCCCACCAAGAGCCTGTGGCATAGCTGAACGTGGAGGATTACAAAGGACAGATTGGGTTTTCACCATCTACTGCCTACGTCTTCAATTCATGGGTCTACGAGACATTCAACTACTTTCTATCATAGCGTAATGCTAGCAAATTAAGTAATTACCTTAAGAGCCTAGGCACAAGCCATCCTAAGGCAATGAACTAAATCATCGTTCAACCAATGTTAATTCATAGCATAAGTGATTCATGTTAACATAATCATGCCATAGCTAATTAGACTATAGTGGGGTTTGTAGTGTTTATGATGATATAATGACAATGATATAGCATAATCATAAATACTACTTCTACCACATACATGGAATCCACAATCAAACAAGAAACGCTTCATCCAAGTATATGAACAATAGAAGACTAAAGATATCATCTTTATTAAGAACAAAGTAACAAATACAAATAGGAATATAAGATCCATACATTTCCCAATTAGGAATTGGGAAGTGACTCCTACTCCTCTCCTACTTAGACTATGGACTAGGGGCTCTCCTCTCTACAGCCTATACTCCTATAAACCTATGAAGAGTAGTGGATACAATGGATGAATACTCAAGTGGTGTGTGTTGAAGTGAGGGGTGAGAGGTCCTATTCATAGCTTGGAGAAGGGTCAGTTTCCGCCACCAAAAGCGCACGAATCAGTCACCCGTGACTTCTTCAAGCCGGGACGAGCCAACACGTGGCATTTGACCGGGTTTGGGGCCACTCCCTAGTCGGCTGACTATAGGGGTTGGCCGACCTGGTCTCAGCCCCTTTGGAGTTGTGCTTCCTCCAAGTCTCTGTCAGATGGGTCCCATTGACTGATATTGGTGCTACACCATTGGATGGCCTCGAATACTTCTGTATGTGGCCATTTGATACATGTTGTGCCACATGTCATTGCTTGATTGGCTGGCATGATATTTTATATGATCCATCCTCTTGTTTCACTTCAATTCTGCATAAAATCCTTGCATGCAATACTTTCTCCAAAGACAAGTGGAAATAGGTTAAATAGAAAGGCAATGTGTGCAACAAATGATATTTCCTTCACATAAATATTGATGGGGGAATTTGGTATATAACAACCGTCAACAAACTCCTCCAAGTTTATCCTTTGCTCGTCCCGAGCAAAGTCAAGACTTTAGGTTGATGATCAGGAGTTGCTACTATGTTCTATTTTCAAAAGTACCATATGCAAAAAAATACTCTACCTAGTATTGCAAAAATTGGCATGGTACTTCACCCATCATAAGTCATTATGGGGCTTATGCCTTGTCCTATTCATGGGTGGTTGAAAGATAGAACAGCAAATAGAGCACACATACCCTAGAAATCAAGTTCCACTCAAATTCTGGAGAGTTCAATTTAGATTTTAAGTATCTCAATTTGATTCTCTCAGTCTCTCATTTATGTGTAGTGGAAATATATCCTCACCAAGGCATTGTGCCTAAATTAATCCTACCTCTACATAAGGCTTGTATGTGGAGCTTGGTAGGGAATATTGTAGGCATATTTGCAACACATAATATTGCTAAATCAAAAGAGCAAGCTTTAGGAGGAATCAATTCAAAAAAATTTGATTCAAAACTTGTGCATGTGTAATGGAATGAAGTGAATGTGGATATTTGAGATGACTACTTTTTGAGTGGACTCTCTTATTTTCCAGAGATGAAACATGGCTAATTTTTTTCTCATGCTTATCATGTAAGCATGCATTTTTCTTTTTCTTTTTCTTGTAGCCATGTCTCCTACTTCCTTTTTATGCAATAAATTTTTGAGAGAGTACTAAGCATGATTGATATGGAGTTTCTCTTTTTATTGTGGAATGGTGGTTTGGTGGAAATTTGCTTACTTCTAGTGTAGAAGTATAGCATGTGCAAGTGAAGTCTTGAATTCAAAAGTAATGAATGAAATATCACATAGGTCTATACTAGTTTGACAAAGCTCAATGTGAAGACAAATATCATATGCATAAGGTCTATCAATGTAATGTATCATATGGCTTTGGTAGGTATTTTCAACCAAACGAGAGTAACTTAAATATTTTTAGAATTTCTCCAGAAATCTAGGTTTCACTTTCAAACTAGGAATAACATCCCTATCACTATATCATATCTCACAACAACTTAGAATGGATTAAGCTTTTGCTACCCACAATTTCCAAATTAAGGCAAAAACAATTTTTGCCAATGAGAGCAATATGTTGGAGTGTAGTAAGTTGTAAACTAGGGACTTAGGAAAATTAAAACAGAGCAACTATTCATCATTTTCATCTATGTGAATTCCAAACCATTCTTACTGCATATCATTTATTTTATTTGAAAACAAATCTATCCTACATGTTTTTTTATATGCAAGGTGGATGATGGGTGAATGGAAAATAAATATGCAAATGGTGTGATACAATTTACCTCAAGTGTGGGTCCTCCCCCAAGCTTGTTATTCACTCACCTCCATGATGAGGGTTGAACCCTTGATGATGGAAGTATGCCGCGAGATCGGCTTGTTGTTGTTGTAGCATGAAGTTGAAGATGGTGAATTGAGCATCCATGTGTTGTTACCAGTCTTGGGTACCTTGGACATGCCCTTGGAGAGTGTTGTAGATGTCACCCGTTCTCACTTCAAGCTCTTCCATACGTCTAGTGAGATCCATCATTCCTTGGCTATAGTCACGATGACTCTAGCCGAAGAGGAACGACATCTTCTCATGGATTAGAGGCAAGCATGCTAGAGCTTGAAGTGGATAGAGGTGGCTCCCATGTGGCACCTGGCCATCCATGCCAAGATGGACCTTCGGTCTCATACGATGGAGGTTGAGTCCATACGGGTGCATCATCCATTGGGTTCTCTTCCTCTTCGTACTCACAGATTGTGGAGGTTGTCGGGGGCATGGTCGCTCTCCTTGCATGGCTTCTAGTTACCCTACCAGAGACATTACTTCTTCATGCTTCCTTGATGGGAAGAAGGTCACTGGTTAGCTTCTGGCATTTGTACAAATGATAATCCGGGTTAGGTAACCTAATTTAATTGACAAATCCGGGATAATAAAATAACAAAGAGTCATCTTGATCATGCTTAGGGTCTCCTTTAGGGAACATAGTCATAGCCACCCATTTATGCATCAAGCGTAAAGTAGGGTTGTGTAAGTGGCTATTCCTAGGTGCACTACATCTGACCTCACAAGTTAAATCTTGCCCAAAAAACTATGTTTGTTAAACTTAGGAAAAGCGTCTAAATCTAGCAAACATCATCTATGGAAGCCTAGGATTTCAGTTAATTCTTTCCATAGGATGTTGTATTCTTTTTGAAATAATCTAAAAGTAATACCATCAAATCCTATTTTCAGTGTGCAAAGGAATTGTATGGAGAGAAGGCGAGAACCTCTCTCCTTTATGTGAGAAAAGTTTTCCCATCCTAGTGCATGCCAAATGGAAAAGAATTCGGAATCCATAGCAATATTGGAGATCAAATCTGGATCATAAGCTTTCGTATGAGAAAACTCACGATCTTGGAGGAGCTTGCGTGTTTGATATTCAACTTCGCTTTGTATGTTGAGGTCGTCGTCGTGAAGAAGTTGATGAGGGTTGCACCTCTCACCCATGGGAGTATCTTCACCTACACTCCTCCCCCATGAACTTGATGTAGCAACGGAAGAGGGGCGTGCTCTTGAGTCTCTGCCATGGCTTGAGCTTGCAGCCTCCTTCCTCTTTCTAAACAACCTCTTCGTCCCTTTCATGGGCACAACAAACAAGAACACAACAAGGCAAAAACTCGAAAGAGGTGATGTCAGCAAAAGCAAAACCCCCGACAAATTTTCCCTTGAAGAACTTGAGAGCAAATTGCAAATTCAAGCAAAAGCAAATCTTTTTGCGTTAGGAATTGATCAAGAGCACTTCAATGAAGAGCAAGAAAAGCAATGTGAGCAAAAGTGACTTTGGGGAGGTATTAAATGAGATGAAGTGTGAGGAGAAGTGCTCCTCACGACCACTATTTATAGTGTGCACTCCCCAACGGTCACTAGGGTACCAAATGTGGAGCCAAAATGGCGTTTTCTCCTAGTTGGCCTAACAGGGGGTCGGCCGAACTAATAAGTGGGCCCCCCTATTCTCCCTTTTGGCAGGTGGCTCCCCAACGATTATGGGATTAGCATGTTGATGAATTACCACTTTTGCAGCTCAGAAAAATTGTTTTCCGAATAAAAACTCTTTTTTTCAAAACCCAACAATTTTCTTTTTGTGAAAATAAAGAAATAAAAATGATAGTTTAGAATATAAGATTCTAAACTTACTAAGAAAATCAAATATGCTGTGGGGAAAATCAAACAAAATGGTAAAAACAAAATAAAGAGAAAAGAAAAACAAAGAAAAGGATAACTACCAATTTAACCTATTGGCTAGGTCTCACCACCGTTCGATGAGATGGACATTCCTCCTTCATTTCTTGGCATCTGGGCCCAGAGGGATGGGCTCGGACAGCTTGTCTTGCTTCATCCGCCATACCATGTTTGGCGGCTTGGTGGACTTGGGCCTTTGGGGTGGCCCAGACTTCTCCGTCTGCTTGGGGTGTCGGCGTGGACGATAAGACGGGTTCTCCGCATAGATCAAATTCCTCATGAATGCAATGAGCGGGTCCACCTTTGGAGGTGTGATTTTGACCTCTTGAATGTGCTTAACATTAGGCCCATACTTGATACGGATCGTGGAGCATTGCTCCAATTTTGGGCCAAAGTTAAACTTATCCTCGTTGCCATTGATACAGAAGTGGATTTCTCTAGCTCCCCCATCTATGCGAGCCTTCACGATGCTTAGGAATGGTTGCCCATGAACGAGCGGTAGGACCTCCATGTCGAGCATCACGAAATCCACAAGTATGAAGCAATTCTATATTTCACCAGAACATCCTCAGCGATACCTGCCGGATAACGGATAGAAGAATCTGTCAGTTGGAGCTGCATTGCTGTAGGAGTAAGTTCCGTGAAGTTCAGCTGGTCGAAAACCACCTTGGGCATCACACTCACACTTGCTCCAAGGTCACAAAGGGCCTTGTCAAAGTGGTGACCTCTAATTGAGGATGATATTGTAGGACATCCATGGTCCTTCCCCTTTTTTGGAAGCCTATTGAGGATGGCTGCGCTGTAGTCTTTCGTAAGCTTGACAACCTTAGTGGTTGGCAATGGCCGCTTGTCGTTCAATACGTCCATGAGATAGCGAGCATAAGTGGGTACTTGCATTGCGTCAATCAAGGGCACATTGATGTGAATTTTCTGGATGATCTCAACAAAGCGGTTGAATTGCTCATCCCACTGTTGGCTTCCTTTGCTTGTGACGGAATGGCAATAAGTGGGTGTCCTCGAAGTGCTTGGGCATTCTCTCACTAAGTGGTTCGCTTATGCCAACTGGGACATCCTCCTTCTCCTTTGTAGTTGTCCTCTTCTCTTGTGTGGGATACGGTGGGTCACGAGTGGTCTTGCCACCTCTCATAGCCAGAGCACTCACTTTCTCCATTGGAGGAACAACTGCAGCACGTTGAGCCAACTAAGTTTCCAACATCTTGTTGAAACTCAATTGATTCTTGAAGGCTAAGAAAAGACCTTCAATCTTGGAATTTATGCTCTCTAGGGTCTTGTCATTGGCCAATAGCTTCTTAGATATAACCTCATTGATCTTCAGTTGGCCAATGGCAAGTTCTCTCAAGTTGGGTTGATTTCCATTATTGCCATTGTTGTTGTACCCTCCTTGAAAGAATGGGTGTGGTTGGCCCTACCCTTGACCTCCTGGACGATAGCCATTGTTGTGTCCATTGTTGGCTATGTATAGGGCATCCTCATGAGTTTCTGGGCAGTCTTTGCCCAAATGTCCTGTGCTGCCACATACTTCACAAGTGATGTGAGAGTCTAAGGCATAGTATGCATTGCCACATACTTCACCATTGCCTTGTCCATCAATATTCTTCATAAGGAGGTCTAATTTAGCAGCGATCATGTCCACCTCCTTCAAGGTGTGCATGCCTCGCAGGCGGGTATGGAGACGCTCGTTGCTCCAACCCATGTTTGACACCATCTTCTCAATCAAATATTTGGCTGACCCCTTCCTGGCGCCAAACACGATCAACTTCCACGTGATTGATTCTCGTGCTTTTGGTGGCAGGAATCGACCCTTCTCCAAGCTATAAATAGGACCCCTCATCCCTCACTTCAACACACACCACTTGAGTATTCATCCATTGTATCCACTACTCTCCATAGGTTAGGAGGAGTACAGGCTGTAAAGAGGAGAGCCTCTAGTCCATAGTCCAAGTAGGAGAGGAGTAGGAGTCACTTCCCAATTCCTAATTAGGAAAGGTATGACTCCTATATTCCTATTTGTATTTGTTACTTTGTTCTTAATAAAGATGATATCTTTAGTCTTCTATTGTTCATATACTTGGATGAAGCGTTTCTTGTTTGATTGTGGATTCCATGTATGTGGTAAGAGTAGTGATTATGCTATACCATTCTCATTATATCATCATAAACACTACAAACCCCCACTATAGTCTAATTAGCTATGACATGATTATGTTAACATGAATCACTTATGCTATGAATTAACATTGGTTCAATGATGATTTAGTTCATTGCCTTAGGATGGCTTGTGCCTAGGCTCTTAAGGTAATTACTTAATATTCTAGCATTGTGCTACGATAGGAAGTAGCGTTGAATGTCTCGTAGACCCACTGATTGAAGACGTAGGCAGTAGATGGTGACAATCCTATCTTCCTTTGTAATCCTCCACATTCATCTATGCCACAAGCTCTTGGCGGGAGTCATCCTAGTATTGCTAGGGGTAAACTCGTTCCCGATGTGTTAATCCACTTAGCATGAGAATTTATAATTGACATGATCATTAGTAACTAACTTAGGCTATGTATATGTACATTAGAAGCATTGTAGGAGTCTCTACCTAACCCTTAGCCTAGTTCCTCTTTACGTCATTTATCCCCTTAGGATAGAATGCTCTTGTGTGTGTCACACTACTCCAATTATCATTTATCCAACCTTGATAGAACCTTACCTAGATCAACCTAGCCTCTCCACTTGATGATTGCTTTACTTCCCTCTAGCCTTCCTTTGGGAGAATATAAATGACACCCTTTGGGAATACTCTTAGAGGGGAAATGCTACATCGATAGTTTCCGTGCGCTTGCGGATTTATATGTACAATCTAACATCTATTAATAAGCATTTCTGGCAATACTGCTAGAGATGAATTGTTAGTAGCCGTAGGAACCGTCAACAGTGGTGAGGGGTCCTATTTATAGCTTGGAGAAGGGTTGGTTTCCACCACCAAAAGCGCGCAAATCAGTCACCACTGACATCTTCAAGCTGGGAGGAGCTAAGATGTGGAAGTTGACCGGGTTTGGCGCCAGGAAGGGGTCAGCCGAACCACCAGGTCGACCGACCTAGTCCTGGCTCCAAACAGCCTGTGCTTTCTCCCAGTGGCTTCCAGGTGGGTCCCATTGACTGATATGGGTGCTACACCGTTGGATGGCCTCGAATACTTCTGTTTGTGGGCCATTTGATCCATGTGGTGCCACATGTCAGCGCTTGATTGGCTAGAATGATAATTTATAGGATCTATCCCCTTGTTTCACTTCAATTTTGTATAAAATACCTGCATACACCATTTTCTCCAAGGACAAGTGGAAATAGGTTAAATAGAAAGGTGATGTGTGCAAGAAATGATATTTCCTTCATATAATTGAGTTATATTGACGCGTGAAATTTGTATATAACAGCCGTCAACACAGGGCGACTACGATGCTAGAGGCGGGCTAGGCGTCGATGCACGAAGTCTGCCAGCACCATCAGCTCCCACAAACTATGATCCGCCAAGAATCAGATCCTCTGCATCACCAGGGTATACACCGGCTCCAACTCTGGGTGCTCCTCCCAGGTCTTCTTCCTTGATACCGGCCAGTCAGTGGCACGACCATGCCATCGTGGGCATCAGCATGTACGATCACCCAGTCACTCCCCCAGTCGGCCCATTTTGCGGTGGAGAGCGGGGTAATGTACTTGAATGGGTTGTTGGCCTGATGCTGGAAGTAGTGGATGCTGAGAAAGTTCGTCTTGCTCTTCCCAGGCCGCCTCAGCACAAAGAACTGCCAGAACACCAGCACAGACGGGTACACCCCGACAAACATCTCACAGAAGTGCGAGAACACCGCTGCCACCACCAAAGAATTCGGCGACAGATGATGTAGCTGGAGTTCGAGGATCTCCAAAAGCGTCACCAGGAAGGAGGAAACGAGAGGAACGAACCTGGAGTACGCATACGAGTTAAAGAAGACGATTTCATTCTGCTCCAAATCCAGAGGCAGGGAGCCACGACAGATAATATCCCGCCACTCCTCGTCCTCCCAGCGCCGAGTAACCGCCTCATAGGCGCTACATCCACCACACGGGAAGGAGGCAAGGCGGAGTACATTGGAGCAGGAGTCACGAACTTCGAAGGTGGGGAAAAGCACGGGTGCTCAAGGAGGAAGACGAAGGCTCAAACGTTGGGGTTTGAGTAAGGGGGGAATCACCTTCGCCCACAAAGGTCCCCTTTTAAACACCCTGGCGGCTTTTGGGTGCATCATGCAAATCGCGTGGGCCCGAAACCTGCTGCTCAACCCACAACATCCATGGCGGCGGGGCCCAGGTCCCTTGTCAGAGAGATTGGCCTGAGCGGACCCCTACCTGAGGAGGCAACCCAACGGTTCCCATAAAGGCGAAACTGAGAGCTGCAGAAGTGCAGCAGCCGCGTTGGGAACTGTCGTGGTAAAGAAGCTGCAGCAAGTAAAGATCCCATCACCACGACCCCTCAACCAGAGGGGGACGCGTGGCCACGATGGCAGAAGCACGCACCACTTCAACTAATCAAGACAAAATCGAAAGATGGTGCGGGAAAGCAGGGATAGGGTCCCTCAGGATCATCACCTTCCCCCAGGGTGGACCTAGGAGCCACTGTGGGTACCCAGCATACCGGGTACCCTCGCGCACAGGCTAAAACTACCTGGGTGCCCTGCCTTCCTGCCAAGGCAGGGTTCGTGGGCGCCACGTGTCTAGAAGACCCGAACCCCTCTACCTCAGATATGGGGTCTAGTGTCCACATGGACCTCAAGGAGGAGTCCAGCTCCCCCTTGGAGACGAGCTCCCAAGCGGCTTGTCTAAATCAAGCATTGAAGACTCGCGTCTTACACCAGACTCATGACGCGGCACATGCCTACTGTCAGGTACCGCTGCGCCCAATCCATCACAGTGGGTAGCTTGCGGCAATAGTGAAAGTTGGCCAGGACATTCTCTGCCATCATCAACAACTATGCATGGGCCACTAGAAGCAAGGCGATAGGTCTTCAAAGCCACAGTTAGAGGAGGCTTATGCAGAATCCTTGGAGATCTTTAGGTAATATTGACCCGGGACCACCTGTCGGGCCCTGTACCCCACTTGTAAGGCGTCCAACCTTGTCTATAAAAGGACTGGACCGCCACCGTTACAAAGGATCCCCAATCTACGCATTCACACACTACACACTTGTACACACCAGCAATACAATCTCATCGTGGAGTCTGGTATTACGCTCCGACGGCCTGAACTATGTAAAACCACTGTCTCACCACTCTCATACGTGCAACCTCTTCGTAGAGGACTAAGCCCTGTCGGTTAAGAACCTCCACGGGTTGCTTACATAGCAGGTCTGAGGAAGTGTTGCAAGAACACTTCGCCAGGTACCATGCATGATTTTACAAAATTGATTCTAAGCCTTGTAGACTGGGAGAAACTGTTAAGGATTTCTTTTAAGCAGAACATTTCTCTTTGTGTCGCCTTGGGGATGAGCAGAGTGTCATCGGCGTATTGAACAATTGGAAAGTCTTCACATGAGGGATCATCAATGGGTCTAGATATAACTCCTTCATCAATGCTTTGTTTATAATATGTTGAAGCGGTTCTCCAGGTAAAACAAAAAGCATTGATGAGAGCGGGTCCCCTTGTCTCACCCCTCTTTTGCAAGCAAAGGGGGTACCCGGGACCCCATTTAGAAGGATTGACGAGGATCCATAGTTTAGAATGGCATTAACCTAGCTTATCCATTTCGTTGGAAACCCCATTTGTCTCATCATTTCAATGATAATTGTGTGCTTCACTATGTCAAATGCCTTTTAAAAGTCAAGTTAAAGAACTATGACTTTAGCTTTTGAATTTTTGCAATAATGTATATACTTATAAGCCCATGCAATACAGTCTTGTATTGTCCTTCCCTGAATTAATCCATATTGATTACAGTGAATGATTGGAATAATGACATTGTGCAATCTATTGGCCATGAGCTTTGTTATGATTTTGAGCACGCAGTTCATTGACGCAATAGGTCTGTAGTCACTTAAATTTACAGGATTAGGAACCTTAGGGATGAGAGTAATAAACAAATTGTTGGTGGAGCTGAGGTCGACACAATTATTGAAGAAATCTTGGCAGAGATCAATGATGTCCCATTTGATAATTGACCAGCGTTTCTTAAGGAACCATCCATTAAATCCATCAGAACTTGATGCTCTATCATTTGGCATGCGCTTGACAACTGATTCAATTTCCTCTATGGAGAAAGGATCTGTCGAATGCTCCAAGTGATCAAACCTAGGGATTATGGAGTTTAAGTCAAAAAGCATCGGTGTTTTTTCTAAAGTCCCCATGTGATTTATGAAACTTGATCTAATCATGTCAGCTTTAGCCTGATGACCTGATACAAGGTTACCATCTTTAGATTGTAGAACTGGAATTACGTTGAATCGATGGTGTTCAGTGGCCACCGCATGAAAAAAATTGGTTGATTGATGGCCTAGTCATGTCCATCTTACCGTGTACTGTTGTTTCCAATATGCATTCTTGATTTGAAGGAGGCGTGAAATATGTATCTTGAGGATTAACCTAAAGTTCCATTCCGGTAGGAATAGTGGTCTGTTTTTTTCCAACAAATCCGTAGTAGATAGTACCTTATGGCATTTTTCTAGGGTAAGTTTGATATTTGGAAATGATCTACTACAAATGCGCAAATCTATTCTTAGCCTCTTGAATTTACTCGAGATGTTGGTTGCTTTATTTATCGCATGAGTAGGTATCATCCATACACTTCGAACCACATCGAAGAATCCCTACAGTTGAGTCCAGTAGTTTTCAAAGCGAAACAATTGCACTTTAGGAATACCTATTTCCATGCTTACTTGAAGAGGGTTATGATCAGATACTGTCTTAGGCAAAAATAAAAATCCAGTGTTAGGAAACTGGTTGAACCATTCTGAAGACGTAAAGCACCAATCAATCTGCTGCATTAGTGGATTACGTTCCATGTTGGACCGTGTATATTTCTGACCCTGCAAAGGCACTTCAGTCAATTGAAGTTCGTTGATGAGATCATTGAAAATTTCCGTGTCTGATATATTGCCCCTGGTTTGTTACTATTAATTAGGGATCGATAAAAATTAAAACCTCCCACAATCATCCATGCCATCTCACTGAAATCCTATGTCCTGAGATAATCTACAAAGTTGTTTCTTGTAGGCCCCGAGCAAGGTCCATAAACGATGATGAGGATCCAATCTTTTTGACAACGGGAGGACAAAAACTTTATAGTAATTGCAAAGTCTTGAATATCAATGACCTGGCCCGAGATCTTAAGATTGTTCCAACAAACAATAATTACACCCGAGGCCCCTCTTGAAGGAGAATAGCGGAAACAATTGGGAGTAAACATCTTTACGAAGTGCAAATCCACATTTTCTTTCTTAGATTCTTAGAGACAAAGGATATCACAATGTGAGGAAGTAATCCGAGATCTGAGTGCATTAATTTTAATTTGAGAACACAGACCCCTAATGTTCCAATCCAAAATGGCTAAGGATCTATTTGATATTGGCACCATAGAAACCGAGAGAGTAGGAGAGCAGTTGAACAATGTCTAAAAGACTATGCATGGCACAAAATATAATAAAAGGGTCACAAGTATTATTAGGTAAACTACTATACATGGTCGTATCTTCAGGGAATCCATCCCTGGCAATATCCCACACAAAATGTTTTTGACCCCCCAACCGACCACACCAACAATGCAGTTTCGAGCAGACAACAAAAGACACCAGACAATAAGGCCCCTGAAACCGCCGGGTCATCCAATGCCAACATCCTCGCCAGTCTTCAAGGCATCTATGCTGCAGTTCCACTTCATTCCCCATCATTGATCTCCATTTTGGGCGCCAGCAGGTCTGCAGCTGTCACCGCCAAAAGGGATATCTGGCATTTGTTAACTGCTATATTTTGAAGAACAACAATATGGATTTCAGGAAATTTTTCCTCATGCTACCAGAAGGCTCTGAAACAAAGATGCATAATTAGAAGCGGGTGAAGAGTTACCCTCAGCCTTCTTACGTTTCCTGTTCTTGGAAGCTGGTTGGAGGAGTGATGTGGCCACCAGATCTTTTTGCCCCTTATATTTATCTTTTAAGCGCAGGCTGCGATGAACTTTGGTCGCGGCCTTTGGGGTGGAGCCAGCAAGGTTGTTTTACTCCATGGCAATAGCCTCTAGAACAGGCACATCTTCACCCCGCCATGGGGAAGGAATGAAATCTTTGTTAAGGCTAGATATCATCATTTTTCTTGACGAAGCAAGAGTAGCAACAGACTGGGCCAACTGTTTTTCCTTGGTCATCATGAATGAGATTTTTTCAGTAATTTCTTCAGCCAAAGATTCCACATTGTAGTTGGAATCCTTGTTGGGTCCATCAGTCTCTAGATGTTCATTTTCTAAAACCAAGGAGCAAAACCTTAGTGGTGGACCGATCGGGGCTTGATGTTGGGCAACCTCAATACTGGTCATTGGCTGAGCTTCCTGCAACTGTTGAACTGAGCCTTCGTTCAACTGATCATCTGCCAGACTGTATGCACTAGATCGAGAGTTATCTAAGCTGGGGGGGGGGGGTTGAAGTTGATGCCAGGTAGGATGGGCCCATGGAATTGGTGAGGATTTCCATCGTGAGATGGAGGATCTTCATCATCTGGAAATTGGTCAGTAAGCTCAGAGTCAAATAACTAAACAGGGATGGTCTAGGACCTTCCCTTCCCTCCGAGGCACCAATCGTGCTTAATCACTATACTGTGAGGGACATCAAGAGTGTTTTCCACAAACAATAGAGCCAAAACAAGAGTGACAATTGGGTCCTCTTTATTCCAGCGGAGCAATCTTCCAAAGGGGGCACTGACTTGTTCTATGAAATGAGTAGGGCGGAGACCAAGCGTGAAACCAAGGAACATTACCCAACAAGCTTTAGTGAACATTGTCCTCCTGTAGTTGAGGGGGGCTTCATCTTGCTTGACAAAGCAAAAGACATGGTTTTGCACTTCATGGGGGCTCGAAGCAAGAACATCTCTGTCACAGGCGCTGGAGAATCTGTACATGCCGAACCCAAATGGGTGGGCACCGAAGTTTATTAGATCCTTCTGCAGAACATCACTGATGTAGTCTGCAATCTTGTTTATTAACTGAGTCCTCTGAGCCGGGGAAAGATTTCAGGCGAAATCACAAGGGCCATGTCTTTGTGCATATGAGCAGCTGCACCAGAGATGAAGTAAGCCGAGTGGACTCTCCAATGGGGGCCTCCATCTTCAAGGACGAGAAGAGGTGGAACAAAGCAAGTGGGGTTAATGGCAAAATTAGCAATGGGCGGAATTGCCAAGGACACGAGGATGAGTCACTGTGAGGACAAAGAAGAGGAAATAAGTAGGAGGTTAAAGCCAGGAGACAAAGCGAGTGAAAAGGACCAGGCAGAGGAGGCTCTTGAGTAATCTTGGCAGATATTGAGGAATTAATGAGGGGAGGTAACCTGAGGCGTCGGACACGGGTATTTAATTTCAGACGGCGGAGGATCAGAACTTGTTGAGAAGCCTGAAGAATCTTTCTCGAAACCCATTTAAATTTACTCAACCAAGCCTTGAGTAAACAACGGTTAGAAAAATGATCATAGTTAAAACAAAGATTGCACCTTTTTCTATTTTGACAAACAGCTCGAAAATGGCCCATAGCAAGGCACTTCGAGCAAAAGCGAGGTTTAGAAACCCTGAGAGATTTGACCAAAGGTCATGAGGACTGCACCTTAGACTTGACATGAATACCAGGATTAGCCAATTGATTTTTTAGATGTTTGAAAACCCTGCTAATGGGAACAGCACCAGGAGAGTCTATGTCTGGGTTACGAAGATCATTCATTGAACTTTGTGACTTTGGAAGTAAGGAGAGATTACCAAAGAGATGAGTCCTTGATGAATCCATGGTGAAAGAGAACTTCCCAAACTTGATATAGTGAGGAGACTTCTTGGAGATAGAATTCCTTAGAGAATAATCATCATTCCAAGACTTGCGATCATTAACCAATGACAAATGAGAATCAGACCGTTGATATGACGATTCTTTCTAAAAACTAGAGTCCAAGCATCATTTTGCTCCTTGAGCCATTTATGGTATTCAGATCGCCATTTAGGTCCTCCATCTCTCCAAAGATGATTGAGAGATCAAAGTCTTTATTGTCTATTCTCTTGAAATGGCAGAGGATAAAGCCCACAAACTTGGAAGATACCAGAAATTCGAAGTGACGATCTTGAAGGTATTCTACTTGAAAGTAATGAGCTGGTCCTCCCAGAGAGCAATGAAGAACAGTGGTCACTGAAACTTCCGATAAACGGAAAGAGCAATGGCGAAAGACCACAATCAACACGAAAGAATCAATCCTGCTCGAAGAAGGGTGATGGATGGAAAGCCCAAACAGATTACGCACCTCATCTTGAAGATTAGATCATCCCGATAAATTGATGTGGTCATCCCTAACACTTTACTATCTTCTTCTATTCATGACATGGCTGGTCTAGTTGACGTTCAACCTGAATCCAATGAACCCCGTACTGGACCCATTACAAGAGCATGTGCCAAATTATTAGAACACCAGGTGAATACTCTCCTAGTCGAATATTATATTGTTACAAATGAGAATTTTATACTACCTAAGTTTTTCATGTTTGCATGATCAGATTTGAAGCTGATGCATCCATAGCAAGTGGAGGTGAGGAGACATGAGAAGATTGTTGCAAGTTGGATGCCCACATCAAGGAGTACGTGGGAAGGAGAGGAAGGCAGGATCACTACCAATAAAGAATTGATCATGAAAATCTATTCCGTTTCGGATATGGCAACCAGAAGCTCTAAAATTGAATCAGCCGCAGATTTCTCTCTCAGAATCCGAATCCTGCAAATAAATATCCGTTGGAAAGGTAACTCTAAATACTTTCCAATAAGTATGGCCTCAGTTTATGGGAAGGCATATACAGGCCGTGGCGACCAAATAAAGTTGACAGTCACTTCTATTTCCTTCCAAGTAGAGTCTATTTTATTTAGGGAAGTTGGGCCTGTGATTTATTTGTTACCAAACAAAGTGTGGACATTCAGGAGTCCCATATATACTCTTGTAGGACATGGCTTTAGGGAGGTTCAACAGGTTCATAAAAATTCCAGAACTGAATTGCTGTATGTATTCATCTGAGATCAAGTATTCCACTTTGTTTCGATCTGGAGTATTTTTCACCTTCACCATTTTGTTGCGATTTGGTGATTCTTCCATTCTGAAAATCAAGTGTAATCTGTCGTTCCATTGGGAATTGGTTGATTACAAACTGTTTCGTGGTCGGCGGTTACGAGCACAAGTGTGTGGTGTTGCGAATATCAATAGGGTTAAGATTTGTTGCATTGGCAGCAGGGGAACAGCCAGAGAGTTCGTGAGTGTCTCACAAGTTATCTTCACACCCATTGTCGTGTTCATCGAGAAGATCGGGCTACCCCTCCATCATCTTGGTATCATATTCCAGCGTTTACTCGGTGAGCAATTGTCCATCCCATAGATTTGTTTTCTTTTCGTCCTATCCAGAAAAAGCCATAAAAAATTATACATCAGGTTTAGATTTTTGCCATAGCCTAGATAACACCAATTTTTTTTTCAATTTTTAGTTGTTGGTCTTCTTTCTTGTTGCAACTTAGTATTTACTTCTGTTTCAAGCAAGAAGAGTAACAAAAAAAGAAGAAAAAACAAAAGAAAAAGAGGCATAGAATTTCATATATAAGTTTTAGTTGTGGAGCTTATACGGATTGAGTAATCGTGTGCCTGTTACAACTTGCACTATTTGCTACATCCATCCTTGTTCATTGCAACGTGAGCATTACTACAACATACACCATTGTTGGCCATTTCCTGTCCACCTTGTGTGTTCCATCTTGTTTTCTTATTTTCATACGATCAACACTAGGATTTCTGAATTGCTGTTGTTAGGTATCCCAACCAAGCTCCACCAAATACCCTGGTTTGTCATGTGATAGGTTTGATCCTCAATATTCGCCACATCACATCCGTGCAAGTTCTGCCCATACAAGTTGGTAAGCTATATTAATTCACTTTGGAACGGTAAGATACCTTGCTTCTTTCAGTTTGAGTGCGTTGAGTGTTTTCCACATATCTATTCACTTTTTATATTCTTGTGCGAGCTAACCATGTCTTCAAATGAGATTGATGTGACTCAGAAAAAGAGTCCTACTGATGTGGTACATTGGAATGAATATGAGGCCCTTCGTAATCATCTTCACCATCAAATTTTGAACCATATCCTCTTCATGAGGGTGTCCAAAATGTGGACTTGGGCCTGAAGGATGCCATTGAAACCATCGCCAATACACAACGACACGTTACTGAAGTTCAACAAACTCTCACTGCAATGCAGCAAGCTATGACAGCTTTGCAAGCGTTGATTGATCGTCAGCAACATCGTCAACATGATGATGATGGTGAAGCAAGTGTACAAGGTGGTGCTGATCCTCATTCCCCCAATGCTCGTTACCATCTAGCTTGCCAAGCTGGTGGTCGTGGTAATGAAGGCTGTGTTGGAGTCCAAGCTGGTGGAGGTCGTGGATTTATTCCCCAGCGTGTGCATCGCCAATTTGATGATCCTAATTTTGCACAACCAGCCCACCGTGATGAGGATGGGTTGGGAAAACCAAAATTCACCATGCCCAAATTCGTGGGTTCTACTGATGTTGAAGAGTATCTAAATTGAGAGCTGAAAGTGAAAAAATTATGGCGTATGCATGAGTACATAGAGGACAAGAAAATAAAGTTAGCATCTTCTGAATTTGATGACTACGCTTTGATTTGGTGGGACAATTTGGTGCAGTCTAGAATTGAAGATGGTTATCCACCCATTGTTACATGGAGAGCTATGAAGGAGGAGTTGCGTGCTTGTTTTGTTCCACGCGACTATATTCATTCTCTCTATGACAGATTGCAGAATATGAAGCAAGGCACTTTGTCTGTTAATAATTATTTTCAGGAGATGAAGTTGCTCATGCAACATGCTCGAGTGCGTGAACAGCCCGAACAGACAATGCAACATTTCCTTGCTGGTTTGAATTATAACATCAATCGCGTTGTTCGGCATCACCGGTATTTTGACATGACAGATTTATTACATCAAGCACGTGAGGCAGAATTTTAGTTGGTTGATGATGCCAAGTTTGCACCATATTCTGCAGCGAATAGAGGTTGTTTTCCACCATGTACAGCACCTAGTGTGGAGTCTACGCATAACCCTACTGATGGATTTTGTGGGAATGCTTCGTACAAATCAGATTTGATGGTTTCAAATGCTAAGAAGCCATCACAACCTGCTGCTAGTGCTGCTGTATCTTCTAATGCCATGCCCAGAAATAGGGACATGAATTGTCATACATGTGGTGACCGGGGCCAATTAAAGAAATATTGTCCCAATAGAAAGGTTATGTTGATCAATGAACAAACCACTGAGTATGAGACCGGGGATGATGCTGATCCAGAATCAGGTTGTTGGGACGATGAGGATGGTTCACTGGATGCTTATGTGACACATTTACCCACTATTGTTTGCTCGCCAAAGGTGTTGAGTGTTACTTCTAGTCCTGCAGATCAGCGGTGCAATTTGTTTCAAACAAAGGGTGTTGTTGGTCCAGGTAAAGCGTGCAAAGTTATTATTGAAGGTGGTAGTTGTCATAATTTGGCCAGCAAAGAGCTTTGTACCAAGCTAAACCTGAAATATTTTCCGCACTCCAATCCTTATTACATTCAGTGGTTGAGTGATAGTGGAGAGATGAACATCAGCTACATAGTGCGAGTAGAGTTTCAGATTGGACCATATAAAGATACCGTTGAGTGTGATGTCGTTCCTATGACTGTGTCACTTGCTGTTAGGCCGCCCTTGGCAATATGATCGAGATGTTCATCACAATGGGAGAGCCAACACTTATAACCTTAAGTGGAATGGCAAGGAAATTACATTGCAACCTATAACACCGCAACATATTGTCAATGAGTCTCGTCAGAAAATTGAAGTCAATTGTGAGAAAGAGCGTGAGATATTAGATAGGCAAGAGATTCCACTTTCGGCGAGCGAGAGCCACAAGCCAAATCTGAGTGGTAAAAATAAATGTGAGGGAGTGAATTCCTTAGTAATGCTAGCCACCAAATCAGATTTACCAGAGTTTTGTGAGGATCCTACAGCTGTACCTCTTGTGCTTATGTACAAGGGTAAAATTTTGTTTTCTAATGATATGACACCTCTCTCTATTGTTGTCTCTAATGTTTTAATGGAATTCAGCGGTGTATTTCCGGAGGAGATCCCTGCTGGTTTGCCACCATTGCGAGGGATAGATCATCAAATTGATTTGATTCCGGGATCTTTGCTGCCCAATTGTGTGCCATACTGTAGCAACCCTGATGAGACAAAAGAAATTCTGAAACAAGTACAAGAGCTTCTCGACAAAGGGTACATTCGTGAGAGTTTAAGTCCTTGTGCTGTTCTTGTCATTTTAGTTCCTAAAAAAGATGGTACATGGCGCATGTGCATAGATTGTAGAGAAATTAATAACATTACTATTTGATATCGTCATCCTATTCCACAGTTAGAAGATATGCTAGACGAATTGAGTGGTGTTGTGTTGTTTTCAAAATTTGATTTGTGTTGCGGTTATAATCAAATTAGAATGAAAGAAGGGGACGAATGGAAAACTGCTTTCAAAACAAAATTTGGATTATATGAGTGGGTAGTTATGCCTTTTGGGTTAACTAATGCACCTAGTGCTTTCATGAGACTAATGAACCATGTTTTGAGGCATTTTATTGGCAAGTTTGTGGCTGTCTGTTTTGATAAAATCCTTATTTACAGCCGCAATGAATCTGAACATAGTGCTCATATTCGACAAGTCTTACATGTGTTGTGTAATGCCAAGCTTTATGGTAATCTTGACAAGTGCACATTTTGCAAAGATAAAGTGATATTTTTAGGATATGTTGTTTCTGCACATGGAGTTGAGGTAGATGAATCTAAAATTTCTGCTATAAAGAATTGGCCTACTCCATTGAATATTAGTCAAGTACGAAACTTTCATGGTCTTGCTGGTTTCTATAGGCGTTTTGTGAAGGATTTTAGTACCATTGCTGCACCTTTGAATGAACTTACAAAAAAGGTGTTGACTTTGTGTGGGGCACAGCCCAAGAAAATGCTTTTGATGAACTAAAACGCCGTTTGATTGCTGCACCATTACTTGCACTTCCTGATTTCACTAAACAATTTGAGGTCGCATGTGACGCTAGTGGACTTGGTACTGGTGGTGTGTTGATGCAAGAGGGTAGACCGATTGCATATTTTTTCTGAAAAGTTGAATGGTGCACAGTTGAATTATCCTGTATATGATAAAGAACTATATGCTCTTGTTCGTGTTCTCGAGTTTTGGCAACATTATCTGTAGCCGAAAAAATTCATCATACATTCTGATCACGAGGCATTGAAATTTTTGAAAAGTGAGTCCAATTTAAATAAACAACGTGCTAAATGGGTTGAATTCATTGAATCTTTTCCATACGTCATTAAGTATACAAAGAGTAAAGACAATGTTGTCGCTGTTGCTCTCTCTCGAAAAAGTATGTTATTGACACAATTGGATGTTAAAGTTCCTTTTTTAAAGAGTTTGTGCGACTTATATCCTACTGATCATGATTTTTTCAACACCGTATAAGTTGTATACAGATGTGAAAGCATGGGAAAAATATCATATACATGAAGGCTACTTGTTTTGAGGTAATAAACTATGTATTCCCAAATTGTCCGTGCGCTTGTTCTTATTGCAGGAATCACATGCTGGAGGTTTGATGGGACATTTTGGACGTGAGAAGACTTTTCTTATGCTTGCTGATCACTTTTATTGGCCTAAGATGAGGCGCGATGTTGACAGATTTGTGCAGCGATGTATTACTTGTCACAGGTCAAAGTCCAAGCTGAAACCTCATGGTTTGTATACCCCTCTTCCTGCCCTTACTACACCATGGGAAGATATAAGCATAGATTTTGTGTTAGGATTGCCTAGGACCAAGAGAGGACATGATCAATTTTTGTGGTAGTTGATCGATTTTCTATGATGTCACATTTTATTGCCTGCCACAAGAGCGACGATGCGTCACATATTGCTAATTTGTTTTTCAAGGACATTGTGCGCTTACATGGAGTGCCGAAGACAATCATTTCTGATCGTGATGTGAAGTTCATGAGTTACTTTTGGAAGACACTTTGGGGAAAGCTAGGGACAAAGTTATTATTCAGCACAACTTGTCACCCTCAAACTGATGGACAAACGGAGGTGGTGAATCACACACTCTCAACGTTACTGCGATCGATGATCAAGAAGAACCTGCGAGTGTGGGAGGAGTATTTACCACATGTGGAGTTTGCCTATAACAGAGCAGTGCACTAAACAACACAGTTATGTCCATTCAAGTTGGTCTATGGTTTTAAACCCATTACACCACTTGATATGCTGCCACTCCCAATTCAAGAGAGAGTCAACATGGAAGCATCCAAGCGGGCAGATTTTGTGCGGAAGATATATGAGAAGACAAAAGAAGCAATTGAAAAGAAGGGCAAGTACAATGCTGATCGTGCCAATATGAAGAGAAAGAAGGTCTTGTTTCAGCCAGGTGACATGGTGTGCGTACACTTCCGTAAAGACAGATTTCCTGAACGGTGAAAGTCTAAGTTGCTACCTCGAGGTGATGGACCTTACAAAGTTCTTGCCAAGATCAATGATAATGCTTACAAGATAGATCTTCCTAGTGATGAATTTAGTGTCAGTAATACTTTCAATGTTGCTGATTTGGCACCATATGATGGTAACAATCTTGACGCGTCGTGGACGACGCCTTTTGAATGGGGGGAGGATGATGATGATGTCATCCCTAACACTTTACCATCTTCTCCTATTCATGACATGGCTGGTCCAGTTGACATTCAACCTGAATCCAATGAACCCCGTATTGAACCCATTACAAGAGCGCGTGCCAAATTATTAGAACACCAGGTGAATACTCTCCTAGTCGAATATAATATTGTTACAAATGAGAATTTTATACTACCTAAGTCTTTGCATGTTTGCATGATCAAATTTGAAGCTGATGCATCCATATCAAGTGGAGGTGAGGAGATATGTGAAGATTGTTGCAAGTTGGATGCCCACATCAACGAGTACGTGAGAGAAGAGAGGAAGGCAGGAGCACTACCAATAAATAATTGATCATGAAAATCAATTCAGTTTCGGATATGGCAACCAGAAGCTCTAAAATTGAATCAGCTACAGATTTCTCTCTCAAAATCCGAATCCTGCAAATAAATATCCGTTGGAAAGATAACTCCAAATACTTTCCAATAAGTATGAACTCAGTTATGGGGAGGCATATACAGGTCGTGGAAACCAAATAAAGTTCACAGTCACTTCAATTTCCTTCCAAATAGAGTTTGTTTTCTTTAGGGAAGTTGGGCCTCTGAATTTTTTGTTACCAAACATAGTTTGGACGTCCAGGAGTCCCATATATAATCTTGTAGGACGTGGCAACCAAACATAGTTTGGGAAGGTTTAACAAGTTCATAAAAATTCCAGAACTGAATTGTTGTATGCATTCATCTGAGATCAAATATTCCACATTGTTCGGTATGGAGTATTTTTTCCCCTTCACCATTTTGTTGCGATTTGGTGATTCTTCCATTCTGAAAATCAAGTGTAATCTGTCGTTCCATTGGGAATTGGTTGATTGTAAACTGCTTCGTGGTCAGCGGCTACGAGCACAAGTGTGTGGCGTTGCGAATATCCATAGGGTTGAGATCTGTTGCATTGGCAGCAGGGGAACAGCCGGAGAGTTCATGAGTGTCTCACAAGTTATCTTCACACCCATTGTCGTGTTCATCGAGGAGATCGGGCTACCCCTCCAACATAAATCCCAAGTATAAGCCGCAGTAAGGACCCACTCTGGATGAAAGGCCATAAGCGTGAACCAGGAGAGATAACAAAGAAGAAAGCTGAAGGGTGGCTGCCGAGGCCGGAGGGGCTGTCAGCAGGGAATGTGGTTGCCGGCACCGAGGGTGGTGCTGACAAGTGGAGAAGGTTGTGACGGGGCAGAGGGGTGTGGCACACGCTTTGGTGTCTCCAGTCCACGTGCCTGTGATAGTGCATGTCTGACGAGGCAAGGCACATTAATGCCGATGTCTACCGCAAGCACGTCTCCCCACATACACATTTTGTAACCTCCCGCCGAGCACTATAAAAGGCCTCGACGTATATGCTAGCCTCCTCCTCCTTACCCATCGTCCTTGGATCTCCTTCCACCCCCTCCTCTTTGTTGACGTTTGTTATTCATCAATTCCGACCGTCAATATAACTCAATTATGTGAAGGAATAAATTTTCTTACACACATTATAGTTATATTTGGCACAATTCCACTTCTACTTGGAGAAATATCGTATGCAAGAGTTTTATGTAAAATTGATGGAGAACAAGTGGAGCAATCCTAAAAAGTGCCATCATAACTAATCACGCGGTGACATGTGGTATCACATGGATCCACGGACCCATTCCCAGGCGTATCCGAGGGAATCCAACATCAATTCACGCGGGATGAAGCATGGGCCCACTTATCAGTCACCAAGCTAAAGCACATTCAAGGGGGGCCAAGACCAGGTCAGCCGACCTCCTGGCTCGGTTGACAAGGTCTTGGCACCAAACTTGGTCAGCCGATGCGTGGCGCTCTCCTGTGGTGCTCTGAAGATGGTGGAGACTGATTCATATGCTTTTGGTGGCTGGAACCACCTCCACTCCGTGCATCAATGGTGGGTGCCTCAATTCTGCCACACACCACTCAAGCATTCTCTTTTGTATTACAATAATGCTTTATTAGTCCTTAGTGGAGGTTAGGCTATAGAGAGGATCCTCTAGTCTCAAGTCCAAATTGGGAAAGGTATGGCTCATGTATCTTTTCTTTATTTAGTTACTTTATATTTTATAATAATGTTATTATTAGTCTTTATTTATTCATATACTTGGGCAAATAATTCTTGTTTGATTGTGGAGTCCATGTATGTGTTAGGTGTAAATTTTATTATGACCTAGTCAGACCTAGTCATAATGCTCATATCATGTCATCATAAACATCATACACCACCACTATAGTCTAATTAGGTATTAATATGATTATATTAATATGAGTAAGTTAGTTCTTGGTCCCAACATTGGTTTCAACGATATTTAGGTTAGCCATTGCCTTAGGAAGGTACTTGTCTTGCAGCTCTTAAGGTATTTATTTAACACGTAAGCGTGGTTCTTAGATAGTTAAGTAGCATTAGATGTCTCGTAGACCCACGTGTTGTAGGGGTAAGCGGCAGTTGGTGACAGCCCTGTCCCTCCTTTGTAATCCCCAACGTTCCGCTACGCCACAGGCTCGAGGCGGGAATCGTCCGAATGTTGTCAGGGTTAAACCCGTGCTCAATGTATTGGACCACTAAGTCTAGTACTCATCATTAGCATACTCATGTGTAGACTGATAGGCTATGTAGATGAATACTTAAAGCACAGTAGGAGTAGATTCATCTCTAACTTGACCTTCACTAGGACATTCTTACCCTTTAGAGTAGATTGCTTATGTGTGTGTCATACTACCCCCACTACGTCATTTACCCATCCTATTGGATCCCTCACTAGAACACCCTATTCTTCCTTTGATCTTGCCACTCTTCCCTTGCCTTCTTTTGGGATAAATAAATATGATACCATAGGGAATACTCTTGGGCGAAATGCTACAGCGATACTTTCTGTGCGCTTGCAGAACTCAACTTGCTTTGGCTTAGGTTAGCCTAGTGCTTTTGTAGAACCAGCCTTTGCTGCTAGGATGCACTGTAGACGTTAAGAAATACCAACAAGCATTTCTGGTGTTGTTGCCAGGGAAGGCACAAAAGATTTGCATGATCATGTGGTAGATAGGATTCTAGTAGTTTTTTAGTAGGATAACCCTCCTTTGACTTTGCAGTTTTTGATGTGAAAATAGGGTAGTGTATGACCGGTTTTCATTTGCCGGCAAACTACGTAGAAGATCCTGAGTCACTGCTGAGAAGAGTTTGACCTTGTTTTGTTCCTCCTCATGTGATCTTGTCAGTATTTCCGCACCATCATGCTACAATCTAATGGCCCAGAAGACCCTTCGCGAGTTTTCGGCTTCCTCTGCTGACAATGTGCCTATTGGGCCAAATGTCAACATGGGAGACGTAAACTTTGAAATCAATATTGGCCTAATCATTATGGTGCAGGCTAACCCCTTCTATGGGAAAGCCAACAAGGATGCAAGTGCTCGCCTGCAACAATTCCTTGAGATTTGTAACATGTTCAAGATCAAAGATGTCACGCTTGATGCCATCCGTCTTTGACTGTTTCCGTTCTCCCTCCTTTGGAGGGCGAAAGATTGGTTCTATGCAAACTGAAGTGCTATAAACACCTTGGAAAAGTGTTCTACAACATTCCTCGCCAAGTTCTTCTCGTTGGAAAAGACCAATGCCCTACCTTGAAGAGTTTCAAGCTTCCAGCAACAGCCCAAGGAGTCCATTCCCGAGGCACGGAAAATGCTGCAGGTGTATATCCAAGCCTGTCCCCACCATAGGATGGATGATTGGCTCATCATCCAAAATTTCTACAATGGGCTGACTCCGTCAGCCCGTGACCATCTGGATGCTGCTGCTGCAGGAGCCTTCTTCTCACTTACGGTTCCCAAAGCCAAAGAGTTGATTGAGAAGATGGTTTCCAACATGGGTTGGAGCGATGACTGTCTCCAGCCCCGACAGTGAGGCATGCACACCATAAAAGAGGTGGACATGATCGCTGCTAAACTGGACCTCCTAATGAAGAACGTAGACTGTCAGGCCAATGGAGAAGTATTTGGCGCCATCCAGGCCTTAGACTCTCTCATGACATGTGAGGTCTTTGGCAACATGGGTCATATGGGAGTTACTACCCGAGACCCGTGAGGATGCTTTATACTTAGCCGACAACGGGAATTTCAATAATGGATACCGTCTAGGAGGTCAAGGGTGCAGTCAACCACACTCTTTCTTTCAATATGAAGGATAACCCGCGCCTTTCGTAGAAAATATCAACAAGATCTCCATACGGGATGACAACTAGCTGAATGAACGAGGATATCCCACTATATCCTGCTCCAATGGTACACAACACTTTGACAAGGCACTTTGTGACCTTGGTGCAAGTGTTACTTTCATGTCAAAGGTCGTCTTTAACAAGCTCAACTTCATCACATTGTCTCCAACGCTGATGCAACTTAGCTGACCGATTCATCGATCCGCTATCCCGCGGGTATCACCAAAGATGTTCTGGTGAGAATCTGAAACTCCTTCATACATGTGAACTTCGTAGTGCTCGACATGGATGTCGAGAAGGAAATTCCTCTCACTCTTGGATGCCCTTTCCTTAGTACCGCAGATGCTCGCATCAATTTGGGAGCCGGAGAAATTTGCTTCTATATCAATGGCAAGGAGGAAAAGTTTGACTTTTAACCAAGGAAGGAGCAATGTTCCATGATCAAAATGAAGTATGGCTTGAATGTCAAATACATCAAGGAGGTCGAAGCTACATCACCTCAAGTGGACACCCTCATTGCATTATTGAGGAAATTGATTTATGAGGACACTCCATCTTTTCGCCCATGTCGATGTTTCAAGAAGATAAAGAAGCCAGGACCATCTGAATGACCCAAGTCCACTAAACTGCCAAGGAAGAAAAGGCGAAAGAAGCAAGTCGAGCCGGTCGTGCCCACTTCTCCGGGGCCGGAGGCTGAAAAGTGAACTTCATTGAAGACGGAGGAAAATTCATTTCATCGGATTTTTTTAGAAGGACAACAGCGGGGAGGGTCCCCACTGTTAAAATTATATTAATAATTGATTAGAGTTACAATATTATAGGAGCTCGAGAAGAGCTATGTAAGAGATACAAGCCAATTAGAAAATTTGTTGCCAGCGGTACCAACTATTCTGGATTTCTGCAGTTCACTTTCTCCTAAGAAGAATTTTTTGTAGTCTTCAAAGCTGTAGCATAGGTTTCTGAAGATTTTATCATTTCTTGCCTTCCATATTGACCAACAGGCAATCATAAGGACATCCATGAAAAAAGACTGTTTGAAGAGTACACGAGCTTGCATAATCATTTGGTAGAAGGATAAGTTGTTGTCCCATTGAATTTTGAGCCAGCTCCAAAGACTTAAGCCGAGGGTGCATTTGAAGAATAAATGAATCATAGTTTCTTCAACACATTGAAGGCAGAGTGGACAGCCATAGTTATCATCAGAAACTTTGATGTTTCTTCTGTGCAGAACATTCCTTGTGTTCAGTTTATCATTTAACAGTAACCAAAGGAATACCTTTAATTTATTGTTATTTTTGGCTTTCCAGATTAGGGGAAGGGGCTTGGGGGCGGGGGGGGGGGGGGGGGGGGGGGGGGGCGGTCAAACTGTTGTTCGTAAAAAAGGCTTGATTTGTATCCATCAATATTATTTCCACACTTCCAGCTGTCACACCTCCTTTCTTGAAGAGGGGACTATTCTATCAGGTGTTTGAGTTCTGTGAGCTCTGCCCAGGCTTCATTAGAGAGGGGGACATGGAACAAATCTTTGAGATCGATGGTGTTGAGAAAATTTTCCACTAACACGTCCAAATTTTCTAGAGTAAGATAATAGACATGGGAGCCTGGAGTCTAGCCTCCCTATACCCCAATCCTCAAACCAAATGAGAGCCGTGTCCCCTTTATGTAAACAATTTTTTGCAATGCTCTTGTACTTCTGAAATAGGTTCAAAATATCTTTCCACCAAAAGGAGCCCATGTTAGTAGAGCTGTGAGGAACTAATCCAGATCTGTAGCAGACAGACCGCTTGAATTGAACCCAAGGAATCTCCATTTTATTATAAAATATACGCAGATGCTTGAGCAATAGGGCCTTTTTCTGAATTTGGAGAACAATAATTCCCAGGCCTCCTCTGTTTTTAAGAATTATACATTTTTCCCAAGCTACGAGAGATTCCCCCCCTAGCATGAAATTCAGGCCCATTCCAGAGGCATCTCTTGCAAAACTTATCAATCTGTTCTATGATAGAGCTAGGGATGACGAGAGAACACATAGTGTAAGTGGGCAAAGCTGAAATGACTGAATTGATAATCTGTAACTGTCCCGCCGTATTTATGAAAGCAGAGGTGGATGATAACTTTATCTCTGTTTTAGATATCAGGGGCATATAATCAGAGCATTTTGGCTTAGTTATGCCCAGTGATATGCCCAAGTGCTGAATTGGAAAGGACTGCAACTGACATCCAAAGACCCCTGCAAGATGTTAAGCACTCTCTCTTGCAAGATTTATAGGTACTGTCGGTACCCGGCATACCGGGTACCCTCGCGCACAGGCTAAAGCCGCCTGGGTGCCCTGCCTTCGTGCCAAGGCAGGGTCTGAGAGCGCCACGTGTCCAGCAGGTCCGGGCTCCTACCTCAGATATGGGGTCCGGTGTATCCGCATGGACCTCAAGGAGGAGTCCAACTCCCCCTTGGAGACGAGCTCCAAATCGGCCATGTGTCCAGCAAGACGGGATCCCTCTCCCCCCATGGGAAAGGGCTCCAGAGCTACCACGTGGTTCGAAGCACCAGACAGACCACCTCGCGTAGAGGCGGGCTCTGGCTCTACCACATGTTCCGAAGCCCTAGACCCCCCGCTCTACTCAGGAATGGGCTCCGGGGCTGCCACGGGGTTCCAGGATCGGGACCCGGCCTCCTCCCCAGAGGCTAGCTCCTGAGCTGCCACGTAACCCGCAACTTGCCCAGGACAGTGGGTTGCGGGAGTTAAGAGGGCAGTGTGCCTTGTCTAAATCAAGCATTGAAGACTTGCGTCTTCCTCAGGCTCATAACGCGGCACACGCCTACTGTCAGGTACCTCTGCGCCCAATCACATCACAGTGAAGGCACTGCAGGCCTACCCCACTCCGTCAAGTGGGTAGCTTGCAGCGATAGGGACAGTTGGACGGGACATTTCCTGGCATCATCAACTACTACGCATGGGCCACTGGCGACTGAGGTGGCAAGACGATAGGTAGGTCTCTAAAGACTCAGTTAGAGGAGGCTTATGCGAGAAGTCTTAGAGATCTTTAGTATAAGATCAACCTGGGACCACCTATTGGGCCCTGGACCCCACTTGTAAAGCGTCCGACCTTGTCTATAAAAGGACTAGACTGCCACCATTACAAAGGATCCCCAACCAATGCATTCGCACGCTAAACAATCGTACACGCCAGCAATACAACCTCACCGTGGAGTAGGGTATTACGCTCCGGCGGCCCAAACCACGTAAAATCACTATCTCACCACTCTCATATGCGCAATCTCTTCATAGAGGACTAAGCCATGCCAATCAAGAACCTCTGTGGGCTGCTCGCATAGAAGGTCTGGGGGAAGTATCGCAAGAACACTTTGACATTTGGCGCGCAAGGTAGGGGCTTTTTTCCTCTGAAAAGTGGTTGCGCTTTCACCGCAATGGTGTTCATCAAGCCCGTGGACGGCGGTTTCCGTGGCTGTCATTCGGTGACCAGATCCATCGCTCGAGCAGCACATTCTGGTCCATCACGCCCCCGCACAGATGCAGCTGGCCAGGGTGGCGCATCCGGGCACATCCCGACCCAGTCGGCACCCCTGGATCTGCTGGCTGCAAGTTCGAAGAGTCCTCTGGCAGCAGCCAGGGTTCCTCTCCACCACCCACCATCCTTAAACGCTTCCCAAGGTGCGGCGAAGCAGTGGGTCCAAGACATTGATCCCTTCGTTCTTGTGGCCATTAACTCTTGAATGTATCCTAGAGGGGGGGGGGGGGTGAATAGGCTTTTTGAATTTTTTGTCGGAACCTCAAACACTTAACAACCTGATGAAACGTAGAGAAATCGGACTAGTCCGGTAGGGTGCAGACTAGTCTGATGTATGCGGACTAGATTGATCAAGTTTGATCAATGATTTTGATCAAAGTACTCTATGCAGCGGAATGAGTTACAAATAGAGTGTATTGCTTTAATGAAACTAGATGTGGCACAAGTTAACTTTAGTTTCAATGTTTTAACGTAAGTTGAACAAGATTGAGCAAACCCTAGATTACAATGAATAATAAGAACAAGAGCAAAGGACAAAACGATTTTATCCCATGGTTCAATTCCACAGAGCAAATCTACATCCACGTTAAGGAGCCCTCGGAGGACCGGGTCTTCGCCAACCCTACCCTCGTCAAATCGCCACGGAGGCTGATTCCCTTCGACGAATCACAAAGGGATAAATAACCGTGTTCAAGGGGCCTTCTCACAAGTTGAGGGCTCCCCAAGATTTACAATTCAAAACACCACCAAACACACTCGAAAAGTATGCAATAAAACAGCGAGAGTGTGTGAGAGAATCAAACCCAAGAGCTCAAGACGTGAAGAACGTGTCTCTCCTTTGATCTATGGTTAATCCTCAAGGATTTGATCTTTCTTGTGTTGGATTGTGTGGAGAGATGTGTTTTCTGGGCTCTTGAAAGGTGTGATGGCACTGGGGGTCGAGAGAGTTTGATTAGGGGCCGTACACCTCTATTTATACTAGGGTTTACAAGGGTTACCGTTAGGGGTGACAAAGTCCAGACTAGTCCGTGGTGGACTCCGGACTAGTCCGGTGTGCGGCGTGTCGGAAACCCTAAGTGTCCTAAATTGTCGGACTTGTCGGGCCATGGGCGGACTAGTCTGATTTTGTCTCTGGAGATATTTGGACTCGTCCGGCACATACCAGAGTAGTCTGGCATGGTGAATCCCTTAGTGAATTAAGGACAAGTCCGCACTTGGAGGACTTGTCCGATTTTAGTTAGAGAGGTTATCGATCTAGTCCGGACAATATCGGACTAGTCCGGTGTCGTGAAATTTTGAGGGGCTAAGGACAAGTCTAAAATTGGGAGGGACTTGTCTGATGTTGGTCAGTGGGGACTTCAGACTAGTCTATGGAACATCGGACTTGTCCGATATTGGTTAGAAGGATTATCGGACTAGTCTGGACTTTATCAAACTAGTTCGTTGCGGACAAGTCCGCACTTGGAGGACTTGTCTGATCCTGGATAGAGAGCATATCGGACTAGTCTGAGGAACATCAGACTAGTCCAAACCTGTGTAAACTTGTGCAGTGAGAGTGTTTCTTTTGCTTGAGCTCTTGGGGTGTGTTTCTCCAACACACTCCATACACAAAGAGTATTCTATTCATCTCTTGAGCTCTTTTCAACTTGATTCCTCACTCTCCTTTCTTTTTGCACTTCTTCATGATTTCATTAAAACCTGCGCTCATCTCAACAATTTGGTTAGGATCTCATTTGTTTGTCATAAATCAACCAAAACCCACAAGGGATGCCTAGATGCACTTTTAATCTCCCTCTTTTTGGTGATTGATGACAACCAATTGAGATTTCACAAATATGATTAAGAAATCCAGATTTTCTTAAATTGTGCACATATGAGCTTGGAAAAAGTTAAGCAATGAAAGCATAAGACATATGTGCACTCTTTATGGTGGGGTGCAATACTAAGTGTGTGTAAGCAATAATCGTGATGAGAATGAGATAAATGACATAATCATATCAACATCAAGCATATATGGAAAATTTCAGAGCAAAGACATAGATTATATCGAAGCACAATCACACACTTCATAACCATGACTGGAAACATAATAAAAGCATAATGAAAGTTTTACAACCCTAACATCAGTCTTACAGAGACCAAAAGATGCAAAAGAGCTCTCGTCTCTCATCTACTGCTAGACCTAGTGACTCTCTCTCAATCTCTCCCCCTTTGGCATCAAGGCACCAAAAAGAAGGAGAGTAGGAATCTAGAAATCGCCATCGACTCACTCCTCGTTGTCAGTCCTCTCATCGTCTTCATCTTCAGACTGCGGAGGAGGAGGAGCGGATCCACTTGAAGTGCCCCCAACACCAAAATAGGCGAGTTCGGAGGGAGAGAGAGACGTGGCAGCTCCGATAAGTCAGAAGGAGAGTCCTCGGAGATGACAGGAGACCCAATAGGCTCAATCTCCAGCTTCTGGCATAAGGCTTTGACATTTTGCTTTATGTATCTCGTATCCTCTTTCCTTGCCTTGTTTAACTTGTGGACTTTCACCTCAGTATTTTTGCAGGAGCCAAAGATGGCGGCCAAGTACTTCAAGATGCCACTAGGAGACCCTTTTTGAGGAGGGCCCCTAGAAGTGGGAGCAGTCCTTGCATCTCCTTGAGCTCTCCTCGGAGCCTCTTCACTTGATACTGGAGATGGAGCAGCTGGCAGAGTGGCTTGGGAAGGCTTCTGGGGCCTTAGAGGAGTGTCCTCTACATGCTTTACAAACTCAATTCCTGTGACTTTCTCAATCATAAACATGATGTAGGGCGGATAGCCACAGGAATGGTTCGATGTGCAGGACATATTCACCATATCATTCCAAATATAGTCAAAGACATCAAACTTCCTGTTCTTGCTTATCACCTTCATTAGTGTCCTTAGGTGACCTTGAACACTTCCTGCATCTCCATCTTTTGAAGTTATTGTCTTCCGGAGCACTATATTTAGAACCATGAAGAATGGCTTCATGTTCTTGGTGGAAGGGGGGTTGAATTTCAGGCGAGTGTCATAGAGGAACTCCATCTTGTCCTTCTCTAGGATGCCAATGTTGTGGATGTTTAGCTCATTGTTGCCAGTGTCTTCTAGGTGAAGCAGTGTTGCAAACTCATCATAAGTCACAGTGTACTTGGATCCGTGAGTCATCCAAGTCACCCTTTTCTCTTCATCACTGGCAAAGTAGCAGGTAGCATAGAACTGAGCAATAACTTCATCATTCTAGTTGTATCTGAAGGCAAATAGATCCTTCAGACCATGCCTCGCCACAGCTGCAATCACATCATCAAAGGTTGGGCAACTCTTCCTCTCATAGTGGCTCCAGTCAATCCATTAGTTGCGGACTACCGGAGTCTTCATCGTGAGGTACACGGAGCTATAGTAGTCCGCGTGGAAGTTGCTCCAGAACCTTGCATCAGCCGCTTTTCTGGAATTGCTATAACAGTCAATCGTCCTAAGCTTTGAAGCTATGTCGCTTCCTTTGCCATTGAATCTTTCTTTAGAGGGGTCTCTGTTCCCCTGTCTCGATGCACTCATCTGGAGAGGGCCAATCGGGCCGGAGACGACCCCTTTCCCTTTGCCCTTAGCTTGGCGAGAAGGTGTCGAGATAGGGCCAACTGCATCCTTTCCTTTGGATGCGGGCTTCTTGGCCACGACCTTTCGCCGCACCTGAGGTGGAGTGGGTGACGAGTAAGCGGGACGGTGTTGCCTCTTCTTGCTTTGGCCCATCGATGACCGAAGCAACGACTCTTGGTCCATCTCGGCCTCATAGTCGGAGATCTCATCATTGGAGCTAGACATGGTCCTGACAAGAGAATTGTACATTATGTGGATGAGGATTGATGGTAAGGAAATGCATTAAGTAGTTGGAATTTTGGGTAGTTCAGTCAAAAATCAGACTTGTCCGGTGCTCAAGTACGGACTAGTCCTGGGTACCGGATTTGTCTGTACTGAGACCGGACTACTCCGGTGTTCAACTACTCAAACCCTAACTAGCTTTTCAATGGTGTTTCTCAATGCAAAAATAATTCAAGGTACATGTAATACAACAAGGAGACATGTATTAACTAGTGGAGCTAAGCTATTTGGTCCATAACACAAGAAATCGAAGGTTCTAGGGTTTTGGAGAAAGTTTACCAAAATCCTTTGAATCTTGAGGTTGGAGGTGTTGTTGGTGCGGACAAGTCCGTGGACCTCGATCCCCTTGCGATGAAGAACCTTTTCCACGGAGAGTTGACAAAATTTGGTGGAGAAAACGCCAAATCACCTTGGGGGCGCTTGAATGAAGAGAGAGAATATGAGGAACATTGTAAGGATGAAGGAGATTAGGGTTTGGCGGCCCTAGGGTTAAGGAGTCAAAAAATCGGACTAGTACATGGTCAACCGGACTAGTCTGGACTACCAGATCTCTATGGACTAGTCTGTAGTGTGCGGACTAGTCCGGGTAACCACGGACTAGTCCGTGGTCACCAGAACAGAAGCATTTAGCCCATTCATATATATTCAAAGGTGCTTACAAAGAAAATAGGGGGCAAAACACACAAATAATCTTGATGAATATGATCAGTAAACATCCAGCAATCAAGCTATGACAATAATTCACCAAGATCAAGTAATTGAAATAGTTTTTCGGAGAAAATAGAGAGAGATGATTTTTATAAAACAATCAATAGATTTTGAAGATGGCATACAGGTATGCAAGGTTTCAAGCCACGTTCCGAGCATCAAGGATATTTACTTCATTTCGGAGCTCGCAAAAACGTTTTTCATCAAAAGTGGCTTGGTAAAGATGTCAGCTAGTTGTTTTTCGGTGTTGACATGGGAAATGGCTATGTCTTCTTTTATTGAGTGGTCTCTCAAAAAGTGATGCTAGATGTCTATGTGTTTGGTCCTAGAGTGCTCAACGGGGTTATGGGAAATTTTAATAGCACTCTCATTATCACAAAGGAGTGGAATACAGCTTATAATGTAACTGTAATCCCTTAGAGTTTGTTGCATCTAAAGGAGTTGTGCACAACAACTCCTGCCTGCAACATACTCTGCTTCTGCCGTGGATAAGGCAATGGAGTTTTGTTTCTTGCAGGACCGAGAAACTAGGGATCTACCTACGAATTCAAATGTACTGGAGGTACTTTTTCTATCTACTTTGCATCCGACATAATCTGCATCAGAGTATCCAATGAGGTTGAACTTGGAACCTTTAGGATACCAAAGGCCTAGGTTGGGTGTAGGAACTAAATATCTCAAGATTCTTTTTACGGCTGTCAAATGATACTTCTTAGGATTGGCTTGAAATTTTGCACACAAACATACACTCAACATAATATCAGGCCTAGATGCACATAAGTAAAGTAGGGATCCAAATATGGAGCGGTATACCTTTTGATCCACGTTTGGTCTGTCTTCATTGAGATCCAAGTGTCCATTTGTTGCCGTGGGAGTCCTTATAGGCTTCGCCTTGTCCATTCCAAACTTCTTGAGTATGTCTTGAGTATACTTGGTTTGGCTTAGGAACGTCCCTTCCTTTTGTTGCTTCACTTGGAATCCCAAGAAATATCTCAATTCTCCCATCATGGACATCTCGAATTTATCTGTCATAATCTTACTAAATTCTTCACAAAAGGATTTGTTAGTTGAACCAAATATAATATCATCAACATAAATTTGACAGCTAAATAGATCATTATCAAGGTGCTTGGTAAACAACGTGTAATCAGCTTTGCCAATCTTAAATCCATTTTCAATTAAAAAATCTCTAAGGCACTCATACCAAGCTCTTGGAGCTTGTTTGAGACCATAGAGAGACTTACGCGGTTTGAACACATGGTCGGGGAACTCTTGATCTTCGAATCCGGGGGGGGGGGGGGTTGCTCCACGTACACCTCTTCCTTGATTGGTCCATTGAGGAAGGCTCTTTTCATATTCATTTGATAGAGCTTGAAATCATGGTGAGTATCATATGCAAGTAATATTCTAGTCAATTCAAGCCTAGCTACGGGAGCAAAAGTTTCGTCAAAATCTAAACCTTCGACTTGTGAATACCCTTTGGCCACAAGTCACGCCTTGTTTCTTGTCACCATCCCGTGTTCATCTTGGTTGTTGCGGAAGACCCATTTAGTGCCGACGACGTTGAACTTAGGTCTTTCAATAAGTTCCCACACCTCATTCCGTTTGAAGTTGTTCAATTCTTCTTGCATTGCCACCACCCAATCCGGATCTTTTAATGCATCTTCAACCCTATGTGGTTCCAAAAAGGATAAAACGAGTAATGTTCACAAAAATAAGCAATTCGAGATCTAGTTGTCACTCCCTTTTGGATGTCACCGATTATGTTGTCGACAGGGTGATCTCTTTGGATGCATTGGTGTACTCTTGGATGTGGCACTTGTGGTCTTGAATCTTCATGGTCATCTTATCTCCCCCTAGATGGTTGCCCTCATTGATTTGTTGGTTAGCTTGATCTTCATGAGGTTGATCTTGTGTAGAAGCTCCCCCTTGATCAATGACCTCCACTTGTGGTTCATCTTCTTCATTTGCATTTGGAGGTGGCGATTGTGGTCGAACATCACCCAACGCCATTCTTCTCAATGCTTGACATGGAGCTTCTTCTCTATCTAGCACACATTGATCAACTTGCTCCCCTTGAGAGTCGTTAGTTTCATTGAACACTAAATCACATGCTACTTCAACAAGTCCAGGGACCTTGTTGAAGACACATAGGCGTAAGAGTTCGAATCATAGCCAAGCAAGAAACCTTCATCGGACTTCGAAGCAAAATTTGAAGTCCTAGGCTTCTTGTTCAAGATATAATATTTAGAACCGAAAACTCGAAAATAGGAAATATTAGGCTTGTTACCGGTGAGTAGTTCATATGACATTTTCTTGAGTAGGCGATGAAGATAGAGTCGATTTATGGCGTGACAAGCAGTGTTGACCTCTTCAGCCCAAATTCGATCCGAAGTATTGTACTCATCAAGCATTGTCCTCGCCATCTCTATGAGGGTTCAGTTCTTCCTTTCGGCTACTTTGTTTTGTTGAGGGGAGTACAATGCTGAAAATTCATGTTTTATGCCTTCTTCGTCTAGGTACTCCTCAACTTGGGTGTTCTTGAACTCCGTGCCATTGTCACTTTGTATTCTTGATCTTCAATGAAATCTCATTTTGGGCACGCTTGAGAAACTTCTTGAGGGTTCCATGAGTTTCTGTCGGTACCGAGCACCCTTCCTTGACTGTTGTCTCCAAAATAGATGCCTTCGCTTGGATCTTCATTTTCTTCATATTCAACGAGCATCCTTCTTTCTCTGGTCATGTGGTTGGTGCATCCGCTATCTAGCACCCATTTTGATCCACCGGAGGAATAGGCCTGTAAAAACAAATTACACTTTGGTTTTAGGTACCCAAGCTTGCTTGGGTCCTTTGAGGTTAGTTACAAGTGATTTGGGCACCCACACATGAGACTTGGTGTTCTCATGGCGTGGTCCAACATGTTTAGCATAAACTCTACCAAAATTACTTTTTATGAGAACATATGATGCGTCAAAAGTTCTAAACAATAGTTGTTGTTCATATGTCTTAACATGTTGGATGTATCAACATTATTAGGCATTCTAGCTTGAGAGAAGTTTCCCTTGACAAAAGCAATGTGTTCTTTGTTATTCTTGTGGATTCTAGCATTTTTCTTTTCACCATAATAATACCCAATGCCATATTTGACATTAGGAGGTCTTGTGGCCAAGTATGCACTGTGAGCATACTTGACCTTCTCCTTGTAAAATATGCCACTACGGGAAGGATGCTTGTCCTTTGTCAAGTTCAACTTATCCTTCAAGTTTTTACCTCAAGCATCTTGTTAACTTTCGTTAATTTAGCGAGTTCATCCTTGATGATTACATTTGAGTCGCTTAACTTCAAGCAAGCTTCCTTGCTTGAAGCTAACTCAAGCTCTAGTGACTTTGTTCGCTCCTTTTCAAGTTCAAGGAGCTTTTTGATCTTAAGATACTTCTCCTTTTGAAGGATTATCATATCTTCTTGGCGATCAACAAACTCCTCCTTATCAACAAGCTTATCCATCAAGAATTTCATTTTTGCAGCAGTTTTCTTATCTTAGCCAACAAGCATATCTTCATCGTCACTAAGCATCATTATTGCTAGAGAAAGAATGCAAAGAGGAAGGTTTAGTTGTTACCTTTATTTTACCTTCCTTTGCCATTAGACATGTGTCGTTGTCCTTCCTTGCACCAATAGTTGGGAAGAGGGTGGATTTCTTGGTTGTCTTCTTGATGGCTATGCTAGCCATCTCCTCTTCCTCTTCGGATGAGGACTCATCATTGGAGTACCACTCCTTTCCTAGGTGCGCCTGTCCAATCTTCTTGAACATCTTCTTAGGTTGAGGCTTTGTATCCTTGGTCTTCTTCTTATTTTCTTCATAAGGACAATCAACTATAGAGTGGTCGTATTCACCACAGTTATAGCAAGCACGTCTCAACTTTGGTCTTGATTTTTCTTTGTGTCTTCCTTCATTTGATCTACCACCTTATCTTCTTTTCATCATCTTCTTTATTTTCTTCATAAATAGGATCATGTTTTCTTCATCTATATCGCTGCTTTCGTGGTCGCAGTCCTCTTCTTGTTGAGCTTCTCGAGCTTCTTTTGACACAGGCTTGCAAGTGGACTTCAAAGAGACTCCTTTCTTCTTTGCCGAGGTGAGGTCGGCAATCTCTTTGCTATGTTTTTCTTGCTTCTCCATCATCTTGAAATTGATGATCTTTCCAAGCAATTCATCCGGGGTCATTTTCCCATACCCGGGGCTTTCTCTAATCATCGAACATAGAGTCATATTGTGAGGCATGAAGGCTCTGAGAGTTAGCTTCACCACCTCGTGATCATTCCACTTTTTGCTTCCATAGGCTCGAACTTTATTGATGAGGTTCTTCAACCGATTGTACATGTCTTGCAGTGACTCATCTTCTTCTATGGCGAATCTCCTCAATTCGCCTTCAATCATTTCAATTTGGTCTCTCGCACATGACGATCGCCTTGATGTGCAGTTTATAATGTGTCCCATATCTCATTAGCAATTTCGAGTCCATCCACTTTGGTGAACTCGTCTCGACTCAATGATGAAGTTATGACAGCTGCAGCTTGAGCGTTCTGATGAATAGCTTGCTCTTGACTTGGTGTGAGCTCCTCATCATCATCCAAGATATATATCCCTGTACAAACTATATGTCACAAGCTGGGGTTAAGTGATATTAAATGTATCTTCATATTTTGCCTCCACATTGAACAATCGTTGCCATCAAAGTATGGGGCTTTCCCTAGAGGAATTGATAAGTAATGATTATTGTTTGAATTTAAATGATCATAGTTAAAAGGATATCGGGAGTAGTCGGTTTGGCTACTCCCCTTCTTCTTCTTCTCATCCTCAATCTTCATCTTCCCTTTGGAGAGTGCCTTCTTTCTTAGGAGCGCCTTGAGTTCAAGTGCCTCCTCATCATCATCCTTGAAGTCTTGGATGGTGTCGAGGAGCTTCTCCAACTTCTGGGCTTTTTCATCTTCAACTTTCTCTTGGTTGAGGTTCTTGTGCATGTCCTTAATGTCCGACATTTTCTCTTCGAGCGATTAGTCTCTTTTGAAGAGTCTAGCTCTGATACTAATTGAATGTAGCCTAGAGGGGGCTGAATAGGCTTTTTGAATTTTTCATCAAATCCTGAGACACTTACCAACCTCATCAAACACAGAGAAATCGGACTAGTCCGGTAGGGTGCGGACTAGTCCGATGTATGTAGACTAGATTGATCAAGTTTGATCAATCATTTCAATCAAAGTACTCTATGCAGCAGAAATTGAGTTATAAATAGAGTGTATTGCTTCAATGAAACTAGATGTGGCACAAGTTAACTTTAGTTTCAAAGTTTTAGCGTAAGTTGAACAAGATCGAGAAACCCTAGATTACAATGAATAATAAGAACAAGAGCAAAGGACAAAACAATTTTATCTCGCGGTTCGATTCCACAGAGGAAATCTACATCCACGTTGAGGAGACCACGAAGGACCGGGTCTTCACCAACCCTACCCTCGTCGAATCGCCACAGAGGCCGATTCTCTTCCTCTAATCACAAAGGGGTAAATAACTGTGTTCAAGGGGCCTTCTCACAAGTTGAGGGCTCCCCAAGATTTACAATTCGAAACACCACCAAACACACTCGAAAAGTATGCAATGAAACAGCGATACTGTGTGAGAGAATCAAACCCAAGAGCTCAAGACATGAAGAACGTGTCTCTCCTTTGATCTATGGTTAATCCTCAAGGATTTGATCTTTCTTGCATTGGATTGTGTGGAGAGACGTGTTTTCTGGGCTCTTTTAAAGTGTGACGGCGCAGGGGTCGAGAGAGTTTGATTAGGGTCCGTACACCTCTATTTATACTAGGGTTTCCAAGGGTTACCGTTAGGGTTGACAAAGTCCAAACTAGTCCGTGGTGGACTCCGGACTAGTCTGGTGTGCGGCGTGTGGGAAATCCTAAGTGTCCTGAATTATTGAACTTGTCCGGTCATGGACGGACTAGTCCAATTTTGTCTCTGGAGATGTTCGGACTAGTCCAACACATATCGAACTAGTCCGGCGTGGTGAATCCCTTAGTGAATTGAGGACAAGTCCGAACTTGGAGGACTTGTTCAATTTTAGTCAAAGAGGTTATCGAACTAGTCTGGTGTCATGAAATTTTCAGGGGCTAAGGACAAGTCTGAAATTGGGAGGGACTTGTCCAATGTTGGTCAGTGCGGATTTTGAACTAGCCTATGGAACATCGGACTTGTCCGATATTGATCAGAAGGATTATCGGACTAGTCCGTTGCGGACAAGTTCGCACTAGGAGGACTTGTTCGATCCTGGACAGAAAGCATATCGGACTAGTTCGGGGAACATCGGACTAATACGGACCTGTGTAACCTTGTGCATTTACAGTGTTTTCTTTTGCTTGAGCTCTTGGGGTGTGTTTCTCCAACACACTCTATACACAAAGAGTATTCTATTCATCTCTTGAGCTCTTTTCAACTTAATTCCTCACTCTCCTTTCTTTTTGTGCTTTCTTCATAATTTCATTAAAACCTGCGCTCATCTCAACAATTTGGTTAGGATCTCATTTGTTTGTCATAAATCAATCAAAACCCACAAGGGATACCTAGATGCACTTTCAACTATCCCTACAGGGAGATTGTCATGTGTCGCTATCGCGCACGCCATCCATCGATTGTTGCACCACAAACTCCTGTTCCACCTGGCTTACTAGCACTGGTGGGATCCCCAAGGAGGACCCAAGGGCCGAGCTTGACCGCTGTCAAGCTCGGATAGATGGCCGCTTCATCATCGAGCGGCAGCGAGAGAGACAGTGCAATCTTGACGCCTAATACGGCCCTCAAGGGCCTAAGCAGGAGGTGTCCTACCAAGGTGCACCACAGATAAACCCTCCACCACCGCCTCACTAGGATTATGTTGGGTCGACCGCCCCTCCTGCAGTGCAGTAGGTGCTACAGCAATAGTACCTGGCTTAGCTGGTACCACAACAGCAGGCTCCGCAGCGGTCGCATGCTATGTAGCAAATCCCTCTGGGGTACGCTATCCGTACGCCTCTCTGGCAAAGCCCATTGGTGGGTGCACGACTGTTAACGGCTGTTATATACCAATTGCAGCCATCAATATAACTCAATTATGTGAAGGATTGATCATTTCTTGCACACATCACCTTTCTACTTGACCTATTTCCACTTGTACTTGGAGAAATATGTGTATGCAAATATTTATACAGGAATTGAGAAAAAGTATGGGGAGCAATCCTATAAAATATCATCCCAGCCAATCAGGCGACAACACATGGCACCACATGGATCAAATGGCCCACAAACAGAAGTATCCGAGGCCATCCAACGGTGTAGCACAAATATCAGTCAATGGGACCCACCTGGCAGCCACCTGGAGGAAGTACGGGCCGTTTGGAGCCCTGACCAGGTCGGCCAAACCAGGGGGTCGGCCGACCTGGTCCTGGCGCCAAACGCGGTCAACTTCCACGTGTTAGCTCCTCCCGGCTCCCTGGAGTCAATGACGACTGACTCGCACGCTTTTGGTGGCGGGAACCGACCTCAACACTAGTATAAATAGGACCCCATACCCCTCACTTCAACACACACACTTGGGCATCATTCTATTGTATATACTATCTTCTATAGTCCTTAGAGGAGTTAGGATGTAGAAAGGAGAGCCTCTAGTCCCAAGTCCAAACTGAGAAAGGAGTAAGGAGTCTCACTTTTCCCAATCCTACATTGGGAAAGGTATGGCTCATGTATTCCTTCTTGTATTTGTGACTTTGTGCTCAATAAAGATATTATCTTTAGTCTTCTTTTATACGTATACTTGGACAAAGCATTTCTTGTTTGATTATGGAGTCCATGTAAGTGGAAGGTACAATCTTTATGATTGTACTCTCATGATCACATCTTATGGTCATAAACACTATAGACCCCCACTATAGTCTATGTAGTTATGATATGATTATGTTAATATGAATAACTATGCTATGCAATCAACATTGGTTCAACAATGATTTAGTTCATTACCTTAAGATGGCTTGTGCTGCAACTCTTAAGGTATTTGCTTAGTATGCTAGCATGGTGCTAGTGTCTTTAAGTAGCGTTGGATGTCTCGTAGACCCACAGATTGAAGAGGTAGGCAGTAGGTGGTGACAGCCCTATCTGTCCTTTGTAGTCCTCCATGTTCGGCTATGCCACAGGCTCTTGGCGGGAGTCGCCCTAGTATTGCTAGGGGTAAGCCCGTGCCCGATGTGTTGAATAGCGTTGCATAGGAATTCATCATTGACATGACCATTAGTATCTACCTTAGGCTATGTATATGTATTAGGAGCATTGTAGGAGAAACTCTCTAACTCTTAATCCAATCTCCCTCTAGGACCCATTTACCCTTTAGAATAGATTGCGTAGGTGTGTGTCACACTACCCCTATTATCGACTTACCCCCTGTCCGGATAATTGATTAGTATCCCATAGCTTGACCATAAGAGTATTATATACTTTACTCCATTTCCTTCTTTTGGGATAAATACGATACCCTTGGGAATACTCATGGGTGAAATGCTACAACAATATCTTTCGTGCGCTTCTGGATCTCATCTCTTTACCGGAGATGATCTGTGGTGTTAAGAAATACCAACAAGCATTTTCGGCACCGTTGCCAGGGAAGGCAAAGGAAGTGAAGGATAGCTATCACTTGTGATTAAGCTATAGGTACTAATAGTTATTAGATAGGATTACCCTTGTTTGCGTGAAAACAGGGTAGTGTTGGCCAACCCATTGTATGGGATGGCCAATGAGGATGCAAGTGCTAAACTGCAAGATGATTCAAGGCGTACCTCAAAAAATGTCTGCTAGGCAACACCATTGCCTTTTGCGGGAGAATTTCAGCTTTTAGTAGGAGCCAAAGTCATCCATACCCAAGCTTGGGGAAGGCTCCAAGAAGTTCTTCTTGGTTTGCCTCCACCATGGGGTGGATAGTTGGCTCTTCATCCAACACTCGTGTCATGGGTTGGCTCCACCAATCCATGACCACATTCATGCTGGAGCTGAAGGAGTCCTATTCCCATTCATCATGGATGAGAAGAAGGTCTCCACTCAAGGGGTGGATTGAAGAATGCTCGAGTTCCCATAGCTTGTCATGCACACCACTTCATAAGGTGGATATGCTAGTTATGGAACGACACCTCCCATTGAAGTGTCATGAATATCCAAGTTGTTGGAGATTTGTCTGGATAATCCAAGTTGTGGATATTCACATGATTTGTGAAAATCCATGTCATCATGGGACGCGTGGGTATTATTTCAATAAGACCCATGAGGACATTTTTCAAACAACAACTCCAATGACTACCATTCACAAGGAGGTCAAGGGTGGAATTAACATCACCCTTGTATTCAAGGAGGCTATAGCTTTCCAAGGGATTTAAGTTCAACTAGCCTACCTTGAAGTATCTTGGCCAAGCAGAAATCAAGACAACATTCACATGAAGATCTTGACCAAGGACAAGAACTTAAGGAGCATTCAAAGTCCAAGATATCCCACATCACTTGTTCGGATTCCCACACTTCGACCAAACCCATTCAACCTAGGGCAAGTGATATTGTGGATGAGCGTTTCTTGTTTGATTGTGGAGTCCACATGTCATCATGCCCAAGGAAGCTTTTGATCCATGATCAAGGAATACATTCAAGAGGGAGAACCCGTCGCTACAACAACATGTCTATATCAATACAACGGGGAGAGGCTAGGGTCACCAGGTGGCCCCACATGTCCAAATGACAGCCAAATGAGTTTGGCATGTCAAAACAGAAGAAATCGTCCACATCTTCAACTCCGGGATTGGACAACAAATCATTGCGCTAAACAGAACGGATGTAAGTCCTACTCATCGGACTTCAAAAATTCGGTGAGTCCTCGCCAATAGGTTAATTGGTAGTTATCACTCACCGGACTTCGAAAATTCAGTGAGTCCTCGCCAATAGGTTAATTGGTAGTTATCTCATATTTGTTTTCCAAATTGCATCAACCCTTGCATTTGCATGTTTGAAATTCCACACTTGCATGTTGAAAAGTAAAATTTCCAACCATCATAAAACTAAAAATTTGAATTAGGGGAGAAATTTAATTGGATATGAACTACGTGCATGACCACTTGAATTTATCTTCCTAGTTCAAACCAAAAAGATTTGCTTTGACCCTCATTGCATTTACAAGTTATTTCAAGCTGGGCAAGACAATTTGAAAATTGGGTTCAATTTGCTTTTGGCTAACGTAACCCGTTTTCGAGTTGTTTTGTGTGTTCTTGATTAAAGTGCAGCTAGGTCAAAATTGTGAAGAGGTGGTATGGCAAGAAAGTGGAAGGTTTCATCAAGCTCAATTCACCATTGGGAGGATTTGAGAACACTTCTCTCCTTCAAACTCATTTTGAGTTTGAGGAAGAGAAATGTTCAAGATGATGACCCAATGGAGGAGCCAGAACCAAATCCATTGCCAAATACAATCTCAACTTGGCATTTGACATCAACCATCAAGCCTACACTGAAAATCAATGTTGTGAGTTTCTCACGCAAAGACCTTCGTCACCAACTGCTCTTAAAATGAGGTATGAGTTTAGAATTTTTCATTGTTTGGTTTGCCATAGAATTGAATGTATTTGCTTGCATTTGTGAGGAAGGTTGACACTTCCTCATCATTTAATTCTCATGCATCCTCACAAGAGTAAGTGTGGGTATTGACTTTTGGATCTCCAAAAGGAAATCCCACCTTACTTGGAAAAATCTAAAACAAGTACCTAGAATCCTTTAAGCATTGTTTTGTAGACTTAGTCATTATTGTCTAGGTTTAGAAAATAAAATTTTTGGGCATGACTTAATTGGTGAATTGGCATATAGAAACTTGGGCATAGTGACAACCATAATTTTTAATTGAGCTTCATGCATAGATGGTGTCACTAGATTTCAAACTCCTAGGAATAAGTGATATCCTTGCTCTAAAATTGAATTGCATTTTTTCGAGGAGTCACTAAATTTTAAATTCCTAGTGAAGTTCAGAAGGATAAAATTGAGAATCTTGTTTGTCATGTCTAAATGATAAAATTTGCACTTGAAAGCTAAGATGGTTAGAAACTTTAAAAGATGTAGGGATCCATATAGTATATTTCTATCACATGCATTGCTATGAGTAGGAGATTTAGAAAATATGCAACATGAATTATCCATAAAGTTCCACTCTTATCAATGAATAACACATTGATCATGGATACACTTGACATTGGAACCAATGCATCTTTGATTTTGTTCTTCCCCGTATGTACAAATGAAAGTTCGGTTACCTAACCCGAACGTTCATTTGTACAAGTATCGGGAGATAACCATCCCTCTCTATTTAAGAGAGGAAGTTTGCAGGAGTAATATTACTATGCAGGCATTCAAGAAGCTGATTGTTGGGATCCCTAGAGGATCCCATTTCAACATCTCTTGGCCAAGGAGTAAATGAGGATGGTTGCTACCTATCGGAAGTTATGCCCGAAGGTCAATCATAACTATACGAGGCTAGAGATTTGAAATGGGAACCCTCCATGAGAAACCAATGGGCTGCCACAAATGGGTGAGAGCATTATGCTCTCAAGTATTCTAAGCACTCATTCAAGCTCGAGGGATTTGCCACCATCATTGGGTGCAAGTTGTTCCTATGTGGCTAGAAGCCAAGGAATGACAAATCACACCCAACACATGGAGACCCTGATGTGCGGACGATCAATATCGAAAACACTCTATTCAACTGCACTCATGGTGTCCATGGGAGGCAACACAAGAATCAACACTCAACCCTCCATTGTCAAAGCCACAACAAGGATAGGCCAACTCATGGCCTACCTCCGTCGTTAAGGTTTCAACCCCTATCACGGACCTTGATCAAGAATAAGCTTGGGGGAGGACCCCCACTTGAGGTAACTTGTATCACACCCACTGCATTTTTATTTCAAATCATCCATTGCATATTTACTTTCCATTCATCCACCTTCCACCATGCATCTAAAAAAACAGGAACTTAGATTTGCTTTGCTTATCAAATAAAGATGTGCGGTAAGAATGATTTAGAATTCACATAGATGAAATGATGAATAGTTGCTCTGTTTTATTTTTCAGAAGTCCCTAGTTTACAACTTGCTACTCTCTATATTGCTTAAATTGGCTAAAATTAACTTTGCCTTGATTTACAAATTATGGGTAGCAAAAGCTTAATCTACTTCTAGATTGTTGAGAGATTTGAATTAGTAATAGGGCTGCTATTCCTATTTTGAAAGTAAAACTTAGATTTCCGGAGAAATTCTATCAAGATTTAAGTTTATCTCATTTGATTGGAAATACCTACCAAAGCCATATGATATTCATACATAGACAACACCTTATGCATATGTTATTTGCTTTCACATTGAGCCTAGTCAAACTAGTATAGACCTATGTGAGAAATCATTCAATTCTTTTTGAATTCAAGACTTCACTTGCACATGCTATACTTACACTAGAAGGAAGCAAAATTCCATCATATCCACCATTCCACAATAAAAAGAGAAACTTCATGCTATTCATAGTTAGCACTCTCTTCAAGTTATTGCATAAAAAGGAGTAGAAGACATGGCTACAAGAAAAAGAAAAAGAAAATGCATGCTTATATCATAAGAATGAGAAAAAAAAAGAAAAAAATATGCTTAGTCCATAAGCATAAAAAAAGAAAGGGTAGCCATGTTTCGTCCTTGCAATAAAGAGAGTCCACATCAAAAGGAGTCATCTCAATGTTTCCACATCCACCTCCATTTCATCACACATGCACAAGTCTTGATTCAAAAGATTGAATTGATTTCTCCTAAGGCTTTCTCTTTTGACTTAGCAATATTATGTGTTGCAAATATGCCTACTTACTTTCCCTACTAAGCTCCACATACAAGCCATATTCAAAGAGTAGGAATAGTATAGGCATAATGCCTTGGTGAGGACATATTTCCACTATACACAAAGGAGTGATTGAGAGAATCAATTGAGATACTTATAATCTAATTTGAATCTCTCCGGAATTTAAGTGGAACTTGATATCTAGGCTATGCTTGCTCCATTTGATGTTCTATCTTTCAATTACCCATGAATAGGAGAAGGCATAACTCCCATAATGAATTAAGAAGGGTAAAGTATCATAACTACTTTTTGCAATACTAGGTAGAGTATTTTGTTGTGCACTTGGTACTTTCAAAAGGTAGAACATTGTAGCAACTCCTGATCATCAACCTAAAGTTTTGACTTTGCTTGGGACGAGCAAAGGATAAGCTTGGGGGAGATTGTTGACGACTGTTATATACCAATTTCAGCCGTCAATATAACTCAATTATGTGAAGGATTGATCATTTCTTGCACACATCACCTTTCTACTTGACCTATTTCCACTTGTACTTGGAGAAATATGTGTATGCAGATATTTATACAGGAACTGAGGAAAAGTATGGGGAGCAATCCTATAAAATATCATCCCATCCAATCAAGCAATGACACGTGGCACCACATGGATCAAATGGCTCACAAACAGAAGTATCCGAAGCCATCCAACGGTGTAGCACCAATATCAGTCAATGGGACCCACCTGGCAGCCACCTGGAGGAAGTACGGGCCGTTTGGAGCCCTGACCAAGTCGGCCGAACCAGGGGGTCGGCCGACCTGGTCCTGGCGCCAAACACAGTCAACTTCGCTCTTCCCAGCTCCCTGGAGTCAATGACGACTGATTCGCGCGCTTTTGGTGGCAGAAACCGACCTCAACACTAGTATAAATAGGACTCCATACCCCTCACTTCAACATACACCTTTTGGGCATCATTCTATTGTATACACTATCTTCCATAGTCCTTAGAGGAGTTAGGATGTAGAGAGGAGAGCCTCTAGTCCCAAGTCCAAATTTGGAAAGGAGTAGAAGGAGTCTCTCTTCTCAATTCCACATTGGGAAAGGTATGTCTCATGTATTCCTTCTTGTATTTGTGACTTTGTGCTCAATAATGATATTATCTTTAGTCTTCTTTTATACGTATACTTGGACAAATCGTTTCTTGTTTGATTGTGGAGTCCATGTAAGTGGAAGGTATAGTCTTTATGATTGTACTCTCATGATCACATCTTATGGTCATAAACACTATAGACCCCCACTATAGTCTATGTATTTATGATATGATTATGTTAACATGAATAACTATGCTATGCAATCAACATTGGTTCAACGATGATTTAGTTCATTGCCTTAGGATGGCTTGTGCTGCAGCTCTTAAGGTATTTGCTTAGTATGCTAGCATGGTGCTAGGGTATTTAAGTAGCGTTGGATGTCTCGTAGACCCACGGATTGAAGAGTTAGGCAGTAGGTGGTGACAGTCCTATCTGTCATTTGTAATCCTCCATGTTCGGCTATGCCACAGGCTCTTGGCGGGAGTCGCCCTAGTATTGCTAGGGGTAAGCCCGTGCCCGATGTGTTGAATAGCATTGCATAGGAATTCATCATTGACATGACCATTAGTATCTACCTTAGGCTATGTATATGTATTAGGAGCATTGTAGGAGCAACTCTCTAACTCTTAATCCAATCTCCCTCTAGGACCCATTTACCCTTTAGAATAGATTGTGATGAGGACATCAACACCCTTGATACATCCACACCAACTCAGCTACCGGTTTCTGGTCTGATCACTCGCGCTCGTGCACGTCAACTAAACTATGAGGTGAACTCGTTCTTGGGCTCATGTCCATATCTATTCGGAGTCGGCCGCAATAGTTATTTTAATACCAAGACCTTTTTCTGTCCAGGGTGCTGCATCACCAAAATTGGGCCCATGACCCATGTATCGTTTGGAGTCCATTAGGGACTCGTGATTAGGGTTTCTCACGACCCTAGGGAGGTAATAAATAGTAGCAGCCGCCCTCATTAGCTGGTGGGTTTTGTTTATTCATAAGTTAGCTTCTGCTGCTTCCTTGTACACGCGCGTGTCGACTAGATCGCCCGTCTACTTGTATCCAGAACCCCACTTTAGATTGATTCAACAGATAAGTGCTTGTTCTTCTTGTTCTTGCGTATTCTTTGATTGCTTGCAGGAACAAAGGCCCTCGTGGTCAGGTTGATTGTGCGCCAGCAAGATCAATACAACTTCGGAGTCGGTGTACCGATCGCTAAGGTGCATCGTCTTGGGGACGGTGTAGTCAGATCGCCAACGTCTTCTCCTCCACAAATCGAACCCTCCTATTCTCATCGGAAGATCGGGAACCAAGATCCTATCAAGTGGTAATCAGAGCAAGGTTAATCGGTGAGAGTGCTACCATTACTTTTCTTTCCGCTGTTATCATCCTATAGTCCCGAAAAAGCCCAAAAAACTAAAAGATCTGTTTTTTTTCCAATATTCCTAGACCATTGTGCCTTTTACTTTCTCCACTTAGTCAAGACTTGTTGAGTTCATGGTTGCTTCGACGAGTCAAGTTGCTGGTCTTTAGTTTTACACCACTAGAGTTTCGAGTTCGTGTCACATTCGGTCACCTAGTTCGAGTCAGATTCGTAGTTCGAGTTTGAGTCGGATTACTAGTTTTGAGTTTGAATCAGATTGCTACTTCAAGTTTGAGTCAGATTACTAGTTCGAGTTTGAGTCGGATTACGAGTTCAAATCATATTGCTACTTTGAGTTTGAGTCGGATTGCTAGTTCGAGTTTGAGTCAGATTACGAGTTCAAATCAGATTGCTACTTCGAGTTGGAGTCGGATTGCTAGTTCGAGTTTGAGACGGATTACTAGTTCGAGTTCGAATCAGATTGCTACTTCGAGTTTGAGTCAGATTAGTAATTTGAGTTTGACAACAAGAAAAAGGCAAGTGCAAAATCAAAAGCCGCACAAAAGCCACAAGCAATTAGAGAAGAAAAAAAGGCAAGTGCAAGATCAAAAGCCGCATGTGCAAATTTTGTTCTAGGGTCTCCTGATTCCATCTAGAGAGAGTTTGGGTGACCACCCCAACAAAAAAAAACGAAAAAAAAAAGAAAAACGTCAGATTGTTGTTTGGGTTGTTTTTGGTGACGACATTGGTGTCTCGGCTCGCATCTCTAGTACGGTCTATGATAGGATCTTGGTTCCCGATCTTTCGATGAGAATAGGAGGGTTCGATTTGTGGAGGAGAAGACGTTGGCGATCCGACTACACCGTCCCCAAGACGATGCGCCTTAGTGATCGGTACACCGACTCCGAAGTTGTATTGATCTTGCTGGCGCACAATCAATCTGACCACAAGGCCTTTGTTCCTGCAAGCAATCGAAGAACACGCAAGAACAAGAAGAACAAGCACTTATCTGTTGAATCAATCGAAAGTGGGGTTCTGGATACAAGTAGACGGGCGATCTAGTCGACACGCGCGTGTACAAGGAAGCAGCAGAAGCTAACTTACGAATAAATAAAAACCCACCAGCTAATGAGGGCAGCTGCTACTATTTATTACCTCCCTAGGGTCGTGAGAAACCCTAATCACGAGTCCCTAATGGACTCCAAACGATACATGGGCCATGGGCCCAATTTTGGTGATGCAGCACCCTGGACAGAAAAAGGTCTTGGTATTAAAATAACTATTGCGGCCGACTCAGAATGGATATGGACATGAGGCCAGATCCGTTCGAAAGTAGACTTGATAATCTTTCCAGGAAGTACTTGAACGCCCAGATCGGAGTCCGTATGAAATCGTGGTGGCCGTCACAAGTTGGTGCTGTTCTGCTGTCCAAATCCCGTCCGCGCGAATTCCCTTCCCATTGGCTCCTCTCCATTGTTCCTAAGCAAAACAAGAAAGCACGTAGTTCCACGTTCTAGATAAGATGGACATAAGGCCAAGAACAAGTTCATCTCATAGTTTAGTTGACGTGCACGAGCGCGAGTGATCGGACCAGAAACCGGTAGCTGAGTTGGTGTGGATGTATCGAGGGTGTTGATGTCCTCATCATCCTCCCCTTCTTGCATTTGAGTCATCCGCAACTCAAGCTCATCTTCTTCTCCCAAATATGGCTTCAAATATTTTTGACATGTCGTGCAGCGAGCAACAAAGCGCTCCACGTCTCGCCCCATCCTTGGCCAAAAGAAATGACCAGCAAATATGTCCTCCGTCTTTTTCACTCCAAAGTGCCCCATCAGCCTGCCTCCATGCGCTTCCTGTAATAACAACAAACGAACGGAGCTAGCTGGAATGCATAACTTGTTAGCTCTAAACACATAGCCATCATTGAGGACAAATTTATTCAATGTTTTTCCGTCTTTACATTTCAGCAATACATCTTTGAAATCAGCATCATGTTCATATTGATCTTTAATCGTTTCTAATCCAAAAATTTTAAAGTCAAGTTGAGATAGAAGAGTATAACGTCTAGATAAAGCATCAGCAATAACATTATCCTTTCCCTTTTTGTGTTTAATGACATAAGGAAAAGACTCAATAAATTCTATCCACTTAGCATGCCTACGGTTTAGTTTCCCTTGACTCCTAATATGCTTTAGTGATTCATGGTCAGAATGGATAACAAATTCTTTGGGCTACAAATAATGCTGCCATGTTTCTAAAGTTCGTACAAGAGCATATAATTCCTTATCATAGGTAGAATAATTTAGAACAGGCCCACTCATTTTATCACTAAAATATGCAACAGGTTTTCCTTCTTGTAACAAAACACCACCCAATCCAATCCCACTAGCATCACATTCAAGCTCAAAAGTCTTAGAAAAATCAGGAAGTTGGAGAAGAGGTGCATGCGTCAACTTATCTTTCAGTATGGTAAAGGCGTTATCTTGTGTGGTGCCCCAAGAAAAAGGCACCCCCTTCTTTGTAAGGTCATTCAATGGAGCAGCAATGGTGCTGAAATCCTTCACAAAGCGACGATAGAACCCAGCCAGCCCTAGAAAGCTCCGCACCTGTGTGATGGTCTTTGGTACAGGCCACCCCTGAATAGCCTCTACCTTGGCTTGATCAACTTCAATTCCCTGTGGAGTAACAACATAGCCAAGGAAAGAGACTCGATCCGTGCAAAAGGTGCACTTCTCAAGATTACCAAATAATCGTGCCTCACGCAAAGCATTAAAAACAGCACGTAAGTGATCAAGATGTTCATCCATGGATTTGCTATAAATCAATATATCATCAAAATACACAACAACAAATTTTCCAATGAATGCACGCAAAACCTTGTTCATTAATCTCATGAAGGTGCTAGGTGCATTAGTTAACCCAAAAGGCATGACTAACCACTCATATAAACCGAACTTAGTTTTGAAAGCAGTTTTCCATTCATCTCCTAGTTTTATGCGAATTTGGTGATAACCACTACGCAAATCAACTTTTGAGAACACAACAGCACCACTCAATTCATCAAGCATATCATCTAAGCGTGGAATAGATGACGATATCGAATGATTATATTGTTGATTGCTCTACAATCCACACACATACGCCATGATCCATCCTTTTAAGGTACTAGAATAACTGGAATAGCACAAGGACTAAGAGACTCACGTACATAACCTTTGTCAAGTAGTTCTTGTACTTGGCGCTGAATCTCCTTTGTTTCTTCTGGATTTGTCCTATATGGTGCACGGTTGGGCAATGAAGCACCGGGAATGAGGTCAATCTGGTGCTCAATCCCTCGAAGTGGTGGTAGTCCTGGTGGTATTTCACTTGGATACACATCAGAATATTCCTGCAAAATGTTAGCAACAGCAAGAGGCAAAGAATGTTGCACATCGTAAAGGGAAATCAAACCATCTTTGCATACCAAAGCATAGGCAGCAGAGGTGGAAGCAATCAGTTCATTAATATCAGATTTCATAGCAAACAAGCATTTTCCCTTCAGAGATATCTCATTTTTCTTATCAAACACAGATTTGGCATTGTTATTGTTCTCAATGTTAGCATGGTCCTGATATTTAGTTTTCCTAGCTCTAGCAACTTCATCTTGCACAATAGCTTCAGGAGACATAGGATGCAACACAATTTTTTTATCATGGTAAAGAAAAGAATACTGATTTGATCTACCATGATGCATAGAATCTCTATCAAATTGCCAAGGTCTTCCTAGCAGAATATTACAAGCTTGCATAGGCACAACATCACATTCAACGACATCCTTATATGATCCAATAGTAAAATTGATTCGCACAAGTCTAGTTACCTTTGCCTTACCGCTGTTGTTTAACCATTGAATGTAATAGGGATGTGGGTGCGGTTTGGTGCTTAGTGCCAGCTTGGTCACCATGTCACTGCTGGCCAAGTTGTTGCAGCTACCTCCATCAATGATCATGCGGCAAGATCGCTCTTTGACAACACACTTTGTTTGGAATAATGTGTGCCTTTGATTTTGTTCCGCTTTCTCCATTTGTGCACTAAGCACACGCTGCACAATGAGACTATCATAGCGCGCTGCATCTTCTGCACCAATATGCTCTTCTTGATGTTCATCGCTACCTGCATAGTCAGCTGCAAGCAAAACACATGTATCGTCATCAAAATCGCTAGCAGATGAGTACTCACCGTCATCTTTAACAATTAGAACACGTTTGCTTGGGCAGTCACGCTGCACATGGCCAAAACCCTTGCACTTGTGACATTGAACGTCTCTAGATCGTCCGGTAGATGCTACGGAAGAAGCACTCTCGGTGGGCTTTTGGGTGGTCTTTACTGCTGAGCTAGTGGAAGAAGCACGTGGCTTGTTGCTGGAAGAAGAAGGTGCTGCCCGACTTTGTGAAGAAGATGGCGGAGAAGCACGCCCAGTTGAAGGAGTAGTCGTGCGTGGTTGCCATGAGCTAGTCTTTCCTGCAGAAATATTAGTTCTAGAGCTAGCTCGTCGTCCCTGCACTTCCCTTTCAACTTTACAAGCAAGATGAAACAAACGGGTAACATTATTGTAATCTTTATAAGCAAGTATGCCCTGAATTTCACGGTTTAAACCACCCAAAAATCTAGCCATAGCTGGTTCCTCATCCTCGTCTAAATTACAACGCAACATACCCATTTGTAATTCCTGAAAATACTCTTCTACACTTTTAGCTCCCTGTCTCAATTGTTGTAACTTATTTAACAGATCACGTGCATAGTAAGAAGGGACAAATCTAGCCCGCATGAGCCGTTTCAAAGCATCCCAAGTTTGTGGTATGTTATTAGGATTTTTCTTGCCATGTTCTATCCACCAAACAGAAGCAAAATCAGTAAACTCACTAGTGGCTGCTCTAACTCTTTTGTTTTCAGGAAACTCATGACATGCAAATTTTTGATCAACAGAAATCTCCCAAGTAATATATGCATCAGGGTCATATTTACCATCAAAATGAGGTATCTTAAATTTGATCTTGTTAAAAGTATCTTCATGATTGCGTACCTCACGCCGACGATGTCCATCTATGCCTTGACGGTTGCATTGTAACCGACGCTGTGGCCTAGCTTCCTCATCTTCCCCAATCTCCGTATCTGCAGAATAGTCATCTTCATTGTCACGTACAATACTAGGAGCATTGCTCACCTGTCCATCTGCGGTGTGTCCACGATCCCTCTCCTCAAGGCGCTGCAGGATGGCTCCAATAGAGGTGTTCAATGTTTGAATGGAACTCTCCAACCTGCTGATTTTGGTGTTGGTGTCGATCTGCATATTTTCCAATTGACCAAGGCGGTCACTGGTAACTCGAAAATCTTTATCAAGCACTTCTGTGTGTAGCCGCACTTGGCGTTCGAAGTGTTGTATAATTCCCCGTGTGCAAGGTGAATGCACGTCTTCATTTGTATTTGCTCCTCCTGCCATGGTTAGTAGAAAAAAAATCCAATATGAAAGGGTAATGTTATCCCTAGCTACAAAGGTGCTGGTGGAGATAATTCGCTCACTCTCAACCTGTTCAATCAAGCTCTTACCTGTTCTTACAAAGCTCAGCAAGAAGATGATGGCAACCAGCAAGTAATGAACAACTTCAAGAGCAGGTGTCAATCTATGGCTTTAGGTGGCTGAACTAGCACAAGGAGCAAACTTTCACCATGTTAATCACAACAAGCTGAATAAATATTCTACGACGGTATTGTGCTGATCTTAGTCTAGACCGTACTAGAGACGCGAGCTGAGACACCAATGTCGTCACCAAAAACACCCCAAACAACAATCTGATTTTTTTTTCTTTCTTTTTTTTTCGTTTATTTTATTGGGATGGTCACCCAAACTCTCTCTAGATGGAATCAGGAGACCCTAGAACAAAATTTGCACATGCGGCTTTTGATCTTGCACTTGCCTTTTTTTTCTTCTCTAATTGCTTGTGGCTTTTGTGCGGCTTTTGATTTTGCACTTGCCTTTTTTTCTTCTCTAATTGCTTGTGGCTTTTGTGCGGCTTTTGATTTTGCACTTGCCTTTTTCTTGTTGTCAAACTCAAATTACTGATCTGACTCAAACTCGAAGTAGCAATCTGATTCGAACTCGAACTAGTAATCAGACTCAAACTCGAACTAGCAATCCGACTCAAACTCGAAGTAGCAATCTGATTTGAACTCGTAATCTGACTCAAACTGGAACTAGCAATCCGACTCAAACTCAAAGTAGAAATATGATTTGTGTAATCTGAATCAAACTCGAACTAGTAATCCGACTCAAACTCGAAGTAGCAATCTGATTCAAACTCAAACTAGTAATCCGACTCAAACTCAAACTACGAATCTGACTCGAACTAGGTGACCGAATGTGACACGAACTCGAAACTCTAGTGGTGCAAAACTAAAGACCAGCAACTTGACTCGTCGAAGCAACCATGAACTCAACAAGTCTTGACTAAGTGGAGAGAGTAAAAGGCACAATGGTCTAGGAATAATTGAAAAAAACAGATCTGGTATTTTTTTGGGCTTTTTCTAGACTATAGGATGATAACAGCGGAAAGAAAAGTAATGGTAGCACTCTCACCGATTAACCTTGCTCTGATACCACTTGATAGGATCTTGGTTCCCGATCTTTCGATGAGAATAGGAGGGTTCGATTTGTGGAGGAGAAGACGTTGGTGATCCGACTACACCGTCCCCAAGACGATGTGCCTTAGCAATCGGTACATCGACTCCGAAGTTGTATTGATCTTGCTGGCGCACAATCAACCTGACCACGAGGGCCTTTGTTCCTGCAAGCAATCGAAGAACACGCAAGACCAAGAAGAACAAGCACTTATCTGTCGAATCAATCTAAAGTGGGGTTCTGGATACAAGTAGACGGGCGATCTAGTCGACACGCGTGTGTACAAGGAAGCAGCAGAAGCTAACTTACGAATAAACAAAAACCCACCAGCTAATGAGGGCGGCTGCTACTATTTATTACCTCCCTAGGGTCGTGAGAAACCCTAATCATGAGTCCCTAATGGACTCCAAACGATACATGGGCCATGGGCCCAATTTTGGTGATGCAGCACCCTGGACAGAAAAAGGTCTTGGTATTAAAATAACTATTGCGGCCGACTCACAATAGATATGGACATGAGGCCAGATCCGTTCGAAAGTAGACTTGATAGTCTTTCAAGGAAGTACTTGAACGCCCAAATCGGAGTCCGTATGAAATCGTGGTGGCCGTCACAAGTTGGTGCTGTTCTGCTGTCCAAATCCCGTCCGCGCGAATTCCCTTCCCATTGGCTCCTCTCCATTGTTCCTAAGCAAAACAAGAAAGCACATAGTTCCACGGTCTAGATAAGATGGACATAAGGCCAAGAACGAGTTCACCTCATAGTTTAGTTGACGTGCACGAGCGCGAGTGATCGGACCAGAAACCGGTAGCTGAGTTGGTGTGGATGTATCGAGGGTGTTGATGTCCTCATCAGTCTAGACTAAGATCAGCATAGTACTATCGTAGAATATTTATTCAGCTTGTTGTGATTAATATGGTGAAAGTTTGCTCCTTGTGCTAGTTCAGCCACCTAAAGCCATAGATTGACACCTGCTCTTGAAGTTGTTCATTACTTGCTGGTTGCCATCACCTTCTTGCTGAGCTTTGTAAGAAGAGGTAAGAGCTTGATTGAACAGGTTGAGAGTGAGCGAGTTATCTCCACCAGCACCTTTGTAGCTAGGGATAACGTTGCCCTTTCATATTGGATTGTTTTTTTTCTACTAATCATGGCAGGAGGAGCAAATACAAATGAAGACGTGCATTCACCTCGCACATGGGGAATTATACAACACTTCGAATGCCAAAAGCGGCTACACACAGAAGCGCTTGATGAGGATTTTCGTGTTACCAGTGACCGCCTTGGTCAATTGGAAAATATGCAGATCGACACCAACAGCAAAATCAGCACGTTGGAGATTTCCATTCAAACATTGAACACCTCTATTGGAGCCATCCTGCAGCGCCTTGAGGAGAGGGATCGTGGACGCACCACAGATGGACAGGTGAGCAATGCTCCTAGTATTGTACGTGACAATGAACATGATTATTCTGCAGATACGGAGATTGGGGAAGATGAGGAAGCTAGGCCACGGCACTGGCTACAACGCAACCGTCAAGGCATAGGTGGACATCGTCGGTGTGAGGTACACAATCATGAAGATACTTTTAACAAGATCAAATTTAAGATACCTCATTTTGATGGTAAATATGACCCTGATACATATATTACTTGGGAGATTTCTGTTGATCAAAAATTTGCATGTCATGAGTTTCCTGAAAATGCAAGAGTTAGAGCAGCCACTAGTGAGTTTACTGATTTTGCTTCTGTTTGGTGGATAGATCATGGCAAGAAAAATCCTAATAACATACCACAAACTTGGGATGCTTTGAAACGGCTCATGCGGGCTAGATTTGTTCCTTCTTACTATGCACCTGATCTGTTAAATAAGTTACAACAATTGAGACAGGGAGCTAAAAGTGTAGAAGAGTATTTTCAGGAATTACAAATGGGAATGTTGCGTTGTAATTTAGATGAGGGTGAGGAACCAGCTATGGCTAGATTTTTGGGTGGTTTAAACCGTGAAATTCAGGACATACTTTCTTACAAAGATTACAATAATGTTACCTGTTTGTTTCATCTTGCTTGTAAAGCTGAAAGAGAAGTGCAGGGACGACGAGCTAGCTCTAGAACTAATATTTCTGCAGGAAAGACTAGCTCTTGGCAACCATGCACGACTACTCCTTCGACTGGGCGTGCTTCTCCGCCATCTTCTTCACCAAGTCGGGCAGCACCTTCTTCTTCCGGCAACAAGTCACGTGCTTCTTCCACTAGCTCAGCAGTAAAGACCACCCAAAAGCCCACCGAGAGTGCTTCTTCCGTAGCATCTACCGGACGATCTAGAGACGTTCAATGTCACAAGTGCAAGGGTTTTGGCCATGTGCAGCGTGACTGCCCAAGCAAACGTGTTCTAATTGTTAAAGATGACAGTGAGTACTCATCTACTAGCGATTTTGATGACGATACATGTGTTTTGCTTGCAGCTGACTATGCAGGTAGCGATGAACATCAAGAAGAGCATATTGGTGCAGAAGATGCAGCATGCTATGATAGTCTCATTGTGCAGCGTGTGCTTAGTGCACAAATGGAGAAAGCAGAACAAAATCAAAGGCACACATTATTCCAAACAAAGTGTGTCATCAAAGAGCGATCTTGCCGCATGATCATTGATGGAGGTAGCTGCAACAACTTGGCCAGCAGTGACATGGTGACCAAGCTGGCACTAAGCACCAAACCGCACCCACATCCCTTTTACATTCAATGGTTAAACAACAGCGGTAAGGCAAAGGTAACTAGACTTGTGCGAATCAATTTTACTATTGGATCATATAAGGATGTCGTTGAATGTGATGTTGTGCCTATGCAAGCTTGTAATATTCTGCTAGGAAGACCTTGACAATTTGATAGAGATTCTATGCATCATGGTAGATCAAATCAGTATTCTTTTCTTTACCACGATAAAAAAATTGTGTTGCATCCTATGTCTCCTAAAGCTATTGTGCAAGATGATGTTTCTAGAGCTAGGAAAACTAAATATCAGGACCATGCTAACTTGAGAACAATAACAATGCCAAATCTGTGTTTGATAAGAAAAATGAGATATCTCTGAAGGGAAAATGCTTGTTTGCTACGAAATCTGATATTAATGAACTGATTGCTTCCACCTCTGTTGCCTATGCTTTGGTATGCAAAGATACTTTGATTTCCCTTTACGATGTGCAACATCCTTTGCCTCCTGCTGTTGCTAACATTTTGCAGGAATATTCTGATGTGTTTCCAAGTGAAATACCACCAGGTCTACCACCACTTCGAGGGATTGAGCACCAGATTGACCTCATTCCCGGTGCTTCATTGCCCAACCGTGCACCATACAGGACAAATCCAGAAGAAACAAAGGAGATTCAGCGCCAAGTACAAGAACTACTTGACAAAGGTTATGTACGTGAGTCTCTTAGTCCTTGTGCTGTTCCAGTTATTCTAGTACCTAAAAAGGATGGATCATGGCATATGTGTGTGGATTGTAGAGCAATCAACAATATAACCATTCGATATCGTCATCCTATTACACGCTTAGATGATATGCTTGATGAATAGAGTGGTGCTGTTGTGTTCTCAAAAGTTGATTTGCATAGTGGTTATCACCAAATTCGCATGAAACTAGGAGATGAATGGAAAACTGCTTTCAAAACTAAGTTCGGTTTATATGAGTGGTTAGTCATGCCTTTTGGGTTAACTAATGCACCTAGCACCTTCATGAGATTAATGAACGAGGTTTTGCGTGCATTCATTGGAAAATTTGTTGTTGTGTATTTTGATGATATATTGATTTATAGCAAATCTATGGATGAACATCTTGATCACTTACGTGCTGTTTTTAATGCTTTGTGTGAGGCACGATTATTTGGTAATCTTGAGAAGTGCACCTTTTGCACGGATCAAGTCTCTTTCCTTGGCTATGTTGTTACTCCACAGGGAATTGAAGTTGATCAAGCCAAGGTAGAGGCTATTCAGGGGTGGCCTGTACCAAAGACCATCACACAGGTGCGGAGCTTTCTAGGGCTGGCTGGGTTCTATCGTTGCTTTGTGAAGGATTTCAGCACCATTGCTGCTCCATTGAATGACCTTACGAAGAAGGGGGTGCCTTTTTCTTGGGGCACCACACAAGATAACGCCTTTACCATACTGAAAGATAAGTTGACACATGCACCTCTTCTCCAACTTCCTGATTTTTCTAAGACTTTTGAGCTTGAATGTGATGCTGGTGGGATTGGATTGGGTGGTGTTTTGTTACAAGAAGGAAAACCTGTTGCATATTTTAGTGAGAAAACGAGTGGGCCTGTTCTAAATTATTCTACCTATGATAAGGAATTATATGCTCTTGTACGAACTTTAGAAACATGGCAACATTATTTGTGGCCCAAAGAATTTGTTATCCATTCAGATCATGAATCACTAAAGCATATTAGGAGTCAAGGGAAACTAAACTGTAGGCATGCTAAGTGGATGGAATTTATTGAGTCTTTTCCTTATGTCATTAAACACAAAAAGGGAAAGTATAATGTTATTGCTGATGCTTTATCTAGACGTTATACTCTTCTATCTCAACTTGACTTTAAAATTTTTGGATTAGAAACGATTAAAGAGCAATATGACTTTAAAATTTCAAAGATGTATTGCTGAAATGTAAAGACGGAAAAACATTGAATAAATTTGTCCTCGATGATGGCTATGTGTTTATAGCTAACAAGTTATGCATTCCAGCTAGCTCCGTTCGTTTGTTGTTGTTACAGGAAGCGCATGGAGGCAGGCTGATGGGGCACTTTGGAGTGAAAAAGACGGAGGACATACTTGCTGGTCATTTCTTTTGGCCAAGGATGAGGCGAGACGTGGAGCGCTTTGTTGCTCGCTGCACGACATGTCAAAAAGCTAAGTCACGACTTAATCCACATGGTTTGTACATGCCTCTTCCTGTTCATAGCATGCCTTGGGAGGATATTTCTATGAACTTTGTTTTAGGACTGCCTAGAACAAAGAAGGGGAGGGATAGCATCTTTGTTGTTGTGGATAGATTTTCTAAAATGGCACACTTCATACCTTGTCGTAAAAGTGATGATGCTACACATGTTGCTGATTTGTTTTTCCGAGATATTGTTAGATTGCATGGTGTGCCAAACACAATAGTTTCAGATCGTGATGCTAAGTTTCTTAGCCATTTTTGGAGAACGTTATGGGCAAAATTGGGGACTAAGCTTTTATTTTTTAACTACTTGTCATCCCCAAACTGATGGTCAAACTGAGGTTGTGAATAGAAGTTTATCTACCATGCTTAGGGCTGTTTTGAAAAAGAATATAAAAATGTGGGAAGAGTGTTTGCCTCATGTTGAGTTTGCTTATAATCGTTCCCTACATTCTAGTACTAAGAAATGCCCTTTTGAGATTGTTTATGGATTTGTACCCCGTGCTCCTATTGATTTATTACCTCTTCCTTCAATGGAATGAGTGAATTTTGATGCTAAACATCATGCTGAATTGATCTTAAAATTGCATGAAACCACTAAGAAGAATATAGAGTGCATGAATGCCAAGTATAAACTTGCTGGTAGTAGGGGAAAGAAAACTATCACTTTTGAACCTGGTGATTTAGTTTGGTTACATTTGCGAAAGGATAGGTTTCCTGATTTGAGAAAGTCTAAATTGTTACCTCGAGTTGATGGTCCATTCAAAGTGTTAGAAAGGATTAATGATAATGCATATAAACTCGAGTTGCCTACGAATTTTGGGGTTAGTCCCACATTTAACATTGCAGATTTGAAGCCATATTTGGGAGAAGAAGATGAGCTTGAGTTGCGGACGACTCAAATGCAAGAAGGGGAGGATGATGAGGACATCAACACCCTCGATACATCCACACCAACTCAGCTACCGGTTTCTGGTCCGATCACTCGCGCTCGTGCACGTCAACTAAACTATGAGGTGAACTCGTTCTTGGCCTCATGTCCATATCTATTCGTAGTCGGCCGCAATAGTTATTTTAATACCAAGACCTTTTTCTGTCCAGGGTGCTGCATCACCAAAATTGGGCCCATGGCCCATGTATCGTTTGGAGTCCATTAGGGACTCGTGATTAGGGTTTCTCACGACCCTAGGGAGGTAATAAATAGTAGCAGCCGCCCTCATTAGCCGGTGGGTTTTGTTTATTCGTAAGTTAGCTTCTGCTGCATCCTTGTACACGCGCGTGTCGACTAGATTGCCCGTCTAATTGTATCCAAAACCCCACTTTAGATTGATTCAAAAGATAAGTGCTTGTTCTTCTTGTTCTTGCGTGTTCTTCGATTGCTTGCAGGAACAAAGGCCCTCGTGGTCAGGTTGATTGTGTGCCAACAAGATCAATACAACTTCAGAGTCGGTGTACCGATCGCTAAGGCGCATCGTCTTGGGGATGGTGTAGTCGGATCGCCAACATCTTCTCCTCCACAAATCGAACCTTCATATTCTCATCGAAAGATCGGGAACCAAGATCCTATCAGATTGCCTAGGTATGTGTCACACTTCCCCCATTATCGACTTACCCCCTGTCCGGATAATTGATTAGTATCCCATAGCTTGACCATAAGAGTAGTATATACTTTACTCCATTGCCTTCCTTTGGGATAAATACAATACCCTTGAGAATACTCATGAGTGAAATGCTACAGTGGTATCTTCCGTACGCTTGCAGATCTCATCTCTTTACCAGAGATGATCTGTGGTGTTAAGAAATACCAACAAGCATTTCTAACGCTATTGCCGGGGATGATTTGTTAGTATATCTTAGGAGCCGTCAACAATTGTCAAAGCCACGCTGCAACAAGGATAGGCCAACTCATGTCCTTCCTCCGTCGTTACGGTTTCAACCCCTATCACGGACCTTGATCAAGAATAAGCTTGGGGGAGGACCCCCACTTGAGGTAACTTGTATCACACCCATTGCATTTATATTTCAAATCATCCATTGCATATTTACTTTCCATTCATCCACCATCCACCATGCATCTAAAAAAACATAAAAATAGGAACTTAGATTTGATTTGCTTATCAAATAAAGATGTGTGGTAAGAATGATTTAGAATTCTCATAGATGAAATGATGAATAGTTGCTCTGTTTTATTTTTCCTAAGTCCCTAGTTTACAACTTGCTACTCTCCGAATATTGCTTAAATTGGCTAAATTAACTTTGCCTTGATTTAGAAATTGTGGATAGCAAAATCTTAATCTACTTCTAGGTTGTTAGAAGATTTGAATTAGTAATAGGGTTGCTATTCCTATTTTGAAAGTGAAACTTGGATTTCCGAAGAAATTCTATCAAGATTTAAGTTTCCCTCATTTGATTGGAAATACTTACCAAAACCATATTATATTCATACATACACAACACCTTATGCATATGCTATTTGCTTTCACATTGAGCCTAGTCAAACTAGTATAGACCTATGTGAGAAATCATTCAATTCTTTTTGAATTCAAGACTTCACTTGCACATGCTATACTTCTACACTAGAAGGAAGCAAAATTCCATCATATCCGCCATTCCACAATAAAAAGAGAAACTACATGCTATTCATAGTTAGCACTCTCTTCAAGTTATTGCATAAAAAGGAGTAGAAGACATGGCTACAAGAAAAAGAAAAAGAAAATGCATGCTTATATCATAAGCATGAGAAAAAAAAAGAAGAAAAAAATGCTTACTCCATAAGCATAAAAAAGGGGTAGCCATGTTTCATCCTTGCAATAAAGAGAGTCCACATCAAAAGGAGTCATCTCAATGTTTCCACATCCACCTCCATTCCATCACACATGCACAAGTCTTGATTCAAAATTTTGAATTGATTTCTCCTAAGGCTTGCTCTTTTGACTTAGCAATATTATGTGTTGCAAATATGCCTACTTACTTTCCCTACCAAGCTCCACATACAAGCCATATTCAAAGAGTAGGAATAATATAGGCATAATGTCTTGGTGAGGACATATTTCCACTATACACAAAGGAGTGATTGAGAGAATCAATTGAGGTACTTATAATCTAATTTGAATCTCTCCGGAATTTAAGTGGAACTTGATATCTAGGCTATGCTTGCTCCATTTGCTGTTCTATCTTTCAATTACCCATGAATAGGAGAAGGCATAACTTCCATAATGACTTAAGAAGGGTGAAGTACCATAGCCACTTTTTGCAATACTAGGTAGAGTATTTTTTTGTACACTTGGTACTTTCGAAAGGTAGAACATTGTAGCAACTCCTGATCATCAACCTAAAGTCTTGACTTTGCTTGGGACAAGCAAAGGATAAGCTTGGGGGAGTTTGTTGACGGCTGTTATATACCAATTTCAGCCATCAATATAACTCAATTATGTGAAAGATTGATCATTTCTTGCACACATCACCTTTCTACTTGACCTATTTCCACTTGTACTTGGAGAAATATATGTATGCAGGTATTTATACAGGAATTGAGGAAAAGTATGGGGAGCAATCCTATAAAATATCATCCCAGCCAATTAGGTGATGACACGTGGCACCACATGGATCAAATGGCCCACAAACAGAAGTATATGAGGCCATCTAACGGTGTAGCACCAATATCAGTCAGTGGGACCCATCTGACAGCCACCTGGAGGAAGTACAGGCCGTTTGGAGCCCTGAGCAGGTTGGCCGAACCAGGGGGTCGGCCGACTTGGTCCTGGTGCCAAACGCTGTCAACTTCCACGTGTTGGCTCCTCCCGGCTCCCTGGAGTAAATGGCGACTGATTCACGCGCTTTTGGTGGCGGGAACCGACCTCAACACTAGTATAAATAGGACCCCATACCCCTAACTTCAACACACACCACTTGGGCATCATTCTATTGTACACACTATCTTCCATAGTCCCTAGAGGTGTTAGGATGTAGAGAGGAGAGCCTCTAGTCCCAAGTCCAAATTGGGAAAGGAGTAGAAGCAGTCTCTCTTCCCAATTCCACATTGGGAAAAGTATGGCTCATGTATTCCTTCTTGTATTTGTGACTTTGTGCTCAATAAAGATATTATCTTTAGTCTTCTTTTATACGTATACTTAGACAAAGCGTTTCTTGTTTGATTGTGGAGTCCATGTAAGTGGATGGTATAGTCTTTATGATTGTACTCTCATGATCACATCTTATGGTCATAAACACTATAGACCCCCACTATAGTCTATGTAGTTATGATATGATTATGTTAATATGAATAACTATGCTATGCAATCAACATTGGTTCAACGATGATTTAGTTCATTGCCTTAGGATGGCTTGTGCTGCAGCTCTTAACGTTGGATGTCTCGTAGACCCACAGATTGAAGAGGTAGGCAGTAGGTGGTGACAGCCCTATCTGTCCTTTGTAATCCTCCACGTTCAGCTATGCCACAGGCTCTTGGCGGGAGTCGCCCTAGTATTGCTAGGGGTAAGCATGTGTCTGATGTGTTGAATAGCATTGCATAGGAATTCATCATTGACATGACCATTAGTATCTACCTTAGGCTATGTATATGTATTAGGAGCATTGTAGGAGCAACTCTCTAACTATTAATCCAATCTCCCTCTAGGACCCATTTACCCTTTAGAATAGATTGTCTAGGTGTGTGTCACACTACCCCTATTATCAGCTTACCCTTGTCCGGATAATTGATTAGTATCCCATAGCTTGACCATAAGAGTAGTATATACTTTACTCCATTGCCTTCCTTTAGGATAAATACGATACCCTTGGGAATACTCATGGGTGAAATGCTACAACGGTATCTTACGTGCGCTTGCAGATCTCATCTCTTTACCGGAGATGATCTGTGGTGTTAAGAAATACCAACAAGCATTTCTGGCGCCGTTGCCGGGGATGATTTGTTAGTATATCTTAGGAGCCGTCAACAACGACCTTGGCTCCATACCTCCGCCCGATGACGTGGCCGCGCAAGTTCCGGCCACACCTGCTGGAGAACTTTGATGGAAGCGTTAACCGAGCCGAGTTCCTACAGATCTACACCACGACACTCCTTGATGCAGGAGCGGATGAGTCCATCCTGGCAAACTACTTCCACGTCGCCCTGACCGGCTCAGCCCGGTCATGGCTGATGAAATGACCCGAGGGGTCCATAACCTCTTGGGATGAGGTCTACCGACCGATGAACTTCGGCAGCTCCTATACGCGCCCTGGAACTTAGCTTGACCTCCAGGCCGTGCGCCAGCAACCTAAGGAGACACTGCGATCATTCATCTAACATTTCTCCCAGGTACGCAACTCCATCCCCAACATCCTAAATGCTTCTTTCATAGTGGCATTCTGACAGGGAGTGCGTGACTGGAATATGCTCAAGATGTTAGCCATGCACAACATGCAAGATGTCTTCAAGCTCTTCACAATTGTCGACCGGTGCCAGGGCAGCGAAAGACCATGACTAGCACACCCAGCCCGCCCCCAGGGTGGGCGGGGCCAACCAGACCAACGAAGCTGTCGTTACCCCAGGTAGTGGCAAAAAGAAGAACAAGAACCTGGGAAGCAGCTAGAACAAGCCGCTGTATGGGTCACCCGTCGCCGCAGCAGTTGCAACTGATGGTGGCAAACCCCCACTCCCCGAGAAATGCCCACGTCAGCCACCTTCTACTGACGACGACATCGATCCCTACCCGGTGCACAAGACTCGCGACCATACTGCGAACGAGTGCCGAGAGATCAAGAGATGCGTTGAGCGATACCAAGAGCGGGCGCAGCAGCGTCCTCATGGCGCCCCCTTCCGCCTGCGAGAGGGCAAGCAGAAGGTCGACCTCAAGGTCGATGATGACGAGGAGATGGAGTACAAGAAGTAGGAATGGGCCATCAAGGTGGTCCACCAAGACAAGGACTCCGACACCAGCAGCGGCCACGAGTGTCGCAAGACACTCCACGTCATCTTCAGGGGGCCTTGGGACCCCGCATCCCGAGACGCGGTCAATACCCTGCGCTGAGCAGTGGCTTCGATAGCTACTGCTCCCGCTCTGGCGCTGCACCACAAGTGGAAGGAAATGCCAATCAGCTTTGATGCCTCCGACTGCCCCAAGAACATGGCACGAGCCAGGATCCTGCCTCTCCTGGTAACCCCCACCATTGCCAACATCAAGTTCCACTATGTCTTGATAGATGGCGGAGCCGGCCTCAACCTCATCAGCCGTGCGGCCTTCGACCAGCTGCAGATCCCAGTGTCCAAGATCACCCCCTCGAGCCCGTTCTCAGGAGTGGGACCAGGGAACATCATCCCATACGGCAACATCCACCTCCGGGTGACCTTCAGGACACCCGATAACTTCAGAACGGAGAGCATCCTGTTCATTGTCGCGGATGTCAGCCTCCCCTTCAACACTATGATTCATGGTTGTAGCCCACTACATCAACCTAGTCCTGAAGATGCCGACCCCCTCCGGCATCCTCAGGATCCGCGGAGACCGCATTATTGCGGTGTTAGCCTTGGAGAAGCTCCAAGCCCTAACAACAGACCCAGCACCTGCTTCGGGTGGTGCTGGACCAGGTCAGCTTCCGTCGAGCTTGCATCAGCGCTACTCACCCGCTGCACCTCGTCAACAGCCTTCCAACAGCACGGACGCTCCCGTCAAAGCTGTCAAGATCAGTTCCGGCTCTACTCAGACCACTCGCAAGGTGGAGGGCCAAGGCAGAAAGTTGGGACACCCACTCATCGCCCTATTGGTAGCTATCGACGACAAGCTTCCCGGCAACCGTCACCGTTATCCTCAAAGCTTTGGGCACCCCTATATGTTAATATTAGCTTTGTAGGACATTGTAAAGGTTTTCATAGAGTCTAGGAGAAACATTTAGGACAACCAAGCTCTGGGATGGTCAGGTCCAGAGTGCGTAGTCAGCTTAGCCTGGTCCCAAACCCTAAGTCTATGCACCCTGCCTCCCTCGTCATCCGAAAACGAGCCATTGCCTTCTTTTGCAAAAGCCCATCCCCTCCTATGAATGTTGATATAAAAGAATCACTGTCTTACTCTACGTTTTCCTAATGATGTTCATTCAATTATGTGTAAATTTTATGATGAACCATGCTAGGCTCATTTATTGTATATTGCTTTCATTATCAAGGTTATACGCTCTGTATGTCACCCTTGCTAGAGTTGTGCAATCCTATTGTAGGCGGGCTTGCTTGAGGTACCTGCAATGCGTAAAGGGTTCTCTCAGCTGCCCCCATCCTTGGAGTCCTGTGACGCTGGATGACCTCCAAGGAAAGGCCTACGCCAAGCCAGAGGTCCAAGGCACGTGAACTGCTTTGTCTGGTCTTGTACACTAAGCACGCACACCCTGCCCTCAATGCTATGGCCGAGTACTGGGGGCTGGAAAGTTCGCACCCTAAGAACGACGGGAGCCGGACCCTGAGGCACTAACGCATTGAATTATCCAAGCCTCGTGTGTCAGCTCAGGACAGTGAGACATGACAAAGCTAAGAAAGAGGAATAGGTAAAACCGGCGAGCAAACTAGTCCCTCCTTCACCATGTGTGCAGGACAGCCAACTCTGACAATTCCTAGGGGGCCCGCCATAGACGTCTCGGCACGTCAAAGACACTAAGAAGCGCTGATTCATGAGTACACTCTCCCATCCCGCTCTTGTTGCTAATAGGGTTCTCTTGTGGAAAACTGTACACCAGGGGCCTGCCATTGAAGTGCTACATATCGGTGGTGGACGACGCTGGAGCATCCAGCTCTGGCACCTCCCAGGGGGACCGCCGTCGATGTCTTAGCATGTCGAAGATCGTAACAAGCGCTGATTCATGAGTACACTCTCCTGTCCCGCTCCTGTTGCTAATAGGGTTCTCTTGTGGAAATCTGTACACCAAGGGTCTGCCGTTGGAATTCTACACATCGATGTTGGACGACTCCAGAGCATCCAGCTCAGGCACCTCCCAGGGGGCCTGCCATCCATGTCTCAGCACATCGAAGGTAGTAACAAGTGCTGATTCGTGAGTACACTCTCCTATCCCACTCTTGTTGCTAATAGGGTTCTCTTGAGGTAACCTGTACACCAGGGGCCTACCATTGAAGTGCTACACATCGGTGGTGGACGACGCCGAAGCATCCAGCTCCGGCACCTCCCAGGGGGCCCGCCGTCAACGTCTCAGCACGACAAAGATAGTAACAAGCGCTAATGCGTGAGTATACTCTCCCGTCTCGCTCTTGTCGCTAATAGGGTTCTCTTGTGGAAAATTGTAGACCAGGGGCCTACTGTCGAAGTACTACACAAAGATGGTGGATGATGCCAGAGCATCCAGCTCCAGCACCTCCCAGGGGGCCCGCCGTCAATGTCTCAGCACGACGAAGACAGTAACAAGCGCTAATTCGTGAGTACACTCTGTCGTCCCGCTCTTGTTGCTAATAGGGTTCTCTTGTGGAAACTTGTACACCAGGGGCCTGCCGTCGGTGTTTCAGCGATGATAGTGGGCGATGCCAGAGCATCCAGCCCTCGCACCACCCAGGGGGGCTACCGTTAATGTTTTCGCGACGATGGTGGGTGACACCGAACCAGCCAGCTCCGGCACCACCCAAGGGGCCTGCTATCAACATTTATGCGATGATGATGGGCGACGCTGGAGCAGCCAGCTTCGGCACCATCCAAGGGGCTTGTCGTCGATGTTTCAATGATGATAGTGGGCAACGCTGGAGCATCCAGCCCCGTCACCACCCAAGGGGCCTGCCGTCGATGTTTTCGCGATGATGGTCGGCGATGCCAGAGTAGCCAGCCTCGACACCACCCAAGGGGCCTGCCGTCGATGTTTCTGTGATGATAGTGGGAGACGTCAGAGCAGCCAGCCTCGGCATCACCCAGGGGGCCTACCATCAATGTTTCCTCGATGATGGTTGGCGACGTCGGAGCAGCCAGCCTCGACACCACCCAAGGGGCCTGCCATCGACGTTTGGTGGGTGATGCCGCAGCAGCCAGCTTTGGCACCACCCAAGAGGCCTACCGTCGACGTTTCCACAATGATGGTGGGCCACAACGAAGCAGCCAGCCCTGGCATCACACAGGGGGCCTGTCGTCGATGTTTGTGCGACGATTGTGGGCAACGCTGGAGCAGCCAGCTCCGGCACCATCCAAGGGGCTTGTCGTTGACGTTTCAACGATGATGGTGGGCAACGCCCATGGAGGGGCTTCACTGAGGCCATCCACTCAAACTCCCTTGCTCCGCTGAGGGGTTAGTCGAAGACATCCTGCAATGAAGTGGTAGGTGTGCCCAGCCAACTGGCCACATCTACTAGGGGGCGTCTCACGGGGTTCCATAGGCAGGACGTCAACTGACAACAGATCGGCTATTTCAAATGTGCAATCGCTGGTTCCTCAAAAACTAAAGAACTCAGCAAAAGTTCTTTAAGCCCTTATGTAGCTAAGGACTGAAAGCAACAGTTTGAGAAGCACAAGACAAACTAAGAAGCCAAACATGAACTCAAATTCATTGAAGAATATTTACAATGGGACGAGCCCCGGATACAAAGACGTCTCCACCCAAAAGACGCTGACCTCAATCTCTCGTGAATTGCGCAGTGACATGTTTGGCGACATCTTGGACTTCTGGCATCGCCGCCTCTTCATGCTCCATGATGGGGCCCTTGAATACCGACTCCAAAGGTATCTCTAGATACCGATTTCGGTAACACACCAGAACGTGGGATGCCACCGTCTCTGCCAGCGCCTTGCCCTCATCTTCTAGACGACAGGGAAGTTGCCGCTCATATAGATCGAGCTCCCGGGTGCGGCGCTCCGAAATCTGCTCCCGAGCCCGAACGTCAAGCTCCAGCAGGAGCAGTTCTTGGCGCTCGGCTAGGTGTTGCTCCCGACCTCGCGCCAGGTTGCTCTCCCGAAGCTCAAGGTCTTCGATGCGAGACTGCAACCTATCTCGATCTACCTCAGCCCGAGTCATCATCGCCTGGGGCACTGCCTCTTGCTCGGCAACAGCAACCTCCCGCTCGGCAACAACAGCCTCACAGCGACCCAGGGCCTCTCGAGCCTCTTCAAGGGCACACAGGCAGGCGTCAGCCGTCTCATTGGTCACCTTGGCGTCGGCCAGAATCTCGCCTTTCCTGGACCTCAGAAGGTCCTCCCAGGCCCGGAGGTGCTCGACCTAAGCTCACAATTTTCCCCACTCTGCGGCGAGGGCCCCCTCCACCCGATGGAGGTTGGACTGCACCAAGTTGATGCTGGAATGCATCAGGTCCATGACGTCGGAGAGGCGCTCTGGTTCTGTCGAAGCTATGGAAGGTCACCCTGTTATCACCTCGAGAACCTCTTCCTCCTGCGGTGATGAAGGTGAGGCCACCAGCACTGAGGGTCTCGTCCCCTGGAACTGAATAGAGAATGCGGCACCTCCCGACGTGGCAGCACCGCCGTTGCCCGAGGAGCCACCTACTATATCAACAGCCTCGGAGGCTGGGCCCTCAGCTTGCTGAGCTGACTTCGACATTGCCTCCGATACGGTGGCTGAAGGTGTGTCACTACCCGCGCCAGGCGTGGACACCAGAGCAGCGCTCCCCTGTGCCGGCTTGGCAGTCTGCTCCGCTGATGCAGCCGCAGCGTCATGGGCTGACTTCGGAGCGCTCCGGGTCACCACCCCTGGTGGTAAGGGCATCAAAACAGCTGACATAGACCTGCAGATCAAAATCAATGTCTGTTGAAACAAGAAGAATAGATGAGACAACGATGCAAGCACTGGTAAGAATGCCTTACCGACGTCTCCAGAAGCTTCAGCGGGCCTCGACCTTTGGCGGCCTGAGGTTGCAAGTTCTGCCGACAACGTGGCGGGCGGGGTTGATTTGACTGGACCTCCACCAGAACCACCGACGATGCTGCCGCCCCACATCGGCATGTCTCCACTGAATCCAACGGTGCCACTCCCAGAGCCTCCTCTCGATCCACTGTCGTCCTCCGTTGCCAAACCTGGGGCAAGATTGCTGAAGGTCCGAGGCCTCATGGCTAGAGGCTCTGTGGGTGTAGCGCTCCTAGAGCCCTCTTTAGCGCCTCGGACTGCACCGGTGGCAGAGATGCTGGCCGTTGTGCTGGTCGCAGTCGACTGCAGAATCGCCGCTTGATGGACTGGGCCTCCCCCCGAAGAACTGCCAACGCCTGAGGCTGAGGAGGGGTGCTCCATCAATCGTTGACTTGGAGCAAGGATCACCCGCGATGGTTCCCTCGGTGGTGACCAAGGGCATTTGTCCTTCGCAACCTCGATCACTGACGACTTCCCCTTCCCTATGTCGGGGACCGGCACCTTCCCCTTCCCTGTGTTGGGGACCTGCACCTTACCTTTACCTCTGTCGGCGGGCGCGTCCTTCAGCCTTGACGCTTCGGAGCCTGGAGCAGGTGAAGATTCCTGTGGAGGGTCGACGATGGCCAGTCCACGGTCGCATTGCCAACCTACTACAGCATAAGGCCAAGCTCGTTCGGTTTCAGCATCTCCTTCAGGATCTTCACCCTGAGGTTCCGATCTGAGCAAAGCGGCGGACAGGACCGCAAAGGGATGAAGATGTCGGGAGACAGTGGGTCGTCACACGCCTTGGACATCACATTGAACACCTCTTGCGGGGTCGTCTCCATGTCGTGACCCCTCACCAGCCTGGTGTCGTCCTGTGGCCCGAAGTATAGCCATGTAGGGTGTTGATACTTCCTATGCACTACTAACAATTCATCCCTAGCAGAGGTGCAAGAAATGCTTGTTAATAGCATGTAAATCCACAAGCGCACATAATCTATCTATGTAGCATTTCCCCTCTAAGAGTATTCCCAAATGGTGTCATTTATATTCTCTCAAAGGAAGGCTAGATGGAAGCAAAGCAATCATCAAGTGGAGAGGCTAGGTTGGTCTAGGTAAGATTCTAGCAAGGATGGATAAATGATATGTGGAGTAGTGTGACACACACAAGAGCATTCTATCATAAGGGGGTGAATAAGGTAAAGAGAGACTAGGCTAAGAGTCAGGTAGATAATCCTACTATGCTTCTAATGTACATATACATAGCCTAAGTTAGTTACTAATGATCATATTAATTGTAAATTCTCATTCTAAGTGGATTAACACATCGGGTACGGGTTTACCCCTAGCAATACTAGGATGACTCTCGCCAAGAGCCTGTGGCATAGCCGAACACGGAGGATTACAAAGGACGGATAGGGTTGTAACCATCTACTGCCTACATCTTCAATTCGTGGGTCTACGAGACATTCAACACTACTTTCTATCATAGCACAATGCTAGCAAATTAAGTAATTACCTTAAGAGCCTAGGCACAAGCCATCCTAAGGCAATGAACTAAATCATTGTTGAACCAATGTTAATTCATAACATAAGTGATTCATGTTAACATAATCATGCCATAGCTAATTAGACTATAGTGGGGTTTGTAGTGTTTATGATGATATAATGATAATGATATAGCATAATTATAAATACTACTCCTACCACATACATGGAATCCACAATCAAACAAGAAACGCTTCATCCAAGTATATGAACAATAGAAGACTAAAGATATCATCTTTATTAAGAACAAAGTAATAAATACAAATAGGAATATAAGAGCCATACCTTTCCCAATTAGGAATGGGGAAGTGACTCCTACTCCTCTCCTACTTGAACTATGGACTGGAGGCTCTCCTCTCTACAACCTATACTCCTCTAAACCTATGGAGAGTAGCGGATACAATGGATGAATACTCAAGTGGTGTGTGTTGAAGTGAGTGGTGAGAGGTCCTATTTATAGCTTGGAGAAGGGTTGGTTCCCGCCACCAAAAGTGCACGAATCAGTCACCCATGACTTCTTCAAGCCGGGAGGAGCTAACACGTGGCATTTGACCGGGTTTGGGGCCACTCCCTAGTCGGCCGACCTGGTCTCAGCCCCGATGGGGCTGTGCTTCCTCCAAGTCTCTTCCCGATGGGTCCCATTGAGTATTATTGGTGCTACACCATTGGATGGCCTCGAATACTTCTGTTTGTGGGCCATTTGATCCATGTTTTTGCCACATGTCATTGCTTGATTGGCTGGAATGATATTTTATAGGATCCATCCTCTTGTTTCACTTCAATTCTGCATAAAATCCTTGTATGCACTACTTTCTCCAAATACAAGTGGAAATAGGTTAAATAGAAAGGTGATGTGTGCAACAAATGGTATTTCCTTCACATAAATATTGATGGGTGGAGTAGCTCTTTGGTTAGGTATTGGAGCAACATTACCCATTGATAAATCCTTAACTTTAGGTATGGTATATAACAGCCGTCAACAAACTCCTCCAAGCTTATCCTTTGCTCGTCCTGAGCAAAGTCAAGACTTTAGGTTGATGATCAGGAGTTGCTACTATGTTCTATTTTTAAAAGTACCATGTGCAAAACAAAATACTCTACCTAGTATTGCAAAAATTGGCATGTTACTTCACCCATCATAAGTCATTATGGGGCTTATGCCTTCTCCTATTCATGGGTGGTTGAAAGATAGAACAACAAATGGAGCACACATACCCTAGAAATCAAGTTCCACTCAATTTCCATAGAGTTCAATTTAGATTTTAAGTATCTCAATTTGATTCTCTCGGTCTCTCATTTATGTGTTGTCGAAATATATCCTCACCAAGGCATTGTGCCTAAATTAATCCTACCTCTACATAAGGCTTGTATGTGGAGCTTGGTAGGGAATATTGTAGGCATATTTGCAACACATAATATTGCTAAATCAAAGAGCAAGATTTAGGAGGAATCAATTCAAAACAATTTGATTCAAGACTTATGCATGTGTGATGGAATGAAGTGGATGTAGATATTTGAGATGACTACTTTTTGAGTGGACTCTCTTATTTTCCAGGGATGAAACATGACTACTTTTTTTTCTCATGCTTATCATGTAAGCATGCATTTTTCTTTTTCTTTTTCTTGTAGCCATGTCTTCTACTTCCTTTTTATGCAATAAATTTTTGAGGGAGTTCTAAACATGAATGATATGGAGTTTCTCTTTTTATTGTGGAATGGTGGTTTGGTGGAAATTTGCTTACTTCTAGTGTAGAAGTATAACATGTGAAAGTGAAGTCTTGAATTCAAAAAGTAATGAATAAAATCTCACATAGGTCTATACTAGTTTGACAAAGCTCAATGTGAAGACAAATATCATATGCATAAGGTCTATCAATGTAATGTATCATATGGCTTTGGTAGGTATTTTCAATCAAACGAGAGTAACTTAAATCTTTTTAGAATTTCTCCAAAAATCTAGGTTTCACTTTTAAACTAGGAATAGCATCCCTATCACTTTATCATATCTCACAACAACTTAGAATGGATTAAGCTTTTGCTACCCAAAATTTCCAAATCAAGGCAAAAGCATTTTTTGCCAATGAGAGCAATATGTTGGAGAGTAGTAAGTTGTAAACTAGAGACTTAGGAAAATTAAAACAGAGCAACTATTCATCATTTCATCTATGTGAATTCCAAAACATTCTTACTGCACAATATTTATTTTATTTGAAAACAAATCTATCCTACATGTTTTTTTATATGCAAGGTGGATGATGGGTGAATGGAAAATAAATAAGCAAATGGCGTGATACAATTTACCTCAAGTGTGGGTCCTCCCCCAAGCTTGTTCTTCACTCACCTCCATGATGAGGGTTGAACCCTTGATGACGGAAATATGCCATGAGATTGGCTTGTTGTTGTAGCATAGAGTTGAATTTGGTGAATTGAGAGTCCATGTGTTGTTACCAGTCTTGGGTACCTTGGACATGCCCTTGGAGAGTGTTGTAGATGTCACCCGTTCTCACTTCAAGCTCTTCCATACGTCTAGTGAGATCCACCATTCCTTGGCTATAGTCACGATGACTCTAGCCGAAGAGGAACGACATCTTCTCATGGATTGGAGGCAAGCATGCTAGAGCTTGAAGTGGATAGAGGTGGCTCCCATGTGGCACCTGGCCATCCATGCCAAGACGGACCTTCGGTCTCATATGATGGAGGTTGTTTTGAATATGTCTTTGAAATTAGAACTTTTTAGCCATCCGGGTGCATCATCCGTTGGGTTATCTTCCTCTTCGTACTCACAGGCCATGGAGTTTGTCGAGGGCATGGTCGCTCTCCTTGCACAGCTTCTAGTTACCCTGCCAGAGACATTACTTCTTCATGCTTCCTTGATGGGAAGAAGGTCAATGGTTAGCTTCTGGCATTTGTACAAATGATAATCCGAGTTAGATAACCTAATTTCATTGACAAAGCCGGGATAATAAAATAACAAAGAGCCATCTTGATCATGCTTAAGGGTATGCCCTTGCACTAATTAATCTTCATCAATTAATTCTCTTTCATTTTCAATATACTCAAATGAAGAATATTCTAGTACTCCTACCTAGTAGCAATATGAGCAATTAATTAAGTGCATTCAATTGGTCCTCTCACCCATGGGAGTGTCTTCACCTACACTCCTCCTCCGTGAACTTGGTGTAGCAACGGAAGAGGGGCGTGCACTTGAGTCTCCACCATGGCTTGAGCTTGCAGCCTCCTTCCTCTTTCTAAACAATCTCTTCATCCCTTTCATGGGCACAACAAACAGGAACACACCAGGGCAAAAACTCGAAAGAGGTGATGTTAGCGAAAGCAAAATCCTCGACAGTTTTTTTTGAAGAACTTGAGAGCAAATTGCAAATTCAAGCAAAAGCAAATTTTTTTGTGTTAGGAATTAATCAAGAGCACTTCAATGAAGAGCGAGAAAAGCAATGTGAGCAAAAGTGACTTTGGGGAGGTATTAAATGAGATGAAGTGTGAGGAGAAGTGCTCCTCACGGCCACCATTTAAAGTGTGCACTCCCCAACGGTCACTAGGGTACCAAATGTAGTCGTTGGAGGAGAGGGAGCCAAAATGACTCTTTCTCCTAGTTGGCCTAACAGGGGGGTCGGCCGAACTAACAAGTGGGCCCTCCTATTCTCCCTTTTGGCAGGTGGCTCCCCAACAGTTATGGGATTAACATGTTGGTGAATTACCACTTTTGCAGCTCAGAAAAATTATTTTCTGAATAAAAACTCTTTTTTCAAAACCCAACAATTTTCTTTTTGTGAAAATAAAGAAATAAAAATGATAGTTCAGAATATAATATTCTAAACTTACTAAGAAAATCAAATATGCAGTGGGGAAAATCAAACAAAATGGGGAAGACAAAATAAAGAGAAAAGAAAAACAAAGAAAACGATAATATCAATTTAACCTATTGGCTAGGTATCACCACCGTTCGATGAGATGGACATTCCTCCTTCTTCATTTCTTGACATCTGGGCCTGGAGGGATGGGCTCGTACAACTTGTCTTGCTTCTTCCGCCATACCATCTTTGGTGGCTTGGTGGACTTGGGCCTTTGGGTGGCCCGGACTTCTCCGTCTTCTTGGGGTGTCAGCGTGGACGATAAGACGGGTTCTCCGCATAGATCAAATTCCTCATGAATGCAATGAGCGGGTCCACCTTTGGAGGTGTGATTTTGACTTCTTGAATGTGCTTAACATGAGGCCCATACTTGATACAGATCATGGAGCATTGCTCCAATTTTGGGCCAAAGTTAAACTTCTCCTCGTTGCCATTGATACAGAAGTGGATTTCTCCAGCTCCCACATCTATGCGAGCCTTCACGATGCTTAGGAATGGTCGCCCATGAATGAGTGGCGTATCCTTCTCGACCTCCATGTCGAGCACCACAAAATCCACAGGTATGAAGCAATTCTATATTTTCACCAGAACATCCTGAGCGATACTGCCAGATAACGGACTGAAGAATCTGTCAGTTGGAGCTGCATTAGTGTAGGAGTAAGTTCCGTGAAGTTCAGTTGGTTGAAAACCACCTTGGGCATCACACTCACACTTGCTCCAAGGTCACAAAGGGCCTTGTCAAAGTGGTGAGCCCTAATTGAGGATGATATTGTAGAACATACATGGTCCTTCCTCTTTTTTGGAAGCCTATTGAGGATGGCTGCGCTGTAGTCTTCCATAAGCTTGACAACCTCAGTGGTTGGCAATGGCCGCTTGTTGTTCAATATGTCCATGAGATAGCGAGCATAAGTGGGTACTTGCATCGCATCAATCAAGGGCACATTGATGTGAATTTTTTAGATGATCTCAACAAAGCGGTTGAATTGCTCATCCACTGTTGGCTTCCTTTGCTTGTGACAGAATGGCAATAAGTTGGTGTCCTCAAAGTGCTTGGGTATTCTCTCACTAAGTGGTTCGCTTATGCCAACTGGGACATCCTCCTTCTCCTTTGTAGTTGTCCTCTTCTCTTGTGTGGGATACGGTGGGTCACGAGTGGTCTTTCCACCTCTCATAGCCAGAGCACTCACTTTCTCCAGTGGAGGGACAACTGCAGCACGTTGAGCCAACTAAGTTTCCAACATCTTGTTGAAACTCAATTGATTCTTGAAGGCTAAAGAAAGTCCTTCAATCTTGGAATTAATGCTCTCTAGGGTCTTATCATTGGCCGATAGCTTCTTGGATATTGCCTCATTGATCTTCAGTTGGCCAATGGCAAGTTCTCTCGAGTTGGGTTGATTTCCATTGTTGCCATTGTTGTTGTACCCTTCTTGAAAGAATGGGCGTGGTTGGCCCCACCCTTGACCTCCTAGACGATAGCCATTGTTGTTTCCATTGTTGGCTATGTATAGGGCATCCTCACGGGTTTCTGGGCAGTCTTTGCCTAAAATGGCCCGTGTTGCCACAGACTTCACAAGTGATGTGAGAGTCTAAGGCATATGCATTTCCACATACCTCACCATTGCCTTGTCCATCAATCTTCTTCATAGGGAGGTCCAATTTGGCAGCGATCATGCCCACCTCCTTCAAGGTATGCATGCCTCGCTAGCGTGTATGGAGACGCTCGTTGCTCCAACCCATGTTTGACACCATCTTCTCAATCAAATTTTTGGCCGAACCCTTCCTGGGGCCAAACACGGTCAACTTCCACGTGTTGGCTCCTTCCGGCTTGAAGAATTTTGTGGTGATTGATTCGCGCACTTTTGGTGGAAGGAATCGACCCTTCTCCAAGCTATAAATTGGACCCCTCACCCCTCACTTCAACACACGCCGCTTGAGTATTCATCCATTGTATCCACTACTCTCCATAAGTTTAGAGGAGTATAGGCTGTAGAGAGGAGAGCCTCTAGTCCATAGTCCAAGTAGAAGAGGAGTAGGAGTCACTTCCTAATTCCTAATTAGGAAAGGTATGGATCTTATATTCATATTTGTATTTGTTACTTTGTTCTTAATAAAGATGATATCTTTAGTCTTCTATTGTTCATATACTTGGATGAAGCATTTCTTGTTTGATTGTGGATTCCATGTATGTGGTAGGAGTAGTATTTATGATTATGCTATACCATTATCATTATATCATCATAAACACTACAAACCCCCACTATAGTCTAATTAGCTAAGGAATGATTATGTAAACATGAATTACTTATGCTATGAATTAACATTGGTTCAACGATGATTTAGTTCATTGCCTTAGGATGGCTTGTGCCTAGGCTCTTAAGGTAATTACTTAATATGCTAGCATTGTGGTACGATAGAAAGTAGCGTTGAATGTCTCGTAGACCCACTGATTGAAGACGTAGGCAGTAGATGGTGACAACCCTATCCGTCTTTTGTAATCCTCCATGTTCGGCTCTGCCACAGGCTCTTGGCGGGAGTCATCCTAGTATTGCTAGGGGTAAACCCATGCCCGGTGTGTTAATCCACTTAGCATGAGAATTTATAATTGACATGATCATTAGTAACTAACTTAGGCTATGTATATGTACATTAGAAGCATCGTAGGAGTCTCTACCTAACCCTTAGCCTAGTTCCTCTTTACGGCATTTATCCTCTTAGGATAGAATGCTCTTGTGTGTGTCACACTACTCCAATTATCATTTATCCTTCCTTGATAGAACCTTACCTAGATCAACCTAGCCTCTCCACTTGATGATTGCTTTACTTCCATCTAGCCTTCCTTTGGGAGAATATAAATGACACCCTTTGGGAATACTCTTAGAGGGAAAATGCTACATCGTTAGTTTCCGTGCGCTTGCAGATTTATATGTATAATCTAAAATCTATTAATAAGCATTTCTGGCACCACTGCTAGAGATGAATTGTTAGTAGCTGTAGGAACCTTCAACAGTGGTGAGGGGTCCTATTTATAGCTTGGAGAAGGGTTGGTTTCCGCCACCAAAAGCACACAAATTAGTCACCACTGACTTCTTCAAGCCGGAAGGAGCTAAGATGTGGAAGTTGACCGGGTTTGGCGCCAGGAAGGGGTCGGCCGAACCACTAGGTCGGCTGACCTAGTCCTGGTTCCAAACAGCCTGTGCTTTCTCCCAGTGGTTTCCAGGTGGGTCCCATTGACTGATATGGGCTCTACACTGTTGGATGGCCTCGAATACTTCTGTTTCTGGGCCATTTGATCCATGTGGTGCCACATGTTAGCGCTTGATTGGCCGGAATGATAATTTATAGGATCTATCCCCTTGTTCCACTTCAATTCTGTATAAAATACCTGCATACACCATTTTCTCCAAGGACAAGTGGAAATAGGTTAAATAGAAAGGTGATTTGTCCAAGAATGATATTTCCTTCATATAATTGAGTTATATTGACGTGTGAAATTTGTATATAATAGCTGTCAACACAGGGCGGCTACGATGCTGGAGGCAGGCTAGGCGTCGATGCACGAAGTCCGCCAGCACCATCAGCTCCCACAAACTATGATCCGCCAAGAATCATATCCTCTCCATCACCGGGGTATACACCGGCTCCAACACTGGGTGCTACTCCCAGGTCTTCTTCCTAGATATCGGCCAATCAGTGGCAGGACCATGCAATTGTGGGCATCAGCGTGTACGATCACCCAGTCACTCCTCCAGTCGGCCCATTTTGCGGTGGAGAGCGGGGCGATGTACATGAAGGGGTTGTTGGCCCGATGCTGGAAGTAGTAGGGGCTGAGAAAGTTCGTCTTACTCTTCCTAGGCTGCCTCACCACAAAGAACTGCCAGAACACCAGCACAGACGGGTACACCCCGACAAACATCTCGCAGAAGTGCGAGAACACCGCTGCCACCTCCAAAGATTCGGCAACAGATGATGTAGCTGGAGTTCGAGTATCTCCAGAAGCGTCACCAGGAAGGAGGAAACGGGAGGAATGAACCCAGAGTACGCATATGAGTTAAAGAAGACAATTTCATTCTGCTCCAAATCCAGAGGCATTGAGCCACGACAGATAATATCCCGCCACTCCTCGTCCTCCCAGCGCTACATCCACCACACGGGAAGGAGGCAAGGCAGAGTACATTGGAGCAGGATCAAGAACTTCGAAGGTGGGGAAAAGCGCGAGTGCTCAAGGAGGAAGACGAAGGCTCGAACGTTGGGGTGTGAGTAAGGGGGGAATCACCTTTGCCCACAAAGGTCCCCTTTTACACACCCTGGCGGCTTTTAGGTGCATCATGCAAATTGCATGGGCCCGAAACCTGCTGCTCAACCCACAACGTCCATGGCAGCAGGGCCCAGGTCCCTTGTCAGAGAGATTGGCCTGAGTGGGTCCCTACCTAAGGAGGCAACCCAACGGTTCCCATAAAGGCGAAATTGAGAGCAGCAGAAGTGCAGCAGTCGCGTTGGGAACCGTCGTGATAAAGAAGCTGCACCAAGTAAAGATCCCATCACCAAGACCCCTCAACCAGAGGGGGGCGCGTGGCCACGATGACAGAAGCTCACACCACTTCGACTAATCAAGACAAAATCAAAAGACGGCGCGTGAAAGCAAGGATAGGGCTCCACCCTCTAGCTCATCACCTTCCCCCAGGGTGGACCCAGGGGCCACTGTCGGTACCCGGCATACCGGGTACCCTTGCGCACAGGCTAAAGCCACCTGGGTGTCCTGCCTTCCTGCCAAGGCAGGGTCCGAGGGCGCCACGTGTCCAGAAGGCCCGGACCCCTTTACCTCAGATATGGGGTCTAGTGTCCACATGGACCTCAAGGAGGAGTCCAGCTCCTCCTTGGAGACGAGCTCCCAAGCGGCTTGTCTAAATCAAGCATTGAAGACTTGCGCCTTCCCCAGACTCATAACGCGGCACACGCTTACTGTCGCGTACCGCTGTGCCCAATCCATCATAGTGAAGGTGCCGTAAGCCTACCCCACTCCGCTAAGTGGGTAGCTTGCGACAGGGAAAGTTGGACAGGACGTTCTCTGCCATCATCAACAACTATGCATGGGCCACTGGCAACAAGACGGTAGGTCTTTAAAGCCATAGTCAAAGGAGGTTTATGCGAGAATCCTTGGAGATATTTAGGATAAGATCGACTCAGGACCACCTGTCAGACCCAGACCCCACTTGTAAGGCGTCCGACCTTGTCAATAAAAGGACTGGACCGCCACCATTACAAAGGATTCCCAATATACGCATTCACACACTACACACTCGTACACACCAGCAATACAACCTCACCGTGGAGTAGGGTATTACGCTCCGACGGCCTGAACCATGTAAAACCACTATCTCACAACTCTCATACGCGCAACCTCTTCGTTGAGGACGAAACCCTGCCGGTCAAGAACCTCCGCGGGCTGCTCGCATAGCAGATCCGGGGGAAGTGTTGCAAGAACACTTCGCCAGGTACCATGCATGATTTTACAAAATTGATTCTAAGCCCTGTAGACTGAGAGAAACTGATAAGGATTGCTTTTAAGCAGAACATTTCTCTTTGCGCCGCCTTGAGGAGGAGCAAAGTGTCATCGGCATATTGAACAATTGGAAAGTCTTCACATGAGGGATCATCAATGGGTCTAGATATAACTCCCTTCATCAATGCTTTGTCTATAATATGTTGAAGCGGTTCTCCAGGTAAAACAAAAAGCATTGATGAGAGCGGGTCCCCTTGTCTCACCCCTCTTTTGCAGGCAAAGGGGATACCCGGGACCCCATTTAGAAGGATTGATGAGGATCCATAGTATAGAATGGCATGCACCTAGCTTTTCCATTTCGTTGGAAACCCCATTTGTCTCATCATTTCAATGATAACTGTGTGCATCGCTGTGTCAAATGCCTTTTAAAAGTCAAGTTAAAGAACTATGACTTTAGCTTTCGACTTTTTGCAATAATGTATATACTCATAAGCCCATGCAATACAATCTTGTATTGTCCTTCCCTGAATGAATCCATATTGATTACAGTGAATGATGGGAATAATGACATTGTGCAATCTATTGGCCGTGAGCTTTGTTATGATTTTGAGCACGCAGTTCATTAATGCAATAGGTCTGTAGTCACTTAAATTTCCAGGATTAGGAACCTTAGGGATGAGAGTAATAAATGAATTGTTGATGGAGCTGAGGTCGACACCATTATTGAAGAAATCTTGGCAGAGATCAATGATGTCCCATTTGATAATTGACCAGCGTGTCTTAAGGAACCATCCATTAAATCCATCAGAACCTGATGCTCTATCATTTGGCATGCGCTTGACAACTGATTCAATTTCCTCTATGGAGAAAGGATCTGCCGAATGCTCCAAGTGATCAAACCTAGGGATTATGGAGTTTAAGTCAAAAAGCATTGGTGGTTTTTCTAAAGTCCCCATGTGATTTATGAAACTTGATCTAATCATGTCAGCTTTAGCCTGATGACCTGATACAAGGATACCATCTTCAGATTGTAGAACTGAAATTACATTGAATCGATGGCGTTCAGTGGCCACCGCATGAAAAAATTTGGTTGATTGATTGCCTAGTCATGTCCATCTTACCGTGTACCATTGTTTCCAATATGCATTCTTGATTTGAAGGAGGCGTGAAATATGTCTCTTGAGGATTAACCTAAAGTTCCATTCCGGTAGGAATAGTGGTCTGTTTTTCCAATAAATCCATAGTAGGTAGTACCTTATGGCATTTTTCCAGGGTAAGATTGATATTTGGAAATGATCTACTACAAATGCGCAACTCTCTTCTTAGCCTCTTGAATTTACTCAAGATGTTGGTTGCTTTGTTTATCGCATGAGTAGGTATCATCCATACACTTCGAACCACATCAAAGAATCCCTGCAGTTGAGTCCAGTAGTTTTCAAAGCGAAACAATAGCACTTTAGGAATACCTATTTCCATGCTTACTTGAAGAGGGTTATGATCAGATACTGTCTTAGGCAAAGATCAAAATCGAGTGTTAGGAAACTGGTTGAACCATTCTGGAGATGTAAAGCACCAATCAATCTGCTGCATTAGTGGATTACGTTGCATGTTGGACCGTGTATATTTTTGACCCTGCAAAAGCACTTCAGTCAAATGAAGTTTGTTGATCAGATCATTGAAAATTTCCATGTCTGATAGATTGCCCCTGGTTTGTTACTATTAATTGGGGATCGATAAAAATTAAAATCTCCCACAATCATCCATGCCATCTCACTAAAATCCAATGTCGTGAGATAATCTACAAAGTTGTTTCTTGTAGGCCTCGAGCAAGGTCCATAAACTATGATGAGGATCCAATCTTTTTGACAAAGGGAGGACAAAAACTTTATAGTAATCGCAAAGTCTTGAATATCAATGACCTGGCCCGAGATCTTAAGATTGTTCCAACAAACAATAATTCCACCAGAGGCCCCTCTTGAAGGAGAATAGCGGAAACAATTGGGAGTAAACATCTTTACAAAGTGCAAATCCACATTTTCTTTCTTAGATTCTTAGAGACAGAGGATATCACATTGGCCGCGGCCTTAAGGGTGGAGCCAGCAAGGTTGTTTTACTCCATGGCAATAGCCTCTAGAACAGACACATCTTCACCTCGCCATGGGGAAGGAATGAAATTTTTGTTAAGGCTAGATATCATCATTTTTCTTGACGAAGCAAGAGTAGCAACAGACTGGGCCAACTATTTTTCCTTTGTCATCATGACAGAGATTTTTTCAGTAATTTCTTCAGCCAAAGATTCCACATTGTAGTTGGAATCCTTGTTGGGTCCATCAGTCTCTAGATGTTCATTTTCTAAAACCAAGGAGCAAAACCCTAGCGGCGTACCGATCGGGGCCTGATCTTGGGCAACCTCAATACTAGTCACTGGCTGAGCTTCCTGCAACTATTGAATTGAGCCTTTGTTCAACTGATCATCCGCCAGACTGTATGCACTAGACCAAGAGTTATCTAAGCCGGGGGGGGGGGGGTGGGGGGTTGAAGTGATGCCAGGTAGGATGGGCCCATGGACTTGGTGAGGATTTCCATCGTGAGATGGAGGATCTTCATCATCTGGAAATTGGTCAGTAAGCTCAGAGTCAAATAACTAAACAGGGATGGTCCAGGACCTTCCCTCCCCTCCGAGGCACCAATCGTGCTTAATCACTATACTGTGAGGGACATCAAGAGTGTTTTACCCAAGCAATAGAGCCAAAACACGAGTGGCACTTGGGTCCTCTTTATTCCAGCGGAGCAATCTTCCAAAGGGGGCACAAACTTGTTCTATGAAATGAGTAGGGCGGAGATCAAGTGGGAAACCAAGGAACATTACCCAACAAGCTTTACTGAAGATCGTCCTCCTGTAGTTGAGGGGGGCTTCATCTTGCTTGACAAAGCGAAAGACATGGTCTTGCACTTCATGGGGGTTCGAAGCAATAACAACATCTCTATCACAGGCGCTGGAGAATCTGTACATGCCGATCCCAAATGGGTGGGCGCCGAAGTTGATTAGATCCTTCTGCAGAACATCACTAATGTAGTCTGCAATCTTTTTTCGTAACTGAGTCCTCTGAGCCGGGGAAAAGATTTCAGGCAAAATCGCAAGGGCCATGTCTTCGTGCATACGAGCAGCTGAACCAGAGATGAAGCAAGCCGAGTGGACTCTCCGATGGGGGCCTCCATATTCAAGGACGAGAAGAGGTGGAATAAAGCAAGTGGGGTTAATGGCAAAATTAGCAATGGGTGGAATTGCCAAGGACACGAGGATGAGTCACTGTGAGGACGAAGAAGAGGATATAAGTAGGAGGTTAAAGCCAGGAGATGAAGCGAGTGAAAAGGACCAGGCAGAGGAGGCTCTTGAGTAATCTTGGCAAATATTGAGCAGTTAATGAGGGGAGGTAACCTGAGACGTCGGACACGGGTATTTAATTTCAGACGGCGGAGGATCAGAACTTGTTGAGAAGCTTGAAAAATCTTTCTTGGAACCCATTTAAATTTACTCAACCAAGCCCTGAGTAAACAACGGTTAGAAAAATGATCATAGTTAAAACAAAGATTGCACCATTTTCTATTTGACAAACTGCTCAAAAATGGCCCATAGCAAGGCACTTCGAGCGAAAGCGAGGTTTAGAAACCCTGAGAGATTTGACCAAAGGTCATGAGGACTGCACCTTAGACTTGACATGAATACCAGGATTAGCCAATTGATTTTTTAAATGTTTGAAAACCCTGCTAATGGGAACAGCACCAGGAGAGTCTATGGCTGGGTTATGAAGATCATTCATTGAACTTTGTGACTTTGGAAGTAAGGAGAGATTACCAAAGAGATGAGTCCTTGATGATTCCACGGTGAAAGAGAACTTCCCAAACTTGATATAGTGAGGAGACTTCTTGGAGATAGAATTCCTTAGAGAATAATCATCATTCCAAGACTTGCGATTATTAACCAATGACAAATGAGAATCAGACTGTTGATATGACGATTCTTTCAAAAAACTAGCGTCCAAGCATCATCTTGCTCCTTGAGCCATTTACGGTATTCAGATCGCCATTTAGGTCCTCCATCTCTCCAAAGATGAATGGAGAGATCAAAGTCTTTATTGGCTATTCTCTCGAAATGGCAGAGGATAAAGCCCACAAACATGGAAGATACCAGAAATTTGAAGTGATGATCTTGAAGGTATTCCACTTGAAAGTAATGAGCAGGTCCTCCCAGACAGCAATGAAGAATAGTGGCCACTGAAACTTCCGATAAATGGAAAGAGCAATGGCGAAATAACACAATCAACGAAAGAACCAATCCTGCTCGGAGAAGGGTGATGGATGGAAAGCCCAAACAGATTACGTACCTCATCTTGAAGATTAGCTCATCCAAATAAATTGATGAGGTCATCCCTAACACTTTACCATCTTCTCCTATTCATGACATGGCTGGTCATGTTGACGTTCAACCTGAATCCAATGAACCCCGTACTGGACCCATTACAAGAGCACGTGCCAAATTATGAGAACACCAGGTGAATACTCTCCTAGTCGAATATTATATTGTTACAAATAAGAATTTTATACTACCTAAGTCTTTCATGTTTGTATGATCAAATTTGAAGCTGATGCATCCATAGCAAGTGGAGGTGAGGAGACATGTGAAAATTGTTGCAAGTTGGATGCCCACACATCAAGGAGTACGTGGTAGAGGAGAGGAAGGCAGGAGCACTACCAATAAAGAATTGATCATGAAAATCAATTCAGTTTCGGATATGGCAACCAGAAGCTCTAAAATTGAATCAGCCGCAAATTTCTCTCTCAGAATCTGAATCCTGCAAATAAATATCCGTTGGAAAGATAACTGTAAATATTTTCCAATAAGTATGGCCTCAGTTTATGGGAAGGCATATACAGGCCATGGCAATCAAATAAAGGTGACAATCACTTCTATCTCCTTCCAAGTAGAGTCTGTTTTATTTAGGGAAGTTGCGCTTGTGATTTACTTGTTACCAAACATAGTTTGGACGTTCAGGAGTCCCATATATACTCTTGTCGGACGTGGCTTTAGGGAGGTTCAACAAGTTCATAAAAATTCCAGAACTGAATTGTTGTATGCATTCATCTGAGATCAAGTATTCCACTTTGTTTCGATCTGGAATATTTTTCCCCTTCACCATTTTGTTGTGATTTGGTGATTCTTCCATTCTGAAAATCAAGTGTAATATGTCGTTCCATTGGGAATTGGTTGATTACAAACTGTTTCGCGGTCGGCGGCTACGAGCACAAGTGTGTGGTGTTGCGAATATCCATAGGGTTGAGATTTCTTGCATTGGCAGCAGGGGAACAACCGAAGAGTTCGTGAGTGTCTCACAAGTTATCTTCACACCCATTGTCGTGTTCATCGAGAAGATCGGGCTACCCCTCCACCATGTTGGTATCAGATTCCAGTGTTTACTCGGTGAGCAATTGTCCATCCCATAGATTTGTTTTGTTTTCGTCCTATCCAGAAAAATCCATAAAAAATTATATATCAGGTTTAGATTTTTGCCATAGCCTAGATAACACCATTTATTTTTTCAATTTTTAGTTGTTGGTCGTATTTCTTGTTGCAACTTAGTATTTACTTCTGTTTCAAGCAAGAAGAGTAACAAAAAAAGAAGAAAAAACAAAAAAACAAAAGAAAAAGAGGCATAGAATTTCTCTTAAGTTTTAGTTGTGGAGCTTATACGGATTGAGTAATCGTGTGCCTGTTACAACTTGCACTATTTGCTACATCCATCCTTGTTCATTGCAACGCGAGCATTACTACAACATACACCATTGTTGGCCATTTCCTGTCCACCTTGTGTGTTCCATCTTGTTTTCTTATTTTCATACGATCAGCACTAGGATTTCTGAATTGCTGTTGTTAGGTATCCCAACCATGCTCCACAAATACCCTGGTTTGTCGTGTGATAGGTTTGACCCTCAATATTCGCCACATCACATCCGTGCAAGTTCTGCCCATACAAGTTGGTAAGCCATATTAATTCACTTTGGAACGGTAAGATACCTTGCTTCTTTCAGTTTGAGTGTGTTGAGTGTTTTCCACATATCTATACACTTTTTATATTCTTGTGCGAGCTAACCATGTCTTCAAATGAGATTGATGTGACTCAGAAAAAGAGTCCTACTGATGTGGTACATTGGAATGAATATGAGGCCCTTCGTAATCATCTTCAGCGTCAAATTTTGAACCATATCATCTTCATGAGAGTGTCCAAAATGTGTACTTGGGCCTGAAGGATGCCATTGAAACCATCGCCAATACACAACAACAAGTTACTGAAGTTCAACAAACTCTCACTGCAATGCAGCAAGCTATGACAGCTTTGCAAGCGTTGGTTGATCGTCAGCAACGTCGTCAACATGATGATGATGGTGAAGCAAGTGTACAAGGTGGTGCTGATCCTCATGCCCCCAATGCTCGTTACCGTAGCTTGCCAAGCTGGTGGTCGTGGTAATGAAGGCTGTGTTGGAGGCCAAGCTGGTGGAGGCCGTGGATTTATTCCCCAGCGTGTTCGTCGCCAATTTGATGATCCTAATTTTGCACAACCAGCCCACCGTGATGAGGATGGGTTGGGAAAACCAAAATTCACCATGCCCAAATTCGTGGGTTCTACTGATGTTGAAGAGTATCTCAATTGGGAGCTGAAAGTGGAAAAATTATGGCGTATGCATGAGTACACAGAGGACAAGAAAATAAAGTTAGCATCATCTGAATTTGATGACTACGCTTTGATTTGGTGGGACAATTTGGTGCAGTCTAGAATTGAAGATGGTTATCCACCCATTGTTACATGGAGAGCTATGAAGGAGGAGTTGCTGAATGTGGCCTAGAGGGGGGTGAATAGGCCTTTTGAATTTCCTGCACACATAATAGAATCGTCAAAACTTGGTTGGCCGGACTAGTCCGGTCATGTGGGCGGACTTGTCCGGTGTGCTAAAAGTATGTGTGTTGATCAGGTGTTATTTGGGAAACTAAACTTCTTTAGCAGCGGAAATGAGAACAACTGATATTTTTATTTGAGATTAATATAAGAATGCAGGTAAAACTTATAATTGCCTTAGGTTGATGTTTTAGCACTCAAGTGATCTAGTGAACATAAATGAAATAAGGCACAAGACACACAAATTTTTCAAGAGGTTCGATCTCACCACGAGATCTACGTCCTCATTGAGGAAGCTCACACAGAGTCGGGTCTCCAACCCTTTCCCTCTTCAAGTCACCACGAAGGCCGACTTGATTCCACTATCACGGGTAATCACCAAGTTTGTGGGGCAACCTCACACATTGAGGGCTCCCACGAGAATTACAACAAAAGAAGTGATCAAATACACTCAAAAGTAATACAATGCAAAGTATGAGTGTAGAAAGATCAAACCCCAAGAGCTTGCAATGAAAGAACGACGATCTCCCAATCCTGAATCCAAGTGTTCAATTGATTTCACTCTTTTTGCACTTTAGATGTGTGAGGAGATGTGTTTTGGGCTCTTGGGACAAAGTGGCGGTGCTAGGGTTTGTTCTTTGATCAGTATTCAACGTGTTTTTCAATAGGAAAGCTGTGGACTCTCTATTTATAGGGTTTCCAAAAGGTAGCCGTTGAAAAACCCTAACACCAGACTAGTCCGGTGCAAGTCCGGACTTGTCCGGTCTCAGTGTATTTTGAAGTCCAGAAAGTCTGCCGGACTAGTCCGGTCCAAGCTCGGACTAGTCCGGTGCTGTGTGAAGGTGAACTCCAGAAAGTTCAACGGACTAGTCCGCGGACTAGTCCGATCTCCACATATGGGAGACTCCAGAAAGGTCAACGGACTAGTCTGGTGATACAATGGACTAGTCCGGTCTCTCAATATGAGAGACTCCAGAAACATCAACGGACTAGTCCAGTGGACGCACGGACTAGTCCGGTCTCCCAATAAGTGAGATTCCAGAAAGATGAACGGACTAGTCCGGTCCATGATCTGACTAGTCTGGTGCTTTGTGAAAGTTAGGTTAATTTTAATCCCTTACCCTTGCGCAAAGTTGTGAGCTCTTGGAGTGTGTCTTTCATACACTCCCTATACATTCAAAATCTAATTTGGTCTTCCAAGCTTCATCAAAGTATCTCTCTTTGAACACCACTTCATTTTTCACCTTTTTGTGCGCACCAAGCTGTTTCACTTGTTTGTCCTGCAATCATCTCAGTAGTTTCATTAGGATCTCATATGTTTGTCATCAATTAGCCAAAACCTACAAGGGATATCCTAGATGCACTTACAATCTCCCCCTTTTTGGTGATTGATGACAACCATTTGAGATATCACAATTGAGAATAAAATCTTGATTTTCATAAGGTGTGCACATATGAGAATAATGATAAGTCCACAAAAAGCTTCTCACATATGCACACACCTTATGGTGGGGTGCCTAACAGGTGTGTGATCAACAAGGTGTGATGAAGTAAAGGTAATCAATAATGAGCATAGAGATAATCATCCAAGCAACAATAAGCATCACACATAAGAGAAGAAATAGTGCATTACAAGGTTTTAAAAATAAGTACATGTCCTTGATCACAAAAACATAAAGACACCAACTAGAGATGGTCTCAAACTACTAGTCTCAATGATAGGATCTTGGTTCCCGATCTTTCGATGAGAATAGGAGGGTTCGATTTGTGGAGGAGAAGACGTTGGCGATCCGACTACACCGTCCCCAAGACGATGCACCTTAGCGATCGGTACACTGACTCCGAAGTTGTATTGATCTTGCTGACGCACAATCAACCTGACCACGAGGGCCTTTGTTCCTGCAAGCAATCGAAGAACACGCAAGAACAAGAAGAACAAGCACTTATCTATTGAATCAATCTAAAGTGGGGTTCTGGATACAAGTAGACGGGCGATTTAGTCAACACGCGCGTGTACAAGGAAGCAGTAGAAGCTAACTTACGAATAAACAAAATCCACCAGCTAATGAGGGCGGCTGCTACTATTTATTACCTCCCTAGGGTCGTGAGAAACCCTAATCACGAGTCCCTAATGGACTCCAAATGATACATGGGCCATGGGCCCAATTTTGGTGATGCAGCACCATGGACAGAAAAAGGTCTTGGTATTAAAATAACTATTGCGGCCCACTCCGAATAGATATAGACATGAGGCCAGATCCGTTTGAAAGTAGACTTGATAATCTTTCCGGGAAGTACTTGAACGCCCAGATCTGGGTCCGTATGAAATCATGGTGGCCGTCACAAGTTGGTGCTGTTCTGCTGTCCAAATCCCGTCCGCGCGAATTCCCTTCCCATTGGCTCCTCTCCATTGTTCCAGAAACCGGTAGCTGAGTTGGTGTGGATGTATCGAGGGTGTTGATGTCCTCATCATCTTCCCCTTCTTGCATTTGAGTCGTCCGCGACTCAAGCTCATCTTCTTCTCCCAAATATGGCTTCAAATCTGCATGTTAAATGTGGGACTAACCCCAAAATTCGCAGGCAACTCGAGTTTATATGCATTATTATTAATCCTTTCTAACACTTTGAATGGACCATCAGCTCGAGGTAACAATTTAGACTTTCTCAAATCAGGAAACCTATCCTTTCGCAAATGTAACCAAACTAAATCACCAGGTTCAAAAGTGATAGTTTTCTTTCCCCTACTACTAGCAGGTTTATACTTGGCATTCATGCACTCTATAATCTTCTTAGTGGTTTCATGCAATTTAAGATCAATTCAGCATGATGTTTAGCATCAAAATTCACTCGTTCCATTGAAGGAAGAGGTAATAAATCAATAGGAGCACGGGGTACAAATCCATAAACAATCTCAAAAGGGCATTTCTTAGTACTAGAATGTAGGGAACGATTATAAGCAAATGCAACATGAGGCAAACACTCTTCCCACATTTTATATTCTTTTTCAAAACAGCCCTAAGCATGGTAGATAAACTTCTATTCACAACCTCAGTTTGACCATCAGTTTCGGGATGACAAGTAGTTGAAAATAAAAGTTTAGTCCCCAATTTTGCCCACAACGTTCTCCAAAAATGGCTAAGAAACTTAGCATCACGATCTGAAACTATTGTGTTTGGCACACCATGCAATCTAACAATATCTCGGAAAAACAAATCAGCAACATGTGTAGCATCATCACTTTTACGATAAGATATGAAGTGTGCCATTTTAGAAAATCTATCCACAACAACAAAGATGCTATCCCTCCCCTTCTTTGTTCTAGGCAGTCCTAAAACAAAGTCCATAGAAATATCCTCCCAAGGCATGCTAGGAACAGGAAGAGGCATGTACAAACCATGTGGATTAAGTTGTGACTTAGCTTTTTGACATGTCGTGCAGTGAGCAACAAAGTGCTCCACGTCTCGCCTCATCCTTGGCCAAAAGAAATGACCAGCAAGTATGTCCTCCGTCTTTTTCGCTCCAAAGTGCCCCATCAGCCCGCCTCCATGCGCTTCCTGTAACAACAACAAATGAACGGAGCTAGCTGGAATGCATAACTTGTTAGCTCTAAACACATAGCCATCATTGAGGACAAATTTATTCAATGTTTTTCCATCTTTACATTTCAGCAATACATCTTTGAAATCAGCATCATGTTCATATTGATCTTTAATTGTTTCTAATCCAAAAATTTTAAAGTCAAGTTGAGATAGAAGAGTATAACGTCTAGATAAAGCATCCGCAATAACATTATCCTTTCCCTTTTTGTGTTTAATGACATAAGGAAAAGACTCAATAAATTCCATCCACTTAGCATGCCTACGGTTTAGTTTCCCTTGACTCCTAATATGCTTTAGTGATTCATGATCAGAATGGATAACAAATTCTTTGGGCCACAAATAATGCTGCCATGTTTCTAAAGTTCGTACAAGAGCATATAATTCCTTATCATAGGTAGAATAATTTAGAACAGGCCCACTCATTTTCTCACTAAAATATGCAATAGGTTTTCCTTCTTGTAACAAAACACCACCCAATCCAATCCCACTAGCATCACATTCAAGCTCAAAAGTCTTAGAAAAATCAGGAAGTTGGAGAAGAGGTGCATGCGTCAACTTATCTTTCAGTATGGTAAAGGCGTTATCTTGTGTGGTGCGCCAAGAAAAAGGCACCCCCTTCTTCGTAAGGTCATTCAATGGAGCAGCAATGGTGCTGAAATCCTTCCCAAAGTGATGATAGAACCCAGCAATGGTGCAAAACCTTGTTCATTAATCTCATGAAGGTGCTAGGTGCATTAGTTAACCCAAAAGGCATGACTAACCACTCATATAAACCGAACTTAGTTTTGAAAGCAGTTTTCCATTCATCTCCTAGTTTCATGCGAATTTGGTGATAACCACTATGCAAATCAACTTTTGAGAACACAACAGCACCACTCAATTCATCAAGCATATCATCTAAGCATGGAATAGGATGACGATATTGAATGGTTATATTGTTGATTGCTCTACAATCCACACACATACGCCATGATCCATCCTTTTTAGGTACTAGAATAACTGGAACAGCACAAGGACTAAGAGACTCACGTACATAACCTTTGTCAAGTAGTTCTTGTACTTGGCGCTGAATCTCCTTTGTTTGTTCTGGATTTGTCCTGTATGCTGCATGGTTGGGCAATGAAGCACCGGGAATGAGATCAATCTGGTGCTCAATCCCTCAAAGTGGTGGTAGTCCTGGTGGTATTTCACTTGGAAACACATCAGAATATTCCTGCAAAATGTTAGCAACAGCAGGAGGCAAAGAATGTTGCACATCATAAAGGGAAATCAAAGCATCTTTGCATACCAAAGCATAGGCAACAGAGGTGGAACCAATCAGTTCATTAATATCAGATTTCATAGCAAACAAACATTTTCCCTTCAGAGATATCTCATTTTTCTCATCAAACACAGATTTGGCATTGTTATTGTTCTCAATGTTAGCATGGTCCTGATATTCAGTTTTTCTAGCTCTAGCAACATCATCTTGCACAATAGCTTCAGGAGACATAGGATGCAACACAATTTTTTTATCGTGGTAAAGAAAAGAATACTGATTTGATCTACTATGATGCATAGAATCTCTATCAAATTGCCAAGGTCTTCCTAGCAGAATATTACAAGCTTGCATAGGCACAACATCACATTCAATGACATCCTTATATGATCCAATAGTAAAATTGATTCGCACAAGTCTAGTTACCTTTGCCTTACCGCTGTTGCTTAACCATTGAATGTAATAGGGATGTGGCTGCGGTTTGGTGCTTAGTGCCAGCTTGGTCACCATGTCACTGCTGGCCAAGTTGTTGCAGCTACCTCCATCAATGATCATGCGGCAAGATCGCTCTTTGACGACACACTTTGTTTGGAATAATGTGTGCCTTTGATTTTGTTCCGCTTTCTCCATTTGTGCACTAAGCATACGCTGCACAATGAGACTATCACAGCGCACTGCATCTTCAGCACCAATATGCTCTTCTTGATGTTCATCGCTACCTGCATAGTCAGCTGCAAGCAAAACACATGTATCGTCATCAAAATCACTAGCAGATGAGTACTCACCGTCATCTTTAACAATTAGAACACGTTTGCTTGGGCAGTCACGCTGCACATGGCCAAAATCCTTGCACTTGTGACATTGAACGTCTCTAGATCGTCCGGTAGATGCTACGGAAGAAGCACTCTCGGTGGTCTTTTGGGTGGTCTTTACTGCTGAGCTAGTGGAAGAAGCACGTGGCTTGTTGCCGGAAGAAGAAGGTGCTGCCCGACTTGGTGAAGAAGATGGCGGGGAAGCACGCCCAGTCGAAGGAGTAGTCGTGCGTGGTTGCCATGAGGTAGTCTTTCCTGCAGAAATATTAGTTCTAGAGCTAGCTCGTCGTCCCTGCACTTCCCTTTCAGCTTTACAAGCAAGATGAAACAAACGGGTAACATTATTGTAATCTTTATAAGCAAGTATGTACTGAATTTCACGGTTTAAACCACCCAAAAATCTAGCCATAGCTGGTTCCTCATCCTCGTCTAAATTACAACGCAACATACCCATTTGTAATTCCTGAAAATACTCTTCTACACTTTTAGCTCCCTGTCTCAATTGTTGTAACTTATTTAACAGATCACGTGCATAGTAAGAAGGAACAAATCTAGCCCGCGTGAGCCGTTTCAAAGCATCTCAAGTTTGTGGTATGTTATTAGGATTTTTCTTGCCATGTTCTATCCACCAAACAGAAGCAAAATCAGTAAACTCACTAGTGGCTGCTCTAACTCTTGCGTTTTCAGGAAACTCATGACATGCAAATTTTTGATCAACAGAAATCTCCCAAGTTATATATGCATCAGGGTCATATTTACCATCAAAATGAGGTATCTTAAATTTGATCTTGTTAAAAGTATCATCATGATTGCGTACCTCATGCCGACGATGTCCACCTATGCCTTGATGGTTGCGTTGTAGCCGGCACCGTGGCCTAGCTTCCTCATCTTCCCCAATCTACATATCTGCAGAATAGTCATCTTCATTGTCACGTACAATACAAGGAGCATTGCTCACCTGTCCATCTGCGGTGCGTCCACGATCCCTCTCCTCAAGGCGCTGCAGGATGGCTCCAATAGAGGTGTTCAATGTTTGAATGGAAATCTCCAACGTGCTGATTTTGGTGTTGGTGTCGATCTGCATATTTTCCAATTGACCAAGGCGGTCACTGGTAACACGAAAATCCTCATCAAGCGCTTCTGTGTGTAGCCGCACTTGGCATTCGAAGTGTTGTATAATTCCCCATGTGCGAGGTGAATGCACGTCTTCATTTGTATTTGCTCCTCCTGCCATGGTTAGTAGAAAAAAAATAATCTAATATGAAAGGGTAACGTTATCCCTAGCTACAAAGGTGCTGGTGGAGATAACTCGCTCACTCTCAACCTGTTCAATCAAGCTCTTACCTGTTCTTACAAAGCTCAGCAAGAAGGTGATAGCAACCAGCAAGTAAAGAGCAACTTCAAGAGCAGGTGTCAATCTATGGCTTTAGGTGGCTGAACTAGCACAAGGAGCAAACTTTCACCACGTTAATCACACCAAGCTGAATAAACATTCTACGACAGTACTGTGCTGATCTTAGTCTAGACCGTACTAGAGACGCGAGCCGAGACACCAACGTCGTCACCAAAAACACCCCAAACAACAATCTGATTTTTTTCTTTTTTTTTTCGTTTTTTTTTTGTTGGGGTGGTCACCCAAACTCTGTCTAGATGGAATCACGAGACCCTAGAACAAAATTTGCACATGCGGCTTTTGATCTTGTACTTGCCTTTTTTTTCTCTAATTGCTTGTGGCTTTTGTGCGGCTTTTGATTTTGCACTTGCCTTTTTCTTGTTGTCAAACTCAAATTACTAATCTGACTCAAACTCGAAGTAGCAATCTGATTCGAACTCGAACTAGTAATTAGACTCAAACTCGAACTAGCAATCCGACTCAAACTCGAAGTAGCAATCTGATTTGAACTCGTAATCCGACTCAAACTCGAACTAGCAATCCGACTCAAACTCAAAGTAGCAATATGATTTGAACTCGTAATCCGACTCAAACTCGAACTAGTAATCCGACTCAAACTCGAAGTAGCAATCTGATTCAAACTCAAACTAGTAATCCGACTCAAACTCGAACTACAAATCTGACTCGAATTAGGTGACCGAATGTGACACGAACTCGAAACTCTAGTGGTGCAAAACTAAAGACCAGCAACTTGACTCATCGAAGCAACCATGAACTCAACAAGTCTTGACTAAGTGGAGAAAGTAAAAGGCACAATGGTCTAGGAATGATGGAAAAAAACAGATCTGGCATTTTTTTGGGGCTTTTTCTGGACTATAGGATGATAACAGCAGAAAGAAAAGTAATGGTAGCACTCTCACCGATTAACCTTGCTCTGATTACCACTTGATAGGATCTTGGTTCCCGATCTTTCGATGAGAATAGGAGGGTTCGATTTGTGGAGGAGAAGACAATTGCGATCCGACTACACCATCCCCAAGATGATGCACCTTAGCGATCGGTACACCGACTCTGAAGTTGTATTGATCTTGCTGGTGCACAATCAACCTGACCACGAGGGCCTTTGTTCCTGCAAGCAATCGAAGAACACGAAGAACAAGCACTTATCTGTTGAATCAATCTAAAGTGGGGTTCTGGATACAAATAGACGGGCGATCTAGTCGACACGCGCGTGTACAAGGAAGCAGCAGAAGCTAACTTACGAATAAACAAAACCCACCAGCTAATGAGGGTGGCTGCTACTATTTATTACCTCCCTAGGGTCGTGAGAAACCCTAATCACGAGTCCCTAATGGACTCCAAACGATACATGGGCCATGGGCCCAATTTTGGTGATGCAGCACCATGGACAGAAAAAGGTCTTGGTATTGAAATAACTATTGCGGCCGACTCCGAATGGATATAGATATGAGGCCAGATCCGTTTGAAAGTAGACTTGATAATCTTTCCAGGAAGTACTTGAACGCCCAGATCAGAGTCCGTATGAAATCGTGGTGGCCGACACAAGTTGGTGCTGTTCTGCTGTCCAAATCCCGTCCGCGCGAATTCCCTTCCCATTGGCTCCTCTCCATTGTTCCAGAAACCGGTAGCTGAGTTGGTGTGGATGTATTGAGGGTGTTGATGTCCTCATCACTCAATCTCTCCCCCTTTGGCATCAAGGCACCAAAAAGGGAAAAATTGAGGGGAATCACAGATAGCCTTGATGTTGGCATTGACATATTGTTGATGCTTCTTCTGCCTGACTTCAATCTTGCGGCAGCAGGCAAAGATAGAGGTGAGCATTTTGAGCACACCACCGGAGGGTTCATGGGCAGGTGCAGAGCTAGGAGGAGCAGCTGAAGATCTTGTGGCATTCACATCCCGAGTTTGTTTAGTCCTCCTCTCAGCTTCAGGGGAAGGAGGTGCATCAGGAGCCGAAGGTAGAGTGTACTCGGTGGGCTTTTGCGGTTTTAACCCTGTATGGTGAACATCCTTGATGAACTCAAGTCCAGTCACCTTCTCAATAATGTACATGATGTACGGGGCATACCCGCAAGATCTGTTTGGAGTGATTGAGATGTTCACAATGTCATTGTAGATGTATTCAAAGACATTGAACGGTCTCCTCCCACCAATGACCTTCATTAGGGTCCTCAAGGTTCCTTGTATAGTCCCCGCATCTCCATCTTTCGGGGCTATTGTCTTCCTCAAGATTCTGTTGAGGACCACAAAGAAGGGCTTCAGATATTTGCTGTTGGGAGGCACATAGGACATCCTTGTGTCATAGAGGAACTTGAGATCATCCTTCTCTAAGGATTGCAAATTGTGGATGACAAGATCATGATCCAGAGTATCAAGGTGAAGAATTCTTGCAAACTCATCATAAGTAACACTATACTTGGAACCATGAGTCATCCAAGTAAGACTGTCTCCATCACCACGAGCAAAGTAGAGGGTAGAGTAGAATTGGGTGATGACCTCATTGTTCCAGTCATTCTCAAAAGAAAACAGTTCCTTCAATCTGTGCTTCTCCAGGGACTCAACCACCTCACGGAAGGCAGGATATTTCTTCGACTGCATGTACCCAATGTTCACCCATTGACTCTTCACAACGGGATTCTTCATCTTCATGTACACATGCTCGTAGTAGTCAGCATGAAAGTTGCTCCAAAATCTTGGGTCTGAGCATTGCCGAGGTTGATCATACACATTAACCTGTCTGAAGCTATCGGCAAGCTCACCCCCTTTTCCGGTGAAATCTTTACTCGAGCGCTGCCTGTTGCAGTGACTTGGGTTCTTCATCTTCAGGGGTCCAATGGGACCACTAGCAAGCCCCTTTCCTTTGTTGAGAGTCCTCTTTGGCTCTGAGGAGCTCTCGCCAGCTTTTCCTTGGGCCTTCTTAACAACCACCTTCCTTTTCTTGGGCAAGTTGTCATCGGAGGGTGGAGAGTGCACATTTACATCATGTCTTTTCTTCATGTACCTCTCCTTGGCTCTCTTCACTTTTTCGCGTTCAACTTCTTCAAACATGGAAGGAGCTGTCATCTGAGCTTGAAGACATCATGCCTAATAAGGAGTTTATGATTTAGATGAGAATGAACTAAGAATGAAGGAGATGTGAGGATTCAGATGTCAGAGACCGGACTTGTCCGGTTTCAGAGTGCGGACTTGTCCGGTGTACCGGACTAGTCCGTATCTGGGAGCCGAACTAGTCCGGCCTGGCACAAGAACCCTAACAAAACTATGAATCACAAATTTTATCTAAGGATGCAAAGGAGCATGAAGGTGAAAGGAATACATCTCTGAAGCTAATGTACTTCCTTGGAATCAAGAGAAATAAGCTAGAACTAGAAAAGTTGAGAGTTTGATTTTTGGGAGAAATTTACCGAGATTAGAAGATTTGCATTGAAGGAGCACGAATCTGTCCGGATGAGTTTGGAGTGGAGTATCAACTCGTCGAGGGGAGGATTTCCCACAGAGAAAACTTGGATTTTGAGGGCTCAACTCGAAAATCACTTTTGGGGGCTAGGGTTTGAGAGGTGAGGGTTCAACTCAAAGTGGAGGGAGGTTTGAAATGGTTTTGGGCCGGCCAGCTGCTTATATACGCAGCCGACCGGACTAGTCCGGTCAGAGGATGGACTTGTCCGGTGCCCCTGGAAAACCTAGGAAGGAGAGACTGTCCGGACTAGTCCGGTGGCAAACCTGACTAGTCCGGTGTCCCTGGAAAAACTGAGTATTTAGAGATAACTAATAGTGATCCAAGGACAAGTTTTGCAAATAATCTTGGTAATTTTGACCAGAAAGTAATCAACAATAAAAAAATGGTCATAAATTCCAAGATTTCTTCATTAAAATTAGTTTTCTTAGGAGAAAAAGAGGTGAGGGACAATTTTAGCAATAAAATGTAACATTTGAAGTTTCAACCAGGTGTGCAACATTTCAAGCCACATTTCGAGAGTCAAGAATATTAAGTTCATTCCTAAGTTCACAAAACCTTTTCTCACCCAATGGTTTGGTAAAAATATCTGCAAGTTGTTTTTCAGTTCTAACATGTGAAATAGCAATGTCACCTTTTAATGAATGATCTCTAAGAAAATGATGATGGATATCTATGTGCTTAGTTCTTGAGTGCTCTACCGGGTTGTGTGCAATTTTTATAGCACTTTCATTGTCACATAGAAGTGGGATATGGTTAAGATTGTAGTCGTAGTCCCTAAGGGTTTGTCGCATCCAAAGTAGTTGTGCGCAATAGCTACCGGCTGCAATATATTATGCTTCTGCTATGGGAAGGGCAATGGAGTTTTGCTTTTTAGATGACCAAGAGACCAGGGACCTACCAAGAAACTGACAAGTCCCTAACGTGCTCTTTCTATCGACTTTGCATCCTGCATAGTCGGCATCAGAATACCCTATCAAGTTAAATTTGGATCCTTTGGGATACCAAAGGCCCAAGTTGGGTGTGTGCACAAGGTACCTTAGAATTCTTTTTACCGCAACTAAGTGACACTCTTTAGGTGCAGCTTGAAACCTTGCACACAAGCAAACACTAAGCATAATATCTGGCCTAGATGCACATAAATAAAGTAAGGAGTCAATCATGGACTGATATACCTTTTGGTCTACATTTGGACCGTCTTCACTAAGGTCGAGGTGTCCATTAGTGGCCATGGGTGTCTTGATGGGCTTGGCTTTGTCCATATTGAATTTCTTAAGAATGTCTTGTGTATATTTGGTTTGGCTTATAAATGTACCTTCTCTTAGTTGCTTCACTTGGAATCCCAAGAAGAACTTCAATTCGCCCATCATTGACATCTGGAACCTATCTTTCATAATTTTGCTAAATTCTTCATGGAAGGATTTGTTAGTGGATCCAAAGATAATGTCATCAACGTAAATTTGACATACAAATAAATGATCATCACAATGTCTAGTGAAAAGTGTATAGTCAGCTTTACCAATTTTGAATCCATTCTGATTTAGAAAATCTCTAAGACACTCATACCAAGCTCGAGGAGCTTGTTTGAGGCCATAGAGAGCCTTACGCAGTTTGTAGACATGGTTGGGATACTTCTGGTGTTCGAATCCTGGTGGCTGCTCCACATCAACTTCCTCCTTGATTGGGCCATTTAAGAAAGCGCTTTTGACGTCCATTTGATACAGCTTAAAATTATGGTGAGTAGCATATGCCAATAAAATACGAATGGACTCAAGTCTAGCTACAGGAGTGAAAGTTTCATCGAAGTCCAAACCTTTGACCTGAGAATAACCTTTGGCCACCAATCTTGCCTTATTTCTTGTTACTACTCCATGTTCATCTTGCTTGTTCCGAAAGACCCATTTGGTTCCAACTATGTTCGCCTTTGGTCTCTCCACCAGCTCCCATACTTCATTTCTCTTGAAGTTGTTCAGCTCCTCTTGCATTGCAATCACCCAGTCTGTATCCCTTAAGGCTTCTTCTACCCTGTATGGTTCCAGAAAAGACACAAAAGAATAGGATTCACAGAAATTTGCAACTCAAGATCTAGTAGTTACTCCCTTAGCAATATCTCCAATGATATTGTTGACGGGGTGGTCTCTTTGCACGCTCTGGTGTACTCTTGGGTGTGGAGCTTGTGTAGTTGCTTGTTCTTCACTATCTTCATGTGCATTGTCTCCCCCTAGATCATTGTTTCCATGATTGTCCTGATCTTCTTGATCTTCCTCCTCTTGATCTTGTGCAAGAGCTCCCCCTTGATCATTGCCTCCGTGTTGAGATTCATCTTGTGCATTTGAGTTGAATGTTTGCTCTTGTGGTAAGATATCACCAAGTCCCATTTTCTTCAGTGCTTCATATGGAGCTTCCTCTTTATCTAGCACACACTTATCAACTTGCTCCACTTGTGAGCCGTTAGATTCATCGAACACTACGCCGTGTGCTACTTCAACAAGGCCAGACACCTTGTTGAAGACACGATAGGCATAGGAATTCGATTCATAACCGAGCAAGAATCCTTCATCGGACTTCGAAGCGAATTTCGAGGCCCTCTGTTTCTTGTTCAGAATAAAACATTTGCAACCAAAAACTTTAAAATAAGAAACATTAGGCTTTTTACCGGTAAGGAGCTCATATGGAGTTTTCTTCAGTAGTCGATGGAGATACAGTCGATTTGTGGCATGGCAAGCGGTGTTCACCACTTCTGCCCAAGATCAACCTAATGTCTTGTATTCAACATAGTTCTCGCCGTTTCGATCAATGTTCTGTTCTTCCTTTCGGCCACTCTATTTTGTTGAGGGGAGTAGGGTGCCGAGAATTCATGCTTTATCCCTTCTTCATTGAGAAACTCTTCAACTTGGAGGTTCTTGAATTCTGTCTCGTTGTCACTTCTGATGTTCTTTATGGTTGATGAGAATTCGTTCTGAGCTCTTTTCAAGAACTTCTTGAGGATCCCCTGAGTTTCTGATTTATCATACAAGAAAAATACCCAGGTAAATCTTGAAAAATCATCAACAATTACTAAACCGTATTTGTTACCGCCGATGCTGATGTACAAAACTGGACCAAAAAGATCCATGTGGAGGAGTTCCAGCGGTCTTGCGGTAGTCATCACATTCTTGGCGGGGTGTGGTGCTCCGACTTGTTTTCCTGCTTGACAAGCGCTGCACGGCCTGTCCTTTTCAAAAACCACATCCTTAAGACCACGGATGTGACCACCTTTTAGAAGTTTCTGCAGATTTCTCATCCCAACATGGGCTAGCCGTCTATGCCACAGCCATCCCATGTTGGTCTTTGCAACCAAGCAAGTGTTGAGTTCGGCTTTATCTTTGTTGAAGTCAACTAGATAAAGCTTGCCCTTCAACATTCCCTTGAATGCAATCGAGCCATCGCTTCTTCTAAAAATAGTCACACCCTCATTAGTGAATAAACAGTTGTAACCTTTGTCGCATAGTTGGGATATTGACAAAAGTTATAATCTAGAGAATCTACATGTAAAACATTTGATAAGGTATGTTGAGAGGATATTTCAATGTTACCGCTACCAAGGACCTTTCCTTGGCTGTTGTCTTTGAAGTATATGCCTTCACGTGGATCCTTGTTGTATTCGTACTCTACAAACATACCTCTCTATCCGGTCATGTGATTTGTGCATCCGCTATCAAGTACCCATTTTGTTCCACCGGAGGAGTAAGCCTGCAAAAAGAATTATTCCTTGGTTTTAGGTACCCAAGCTTGCTTGGGTCCTCTCAGGTTAGTCACAAGAGTCTTGGGCACCCACACACAAGTTTTCAAGTTCTTGTGGCGTGGCCCTGTATATTTGGCAATGACTTTTCCATATTTGGCTTTCATAAGAACATAAGAAGCGTCAAATGTACAAAACAATATTTGTGGTTCAGATTCATGAGATTTTTCCTTAACAAAGACAATTCTATTTTTAGCATGATTAGAAGTAGACATGTGTTTGTTCTTATCAAAACCAAGGCCATCTTTGACATTAGGAGGTCTAATGACCATATATGCACTGCGTGCATATTTGATCTTCTCCTTATCAAAGATGCCGCTTGGAGGGGCATGCATATTATGAGAAGTTGAAGTATTAGAAATAATATTCTTCTTACTAGAGCAAGTGCAAGTTCCGATTGTTGTCGAACTTATATCTTTGGAGGAAGAGCTCTTGGAGGGCGAGGAGTCACTTTGCTTGAGCGACTCAACTTGCACCTCAAGGATCTTGTTAGCTTTTGACATGTTAGCAAGTTCTTCCTTGATAGCAATATGCGAGTCTTCTAGCTTTGAGTAAGTTTCCTTACTCAAGACTAGCTCAACTTCAAGCGACTCGTTCTTCTCTCTTTCAAGCTCGAGAAGCTTTTCAACTTCTTGATATCTCTTCCTTTCACGGGTGAGCATATCTTCTTGTCAGTCAAGAAGTTCTTCCTTTTCAAAAATTTCGTTCGACAACATTTCCATTTTCTTTAGAGCAATTTTATTTAGTCCTCTAAACATTTCTTCATTATCACTAGAGCTATCAAAGTCATCAATAGAGGAATTTAGCGTAGGAGGAGTGAGCCGTACCTTTTTCTTGTCTTCCTTAGCCATAAGGCAAGTGTGGTTGTTCATGTCCCATCCTCCCATGTTTGGAAAGAGTGTAGCCTTCATAGTAGGTTTCTTGATTGCGATAGTGGCCATCTCTTCTTCTTCATCAAAGGAGGACTCGTCGTTTGAGTCCCACTCCTTGCCAATGTGAGCTTGATGGGTTTGTCTTCTTTTTCTGAATTTTTTCTTTTCTTGAGATGTTGTTTCCTTCTTCTTTTTGTTTTCTTCATAAGGGCAGTCCACCATGAAGTGACCATACTCTTCGCAGTTGTAGCAAGTGCGTCGAGCCTTGGATTTTCCTTTATCCTTGCTTTTGCCTTCATTTGAGTTGTTCATGTCTTGAGGTGATTCGCCTTCTTCAATAGCAAATCTCCCCAGCTCTCCTTCAAGCATTTCGATTTTAGCTTCACGAACCGATCTATTTCCTTCGTGAGCTGTCTTGAGTGTATCCCAGATTTTCTTTGCACTTTCTAAGCCATCAATCTTGGTGAATTCCTCTCTGCTCAGTGAAGATGTGATCACGGCGACGGCTTGTGCATTTCTGTGAATCTCTTGTTCTTGTTCTGGGGTGAGTTCTTCATCCGTGTCCGGGATGTCTATGCCAGTGCAAACAATGTGCCACAGACTAGGATTAAGGGATGTTAGGTGCATCTTCATGTTGTACTTCCACATTGTATAGTCGCTTTTGTCAAACTGTGGAGGTTTTCCCATAGGAATGGAAAGATAGTGATTGTTTGAATTGAGACGGTTGTAGTTGTAAGGGTATCAAAAGTAGTCGTGATGACCACTCCCTGTCGTCTTCTCTTCTTCTTTTCCCTTTTGTCCTAGCAGTTTCTTTCTCAGAAGTGCCTTTAATTGTCGCACTTCATCATCGTGTGGGCTCTCTTTCAGCACATCAAAAGTTTTAGTTTCTTGTTCCTCCTCATTAATGTTCATCTTCGAGTTATCGTTGTTCTTCTCAGAGGCCATTGATTTCTCTGAGATGTGAGTCTCGTTGGTGGAGAACCTTGCTCTGATAACAATTGAATGTGGCCTAGAGGGGGGTGAATAGACCTTTTGAATTTCCTGCACACTTAATAGAATCGTCAAAACTTGGTTGGCCGGACTAGTTCGGTCGTGTGGGCGGACTTGTCCGGTGTGCTAAAGGTATGTGTGTTGATCAGGTGTTATTTGGGAAACTAAACTTCTTTAGCAGCGGAAATGAGAACAACTGATATTTTTATTTTAGATTAATATAAGAATTCAGGTAAAACTTATAATTGCCTTAGGTTGATGTTTTAGCACTCAAGTGATCTAGTGAACAAAATTTAAATGAAATAACGTGCAAGACACACGAATTTTTCTCGAGGTTCGATCTCACCACGAGATCTACGTCCTCGTTGAGGAACCTCACACAGAGTCGGGTCTCCAACCCTTTCCCTCTTCAAGTCACCACGAAGGCTAACTTGATTCCACTATCACGGGTAATCACCAAGTTTGTGGGGCAACCTCACACGTTGAGGGCTCCCACGAGAATTACAACGAAAGAAGTGATCAAATACACTCAAAATTATTACAATGCAAAGTATGAGTGTAGAAAGATCAAACCCCAAGAGCTCGCAATGAAAGAACGACGATCTCCCAATCCCGAATCCAAGTGTTCAATTGATTTCACTCTTTTTTCACTTTAGATGTGTGGGGAGATGTGTTTTGGGCTCTTGAGACGAAGTGGCGGCGCTAGGGTTTGTTCTTTGATCAGTATTCAATGTGTTTTTCAATAGGAAAGCTGTGGACTCTCTATTTATAGGGTTTCCAAAAGGTAGCCATTGAAAAACCCTAACAACGGACTAGTCCGGTGCAAGTTCGGACTTGTCCGGTCTCAGTGTATTTTGAGGTCTAAAAAGTCTGTCGGACTAGTCCGGTTCAAGCTCGGACTAGTCCGGTGCTGTGTGAAGGTGAACTCCAGAAAGTTCAACAGACTAGTCTGCAGACTAGTCTGATCTCCACATATGGGAGACTCCAGAAAGGTCAACGGACTAGTCCGGTGGTACAACGGACTAGTTCGGTCCCTCAATATGAGAGACTCCAGAAACATCAACGGACTAGTCCGATGGACGCACGGACTAGTCCGGTCTCCCAATAAGTGAGATTCTAGAAAGATGAACGGACTAGTCGGGTCCATGATCGGACTAGTCCGGTGCTTTGTGAAAGTTAGGTTAGTTTTAATCCCTTACCCTCGCGCAAAGTTGTGAGCTCTTGGAGTGTGTCTTTCATACACTCCCTATACATTCAAAATCTAATTTGGTCTTCCAAGCTTCATCAAAGTATCTCTCTTTGAACACCACTTCATTTTTCACATTTTTGTGCACACCGAGCTGTTTCACTTGTTTGTCCTGCAATCATCTCAGTAGTTTCATTAGGATCTCATATGTTTGTCATCAATTAGCCAAAACCCACAAGGGATATCCTAGATACACTTACAGTTGCGTGCTCGTTTTGTTCCATGCAACTATATTCGTTCTCTCTATGACAGATTGCAGAATTTGAAGCAAGACACTTTGTCGTTGATAATTATTTTCAGGAGATGAAGTTGCTCATGCAACGTGCTCGAGTGCGTGAACAGCCCGAACAGACAATGCAACATTTCCTTGCTGGTTTGAATTATAACATCAAGCGTGTTGTTCGACATCACCAGTATTTTGACATGACATATTTATTACATCAAGCACGTGAGGCAGAATTGTAGTTGGTTGATGATGCCAAGTTTGCACCTTATTCTGCACCGAATAGAGGTCATTTTTGTCACACCTGGTAATAAGAAGACAACCAGATGCTTTCCACATGTATGACAGGATAAGTTCAACTCATACATGTGTAGACGAAAGTGAAATACCAAATAAAATACCATGTTTGAGTACATCACCTTATTACATAAATAACCTTCCAGGTCTAAAGTAAAAGTACACAAGCAGTGGAAAAACATAACAAGGGCTCCAAACACAAGCGTTGCACGGGGGAGCGCCAGCCTAGAACATCTCTTCGGCATCTCCATAGAAGTCCTGGTTCTCCACCTCAGCGTCTTCGTAGACTGGAGGGGGGAGTATGCAACTAACAAGTTTGAGTACCAACAGTACTCGCAAGTTGAGAAGTTATGACATGTGTGGTTCACAACAAGTAAGGCAACCTACATCTAGGTGAAAATCCCAACCAACATCCCAAAATTAATCCAGGTAAAACCAAACCCAAATCATCCGTTATGTAACCATGTGCTAATTATGAATTTGGTTTCCAAGCCTCCCGTGTCCGTAAGCACGGCTGTCTAGAAAGTTTGACAAAACTTTGCAGAGTGTGTATCCTTTACCCACAGTTCGTGATTTCGTCCCCTGTTGCCAGGTGGACTAAAGTAAACCTCCCTGATGCCCGTGGTAGCTAACCACTAATTACACACTTCCGTAGGTGTGTGGCCAGGAGTTCACTACGAGGTGTTTCCAATGGTTCTCCCAACTTGCAATGGGTACTCTAAGGTTTCACCGCTCTGGCACCTGGAGTCTATTTTCCCTCCACCAGGAGAAGCCCCCTCTTGAGCCATGCAGATCCCAAGGCAAAGCCCATTCCCCGCTCGATCAATTACCTATGCTACATCGAGAGAGACCAAATTACTAAACCAAGTTGTCCCATATACAATTCTGTGGTGATACTAAAAGGCTTAGCAACTTCTTCCATAAATCGGTCCTTAGAATCCGATAGGTATCAAGCCCCAAACCAAGGTCTTGTGCACGCATGCACCAATCCATACAAAACCCCCTATCAGATTTCTATCTACTAAATTCCATTATAGCCATCAATTCATGTATCATAATACATCAAATGAAATCTTGTAGATAAATAGATCATTTTCAAGTTAAGCATGGCTAAGCGTAAACTAATTTTTAATAGTAAAACACCCAAACCATGCTGACAAGGAATTTTGTGAAAAATCTAGGAAAACATAACATAGGTTTCATATTTTAATTTAGCATGCTACTAACTAAAACTTAACAAAAGGGTGTAAGATGGTCAACGAACTTGCCTCCAAATTGTGCTTTGGGGTCGTCGGGAAACTGCTGCTCTTGGAGGTTAAAAGTGGGTTCTGGCCCCGACTCTAAATTACGACGAAGCACAAAAAATAACATACAATAAGAATATAATAAAATGCAAACAATTCAAATAAACACAAATTCCTACGGAAAAGTGATTTTTAGGGTTGGTTTTTATTATAGACATACATCCATTGATGAGAATTTAAAGTTAAATGAAATTTATTGAGTAAAACATATTTTTATAGATTTTTATACCATTTTTATATTTATTAGAACCCTAATATTATTTTCTAGAAATTTTTGTCCTTCAAATAAGCTTAAATTAGATTTATAATCAATAATGTAAATTTTACATTATTTTTACTAATTATTTCTATGTGCAAAACAATTTCTATGAACTAAATATACTTAAAAGTATTTTTAGGACTATTTCAACAAGTTAAATGAATTAATAAAAATAATATAGAAATGAGAATAAATAAAACATATTTAAATCTGTTTTTATAAGTATTTTATACAAATTAAGGTCTTTTATTTAATTTTTAGAACTAATAGGGGCTTTTCTGTAAAAACAGAACTATTCCAGTGGCTAAAAATAATTTTAATTAAGTCCAGGGATTATTCTACAATTTTTTCAGATTTTATTTGCTATTTTATAAAGTCCAGGGGCTCAAAAACACTTTTTATTCGATTTACCAGTATTTTTCTAGTTTCTAGATAGTCGAGGGGCTAGTTTAACATTTACAAGGGTTAGACTTGAATTTTAGAAGAACTCAGGGGGTAGCCCGCAAGTTTCTAGGGGCTTGGGCGCAAAACCAGCGGCGGGAAAAAGGGTTTGAATGTGAGCCGTCGAATTTAAAATGGAGGGCCCAGATTTAATTAACCAAAGGGGTACGCTGGGTTTTAATCTCGGCCGCCCATTCAAAATGAACAGCCGACAGAGGGCCACGTCGCCCCAAATGGCGGGAGCGATGGCGCAGGGCGGCGCGCGGCGGCGGAGACGCGCGCGCGGCGGAGATCTTGCCAGAGCTGATCGAAAATGCGCTACAGAAACTTTGGGGCACATTTGACTAGCGCAAAATGATGAGGAGGGTACGGGGGTCTCACTAGAGGTTGTCGCACGGCCAGAAAATGGACAGAAGGGGGTGGGCGACGGTGATCGACGGCGAAGCTCCTCAGCGCCCGATGAAGTCGGCGACGCAGAGACCCTCTCCACCGACGAGGATGTCCAGCAAGCTCCTGGGGACATGGTGAAGGTGTTAGGCTAGTTACCGAGGCGCGGAAATGAATGGAGCAACGGGAACGCGATGGGTTTTACCGAGCTCGGTGGCGCTAGGGTTTGGGGCGTCGGGGTGAGGAAATTGAGGGGAAATCGGCCGGTATTTATAGGGCTTTGGTTGAGTAACGGGCGGCGACCATGATGGGCACGACGGGGGTGATTGATTCAGGGTAACGGGCGACATTGAAAAGGGGGGGGGGGGAATGGGCGGCGCGGTGATGGCGCGCGACCGTTACAGTGCTGGTGCGGGAGGTGGGAGGAAGCTCCGACAGGCGGGGCTGGCCTGTCAGCGAGGGGGAGAGAGAGGGTGCGGGCGCAGGGAGTGGGCTAGCGCGCGGGGCCCGGGTGACAGAGAGGAAAGGAGGGGAGAGGAGGCGCGGGCCGACGCGGGAGAGAGGAGGGAAATGGGCCAGGGGCGAAAATTCGGCCTAGGGGCAGTTTTTATTTTTCTTTTTCCTTTTCTTTTTCTTCTCTGTTTTCTTTTTCTTCTCTTTTATGTTTTGAATTTGTAAATCAAATTTCTAGCAAATATAAATTTTCTAAAATTCACACAATCATTCAAACATGATGCAACTTGCCTTATATGAATTTTATTCCCAAGAAAATGTTTTTATCTCAAGAGAAATTCATTTTACAATTTTTTTTCTCTTAAAAATGGTGGGTGTTACAATTTTCCACCATGTACAACACCTAGTGTGGAGTCTACGCATAACCCTACTAATGGATTTTGTGGGAATGCTTCGTCCAAATTATATTTGATGGTTTCAAATGCTAAGAAGCCATCACAACCTGCTGCTAGTGCTGATGTATCTTCTAATGCCATGCCCAGAAATAGGGACATGAATTGTCATACATGTGGTGGCCGGGGCCAATTCAAGAAAGATTGTCCGAATAGAAAGGTTATGTTGATCAATGAACAAACCGCTGAGTATGAGACCGGGGATGATGCTGATCCAAAATCAGGTTGTTGGGACGATGAGGATGGTTCACTGGATGCTTATGCGACACATTTACCCAATATTGTTTGCTCGCCAAAGGTGTTGAGTGTTACTCCTAGTCCTGCAGATCAGCGGTGCAATTTGTTTCAAACAAAGGCTGTTGTTGGTCCTAGTAAAGCGTGCAAAATTATTATTGAAGGTGGTAGTTGTCATAATTTGGCCAGCAAAGAGCTTTGTACCAAGCTAAACCTGAAATATTTTCTGCACCCCAATCCTTATTACATTCAGTGGTTGAGTGATAGTGGAGAGATGAAGATCAGCTACATAGTGCGAGTAGAGTTTCAGATTGGACCATATAAAGATACCATTGAGTGTGATGTGGTTCCTATGACTGTGTCACTTGCTGTTAGGCTGCCCTTGGCAATATGATCGAGATGTTCGTCACAATGGGAGAGCCAACACTTATAACCTGAGATGGAATGGCAAGGAAATTACATTGCAACCTATGACACCGCAACATATTGTCAATGAGTCTTGTCAGAAAATTGAAGTCAGTTGTGAGAAAGAGCGTGAGATATTAGATAGGCAAGAGATTCCACTTTCGGTGAGTGAGAGCCACAAGCCAAATCTGAGTGGTAAAAAGAAATGTGAGGGAGTGAATTCCTTAGTAATGCTAGCCACCAAATCAGATTTACGAGAGTTTTGTGAGGATCCTACAGCTGTACCTCTTGTGCTTATGTACAAGGGTAAAATTTTGTTTTCTAATTATATGACACCTCTCTCTATTGTTGTCTCTAATGTTTTAAAGGAATTCAGCGGTGTATTTCCGGAGGAGATCCCTGCTGGTTTGCCACCATTGCGAGGAATAGAGCATCAAATTGATTTGATTCCGGGAGCGTCGCTGCCCAATTGTGCGCCATACTGCACCAACCCTGATAAGACAAAAAAAATTCTGAAACAAGTACAAGAGCTTCTCGACAAAGGGTACATTCGTGAGACTTTAAGTCCTTGTGCTGTTCTTGTCATTTTAGTTCCTAAAAAAGATGGTACATGGCGCATGTGCATAGATTGTAGAGCAATTAATAACATTACTATTCGATATCGTCATCCTATTCCACGATTAGAAGATATGCTAGACGAATTGAGTGGTGCTGTGTTATTTTCAAAAATTGATTTGCGTTGCGGTTATCATCAAATTAGAATGAAAGAAGGGGACGAATGGAAAACTGGTTTCAAAACGAAATTTGGATTATATGAGTGGGTAGTTATGCCTTTTGGGTTAACTAATGCACCTAGTACTTTCATTAGACTAATGAACCATGTTTTGAGGCATTTTATTGGCAAGTTTGTGGTTTTCTATTTTGATGATATCCTTATTGACAGCCGCAATGAATCTTAACATAGTGCTCATATTCGACAAGTCTTACATGTGTCGCGTAATGCTAAGCTTTATGGTAATCTTGACAAGTGCACATTTTGCAAAGATACATTTATATTTTTAGGATATGTTGTTTCTGCACATGGAGTTGAGGTAGATGAATCTAAAATTTCTGCTATAAAGAATTGGCCTACTCCATTGAATATTAGTGAAGTACGAAACTTTCATGGTCTTGCTAGTTTTTATAGGCGTTTTGTGAAGGATTTTAGTACCATTGCTGCACCTTTGAATGAACTTACAAAGAAAGGTGTTGACTTTGTGTGGGGCACAGCCCAAGAAAATGCTTTTGATGAACTAAAACGCCGTTTGATTGCTGCACCATTACTTGCACTTCCTGATTTCACTAAACAATTTGAGGTCGCATGTGACGCTAGTGGACTTGGTGCTGGTGGTGTGTTGATGCAAGAGGGTAGACCGATTGCATATTTTTCCGAAAAGTTGAATGGTGCACAATTGAATTATCCTGTATATGATAAAAAACTATATGCTCTTGTTTGTGTTCTTGAGTTTCGACAACATTATCTGTAGCCGAAAAAATTCATCATACATTCTGACCACGAGGTATTGAAATTTTTGAAAAGTCAGTCCAATTTAAATAAACAACATGCTAAATGGGTTGAATTCATTGAATCTTTTCCATACGTCATTAAGTATACAAAGGGTAAAGATAATGTTGTCGCTGATGCTCTCTCTCGGAAAAGTATGTTATTGACACAATTTGATGTTAAAGTTCTTTTTTTAGAGAGTTCGTGCGACTTATATCCTACTGATCCTGATTTTTTTCAACACCGTATAAGTTGTATACAGATGTGGAAGCATGGGAAAAATATCATATACATGAAGGCTACTTGTTTGAGGTAATAAACTATGTATTCCCAAATCGTCCGTGTGCTTGTTGTTATTGCAGGAATCACATGCTGGAGGTTTTATGGGACATTTTTGACGTGAGAAGACTTTTCTTATGCTTGCTGATCACTTTATTGGCCTAAGATGAGGCGCGATGTTGACAGATTTGTGCGGCAATGTATTACTTGTCACAGGTCAAAGTCCAAGCTGAAACCTCATGGTTTGTATACCCCTCTTCCTGCCCTTACTACACCATGGGAAGATATAAGCATATATTTTGTGTTAGGATTGCCTAGGACGAATAGAGGACATGATTCAATTTTTGTGGTAGTTGATCGATTTTCTAAGATGTCACATTTTATTGCCTGCCACAAGAGCGACGATGCGTCACATATTGCTAATTTGTTTTTCAAGGACATTGCGCTTACATGGAGTGCCGAAGACAATCATTTCTGATCGTGATGTGAAGTTCATGAGTTACTTTTGGAAGACACTTTGGGGAAAGCTAGGCACAAAGTTATTATTCAGCACAACTTGTCACCCTCAAACTGATGGACAAACGGAGGTGGTGAATCGCACACTCTCAACGTTACTGCAATCAATGATCAAGAAGAACCTGCGAGTGTGGGAGAAGTGTTTACCACATGTGGAGTTTGCCTATAACAGAGCAGTGCACTCAACAACACAGTTATGTCCATTCAAGTTGGTCTATGGTTTTAAACCCATTACACCACATGATATCCTGCCGCTCACGATTCAAGAGAGAGTCAACATGGAAGCATCCAATCGGGCAGATTTTGTGTGGAAGATACATGGGAAGACAAAAGAAGCAATTGAAAAGAAGGGCAAGTACAATGCTGATCGTGCCAATAAGAAGAGAAAGGTCTTGTTTCAGCCAGGTGACATGGTGTGGGTACACTTCCGTAAAGACAGATTTCCTGAATGGCGAAAGTCTAAGTTGCTACCTCGAGGTGATGGACCTTACAAAGTTCTTGCCAAGATCAATGGTAATGCTTACAAGATAGATCTTCCTAGTGATGAATTTAGTGTCAGTAGTACTTTCAATGTTGCTGATTTGACACCATATGATGGTAACAACCTTGATGCATCGTGGACGACGCCTTTTGAATGAAGGGAGGATGATGATGATGTCATCCCTAAGACTTTACCATCTTCTCCTGTTCATGACATGGCTGGTCCAGTTGACATTCAACCTGAATCCAATGAACCCCGTATTGGACCCATTACAAGAGCACATGCCAAATTATTAGAACACCAGTGAATACTCTCCTAGTCGAATATAATATTGTTACAAATGAGAATTTTATACTACCTAAGTCTTTGCATGTTTGCATGATCAGATTTGAAGCTGATGCATCCATATCAAGTGGAGGTGAGGAGATATGTGAATATTGTTGCAAGTTGGATGCCCACAATAATGAGTACGTGAGAGAGGAGAGGAAGGCAGGAGCACTACCAATAAAGAATTGATCATGAAAATCAATTCAGTTTCGGATATGGCAACCAGAAGCTCTAAAATTCAATCAGCCACAGATTTCTCTCTCAGAATCCGAATCCTACAAATAAATATCTGTTGGAAAGATAACTCCAAATACTTTCCAATAAGTATGGCCTCAGTTTATGGGAATGCATATACAGGCCGTGGCAACCAAATAAAGTTGACAGTCACTTCTATTTTCTTTCAAGTAGAGTCTGTTTTATTTAGGGAAGTTGGGCATGTGATTTTTTTGTTACCAAACATAGTTTGGACGTCCAGGAGTCCCATATATACTCTTGTAGGGCGTGGCTTTAGGGAGGTTCAACAAGTTCATAATAATTCCAGAACTGAATTGCTGTATGCATTCATCTGAGATCAAATATTCCACATTGTTTTGATCTGGAGTATTTTTCCCCTTCACCATTTTGTTGCGATTTGGTGATTCTTCCATTCTGCAAATCAAGTGTAATTTGTCGTTCCATTGGGAATTGGTTGATTGTAAACTGCTTCGTGGTCGGCGGCTACGAGCACAAGTGTGTGGCATTGCGAATATCCATAGGGTTGAGATCTGTTGCATTGGCAGCAGGGGAACAGCCGGAGAGTTCGTGAGTGTCTCACAAGTTATCTTCACACCCATTGTCGTGTTCATCGAGAAGATCGGGCTACCCCTCCATCATAAATCCCAAGTATAAGCCGCAGTAAGAACCCGCTCTGGATGGAAGGCCATAAGCGTGAACCAGGAGAGATAACAAAGAAGAAAGCTGAAGGGTGGCTGCCAAGGCCGGAGGGGCTGTCAGCAGGGAATGCGGTTGTCGGCGCCGAGGGTGGTGCTGACAAGGGGAGAAGGTTGGGGCTCGCTCACTCACTCACTCACTTTTCTCCTTCGATCGACAACCAAGAATTCGGTAGTATGCATGTGTATTTCTCTCATAGGATTTTGGATGGGACCTCGCCAATGAGTTAAGGTAGTTATCTTATTTTTTTATTTTTCCATCCTCATCTGAATTTTCAATTTGAATTTTTGCATTTTCCCATAGCATGTTTGCTTTTCCTTAGAGGGTTGGGAATTTTGTTGTCTCAGCTAAGATTTATTTTCTTTCTTATTTTTGAAAAAATAAAAATATTGGATTTGGGAGAGTTTTTTTTTGAAAAAACAATTTTTTAGAAATTTTGTGGTTGATTCACCCAAAAGCTCAAAATATAGCCGTTGGGGAGCCACATGCCAAAAGAGGGACTACAGGGGGCCCACCCACAGGGCGGTGAGCCCCCTGGTCGGCCGACTACGAAAGAGTGCCACTTCGGCTCTCTTCCCTCCAACGGCTATATTTTTTCCTCTTATGACCGTTGGGGGTGCTACACTATTAATACATGCCCGAGTGAGTGTTTTGCTTCACACTTAACCTCATTTTCACCTTCCCAACTCACTCACACACTTGCTCAAGAAATGTTTTGCTCTTTGTTGAAACACTTCTACCAATTTTGACAAAACGATTTGCTTTCATCTCTATTTGCACTTTGCATTTGCATATCAAGTTGCTATCAAGTTGACAAAACAATTTGTCGGGGTTTTCATTCACTAATGTAACCCGTTTTGAGTTTATTTGTTTGTTCTCAAGTGGTACAGCCATGTAGAACATACAGAAGTTGTCTGAAAAGATGAAGGAACCTTCATCAAGCTCAAGCCATGGGAGGAACTCAAGGTCACACCTCTCCCACGAGCCTACACCAAGTCCACGGTGGAGAGGTGCACAAGATGGCATCCCGATGGAGGAAGATGATGCTCCACTCCGCCTTCTCAATGACGACGACCTCAACTTGAGGCGCAATGTTGAACAACAAGCCTACAACCTCCTCTGAGATCGTGAGTTTGCTCACAGGAAGGCTTACGATCCGGCGTTACTCTCCAAAATTGGTAGGGATTCTGAATTTTTACCATTTGGCATGCACTAGGATAGGATAATTTTGCTCAAGTAGATAAGGAAGGTTCACTCCTCCACACTATTCAATTCCTATGCACCCTTAAAGTAGGATTTGAAGGTGTTTCTTTTAGGTTTTTCCGAAAAGAGTACTTTATCCTATGGAAAGAATTTAGTGAACTCCTAAGCTTCCATAGACGTTGTTTAATAGATTTAGACACTTTGCCTAAATTAAAAAAATAAAGTTTTTGGCAAGAATTTACTAGTGAGGTAGCATGTAGGAATCCAAGGAATAGACACTTACAAAACCCCACTGTATGCTTCATGCATAGATGGGTGGTTATGACTATGTTTCCTAGAGGGGATGTTAAGATTGTGCGCGAAGATGAACTTAAAACCCTTTATGCCATGGTTAAAAAGATTAAAATTGCTCCTATCAAGACAATGATGTCGCAATTTTTAGAAAATACTAAAATGATGGGATTGATTGAATGTACTTCGTTAATTACCCACATTGCTATGAAAGTACGGGCTTTAAAAAATGCTTCAATTGAATATATTTCAACAAGCTGCTACTTAATAGATGAGGACTATCTAGTGCAAGGACAGACTCTTAAACATGATCTAGATGATTCCTTAGTGTTTTTCTATCCTCGCTATATAAATGAATTCGATTACCTAACCCGGATTTTCGTTTATATAAGTGCCGGCAAGTAACCTTGCTCTTCAACCTATCGAAGAGGTTCATAGTAGTAATGTTTCTGGCAGGGTCACAAGAGGTCCTTCAAGAAGAGCAACTATAAAGATGCCTCCGCGATCTACTCACGCCTATCACTATAGGAGTCGAGCAAAGAAGTGTCGGGGAGTCTATAATCGTTGGGGTCGACGATCTTTTAATTGGTTAAATTCGTCAGTTTTCTTGAACCGACGGTGATAACTATATAGCTGTCGGTGGGGCGATGGAGGCCAACTGCTTTACTTGTTTTCATCAGGGCCAGCTCCTTGCCCGACATCCATAAGTTATGTTCGTCGGTTATAGCCAGGAAGTCGACGGTCATAAGTCGAGCCCCACGCATCAAAATAAAATTTCCCTGCCTGTAGACTAAACCCGTCGGTGCCACCCCCAAGGTCGACAGCCACAACATGGGCCCTGCGTGGTTGACTTAGCGTCATCGGGGCCAGCTCCACGACCGATGGCCATAACATGGGCCCCACGCACCTTAACTCGGGCCGTCGGCTTCGGGGTCCTGATGACTTTACTCGCGTTTACATCGCGCACTGTGAAAAAACCTAAAACACTCGCGCCACACTCACTCGCTCTGTCGCCGCCCGCGTCTAGGACCGCCGTCGCCTGGGCGCTACTCTGCTCCGGTGCCGCCTCGCAGCCGCGTGCCATTGCATGCTGCTCTGCTTCGGTGCCGCTTCGTTGCCTCCCTTCCGGCGCAGCCGCCACGCGCCGCCTCTCGGGCCCATGCTCATCCGCTCGCTTGCTCAGCGGCTCGCTGTCCAGTCAGTTGGGGCACCCCAGCGGCTTCTCCACTCGCATGTTGGCTCGCCGTCCCGTCCTCCCCGTCAGTTGGGCGCCTCACCGCCCGTCTGCCGCCCAAGCCCCGCCCTTGCAGCACCTCACAAGGTTGAAATCTAAACTTGTAAAATTGCTATATTTTGTGTATGTTTTAATACATTAGTGTGTGCTTCATATGCATGTGTGTGATTGCATTAGTGTGTTGTATTGTACATTAGTGTGCTAAATGCATTACTTATGCAATTTTATATTGCATTTGATTCATATATGTCTATGTGAACTTGATTATCCTATTATGTTAATTTGAATATGTGTAGGATGCAATAGTATTTCGAATGTAGTTAGTCCATGTGTTAAACAGAATATTTGTAGGACTCAGTAATTGTGTAGTAGATGTCTGTTTATGTTTAATTGAATATTTGTAGGACTCGATAACTGTGTAGTATATTTATTTGTTGTAGTTTTAAAATAGGTGACGACCGTAAGGTGATGTATGATGGATGGAGTTCAACTGGTGCGCACACTAAAGAATAGGGTCATATCGCAAATGCTTTCTTGAGCCATGCATTTACTAGTGATGCTCGTGTTGCAAAGTGTTCGTGTATCAAGTGTCGGAATCATCGACGTCTGGAAGTCTGAAGTGGAGTTGCATCTTTGCAAGCACAGATTTATGCCCGATTATCCGGTGTGGCGCGAGCATGGGGAGATAGAGCATGATGATGAGTCTGACGGAAATGAGGATGAAAATCGGATGGATGAGATGATAGCAGACATTGGTAAAGAGTACAAAGAGCAGTCACAACCGGAGGGGGTGAAGAAGTTTTGCAAGCTTCTTGCCACTTCAGATGAAAAAGTGCATGAGGGCACCAATATGACCGTTTTGCAGATGGTCACACGACTTATGGCGATGAAGTCCAGTATAATTTCTCGAACAATTGCTACAACAGTATCATTAAGCTAATCATTGATCTCCTTCAGTCAATTCAAAAGATGCCTACAGATCTATATCAATCTAATAAGATATTGGCTGGTCTGGGCATGAATTATGAGAAAATTGATGCCTGCGAGAATAATTGTATGCTGTTTTGGAAGGAACTCAGGAATGATACTCATTGTATGTATTGTAAGAAATATAGATATGTGGACGTCCTGAGTGATGATGGATAGCAAATAACTACAAAAGTACCGATCAAACAACTTCGATACATGCCTATCACATCAAGGCTTAAACGATTGTCTCTATCCCAAGAAACAGCAAAGCAGATGAGGTGGCATTCCGAAGGGATACGTGAGAACGATGAAAGTTATGTTATGGCGCATCCTTCGGATGGCGCAGCTTGGTAAGCTTTAGACTATTTTGATCCAGAGTTTGCAAGAGATCCGAGAAAAGTTCATTTTGGGTTATCAACAAATGGTTTCACTCCTTTCAGCACCAGTAACAGCACATACTCTTGTTGGCCTGTTTTTATCATGCCTTACAATCTCCCTCCCAACATGTGCATGAAAGAAGAATACATATTCCTTATAGTGGTCATTCCTGGTCCTAAACATCTAGGCAAGAGAGTCAATATGTTTATGCAACCATTGGTTGAAGAGTTGAAAGAGCTGTGGCAAAGTGTAAAGGCATATGAGAGTCATACGAAATGTGAATTTGAGAGCTACCATATGCAAGGGCGCTGCATCTATCGCATAACATTGATTTGATGCACCAAGAGCGTAATGTCGTTGAAAGCATCGTAAGAATGTGTTTTGATTTTACCGGTCAAACCAAAGATAATTTGAATGCGGGAAAAGATTTAGCTGATCTTTGTGATCGTCCTGGGTTTGAGATTAGAACAAATGCAAGTAGAAATAAAAATAGGTCACGAGCTCCTTACTGTGTCAAGCCAGAAGAAAGAAAGCAAATACTTAGTTGGTTGAAAACACTGAAGTTTCTAGACCGCTATGTACTCACTCCGTCACACAACATTTGACGTTTTGGCAGTTTTAAGACAAAATAGAGGATAATTGACACATGTACCCTCAAAAAGAAAATAATGACATGCGTTCTTCTACTCCTATCTGGCACATTTCAGCTTTCTATTGGTCACTGTCCTTTGTACTGCCACCTTCAATTACTTTGCCAGCCACCTACCAAATGAAAGAGACAATTGCCATCACTTCATTTGGACTTTGGACACCACCGTACTCCTAATAGCCAAATGAAAATGTGAGACCTATGTGTGCTGAATACATTGACTTTGATGATAAAAGTTTTGAAATTATGCTAAAACACCTTTTTAGCAAGGTCCAACTCTAGCTTTGAGCTTCTGCAAGGTCTGACAATAGGTCCGACTTTCTTTGTCTAGGTCCGACATGTTTTTGGGTAGCTCCGGTGAGCTTTGTCTTTAGCTCTGGCATGTCTTTGATAGCTCCAACATGTCATTGTTAAGCTCCAATATGTTTTGATAGGTCCGACTTATGTTGGTTAGCTCCGACATGTTTTTCTAACTCCAGCTTTTGGATTGACTAGTTCTAACTAGCTTTGGCAAGCTCTAGCGCTAGGTTGTACTAGCTTTGGCAAGCTCTAATGCTAGGTTGTACTAGCTTTGGCAAGCTCTGGCGCTAGTTTGTACTAGTCTTGGTTAGCTCCGGTGCTAGGTCCGGCTAGCTTTGGTAAGCTACGGTTCAAGGTCCGGTTAGCTTTGGCAAGGTTCAGAGCTTGATCGCAGTGTTTCTGCTTTTATCTTGCAATGTTTCGAACTTGCTTTACACTTATGGAAAGATTGTTTAGTATTCTTTTACTAATTTTTTGTTGTGTTTAGGTGGTTAAGACTGATATCATTTTGCTATGGTTTGCAACATGCTTATGTGAGGTGCTCACATATGATGTTGTAGTTTCAGAACTAACGAGAGTCAAGTCGACGACTTGTGCTTGAAAGTATTGGTTGTTTGTTCATGTGCAGGTGTTGCTTGAGTTTAAGACATGGCTGGTGACGGGATCCATTGAACTAGTCTTCGGGAGAAGATGAGGTTCAACAACCAAGTTCGGGAGGAATTAAGGTTGAGTTAATCGGGAGGTCGCGCAACATATTTGAATCGAGAACAATGCATATGAAGGTATCGTGGACGTCGTTGGAAGATGTTTGCACGTGTGCAAGGAGTGCATGGACGTGGCTGCATGGTTCCAAGGCGTGATAAAGAGATGTGTACGTAAAAATTGGTCGGAATGGTCCAACTGACTAGGTTATGGACTCAGGCTGTGGCTGAGTTAGGTTTGACTCAAATATGGAAAGATTTGAGTTGGTTATGATAGGATTTCGTGTGGATCACAAATTTGGGTTGTTTTAGGAATGTGGGATACATTCCTAATGCGTTTGGAAGTCTTAAGATTGCTTCTATCTGCGTATATAAGAGTCCTAAGCAGTTATGAAAACTTTCGATTTGTGATTTGAGTAGGATTAGAGTCCTAGTTGAGGTTGGGTTGGCCTAAGGGCTGGTTATATGAGCATGGGCGGCCAGAGCTCGTGGTGCGCGACTTTGGGGCTGTTCCTCTTGTGTTCCATTGAATAAAATTTATATTTAAAAGGAAATTTTGTGCCTTGTTCGACTAACTTGTTCTAGACAAGTTTTTCTCGTCAAGTTTTCTGCACAACACTACCTTTCTTCGGTGGTTTTATCACAACTCGAGTTTTACAGATCCAATTGACATGATTCTTTTTGGGTTGTCTTCACAACTTGATTTTCTATCATCTGTGAAAATTTCACGGTCATTGGATTTGTGGTTTATGATCTACACGAGTTTCTTTACAGCGTTCTAGAATTGTTTTTCTCAGGTAGGACAGATTGACCTTTGTTTGATCTTTCAATCGTAATTTGAGTTTCTCTCGACGGATTTGAGTGATTCTTGTTGTGTCATCTCCATGACTTGATTATCTCTGATATCTATCACTTTTGTCACGGTGAAACACGTTTAGATTAGTCTCACACACGATTTCTTTAACGGATCATTTTTTGCTGAAGGGGTTGGGATTTAATTGTTTCCGCTGCGTAAGATTTTTTAATCTACTATTCACCCCCTCTGGTAGCTTTTCCCGTGCTCTTCGATCTTACAATTGGTATCAGAGCCACAGTTTTATAATATTTGTGATTTGCACATGTTTTTGACTAATCATCATAGAGAAATACTCCGCCAAATCTTGTGTCTTTAGTGGTATTGATTTTCAGGTTTGGAAGGCACGTATGGAAGCCTTCATCCAGGCTCAAGGCTTCGCAATATGGGAGAAAGTATACAAGCCTTACGAAGTGCCGTCAAACGATCAAGTTACAGCTACAAATCTGAGAGATGTTGACAACAACAACAAGGCTCGGAACTTCGACCGTGTTGCACACCTCCGATTTGCATACAATGTGTGGAAAGCACTTTGTGACTATCACGAAGGATCCAACACGATCAAGGGGGTAAGGCAAGACATGTTCAAGAAAGAATACATGCACTTCGAAATGCAACCCGTTGAGTCTATTGATGACCTTGTTGCTCGCTTTAATAAAATTCTCAGCAACTTGCATAGCGTCAATGTTAATTTTTCAGATGATGAAAATGCTAGGCCATGGTTAAGTGCATTAGATATGTCAATTTGGGAGATGAAAGTCACATGTATTCGTGAATCTACTGTCATGAGTACACTTACTTTAGATGTGTTATATTCCAAGTTAAAAACTCATGAAATTGACATAATATCACGTAAGAACCCCAACAAGTCTATTGCTTTTGTTTCTCAACGTGATATGCCTAGCTCCGACCAATCTTCATCTTGTGGTACACTTGCTTTATTGTCCTCTCTAACCCTTGAACAGATTCAGGAGTTTCTAGAGGAGGAGCTAGTACTTCTCTCTACTAGGTTCTCGAAAGCATTGTAAAATGTGAGAAATAGAAGGAGAGGAAGCTCCGGACCTCAGTGCTGTTTTGAATATGGTAAGACAGGACACTTTCGTACAGAATGCCTAATCTTTAAGGTCCTACCCGTGAGGAAAAGCAGAACAAGGTCAAGACCACCTCTGGAAACTCCAACAAGAAAAAGAAGGGTACTATAGGACGCAAGATGATAAACAGCTTCATCACCGCACTTCAAGAACTTGGCTCAAGCGATGTGGACATTGGAAGTGACAAAGATGAAGATGATATGACAAACTTATGCTTCATGGCGGGCAAATCAAGAGCAAGTATGGAGGATGCAGAACACAACAGCGACAATGAAGAGGTATGTCCTACTTGCGAAGAAATGTGTGATGCTATTTCTCGTGACACTATTATAGTTAAGAAAAAGAACAAAAAGCTTAGGGATAGTGCTGCTAAAATTGAATCACTAGAATCTAAAATCAACCGTTTAAAAACTTTGATTCCTAGTGATGATGCATGTCCCTCATGTGATTTAATATATGAACAATTGTCCTTATTAAGAAGTGCGCACACCTCCAAACTTGATAAACTTGTGTTAGAAATTCAAAAGAACAAAGAGCTTGCTGCACTTAATGATAAAAACTTGAAAGATGGTAGCTGTTCTACAATTGATTTGCATTGTCCTATGTGTGATGATCTTGATAAGAAACTACAAGATGCTATGAATGAAATTTTTATATTGAACAATGCTTTACGTTCTCATGAAGTTAAATTTTGTTCCAATTGCAAATTAAAAGGAAAAACTTCATGTGAAAATTGCCTTGATCTGTCCAATAAACTTGATAACATGCATAGCACATTAGATCGGTTTTGTAATGGGAATAAGAACCTAAACTTGCTGCTGAATTCTTCCAAGTCTTGCAATGATAAAACTGGTTTAGGTTTTGATTCTCATGCTCATGCTAAGGCACATCCACCTAAAATTGTAAAGTTATTAGAAAGTGGTTTGATTCAAACAGTTCCTAAACAAAAAGAAGTGATTTTCAAATCTGCAGGAGTGTTGTCTCATTCAGTTTCAAATAAAAATGTTGCTTGCTCATCTAGACATGAACACAAAGTTAAATTTCATTGTACCTATTGTGGTAGAGATGGCTATGTCATAGATTTTTGTTATAGACTAGCTAAACAAGAGAAAAAAGAAAGGATGATTGCTAGATATCATAACTTTCATACAAAATCTGCTGCACCTGCTAAACCGAATGATAGGAACATGCAATCTGCTGTAATGAGTCGAAAACATGCAAAGGTTGCTTCCAAACCTACTGTTTTTTGTGCTACATATGTAACATATCATAGGACAGTAGTTGGGTACAAAAATCCTCAAGTTTTGGCTCATAAACCTGCTGTTTTATCTCAGCTTTCGCGTGTTATCCCTGCTGCACATCGTGTGACTCAGTACTGGATTCCTAAATGCCTTTTGACTAACCCCAGTATTGAGTCGTCGACGTATTGTGCTTCTATGTAGGTTACACGCTTGAGGAAGGAGAACATTTGGATTGTGGATTCAGGTTGCTCACGCCACATGACCAGTAACAAAGATTGGTTCTCCCTCTCTTTTGTGTCACGTGTAGAGAATGTTACTTTTCTTGATAATTCTTCAACTCCTATAATTGCTAAGGGTTTGGTTAGAGTAAATGATCACTACCCTTTGAAGGATGTGGCACTTGTCAAAAATTTGAAATACAACTTGCTTTCTGTTTCACAATTGCTAGACGAAAATCTGGAAATTATTTTCACTAAAAATTACTGCAAAGTTATAAATTCAAATAGTGAGCTTATTTTTAACATGTCTTGGTTTGGAAGAGTTTTTAAAGCTGATTTTGATATGTCTTCCTCTAAGCATAGGTGTCTAGTTGCTAATGATTCAAAGGACTTATATTTTTGGCATCGTAGACTTGGTCACGTAGGCTTTGATCATCTAACATGTGTTAGTGCTCTTGATCGCATACGTGGGCTGCCTAAGCTTAAAGGGGACAAATAAATTGTGTGCTCTTCTTGTAGACATGCTAAGATGGTTGCAGGTTCACATACTCCTCTCACAATGATCATGACAACTGAATCGTGTCAACTTTTGCACCTTGACACTGTAGGACCTTCACGTGTTCAATCCTTCGGAGGTAAATGGTATGTTCTTGTGATTGTTGATGATTATTCTAGATACTCTTGGGTTTACTTTATGGCATCTAAGAATGAAGCTTTTAGTCACTTTAGAACTTTATTTCTTAGATTATCAATTGATCACCCAGGATCTTTAAAAGCAATTAGAAGTGATAACGGAACCGAATTTAAAAATCAATCTTTTGATCACTTTTGTGCTAAAAATGGAATAGATCATCAATTTTTTTCACCATATGTACTCCAACAAAACGGTGTTGTAGAAAGAAAAAACAGAACCTTAGCTGAGATGACTAGGACTATGCTTGATGAATATCAAACTCCTAGAAAATTTTGGGCTGATGCGATTGCAACCGCTTGTTATGTCTCAAATCGTGTTTTCTTGCGCGCTAAGCTAGGTAAAACACCATATGAGCTCCGGTTTGGACATAGGCCTAATGTTACACACTTTCGGGTCTTTGGTTGCAAATGCTTTGTTAAGAAACATGGTAATCTTGATAAATTTGAACCTATATCCATTGATGGCATTTTTTGTGGTTATCGATCTCATACTAGAGGCTACCGTGTGTTTTTACTTGACACTAATAAAATTGTGGAGACTTGTGAAGTATCCTTTGATGAAGTTAGCACATGTACTAGCTCAAACATTGCAGGTCCGGTTCCATATTCGCAGGGGGGAGCATTTTCGTTGAAGATGAGGAAGAAGTGGAGCTGCTTCCCGAAAATTCAGCAGCTAATGACTTTGGTTCACCTCCGGATGTTGATTCTCAACCAGTACCGACGACCACCATTGCTGGTCCAGATCCTCCTCAAGTCACAAGCTCATGGATTTGTGATGATCACGAAGAAGAAAAAGCTTGTGATGTGTCCACTCCCCTCCGGGTTCTCAAAAGTCATCCTCCACAACAAATTATCGGAAGCTTGCACGAACGAGTCACACAGTCCAGGTTTTACGATCCAAACTCTCATGCTCATTCTGCTTTTGTTGCTTCTTTTGAACCCAAAGATATATCATACACACTCACTAATGAATCTTGGATTATTGCCATGCAAGAAGAGTTAGAAAATTTTGAAAGAAATAATGTTTGGAAACTAGTACCTCCACCTCAAGATCACACTTTAATTGGAACTTAATGGCTGTTTAAAAATAAACAAAGTGAAGATGGGGTTGTGATTAGAAATAAGGCTAGATTGGTTGCTCAAGGTTTCACACAAATTGAAGGTCTAGATTTTGATGAAACTTTTGCTCCTGTTGCTAGGTTAGAATCCATAAGAATTTTGTTAGATTTTGCTACATCTAAAGGTTTCAAGTTATATCAAATGTATGTTAAAAGTTCATTTCTTAATGACAACATAGATGAGGAGGTTTATGTCAAACAACCACCAGGTTTTGAAAATCGAGATTTTTCTAATCATATTTACAAACTGTCCAATGCCTTGTACGTTCTCAAACAAGCCCCTAGAGCATGGTATGATAGGTTAAAAACATTCTTACTTGAAAAGGGGCTTACCATGGGCAAGGTTGATAAAACTCTTTTTGTACTTAAGCATGGCAATGACTCATTATTCGTTCAAGAGTATGTGGATAATATTATCTTTGGTTGTGCTTCTCATGATCTTGTGTCCAAGTTTTCAGCAATGATGAGTTCCGAATTTGAAATGAGTATGATGGGTGAACTCACTTACTTTTTGGGGCTGCAAATCAAGCAAACCAAGGAGGGTACCTTTGTGCATCAAATGAAGTATACAAAAGACCTCCTAAGGCGCTTCAACATGGACAAAAGCAAGCCTCTTCGGACACCAATGGGAACAACAACAACACTTGGACTTGATGAAGATGGTGAACCCGTGGGTCAAAAAGAATATAGAAGTATGATTGGATCACTTTTGTACCTCAAGACATCAAGACCGAACATACAATTTAACGTATGTCTTTGTGCATGGTTTCAAGCCTCCCCATGTGCTTCAAATCGTCAAGCCGTCAAAAGGATTCTCAGGTACTTACATGGAACTCAAGAATTTGGCATTTTTCTTCCTTCTTTCTTAACCATTACTTTGAAAGCTTTTTCGGATGTTGATTTTGTGGGTTGTAGGATTGATAGGAAAAGTACTTCTGGTGCTTGTCATTTTATTGGTAATTCACTTGTTGCTTGGTCCTCTAGAAAACAAAACTCAGTTGCACAATCCACACCTGAATCTGAATATGTAGCTGCTGCTAGTGCTTGCTCACAAATTCTTTGGATTGTTCAAACACTTAAGAACTATGGGGTTGATCTAGATAGTGTTCTACTATTTTCTGATAATACTAGTGTCATTTGCATTGCTAAAAACCCCGTGCAACATTCTAGAACTAAGCACATTGACGTTAGGTATCACTTTCTCCATGATAATGTTGAAAAAGAAAACATTGTGCTTCACCATGTAGATACCGAACAACAATTGGTTGACATTTTTACAAACCCTTTGGATTTCACTCGTTTTTGTTACATTCATAGTGAAATAGGGGTTATGCATCCTCGTGGTTCAAATTGAGGGGGAGTTTTCAAACTTGAGAAGTCTATATGTGAATATGAAATCAAAATAATATGAGCATAGTATTTCATATATATATATATATATATGACTTTGTGATTCCTTTTACATGCTGAAAGTTCTGACTACATTATTTGTGTTATACATTTTGTAGTTTTTGCCATGTCTAGTAATTGGAATAATTACTTACACTAAATATGGTCATGGTCAAACTTTCTTGCTATTTTGAACTTGTTGCATGCTCCCAAGTGTTTTTAATCATAAAGAATTAATCAAGTAATCAACTCACATGTTGAGTTTTTATGAACAAATATAAGTTGAGAAAAGATCAAGAGAATATGCATGCATCACACTTCTCCTTTTGAGATGGCTTATCACTGCACTTAGATATGAACTTGGAAGAAGTTGTGTATGACTAAAACCATGTCATTAAGCTTCTGATTGTCAAATGACATAGGCTTGGCTTGGTTGGTTAGAATAAGACAGATGCGCATATAATCTCTTGCAAATATGATATGATCAGAATTTGTGCTTTGAAAAATAATAAAATGCAACAACAAGTGTCATGCTTTCAGGTCTTGAAATAGTTAAGTTTGTGAGATCACGACTTGCTTAAATTGAAAATTACATTTGATCTCTAGCATGGCTTACGCTACTTTATGTATCTCATTGATGTGAGTGTATGTTACTTGATAGTATGACTTAGATGAGCTTTGTTTTATATGTATATGTTATAATGTGCTCATAAGAATTAAAATTTCTCTTTTCAACCTTGCTGAATACATTGTCAAAGGGGGAGAAATAATATGGTGAATTTTTAAAGATAAGTATGCAAGGGAGAGAAATTGATTACACATTGAACATATTCACAATTGTTTTTGGCACGATTCTTCTCAGGGGGAGAATTTCTTTTTCTCATTTTATTCCTGTTTTACAAAGGGGGAGAAATTGTTTTCCAAAACTTTTAATGTGAATAAGCCAATGTTCGGATCTTAAGTGGTGTTGGCAATGCATTCATCAAGGGGAGATTGTGAGACCTATGTGTGCTGAATACATTGGCTTTGATGATAAAAGTTCTGAAATTCTGCTAAAACACCTTTTTAGCAAGGTCCGACTCTAGCTCCGAGCTTTTGCAAGGTCCGACAATAGGTCCAACATTCTTTGTCTAGGTCCGACATGTTTTTGGGTAGCTCCGGTGAGCTTTTATTTAGCTCCGGCATGTCTTTGATAGCTCTGGCATGTCGTTGTTAAGCTCCGATATGTTTTGATAGGTCTGACTTATGTTGGTTAGCTCCGACATGTTTTTCTAGCTCCAGCTTTTGGGTTGACTAGTTTCGACTAGCTTTGGCAAGCTCTGGTGCTAGGTTGTACTAGCTTTGGCAAGATCCGGCGCCAGGTTGTACTAGCTTTGGCAAGCTCCGATGCTAGGTTGTAATAGTTTTGGTTAGCTCCGACGCTAGGTCCGGCTAACTTTGGTAAGCGCAATGTTTCGAACCTTCTTTGTCATGCAATTCAGTTTTTGGTGTGTTTTGGTGGTTAAGACTGATATCATTTTGCTATGGTTTGCAACATGCTTATGTGAGGTGCTCACGTAAGATGTTGTAGTTTTGGAACTAAGGAGAGTCAAGTTGAGGACTTGTGCTCGGAAGTATTGGTTGTTTGTTCATGTGCAGGCGTTGCTTGAGTTCAAGACATGGCTGGTGACGGGATCCATTGAACTAGTCTCAGGGAGAAGATGAGGTTCAAAAACCAAGCTCGGAAGGAATTGTGGTTGAGTTGATTGGGAGATCGCGCAACATGTTTGAATCGAGAATAATGCATATGAAGGTATCGTGGACGTTGCTGAAAGATGTTTGCACGTGTGTAAGGAGTGCATGGACGTGGCTGCATGGTTCCAAGGTGTGATGAAGAGATGTGGACATAAAAATTGGTCTGAAAGGTCCAACTGACTAGGTTATGGACTCAGGCTGCGGCTGAGTCGGATTTGACTCAAGTATGGAAAGATTTGAGTTGGTTATGATAGGATTTCGTGTGGGTCACGAATTTGGGTTGTTTTAGGAATGTGGGATACGTTCCTAATGCATTTGGAAGTCTTAAGATTGCTTCTATCTGTGTATAGAAGAGTCCTAAGCAGTTATAGAATGTTTTGATTCGTGATTTGAGTAGGATTAGAGTCCTAGTTAAGGTTGGGTTGGCCTAAGGGCTATTTATATAAGCAAGGGCGGCCAGAGCTCGTGGTGCACGACTTTGGGGATGTTCCTCTTGTGTTCCATTAAATAAAATTCATAGTTGAAAGGAACTTTTGTGCCTTAATCGTTTGACTTGTTCCAGATAAGTTTTTCTCGTCGATTTTTCTGCACAGCACTATCTTTCTTCGGTGGTTTTATCATAACTCGAGTTTTACAGATCCAATTGACGTGATTCTTTTTGGGTTGTCTTCACAACTTGATTTTCTATAATCTGTGAAAATTTCACGATCATTGGATTTATGGTTTCTGATCTACACGAGTTTCTTTGCAGTGTTCCAGAACGTTTTTCTCGGGTAGGACAAATTGACCTTTGTTTGATCTTTCAATCGTAACTTGAGTTTCACTCGACGGATTTGAGTGATTCTTGTTGTGTCGTCTTCGTGACTTGATTCTCTCTAATATCTATCACTTTTGTCACGATGAATCATGTTTAGATTAGTCTCACACACGATTTTTTAACGGATCATTTTTCTGCAGAAGGGGTTGGGATCTAGTTGTTTACACTGCGTAAGATTTTTTAATCTACTATTCACTCCCCATCTAGTAGATTTTCACGTGCTCTTCGATCCTATAGAAAAAAAGTACAGGTGCAATCATTTTATTTGCCGCTAGTTTCTTTGCCGCCAGCAACAAAATGAAAAGAGCAGAGGCGCCCAAATTTTTAGATTAGCAAGGCTATATAATCACAATAGAAGACGCACAAAGCAAATGCACTATGCAGAATAGAACTCTCAAACACAAGATGCCTCTCCCAGATTTAAAACAAACTGTTGAAGAAGCATTTGGTGGTGATCAAGAATCTTTTGGAGCTCTACCAGATCTCAACACTAGTAAGTTCATTATCAATATTTTATTTTGATCAGAATTCTATCATTCTCCATAAACATCAATATTTTTTTAGAGCGGTCTACTGAACACGTTTTTCTTCAGTTCCTGATGAATCTTTTGGAGACATACCAGATCTCAACACAAGTAATTTTCATTATTCTTTTTCTTTACCAGAAGTTAATCATCCTATATTGAACATGTTTTTTACCCGTACTTACAGCAGCCTAGTATTACATCTTTTTCTTTAGCAGTACATACAGCAGTCTATTCAACACCTTTTGATTCACCAGTAGTACATCTTTTTTTTACCAGTACATACAACAGTTTATTCAACACCTTTTGATTCCCTAGTTGCACCAGTGGTACATCTTTTTTTAACCAGTACTTACAACAGCCTATTGAACATGTTTCTTATTTTCTCAACTTATTTTAGTACCTGATCTGAATGAAGATGTAAGTCATATTGCAAATACGAATCAGACAACAGGAGTTGCGAAAAAAATCTAAGCAAAAAAGCACGAGATGACATATACAGAGGCTTGCTATTCAGTAGCTGTAATGGAAAATTGAATAAGTATTCCACACGACAGGTTGCTACTACGTTCAATTGTAGTTTTAGGACTGTGCAGCGTATTTGGGACCTAGCACGAAAATGTGTACAAGCTGGTGTGCCAGTTAATGTTCAGTCAAAATCCCTTTGAATTGTGGATTGAAAAGAGTACAAGTTGATCTAACACTTTTAGCCGATGTTCCTCTAAATGAAAGAAGTACAGTTCGAGTTGTAGCTCAGAAAATTGGAATGAAAAAAAGCACAATTCATAGAAGATTCAAAGAAGGTGAATTGCGTAGGCATTCCAATTGTTTGAAACCGCTATTGAAGGAAGCAAACAAGACATATAGGTTGCGATGGTGTCTTTCTATGTTAGATGAAGCTAGTTTGCCAATGCAACCCAAGTTCAAGTATACAGACAATGTTATACATGTGGATGAAAAATGTTTCAATATGACAAAAAAGGCAAGAAATTTTTAATTGCTCCCGGAGGAAGAAGACCCTTACCATACAGTTCAAAATAAAAATTTTGTAGACAAGGTTATGTTTCTTGCCTTGGTGGCACATCCACATTATGACGATCAAGGTAATTGCAGTTTTGATGGAAAAATAGGTGTATGGGCCTTTGTTAGAAAGGTATCTTTATCTATTTAAGTTCATCAATTTCCTTGATTTGATTCACCATTGATATCTAACATGAAAATAAAAAAATGCAGGAACCAGCACAAAGAACAAGCATTAATAGACCTAGAGGTACTCTTGTGACCAAGTGTGTGAATGTTGGGTGTGACATGACGAGGTCCTCTTTTATTTCCAAGCTCCTTCCTGCGATTGTTGCAAGATGGCCTACAAATGATCGCCACAGAAGTAATATGATACAACAGGACAATGCTACAAGCCATGTGCCTCCCAATGATATTCAACTGCAGTAGCACAAATTGGACTTGACATTCAGATTATGTACCAACCGTCTAACTCCCCTGATATGAACATTTTGGATTTGGGTTTCTTTGCTTCTGTGCAGTCTCTAACCCATAGAAGAGCGCCTAGGAACATAGAAGAGCTAATAGAATGTATAAAAAGAATATGAGGAGTACAACCCGCATACTCTAAAGCGGGTTTTCTTGACACTGCAATCATGCATGATAGAGGTGGTGAAGGTCAACGGAGGTAATCGATACAAGCTTCCTCATATGAATAAGGATAGGTTGGAGGCTCTAAACATTTTGCCAACATGCTTAGAGTGTCCACGTGAGGTTTATGAGACGGCAATGCAATTTATGAACAACCAAGATCAAGTAGCATGAAAATATGATGATTCTACTTTATTTTGCCAAATATGACGTTATTGAACATTCTACTGCATTTATGAACAACCAGAACCAATTGTAATCAAATCATTATTTATGGCATGCACCAATTTTTGAGTAATTGTTTACTCTTTGTTGGCTAATAGCTTCCCTTCTTCCTTGGATGCATGCTTCCCTTCCTCCTTGTTTACTGCAACCTGTACAGAAAAGAAAAAAAAGTTTGCAGAATTTGTCATCAGCTCAAGTATGTTACAGCATCCCGTTATAGTATCCATACTTGCGCACTTGCGCATCAGATAAATTCCATGTAAACTGAATTCCATGTAAGTTATAGTTCCATCCAGTAAAACAGCACAAGCCTGTTTTTTTCTTTGTCAGTTATCATCATCTCAAGTGATTGTTTTTCTTTGCCAGTTAGCATCAGCACATGGTCAAGCAACAGCACTACACTTTGTGGAAACTCAAAAAAATAACATAAAAAATAAATTCAAAGTAAACTTTGGTCTTTTTATTAGTATGATGAAATGTGGAGACTTCAAAGAATGCAAATAAAAAACTTTGCCCCTGTTGCTACAAACTTTGTGTTTGTCGGTTTTTAATCAAATTAGCATGAACAACTAATAACAACTAATTGTGTCCTTGTTGCTACAATTAAAACTTTGCTGAGTTATGATGAAAATCCACCCGTAGAGGACTGTCGCCACCGAGCGCCCTGCCAGCAGCGCCCTCGTCCACGAACTCCTTCGCAACCGGCTTAACTTGTTCCTTGGGCACCTCGTCTTCATCTTTTACATCCGCTAAAACAGCACATCACAGCCCCCTTCGATGGCGGTACAGCTGGTGGTGGAAGGAGCATACGACGGGGAGGCACCGCCCGCCTCGTGGAGCACGCGCTGCCGGTGAGGTCCATCCCGGATCGGACTCTGAGCTGGATGAAGGAGAGGGAGGGCACCGTACGGGATCCATCTGGGATGAAGGAGAGTGAGGCCTGGGGGCTGTGGAGGACGCTGATTTATGCCAAGATCCGTGGAGGAGCTGGCTGTGGATTTTTTTGGGAGGCGGCCATGGTTTCCTGGGAGGTGCCGATTCAGGGAAGGAAATGAAGGAAGGTGTCGATTGTTTCCTTGGGAGGCGCTGATTCAGGGGAGGAAGTGAAGGAAGGATGCAACCCTTTCACGGGAGCCGATGTTTCACGGGTAGGAAAAGGAAGGAAATTTTTTCATGGGGAGGTGTTGGTTCATGGGAGGAAAAGAAGGAAGACTGCCACCCTTTCACATGGAGGCACTGGTTCACGGGGAGGAAAGGAAGGAAGGTTATTGAAGGCATTGAATGAAGGTAGACTATGCGTTTCTGGAGTCAGTAAAGGAATGCTTAATGGCCCAACGGGACGACAATATTTTGGGACAAATCCAAAAGGCTAAAACATCAAACGTTGTGGGACGGAGTGAGTAGCTAATATAAAACGATGTGTTAATCTTAGCACCGGTAAACTGAATGGGCTGAAGAATCACGATTACCATATTATGATGGAAAGACTTCTATCAGTAATGTTTTGTGGCTACTTCAAACCTGACTTGTTGGAGATATTTGTTGAACTTAGATATTTTTATAGGCAGATATGTGCTAAGTAAGTGTCGAAGAAGATAATGCGGTGGGAGAAAGAAATCATCATGCTTGTATGTAAGATGGAAAAAGTCTTAACGCCTGGATTTATGTATGTTATACAATATTTGCTAGTGCATTTGCCTTATGAAGCATTAGTAGCAGGACTTGCACAGTTCAGATGGATGTATAGTCAAGAAAGAGAACTGAAAAAACTTAGAGCTATAGTGCGCAACAATGCAAGAGTTGAGGGGTGTATTGCAGAGGCATTTGCAGCTAAAGAGATTACAAACTTCTCTAGCAAATATTTCTCGCGTGCCAACAATGTGAATGCATCTACCACACGATATCATGATGCAGAAGAGCAGCCTATGACTGAGCTTAAAAAATTTTCATTGGAAGGGTAAAAGTGTTGGGGTTGCCACCTCTCATTATATTTCGGAGCAAGAGAGGAACTACACCATGCTTTATATGCTTTTCAATATGGAAGAAGTGTTACCTTATTTTAAAATGTTTGACAATCTGTATTGGACATCTTCACGAAGGCCGACGCGAAGTCAATTGGAAAATCTACATCAGCATGGCATAAAAGGTGGCTCAAACTTCGTGAACTGGTTCCGTGAACATGTAATTTTCTATCCATCCTTTGTTCTTCTATCATAGTTCATATATTTATTATAAGATGCTAACTTTGTATATTGTTGTATATGTACTCTACAAAGGATGTCAACATCTCCGATGACTTGCGACAGATCACGCATGGTCAATTGAAAGCTAGAGAATTTAGCTGATACGATATCAATGAATACCATTTTTGAACGGCAAGTTTAGAAGCAAATCGCCCACTTGCAGCCACATCAAAGAGTGGAGTGTGTATAATGTCTGCAAAGGGTAGTGGAGAAGCAAAGGGATACTATGGTGTTCTTCAAAAAATAATTGAGTACACATTTGGTGGTCCGAAAGAACTAAAGCTGGTGTTTTTCGACTGTCACTAGTTTGATCCAACATCGGGCACACAAGTGGATGATTTTGGAATGGTGGAGGTCAACCACAACTCGCGCTATATGCCCCCAACAACAGTGTTGTACTTGCGCATCAAGTGGAACAAGTGTACTATTTAAGTTATCCACATCCAAGTTTGAGAAATTGGTGGGTTGTATATAAAGTTAACCGTGAAGTGCACCCTTGTCGTTATGATGAGTACATAGAGAATTAGGAAGACGATTATGGTGGTGTTTATCAAGACGAAGTCGAGGAAGTACAAGATATTAGGATATCTTCTGGTACATGACTTGCAAAAATTGCTAGTACTACTCTAGAGTTAATGTCTGAAGAAAAATCCGACCCTTCGAGAAAACGTCTTCGGCAATCTCAAAGGATTATTGAAAAGCAAAAAAGAATTATTGAAGAAGAGAGTGAAGGAGAAGAGCTTGAAGAAGACATGGAAGAAGAAGAGAGACATGAAAATCTCCATGCACGTGTGATAGAAGCAGATTCTGATGCTGATGGTTTTGGTTCTTATTGTACACATTCTTTGATATTTTAATTCTTATTGTGTACATCTTTTAGTCTTTTATCATTTATTGTTTATTGTTTTATATTCTCGTATACTAATCATTATTTAAAGTTTGTCCAAATGTGGAAGCATTTCAAAAAAGGGAAGAAGCAGAGTGATACTTCTTCCTCCCCGTCTCACCACAGTAGTGGTTCGGATCACACATCCTTGTTTCAGGTACTTTGTTTTTTTATAAACACTTCGATATCATAATCAGCTATTTACTATTTTTTACATGTTTATTTGAGTTTGCAGGGCACGACCATGAGTGCAGATAGACAGAGACATCTCATGCGTTGTGTGACAAAGCAGGCCTCAAGCTAGCTAGCACGAGGTTCGATTCCCACACAAGTCAGAGATGTTTGGAACGAGCTGTACTCGGAGGAGGCTCAGGAGCAGGGAGAAGGCTCAGGAGCAGGCACGATGGAGGAGGCTCACGAGCAGACCTTTGCATCATTTTCTGACGGTGGACAGGGTGCTAGCAATGGTGGACAGGGTGGTACTGAGGGTGAAGAGAGCGGCAAAGAGGAAGATGATTCGAATCGAGATGCAAGGTTGGCAGAGTTACAAGAGGCAGTAGAGGGGCAGAGTGATTGATGCCCTTACAGGTACTTTTTTTTTGAATTATTTGATAAGCTATCTTATACATTTGGTTTTCTTGTCAACTAACTAATGTTATTTGTCCAGGCTGCGGTGGCACCTTTTATGTACTCCAAGTAAAACTATAGATATGCGGACGGTTATAAGGCCAAAGGGTACTAGGTGCTAGATCGAGATTGGTTAGGATGGCAGGGGGCATCAACGCTGTGTTAACACGAAGTTGGGAAATGCCATCCGATTTTACTTCCCGAGGATGGTTCTTGCGGGCAGTCAACTAATTGTCGCGCATAATTGGGATCACTATACCATGAAATCATATGGCACTGCGGGTACTTGTCAGGGTAGATTTTGGGAGATTTTTTGGGTAAGTTTGTTTTCATTGTTTAAATTATGTTGCATCTTACTTTGGTTGATACTAATTGTTGATTATATGCAGAGTATATTTAAATGGGAGGAAGGTCTGAGTCAAACATATGCAAGGTCCGTTTTCGAGACGTCGGCAAGAAAACTCACGAAGGACTCCTTCTCTGATGCACGAATCAAGGTTGTGACCATGTATTACAAGACCAGGTTGCGTCAGCCCATGACAAACAAGCGAGCAGCTACAATTTATCTGCAGAAGCATGCGTATATGGACGCTAGTGTGGATTGGATCTGTGTAGATATGACAGCTTGGGAATGGCTATGCAAATACTGGGCGTCGAATGAGTTCAAAAATATTTCGAAGAGAGACCGAAGCAACTGGAAGAGCAAGCCTAGACTACAACGTTATGGCGCAGATGGATATGTGCGGATGGCACAACGAATGGTATGAACTATTACAATCACTTGTAGACTCCTTGAAAAAATTGCATTGGTTGAACTGATGTTGTATTTTGGTGTTGCAAGAAGCTAAAACCGGTGTCACTCCTTTTATTGAGGTTTACCTCAAGGGGCGTAGAGGAACAGATCCAGAATGCCCAGAGCAGTTGTGTGACGAGGCGGCAACACAAAAAGTGGTAAATGTGTTGAGTGCTTGTTACATCTCTATCTATGAACTGAATCTATCTTCTATTACATTCACTCGTGAACTTAATTTATTCTTGCAGACAAAATATGTTGAGTGTCCCAAGAAAAAGCATGGAGATGAGATAGATTATCTAAGAGCGCCGTTGGATGTGGGTGCGGCGTATGAGCCGGCGGAGGCCTATCGCACGGGAGGTACATATAAAGATAATGATTGTCTATAGGTTAATTACCATCGATTAATCAAATTTATGTTTTTTTAGACTTGGGTTGGGTGACGGTTATGTGGAGAGTGAGGCTAATGTGGGACGACGGTCTTTGTAAAATCCCAGTTTTCCTTATTATCAAGTTCAGTACCAGTTGGTTGTCAACCATAGTAAAGATCAATTATGGTTGTACACATAAACTTGATATCATCGATAATCTTTCTTCCACTCATACTGAAATTTTAGTAACAGAAGGAATGAACTTCACAAATGACCTTAGAATAATTTTAGTAACCTTTCTACAAATTTAGGAAGCTATTAAAAATTTCTAGAGCAAATTACTATGCAGTACTAATATATTCAAATTAATTTGAATATAGCACTGTACATTTAGGCCCTGCCAAAATATTCAAATATGGGGCTATAAATTATTCCATGACCTCATAATATTCCAAATAGATTTCCTACTAAGTTTCAAGATTTTTGAATTCCATTTGCTATTTTATTTGAGACGCTTAGCAAATTCAAGCCATCTTTGGAGTTCAAATTTTGAATTCTGTTGAACTCATTTGGACATCAAGAATTGAACACACCATCAAGGTCAACATAACTTGCTTGAATTATTCCCAAAGTTTCACAATTTTTGGAACTCATTTGCTATTTAATTCAGTGACCCTATTGAATTTCATTCAATTTGAAATTAAAATGAAACTTGACCAGTTCGAAATCCAATTTCAGAGTCAAGATCCAGATATTTATTTGAGCCTCCCCACAAAAATCTAGAATTTTTAGATCAAGTTTGGTATGAGAATTGAAGTTGCAAAGAAGGGAAGAGGATAAGGGAAGGTAGGACCCACTGTCAGCCTGACACACTCGGATGAACCGACGGACGTGCTCTGTATACGGCTGTCCCCGCCGATCGACACCGGGAGCGCTCGCAACTGCGACACGGCATCCAAGCAGGCAGCTGCTTGGCCTAAACACCCCCCTTGTCCTATAAATACCCGTCCCCTGGCCGTCGGTGTCGAGCTCCATCTCAGCTTCGCGTCGCCGTCGCCCAACACCGTCGTTTCTATTTCCTCCCGGTAAGCACATCGGTCTTACCTCTATTTCCTTCGATGCAAACAGCAAAGTTGGCACCAAGTCTGCGCTCTATCTTCAACGCCAACTCGCTTAGTGATTTGCTTGTTGTGTTGGCCATAGTTTGGAGTTCTGCGGACACCACCGAAGTTGAGGACGAACGCCGCCTCTGCTCCACTGTTGCCAGTCCTCAACAAGTGGCGCCACAACTCAACCTCAATAGCAAAAAGGATCGCCATACTGAGGTCTTTCTCACAGAAAAAGCCATGCCTCTTTTCATTTAGTATCGAGCAGTATCTACCAGTTTTTCTTTCGGCCTTTGCCATTGAACTAGCTCACTCCTCGGTTTAATTCTGTTTCTACATGTAATAATTCTTTACTCCAGTTAAGGATTATATTCAGTACCTCCTAGCGCACCCCATGCCAAAAATCAGTAGACGCCATCAAATGAAGCTTAAGATATTCAAGTTTTCCCCACCGCCAATAGAACCCCGTCGGTCCATCGACGAAGTTGACCTTGCCGGCGATGTCACCCCTTCCTAACATCAAAATCATCATCCTCATGCTCCCAGGAATGTTTCTAGCTTTTTCCTGAGCCTTTTGTGTCATCCCCATGCGATTTTGATGATAGCCGAAACCCTAGCTCCACCGTCGTCGTCGCACCGCCATCTCCGGCCGTCGCCACCACGATTGGACCTCACCATCGTGTTGTGCGGTCGATTTTATGGTTTGGCAGTCAGTACCGAGGCAAGTGGAGGTCGACGCAGCCGTCGTGGCAAGCTCGCCGGCGCAGCGCCACCGCGGCCGAGCGGCGCATCGCGAGGAAGACGAAGACCGCGGTCCCCACGTGTCGATGACGCGTGCGAACGGGCGGATCTGCTGTGGACACGGATCCAGTGCGGCTACGCGGGTTCATTCTGTGGCCCCCGTGCAGCTTCAACCCAATTGGCCCATTTCAAATTCGTGGGCCCAACCCTTCATTCAAATAATTTCCAATTGAAATTTTATTCCAGATTTTGCCCCAACTTGGAAAATCAATAACTCCTAATAGAATTGCTCAAAAATTTCCAAATAAGTTCTGGTAGACTCATCTCAATCTCTACTTTGCAGTAATGCTAGTATTGGACATGAAACTCCCGAAATGTTTATAATTAATTCATTTGATCTAACTGCTTGGGAAATTAATTACTTCTATTCTGTTAACTAGAAAATTCCCAATTTTGGTGAGAACACTCTTATTAATAGACTTGATCTCCCATAAAAATTTCAAGTTCATTGGACTTCAGTTATTGGATTGATCAGTGCTCCAAATCTCTATGTAGTTATAAATTGAGAAAAATACAAAATCAATTTCAGAAATTTTCCCAAACTTGTAAAATCAGTTTCTCCATGTAGGGAGCTTAGAAAATTGTGAAACAAAATTTCCTAGAACCAGTGAGACTACCTCTACATGGTACAACCGCTGTTAGCCATGATAGGTCTCCAAGATTTAAACCAAAATTTAGAGAAGGTTATTGCTTGCCATAATTTTTAGGAACAACAAACTTCCTGAATCATCTCCTATTCTCTGCAAGAGTCTTCACTATGGTCACTAGTATCTACCATAAAATTAAGATCATTATATTATTTTGATCATAAGATATTAGCTTATGACCTTAAGCATATTGATTATTTTCAAAGTCATTCATATATAGTATATGCATAACGTGTAGTGACTGAAGTCGAGGACCAGCCGGAAGCGTTGGAAGTCCAGCTGCCAGAAACTAACATAGACTCAGATTCGCATTCAGGCAAGCCCCGGTTTGCATTTAAGTTCCTTACAGTGTCTTTGCAGTTTTCATTCACCTTATGTCTTCAGATGTTTGTGCATTACGTTTAAGGTGTTTGACATCCACTTGCATGACCAAAGAACCCAGGAAGTGGTTAGAATAGCTCACATACTCATGTAGTAACTGCCATATTCATAGGAATCCGGTAGAAGTCGAGTAGTTGACATCTACTCGCGAGATAGGATTTTATCATATGAGATGAATTGGATCAAGGAATGGTTTATAAATATGAAATTGAGACAGAGCAGCGGGTAGGATGCAGCGAGACGTTGTCTCACGTGCGTAGCCTTGCTTGTGTCGATTGAGGACCGTTTCATGTGCGGCCCCGCTGGACAAGCTTGAATTGTACCAGTGACATACTGGAGAAATGGGCTCCAGCAAACTGACGTAGCTTGATATTGGTTTGTCGAGGCATACCGTTCCGTTTTATAGGCGTAGGTTGAGGGTAGCGAGGTGTGAATCAGTTGGTGGGCACGTCAGAGTACACCCCACGCAGTGACCTCCTGCTCGTGATGGATCGACCGATTCGACATTCGAGTGTTTGGTGAAAGGTGACCATATACGACTAGTACTGAAGTGCTATGTAGGTACTGCTGTGAGTACTCGCTGGCATTTCCGAAAGTGCGTATGTGTCGTGTTGATCGGGTGTGTCCTGATTGCAATCACCGTCCCTCGCGGTAATAGAGTACCACTTGTTCACTGTGTCGTGACATTGTAAATACTGAAGAAGTCAGGAGAATACGATGTATTGAATTATAATTGTTTTGCAACCTTGTATGGCTTAGAGATAGCACAATTAAAAGATTACAGTTTCCCCATACTTTACGTGTAATAGCATTATGTGCTTTGGGCATGTCAAATCATCAGTGTTGATGGCTCCTAAGATATACTAGCAAATCATCCCTGGCAATAGTGCCAGAAATGCTTGTTGGTATTACATACGCACCATTAACTAAACATCTCCAACTAATGTGTCAGAAATGCTTGTTAATGGTTCTATTGGATCATAGAGTGAATTCCGCAAGCGCACGGAGATATCATTGTAGCATTTCCCCTTAAGAGTATTCCCAAGGGTGTCATTTATTTGATCCCAAAGGAAGGCAGGGAAGAGATATAACAATCATCGAGTGGAAAGGGTACGAAGGTCTAGGTAAGAATCTAGTAAGGATGGATAAAATAATAGTGGAGGTAGTGTCACACACACAAAAGCTTTCAAGTCTAAGGGGGGGTAAGAGGATCCTAGAGGTTAGTTAAGGTTGAGAGTTATGGAGGTACTCCTACTATGCTCTATTGTACATATACATAGTCTAAACTAATTATTCATAAGCTAGATCAATAGTGAATACTTATGCTATGTGGTTCAACACATTGGGCACGGGCTTACCCCTAGTAATACTAGGGCGACTCCCGCCAAGATCCTGTGGCATAGCCGAATATGGAGGGTTACAAAGGACAGATAGGGCTGTCACCACCTACTACCTACCTCTTCAATCCGTGGGTCTACGAGACATCCAATGCTACTTAGCTATCCTAGCACCATGCTAGCATATTAAGTAATTACCTTAAGAGCCTAGGCACAATCCATCCTAAGGCAATGAATTGAATCATCATTGAACCAATGTTGATATGCAACATAATTATCCATACTAACCTAGTTATGTTATAATTAACAAGACAATAGTGGGGGTCTATTAGTTCTATGATAATGAGATATGTTCATGATGAAACAGTCATAGAAGCTATACCTTCCACATACATGGACTCCACAATCAAACAAGAAAAGCTTTGCCCAAGTATATGTATAAGTAGAGACTAAAGATATTATCTTTATTATGCATAAAGTCACAATTACAAGAAAGAATACATGAGCCATACCTTTCCCAATGTAGGATTGGAAAGAGAGACTCCTTACTCCTTTCCCAATTTGGACTTTGGACTAAAGACTCTCCTCTCTACAACCTAACTCCTCTAAGACTATGGATGATAGTGTATACAATAGAGATGAAGCTCAAGTGGTGTGTGTTGAAGTGAAGGGTAGGGGGTCCTATTTATACTAGTGTTGAGGTCGGTTCCCGCCACCAAAAGCGCACGAATCACTCACCATTGACTCTAGGGAGCCAGGAAGAGCCAACACGTGGAGGCTGATTGAGTTTGATGCAGAGACCAGGTCGGTCGACCCCCTGGTTCAGCTGACCTGGTCATTGCACCATTTCTCGTGTGCTTTCTCCAGGTGGCTGTCAGGTGGGTCCCATTGATATATATGGGTGATACACCGTTGGATCTCCTCGGATACTTCTGTTTGTGGGCCATTTGATCCATGGGATGACATGTGTCCTCACCTGATTGGCTGGGATGATATTTTATAAGATTGGTCCCTCTACATTTCCTCATTTCCTGCATAAAATGCTGCATACACATATTTCTCCAAGTCCAAGTGGAATTGGGTTAGATAGAAAGGTGATGTGTGCAAGAAATGACAAATCCTTCACATAATTGAGTTAAATAGATGAATGAAATTGGTATATAACAGCCGTCAACAAACTCCCCCAAGCTTATCCTTTGCTCGTCCCGAGCAAAGTCAAGACTTTAGGTTGATAATCAGGAGTTGCTACAATGTCTTATTTTCAAAAGTATCTAATGCACAACAAGATACTCTACCTAGTATTGTAGAAATTGGCTATGATACCCTACCTTTCTTTAGTTATCATGGGGCTTATGCTTTTTCATATTCATGAGTAGTTGAAAGGTAGAATAGCAAATGGAGCAAACATAGCCTAGAAATCAAGTTCCACTTAAATCCCGGAGAATTCAATTTAGATATTAAGTACCTCAATTTGATTCTCTCAATCACTCCTTTGTGGATAGTTGTCACACCCGGTCCCAACAAGACAACCGGATGGCTTCCACATGTATGCCAGGATCGATTCTCATCATACATATGTAGACAAAAGTGTAATATCATTTATTACAAGCCATGTTCGAGTACATAAATGTCTTACAATAATGACCCGTAGGTCTAAAATAAGCTTACAGAGCGAAACAGCGGTAAAAGTAAACTAGTGAGGCTCCATGCACAGGCGTTGCCCGGGGGTTGCGCCAGCCTAGAACGTCTCCTCTGGATCAGCGAAGAAGTCTTCATTCTCCACCTCTTCTCCATTGTAGACTGAGGAAAGATAAGCAACAAGCAAGTTTGAGTACCAACGGTACTCAGCAAGTGGGAAAGAGATGACATGAGGGTATTTAGAAAGGAAGGCCAAATTTGGGTTAAGCACTATAGCATTACATCCTATCCTTAGCTTTCATTAGCACCTACTTCTAAGTGTAGGAACCCAACCATAGTCCCATTTGTAATCCAAGTCCCAACCAACCAATCCAAACCAAACCACCATTCCCAGACATTGGCTAATTATGAATTGGACACCAAGCCGCTCTTGTCCGTGAGCACGGCTGTCATGACAGTTTCTAATCTCTGCAGAGAATGTACCCTTTACCCACAAGCCGTGATTTCATCCCCTGTTGCCAGGTGGACTAAGGAAACCTCCCTGATGCCCGTGGTCGCGAACCACATTGCACACTTCCTTCGGTGTGTGGCCAGGAGATCACTACGAGGTCTTTACAAAGGATTCTCCCGACGCGTACTAGCCCTCTGAGGTTTCACCCCTGTACAAAAGTGTGAGCCGTTACACCACGACTCAACACCCCAGTTGCCCCCTCTTGAGCCATGCGGATCCCAAGGCAGTACACCCTGAACCAATTCCCCGCACTATCCAACCACTAATACTACGCCGGGAGAGGCCTAATTAATTGACCAAGCTGCCCCATACTCAGTCTTGTGGCGATACTATAAGGCTTAGTGGCTTTCTTCATAAACCGGTCCTTAGAATCCGACAAGGTTCATACCCCAAAACCCGGGTCTCGTGCGTACTGCACCATACCAAGCAAAACCCACCCGCCAGATTCCTATCCACTACAATTCAATTCATCATATCTCAACAAATAATTCACAATGATTAATGATAGAACATGTAATGTAGAGATATTTCCCTCCCAAAGACTAAGCATGGCTAAGCGTAAAGAAATAATAGCATCTACCCAAGCCAACCCGGGGACAAGGAATTATATGGAAGGGTACAGTAAATAGGATTCAATTTATTAAGCATGCAACTAACTAAAACTTAATAAAACAGGTGCAAAATGGTCAAGGAACTTGCCTTCTTCGGAGGATGGGTCGGTGAAGGGGTAGTCCTGAAGGTTGTAAGTCGGCTCGGGAACCGACTCTAAACACATCATCGCATGCGGAACGGAAAGTAGTAGCACACAATAAGCACAAGAGAAATAATGCACACCACAAATAAATAACACAAAAGAAAACCTACGCAATTACGTTGCTAACACAATGTCCTTAGTTGAAGTTTTAATTAGAGGTGTGGGTGGAAATTTGGTTTTTAGGGTTGAGGTGGGGTTGATTGACAATTTATGGTTTTTATCTTTATTTTAGAGCATGGCATGGGTTTGCTACAATTTTCCTTAGCTAAATTTGAATAATAAAGTAATGAAGTGGTCCACAACAGTATTAAATAACTTACTTTAATGTAAACAAATTAATAAATAAAGGCCAAGTAATTTCCCTAATTAATTTATGCAAAAGAGAGTGCAAATTCTATGATTTTATGTAAATAAACATGAATGCAGGGGTTTTTGTGCAAAACAGACATGATTAGAGGCTTGAAAATATTTTATAACATTACCAGGGGGTTTATCATAATTTACAGATGTCATATTTTCTGGTGAAAACAGGGGTTAAAATGATTTATTTAATCAATTTAACAGTGCTGACACAATTTAATAAAAGTTCAGGGGCTATTCCCTAAAATCCAGGACCTATCTGCAATTACTTAAAATATGTGCAGGGGGCTACGCGCAAAACGGCCAACGTTTAAACTAAATTGAATCTGGGCCGTTGGATCTAAAGGGGGCGGCCCAGATTTAAAGTGGCCGAAGGGGTACGCCCCTTCTAATCTCGGCCGTTGGCCCTGGTTGGGCGGCCGAGATGAAGCCACGTCGCCCCGAGGGCGACAGAGGCGGAGCGCGCGCCGGTCCCGGCGGCGCACGGTGGCGGGGGTCGCCGGAGTTGGCCGAAATGGCCAATTCGGTGTCGATCTCGGGCGCTCTACACACCAGACGGGAGAGGGGGGCATGGCGCACTCACTTAGGGGGGTTTCGGGCCTTGAAATCGGCGGAGGAACGTCGGCGACGTCGGGAGGCGGCGGACTCCGGCGGTGCTCGTCGGGATTGGTGAAGCGGCGGCCAATTCCCCGAGCGACGATGTCCGGCGGGTTCCTAGCGTCACGGAGAACACGATGAGCAAGAGATCGAGGGAGGAAATCGGCCGGACGGGAACGGCGGCGACAAACCTCGGCGCGGCGGCTAGGGTTCGGAGCTTCGGGGGAAAGGGAAATGGGGGTGCCGGCCGGGTTTTTATAGGGGAATCGGGGGCGGTGAAGAGGGGAAAGGGATCCCCGGCGATGGAAGGCGACAGGGGCATTGATGGGCGGGGATTTCTTGCCGGGATTTTCAACCGGGGCGGGAATCGCGGCGGTGTCGGCCGCGGGCGCAGGGAGGAAGAAGGAAAGGGGAGAGGGGGCGCTGACCGGCGGGGTCCACGCGCAGAGAGAGAGGAAAGGGAGGGGGAGGCGCGGCTGGGCCTTGGGCCGGCGGGGAGAAAAGGGAAGGGGAGGGGGGAAAGTGGGCTGGGGCGGGGTTAAGGCCCAGGGTGGGTTTTTCTTTTCTTTTTCTTTTTGTTTTCTTTTTCCTTTTTCATTCTTTTGCCAAATTTGAATTGTTTTTCAAATTCAAACGAATTCTAGCGCATTTTGAAATTAAATTTTCATTCAAATGCAAACATACATGATGCATCCCTAGTATATTTCTTTTGTTTTTTAAATTTTCGAAAATTTGGGTGTTACAACTCTACCCCCCTTAAAAGGAATCTCGCCCCGAGATTCGGACGTCCTAAGAGAAAAGATCGGGAAACTCGGCCTTGAGGTCTTCTTCTCTCTCCCATGTTGCTTCTGCCTCCGAGTGATGTTTCCACTGCACTTTGCACATACGAATCGTCTTGTTTCTCATGACACGTTCTGATGTTTCTAGAATCCTGACTGGCCGTTCTGCGTAGGACAGATCCTCTTGCAAATCCACAGCTTCCATGGGTAACTGTTCCTCTGGTACTCTTAAGCATTTCTTTAATTGCGACACGTGAAACACATCATGCACATCCGACAGTTGAGGAGGTAGCTCGAGACGGTAGGCCACTTCTCCTCTTCTCTCCAATATCTTGAACGGACCAATATAACGGGGTGCTAGTTTTCCCTTCACCTTGAACCGTCTTAGACCTCTTACTGGTGATACCTTGAGATATACAAAGTCTCCTACCTCAAAGGTTAGATCACGAGGTCGAGCATCTGCGTAACTCTTCTGTCTTGACTGCGCCGTTTTCAGATTATTCCGGATCTCTTGTACCTGTCGTTCGGCCTCTCTGAGTATCTCCGGTCCAAACACCTGACCTTCCCTAGTCTGATTCCAGAATAAAGGTGTCCTGCACTTTCGCCCATAAAGTGCCTCAAACGGGGACATCTTGAGACTAGCTTGGTAGCTGTTGTTATAAGAGAACTCCGCGTAAGGCAAGTTTTTGTCCCAACTCTTACTATTCTTCAGGGCACATGCTCGCAACATATCTTCCAAAATTTGATTGGTGCGTTCTGTCTGACCATCCGTCTGCGGGTGATATGCTGAGCTGAAATTTAGACGAGTGTCCATTGACTCATGTAGCTTCTGCCAGAATCTCGAGGTGAACTGGGTACCTCGATCAGACACTATTTTCTTTGGAACACCGTGTAAACATACAATTCTTGCCATGTATAATTCTGCCAACCGCGAACCATTGTAACTTTCCTTGACCGGAATGAAGTGAGCGACCTTGGTCAACCGATCCACAACAACCCATATGGAGTCGTATCCCGACTGTGTCCTTGGCAATCCCACGATAAAGTCCATACTTATCTCTTCCCATTTCCACTCGGGTATCTTGAGTGGTTGAAGTAGTCCAGCAGGTCTCTGATGTTCCGCCTTAACCAACTGACACGTGTCACACAAAGCCACGTATTCGGCCACATCACGCTTCATACCAAGCCACCAATATCTATCCTTAAGGTCTTGGTACATCTTGGTACTCCCAGGATGGATAGAGTAGTACGAGTCGTGGGCTTCTCTCAATATCAATTCTCGGATCCCCTTAACATTCGGCACGCATACCCTCTTTCCTAACCACAGGGTTCCATGTTCATCTTCCCTGAAGTCCGGAGCTTTTCCAGCCTTCATCAGCTTCTTAAGTTTTTGGATCTTCTTATCCTCTTTTTGGCCTTCTCTAATGTCTTGTTCCAACGTGGAGTCCACTTCCATAACTACTGCATCTGCATTAGCCACTATGCACAGGTTTAATCTTGCAAACTCTTCACATAGCTGCGGTTGATAAGCCTGGATCGTCATGCTGTTACATTGGGTTTTCCTACTCAGGGCATCTGCGACCACATTCGCCTTTCCAGGGTGATAGTTGATCCCGACATCGAAGTCATTAATGAGCTCTAACCACCTTCGTTGGCGAAGGTTAAGGTCTGGCTGAGTGAATATGTACTTCAAGCTTTTGTGGTCGGTGTAGATCTCTGTCCTTTTTCCGATCAGGTAGTGTCTCCATATCTTCAATGCGTGAACCACAGCTGCTAATTCCAGATCATGGGTCGGATAATTCTTCTCATGCTTCTTGAGTTGTCTCGAGGCGTAAGCAACCACATGTCCTGCTTGCATCAACACACATCCCAGTCCCTGTCCGGAAGCATCACAATAGACCGAGAACTCCTTTTGCATATCTGGCATGACCAGCACTGGGGCAGTGGTCAACCTCTTCTTCAATTCGGCAAAGCTTGCCTCACATTCCGGTGTCCACTTGAATGCGGCTCCCTTCTCGAGTAGCTTGGTTAGTGGCCGAGAGATCTTTGAAAATCCCTCAATAAATCGTCGATAATAACCAGCCATTCCCAGAAAGCTTCTGATGTGTCCGACATTTTCTGGCGTCTCCCACTTGAGAACATCTGCCACTTTACCCGGATCTACGGATATCCCTCCTTCTGATATGACATGTCCCAAGAATGATACCTGCTTCAACCAAAACTCACACTTACTGAATTTAGCATACAGTTGGTGTTCTCTAAGTTTCTTTAGTGCCAACCTCAGGTGTTCCTCATGCTCTTCTTCACTCTTGGAGAATATCAGGATATCGTCAATGAATACTACCACAAATTTATCCAGGTACTCCATAAATACTTTGTTCATAAGGTACATGAAGTAAGCTGGAGCATTAGTCAACCCGAAAGACATAACAGTATACTCATAAAGACCATATCGAGAGACGAATGCAGTCTTGGGAATGTCCGATGGTCGAATCTTCAACTGGTGATAACCCGAACGAAGGTCGATCTTAGAGAATACACATGCTCCTCGTAGCTGATCAAACAGATCTTCAATCCTTGGCAGTGGATACTTATTCTTGATGGTCACTGCATTCAATGCACGATAATCCACACACAACCTTTGAGTGCCATCCTTCTTAGGCACGAATATGACCGGAGCACCCCAAGGCGATGAACTAGGGCGGATGTATCCTTTCTCCAACAACTCGTTGATGTGATCCTTTAGCTCGGCTAACTGGTTAGCATCCATTCTATATGGCCTCTTATATATCGGGGCCGTTCCAGGCACTAGGTCAATGATAAATTCAATTTCACGGTCAGGGGGCATACCCGGTAACTCTTCGGGGAACACGTCTGGGAATTCACTGACAACACGGATCTCTTCGGTGACCTCAGTTTGATTTAGCCTGATCCTCCGTGTTGGAGCTTGGTATGGAGAGAATTCAACATTGGTGCCATCGGGATGGGTCAAGGAGACTGTCCTGGTGGCGCAGTGGATCACACCATGGTACTTGGCCAACCAATCCATTCCCAGAATAATATTTAGCCCTTGAGATTCCAGGACAATAAGGTTTGCTGGGAAAACTACCCCCCTTATGTCTAGCCTTACATTAGGGCATACTTGCCGGGTTATCATTTCTCCCCCAGGGGAGTGAACTATAAGTTGATGAGTCATTAAGTGCACTACCATGTCATGCCTTCTCATGAATTCCTTAGATATGAATGAATGCGTAGCACCAGAATCAAACAACACTGTAGCTAGATGAGAGTCGGCAGGGAACGTACCAACAACCACATCTGGTGCATTGTGCGCCTCCTCAAGTGCCACGTGGTTAACTCTCGCACGTGTGGGTTGTTGCAGCTGCTTCTTCGGGCAACGGTTGGCGAAATGTCCCATCTCACCACAGTTATAGCACTGCACGGCTGCATTGTTACCTTGAGCTTTATTACCTCCCTGAGAGTTCTGCTGCGGCTGACCATTAGGGCGGGGTGCTGGAGCTGTTGGGCGGGGTGGCTGCATGGACTGGCGTGGAGGCTGTGGTGGTTGGCGCATCTGCGGGTTGTATGGTGCGGGTGGTCTGTAGGAGGAGTTTGGGTACCTTTGTCCTAGGTAAGGGTTCACAGGACGAGCCATAGGTGCCGCAGACTGAGGAGCATAGCGAGGTCGAACATTACTCCCAGAACCGTGTGCTTGAGCCATCTTCCTTTTTCTATCATCATCGTCCAGCTCCTTCTTGGTCCTTTCCACTTCAAAGGCCTTGTCCACCAACTTATGGAAACTACTGTAGTCACTGGAGACCATGGCGAACTTCAGCTCCTTGTCAAGCCCCTTCTTAAATCGAAACTGTTTCTTTGAGTCCGTGTCCACATCTTCCAGTGCATAGCGGGACAATTGTGTGAATTTGTTCAGATACTCTCGCACACTCATGCGGCCTTGCTTTAGCATGAGAAATTCTTCACGTCTCGCCTGGATCTCTCCTTCGGGCACGAAATGACTGCGAAAGTAATTCTTGAACTCGTCCCATGTGATATTATCCGGGTCCTGATGGGCTTCAATGAAGGCAGTCCACCAATCGGCTGCAGGTCCCTGAAGTTGGTGCGAGGCTAACAGCACCTTCTCTCGTCCTTCACATTGGACAATTCTCAGCTTACCCTCAATGGTTCTCAGCCAATCGTCGGCCTCCATGGGCTCACTAGCAGTAGCAAAGGTGGGCGGATGGGTGTTGAGGAAGTCTCTCATGCGGGATCGGGGTCCTGGTGCTGGCTGTGGGTGGGGCTGATTTGGTGGGGGTGGAGGGGCTTGCTGGGCTTGCTGCATGTTGGCCACCACTTGTGTTAAATTCTGCATCATTTGCATCTGCATGGCCATCATCTGCTGCATATGATTCATCGCAGGTGCTCCACGGGCACCTCTCCCATTCCATTGCGGTAGCTGGAATCCAGCTTCATCATCACCAAGGGGCATACCACGGCCACGACCACAGCCTCTTCCCCTGCCTGCCATCTGAGTACGAAGAGAGTAGAGTCTTAGATTCTACTATAACTAGTGGAAGACTACTATGCGATACCCTTACTATATGCAACAATCACAGCAAACATGCGTATAAATGAAAATTCTCTATTAAAAGCTCACTAATTAGAGAAGTATCAAAAAGGTGCGGTTGTGGACAAGTCGCCAAGGCGTTCCACAACTCACACGACACACCAAGACAAAAATCATAAAGAGAAATAACACAACTCAAGGTCACACAAGTACGTCTACGTCGCTCTTATTTAACTAATGAGGGTGTGCCTATCCTTGAGTCGTGGCAAAGGTCGAGGACTACTCGTCGTCAAGCAGGAACTCCTCCGGGTTCTCGTCGTCGTCATCGTCATCGTCGTCGTCCGCGGGGTCCTCGGGGTCCTGAGGTGGTGAGGCAGCAGGCGGCGGTGGTGCGGCAGACGCCACACTGGAAGGCTCCTCATCAGAGGACTCCTCAGAAGACGACTCACGCTGACCGCCACGGCGGTCTGGAGAGTCCGGGGTCCACATCGAGGTGTCGGACGCGTAGTCGTCAGGGTCCTCGTCGGTGATCTGACGATACCTCCTGATCACTGCCTCGTGGCGCAGGGCGAGGTCACGTCCATCCTGAATCTCCTGCTGTGCCCTCTGAAGTCGGGCACTGAGCTCGGTCACGTCGCCAACAGTCTGACGAGACTGCGGGAGGTCCAGGGGTCTCTCCACGTGCCTGGAGACAAAGCCTGCAGTGCCACTGGGATGCTGCGGAACAAAGGCGTGCACCGTGTCCTCCAGACGGAAACGGCGGGCGTGACTCCAAAAAGTGGCTGCTTCCCAGCTAGCGTCCTGCTCTGCGTATCGGCGGGAGCTCCTCCAGGCAGGACTGCTGTGGGTCTTCACCAGCTCATCACTATAGTAAATGTAGATCTTGCAGCTCCACTCCGTCCTGCCGGGGCGCTGCACTCCAGTGGTGTGGTAGGAGAGCGAGAGGCTGTGGTGATGGTAACCAGCCTCGCGGAGTACGGCCCGAAGGCGGAGTCGCAGTCGTCCTGCGGCCCTGCCGTCAGAACGGATCACCACGGGGTGACGGGGGTCGACGGCTGGAGAGCGACCGGCCAGCCTACGCGGGGGCACGAGTCCACCGGTCGACTTACGGGGGGTCGTCTTGGTGCGGGCCATCTACAAATTTTGAAAACAGGAGAGTGTCAGTAACAAAACATATAAATAAAGGAGTAAATAAAACAAGTAGACAAGGTAGGAAGTACAAAGCAATTTTATAAATTACTCTTTAGAATATAATAGGGTCCTTAAGTCATCCCTTTCTAACTAGGCTTGCGTCCTACGGGCAACACGGCTCTGATACCACTTTGTCACACCCGGTCCCAACAAGACAACCGGATGGCTTCCACATGTATGCCAGGATCGATTCTCATCATACATGTGTAGACGAAAGTGTAATATCATTTATTACAAGCCATGTTCGAGTACATAAATGTCTTACAATAATGACCCGTAGGTCTAAAATAAGCTTACAGAGCGAAACAGCGGTAAAAGTAAACTAGTGAGGCTCCATGCACAGGCGTTGCCCGGGGGTTGCGCCAGCCTAGAACGTCTCCTCCGGATCAGCAAAGAAGTCTTCATTCTCCACCTCTTCTCCATTGTAGACTGAGGAAAGATAAGCAACAAGCAAGTTTGAGTACCAACGGTACTCAGCAAGTGGGAAAGAGATGACATGAGGGTATTTAGAAAGGAAGGCCAAATTTGGGTTAAGCACTATAGCATTACATCCTATCCTTAGCTTTCATTAGCACCTACTTCTAAGTGTAGGAACCCAACCATAGTCCCATTTGTAATCCAAGTCCCAAACAACCAATCCAAACCAAACCACCATTCCCAGACATTGGCTAATTATGAATTGGACACCAAGCCGCTCTTGTCCGTGAGCACGGCTGTCATGACAGTTTCTAATCTCTGCAGAGAATGTACCCTTTACCCACAAGCCGTGATTTCATCCCCTGTTGCCAGGTGGACTAAGGAAACCACCCTGATGCCCGTGGTCGCGAACCACATTGCACACTTCCTTCGGTGTGTGGCCAGGAGATCACTACAAGGTCTTTACAAAGGATTCTCCCGACGCGTACTAGCCCTCTGAGGTTTCACCCCTGTACAAAAGTGTGAGCCGTTACACTACGACTCAACACCCCAGTTGCCCCCTCTTGAGCCATGCGGATCCCAAGGCAGTACACCCTGAACCAATTCCCCGCACTATCCAACCACTAATACTACGCCGGGAGAGGCCTAATTAATTGACCAAGCTGCCCCATACTCAGTCTTGTGGTGATACTATAAGGCTTAGTGGCTTTCTCCATAAACCGATCCTTAGAATCCGGCAAGGTTCATACCCCAAAACCCGGGTCTCGTGCGTATTGCACCATACCAAGCAAAACCCACCCGCCAGATTCCTATCCACTACAATTCAATTCATCATATCTCAACAAATAATTCACAATGATTAATGATAGAACATGTAATGTAGAGATATTTCCCTCCCAAAGACTAAGCATGGCTAAGCGTAAAGAAATAATAGCATCTACCCAAGCCAACCCGGGGACAAGGAATTATATGGAAGGGTACAGTAAATAGGATTCAATTTATTAAGCATGCAACTAACTAAAACTTAATAAAACAGGTGCAAAATGGTCAAGGAACTTGCCTTCTTCGGAGGATGGGTCGGTGAAGGGGTAGTCCTGAAGGTTGTAAGTCGGCTCGAGAACCGACTCTAAACACATCATCGCATGCGGAACGGAAAGTAGTAGCACACAATAAGCACAAGAGAAATAATGCACACCACAAATAAATAACACAAAAGAAAACCTACGCAATTACGTTGCTAACACAATGTCCTTAGTTGAAGTTTTAATTAGAGGTGTGGGTGGAAATTTGGTTTTTAGGGTTGAGGTGGGGTTGATTGACAATTTATGGTTTTTATCTTTATTTTAGAGCATGGCATGGGTTTGCTACAATTTTCCTTAGCTAAATTTGAATAATAAAGTAATGAAGTGGTCCAAAACAGTATTAAATAACTTACTTTAATGTAAACAAATTAATAAATAAAGGCCAAGTAATTTCCCTAATTAATTTATGCAAAAGAGAGTGCAAATTCTATGATTTTATGTAAATAAACATGAATGCAGGGGTTTTTGTGCAAAACAGACATGATCAGAGGCTTGAAAATATTTTATAACATTACCAGGGGGTTTATCATAATTTACAGATGTCAAAAATATATTTTCTGGTGAAAACAGGGGTTAAAATGATTTATTTAATCAATTTAACAGTGCTGACACAATTTAATAAAAGTCCAGGGGCTATTCCCTAAAATCCAGGACCTATCTGCAATTACTTAAAATATGTGCAGGGGGCTACGCACAAAACGGCCAACGTTTAAACTAAATTGAATCTGGGCCGTTGGATCTAAAGGGGGCGGCCCAGATTTAAAGTGGCCGAAGGGGTACGCCCCTTCTAATCTCGGCCGTTGGTCCTGGTTGGGCGGCCGAGATGAAGCCACGTCGCCCCGAGGGCGACAGAGGCGGCGCGCGCGCCGGTCCCGGCGGCGCACGGCGGCGGGGGTCGCCGGAGTTGGCCGGAATGGCCAATTCGGCGTCGATCTCGGGCGCTCTACACACCAGACGGGAGAGGGGGGGCATGGCGCACTCACTTAGGGGGGTTTCGGGCCTTGAAATCGGCGGAGGAACGTCGGCGACGTCGGGAGGCGGCGGACTCCGGCGGTGCTCGTCGGGATTGGTGAAGCGGCGGCCAATTCCCCGAGCGACGATGTCCGGCGGGTTCCTAGCGTCACGGAGAACACGATGAGCAAGAGATCGAGGGAGGAAATCGGCCGGAGCGTCGGGAATGGCGGCGACAAACCTCGGCGCGGCGGCTAGGGTTTGGAGCTTCGGGGGAAAGGGAAATGGGGGCGCCGACCGGGTTTTTATAGGGGAATCGGGGGCGGTGAAGAGGGGAAAGGGATCCCCGGCGATGGAAGGCGACAGGGGCATTGATGGGCGGGGATTTCTTGCCGGGATTTTGAACCGGGGCGGGAATCGCGGCGGTGTCGGCCGCGGGCGCAGGGAGGAAGAAGGAAAGGGGAGAGGGGGCGCTGACCGGCGGGGTCCACGCGCAGAGAGAGAGGAAAGGGAGGGGGAGGCGCGGCTGGGCCTTGGGCCGGCGGGGAGAAAAGGGAAGGGGAGGGGGGAAAGTGGGCTGGGGCGGGGTTAAGGCCCAGGGTGGGTTTTTATTTTCTTTTTCTTTTTGTTTTCTTTTTCCTTTTTCATTCTTTTGCCAAATTTGAATTGTTTTTCAAATTCAAACAAATTCTAGCGCATTTTGAAATTAAATTTTCATTCAAATGCAAACATACATGATGCATCCCTAGTATATTTCTTTTGTTTTTTAAATTTTCGAAAATTTGGGTGTTACAATAGTGGAAATATTTCCTCACCAAAGCATTGTGCCTCTACTATTCCTACTCATTGAATATGGCTTGTATGTGGAGCTTGGTACGGAAAGTAAGTAGGCATATTTGCATCACATATATTGCTAAGTCAAAAGAGTAAGCCTTAGGAGAATTCAAATCAAAACTTTTTGATTCAAGTCTAGTGCATGTGTGATGAAGTGGAAGTAGATGTGGATACTTGAGATAACTCCTTTTTGGTATAATCTCTCTTTCGTTTGTAGGAATTTACATGGCTACTTTTTTGTTCTCTTTTTTTTTCTCATGCTTATGATGTAAGCATGCTTTTTTTCATTTTCGTTTTGTATCCAGTCTTCTACTCCCTTTCTTTGCAATGAATTTTGAAGAGAGTGCTAAACATGAATTTTGTTGTGGTATGGTGGATATGATGGACGTTTTGCTTATTTCTAGTGTAGAAGTATGGCATGTGCAAGTGAAGTCTTGAATTCAAAAAGAGTTGAATGATTTCTCACATAGGTCTATATTAGTTTGACTAGGCTCAATGTAAAAGCAAATAGCATATGCATAAGGTTTTGTCTATGTATGAACATCATATGGCTTTGGTAGGTATTTCCAATCAATTGAGGGAAACTTAAATCTTTTTAGAATTTCTCCGGAAATCTAAGTTTTACTTTCATACTAGGACTAGCAGCCCTATTACTAATTCTAGTCTTGCAACAACCTAGAATTAGATTAAGCTTTTGCTACCCACAACTTCCAAATTAAGGTAAAAGTATTTCAAACCAATGAAAGCAATATTCGGAGAGTAGCAAGTTGTAAACTAGAGACTTAGGAAAATAAAACAGAGCAATTGTTCATCATTTCATCTATGTGAATTCTAAATCATTATTACCGCACATCTTTATTTGATGAAAGCAAATCTAACCTATATTTTTTTAAATGCAAGGTGGATGATGGATGGATGAAAAATAAATATGCAAGGAATGTGATACATGTTATCTCAAGTGGGGGTCCCCCAAGATTGTTCTTCAACTACCTCTGTGATAAGGGTTAAACCCTTGATGACAGAAATATGCTGTAAGATCGGCTTGTTGTTGTTGTAGTGCCGTGTTGAAGTTGGTGAATTGAGCATCCATGTGTTGTTGCCAATCCTAAGTACCTTGAACATGCTCTTGGAGTGTGCTGTAGATGTCACCCGTTCTCACTTTAAGTTCTTCCATACGTCTAGTGAGGTCCGTCATTCCTTGGCTATAGTCATGATGACTTCTGGCCGAAAAGGAACGACATCCTCTCATGGACGTTGGGGACAAGCTGCTAGAGCTTGAAGAGGATAAGGGTTGATCCCTTTGCCATCAGTCTCATACGTCGGAGGTTGAGTCCATCCAGGTGCATAACCCGTTGGGTTCTCTTCCTCTTGGTATTCATGGACCAGAGAGATTATCGGTGGCATGCCTGTGGCTGCAGCCCTCACACAACTCCTTGTTACCCTGCCAGAGACATTACTTCTTCTTGCTTCCTCAAGGGGAAGAAGATTAATGGTTAGCTTCCGACATTTGTACAAATGAAAATCTGGGTTAGGTAACCGAAATTCATTGACAAAGTCGGGATAGAAAAATATCAAGGACCCATCTTGATCATGCTTAAGGGTATGTCCTTGCACTAAATAGTCTTCATCAATTAACTCTCTTTCAGTTTCAATGTATTCAAATGAAGAGTATTTAAGTGCTCCTACCCTATCAGCAATATGAGTAATCAATGAAGTGCATTCAATTGGTCCTAATTTTGAAATGTAATCTAATCATTATGTCATCATGGCTTTGACTGGAGCAACTTTTATCTTTTTAGTCATGGCAAACAAAATTTTCAATTCATCATCTCGCACAACCCTAACATCTCCCCTAGGGAACATAGTCATAGTCACCCATCTATGCATGAAGCATAAGGTAGGGTATTGGATGTGGCTATTCCTAGGAGCCCTACATGTGACCTCACTAGTTAGCTCATGCCAAAAACATTGTTTGTTAAACTTAGGCAAATTGTCTAAATCTAGAAAACACCGTTTATGGAAGACTAGGATGCTACCTAATTCTTTCCATAGGATGTTGTATTTTTTTTTTGAAATAATCTAAAAGAAATACCATCAAATCCAATTCTTAGTGTGCAAAGGAATTAGATACTGAGAAGGCGTGAACCTTTCTCCTCTATGTGACCAAAGTCATCAAATCCAATTGCATGCCAAATGGAAAAAAATTCGGAGTCCATACCTATTTTGGAGATCAAATGTGGATCGTAAGCCTTGGTGTGGCGGAACTCATGATCTTGGAGAAGTCTGTGTGCTTGATCTTCAACTTCACTTCGTATGTCGAGGTCGTTGTCATGAAGAAGTTGGTGTGGGTTGCTTCTCTCTTCCATGGGAGTGTCCTCACACACACTTCTCCTCCTTGGACTTGTACCCATGGAAGAGAGGCGTGCACTAGAACCTTCACCATGGCTTGAGCTTGCAGCCCCCTTCCTCTTTCCGAACAACCTCTTCATGTCTTTTTGAGTTCAGCAAGCAAGAACAAAACAAGGCGAGAAAAATCCAAAAAGAAGCGATGTTTGAAAAACAAAACTCTCAATGAATTTTCTCCTCTTGAAAGCTTGAGTGTGAAATGCAAATGCAAACAAAAGAAAATCTTTCTGGGGATGGATTTCAGTAAGAGTGTTGCAATGAAGAGCAAGAAAAATAAGGTGAGCTAGAGAGTGACTTGGAGAGGTGTAAAATGATGTGGTGTGTGAAGAGAGGTGCTCCTCACGGCCACAATTTATAGGGTGCATCCTCCAAAGGTCACTTGGGGTTCAAAATATAGCCGTTGGAGGAAAGGGAGCCAATTTGGCTCCACTCCCTGTTCGGTCGACCAGGGGGTTCGGCCGACCTGATAGGTGGCCCCCCTAGTTCCCCTTTTGGCAAGTGGCTCCCCAACGGCTATAAAATTAGAACACTGGTGAAATACCACATGTGCAGCTCAGAAAAAATTGTTTTTCAAATAAAAACCTTTTTTTCAAATCCAATAGAAATTTTCTTTTGAAAAGAAAGAAAAAAAAATGATAGTTGAGAATATAAGATTCTCAACTTGCTAGGAAAAATCAAATATGCAATGGGAAAATTCCAAATGGGGTGGAAAAAGAAAGAAAAATAAAGTGGGTTAACTACCAATTTAACCTATTGGCGTAGGTCTCACCACCGTCCGATGAGATGGACATTCCTCCGTCTTCATTTCACATCCGGACCTGGAGGGATGGGCTTGGACGGCTTGTCTTGCTTCTTCTACCATTCCTTCTTTGGCGGCTTGGTGGACTTGGGCCTTCGAGAAGGTCCAGATGATTCCGTCGCCTTTGGATATCGGCGTGCTCGAAACGATGGATTCTCCTCGTAGATTAATCTTCTAATGAATGCAATAAGTGAGTCCACCTTTGGAGGTGTGACTTCGACCTCTCTGATGTGTTTATCATTCGGCCCATACTTGGTTCGAATCATGGAGCATTGTTCTGATTTTGGCCGAAAGTTAAACCTTTCCTCCTTGCCATTGATATGGAAGTGGATTTCTCCAGCTCCCACATCTATGTGAGCTTTTGCAGTGCTTAGGAATGGGCGCCCAAGAATGAGTGGTGTATCCTTCTCGGTGTCCATGTCTAGCACCACAAAATCCACAGGTATGAAGCAGTTCTAGATCTTCACCGGGACGTCTTCAGCAATACTCGCTGGATCATAGACTGAAGAGTCAGCCAGTTGTAGCTGCATTGGTGTTGGAGTCAGCTCTGTGAAGTTCAGCTGGTCGACACAACCTTGGGCATCACACAAACACTTGCTCCCAGATCACAAAGTGCCTTGTCAAAGTGGTGAGCCCCATTTGAGCATGAAATGGTAGGATATACGGGGTCCTTTTTCTTTTCAGGAAGCCTATTGAGGATGGCTGCACTGCAGTCTTCCGTAAGCTTGACGACCTCAGTGGTGGGCAATGGCCGTTTGTTGTTCAATATGTCCTTGAGATAGCGAGCATAAGTGGGTACTTGCATCGCATCAATCAAGGGCACATTGATGTGGATCTTTTGGATGATCTCAACAAAACGGTTGAATTGCTCATCCACTGTTGGCTTCCTTTGTCTGTGAGGGAATGGCAATAAGTTGGTGTCTTCAAAGTGTGTGGCCATTCTCTCACCAAGTAATTCACTTGGGACATCCTCTTTTTCAGGCTCAGTTGTCCTCTTTTTTTGGGTGGGATATGGTGGGTCACGAGTGGTCTTTCCTCCCCTCATAACCACTGCATTGGCGTTCTCTACTGGGGCTTCTGGCTGCCCCGAAATTTTGTTGTTTTCCAATGGAGGGACAACTGCAGCAAGTTGTGTCAGCTGAGTCTCCAACATCTTGTTGAAGCTCAGTTGATTCTTGAATGCTAAGGATAGTCCTTCAATCTTTGCATTGATATTCTCTAGGGTCTTGTCATTAGCTGACAGCTTCTTGGATAGGGCATCATTGATCTTGAGCTGGCTAATGGCAAGTTCTCTCAAGTTGGGCTGATTTCCAAGGTTGCCATTGTTGTTGTACCCTCCTTGAAAAAATGGGCGTTGTTGACCCCACCCTTGACCTCCTGGACGATAGCCATTGTTGTTGTTGAAATTTCCATTGTTGGCGAGGTATAGGGCATCCTCACGAGTTTCTAGGCAATCATTGCCCATATGACCCGTGTCGTCACAGACTTCACACGTGATGTGAGAGTCTAGGGCATAGGCATTGCCAGACACTTCACCATTGGCTTGTCCATCAATTTTCTTCATTAGGAGGTCCAATTTTGCAACGATCATGTCCAACTCCTTCAAGGTGTGCATACCTCGCTGTCGGGTATGGAGACGCTCATTGTTCCATCCCATGTTGGACACCATCTTCTCAATAAGATCTTTAGCTTTTGGCACCGTCAATGAGAAGAAGGCTCCTCCAGCAATAGCATCCAAATGGTCACGAGCTGATGGGATCAGCCCGTTATAAAAATTCTGAATAAGGAGTCAGTCATCCATCCCATGGTGGGGACAGGCTAGGATGTACTCCTGAAGCCTTTTCCATGCCTCAAGAATTGATTCCTTGAGCTCTTGCTGAAAGCTGGAAATCCTTCCATGTAGGGTATTGGTTTTGCCCAACAGGAAGAATTTGGCAAGAAATGCCATAGAACACTTCTCCCAAGTGTCTACAGCACTTCGGTTCGCGTAGAACCACTGTTTTGCTCTCCCAAGGAGAGAGAACGGCAACAGTCTCAGACGGACCGTATCCGGAGACACGTCCTTGATCTTAAAAGTGCTGTAGATCTCATGGAATTATTGCAGGTGAGCACTTGCATCCTCGTTAGCCTTCCCACAGAATGGTTTGGCTTGCACCATAGTGATAAGGCTAGTTTTGATCTCGAAGTTCACATCTCCCGTGTTAACAGTGGGCCCAATAGGCACTTTGTTAGCAGAGGGAGCTGAGAACTCACGAAGGGTCTTCTGAGCCATTGGCATTTGGATTATTGGTGCAGAAATGCTGGCTTGCTTTGCACGGGGTCGGTCTCTCCGAAGAGATTCGCGATCTTCAACAAAGTTTTCCAGCAGGCGGAAACCAGACATACACTGCCCTGTTTTTACATTAAAAATGCGAAAACAAACAATGGTTATCCTACTAAAATCCTACCTAGGGTTCTATCCTATTCAGTTAGTCATCTTATATTGCCTTCCCCGGCAACGGCACCAGAAATGCTTGTTGACGGCTCATAAGATATACTAACAAATCATCCCCGGCAATAGTGCTAGAAATGCTTGTTGGTAATACATACGCACCATTAACTAAACATCTCCAACTGATGTGTCAAAAATGCTTGTTAATGGTTCTATTGGATCACATAGTGAATTCCGCAAGCGCACGGAGGTATCATTGTAGCATTTCCCCTTAAGAGTATTCCTAAGGGTGTCATTTATTTGATCCCAAAGGAAGGCAGGGAAGAGATATAATAATCATCGAGTGGAAAGGATAGAAAGGTGTAGGTAAGAATCTAGTAAGGATGGATAAAATAATAGTGGAGGTAGTGTGACACACACAAAAGCTATCAAGTCTAAGGGGGGTTATAGGATTCTATAGGTTAGTTAAGGTTGAGAGTTATGGAGGTACTCCTACTATGCTCTATTGTACATATACATGGTCTAAACTAATTATTCATAAGCTAGATCAATAGTGAATACTTATGCTATATGGTTCAACACATCGGGCACGTGCTTACCCCTAGCAATACTAGGGCGACTTCTGCTAAGAGCCTGTGGCATAGCCAAACGTGGAGGATTACAAAGGACAGATAGGGATGTCACCACCTACTGTCTACCTCTTCAATCCGTGAGTCTACGAGACACCCAATGCTACTTAGCTATCCTAGCACCATACTAGCATATTAAGTAATTACCTTAAGAGCCTAGGCACAATCCATCCTAAGGCAATGAATTGAATCATCATTGAACCAATGTTGATACGCAACATAATTATCCATACTAACCTAGTTATGTTATAATTAACTAGACTATAGTGGGGTCTATAGGTTCTATGATAATGAGATATGTTCATGATGAAACAGTCATAGAAGTTATACCTTCCACATACATGGACTCCACAATCAAACAAGAAATGCTTTGCCCAAGTATATGTATAAGTAGAGACTAAAGATACTATCTTTATTATGCATAAAGTCACAATTACAAGCAAGAATACATGAGCCATACTATGTAGAATTGGGAAGAGAGAGACTCCTTACTCCTTTCCCAATTTGGACTTGGGACTAGAGACTCTCCTCTCTACAACCTAACTCCTCTAAGACTATGGATGATAGTGTATACAATAGAGATGTAGCTCAAGTGGTGTGTGTCAAAGTGAGGGGTAGGGGTCCTATTTATACTAGTGTTGAGGTCGGTTCTCGCCACCAAAAGCGCGTGAATCAGTCACCATTGACTCCAGGGAGCCGGGAGGAGCCAATACATGGAGGCTCACCGAGTTTGGTGCAGAGACCGGGTCGGCCGACCTGGTCATTGCACTATTTCTCATGTGCTTTCTCCAGGTGGCTGCCAGGTGGGTCCCATTGATGTATATGGTGATACACCGTTGGATCTCCTTGGATACTTCTGTTTGTGGGCCATTTGATCCATGGGATGCCACGTGTCGTCACCTGATTGGCTGGGATGATATTTTATAGGATTGGTCCCTCTACATTTCCTCATTTCCTTTATAAAATGCTGCATACACATATTTCTCCAAGTCCAAGTGGAATTGGGTTAGATAGAAAGGTGATGTGTGCAAGAAATGACAAATCCTTCACATAATTGAGTTAAATTGACGGATGAAATTGGTATATAACAGCCGTCAACAATCGGCAAAGCGTTTCTTGTTTGATTGTGGGGTCTATGATGTGCCGTGGCTGAAGAATGTCATGTGCTACTTAAAACATGACCATAAGGATCCACTTGTAGGTGTGTCCTCTATGCTATTCCTTACCTATGTTTAGTATTCACCCCTGCATATGACTAGTGAGATAGGTTAGTCTTGCTGAGCCTTAAGCTCACATTTGCAGTTAACAAATTTTTGTAGATTATGCGACTGATGGCGGGTTCGATGACGAGGCTGCACCCCCTCCAGGGTCTACAGCCGAGTGGGAACCCTACACGCCGCCGTAAGTTGGGTGTTGCTAGTGCGAAGTATCCGAGGCATGGATGACTTTGCTTTTGCATAGCTAGTGCCGAGAGCGTAGCTATGATGTATAGTTCTCCTTCCTTTCGTTTAGTATTGTAGAACTTCCGCTGTGCTTATAAATAAAGACTTGGTATTGTAATTTGTTCTCGTTCTTTTCTTGTATACTGTTGGGTGTCGCATCGCATGACACCACCCAATGAGATCCTTAGAGGTCGGGATTTCAATCCTCACAGACATGGTATCAGAGCATCATTGGGAACAGTGTACTTGAAAAGAGCATATTTTCAAAAACTTAAGATTATATGAGTAAGGAATAAGCAATATGCCCATATAAGGAGTATTGTTAGTATAAGATATAAAGGTGGTAAACAAACTTATGTGTTATTAATTATGTAACGACGCTCTGACGTCAGGTAAGAGGTAAGGTACGCCACCATAAGCGGATTAATTGCGGTAAGCTCACCATGCGAGAGGTAGCATGGAAGTCTTTCCGTGGCTTGGCACGGAAATGTTAATAGGAGTCTCTGAAGCTATCCATGTTTCTTAGAACCTATGACACGCGGTACCCAGCGTGCTTCAAAGTTAGTGGGAGACCCCGTCAGGTGGTGCATAATCCAATAGTATGCATCTCTAGAACTATTCATGTTATATAGGAGCATGCGAAACACGTATGCCCGAGCGTGTATAAGTTGGTTCGTGTGGGAGTCTTTGCTGTACAGACGTAGTACAGGCATGTACCTCAAGACATGACATCACTCGAGGGCGACTCATACCAGAGTCATATGCATTTACTTTCATATGTATTATTATTGTGACTACCTGTCGTATTTCCCCGTGCCGCCCTTGAGGTGTGAAGGTGTGAAAGGGGATTGTTTGTCTTCTCTAGCATTGACTACGGTAGTGACCCGTGTAGAACACGTTTGTGAGTGAACGATACTAGGGCCACCTATAAACATATCTGAAAATGCCAGTTAGATTTTTCTTTGGTGAGGCACGTAGTACCGTCAGTATCGACTTTGATACTTGACCATCATGGCAATGGCTTCAACCATTCTGATAGTCAGACTTTCCAAAATGTAATGCAACCATCGCGGTAAAGCGGAGAACAAGAAGGGAATTTAGGCAGAGTTTGGGAGGCTCTGAGCGCAAATATGGTCGAAGGTGTAAAGAGTCCTCAAACCGTGCACACTTTCCCTCTTAAGTAAGCCTTCACGATGCTTGGATGAAAATCGCAGTGAGGTCAAAGGCACTTTTCAAAAATTTACCCCGTCAATGACGAATGGGCCTGGGGCCACCCCGACGAAGAGATCGGGGTTCTTACCCAAGACGAACCTTTGCCATGATGAGAGGCGGGAAACCCAAGGTCGGCGCTTTGACAAGTCGTGTGGAACCGATACGGTTTTCGTATTGGGAACCGGCAACCTTCAATTGTGTGAGATCCTCACTCAAAGATCTCATCTGCCGCATTCATAACAAGCCATACATCGATGGTTCACTCCCGAATCATCGCTCCAACAGCACAACAGAGGACTCTTGAAAACCAAAGCACGAGAATCGAGAATGGCCCCACATCCGGCAAAATAACTTAACCCAAAGGGTTTCTCCCAGAGGTGGGCCCAGGGCCACCGTCGGTACCCTGTGTATCAGGTACCCTTTAGTACCGTGAAGGGTACAAGAGAATTCTACCCGACGGAGTTGAAGGTCTTCTCGGGCCTCACATGTCACATTGTGCTGGGACCGCTCCCTCGTATGGGTAGCCCCTGTGTGAACATGTTTAAAAGAAAGCCGGAGCTAAACTCCCAGCAAAGGGAAGCTCCAGCGTCAACACGTGTATAATGGCTCCGACCTAACCCCCATCAGAGAGGAGCTCTGGTGCCGACACGTGTACAACAGCCCCGGACCTAACCTCCCGTAAGGGAAAGCTCCGGAGCTTCCACATGTGGAGCCTCCAGACCTTCATCAACGCGTATACTGGCTGATCTCCTTCAGCGTGAGCCATCAAGCATAATTAAAGCGGCAGTTACAAGATGTAATTACGTGTCGTTAATGCTGTTTTAGTGACACACAATCAAGAGAGCTGTTAATAGGGGTAACACAGCCATTAAGGCACCTTATCACACTATTAATCATGCTTAATACTCTTTCGACAGTGTATTAGGCCATTAAATACGTCAGGGCCACATGTCGGGCCAGGCAAGCTTTGTAACGGTCAGTCCTTAGAACTATAAAATGGTTGTACCGCACAAACTCAGGGAGAGATCAGCTGATTCGATCTGAGCCCATCTGAGCTGACCCGTATACTAGCGAACATACTCGCACAATACAACAACACAAATCCCATGGAGTAGGGTGTTACGCTTAGGTGGCCCGAACCACGTAAATCTCTGGTGACATCATCCTGATCTTGATCTCAGCATACCCCAACCATAAAAGAACCTCTGCGGGCTGCTTTTTAGCGGGTCCGGGGTAAGTGTCGTATCAAACACTTTGACATTTGGTGCGCCAGGTAGGGGGGAGGCGACTCCGAGATCACAAGATGGTGAATTCAGTTGCTAGATCCTCTAATGGCAACCATGCTAGACAACCTGCCGGAGGCAATCCTTCCAACGTCCAACAACCAGCAGCTGTCATTGTTCCAACATGCGCTATGGCGCCACAGCCACCATATGTACCGGCAAACAATGCTGGTTAGCAAGATGGGGCATCCGCGTCGATCACTGCATCGACAAACAACAACCCTGAGCATGCACTCATTGCTGCACGAGCTCTCCTACAACGCCCATCACCTCCAGGTGCACCCCAGGGTGCTATGGAGTAGTGGAGAGCTAACGTCGACCATCTGGTTGCAACTACGGCTACAGGCATCAGCAATCAAGGTCTTCCCCCTTCGGGGCGAGCACTATCTCAACGACGGACCTTGTCAGGTCGACTTGGTCCGCAAGTTTCGCAGGAGAGAAGATGTGTTGCATCTCAGCAGGTGACTTCGTTGCCTCCTGGCGCATGATGCACCCATACCATCACTAGGATCCTGACTCATGACTTGCAGTCGGAACTGGATCGCTGTTACCGGCAGCAGGACGGCCGTGTCCACATCGAGCATGCTCGTGAGAGGCGAGAGGCTTGGGACAACCCTGCTCCTCAAGGAGTAGGAGGAGGCTGTTCTGCCCTGGCCATGCATTTACGCATGGTCAGATGACCACATAGGTTCTGACCCCACTTGCCAATAAAATTTGACGGGACTGTCAACTCCGCCGAATTTCTTCAAATCTAATCCACTGCCATACTGGCAGCGGGAGGTGATGAGGCTGTAATGGCCAATTACTTCCTGGTGGCTTTTACTGGGACTGCAAGGTCCTGGTTCATGAGTCTTCCACCCGACTCTATTAATAGTTAGGTGGAGCTATGCCAACAATTCATTGCCAACTTCGGGAGCTCCTACACCCGTCCCGACACTAAATTGGACCTGTTTGCCGTAAAGCAAACATTGGGAGGATCGCTACGGTCCTTCATCTAGCGGTTCTCTCAGGTACAAAATACCATCTCTTCAATCTCGAGCTCTTCTGTTATCGTTGCATTTAGACAGGGCGTTCGAGATAAGAAGATGCTGGAGAAGCTGGCCATTAAAGAAGTTACCAGTGTCACAGAACTCTTCAGCCTAGCCGACAAATGTGCTAGAGCTGCGGAGGGCCGTGAAATGCATTCTAAGCCAGCTCCAGAGGCCAACCAGAAGTCCTCCAAAACTGAAGCCACTACCTCCGGTAGTGGCAAGAAGAAAAAGCCCAACGGCAAAAAGAAGTCGTCGGCCGGCGCTCCAACTACTGCTACTACAGCAGCTCCTGCAAGCCGGGGGCCACGCCCCGAGAAGTGACCTCATCCTTCATCAGAGGACGACAATAGTTCTAAAGCATGGTGTCCAATTCACAAAACGAACCGACACAGCTTGGAAGAGTGTCGGGAGGTCCAGAACCTTGCCGAGCGATATAACAAGCGCCGGGAAGAAGCTCCTTTCCGTCAAAGGGAAGGAAAACAAAAAGTCGACGAAGATCCGGCTGAGGAGGAGCTAGGTTTCCAGGACCCCAAGAAGGTCTTGAAAGCCGTTTACAACACTATCGACGAAGACTCCGACGTCTTTGACAACGAACGTCGGAAGACCTTGAACACAATCTATGGTGGTTCTTGGGAAATCACCTCTCGCTGCATCCTCAAGACAATGCGGTGGGACATGGTCGTGGTAGCTCCCGCTGCTAAGGCGGAACCACACCGGAAGTGGATGGATACACTCATCGTTTTTTATGCTTCAGACTACCCTCGAAATATGATCGAGGCTGGCCAACTCCCGTCGATGGTGTCACCCACCATTAACAATATTGAAATCCACCATGTAATGGTGGACGGAGGTTCCGGGCTAAACCTCATAAGCTTCGAAGCTTTCGTTAAGCTTCAGCTCCGACCTTCGCCCATCCTGACCTTTCTCCAGAGTAGGTCCGGGAACCATTACTCCTCTCGGTTCCATCACACTCCCAGTGACCTTCGGGACCCGGGAGAACTACAGAACTGAGAAACTGGTCTTCGACGTCGCGTAGATCAGTCTGCCTTTCAATGCCATTTTGGGTAGACCAGCTTTATACAAATTTATGGCTACTGCCCATTATGGCTACTTGGTGTTGAAGATGCCAACACCCATGGGCGTTCTCCGGATCTGCGGTGATCGTACCGCATGAGTTACTACACTGGAAGAACTCTATGCGCTTACCACAGCGCAAGAGGAAGCATTTGGTAAGGAGCCAGCTCCGAATCCTCCAAGCATTCGTCACAAAGGCTCTACCTCTGCACCTCGTGTGCAACCAAGCGGCGACGCAGACATTCCTGTCAAAGTCATCCAAATTGGTTTCGATGCTGCTCAGACTACCCGTATATCGGGGGGCCTGAACAACAAATAGGAACTCACACTCATCACTTTCCTCTGGGCTAATGTCCATGTGTTTGCCTGGCAACCGTCACAAATGCCTGGAATCCCTAGGGAGGTGATTGAGCACAATCTGAAGATTTACCCAGACGCACGACCTGTACACCAGAAGCCCGAGAAGCAATCAATCGAGCGACAAAACATCATCCAATAGGAAATCAAAAAGTTGCTCGAAGCTGGATTTATCCGGGAAGTCTTCCATCCAAAATGGCTAGCAAACTCAGTTGTTGTACCCAAGGCCGGCGGGAAACTTCGGATGTGTATCGACTACACCACCTTAAATAAGGCATGTCCAAAGGATCCATTTCCACTACCTAGAATAGATCAGATAGTGTACTCCACCTCCAGGTGTGAGCTACTGTGTTTCTTATATGCATATTCTGGATATCATTAAATCCAAATATCTAAGGAAGATGAAGAGCATACTGCCCTCATAACAGTAGATGGATTGTATTATTATACTGCCATGCCATTCGGTCTTAAAATGATGCTTCAACATTTGTGCGAGCTATGTACAAAACATTTGGAGAGCTAATTAGAGACTTGGTGGAGGTGTATGTTGATGACATTGTCGTGAAGATCAAAAACAAGAAGTCACTCCTTGACAATTTACAAGCCGTCTTCGACAAGCTGCGCACCACGCGCACCAAGCTGAACCCGGACAAGTGTGTCTTCGGGGTTAGCTCTGGAAAGCTTCTGGGGTTCTTGGTGACTCACTGAGGAATTGAAGCAAATCCGGCGAAGATCAAGGTTATAGAAGAAATGCGGCTACCAGCCCGCATTAAAGATGTCCAGAAGCTAACTGGATGCCTAGCTGCTCTCAGTCAGTTTATCTCAAGACTGGCAGAATGGACACTACCCTTCTTCAAACTCTTGAGGAAGTTCGAACCTTTTCATTGGTCTGAAGAAGCAGAAAATGCGTTTCAAGAGCTGAAATAGCTCCTCACCACACTACCAATATTGGTAGCTCCTAATCCTAGTGAGCCTTTACTGCTTTACGTTTCGGCAACCACCGAAGTTGTCACTATGGTCCTGGTTGCAGAAAGACCAGATCCACATCCGATTCAGGCGTCCAGACCCCTCCGGAAGGGTCCAAAATCACCTGATGTCGTGATTGGGTCTCAGCTCCCACACACGGAACCTCAAAATGAAGTGCTAGAAGATCAACCTCATTCGTCTGTAGAGCTTCACCTGGCTAACCAAGATAATCTGGATACTTCTAGTGAGATCCGAGTTAAACAAGAAGGAGTTTTGGACCCATCTGGGAGGGTCCAAGAGGCACAACCTGAAAGACCAGAACCCTCCAACAGGGTTCGGGTCAATGGAGAGGAAGCTCCGGGTCCTTCTGAAAGGGTTCGGACCATCCAACGCCCTGTGTACTTCATCAGTAAAGTACTCCACAATGCCAAGACAAGATACCTTGAGGTTCATAAACTGCTTTACGCAGTTCTTATTGCCTCAAGGAAGCTTCGTCACTACTCAAGGTGGCGCTATCCTATGGTGTAAAAGAACTATTGGTAAAGGGAGATTCACAACTCATCATCAAACAAGTGAAAGGTGAATGTTCCTACAACAATCCTCAATTAGCTGCTTATTTCCTTGAAGTCCCGAGGCTTCGCAAGGACTTCGAAGTCCTGGATCTCCATCATGTTCAGCGTTTACATAAAGCCGAAGCTGACGAACTCTCGATGAAAGCCTCAACCAAAGCTCCGGCTTCTGAAAGAATCTTCATCCGGAGGTTGTCAAAACCAACAGCTCAGCCTGCCGAACTGAGTGAAGGGGCAAGACTAGCACCTCGAAGCTCGCAGTCCCGGTGACCCTGCTACCATGGCGTCCACCAAGGGTTGTAGGTGCTGTCGGAAGCTCAGAGAAACCCAACATGCAAGACTCAGAAGCTCAAGTTAGCTTCGATGCATGGATCTTGGAGATCCGAAGCTACTTGAAAGACAATATCCTTCCTGAAGATAGTGTATCCGCTGACTGGATAGTCAGATTGGCTAAAAGATACACATTGGTAGAAGGGGATCTCAACCGACGCGGTGCCAATGGCATCCTAATGTTGTGCATTGCGAGGGAAGAAGGCCGCGAGCTCCTCGCGGAAATCCATGGAGGCGAGTGCGGGAACCATGCTTCTTCTCGCACGCTAGTCGGTAAAGCCTTCCAGTATGGCTTTTACTGGCCTACAACACTTCAGGATGCGGTTGAGCTAGTGAAAAAATGTGAAGCGTGTCAGTTCCATGCAAAACAGATTCACACACCGGCTCAATCACTACAAATGATACCTCCTACATGGCCATTCGCTGTGTGGGGTATGGACATCTTGGGACCTTTCCCAAAAGCTGTCGGAGGTTACAGGTTCCTGTATGTCGCCATCGACAAGTTCACCAAGTGGCCGGAAGCAACTCCAGTTGTTACAATCAACAAACAATCTACAATCAAGTTCTTGAAGTCCATTATATGCAGATTTAGAGTTCCTAACAAAGTCATAACCGATAATGGAACTCAACTTACAAGTGCTGCATTCCAAGAATATTGCGAAGACCTCGGCATTCAACTTAGCCACGCCTCAGTAGCTCATCCAGCAAGCAATGGCCAAGCTGAGAGAGCAAATGCAGAAATCTTAAAAGGACTTAAGACGCTCACATATGAGCGCTTGAAAAAGCATGAAGCTAACTGGATTGAGGAGCTTCCATCCACATTGTGGGCGAACAGGACAACTCCAAACTGGTCCACTGGGGAAACTTCATTCTTCCTGGTGTACGGAGCTGAAGCAGTCCTTCCTCCGGAGATCACCTTGGGGTCCCTCCAAGTCCAGACCTTCGACAAAGCCACGCAGGACCAGCTCCGGCGTGAAGACCTTGACCTTGTCGACGAGGGAAGGTGCCAAGCAGCTGTTCAGAATGCATGTTATCGCCAAGCGCTACGGCGCTATCATCAAATGCATGTGCGCGACCGACAACTTGAAGAAGGCGACCTGGTGCTTCGGAAGATACTAAGCCGTGAAGGGATGAACAAACTTTCCCCTAGCTGGGAAGGTCCATTCCGAGTGATCAAAGTATCCCGACCCGGATGCGTTCGCTTGGCAACTGAGGATGGAACACCACTTCCCAATCCTTGGAACATCGAGCACCTCCGTAAGTTTTATGCTTAGAATCACGAAGGTGAGTCTGTAATTACACGAAATGCATGTTGTAGAGTCGTTATACAGAGACGAGCAAGTCCTCCGGGACACCATCTGGACCCCTCCAAGAGGGTCCGGGAAGTTCAAGTAACACTTAAGACAGTCACAGCACTAAAAGTGTAACTACTTGCTCTGGGCTAGTACAAGATGTATAGCACATTTAGCATGGTCCAGGACCCTAAGTGTGTCCTTGTTTCCCCTGTAATCTGGACCTATAATGAAAGGCATTGTTGTGTGAAAACAGACTCCACGTGCATTTACTTTTTGTGCAAGGCTCAATATATCAAATTATTTTCATCTCGCTTTTCCAAGTAATTCACATGCATTACAAGCCTTATTGATATTAACATTGCTACATAGTTTACTTGCCTGAACGCCAAGCCAACATAGGACCGAAGTGTGCTATCGACTTAGCCTGGTCGTGCACCCTAAGTACGCCGCTCTACCTACATCCCAACAGGCCTTAGTAGGGTGAGTACTAAAAAGGCATGCGGATCTAGAAAGATTATGTCAAAACTCTTGTTATCATGTTGAGTTTCTTCGGAACTAAAGTCCAAATAAAAACAATAAGTCACAACCAATTTATAGACAAGAGGACGGATTTTACTTTTCTCTTGCCTTTAATGTGCAGGAAAAGCAAAAATTCATAGCGATGGTGGACGACGTCGGAGCTACTAAGCTCCGACATCCTCCAAGAGGGATCCGCCGTCAACGTCTAATATGTTGACAGTGGATGACGTCGGAGCTACCAAACTCCGACCATCCCAGGGGGCCTGTCTTCGATGCCTCAGAATTGAAGACTTCAGACCTAAAATCTACAAGTGCGAAGCATCCAAGTCGTCAACATACTGCTACAACCTTTGGTACATGTACACCCTTCAATTGTACACATGTACCAGAGGGCCAACAAGATACGGTACAATATATTGAAGACAAAGTGAAATTCAAGACAGAAAGGAGGATTTCATTAATCAAGAATATTGGATTACAAAATTGTGAGTACAGCAGAAGGCAAAAGGCTGAAAGCCCTAGCTACTGGAGGACCTAAGACTTGCGGAAGAATGAAGCGACTTTTTGGGCAACTTCTTGGACACTGGCCTTAGCGGCGCCTTCCTCTTCGGCAATGGGACCTTCGAGCACCGAGTCTAGTGGGAATTGGGGATCTCGACTCACATAACACATCAGCACGTATTCTGCGACGTTTGTAGCCAGAGTCTTTCCCTTCGTCTCCAGCTGGTCTGCGATGACGTCGCCCATTGCGTCAAATTTGTTGCCAGCACCGTTGAGGGCCACCAGCGCTCGGTCCAAGTCCAGTTCTGGGTTGTCCGGACGTAAGGGACAGAAGCCTAGTGGTTTTAGCGCATCGTTGGCCTACCCCAGGATGTCCCACACTTGAATGGGTTTAGTCTCCTTCAGGCTCCGCAGCTCCTCCAGCAACTTCCGGACAGCCGCATGCTCCGAACCTTCACGGACAAGGCGCTCAGCCAACTTAGCATGCTGCTGCATGTTCTCAGCAACTTGCTTTTCCCGGTCGGCCAGCTCCGTCTCTCGGAGGTGGATGCGGCTCCGCCTTTCAGCAAAGTCTTTTTCCCTGCCTTTGACTCTCTCCTCCCTAGCGGCAATGTCAGACTCTCTTTTCGAGAGCTCTTGCCCCACCTTCCAGTTCTTCTTCCTTTCTTCCTCCTTCCATAGATCCAGCTTTTTGCTGCGATCTGCCAAATTTTTCTCACCCAGAGTCAACTTCTGGGTGACGTCCGCCTCTCTCCTCACCACGTCCTTCTGCTGCTCCAGGATTTTTTCCTCTCTCGCCTCCAGGTCCGCCCGACGCTTCAGGAGAATTTCATTCAATTCATTAAGTTTCTTGTGATGCTCATCAGCAGCATCACGTCTCTCCTTGGTTTGCTCCAGGATCTCCCTGGAGTTAGCGTCGAGCGCCCGGATGGCGGCTTCTTTCTCCTCCATTAACTTGTCCCAGTATTCTAACCGAACATTCTCCCTCTTAATCCATTCCTTCTGGTCAGCCAACCTTGTTTGGGCAAGCCTGGTCTCAAAATGGAGTCTGTTGCGCCAACGCCTTAAAGTGTGGCGCTCCTCCTCCAAGGCTTTGCTCTCATGATCAAAGGTAAGCTGGACCTGTCAGAGACTTGAGCAGTCAGGCCTGCTGGGACCATTTCCGCAGGCTCAAAAGGATTTTCCATCACAAAAATTGGGTCCCACTCTACAATAGTGGTCCCTTGGACTCCTGCAGCACTAGGGCCGCTCTCGGGAAGCCCTTCAGTGGTAGCGGAGGAAGAACCCGCTGGGAGAATTCCCACCTCTGGTGCGGGAGTTGAAGGTGCCGCTTCCGGACCTTCAGTCACAGGCTCTGAGGATGAAGGACCTGTCGTCACTTCCTACGGCTGCTCCGGCTCTGGCCCAGGTACCTCCAGGACCACCACCTCTGGAGCAGCAGTTGGGGCTTCGACTGGGGCCTCAACCGCCGCTGGCTCAGGCTTCGGCACGGCGACTACTTCCGATTCAGCGACCGGAACTTCAGGTGCCTCTGGCTCAACCACCGGGCTTTCAACCGCTTCTGGCACAAGGGCCGGAGCTTGAGAGATTTCCGGCTCAATAGCCGGGGCTTCAACTACTTCTGGCTTAGCAGCCAGGGCTTCGACAACTTCTGGCTCAAAAGCTGGAACTTCTGGCATTGCCGTTGCTGGAGCATCGGCCTCCGCCACCATCGCCAGGGGTACATCTTCAACTTCTCTCCTGTGGTCCGGCGCTACCACAGGAGCTTCGGGTAAGGACTCCGAGACCAAACTCACGACAGCTGGCGCTGGTGCTGTCGTAACTTCTGCTTCCGCTTGACGTGGAGGCTAAGCACTTGAAGCCGGAGCTTCAGCAGACGCAGCCCTAACCGCTGCAACAGGTGCTGAAGCTCTCGGCCCCTTCTTTGACACCCTAGAAATAAAGGGAAGAGAAGGATAAAAATACGTTAAAAACAAGTCTGGCATGTCAGGGCGTGCAATCAATGCTTACCTAGGGATACTACCACCCCAGTCGCATCGGAATCTTTTCTTTTGAGGCCCAGAGCTAGAGCCCACCAAGTCTGGTGAGACTACAACTTTGAACCTCAGTTGAGGGCCACTTGCAGCAACCGGAGTCTTTTCAGCCGGAGCTTCTCTTGGCTGGGAAGAACTCCCGGGCTTGGAGCTTTTAGTCAGCACTAAGGCCGAGGTCGACTGCCTGGAGCTGATGCCTCCTGAAGACGATTGCACTGGAGCAGGAGTAGCTGTAGAAGACCTCCCACTCCGGGGAGAAGGAGCCGTGGTAGAAGGAACAGGTCTGACGAAGCTCCCGTCAGCGTGCTTCAACTTTCTCTTCCAGCTGGAGGGCTCAGCTGGCTCTTTGCCCTTGCCCTTGCCGGTGTCTTCAGTCTTCCGGCTCGGGGCGGAGGCAGGACTGCCCTCAGAAGCTCCGGGGATCACTAATCTGGTGGTCGGACGCCTTTCTACTTCACCAAGGTCGTGAAGCACCGGCATAATCCTCTGGAGCTCCCTACTGAACTGCGCCTCCATGTTCAGAGGGAGGAAAGCTGCTGGCGGAACCAAGTTGTCACTGTTGACGTTAATCCCATGCTGGAATTTCTTCAAATGAAACTCTAAGGATTCATCGTCCAAGTTGGATTTCAGACCGATTTCAATCCGGTCGTCATCCATTACGCTGTTGAGGGCCAACGCGAGTTTCTCCCTCTTCTTCAGCGGAGCCCACTTGTTGACCAGGAAGTTGCAGAAAACCATCTGGGGTCACTCCACCCTCCACGCACTCTCGGATCCTATTCAAGACACGGTTGAAGGTGTTTGACAGCACCGGAACTACACTCTAGGCGTCGGTGTCAACATTGGGGAGACATTCGGGCAGCTCCAACTTCTCGTGCTCTTCCGCCGCAATGATGATCCAATCTTTCTTCTAGTCTTCCCACTTGCGGGAAGGAAACGACTTCAAGTATTTCAAGGGGCAGTTCTTGCGCTTCACAAAATAGTAGAAGCCGAGAAGCTCACTCCCCTTGCCAGTGGTGTGGATGGTGAAGAAGGTGCGGAATAGATCGACGCAGGGGGGGATACTCACCCACATCTCGCAAAAGTGGACGAATGTCACCACGAGGAGAAGAGAATGGGGGTAAATGTGATACAGCTGCTGACCATAGATGTCTAGCAGCATCAAAAGAAAGGAAGAGAAAGGTGGAATGAATCCCACCATGGCGTACGCTGTGAAATACACCATATCGCCATTGCGCTCCTTCTTGAACGTCGGCGCGGACCAAATGGTTGAAGGTGTCATTGGACCACCCGATGTAGGTCCGGACCTTCTTCAGATCATCATCGCTCTTGAGGCGGCTCTTGGGGATTGATAGGATCTTGGTTCCCGACCTTTCGATGAGAATAGGAGGGTTCGATTTGTGGAGGAGAAGACGTTGGTGATCCGACTACACCGTCCCCAAGATGATGCGCCTTAGCGATCGGTACACCGACTCCGAAGTTGTATTGATCTTGCTGGCGCACAATCAACCTGACCACGAGGGCCTTTGTTCCTGCAAGCAAGCGAATAACATGCAAGAACAAGAAGAACAAGCACTTATCTGTTGAATCAATCTAAAGTGGGGTTTTGGATACAAGTAGACGGGCGATCTAGTCGACACGCGCGTGTACAAGGAAGCAGCAGAAGCTAACTTACGAATAAACAAAACCCACCAGCTAATGAGGGCGGCTGCTACTATTTACTACCTCTCTAGGGTCGTGAGAAACCCTAATCACGAGTCCCTAATGGACTCCAAATGATACATGGGCAATGGGACCAATTTTGGTGATGCAGCACCATGGACAGAAAAAGGTCTTGGTATTAAAATAACTATTGCGGCTGACTCCGAATAGATATGGATATGAGGCCAGATCCGTTTAAAGTAGACTTGATAATCTTTCCAGGAAGTACTTAAACGCCTAGATCGGAGTCCGTATGAAATCGTGGTGGACGTACAAGTTGGTGCTGTTCTGCTGTCCAAATCCTGTCCGCGCGAATTCCCTTCCCATTGGCTCCTCTCCATAGTTCCTAAGCAAAACAAGAAAGCACGTAGTTCCATGGTCTAGATAATATGGACATAAGGCCAAGTACGAGTTCACCTCATAGTTTAGTTGACGTGCACGAGCGAGAGTGATCGGACCAGAAAACAGTAGCTGAGTTGGTGTGGATGTATCGAGGGTGTCGATGTCCTCATCATCCTCCCCTTCTTGCATTTGAGTCGTCCGCGACTCAAGCTCATCTTCTTCTCCCAAATATGGCTTCAAATCTGCAATGTTAAATGTGGGACTAACCCCAAAATTCGCAGGCAACTCGAGTTTATATGCATTATCATTAATCCTTTCTAACACTTTGAATGGACCATCAGCTCGAGGTAACAATTTAGACTTTCTCAAATCAGGAAACCTATCCTTTCGCAAATGTAACCAAACTAAATCACCAGGTTCAAAAGTGATAGTTTTCTTTCCCCTACTACCAGCAAGTTTATACTTGGCATTCATGCACTCTATATTCTTCTTAGTGGTTTCATGCAATTTTAAGATCAATTCAGCACGATGTTTAGCATCAAAATTCACTCGTTCCATTGAAGGAAGAGGTAATAAATCAATAGGAGCACGGGGTACAAATCCATAAACAATCTCAAAAGGGCATTTCTTAGTACTAGAATGTAGGGAACGATTATAAGCAAACTCAACATGAGGCAAACACTCTTCCCACATTTTTATATTCTTTTTCAAAACAGCCCTAAGCATGGTAGATAAACTTCTATTCACAACCTCAGTTTGACCATCAGTTTGGGGATGACAAGTAGTTGAAAATAAAAGCTTAGTCCCCAATTTTGCCCATAACGTTCTCCAAAAATGGCTAAGAAACTTAGCATCACGATCTGAAACTATTGTGTTTGGCACACCATGCAATCTAACAATATCTCGGAAAAACAAATCAGCAACATGTGTAGCATCATCACTTTTACGACAAGGTATGAAGTGTGCCATTTTAGAAAATCTATCCACAACAACAAAGATGCTATCCCTCCCCTTCTTTGTTCTAGGCAGTTCTAAAACAAAGTTCTTAGAAATATCCTCCCAAGGCATGCTAGGAACAGGAAGAGGCATGTACAAACCATGTGGATTAAGTTGTGACTTAGCTTTTTGACATGTCGTGCAGCGAGCAACAAAGCGCTCCACGTCTCGCCTCATCCTTGGCCAAAAGAAATGACCAGCAAGTATGTCCTCCGTCTTTTTCACTCCAAAGTGCCCCATCAGCCTGCCTCCATGCGCTTCCTGTAACAACAACAAACGAACGGAGCTAGCTGGAATGCATAACTTGTTAGATCTAAACACATAGCCATCATTGAGGACAAATTTATTCAATGTTTTTCCGTCTTTACATTTCAGCAATACATCTTTGAAATCAGCATTATGTTCATATTGATCTTTAATCGTTTCTAATCCAAAAATTTTAAAGTCAAGTTGGGATAGAAGAGTATAACGTCTAGATAAAGCATCAGCAATAACATTATCCTTTCCCTTTTGTGTTTAATGACATAAGGAAAAGACTCAATAAATTCCATCCACTTAGCATGCCTACGGTTTAGTTTCCCTTGACTCCTAATATGCTTTAGTGATTCATGATCAGAATGGATAGCAAATTCTTTGGGCCACAAATAATGCTGCCATGTTTCTAAAGTTCGTACAAGAGCATATAATTCCTTATCATAGGTAGAATAATTTAGAACAGGCCCACTCATTTTCTCACTAAAATATGCAACAGGTTTTCCTTCTTGTAAGAAAACACCACCCAATCCAATCCCACTAGCATCACATTCAAGCTCAAAAGTCTTAGAAAAATCAGGAAGTTGGAGAAGAGGTGCATGCGTCAACTTATCTTTCAGTATGGTAAAGGCGTTATCTTGTGTGGTGCCCCAAGAAAAAGGCACCCCCTTCTTCGTAAGGTCATTCAATGGAGCAGCAATGTTGCTGAAATGCTTCACAAAGCGACGATAGAACCCAGCCAGCCCTAGAAAGCTCCGCACCTGTGTGATGGTCTTTGGTACAGGCCACACCTGAATAGCCTCTACCTTGGCTTGATCAACTTCAATTCCCTGTGGGGTAACAACATAGCCAAGAAAAGAGACTCGATCCGTGCAAAAGGTGCACTTCTCAAGATTACCAAATAATCGTGCCTCACGCAAAGCATTAAAAACAGCACGTGAGTGATCAAGATGTTTATCCATGGATTTGCTATAAATCAATATATCATCAAAATACACAACAACAAATTTTTCAATGAATGCATGCAAAACCCCGTTCATTAATCTCATGAAGGTGCTAGGTGCATTAGTTAACCCAAAAGGCATGACTAACCACTCATATAAACCGAACTTAGTTTTGAAAGCAGTTTTCCATTCATCTCCTAGTTTCATGCGAATTTGGTGATAACCACTACGCAAATCAACTTTTGAGAACACAACAGCACCACTCAATTCATCAAGCATATCATCTAAGCGTGGAATAGGATAACGATATCGAATGGTTATATTGTTGATTGCTCTACAATCAACACACATACGCCATGATCCATCCTTTTTAGGTACTAGAATAACTGGAACAGCACAAGGACTAAGAGACTCACGTACATAACCTTTGTCAAGTAGTTCTTGTACTTGGCGCTGAATCTCCTTTGTTTCTTCTGGATTTGTCCTGTATGGTGCACGGTTGGGCAATGAAGCACTGGGAATGAGGTCAATCTGGTGCTCAATCCCTCGAAGTGGTGGTAGTCCTGGTGGTATTTCACTTGGAAACACATCAGAATATTCCTGCAAAATGTTAGCAACAGCAGGAGGCAAAGAATGTTGCACATCGTAAAGGAAATCAAAGCATCTTTACATACCAAAGCATAGGCAATAGAGGTGGAAGCAAACAGTTCATTAATATCAGATTTCGTAGCAAACAAGCATTTTCCCTTCAGAGATATCTCATTTTTCTTATCAAACAAAGATTTGGCATTGTTATTGTTCTCAATGTTAGCATGGTCCTGATATTTAGTTTTCCTAGCTCTAGCAACATCATCTTGCACAATAGCTTCAGGAGACATAGGATGCAACACAAATTTTTTATCATGGTAAAGAAAAGAATACTGATTTGATCTACCATGATGCATAGAATCTCTATCAAATTGCCAAGGTCTTCCTAGCAGAATATTACAAGCTTGCATAGGCACAAAATCACATTCAATGACATCCTTATATGATCCAATAGTAAAATTGATTCGCACAAGTCTAGTTACCTTTGCCTTACCGCTGTTGTTTAACCATTGAATGTAATAGGGATGTGGGTGCGATTTGGTGCTTAGTGCTAGCTTGGTCACCATGTCACTGCTGGCCAAGTTGTTGCAGCTACCTCCATCAATGATCATGCGGCAAGATCGCTCTTTGGCGACACACTTTGTTTGGAATAATGTGTGCCTTTGATTTTGTTCCACTTTCTCCATTTGTGCACTAAGCACACGCTGCACAATGAGACTATCATAGTGCGCTGCATCTTCTGCACCAATATGCTCTTCTTGATGTTCATCGCTACCTGCATAGTCAGCTGCAAGCAAAACACATGTATCGTCATCAAAATCGCTAGCAGATGAGTACTCACCGTCATCTTTAACAATTAGAACACGTTTGCTTGGGCAGTCACGCTGCACATGGCCAAAACCCTTGCACTTGTGACATTGAACGTCTCTAGATCGTCCGGTAGATGCTACGGAAGAAGCACTCTCAGTGGGCTTTTGGGTGGTCTTTACTGCTGAGCTAGTGAAAGAAGCATGTGGCTTGTTGCCGGAAGAAGAAGGTGCTGCCCGACTTGGTGAAGAAGATGGCGGGGAAGCACGCCCAGTCGAAGGAGTAGTCGTGCGTGGTTGCTATGAGCTAGTCTTTCCTGCAGAAATATTAGTTCTAGAGCTAGCTCGTCGTCCCTGCACTTCCCTTTCAGCTTTACAAGCAAGATGAAATAAATGGGTAACATTATTGTAATCTTTATAAGCAAGTATTTCCTGAATTTCACGGTTTAAACCACCCAAAAATCTAGCCATAGCTGGTTCCTCATCCTCGTCTAAATTACAATGCAACATACCCATTTATAATTCCTGAAAATACTCTTCTACACTTTTAGCTCCCTGTCTCAATTGTTGTAACTTATTTAACATATCACGTGCATAGTAAGAAGGAACAAATCTAGCCCGCATGAGCCGTTTCAAAGCATCCCAAGTTTGTGGTATGTTATTAGGATTTTTCTTGTCATGTTCTATCCACCAAACAGAAGCAAAATCAGTAAACTCACTAGTGGCTGCTCTAACTCTTGCGTTTTCAGGAAACTCATGACATGCAAATTTTTGATCAACAAAAATCTCCCAAGTAATATATGCATCAGGGTCATATTTACCATCAAAAAGAGGTATCTTAAATTTGATCTTGTTAAAAGTATCTTTATGATTGCATACCTCACGCCGATGATGTCCACCTATGCCTTGACGGTTGTGTTGTAGCCGGTGCCGTGGCCTAGCTTCCTCATCTTCCCCAATCTCCGTATCTGCAGAATAGTCATCTTCATTGCCACGTACAATACTAGGAGCATTGCTCACCTGTCCATCTACGGTGCGTCCACGATCCCTCTCCTCAAGGCGCTGCAGGATGGCTCCAATAGAGGTGTTCAATGTTTGAATGGAAAGCTCCAACGTGCTGATTTTGGTGTTGGTGTCGATCTGCATATTTTCCAATTGACCAAGGTGGTCACTGGTAACACGAAAATCCTCACCAAGCGCTTCTGTGTGTAGCCGCACTTGGCGTTCGAAGTGTTGTATAATTCCCTGTGTGCGAGGTGAATGCACGTCTTCATTTGTATTTGCTCCTCCTGCCATGGTTAGTAGAAAAAAAACAATCCAATATGAAAGGGTAAAGTTATCCCTAGCTACAAAGGTGCTGGTGGAGATAACTCGCTCACTCTCAACCTGTTCAATCAATCTCTTACCTGTTCTTACAAAGCTCAGCAAGAAGGTGATGGCAACCAGCAAGTAATGAACAACTTAAAGAGCAGGTGTCAATCTATGGCTTTAGGTGGCTGAACTAGCACAAGGAGCAAACTTTCACCACGTTAATCACAACAAGCTGAATAAATATTCTACGACAGTACTGTGCTGATCTTAGTCTAGACCGTACTAGTGACGCGAGCCGAGACACCAATGTCGTCACCAAAAACACCCCAAACAACAATCTGATTTTTTTCTTTTTTTTTTTCGTTTTTTTTTTGTTGGGGTGGTCACCCAAACTCTCTCTAGATGGAATCAGGAAAACCTAGAACAAAATTTGCACATGCGGCTTTTGATCTTGCACTTGCCTTTTTTTCTTCTCTAATTGCTTGTGGCTTTTGTGCGGCTATAGATTTTGCACTTGCCTTTTTCTTGTTGTCAAACTCAAATTATTAATCTGACTCAAACTCGAAGTAGCAATCTGATTCGAACTCGAACTAGTAATCAGACTCAAACTTGAACTAGCAATCCGACTCAAACTCGAAGTAGCAATCTGATTTGAACTCGTAATCTAACTCAAACTCAAACTAGCAATCCGACTCAAACTCAAAGTAGCAATAAGATTTGAACTCGTAATCCGACTCAAACTCGAACTAGTAATCCGACTCAAACTCGAAGTAGCAATCTGATTCAAACTCAAACTAGTAATCCGACTCAAACTCGAACTACGAATCTGACTCGAACTAGGTGACCGAATGTGACACGAACTCGAAACTCTAGTGGTGCAAAACTAAAGACCAGCAACTTGACTCGTCGAAGCAACCATGAACTCAACAAGTCTTGACTAAGTGGAGAAAGTAAAAGGCACAATGGTCTAGGAATAATGGAAAAAAACAGATCTGTTATTTTTTTGGGCTTTTTCTGGACTATAGGATGATAACAGCGGAAAGAAAAGTAATGGTAGTGCTCTCACTGATTAACCTTGCTCTGATTACCACTTGATAGGATCTTGGTTCCCGATCTTTCGATGAGAATAGGAGGGTTCGATTTGTGGAGGAGAAGAAGTTGGCGATCCGACTACACCGTCCCCAAGACGATGCGCCTTAGCGATCGGTACACCGACTCCGAAGTTGTATTGATCTTGCTGGCGCACAATCAACCTGACCACGAGGGCCTTTGTTCCTGCAAGAAATCGAAGAACACGCAAGAACAAGAAGAACAAGAACTTATCTGTTGAATCAATCTAAAGTGGGGTTCTGGATACAAGTAGACGGGCGATCTAGTCGACACGCTCGTGTACAAGGAAGCAGCAGAAGCTAACTTACGAATAAACAAAACCCACCAGCTAATGAGGGCGGCTGCTACTATTTATTACCTCTCTAGGGTCGTGAGAAACCCTAATCACGAGTCCCTAATGGACTCCAAACGATACATGGGCCATGGGCCCAATTTTGGTGATGCAGCACCATGGACAGAAAAAGGTCTTGGTATTAAAATAACTATTGCGGCCGACTATGAATAGATATGAACATGAGGCCAGATCCCATTGAAAGTAGACTTGATAATCTTTCCAGGAAGTACTTGAACGCCCAGATCGGAGTCCGTATGAAATCGTGGTGGCCGTACAAGTTGGTGCTGTTCTACTGTCCAAATCCTGTCCGCGCGAGTTCCCTTCCCATTGGCTCCTCTCCATTGTTCCTAAGCAAAACAAGAAAGCACGTAGTTCCACGGTCTAGATAAGATGGACATAAGGCCATGAACGAGTTCACCTCATAGTTTAGTTGACGTGCACGAGCGCGAGTGATCGAACCAGAAAACAGTAGCTGAGTTGGTGTGGATGTATCGAGGGTGTTGATGTCCTCATAAGGGATACCCAACTCCATCGCGGCAAAGCGGAGCACAGGAAGGGAAGTTAGGCGGAGTTTTGGAGGCTCTGAGCACAAATATGGTCGAAGGCGTAAAGAGTCCTCAAACCGTGCACACTTTCCCTCTTAAGTAAGCCTCTGCGACGCTTGGATGGAAACCGCAGTGAGATTGAATGCACTTTTCAATAATCTACCTCGTCAATGATGAATGGTCCTGGGGCCAACCCGACGAAGAGATTGAGGTTCTTACCCAAGACGAACCATTGCCATGATGAGCAGCAGGAAACCCAAGGTCGGCGCTCTGACAAGGTGCGCAGAACCGATACAGTTTTTGTATTGGGAACCGGCAACCTTCAATTGCGTGAGATCCTCACTCAAAGATCTCATTTGTCACATTCATAACAAGTCATGCGTCGATGGTTCACTCCCGGATCATCGCTCCAACAGCACAACAGAGGACTCTTGAAAACCAAAATGCGAGAATCAAGAATGGCCCCACCTCCGGCAGAATAACTTAACCGAAAGGGTTTCTCCCAGAGGTGGGCCCTGGGGCCACTGTCGGTACCCTGCGTAACGGGTACCCTTTAGTACCGCGAAGGGTACAAGAGAATTCTACCTGACGGAGTTGAAGGTCTTCTCGGGCCCCACATGTCACATTGCGCTGGGACCGCTCCCTCGTATGGGTAGCCCCTGGGTCAACACATTTAAAGGAAAGCCGGAGCTAAACTCCCAGCAAAGGGAAGCTCTGGCGTCAACATGTGTACAATGGCTCCGGACCTAACCCATAGCAGAGAGGAGCTCTTATGCCGACACGTGTACAGCAGCCTCGGACCTAACCTCCCGTAAGGGAAAGCTCTGGAGCTTCCACGTGTGGAGCCTCCGGACCTTCATCAACGCATATACTGGCTGATCTCCTTCAGCGTGAGCCATCAACGTAATTAAAGCAGCAGTTACAAGATGTAATTACGTGTTGTTAATGTTGTATTAATGACACACGATCAAGAGAGCTGCTAATAGGGCTAATGCAGCCATTAAGGCACGTTATCACACTATTAATCATGCTTAATACTCTTTAGATAGTGTATTAGGCCATTAAAAATGCCAGGGCCACATGTCGGGTCAGGCAAGCTTTGTAACGGCCAGTCCTTAGAACTATAAAAGGGTTATACCGCACAAACTCAGGGAGAGATCAGCCGATTCGATCTGAGCCCATCTGAGCTGACCCATAAACTAGCGAACATACTCGCACAATACAACAACACAAATCCCGTGGAGTAGGGTGTTACGCTCAGGCGGCACGAACCACGTAAATCTCTGGTGTCATCATCTTGATCTTGATCTCTGCACACCCCAACCATAAAAGAACCTCCGCGGGCTGCCTTTTAGTGGGTCCGGGGGAAGTGTCGTATCAAACACTTCGACAATGACATAGTCATATATATATATGTATATATATATATATATATATATATATATATATATATATATATATATATATATATATATATATATATATGGAAATCTTAGGAAGTCCTCTATTATCTTTATATTGCACTCATGGTCTGAATCTTGGTGTAACTGTGTTTAATTCCAATGGTCGCAAACTTGGTTCTGGCAGACCAGAACTTGAAACAGTTTGCACATAGTTTCGAATTAGCGCGCTATACCTATATAACAAATGTTTCATGGCCGAAATCTTTTACTTCTGGATTGTTTAGTTGATGTTATACAATGATTATTTTCATTACCTCAATATATTGATATGATATACCTGTATAAATTGTGGAAATCACCACATATACAAGGGAGGTTCTGTCAAAATTTCCAGAAAACTTAGGTCTTCACACCTATATAGATTTTATTTACTAGCTCAACTGGAGCTGTATGAGTACAATCTGGAAAGGTTGTAAAGTGCACTACAACTTTGGTATTCAACCCAACATCTGGTTCTGATGTTTCCTGTATGAAAATTTTGAATTTATACAGGAAGGTCAGCTGGAACAGAACTGTGATGGGGTTCCAGGGTGTTGTTTCCTTTGGCAGTTGAATTTGAATTCGTTTTCATAATTCATTTATAACATCAATGATCTGATTTTCAACATAGTTTGTTGGATTTGAGTATTTGAACCATTCAAATATTTATTTATAGATGGTGGATGCGATGATGCTATTGCCGGACGGATGGATATTTTCCACTTGCGCTAGCCGTCCGGGCTTCCCGAGTATGCTGCGGAGGTGCTCCAACAGTTTGGCTTCATCGAGATGCCATGCTATTGGGGTCAAGAAATGATTGACAGAGGCGTTCTGTTATGCACCATCTTGGTTGACATACCTGCTAGTCCACAAAGTCCACGTCATTATGGATGGGCTCCTTTTTCAGTTACTATCGAGGGAGCTCATTTGGAGGACACTTGGGCAATCGCAGCGGGCGAGGCGCTTATGAAGCTTTGCGAGCTTCATCAAGATGCCATGGCTGGGACTCAATTTGCTCTTCTTCTGGTCCGTGGTATTGCTGGTTTTGAGTGGCAGCATCGTATGGTTGCAGCCTATACACCGTATAGCGACACAACCTCGACGACACTTGGAACGTATGCGGCTGCATCCAATATGGTGGTTCTTACTCAAGGTGCAATTATTCAGGAGCAAGTCGAAGCCTTGAGGCAAGCGACTGAACGGGGAGATACTCTTGATTGTATCAACGAGAATCTACGTTCTTTCCTAGCTCCAACAAATCATCGGCTGAATAAGTGCGAGAGTCAGCTGCATTACACTCGCATTAGACTATGGAAAGCTCGTGCCGAACAACGGCAAACTCGCAATGAACTGCAGCAAGCTCGTGGTGAGTTGCAAGCGAGCCAGTTAGAGGTCCAACAACAGCAGGAGCAGCTGTTGGTAGTCACTGAGGAATGAGACACAGCCATTGAGGCAGCTCAAAATTGGGAGTATGAGGCAGAACAACTTCAGGATAATGTGATTGAGGCCAAAGCACAATTGCAACCAGTGGTGTATCCACTGGCCCATGATATACCACTGAATATGGGTGAACAAGTGCCTTCAAATGATGAAGGGGAAGAAGAAGATCCCGAGGAACTCGAGTACGTTGAATAGGATGTATCGAAGGGGGATGGGGCATCACTTCTGCCATCACGGGGCAACGTATAGTTTAGTAGTTGCTCGTGTTTATTTTGTGGCCATGTTTGTGTCATATTAAGAATAGCAGTGTGTATGTATAAGATGACAAGATGTGTATGACATCTCATGGGGACCAAGTATGGTAGAGATGCACTTCCATAGTGGGAGTCCATTGTTTTGGAGTTCACTTCTGTAAACTTGGTCATGAGATAATATATTTTGTATAAAGTTTGTACTTTATCAATATATGTGAATGTTATGCACTTACTCCCTTGTCAATATGCGCACTACTGTAATATGAAATGGATGATGGAAAAGTAAACATGTGCTGATTTTAAGTCATATGGATGCAGAATGGTGCGTACGCGCTCGACGCCTGAAATGGGAGGTTCGAGTCATGGTCGTGAGGACGAATCTCCAACCCAGGAGCCAGCTGCGACACCGCAGCAACAAGTTCCACCACCACCACCTCCTGAAATTCCGAGGAGTCTAGCGGAGGTTCTCGACGCAGTGCTCGGCTCGCGCGACGAGCAAACCGAATTGCTACGGACTTTGGTTCAGGATTCGTCCCGTCGGCGACCAGATGCGGGTCCACTACAGCCTTCTCCGAGTTCATACTCGAACTTCATGTCAACGCACCCGCCGGTCTTCATGGAGGCAGATGAACCGTTGGAGGCGGACAACTGGCTTCGCTCCATCGAAGGAAAGTTCAGTTTGCTACGAATGACCGAACATCAGAAGACCCTGTTCGCGGCCCAACAGTTACAAGGGTCTGCTGGTGCGTGGTGGGCAAATTATCTTGCCGCACAACCAGCCGACTATGCCGTGAGCTGGGAGGAGTTCCGGGAGGCGTTTCAAGCCTATCACATATCTCCCTGTGTTATGAGGAGGAAGCTTCAAGAGTTCTTGGAGCTGAGGCAAGGAGGAAGGAGTGCTTACGAGTACTCCAAGGCATTCAACCACTTGGCCCAGTATGCTCAGGACCAAGTGAGTATTGAAGACCGGAAGCGTGAATGCTTCTATCGGGGTTTGAACCCCAAGATGAAGGATAAGCTTGCCTTGTTCAACAGCGGCAGCTTCAACAACATGGTCAATGCCGCGATCGTGCAGGATGATGCTACTAGGGAGCTGTTCTCCGACAAGAAGAAAAGGAGTGCTCCGTAGGGCAGCGGAGGGGGTGCTCCTCAGAAGTATTGAATGGTGTATCGATCACCATCTGGCCAGAGGTGGCAGCTGCCATCGCGACCACCGATGTTTCGTGGTCGCCCGTTCAACAACGCTGGCTTTCGCCCACAACAACAACAGGGGATGATTCTGCGTGCACTTCCACCTCCACAGCGTGCACCGGTATTCCGTCCTCCCTTCCGTGCCGGTCAGGCCCCGTACACGTGTTTCACGTGTGGTTGTACGGGGCACTTCGCTAAGGACTGCCCGCAGAGCGGAGGACAATCACCGTACCCGGGGACAAACAAGCCCCGCAACCAGCCCAAGAAGTCAGCCATTAGAACCGGCAACGTCCACCACCTCGCCATCGAGGATGTTCCGGAAGGCGCACCCGTACTCACGGGTATGTTCTCTCTCATTGGTCATCCCGTAGTCATCCTTTTTGACTCCAGTGCTTCCCACAACTTTATTAGCAAGTCTTATGTCATTCAATATCAGTTGCCTATTATTTCCACAAAAACCCCATATATGATTTGTTCTCCGGGTGAGAGAGTAGTTGCAAATGACATGGTTCATAGGGTACCTCTTAATCTGGGTGGGAACATATACCCTACCTCTCTTATATTACTGGAGCATCAGAAGCTATATGTCATCTTAGGGATGGCATGGTTGCAACACAATGGTGCTATTATAGACATCATTCCTCAGAGAATATATCTGAATTCCCCACTCCACCCTCCACAAGCTCTCACTCTTGAGAGTAATATCCAAGTGACTCCAACTACTTACAACACCGAGGCCTGTAAACTTGAGGACATTCCAGTGGTATGTGAGTATCTGGACGTATTTCTCGAAGATCTTCCTGGTATGCCACCTGAATGAGATGTCGAGTTTAAGATTGAACTTGTACCGGGAACAGTGCCGATCTCGAGGAAGCCGTATAAGATGGCACCTAAGGAACTTGCAGAACTGAAAGAGCAGCTGAAGGAACTTATTGACAAGGGTTTCATTCGTCCAAGTTCATCACCTTGGGGTTGTTCTACATTGTTCATGGAAAAGAAGGATAAAACGTTGATACTATGTGTGGACTATCGTCCAGTCAATGCTGTCACGATCAAGAACAAGTATCCACTACCACACATCGATATTCTGTTCGATCAATTGGTGGGTGATAGGGTATTTTCAAAGATGGATCTTCGCTCTGGATATCATCAGATCAGGATTTGGCCAGAGGATATACCTAAGACGACATTCTCGACCAGGTATGGATTGTATGAGTACCTTGTCATGTCCTTCGGATTGACCAATGCACCGGCCCATTTCATGTATCTCATGAATTTGGTGTTCATGCCGGAATTGGACAAGTTTGTCGTGGTATTCATCGACGACATCCTTGTGTACTCGAAACCTGAAGAAGAACATGCACAACATTTGCACATCGTTCTTTAACGATTGTGAGACCACAAGCTGTAAGCCAAGTTCAGCAAATGTGAGTGCTGGATCAGTCATGTGCCATTTCTAGGGCACATCATCTCTGCCGAGAGGATTGCAGTTGATCCAAGCAAGATTAAGCAAGTACTCAAATGGGAGTCTCCAAAGTCTGTACATGAAGTTCGAAGCTTCGTGGGTTTAGCAGGATATTATCGGAGGTTCATTCCAAGTTTATCCAAGATAGCTAAACCAATGACGGAACTTATGAAGAAATGGAGGAAGTATGTATGGACAAAGGAATGTGAGGAAGGTTTGCAAGCATTAGTGAAACACCTTACAATAGCGCCGATATTAGCCCAACCAGACACAACCAAGTCATTTGATGTTTATTGTGATGCATCTGGGATTGGTTTGGGTTGTGTATTAATGCAAAACAGAAGTGCGATCGCTTATGGATCATGGCAACTTCGAAACCACGAGCAGCATTATCCGACTCATGATCTTGAGCTCGCTGCCGTGGTACTTGCATTGAAGATGTGGAGACACTATTTATTGGGCAACCTAGTGCATCTTTACACCAATCACAAAAGCTTGAAGTATGTCCTCACCCAAAAGGACTTGAATATGCGACATCGAAGATGGTTGGAACTGATCAAAGACTACGAGATTGTGATCCACTACCATCCTAGCAAGGCGAACGTAGTTGCAGATGCGCTGAGTCGCAAGTCCCATGTCAATAATCTTTCTATCACCTTGATAGAAGAAGAAGAACCAAGTCTCTACTTGGTTCCATATGAGGCGCTCTACAATCTAGCTCTCATTCCTACCATAAGGGAAGAAATTGAGGAGGCTCAGAAGAAAGACAAGGGCATATCTCATATTCGCCAAAGAATGAAGAAGGGGGAGATGAAGTATTTCCAATGTGACGATGACGGTACCATCTAGTTCAAAGATTGCATCGTGGTGCCCCGCGATATGGGACTTCGGAAAAAGATTTTGGATGAAGCTCATTTGTCCAAGTATTCTATTCATCCGGAAAGTAACAAATTGTACCAAGACTTAAAGAAGCAATTTTTGGTAGACTCGGATGAAGAGGGAGATAGCGAAGTACGTATCCGAATGTGATACGTGTTGGCGGGTGAAAGCCGACCTTCTAAAGACAGTCAGACAGCTAAAACCTTTAAGCATACCGGCCTGGAAATGGGAGGACATCAGCATGGATTTCGTCGTGGGATTGCCTCTCACATTCCGTAAGCATGATTCCATTTGGGTGTTAGTTGATCGATTGACCAAGTCGGCTCATTTTATACCCGTCAATATCAACTACCATGACCTGAAGTATGCAGAGTTGTATATTGCTAGAATCATGTGCTTACATGGAGTACCTCGCACCATTATCTCAGATCGTGGAGCCGTATTCATTGCTCGATTTTGGGAGCAGCTCCATGCATCGTTGGGTACCAAATTGATTCGAAGCTCAACTTACCATCCTCGGACTAATGGTCAAACAGAGCGAGTAAACCAAGTGCTATAAGATATGATCAGCGCCTGTGCCATCCACCATGGTAAGAATTGGGATGATCACCTACCATTGGTGGAGTTTTCATACAACAAAAGTTATCAGGCTAGCATCCAGATGGCACCATATGAAGCTTTGAATGGCTGGAAGTGTCGCACACCCTTGAACTGGTGTGAATCCGGTGAACGAGTAATATATGGTATTGACTTGGTGAATGAAGCCAAAGAACGAGTACGAGTTATTCAAGCCAACCTCAAGGCTGCTCAGTCTCGTCAGAAAAGCTATGTGGAGAAACGGCATCGACCCCTTCACTTTGATGTCGGGGATTATGTTTATCTTCATGTATCCCCAATGAAAGGGATTGATCGCTTCGGAGTAAAAGGGAAGCTAGCTCCACGTTTCATTGGGCTATTCGCAATAATTGAACAATGACCTGTGGCCTATCAGCTAGAGCTGCCAGCGTCGCTTTCAGGTATCCACAATATGTTTCACATTTCACAATTGTGGAAATATCTCAAGACCCCACCTGACGTTTGTATGGAGGATTTGGAAGCTCTCCAACTAGATCTTACTTACTCTGAGCATCCAACCCAGATAGTCGATGAGAAGACTCGCATCACAAGAAGCCGCACCTTGCATTTTTACAAAGTCTTGTAGGGAAACCACACCGTTGAAGAAGCAACGTGGGAAAGCGAGGAATATCTTAGAACCAACTATCCGGACTTGTTAGTGGCATATGTTCATTAGGTCTTTTTCTTTTATCCTTCCTTTTGTAATCTCGGGACGAGATTCTTTTAAGGGGGGAGGAATGTAAAATCCCAGTTTTCCTTATTATCAAGTTTAGTACCAGTTGGTTGTCAACCATATTAAAGATCAATCATGGTTGTACACATAAACTTGATATCATCAATAATCTTTCTTCCACTCATACTGAAATTTTAGTAACAGAAGGAATGAACTTCACAAATGACCTTAGAATAATTTAAGTGACCTTTCTACAAATTTAGGAAGCTATTGAATAAAAATTTCTAGGGCAAATTACTATGCAGTACTAATATATTCAAATTAATTTGAATATAGCACTGTACATTTAGGCCCCACCAAAATATTCAAATCTGGGGCTATAAATTTTTCCATGACCTCACAATATTCCAAATAGACTTCCTACTAAGTTTCAAGATTTTTAAATTTCATTTGCTCTTTTATTTGAGACGCTTAGCAAATTCAAGCCATGTTTGGAGTTCAAATTCTGAATTCTATTCAACTCATTTGAACATCAAGAATTGAACACACCATCATGGTCAGCATAACTTGCTTGACTTATTCCCAAAGTTTCACAATTTTTGAAACTCATTTGCTTTTTAATTAAGTGACCCCATTGAATTTCATTCAATTTCAAATTCAAATTTTAAGTTCAAATGAAACTTGACCAATTCAAAATCCAATTTCAGAGTCAAGTTCCAGATATTTATTTGAGCCTCCTCACAAAAATCTAGAATTTTTGGATCAAGTTTGGTATGAGAATTGAAGTTGTAGAGAAGGGAAGAGGATAAGGGGAGGTGGGACCAACTGTCAGCCTCACACACTCGGTTGAACCGACGTACATGCTCTGTATACGGCTGTCCCCGCCGATCGATGCCGGGAGCGCTCGCCACTGCGACACAACATTCAAGCAAGCAGCTGCGTGGCCTAAACACCCCCGTGTCCTATCAATACCCGTCCCCTGGCCGTCGGCGCCGAGCTCCATCTCAGCTTTGCGCCGCCGTCGCCCAACACCGCCGTTTCCATTTTCTCCCGGTAAGCACCTCGGTCTTACCTCTATTTCCTTTAATGCAAATAACAAAGTTGGTGCCAAGTCTGTGCTCTATCTTCTACGCCAACTCGCTTAGCGTTTTTCTCATTGTGTTGGCCGTAGTTTGGAGTTTCGCGGATACCACCGAAGTTGAGGACGAACGTCGCCTCTGCTCCACCTTCAACCTCAACAGCAAAAAGGATCGCCATCCCAAGCTCTTTCTCACGGTAAGTCGTTCCTCTTTTCATTTAGTATCGAGCGATATCTTCCAGTTTTTCTTTCGGCCTTTGCCATCGAACTAGCTCACTCCTCGGTTTAATCCGTTTCTACATGTAATAATTCTTTAATCCAGTTAAGGATTATACTTAGTACCTCCTAGTGCACCCCCCTCCTAGCATGCCATCGAATGAAGCTTGAGATATTCAAGTTTTCCCCACCGCCAATAGAACCCCGTAGTTCCATCAACGAAGTCGAACTTGCCGGCGATGTCACCCCTTCCTAACATCAAAATCATCATCCTCATGCTCCCTGGAATGTTTATAGCTTTTTCCTGAGCCTTTTGCGCCATCCCCATGCGATTCCGACGATAGCTGAAACCCTAGCTCCGCCACCGTCGTCGCACCGCCATCTCCGGCCGTCGCCGCCGCGATTGGACCTCACCATCGTGTTGTGCGGTCGATTTTATGGTTTGGCGGTCAGTACCGAGGCGAGTGGAGGTCGACGCAGCTGTCGCGGTGAGCTCGCCGGCACAGCACACCCGTGGCCGAGCGGCTCGGGAAGATGAAGTCTGCGGGCCCCACGTGTCGGTGACGCGTGCGAGCTCGCGGATCAGCTGTGGACACGGATCCAGTCCGGCTACGCAGGTTGATTATGTGGCCCTCGTGCAGCTTCAGATGGATTGGTCCATTTCAAATCCATGGGCCCAACCCTTTATTCAAATAATTTCCAATTGAAATTTTATTCCAGATTTTGCCTCAACTTGGAAAATCAATAACTCCTAGTAGAATTGCTCAAAAATTTCCAAATGAATTATGGTAGACTCAACTCAATCTCTAATTTGCAGTAATGCAAGTTATTGGACATGAAACTCCCAAAAATTTTATAATTAATTCCTTTGAGCTAACTGTTTGGGAAATTAATTAATCCTATTCTGTTAATTGGAAAATTCCCAATTTTGGTCAGAACACTCTTATTAATACACTTGATATCCAGTAAAAATTTCAAGTTAATTGGACTTTAGTTACTAGGTTGATCAGTGTTCCAAATCTGTATGTAGTTATAAATTGAGAAAAATACAAAATCAATTTCAGAAATTTCCCCAAACTTGTAAAATCAGTTTGTTCCTGTAGGGAGCTTAGAAAATTGTGAAAAAAAATTTCCTAGAACCAGTGAGACCCCTCTATATGGTAAAAGCACTGATAGCCATGGTAGGTCTCCAAGATTTCAACCAAAATTTAGAAAAGGTTATTGCTTGCCATAATTTTTAGGAACAACAAACTTCCTTGATCATCTCATGTTCTTTGCATGATTCTTCACTATGGTCACCGATATCTATCATAAAAGTCCCAAAGCCAATTAAGATCATTATCTTATTTTGATCATAAGATATTAGCTTATGACCTTAAGCATATTGATTATTTTCGAAGTCATTCATATATAGTATATGCATAACGTGTAGTGACTGACGTCGAGGAGCGGCCAGAAGCTTTGGAAGTCCAGCTGCCAGAAACTAACATAGACTCAGACTCGCATTCAGACAAGCTCCGGTTTGCATTTAAGTTCCTTACAATGTCTTTGCAGTTTTCATTCACCTTATGTCTTCAGATGTTTGTGCATTACGTTTAAGGTGTTTGACATCCACTTGCATGACCAAGGAACCAAGGAAGCGGTTAGAATAGCTCACAGACTCGTGTAGTAACTGTCATGCTATTCATATGAATCCGATAGAAGTCGAGTAGTTGGAATCTACTCGCGAGATAGAATTTTATCACATGAGATGAATTGGATCAAGGAATGGTATATAAATATAAAATTGAGACCGAGCAGCGGGTAGGATGCAGCGAGACGTGGTCTCACGTGCGTAGCCCTGCTTGTGTCGATTGAGGACCGTTTCGTGTGCGGCTCCGCTGGACAAGCTTGAATTGTACCGGTGACATACTAGAGAAATGGGCTCCAGCAAACTGACGTAGCTAGATATTGGTTTGTCGAGGCATACCGTTCTGTTTTATAGACGTAGGTTGAGGGTAGCGAGGTGTAAATCAGCCGGTGGGCACGTCAGAGTATGCCCCATGCAGTGACCTCCTGCTCGTGATGGATCGGCCGGTTCGACATTCGAGTGTTTGCTGAAAGGTGGCCATATACAACTAGTACTGAAGTGCTATGTAGGTACTGCTGTGAGTACTCATTGGCATTTCCGAAAGTGCGTATGTGTCGTGTTGACCGGGTGTGTCCTGATTGCAATCATTGTCCCTCGCAGTAATAGAGTACCACTTGTTCACTGTGTCATGACGTAGTAAATACTAAAGAAGTCAGGAGAATACGATGTATTGAATTATAATTGTTTTGCAACCTTATATGGCTTAGAGATAGCACAATTAAAAGATTACAGTTCCCCATACTTTACCTGTAATAGCATTATGTGCTTTAGCCATGTCATATCATCAGCAAAGCGTTTCTTGTTTGATTGTGGAGTCTATGATGTGTCGTACCTGAAGAATGTCATGCGCTAATTAAAACATGACCATAAGGATCCACTTGTAGGCGTTTCCTCTATGCTATTCCGTACCTATGTTTAGTATTCACCCCTGCATATGTCTAGTGAGATGGGTTAGTCTTGCTGAGCCTTAAGCTCATGTTTGCAGTTAACAAGTTTTTGCAGATTATGCGATTGATGACGCGTTTGATGACAAGGATGCACCCCCTCCAGGGTCTACAACCGAGTGGGAACCCTGTATGCCGACGTAAGTTGGGTGTTGCTAGTGCGAAGTATGCAAGGCATGGATGACTTTGCTTTTGCATAGCTAGTGTCGAGAGCGTAGCTATGATGTATAGTTCTCTTTCTGTTCGTTTAGTATTGTAAAACTTCCGCTGTGCTTATAAATAAAGACTTGGTATTGTAATTTGTTATTGTTCTTTTCTTGTATACTGTTGGGTGTCACATCGCACGACACCACCCAATGAGATCCTTGGAGGTCGGGATTCCGGTCCCCACAATCTTCTACTTCCAGTTCGAGTTGATCCCATGCTGCAGAGACGGAGGAATTGAAAGAAAAATTGAGACACTACAAGGAGAAGGTGGAACAACAACAACTGCAGATGCAACAATAATAGAAAATGTATGTCCAGACGCAGATGCAGGTGCAACAGATGCAACAGAAGATGCAGTATTTGTATATGGCATAGTAACTTGTAATCTTCATAATTGAATAGTTTATTTATTTACAAATTGTTTCTACTTAAGATCTCACAAATAATTTACTTAATATAGTTCTTGGGTTAAGGTAACACCGGAACTCGGTTCAATATGCCGCAGCAGTCTCAGTTCGAGATGATGTCGCATGTAAACTACAACTTTACTTAAGTTGGTATACTCATTACCATATATGTGTTACATTCATTAACTGAATATCTTTACTTTATTCAGTTATTCCCTCAAGGTGGCTTTGAATCGCAGTTTGGTGTTCCTCGTTTGATGCAGCCCGGACAACATGTTGACTCTTCTTTACAGGTATAACTGTATTTCTTATTAACTTGACTTATAGTACGAAATAGTAATCATATTTGTCACAAGGTTCCCAAAGTGGTCAAGCCTATCCTCCACAATCTCAGGGATTCATGTCGATGTGGGCCTCTAGATTGCAACTATATCAAGGTGTTCTCCCATCGTTGCCCTTCGCTCTGGGGCATAGTCAACCATCAACACCTCCGGGCATAGCGGTATGATTACTAAATCATTAGCTCTAGTGAAAACGTAGTTTAATTTGAACAATACTTAGCAACTTCACTCAATTACATAGTTGGTAATACCTTTGAGTTAATTACACATGTGAGTTGTGCATTTGTGAATTTTAGAAAGATTGAGACACATGAATTGTAAGTTACAATGTTAACTTTTATTTGTTTCTCCTAGGGTTCTGGTCATGTAGCGCCTCAACGTTGCGATGAATTCCTCAATTTGAACGTCGGAGGTGCGAGTGGTGGAGCTTGAAACAATGACATGGAAGCGGATTTATCTTCACAATGGTGTTTGTGTTGTTTTTTCCCCTGGACTAATTTAGATGTAAACTCGTTACATTGAAGTTAGTTGCTGTATGACTATATGACTTCGTCATTTCATTGTGTTTGCATTGGAATACTGTATGGAGCTTTGTTGCATTGTGTCAAGAATGTGATGGAGCTTTGTTGCATTTGTGCGTTGCTGTATAAATGTATAATTGTGTTCTTGTGTTCTATATAGCCGGCGGCTTCCCACCCTGGGAGGGAGGGAAAGCAGCCGTAGTATTAAAAACGCCAATATGGCCATCGGTGTCAGTTGAACCGACGGGTATAAATGCCATATGCTCGTCGGTTTTGTCTAGGAACGATGACTATATGGCCTTAAAAGCGCACACGTGTAGTATATATAGCCATCTGTTAACTAGGGGACTGACGTATTTACGTAGCATTAAAGCCGTCCGGGCGCCTGGCCTGACACCTTTACGGTATTGAAGTTGTCGGGTGCACGGGCTGACGGTCTTAGTTGGTTTACCGTACAAGGGTGTCGGGTGCGTGAGACCAACTTTAATGCTTTATAGCCGTCGGGACCGACGATCGTAGAAGTCAAGAAGGTCGACATCGTTCGTCGGTTAAGGTTGTCGGGTAACCGACACTCATACTCTAAAGTCATCGGTTGTTGTTGCTTACCGACATTTACATGACTGACACTTCTTTACCCGATTCCTGTAGTGTATGAGTACTGAGAGGAAGTGGATCCGACTGGTGATGCACCCGGCTGGACCCAACCTCAAACGTATGAGGTCGGGGGATAGTCATGGAAGGAGTGGACTACCACTAAAGGGAGACGGGATCCTTACGCTTCCAACTCGAGCTCTAGTAGCTTGCCTCCTCCACCGATGAATACACGACGTTCCTTTTATGTGACACCCGGTTCCGAAAATGAACCAAGTGGGACGCATATGTGTGCTCAGGATATTCAACACACGTACATGAGTGCATCACAAATGATATACAGAAAATTACCACAACACAAGTTAATTAAGTATCTTTATTACAATATTCAAATAATCCCCAAATTACAAACTATAATGATCAATATTGAACTATAACTGCAGCGGAAAAAATCTAATTAAGCAACTAAGCAAACTGAGCAAAGGGGAATGTGCGGCTCGAAGCAACACCACAAGCAAGTCAATGGTAGCACACGGCCTAGTACTCCGCATTATTCTCAGGATACTCCCAAACATCACCTGAAACTGTTGCTGGGGGAATTGCAAGGCTGAGCACATGTCGTACTCAGCAAGTATGAGAAAATAATGACATGTAGCTTTAACAAGGAATTGATAATAAATAATGGCTATTTGCTGAAAAGTACATTTAAAACATGTAAAAAGCATCCTACAATCATCAATTATCCATCCGTACACCAGATTCTTACTTTCATCAATAACCATATCCAATTATCACCATCCAATCCACAACCATAACCCAACCATAACCATCCCAAAAACCAGTTCCACTCTAATCATGGAATTTGTCCAGGTGCTCATAACCGGGAGCACAACTATTATGATAGTTTTTAACACTCTGCAGAGGTTGTACCACTTTACCCACATGTTCGTGATTTCATCACCTTTTGGTGACTGAGAACCTCTATCATGCCTTATCACACTTCTATTGGTTTGTGGCCAAGAGATCAGAAAATAGCTTTTACAAAGAGACTACTAGTATGTACTGACCCACTAAGGTTTCATCAGCAGTCTTGAATCTCCATTCTCCCACCCACGGGCCCCCTCATGTGCCATGCGATTCCCAGGGTAGCCCTCCTCGACTCCCATTCCCCGCACCATCCAATGGTCCATACAATACCAGCAGCACACCTAATTATTCAGCTACGCCGCACCCATATTTAGTCTTGTGGTGGCACTATTGTCCTGGCTTATTCTCGCATGAACCGATCCTTAGATCTAAGGCAAGCAAAACCACCATAACATCCAAACCAATCTAAGCAAGCATGGTTTGTTGATTGGGTTGGATGTTATGCTGGTTTTGCTTGCCTTAGATCAAAGGACCGATTCATACAAGAATAAGCTAGGACAACAGTGCCACCACTAGGCCAAGTATGGGTGCAGCGTAGCCAATTAATTAGGGTATTACTAGTATTGAGTAGATCATTTGGCGCACCGGGGAAGGGGAGTCGGATTGGGTTTGGATTTGAGGCGGGACTCCCTGGGATCCGAATGGTACAAGAGGGGACCCTTGGTTGAAGATGCGCTCAGTTGGAGACATCGCCACCAGTGAAACCTCAGTGGGTCCATACATGCTAGTAGTCCCTTTGTATAGGCTATTTTGTGATCTCTTGGCCATACACCAAAGGAAGTGTAATTAGCATAAGGGAGGTTCTTTAGTCGCCGACGGGTGATGAAATCACAAACACGTGGGTAAAGTGGTTCAAACTCTGTAGAGTATTAAAACTATCATGATAGTCGTGCTACCGGTTATGAGCACCTGGATGACCTACATGATTAGAGGGAAACTTGGGATTTGGGATGGTTATGGTTGGTAACATGATTATGGCTGGTTATGGATTGAATTATGGCAATGGATATGGTTGATGGTAATGAGAAATCTGGTATATGGATGATGGTAACAAAACATGGGTTGGCATTATGATAATTACATGGTTTATGATGGGTTTACTTCACATACATATGATATATTGCTTTCCAAATGTTTTAATGTACTTTTCAGCACTTAGCCTTTATTATATTTGTCATTTGAATCAGCTACATGTCATACTTTCCACACTTGCTGAGTATGAAATGTACTCCCCCTTACAGTTCCCACACCAATAGTTGCAGGTCAGGATTGGGAGTATAACGATGATATTGTGGAGTTCTAGGCCGTGTCTGCCGTCAGCTTGCCTGTGGCGTAGATTGGTGCTGCACTATACCCTTATGCTTTTTTACTTATCTGCTTAGTTGCTTATTTAGTTTATTTCCGCTGCATTAGTTCAAACTTGTCATTAATTTTCATTAGAGCTTGTATTCCAGGATATTCTTAATGCTGTAATAAAATTTTCCTAATTAATTTTGTTATGTGGTAACTTTCTGTATATCCTTTTGTGATTGCACTCGTGTATGTGTGTTGAACGTCCTGGCCAACATATGCATTCACTTGGTTCATTTTCGGAACCGGGTGTCACAAATTGGTATCAGAGCCACAGGATTGACCGTAGGACACAACCTAGATAGAATGGACACTTTAGAGCACATAGGAACACTCAGGAATCGATGTGTTTTTGCTTGGTGTGCTGTTTGCTATGTATTGCTGCTTGTGTGCTTAGTAGAGGATTTTGGGATGCTTTAGCATTGCCATATCCACATAGGCTAGTATAGGTAGTTGTTTAGTTTCATATCCCTTGATGCATATAGTTGGGGATGTTTTCTAAACTCTTATCTCTTGCTTTTCTTCAGATGGTGAGGACTCGCAACCAGAGGGATGCCAATGATGAGGAGGAGAACAATAGAGCACCTCAGAACAACAATGGATAAGGACCTACCCAGTGAGCTATCAACCTTGAGCATCTATTGGCTATGCAAAACCAGCTCATGCAGACCATGATACAGACTATAGGACAGCTGTAGGCTGGCAACAACAACAATCAGCTTCACATGCCTCCAACGCCACCCCTGCCTCCTCATAACCGATTGGGGGAGTTCATGAGGACTAGGCCACCGACCTTTGCTAAAGCTGCTGACCCTATAGATGCCGATGATTGGCTCATGTCCGTGGAGAAGGAATTTGCAATAGTCCAATGTAGTGACCGAGAGAAGGTTCTATTAGCATCTCATTAACTTGTTGGAGCAGTTTCCAATTGGTGGGATTCACTATGCAACGCCCATGAGAACCATGAGAGGATTACTTGGGCTGAATTTAATGAGAGCTTCCGTTCTCATTATGTGTCGGAAGGTGTTAAGATCTTGAAGAGACAAGAGTTTGAGAACTTGAGGAAAGGAAGATAGAGTGTGGGTGAATATCTCAACAAATTCACTCAACTCTCAAGATATGCGCCTGATGAAGTGAGCCAGGACAGCCGAAAACAATACTTATTCATGAGGGGCTTGAACAATGAGATCCAAGTGCAATTGTTGAATTGTGACTATGCCAACTTTCAGAAGCTTGCGGACAAAGCAATTGTTATTGAGAACAAGGTTCTTGAGATGGAGCTAGATAATAAGAGGAAGGCACCATATCAAGGACAATAACAAGGAAGTAATGTGCGCTCTTGCTTTGTACCACCAAATGTTCTTTATTACAGCTCTTCTGCTCCTGTATAGCGCCCTAGATATGCACCACGCCCAACTCAGTTTGTCCAACAACGCCCTGTCATGCAAGAACCTAGGCCTCCAATGCCTTTTGCACCTCGTGCCAACTTTCCTGGTGCAAATGTTCAGAATCAAGTTCATCCCAATAAGTCTGGTGCAGTTAGGAAGTCCTATACATGTGTAGAAGTAGGAAATTTTGCACATCAATAATCTAAGTCAGGCCTTTGTCAAGTAAGCAACGCCCCAAGACAAAACCCAAGACCCAATGGTGGAAAGCCGCAAGGCAACCGTGGACAGCAGAATTTTGCATGTGGCAACATGAACCATGTCTCTACGGAGGAAGCTCAACAAGCGGATGATGTGGTTATTGGTATGTTCCTCGCAAACTCCAACCCGACGACTATGTTATTGTTGGTATTTCTTAACACCGCAGAGTTATCCGCAAGGGCACGGAAATACCGTTGTAGCATTTCTCCTTAAGGAGTATTCCCAAGGGTATCGAATCCAAAGAACGTGTGTGCTAATCTTTTGAACTAGCTCACCCAAGGACACAAAGTTGTTTGGTAGGCAAGGATCAGAGAGGAATTCAAAGTATTGATCCTAATTCAAGGTAGTTTGCAGTAGATGCTTGCTTCGGGCATGGGCTTACTCCTAGCAATACTAGGACAACTCCCGCCAAGAGCCTATGACATAGCCGAACGTGGAGGATTACGAAGGACAGATAGGGTTGTCACCACCTACTGCCTACCTCTTCAATCCGTGGGTCTACGAGATATCCACTGATGATTTATAACCTAAGCACCACGCTTACGCTCTAAATCACTACTCTAGTTGTTTCGAACACAAAGCTACAACTAGAGCCTCTAATGAATTAAAGCAGTGAATCCACAAGTAACTACTTGTGCAAACTACTAAGGATAAAATATCAAACTTGTATTGAATTCACAATAGCTTACTTGATTGAGTAAAACCTTTGTAGGGGTACAAGTGTAGAAGAGGAACTTGACAAGCCCAAGCCTCCTTCTCCTAGACTCTTCACCACACTCTCCTTCTACTTTGGTAGCCTCTAGGACTACTCTAAACCTTTGGAGTGTAGCACTATTTTCAACTTTTGTGTGTGTGAGAAGTGAGGTAAGGGGGTCTATTTATAGGTGGAGAAGGGTCGTTTCCCGCCACAATTAACGCGTGAATCAGTCACCATTGACTCCAGGGAGTCGAGAGGAGCCAACACGTGTCATTTGACCGAGTTTGGTGCTAGGAAGAGGTCGGCCGAACCCCTGGTTCGGCCGACCTGGTCAAGGCTCCCCTTGGGGAGTGCTTCCTCCAGGTGGCTTCCAGGTGGGCCCCCTTGATATATATGGGTGCAACACTATTGGATCTCCTCGTATTCTTCTGTTTGTGGGCCATTTGATCCATGTGTTGCCATGTGTCATCGCCTGATTCGTTGAAATCCATTTTCATGGATTCATCCCTACATGTTTTGGTATTTTGGGTAATAATTCACCTGCATACAAATAAACACCAACACTTGTGGAATTGGGTTAGTGTATAACCCTACCACTATGTTTTGTGTTTCTTTTATGCACATTATGAGGTGAATTGACGGTCAAAATGTGGTACTTAAGGACCATCAACACATGGTAACAGGGCCACCAGGACCGCCAACTTCGAGGTGCTGGTCTCGCCCCCTTCGCTCAGTTCGGTAGATTGAGCTGTTGGTCTTAACAACCTGATAGGATCTTGGTTCCCGATCTTTCGATGAGAATAGGAGGGTTCGATTTGTGGAGGAGAAGACGTTGGCGATCCGACTACAGCGTCCCCAAGACAATGCGCCTTAGCGATCGGTACACTGACTCCGAAGTTGTATTGATCTTGCTGGCGCACAATCAACCTGACCACGAGGGCCTTTGTTCCTGCAAGCAATCGAAGAACACGCAAGAACAAGAAGAACAAGCACTTATCTGTTGAATCAATCTAAAGTGGGGTTCTGGATACAAGTAGACGGGCGATCTAGTCGACACGCGCGTGTACAAGGAAGCAGCAGAAGCTAACTTACGAATAAACAAAAACCCACCAACGAATGAGGGCGGCTTCTACTATTTATTACCTCCCTAGGGTCTTGAGAAACCCTAATCACGAGTCCTAATGGACTCCAAACGATACATGGGCCATGGGCCCAATTTTGGTGATGCAGCACCCTGGACAGAAAAAGGTCTTGGTATTAAAATAACTATTGCGGCCGAATCCTAATAGATATGGACATGAGGCCAGATCCGTTTCAAAGTAGACTTGATAATCTTTCCAGAAAGTACTTGAACGCCCAGATCGGAGTCCGTATGAAATCGTGGTGGCCGTCACAAGTTGGTGCTGTTCTGCTGTCCAAATCCCGTCCGCGCGAATTTTCTTCCCATTGGCTCCTCTCCGTTGTTTCTAAGCAAAACAAGAAAGCACGTAGTTCCACGGTCTATATAAGATGGACATAAGGCCAAGAACGAGTTCACCTCATAGTTTAGTTGACGTGCACGAGCGCGGGTGATCGGACCAGAAACCGGTAGCTGAGTTGGTGTGGATGTATCGAGGGTGTTGATGTCCTCATCATCCTCCCCTTCTTGCATTTGAGTCGTCCGCGACTCAAGCTCATCTTCTTCTCCCAAATATGGCTTCAAATCTGCAATGTTAAATGTGGGACTAACCCCAAAATTCGCAGGCAACTCGAGTTTATATGCATTATCATTAATTCTTTCTAACACTTTGAATGGACCATCAGCTTGAGGTAACAATTTAGACTTTCTCAAATCAGGAAACCTATCCTTTCGCAAATGTAACCAAACTAAATCACCAGGTTCAAAAGTGATAGTTTTCTTTCCCCTACTACCAGCAAGTTTATACTTGGCATTCAAGCACTCTATATTCTTCTAAGTGGTTTCATGCAATTTTAAGATCAATTCAGCACGATGTTTAGCATCAAAATTCACTCATTCCATTGAAGGAAGAGGTAATAAATCAATAGGAGCACGGGGTACAAATCCATAAACAATCTCAAAAGGGCATTTCTTAGTACTAGAATGTAGGGAACGATTATAAGCAAACTCAACATGAGGCAAACACTCTTCTCACATTTTTATACTCTTTTTCAAAACAGCCCTAAGCATGGTAGATAAACTTCTATTCACAACCTCAGTTTGACCATCAGTTTGGGGATGACAAGTAGTTGAAAATAAAAGCTTAGTCCCCAATTTTGCCCATAACGTTCTCCAAAAATGGCTAAGAAACTTAGCATCATGATCTGAAACTATTGTGTTTGGCACACCATGCAATCTAACAATATCTCGGAAAAACAAATCAGCAACATGTGTAGCATCATCACTTTTATGACAAGGTATGAAGTGTGCCATTTTAGAAAATCTATCCACAACAACAAAGATGCTATCCCTCCCCTTCTTTGTTCTAGGCAGTCCTAAAACAAAGTCCATAGAAATATCCTCCCAAGGCATGCTAGGAACAGGAAGAGGCATGTACAAACCATGTGGATTAAGTCGTGACTTAGCTTTTTGACATGTCGTGCAGCGAGCAACAAAGCGCTCCACGTCTCGCCTCATCCTTGGCCAAAAGAAATGACCAGCAAGTATGTCCTCCGTCTTTTTCACTCCAAAGTGCCCCATCAGCCCGCCTCCATGCGCTTCCTGTAACAACAACAAACGAACGGAGCTAGCTGGAATGCATAACATGTTAGCTCTAAACACATAGCCATGATTGAGGACAAATTTATTCAATGTTTTTCCGTCTTTACATTTCAGCAATACATCTTTGAAATCAGCATTATGTTCATATTGATCTTTAATCGTTTCTAATCCAAAAATTTTAAAGTCAAGTTGAGATAGAAGAGTATAACGTCTAGATAAAGCATCAGCAATAACATTATCCTTTCCCTTTTTGTGTTTAATGACATAAGGAAAAGACTCAATAAATTCCATCCACTTAGCATGCCTACGGTTTAGTTTCCCTTGACTCCTAATATGCTTTAGTGATTCATGATCAGAATGGATAACAAATTCTTTGGGCCACAAATAATGCTGCCACGTTTCTAAAGTTTGTACAAGAGCATATAATTCCTTATCATAGGTAGAATAATTTAGAACAGACCCACTCATTTTCTCACTAAAATATGCAACAGGTTTTCCTTCTTGTAACAAAACACCACCCAATCCAATCCCACTAGCATCACATTCAAGCTCAAAAGTCTTAGAAAAATCAGGAAGTTGGAGAAGAGGTGCATGCGTCAACTTATCTTTCAGTATGGTAAAGGCGTTATCTTGTGTGGTGCCCCAAGAAAAAGGCACCCCCTTCTTCGTAAGGTCATTCAATGGAGCAGCAATGGTGCTGAAATCCTTCACAAAGCGACGATAGAACCCAGCCAGCCCTAGAAAGCTCCGCACCTGTGTGATGGTCTTTGGTACAGGCCACTCCTGAATAGCCTCTACCTTGGCTTGATCAACTTCAATTCCCTGTGGAGTAACAACATAGCCAAGGAAAGAGACTCGATCCGTGCAAAAGGTGCACTTCTCAAGATTACCAAATAATCGTGCCTCACGCAAAGCATTAAAAACAGCACGTAAGTGATCAAGATGTTCATCCATGGATTTGCTATAAATCAATATATCATCAAAATACACAACAACAAATTTTCCAATGAATGCACGCAAAACCTCGTTCATTAATCTCATGAAGGTCCTAGGTGCATTAGTTAACCCAAAAGGCATGACTAACCACTCATATAAACCGAACTTAGTTTTGAAAGCAGTTTTCCATTCATCTCCTTGTTTCATGCGAATTTGGTGATAACCACTACGCAAATCAACTTTTGAGAACACAACAGCACCACTCAATTCATCAAGCATATTATCTAAGCGTGGAATAGGATGACGATATCGAATGGTTATATTGTTGATTGCTCTACAATCCACACACATACGCCATGATCTATCCTTTTTAGGTACTAGAATAACTGGAACAGCACAAGGACTAAGAGACTCATGTACATAACCTTTGTCAAGTAGTTCTTGTACTTGGCGCTGAATCTCCTTTGTTTCTTCTGGATTTGTCCTATATGGTGCACGGTTGGGCAATGAAGCACCGGGAATGAGGTCAATCTGGTGCTCAATCCCTCGAAGTGGTGGTAGTCCTGGTGGTATTTCACTTAGAAACACATCAGAATATTCCTGCAAAATGTTAGCAACAGCAGGAGGCAAAGAATGTTGCACATCGTAAAGGGAAATCAAAGCATCTTTGCATACCAAGGCATAGGCAACAGAGGTGGAAGCAATCAGTTCATTAATATCAGATTTCGTAGCAAACAAGCATTTTCCCTTCAGAGATATCTCATTTTTCTTATCAAACACAGATTTGGCATTGTTATTGTTCTCAATGTTAGCATGGTCCTGATATTTAGTTTTCCTAGCTCTAGCAACATCATCTTGCACAATAGCTTCAGGAGACATAGGATGCAACACAATTTTTTTATCGTGGTAAAGAAAAGAATACTGATTTGATCTACCATGATGCATAGAATCTCTATCAAATTGCCAAGGTCTTCCTAGCAGAATATTACAAGCTTGCATAGGCACAACATCACATTCAACGACATCCTTATATGATCCAATAGTAAAATTGATTCGCACAAGTCTAGTTACCTTTGCCTTACCGCTGTTGTTTAACCATTGAATGTAACAGGGATGTGGGTGCGGTTTGATGCTTAGTGCCAGCTTGGTCACCATGTCACTGCTGGCCATGTTGTTGCAGCTACCTCCATCAATGATCATGCGGCAAGATCGCTCTTTGACGACACACTTTGTTTGGAATAATATGTGCCTTTGATTTTGTTCCGCTTTCTCCATTTGTGCACTAAGCACACGCTGCACAATGAGACTATCATAGCGCGCTGCATCTTCTGCACCAATATGCTCTTCTTGATGTTCATCGCTACCTGCATAGTCAGCTGCAAGCAAAACACATGCATCGTCATCAAAATCGCTAGCAGATGAGTACTCACCGTCATCTTTAACAATTAGAACACGTTTGCTTGGGCAGTCACGCTACACATGGCCAAAACCCTTGCACTTGTGACATTGAACGTCTCTAGATCATCCGGTAGATGCTACGGAAGAAGCACTCTCGGTGGGCTTTTGGGTGGTCTTTACTGCTGAGCTAGTGGAAGAAGCACGTGGCTTGTTGCTGGAAGAAGAAGGTGCTGCCCGACTTTGTGAAGAAGATGGCGGAGAAGCACGCCCAGTCGAAGGAGTAGTCGTGCGTGGTTGCCATGAGCTAGTCTTTCCTGCAGAAATATTAGTTCTAGAGCTAGCTCGTCGTCCCTGCACTTCCCTTTCAGCTTTACAAGCAAGATGAAACAAACGGGTAACATTATTGTAATCTTTATAAGCAAGTATGTCCTGAATTTCACGGTTTAAACCACCCAAAAATCTAGCCATAGCTGGTTCCTCATCCTCGTCTAAATTACAACGCAACATACCCATTTGTAATTCCTGAAAATACTCTTCTACACTTTTAGCTCCCTGTCTTAATTGTTGTAACTTATTAACAGATCACATGCATAGTAAGAAGGAACAAATCCAGCCCGCATGAGCCGTTTCAAAGCATCCAAAGTTTGTGGTATGTTATAAGGATTTTTCTTGCCATGTTCTATCCACCAAACAGAAGCAAAATCAGTAAACTCACTAGTGGCTGCTCTAACTCTTGCATTTTCAGGAAACTCATGACATGCAAATTTTTGATCAACAGAAATCTCCCAAGTAATATATGCATCAGGGTCATATTTACCATCAAAATGAGGTATCTTAAATTTGATCTTGTTAAAAGTATCTTCATGATTGCGTACCTCACGCCGACGATGTCCACCTATGCCTTGACGGTTGCGTTGTAGCCGGCGCCGTGGCCTAGCTTCCTCATCTTCCCCAATCTCCGTATCTGCAGAATAGTCATCTTCATTGTCACGTACAATACTAGGAGCATTGCTCACCTGTCCATCTGCGGTGCGTCCACGATCCCTCTCCTCAAGGAGCTGCAGGATGGCTCCAATAGAGGTGTTCAATGTTTGAATGGAACTCTCCAACGTGCTGATTTTGGTGTTGGTGTCGATCTGCATATTTTCCAATTGACCAAGGCGGTCACTGGTAACTCGAAAATCTTCATCAAGCGCTTCTGTGTGTAGCCGCACTTGGCGTTCGAAGTTTTGTATAATTCCCCGTGTGCGAGGTGAATGCACGTCTTCATTTGTATTTGCTCCTCCTGCCATGGTTAGTAGAAAAAAAATCCAATATGAAAGGGTAACGTTATCCCTAGCTACAAAGGTGCTGGTGGAGATAACTCGCTCACTCTCAACCTGTTCAATCAAGTTCTTACCTGTTCTTACAAAGCTCAGCAAGAAGGTGATGGCAACCAGCAAGTAATGAACAACTTCAAGAGCAGGTGTCAATCTATGGCTTTAGGTGGCTGAACTAGCACAAGGAGCAAACTTTCACCACGTTAATCACAACAAGATGAATAAATATTCTACGACAGTACTGTGCTGATCTTAGTCTAGACCGTACTAGAGACGCGAGCCGAGACACCAATGTCGTCACCAAAAACACCCCAAACAACAATCTGATTTTTTTCTTTTTTTTTTCGTTTTTTTGTTGGGGTGGTCACACAAACTCTCTCTAGATGGAATCAGGAGACCCTAGAACAAAATTTACACATGCGGCTTTTGATCTTGCACTTGCCTTTTTTTTTCTTCTCTAATTGCTTGTGGCTTTTGTGCGGCTTTTGATTTTGCACTTGCCTTTTTTTTCTTCTCTAATTGCTTGTGGCTTTTGTGCGGCTTTTGATTTTGCACTTGCCTTTTTCTTGTTGTCAAACTCAAATTACTAATCTGACTCAAACTCGAAGTAGCAATCTGATTCGAACTCGAACTAGTAATCAGACTCAAACTCGAACTAGCAATCCGACTCAAACTCGAAGTAGCAATCTGATTTGAACTCATAATCTGACTCAAACTCGAACAAGCAATCCGACTCAAACTCAAAGTAGAAATATGATTTGAACTTGTAATCCGACTCAAACTCGAACTAGTAACCCGACTCAAACTCGAAGTAGCAATCTGATTCAAACTCAAACTAGTAATCCGACTCAAACTCGAACTATGAATCTGACTCGAACTAGGTGACCGAATGTGACACGAACTCGAAACTCTAGTGGTGCAAAACTAAAGACCAGCAACTTGACTCGTCGAAGCAACCATGAACTCAACAAGTCTTGACTAAGTGGAGAAAGTAAAAGGCACAATGGTCTAGGAATAATGGAAAAAAACAGATCTGGTATTTTTTTGGGGCTTTTTCTGGACTATAGGATGATAACAGCGGAAAGAAAAGTAATGGTAGCACTCTCACCGATTAACCTTGCTCTGATTACCACTTGATAGGATCTTGGTTTCCGATCTTTCGATGAGAATAGGAGGGTTCAATTTGTGGAGGAGAAGACGTTGGCGATCCGACTACACCGTCCCCAAGACGATGCACCTTAACGATCGGTACACCGACTCCGAAGTTGTATTGATCTTGCTGGCACACAATCAACCTGACCACGAGGGCCTTTGTTCCTGCAAGCAATCGAAGAACACGCAAGAACAAGAAGAACAAGCACTTATCTGTTGAATCAATCTAAAGTGGGGTTCTGGATACAAGTAGACGGGCGATCTAGTCGACACGCGCGTGTACAAGGAAGCAGCAGAAGCTAACTTACGAATAAACAAAAACCCACCAACTAATGAGGGCGGCTGCTACTATTTATTACCTCCATAGGGTCGTGAGAAACCCTAATCACGAGTCCCTAATGGACTCCAAACGATACATGGGCCATGGGCCCAATTTTGGTGATGCAGCACCCTGGACAGAAAAAGGTCTTGGTATTAAAATAACTATTGCGGCCGACTCCAAATAGATATGGACATGAGGCCAGATCCGTTCGAAAGTAGACTTGATAATCTTTCCAGGAAGTACTTGAACTCCCAGATCGGAGTCCGTATGAAATCGTGGTGGCCGTCACAAGTTGGTGCTGTTCTGCTGTCCAAATCCCGTCCGCGCGAATTCCCTTCCCATTGGCTCCTCTCCATTGTTCCTAAGCAAAACAAGAAAGCACATAGTTCCACGGTCTAGATAAGATGGACATAAGGCTAAGAATGAGTTCACCTCATAATTTAGTTGACGTGCACGAGCGCGGGTGATCGGACCAGAAACCGGTAGCTGAGTTGGTGTGGATGTATCGAGGGTGTTGATGTCCTCATCACAACCTCCGGACGAAAATTCCATCGGGAGCCGGAACTCTGGTTGAGGCCTTCGTCGAGAGTTCGTCAGCTTCAGTGTTATGGAGATATTGAACATGGTTGAGATTCGGGACTTCGAAGTCCTTCTGGAGCCTATGGACTTCAAGGAGATATGCAGATAGTTGGGCATTGTTGCAGCAGCATTCGCCTCTGACTTGCTTTATGATTAGCTGCGAATCACCCTTCACCAACAGCTGCTTGACACCATAGGATAGTGCCACCTTGAGCCTGTAGATGAGAGCTTCATACTCTGCCATGTTATTGGTCGCCTTGAAGTCAAGGTGAACCATATGTTTGACATTCTCCCCGTTTGTAGCGAGGAGAATGATTCCAGCTCTGGCCCCCTGCTTCTGCATGGAGCCGTCGAAGTAGAGAGTCTAGTGAGGCTCAGTGAAGACCGGGACCTTAGATTCTGGCTTCTGCTCATTGGGGCTCCTAGGATTTGATGGAGAAGGAGTCCATTGGACTCTTGATTGCTTGTCGCGGCACGAATTCAAGGTCAAACTCGGCCAGCTCCGCTGCCCACTTTGCGATGTTCCCAGGTGAATTAGGGTTATGCAGTATAGCACGCAGTGGATAAGAGGTTACCACTAATATCTTATGGGCTTGGAAATAATGACGAAGCTTCCTTGAGGCAATAAGAACTGCGTAAAGTAGCTTATGCACCTCAATGTATCTGGTCTTGGCATCATGGAGTACTTCAGTGATGAAGTACATTGGGCGCTGGACGGTTCAGACCCTCTCGAAGGGGCCCGGAGCTTCTTCTCCATCGACTCAGACCCTCACGGAGGGGTCCGGTCCTTCTTGTTGAGCTTCCCGAACCCTTCCGGAGGGGCCCGAAACTTCTTCTTGTTCAACCCGGACCATCTCTAAGGGGTCCAGATCTTCTTGAACAGCCGTTAGAACTCCCTTGGAGGAGAGAGGTTGATCTTCTAGCACTCCACCTTGAAGATCCGTGCCTGTGGGCTGGGACCCAGACTTGCCTTCAGGTAGCTCCAGATGCTCTCGGAGGGGTCCAGGATCCTGAACTGGATGTGGTTCCGGTCTTTCCGCGACCAGAACCATGCTGACAACTTTCGTAGCTGCAAAAATGTAAAGCAATAGAGGCTCACCATGGTTTGGAGCTACCAAGATTGGTAGGGTGGTGAGGAGCTGCTTGAGCTCTTGGAACGCCTTTTCTGCTTCTTCAGACCAATAGAATGGTCCGGTCTTCCTCAATAGCTTGAAGAAGGGAAGCGCCCGCTCAACCAATCTCGAGATAAACCGGCTGAGCGCAGCTAGACATCCAGTTAACTTCTGGACGTCCTTGATGCAAGCTGGGGGCCTCATATCTTCTATAGCCTTGATCTTCGCTAGGTTTGCCTCAATTCCTCGATGAGTCACCAAGAAACCAAGGAGCTTCCTGGAGCTAACCCCGAAGATGCACTTGTCAGATCAGCTTGGTGCGCATGATGCGCAACTTGTCGAAGATGGCTTGCAAGTTGTCAAGGAGTGACTTCTTGTTCTTGATCTTCACAACAATGTGATCGACATACACTTCCACCAAGTCTTTAATGAGTTCTCCAAAAGTTTTGTACATAGGTCGCATAAAGGTTGAAGCAACATTTTTGAGACCAAAGGGCATGGCAGTATAATAATACAATCCATCTACTGTTATGAAGGCAGTATGCTCTTCATCTTCCCTAGACATTTGGATTTTATGATATCCAGAGTACGCTTCTAGGAAACACAATAGCTCACACTTGGAGGTGAAGTCCACTATCTGATCTATCCTAGGTAGTGGAAATGGATCTTTTGGCCATGCCTTATTTAAGGTGGTGTAGTCGATACACGTCCGAAGCTTCCCGCCGGCCTTGGGTACGACGACTGGGTTTGCCAGCGTTTTGGATGAAAAAACTTCCCAGATGAAACCAGCTTTGAGTAGCTTCTTGATCTCCTGTCGGATGAAGTTTTGCAGCTCGACTGATTGTTTCCAGGGCTTTTGGTATACAGGTCGTGTATCGGGATAAATCTTTAGATTGTGGTCAATCACCTCCCTAGGAATCCCAGACATTTGTGACGGTTGCCAGGAAAACACGTCAACATTCACCCGGAGGAAAGTGATGAGCGCGAGTTCCTATTTGTTGTTCAGACCTCACGATATAGGGTGGTTTGAGCAGCATTGGAACAAATTTGGACGACTTTGATGGGTATGTCATTGTAGCCGCTTGGATGCACACGTGGTGTAGAGGTTGAGCCTTGGCGACGAGTGCTTGGAGGTTGAGCAGCTTGCTCTTTGTCGGATGCTTCCTCCTGCGCTGTTGCAAGCGCATGGAGTTCTTCCAGTATAGTGATTCCTGCAGTACGGTCCCCGCGGATAAGGAGAATGCCAGAAGGTGTTGGCATCTTCAACACCAGGTACCCATAGTGAGCCGCAGCCATGAACCTGTACAAGACAGGCCTGCCAAGGATGGCGTTGAAGGGTAAGTTGATCTGCGCACATCAAAGACCACCTTCTTGGTCTTGTATTTCACCCGAGTTCTAAAGGTCACCGGGAGTGTGATGGATCTAAGAGGGCTAATGTCCAGGACCTACTCTAGAGAAAGGTAGAGAGGGATGTAGGTCCGAGGGTCAGAGCTAGAGCTTGACGAAGGCTTCATAGATCAAGAGGTTTAGCCCCGCACCTCTGTCCACCAAAACATTATAGTGCTGGACATTGTTGATGGTAGGAGACACCATCAATGGCAATTGGCTAGCTCCAATCGTGTTCCGGGGCAGTCCGTAGCATCGAAGGTGATGGGAGTGTCCATCCATTTTCGATGAGGTTCCACCCTGGCGGTAGGAGCTGCAGCGGCCATGTCTCGCCGCATTGTCTTGAGGACGCAGCGAGAAGTGATGTCCCAAGAACCACCATAGATGGTGTTCAGGGTCTTCCGACGTTCGTTATCAGAGACGTTGGAATCGTCATCTATCGTGTTGTACACAGCATTCAGGACCTTCTTGGGATCCTGAAAGCCTAGCTCTGCCTCAGCTGGAGCTTCATCGACTTTTTGCTTTCCTTCCCGCTGGCGAAAAGGAGCTTCCTTTCGGCGCTTATTGTAGCACTCGACAAGGTTTTGGACCTCTCAGCACACCTCCAGACTATGCTTATATGTCTTGTTGATTGGACACCACATTTTAGAGTTGTTGCCGTGTTCTGACGAAGGTTGAGGTCATATTTCGGGGCGTGGCCCACGACCAACCGGAGCTGTAGCAGCCGCAGCAGAAGGTGCACCGACCGACGGCTTCTTCTTGTCGTTGGATTTTTTCTTCTTTTTGCCACCACCGTAGGTAGTGGCTTCAGCTTTGGAGGGCTTTTGATAACCTCTAGTGTTGGCTTTGAGTGCATTTTCCAGCCCTCTGCGGCCTAGGCGCACTTGTCAGCCAGGCTGAACAACTCCGTAACGCTGACGACTTCTTTCTTCACCAGCTTCTACAACATCTTCTTGTCTCGGACACCCTGTCGGAATGCGATGATAACAGAAGCGTTCGAGATAGAAAGGATGGCATTGCGTACCTGAGAAAATCGCTGGATAAAGGACTGCAGCAATTCTCCTGTTGTTTGCTTCACATCAAACGGATCCAGTTCAGTGCTGGGCCGGGTGTAGGAACTCCTGAAGTTGGCAGTGAACTGCTGACATAGCTCCGCCCAACTGTTGATGGAGTCGGGCGGGAGACTCATGAACCAGGACCTACCAGTCTCAGTCAAAGCCACAGGGAAATAGTTGGCCATCACGACCTCATTGCCCCCCGCCGCAAGGATTGCGGTAGAGTAGATTTGAAGGAATTTGGCGGGGTTGACAGTCCCATCGAATTTTTCCGGCAGATGAGGCTGGAACTTTTGAGGCTACCTAACCATGCGCAGATGCATAGCCAGGGCAGAACAACCTTCTCCTACTCCCATTGGAGTAGGGTTGTCCCGAGCTTCTCGCCTCTCGCGAGCACGCTCGATGTGGACACATCCATCCTGCTGTCGATAACGGCGATTGAGCTCTGACTACAGGTCGTGCATCGAAAGCCTTGACACGGTGTGGGTGCGACACGCCCCGGAGGGCATTTGTTGGGACACAACACGTCTCCTGTGCTGTGAAGCTTGCGAACCAAGTCTTCCTCACAAGATCCGACGTTGTGAAGGTACTTGCCCCGAAAGAGCAGGGCCTTGGTTGCTGATGCGATCGGCTGCAACTGCAACTAGATGTTCAGCATCAGCCCTCCACTGCTCCATAACACCCTGGGGTGCTCCTAGAGGTGGTGGATGTTGGAGCAGAGTGCGCGCAGCCACAAGCGCATGCTCAGGGTTGTTGTTTGTCGATGCCGTGATCGACGCGAGTACTCCATTCTGCTGTCCAGCATTGTTTGTTGGAGCAGATGGTGGTGGCAGTGGTGCGACGCTTGCCGGGACAACGGCGCTCGCTGGTTGCTGCATGTTGGAAGGATTCCCTCCAGCAGGTTGCACAACATTGTTGCCGTTTGATGATCCTGTGGTGGAGTTCACCATCGTGTGATCTCAGGCGCTCCCCCTACCTGGCACGCCAAATGTCGAAGCGTACGAATGACACTTCCCCCGGTACTGCTAAGTTGTAGCCCGCGGAGGTTCTTGTATCAGTTTGGCCGCACAAAGATATTATACAAGATGATGACATAGAGAATTTACGTGGTTCGGGCCACTTAAGCATAATACCCTACTCCACGAGATGTGTGTTGTCGCATTAGTGATTTGCTGGTACTTGCGTGCGTATGAGCTTTCCTGTCTTGTTTCGTGCAGCACATCCCTTTTATAGACCAAGGGATGGCTATTACATGAGTTGTCAGGCCCGACTTGTGGCCCTGACGGTTATTATTGCCTAATACACAATTAAGTGTGTTTAAGCACCCTAATAGTGTGATAACGCGCCTTAATGGTGGCGTTACCAGTATTAAGGGTCTTCTTATCGTGCACCATAAATATTGTATTAATGGCACATAATCAAGCCTTGTAACTATAGCAATCACTATCCCTTGAATGTTCGTGCCGTTGGAGATCCGTTAGTATTACGTTGGCGTTGTAGGTCTGGAGGTTCAACCTGTGGTAGATCTAGTGCTTCCCCTCGCAAGTAGGTAGGTCCAGAACCGTTACTCACATGGTGGCACTGGAGCTTCCCTCTACTGGGGGTTAGGTCCAGGGTCACCGTACACGTGTCAAGTATGGAGCTCCCTTATGTAGGGAGTTTAGCTCCGGTCCTATGTTACACGTGGTAGTGCCGGAGCTACCCATATGAAGGAGGCGGGTCCAGTGCCGTGTGACACGTGGGGCCTACAAAGGTCTTCAACTTTGACAGGTGGAACTTCCTTGCACTTTTTGCGGTATCATGGGGTACCCAGTATGCAGGGTACTGACAGTTTGTAACACCCTCACTTTCACCATCATGCATTGCATACATTCTCATATATGTTTAGCATTAAGCAACACAAAAGGAATAAGTTTAAAATAAATTATAATCATGCAAGCAAATAAAAACCTGCTATAGTGCGGACTTGTCCGCACATGGACCCCGGACTAGTCCGTCTAACTCTCTGTTGTTCTCCCTGGGTAGGGCGGACTTGTCCGGTTTGGACCCCAGACTAGTCCGAGTTTGCTCTCTATTGTCATTCTGGACTTTTCCGTTAATGCTATGGACTAGTCCAAAAATGTTTCTGATGTTTTCCTAAGTCATACCCCAAACTTGATTGGCCTAGAACCGGATTTGTCCGTTCAACTTTCTGTAACTTCGAAATAACTCTGAACGGACTTGTCCGGCTTGACACTGGACTCATCCGTTCAACTTTTTGACTTCCAATGGACTAGTCCGGCCCACTATCGAACTTGTTTGGTGTGCCTGACTCGGATTCGATATTTTCCTCCATGTTGTGCTATTGGGTATTAGCCTTAATTGTGCCCAAGAACGTCGTGCCCAACTCGTGTGGAGCCCATGTGGGACCCCACGCTGTCCTCCACCACCTCAAACTCGAAATCCATCAAAACCCTACCATCGCCACCTCTATATACACACCCCACCATCCCAACTTTTCACCTCTTGCCACTTTTGAAGAAAACCCTCAACCCTAGTGCGTGTGCCGCCATCAAGAGAACATCGAGCAGCAATGAGATGGAGGAGAAGAAGAACGAGGATCAAGCAATCGCGATCTTCGTTAACTTCTCAACATCGACATTCTTCATCACCAATTCTCCATAAAATCTTCATCACCAAGCACTAATCGTCAAGATTCAAGTGTTGCACCCAATTCTTGATCCTTGGATCTCTAAACTCACGATACACCCTCTACATCCAAGTTTCCACGTGAATTCAACCCCCGATCTCGCTGTCCAAAGAAACCCTAAATTTTAGTTTCTGTATAGGGCAAACTAGTCTGGCCCCGATACCGGACTTGTCCGGTCTCTGAAGATCTGTTTTGCTGAATTAATTCCAGATTTACTCAAATCAACTCAGAACTTGTTCAAACTTGTAGAAAACAATTGTAACTAGTTAGTAAACATTAAGAGCAACTTATTAACAAGTTTTACCTCACAATTGCATAAATAATGCATATCATGGCATATTAAGTAATATATGAGCATTTATTGATTGTAATGTCTCTTTTGTATGTTTGCTGTGCAGAATAGAAGGTGTTGCGCTAGAGGGTGCTGTTGAGGACCTCCAGCACCAGAACTTCGAAGCGTTTGTCCCAAATCAAGCTCAGGAGCAAGGCAAGTGTCCTTGATCATTTTGATCCTGTTTTTAAATGCTTTGTTTGCAAAACTGCATGCTTGTGTCAAATTGATGGGAAACCCATGATAGGTGTTTACTAGTCTTGTTTGACCATCCTTGTCGATTGGAATATATTGTAGAGAGTCGGGAAAGGTATTTTACCTTTTTGCTTTGCTCTAATTAATTGGGATGGGAAAACAACCAAATGACCTAATTATGAATTAATGGATGATGAGAATTGGTGAACATGGTTAATTGGTAACATGGGACTTGGGAAATATAAGCAAGCATGGTTTGTGGATTGGGTTGGATGACATAGTGGTTTGCTTGCCATGGATCTAAGGATCGGTTAATGCGAGAATATGCCAGGAATACAGTGCCACCACAAGGCCAAGCATGGGTGCGGCTTAGCCAATTAATCAGGTGGAATTTCCTGTATTGTTCCGATCATTTGGGGGAGTGGGGAATGGGAGTCGGTTGGGTTTGCAATAGTGGCGGGACTGCCCTGGGATCCGAACGGCACAAGGGGGGCTTTGGTTGGATGTGCTCAGTTGGAGGCATCACCACCAGTGAAACCTTAGTGGGTCTGAATATGCTGGTAATCCCTTTGTAAAGGATATTTTTTGATCTCTTGACCATACACCTAAGGAAGTGTAATTGGCATAAGGGAGGTTTCTTTAGCCTCCGACGGGTTATGAAATCATGAACTTGTGGGAAAAGTTGTACAACCTCTGCAGAGTGTTAAAAACTATCATGATAGTCGTGCTCCCGGTTAAGAGCACTTGGATGACCTACATGGTTATAGTGGAACTTGTGATTTGGGATCGTAATGGTTTTTGGTTATGGTTTGGTTATGGCTATGGATTGGATGGTGATAAATGGACAAGGTTAATGAGGATGGTAAGAATATGGCATATGGATGGATAATGAATGATGGACATGAATAACTGTGTTTATTTGGGTTATGATGGGATTATTTCACATAGACATTGTAGGATGCTTTTTACATATTTTAAATGTACTTTTCAGCAAATAGCCATTATTTATTATCGTTCCTTGTTTAAGCTACATGTCATTATTTTCCCACACTTGTTGAGTACGATATGTGCTCACCGTTGCAATTCCCCCACCAACAGTTTCAAGTGATGTTTGGGAGTACCTTGAGGATAATGTGGAGTACTTGGTTGTGTGCTGCCATCAGCTCGCTTGTGTGATTGTTTGGAGCCATGCTATATACCGTATATGCTTAGTTTGCTTGCTTTGATTATTTTTGCTGCAGTAGTATTATCATTAATGACCATTAGAGTTTGTAATTTGAGGATTATTTGAATATTTTAATAAAAGTACTTAATTAACTTATGTTGTGGTAATTTTTTGTATATCATTTGTGATGCACTTATGTATGTGTGTTGAACATCCTGGACACAGATCTGCATCACACTTGGTTCATTTTCGAAACCAGGTGTCACAAATTGGTATCAGAGCCACAGGTTGGCTGTAGGATGCAACCTAGATAGAATGGACACTTTAGAGCACATAGGAACACTCACAAAGCGTGTTTGTTTGGTGTGCTGATTGCTATGTAATGGTTGCTTGTGTGCTTAGTAGAGGATTGTGGGATGCTTTAACGTTTGCCACATCCATATAGGATAGTAAAGGTAGTTGCCTAATTTCATATCCCTTGATGAATATAGTTGAGAACGTTTTCTAAATTTTTCTCTTTTGCCCATTCTTCAGATGTTGAGGACTCACAACCAAAGGGATGCTAATGAGAATGAGAAGAACAATGGGGCACGTCAGAACAACAATGGACCAGGACCTGAGGCTGTCAACCTTCAACAGTTGTTGGCTATGCAGAATCAACTTATGCAGACGGTGATACAAACCTTGGAAAAGCTGCAGGCCAATAACCAGAATCAGCCCCATATGCCTCCACCCCCCCCCCCCCCCCACCGCCTCATAACAGGTTGCGAGAGTTTATGAGGACTAGGCCACCTACTTTTGCTCAATCCAATGATCCTATGGAAGCTGATGATTGGCTAAAATCTGTGGAGAAGAAGCTTACTATTGTCCAATGCAGTGACAGGGAGAAGGTCCTTTTTGCCTCCCATCAGCTAGTTGGAGCAGCTGCAGATTGGTGGGACTCACTATGTAATGCCCATGCAAATCAAGAGATGATCACTTGGGCTAAATTAAAGGAGAGCTTCCATTTTCATTTTGTGTCAGGAGGTGGTATGATCTTGAAAAGGCAAGAAATTGAGAACCTAAGTCAGGGAAAGTCAAGTGTGAGTGAGTATCTTAATAAATTCACTCAACTCTCAAGGTATGCTCTAGAGGATGTCAATTGGGACAGCTGCAAGACATATTTATTCATGACAGGTCTAAATAATGAGATCCAAGTCCAATTGCTCAATTGTGACTATGCAAATTTCTAGAAGTTTGTGGACAAATCTATTGTGGTTGAGAACAAGGTTCGTGAGATGGAGCAAGATAATAAGAGGAAGGCGCCATATCAAGGACAGCCGCAAGGAAGCAATGTTCGCCCCCGCTTTGCACCACCAAATGTTCCATACTACAACCCATCCGCTCCTGCATATCATGCTGCTATTCCACCGCGCCCAGCTCAGCCAATGCAGCAACACCCTGCCATGCAAGCTCCTCGGCCTCCAATGCCTGATGCGCCCCGCACCAACTTTCCTGCTAATGCCCAAAACCAAGCTCGCCCTAACAATTCTGTTGTAGCAAGGTCCTGCTATACTTGTGGTGATGTGGGACACTTTACATCTCAATGTCCTAAGTCAGGCCTTGGTGAAGGGAAAAATGCTCCAAGGCAGAACCCAAGACCGAATGGAGGAGCATCACAAGTCAACCGTGGACTGCAGAATTTCGTTCTTGGGTCAGCACAGAATTTGAAGCATCTCAACACACACCAAAGCAAGTGAAGCTGAATCAAATGGGCAGTGCAGCAATAGTGGAGATTCCAGTGGTGTGTGATTTTCGGATGTTATGAGTTGTCAGGTATGCCGCTTGATCGTGATATTGAGTTGTTATTGATTTGATACCTGCAACTGCACCTATAGCTAAGAGGTCATATAGGATGCCTCCTATGTAATTAGCAGAGCTCAAGAAGCAAATTCAGGAGCAACTAGAAAAGGGTTTCATTCACCCAAGTTCTTCGCCTTGGGGAGCGCCAGTGCTATTTGTGGATAAGAATGATGGATCCCAAAGGATGTGTATGGATTACCAGGTCTCAACATGGTGACAATTAAGAACAAGTACATGTTGCCCCGAATAGAGGATTTGTTCCACCACATGAAGGGTGCTTGTGTTTTCTCCAAGATTGACTTGAGGTAAGATTACTTCCAAATGAAGATTACACCTTTGGACATACCCAAAATGGCGTTTCGGACACTATGGATCCTATGAGTACACCGTGATGTCTATTGGATTGACGAATGCCCCAGCAAACTTCATGTACCTCATGAATAAGGTATTCATTGAATACTTGGATAAATTCGTTGTAGTGTTCATTTATGACATTATTATCTACTTGTTGACATTTCTTAACATCACAGGTCATCTCTAGTAAGAGATGAGGTCTGCAAGCACACGAAAACTGTCGTGTAGCATTTCACACAAGAGTATTCCCAAGGTATCATATTTATCCCAAATGAAGGTGGTGAAGTAAAGTAAATACTATTCTTATGACCAAGGTATAGGGTACTAAGCGTTTATCAGAACAAGGGTAAGATGATGATACGAGTAGTGTGACACGCACCTAAGCAACCTACTCTAAGGGTAAGGTTGTCCTAGCGTGGGTTATACTATGAGACAGAGCTACTCCTTTTGTGCTCTAATTACTCATATACATAGCCTAATAAAGTACGCATGAATATGCTAATAGTGAATACTAGGGCTTAGCGGTCCAACATATCGGGCACGGGCTTACGCTGGTCTACCAGGCGACTCTCGCCAAGAGCCTACGTCGTAGCGGAACGTGGAGGATTACAACGGACGGATAGGACTGTCACCACCTACCGCCTACCTCTACAACCCGTAGACTACGAGGAATCCAATGCTACTTAACTATCCAAGCACCACGCTTGCATGCTAAGTAAATACCTTAAGAGTTTCAATGTAATATTCATCTTAAGGTAATGACTAACCTAAAAATCGTTGATCCAATGTTGGAACCAAGCACTAACATATTCATATTCACATAATCATATTATTACCTAATTAGACTATAGTAAAGGTGTATGATGTTTATGATAACATGATAATGGTATTATATCTAGATCATAACAACATCTACGCCTAGCACATACATGGACCCCACAATCAAACAAGAAACGATTTGCCCAAGTATATGAATAAAGAGAGAGTAATAATACTATTATTATAATGCATAAAGTCACAAATACAAGAAAAGATACATGAGCCATACCTTTCCCAATTTAGACGTGGGACTAGAGGCTCCTCTCTATAGCCTAACCTCCAATAAGGACTTGGAGAACTACTGTACATAAGAGAGTGAATGCTCAAGTGGTGTGTCGAGTCAAGGAGCCCCCTACCCCCTATTTATACCCTCCAAGGATCGGTTTGGTACCAGAAAAAGCGGGGGAATCAGTTGCCATCGTGATCTCCAAGCCGTGAGGAGCCAACACGTGGTGGTTGACCGCATTTGGCGCAAATACCTGGTCGGGCAACCTGGTGGTTTGGCTGAACTGCAAACGGCTCCAAACGCATCAAAACTTCTATGTGACACTGTCATATGGCCCCCCATTATGGGTATGGGTGATTCCCTTGATTTTTAGTTGGTTTTCTACTCCGAGTGGGCCCATGAATCCTCGTTCTTGTGCCTGATTGGTGGGAAGTGTGTTTCCTTGCCTTGTGGCCATGCATTCACCTCAAATCTGCAAATAATATCTGCATGCACCAATTTCTCTATGTACAAGTGGAACTAGGTTATTCCTAACTATGATGTGTGTAAGAAATATTCATTCCTTCACATAATCGAGTTATATTAATGATCAAAATTGGATATAACAACTGTCAACAAACTCCCCCAAGCTTACCCTTTGCTCGTCTCGAAGCAAAGATAAAGACTTAGGTTGTTGATCAGGAGTTCCTTCTATGTCCTATTTTGCAAAAGTACCAAGTGCACAACAAAGTATTCTCCTTTGCATTGAATAATTTGGCTATGGTACCTCACCCTTTTTCTTAGTCGTTATAGGGCTTACGTCTCATCCTGTTCTTGGGTGGTTAAAGGACAGAACAGAAAAATGAGCATGCATCACCTAATGTATGAGTTCCACTCAAATTTCCAGATATTTTCAAATGGTGTTTGGATTTAAGTTCCTCAAATGATGCACTCAATCACTCCTATGTTAGAAGTGGTATTTGTATCCTCACCAAGGCAATTCTTTCTTGTCCTACATCTAAGTAAGGCTTGTATGTAGAGCTTGGTAGGGATCAAGAGTAGGCATATTTGCAACACATATATTGCTAAGTCAAAAGAGTAAGCCATAGGAGAAAACAAATCATATTGTTGATCAAGATTTGTGCAAGTGTGATGGAATATTTGTGGCCTGGATTTTGATTTTGAGATAACTCATATTTGTGTAGACTCTCTTAATTGCAGGGATGAAACATGTCTACTTTTTTCTCTTTTTTCTCTCATGCTTATGATGTAAGCATGCCTTCTCATGCTTATGATGTAAGCATGTATTTTTTCTTTTTCTCTTTTTTTTTTCTTGTAGCCATGTCTTCGACTCCCTTTTTATGCAATGAATGTGAAGAGAGTACAAAGCATGAAAGGCATGGAGTTTCTATTTTTATTGTGGAATGATGATATGAATGAATTTTGCTATCTACTAGTGTAGAAGTTTAGCATATATCCGTGTAATCTTGATCTTAAAAGTATGAAAAGATTCTCACATATGTCTATACTAGTTTGACAAAGCTCAATGTGAAGGCAAATAGCATATGTTTAAGGTTTATCTTATTCAAATCATCATATGGATTTGGTTGGAATTTCTATCAAGTGAGGAACTCCCATTTTAATTTTTTACAAGAAATTAAGTTTCACTTTCAACTACGATATTAGCAGCTCTTATCACTATATCATATCCCATAACAACCTAGAATTGGAATTAACTTTTGCTACCCACAATTTCCAAGTTTAGGCAAGAATACTCTAGACAAATAAACCCAATACTTGGAGAATACTAAGTTGTATGCTAGGGACTAGAGAAAATAAAACAAAGAAACTATTCATCATTTCAACTTATGCAAAGTAAAAATATTCTCACCGCACATCCTTTATTTTATTAACCTAACCTATACTACATTATTATTAATATTTTTATAGATGCAAATGTGGTGGAAAGAAATAAATAAAATAATGGAATGCAAATAGGATGTGATACAAGTTATCTCAAGTGGGGGTCCTCCACCAAGCTTGTTCTTGGTCAAGATCCGCGATAGGGGTCGAAACCCTAACGACGGATGTAGGCCATGACGTTGGCCTAACCTTGCTGTAGCATGACTTTGACATTGGAGGGTTGAGTGTTGAAGTTGGGTTGCCTTCCATGGGTTCCACGAGTGTGGTCGAGGAGAGTGTTATCAATGTCGCTTATCCATACCTCAAGGTTCCCATAGGTTGGATGTACCATGTTATTCCTTGGCTAAGGTATGATAACCCTTAGCTACAGAGGAATGACGTGTACTTAACATGCGTTGAGTGTGTTCCGTCATTCTTTGGCTAAGGTGTATGATACCTTCTTTCCATAAAGGAATATCTTGTACCTCTCATGCATTGGGTGTGATCCGTCATTCCTTTGCTAAGGTAATGATAACCTTTAGCCACAAAGGAGTGACATGTACCCAACGTGTGTTGAGTACGATCCTCTGTTCCTTGGCTAAGGTACAACATATCTATAAACACAAAGGGATGACGTGCACTCAACATGGGTTGAGTGTGATCCATTGTTCCTTGGCTAAGGTATAAAATACCTTCTAGCCACATAGGAACAACATGCGCCCAATAAACATCGGATGTGATCTTGTCATTCCTTGGTTATGGTGCATCATACCTTTTAGCCACAAAGGAATAACACACACCAATGATGGTGGCAATTCCCTTGAGTTTGAATAGTGCCTTAGAATAGTTGAGAGCATAATACTCTCACATATTCATAGCAGCTCATTGGTTGCTCATGGAGGGTTACCATTTCAAATCTCCGACCTCGTATAGTTATGGTTGACCTTCAGTTTTAATTTCCAATAGGTGGCAACAACCCAAGGAACTCCTTGGCCAACAGATGTTGAAATGGATTCCTCTGGGGATTCCAACAATCGGATCTTTGAATGCTTGCGTAGTTATTTTACTCCCGCAAACTTCCCATCTATGATAGAAGGGGATGGTTAGCTCCCGATTGTACAAATGAATTTTTGGTTTAGGTAACTGAATTTTCATTTGTACATACGGGGAAGATAAAAATCAAAGATGCATTGGGTCCAAATTCAAGTGTATCCATAAACAGTGTATGATTCATTGATAAGAGTTGGGCTTTATGGATAATTTAATTTGTACGTTTTCTAAAGCTTCTACTCATAAAAATGAAAGTGATATAAATACACTATGTGGATCCCTTTACCTTGTAAAGTTTCTAACCGTCATAGTTTTTTTACACAAGAGAAAATTTTATCATTTGGATCATGGCAAACAAGATTCTCAAATTTATCCTCGTGAACATTTTTCATTTCTTGTCTAGGAATTTGAAATTTAGTGATCCATGCATGAATGAGTTTCATATCAAAATTATGGACATCACTATTCCTAGGTTGCTACATACTAATTCAACCATTAAGTAATTACCTAGAAAATGTCTAAGTAAATTTTAGCAATGGTTATGAAATTCTAGGTACTTGTTTAAATTTATTCCTAAGTAAGGTGGCATTCCTTTTTTGAAGAATCAAGAAGAGCAATGCCAACACTTACTCTCATGAGGATGCATAAGAATTGAATGATGAGAAGGTGTAAACCTTCCTTACCAATGTAAGCAATAGTCATTCAATCCTAATGTAATTCCAACGACGGAAAATTTTAAACTTGTACCTATACTGAAGTGCAGTTCGGGTTGAAGGTTGTTGTGCGAGAAACTCACAACCATGAATTTTGTGTAGCCTTCATGTTCAATGCCTCCTGCCAAGTTGAGGTTGCGGTTGGATGAGTTTCATCTTGCTCCTCCATTGGGCCACCATTTTGAGCATTCGTCCATCATGAACTCAAAATGAGATTGATGGAGGGATACGTGCTTGATGGGGCCCTCCAATCACTTTACAATCTTTGTCCTAGCTGCACTAAAACCAAGAACAAACAAAACAACTCAAAGATGGGTTACGCTAGCTCAAAAGCATGTTGTACCATTTGTCAAATTGTTTTGCCCTAACTCGAAGCAACTTGCAAATGCAATGATTATTTAAGGGAAATATTTTTGGTTTGAATTAGGAAGATGAATTCAAGTGGTTATGCCCAATGTTCATATCCAAATAAATTTATTTCCTAATTCAAAATTTTAATTTTATGATGGATGTAAATTTTACTTTTCAACATGCAAGTGTGAAAATTCAAACATGCTAAATGTAAATGCGAAGATTGTTCGGAAATTCAAATATGCAATTGAGAAAGCAAATATGAGATAACTACCAATTAACCTATTGGCAAGGACTCACTGAATTTTTGAAGTCCGATGAGTGGGACTTACCTCCGTCCTATTTAGTGCGATGATTTGTTGCCCAATCCCGGGGTTGAAGATGTGGACAACTTCTCTTGATTGAAATGCCAAATCTCTTTTGGCATGTCAGTTAAAAATGGGACCACATGATGGCCCTAGCCTCTCCGTCATCTTGATGAAGATTTGTTGATGTAGTGACGGCTTTTCCCTCTTGAAGATATTCTCTCATGAGCATGGTGAGGCTTGTCCTTATTTTGCGGTGCCACTTCGACCATCTTGATATCCCTTAAGGTTAACCCAAAATTGATCATGGATCAAAAGCTTCCTTGGGCATGATGACATGTGGATTCCACAATCAAACAAGAAATTCTTCATCCACAATGTCACTTGCCCTAGGTTGCATGGTCTTATTCGAAGGGTAGGAATCCCAACAAGTGATTGTGGGATATCGTGGATCTTGAATGCTCTTTAGTTTTCGTGTCCTTGGCCATATGCTTCATGTGGATGTTGTCTTGATTTCTTTCTTGGCAATGGACAAGATACTTCAAGGTAGGCAAGTTGAACTTAAATCCCTTGAAATCCACATAGCCTCCTTGATTGCAAGGGTGATGTTGATTCCACCCTTGACCTCCTTGATTGCAAGGGTGATGTTGATTCCACCCTTGACCTCCTTGTTGGTGATAGCCATCAGAGTTGTTTTGGAAGGAAGAATCCCCATGGGTTTTAGGGAAATGATTCCCCATGTTTACATGGATTTTCACAAATCATGTGAATATCCATGGCTTGGATCATCCAAACACTTCTCCATTGGCTTGATCTTCATAATACTTTAATGGGATGTGTAGTTCTTTAGCTAGCATGTCCACCTTGTTAAGTGGTGTACATGCCAAGCTATAGGAACTAGAGCACTCTTCTATCCACCCCTTGACTATAGACCATATTCTCATCCATGATGAATGGGAATAGGTCTCCTTCAGCTCCAGCACAAAGGTGGTCATGGATTGGTGGACCAACCCATGACATGAATGTTGTATGAAGAGCCAACTATCCACTCTATGGTGGAGGCAAACCAAGAAGAACTCTTGGAGCCTCCCCCAAGCTTGAGAATGGATGACTTTGGCTCCTACTAGAAGATGAAATTCTTCCACAAAAGGCAATGGTGTTGCCCAGTGGACATTTTTTGAGGTACGCCTTGAATCATCTTGCAGTTGAGCACTAACATCCTTGCTGGCCATCCCCATGAAATGGGTTAGCCAACACTACCTTGTTTTCACACAAAAGGAGAAAACAAACAAGGGTAATCCTGTTTAATAACTATTAGTACATATAGCTTAATCACAAGTGATATCTATCCTTCACTTCCTTTGCCTTCCCCAACAACGGTGCCAGGAATGCTTGTTGACAGCTACTAAGAAACATTAACAAATCATCCCCGGCAACGGCGCTAGAAATGCTTGTTGACGTTTCTTAACATCAAGGATCATCTTAGTAAGAGATGAGGTCCGCAAGCGCACGAAAACTATCGTGTAGCATTTCACCCAAGAGTATTCCCAAGGGTATTGTAGTTATCCCAAAGGAAGGCGGTGATGTAAAGTAAACACTATTCTTATGATCAAGGTATAGGGTACTAAGCATTTATCAGAAAAGGGGTAAGATGATAATATCAGTAGTGTGACACATACCTAAGCAATCTACCCTAAGGGTAAGGTTGTCCTAGCGAGGTTTATACTACGAGACGGAGCTACTCCTTCTGTGCTCTAATTACTCATATACATAGCTGAATAAAGTACACATGAATATGCTAATAGTGAATACTAAGTCTGATAGGATCTTGGTTCCCGATCTTTCGATGAGAATAGGAGGGTTCGATTTGTGGAGGAGAAGACGTTGGCGATCTGACTACACCATCCCCAAGACGATGCGCCTTAGCGATCGGTATACCGACTCCGAAGTTGTATTGATCTTGCTGGCGCACAATCAACCTGACCACGAGGGCCTTTGTTCCTGCAAGCAATCGAAGAACATGCAAGAACAAGAAGAACAAGCACTTATCTGTTGAATCAATCTAAAGTGGGGTTCTGGATACAAGTAGACGGGCGATCTAGTCGACACGCGCGTGTACAAGGAAGCAGCAGAAGCTAACTTACGAATAAACAAAACCCACCAGCTAATGAGGGCGGCTGCTACTATTTATTACCTCCCTAGGGTCGTGAGAAACCCTAATCACGAGTCCCTAATGGAGTCCAAACGATACATGGGCCATGGGCCCAATTTTGGTGATGCAGCACCATGGACAGAAAAAGGTCTTGGTATTAAAATAACTATTGCGGCCGACTCCGAATAGATATGGACATGAGGCCAGATCCCTTTGAAAGTAGACTTGATAATCTTTCCAGGAAGTACTTGAACGCCAAGATCGGAGTCCGTATGAAATCGTGGTGGCCGTCACAAGTTGGTGCTGTTCTGCTGTCCAAATCCCGTCCGCGCGAATTCCCTTCCCATTGGCTCCTCTCCATTGTTCCTAAGCAAAACAAGAAAGCACGTAGTTCCACGGTCTATATAAGATGGACATAAGGCCAAGAACGAGTTCACCTCATAGTTTAGTTGACGTGCACGAGCGCGAGTGATCGGACCAGAAACCGGTAGCTGAGTTGAAGTGGATGTATCGAGGGTGTTGATGTCTTTATCAAAGTCTTAGTGGTCCAACATATCGGGCACAGGCTTATGCTGGTCTACCAGGCGACTCCCGCCAAGAGCCTATGTCTTAGCCGAACGTGAAGGATTAGCGCCTACCTCTAGAACACATGGACTACGAGGCATCCAAAGCTACTTAACTACCAAGCACCACGCTTGCATGCTAAGTAAATACCTTAAGAGTTGCAACGTAATATTCATCCTAAGGTAATGACTAACCTAAACATCGTTGATCCAATGTTGGAACCAAGCACTAAAATATTCATATTCACATAATCAAATTATTACCTAATTAGACTATAGTGAAGGTGTATGATGTTTATGATAACATGATAATGACATTCTGTCTAGATCATAACAACATCTAGGCCTAGCACATACATGGATTCCACAATCAAACAAGAAACGCTTTGACCAAGTATATGAATAAAGAGAGACTAATAATACTATTATTATAATGCATAAAGTCACAAATACAAGAAAAGATACATGAGCCATACCTTTCCCAAATTGGACATGGAACGAGAGGCTCCTCTCTACAGCCTAACCTCCAATAAGGACTTGGAAAACTAATGTATACAAGAGAGTGAATGCTCAAGTGGTTTGTCGAGTGACGGAGCCCCCTACCCCCTATTTATACCCTCCAAAGGTCGGTTTGGCTCTAGAAAAAGTGAGGGAACAAGTCGCCATCGTGATCTCCAAGCCGTGAGGAGCCAACACGTGGTGGTTCACCACGTTTGGTGCGAATACCAGGTCAGGCGACCTGGTGGTTTCGCCGAACTGCAAATGGCTCCAAACGCGTCGAAACTTCTTTGTGACACTGTTATATGGGCCCCCATCATGGGTATGGGTGATTCACTTGATTTTTAGTTGGTTTTCTACTACGAGTGGGCCCATGAATCCTCATTCTTGTGCCTGATTGGTGGGAAGTGTGTTTCCTTGCCTTGTGGCCATGGATTCACCTCAAATAATATAATACCTGCATGCACCAATTTCTCTAGGTACAAGTGGAACTATGTTATTCCTAACTATGACGTGTGTAAGAAATATTTATTCCTTCACATAGTCGAGTTATATTAATGGTCGAAATAGGTATATAACGATCGTCAACACTACTCGAGGAGCGAGGAGGAGCATGTAAGGCTCACATTGCAAAAATTGAGGGAACACCAATTATATGCCAAATTCAGCAAGTGTCGATTCTGGTTAAGGGAGGTGTCATTCTTGGGCCATATTATCTCAGGAGGAGGAGTATCGGTTGACCCGGGAAAAGTGAGGAATGTGCTGAAATGGGAGCCACTACAGAATGTAAAGGAAATTCGGAGTTTTCTTGGAATAGATGGATATTACCGTTGGTTCATCAAGGAATTTTCCAAAATAGCCAAGCCTATGACTGAGTTATTAATGAAAGGAAAAACATTCCAATGGACTCAAGCCTATCAAAACAGCTTTGAGGAGCTTAAGAAGAGGTTAACAACAGCACCTGTCTTTGTTTTGCCAGATGTGAGCAAAAGTTTCGATATTTATTGTGATGCCTCAAGGCAGGGACTTGGATGTGTGCTCATGCAAGAAGGCCATGTAGTAGCCTATGCATCGACGCAATTGGAGAAACATGAGCAGAATTATCATGCGCATGATCTTGAACTTGCAACCGTAGTTCATGCTTTGAAGATATGGAGGCACTGTATTCTTGGTCATAGGTGTGAGATTTATACGGATCATAAGAGCCTCAAGTACATTTTGACACAAACGGACCTGAATTTGAGGCAAAGAAGATGGTTGGAGCTCATCAAGGATTATGATGTTGGAATCAATTATCACCCGGGAAAGGCTAATGTAGTGGTTGATGCTTTGAGTCAGAAAGGAGTAAGTCACCAACTTACGGTTCGAGAGTTACCATTCGAGATATGCAAGGAGTTTGAATGGCTGAATCTTGGATTTGTGAATGAGATGGGAATAATGGAGTTAAATCCGACCTTGGAACAAGAAATTTGAGAAGGTCAAACAAAGGATGAGGAAATCTGAAAAATCAAGGAAAGGACCCAAGAAGGGAGAGAATTGTGATTTTATGAGGATGGCCATGGTACTCAATGGCTTGGGAAAAGAATTGTTGTGCTAGTGGAAAGCATATTTGGGAAAAAATATTAAAGGAGGCACATGACTCACCTTACTCAATTCATTCTGGCTATACGAAGATGTCCAAGGACTTGAAAATGTGTTATTGGTGGGCCAACATGAAAAAGGACATAGATGAGTATGTAGCATTGTGTGATGTGTGCCAACGAGTCAAAGCTGAACATCAAAGGCCAACTGAATTGTTACAGCCATTGAAGATCCCAGAATGGAAGTGGGAAGAAATCAGTATGGACTTCATAGTTAGATTACCTTGGACCCAGTCCGGCTATGACTCAATATGGGTTATTGTGGATCGGTTGACCAAATCAGCTCATTTCATTCCCATTAAGATCACATATACGGCGGCGAAACTAGCAGAATTGTATATGGAGCATATTGTATGCCGACGTGGTGTTCTGAAGAAAATAGTCTCAGATAAATTCACCTCTAGGTTCTGGGAGAAACTGCATGAAGCTATGGGTACAAGGTTAAATTTCAGCTCAGCGTATCATCCACAAACCGATGGACAAACCGAGAGGACCAACAAAATATTGGAAGATATGTTGAGAGCTTGTGCCTTTAAGCATGGAGGCAGCTGGGACAAAAGCTTGTCATACACTGAGTTTTCCTACAAGAATAGTTACCAAGCCAGCTTGAAGATGTCACCATACGAAGCACTATATGGAAGGAAGTGTAGGAGACCCCTGTTTTGGAACGTGATAGGAGAGAACCAAGTATTTGAGCCTGATGTGTTGCAAGAAGCTGAAAAGCAAGTTCAGACAATCCGCGAAAATTTGAGGGCCGCTCAGTCGAGACGAAAAGGTTATGGGGATAATAGGCAGAGAAACTTAGTCTTTGAAGTGCGAGAATTTGTATATCTCAAAGTTTTACCTATGCGCGAGGTCATAAGTGATTTAACGTCAAAGGCAAGTTGGCACCTCGCTATATTGGACCATTCAAGATTTTGGACAAACGTGGAGAAGTGGCATATAAGTTGGAGATGGCAGCACATCATTCCGATGTTCATGATGTGTTTCACGTTTCGCAGCTCAAGAAGTGCTTAAGGATACTAGAAGAACAAGTGCCAATGGAGGATTTGGAATTGGAGGCAGATTCGACTTATGCGGAGCAACCTGTCAAAATTTTGGAAACCAAGGAGAGGGTCACAAGAAACAAGGTGATTTGATGGTGCAAAGTACAATGGAAGCACCATGCAGAATCGGAAGCAACTTGATAGCTGGAAGGTGAACTCAAGAATGAATTTCCCTATCTCTTTCCTTCTACGTCGAATCTCGAAGGCGAGATTCATTTTAAGGGGGTTAGGTTTGTAACACCCTCACTTTCATCCATCATGAATTTCATACATTTGTATACATGTTTAGCATTAAGCAACACAAAAGGGATAAGTTACAATAAATTATAATCATGCAAGAAAATAAAAACCTGTTGTAGTGCGAACTTGTCCGGACGTGGACCCCGGACTAGTCCGTCTAACTCTCTTTTGTCCTCCCTGGGTAGGGCGGACTTGTCCGGTTTGGACCCCAGACTAGTCCAGTTTTGCTCTCTGTTGTCTTTTCGGACTTTTCTATTACTGCTACGGACTAGTCCGAAAATGTTTCTGATGTTTTCCTAAGTCATACCTCGGACTTGTCTGCCCTAGAACCGGACTTGTCCGTTCAACTTTCTGTAACTTCATAATAACTCTGAACGGACTTGTCCGGCTTGACATCGGACTCATCTGTTCAACTTTCTGACTTCCAACAGACTAGTCCGGCCCCCTAGCGTACTTGTATGGTGTGCCCGACTCGGATTCAGTCTTTTCCTCCATGACTTGCTATTGGGTATTTGCCTTAATTGGGCCCAAGAATGTTGTTCCCAACCCCTGTGGAGCCCATGTGGGACCCCACCCCGGCCTCCACCACCTCAGACTCAAAATCCATCAAACCCTACCACCACCACCTCTAAATAAACAACCCACCACCCCAACTTTTCACCTCTTGTCACTTTTGAAGAAAACCCTCAACCCTAGTTCGTGTGTCGCCATCAAGAGAAGATCCAGCAGCAAGGAGAAGGAGGAGAAGAAGAAGGAGGATCAAGCAATCGTGATCTTCATCAACTTCTCAACATTGACATTCTTCATCACCAATTCTCCATAAACTCTTCATCACCAAGCCCTAATCGTCAAGATTCAAGTGTTGCACCCAATTCTTGATCCTTGGATCTCTAAACTCATGGTACACCCTCTACATCCAAGTTTCCATGTGAATTCAACCCCCGATCTCGTTGTCCAGAGAAATCCTAAATTTCAGTTTTCTGTATAGGGCGGACTAATCCGGCCGTGATACCATACTTGTCCGGTCTCTAAAGATCTATTTTGCTTAATTGATTCCAGATTTACTCAAATCAACCCGAAACTTGTTCAAACTTGTTAAAAACCATTGTAACTAGTTAGTAAACATTAATAGCAAATCATTAACAAGTTTTACCTCACAATTGCATAAATCATGCATATCATGGCATATTGAGTAATATATGAGCATTATTGATTGTAATGTCTGTTTTTTATGTTTGCTGTGCGGAATAGAAGGTGTTGCGCTAGAGGGTGCTGTCGAGGACCTCCAGCACCAGAACTTCAAAGCGTTTGTCCCAAATGAAGCTCAGGAGCAAGGCAAGTGTCCTTTATCATTTTGATCCTATTAAATGTTTTGTTTGCAAAACTGCATGCTTGTGTCAAATTGATGGGAAACCCATGCTACCAAATGACCTAATTATGAACTAATAGATTATGAGAATTGGTGAACATGGTTAATTGGTAACATGGGACTTAGGAGATCTAAGCAAGCATGGTTTGTAGATTGGGTTCGATGATATGGTGGTTTGCTTGCCTTAGATCTAAGGATCGGTTCATGCGAGAATATGCCAGGAATACAGTGCCACCACAAGGACAAGTATGGGTGCGGCTTAGCCAATTAATTAGATGTAATTGCCATCATTGTTCAGATCATTTGGTGGAGTAGGGAATGGGAGTCGGTTGGGTTTGCAATAGTGGCAGGACTACCCTGGGATCCAAATGGCACAAGAGGGAGCCCTTGGTTAGATGTGCTCAATTGGAGGCATCACCACCATTGAAACCTTAGTGGGTCTGAATATGCTGGTAATCCCTTTGTAAAGGCTATTTTGTGATTTATTGGTCATACACCTAAGGAAGTGTAACTAGCATAAAGGAGGTTTCTTTAGTTGCTGACAGGTGATGAAATCACGAACTTGTGGGTAAAGTGGTACAACCTCTGCAGAGTGTTAAAAACTATCATGATAGATGTGCTCCCAGTTAAGAGCACCTGGATGACCTACATAATTAGACTGGAACTTGTGATTTGGGATGGTAATGGTTTTTGGTTATTGTTTGGTTATGGCTATGGATTGGATGGTGATAAATAGACGAGGTTAATGAGAATGGTAAGAATATGGCATATGGATGGATAATGAATTATATACATGAATAATTATGTTTATTTGGGTTATGATGGGTTTATTTTACATAGACATTGTAGGATGCTTTTACATGTATTAAATGTACTTTTCAACAAATAGCCATTATTTATTATCGTTCCTTGTTTAAGCTACATGTCATTATTTTCCCACACTTGTTTAGTACGATATGTGCTCACCCTTGCAATTCCCCCACTAACAGTTTCAGGTGGTGTTTGGGAGTACTCTGAGGATAATGCGGAGTACTAGGCTGTGTGTTGCCGTTAGCTCGCTTGTGGATTGCTTGGAGCTGCACTATATACCCTATATGCTTAGTTTGCTTAGCTTAGATTATTTTTGCTTGTCGAAGTGTGTAATCGACACTTCCCCCGGTACTACTAGATTGTAGCCCGCGGAGGTTTGTGATTGGTTGGGGCGCACGTGAGATTATGAGCAAGACAGTGACACGAGGATTTTTACGTGGTTCGGGCTGCCTGAGCGCAATACCCTACTCCAACGGTGGTTGTTGTATGTACGAGTATGTGTGTGTGTCAGTACCAGATTGGACCTCTTCCTTTGTACCGTGGATGCAGCCCATTTATAGTCCAAGGACGAGCCGTTACATTGTCAGTCTGGCCTGACATGTGGCCTCGGCGCTGTTTAATTACCTACTACACGATATGTATGTATTAAGCATGATTAATGGTGATAAAGCACCTTAATTGCAGCGTTACTGGTACTAAAGGTCATCTGATCGTGTGTCATTAACATGGCATTAATGACACGTAATCAGGTCTTGTAACGGTAGCTTTAACTGCCCCTTGAATGTTCGTACCGTTTGAGATTTGTCTATGTTCCCGTTGCTATCTTAGGTATAGAGGATCGACACGTGGAGGCTTCGAAGCTTCCCTCAGCGGGGAGGCAGGTCCGGAGCCGCTATACATATGACAGCACCGGAGCTCCCCTCTACTGGGGGTTAGGTCCGGGGGCACTGGACATGTGGCAAGACTAGAGCTTTCCTATACAAGGAGTTAGGTCCGGCCTTGCTTTACACTTGGCATCGCTGGAGCTACCCTAATGAGGGAGGTGGGTCCAATGCTGCGGGACACGTGGAGCCTTTGGAGGTCTTCAACTCGGACAGGTGGAACTCCGTGGCTTTTCTTGCGGTATCGTAGGTACCTGGTACGCAGGGTACTGACAGTGGCCCCCGGGTCCACCTCTGGGAGAAACCCTTTGGGTTAAGTTATTCTACTAGAGGTGGGGCCATCTTTGATTCCCGCGTTGCGGCTTCAATGGTCTTTTCATGGGCCATTGGGGCGATGGTCCGCAGTTAAACCACCACTGTGTGGCTCTTCTTGATGCGGTAGGTGAGATCCTAGCGTGCGGATCTTACGCAATTGAAGGTCGATGGTTCCCAATACAAAAACCGTATTGGTTCCGCGCACCATGTCAGGCCACCGCCCTGGGGCTTCAAACTTGCCATCATGACAATGGTTCACTTGGGGTAATAACTTCGGCTGGGGTAATAACTTTGGATTTTCCTCTGGAGTGGACCCGGGCCCATTCATCATTGACGGGGTAGATTTTCGACATGTGATCTTGATCCCGCCGAGGTCTCTATCCAAGCGTTGCGAAGGCTTACTTTAGAAGGAAAGCCCACACTGTTTGAGGACTCTTTATGCTTTCATTCGAACATGCACTCAGAGCCTCCCAACCTCCACATAGTCTTTCCAACTTTTGCTCTACTTTGCCGCGATGGAGTTGGGTCTTCCACGCAGCAAGATCAAGAGCGATGATGAGCTGTCGAGTGTCTGGACCTACATGAGGTGGTCCAGCGACTCCTTCAACAACGCGATCTGCTTTGGCAAGCTTCCCTTCAAGAAGGAGCGCACCGGAGAGATCGTCTACTTCTCGGCGTATGCCATGGTGGGGCTCATCCCACCATCTTCAAGTTTCTTGCTGATGCTGTTGGACTTCTACGGTCTGCAGCTTCACCACCTCGGCCTCCCTCCTTGCTAGCGGTGACTTTCGTCCACTTTTGCGAGATGTGGGTGGGTGTGCTGCTGTGCATTGAGCTGTTCCGGAACTTCTTCACGGTCCACACCACTGGGAAGTGTGACGAGTACTTGAGCTTCTATTACTTCGTGAAGCGCAAGAACTATCCCTTCAAATATTTGAGGACCTTCCCGGCAAGTGGGACAACTGGAAGAAGGACTAGGTGATCATCACGGTGGATCATCACGACAGGTTGGAGCTCCTGACAGGCCTCCCAATGTTGACACCGACACTTGGAACACGGCTCCAAAGCTGCCTGAAGCATTCAATCTCGTCCTGACCAGGATCTGCCAGTGCGTGGAGGGAGGCATGACCCCTCAAATGGACTTCGACAATTTCCTGGCCAACAGGTGGGCTCTGTTGATGAAGAGGGAGTGGACCGCCTGGGCTTTCAACAGCGAGATGGTCCATAACCGGATTGAAGTTGGCCTTCGGACCAATCTAGATGAAGAAGTATGAGACTTCATCTCCAGAAACTTCAACACGATGTCATCTCTCAGGATGCTTTGACTCCGCCAGCAGAATTCCTTCCCCTGAACATGGTTCCGGAGGTTAGTAGGGACGTCCGAAGGGGGATGTCAGAGCTGGACTACCTGGTGAAGAGGCGCTCGTTCTCTGAACTTGATATTCTTGGAGCTTAAGAGAGGGTCACTCCCGCCGCCTCCAGTCGGAGGGTTGATGACTCCAGCAAAGGCAAAGGCAAGGGCAAGGAGCTAGCCGAGTCTTTCAGCCGGAAGAGGAAGTTGAGGCATGCTGATGGGAGCTCTGTCAGGTCAACTCTGTATTCAACAACTGCCTCTCCCTGGCGAAGCAGATCCTTGGTTGCGACCCCTTCTTCGGAGTCGGTGTCCTTGAGGGGCGCTAGCTCTGGCAAGTCAACCCCGGTCCCAGCGCCGACTACAGGCTCCAGGTTCGGAGGTCCTTCCCAGCCAAGGGAGGTTCCGGCTATAGCGACACTGATGATGACGGTAGGTCCTGCGCAGCAATCCACAGCTTTTGCCACACCAACTTTGGTGGGTTCTGGCTCAGGTCGCCCGATGAAGAAGTTCCGCGCCAACTGGAGCGGTAGCACCCCAAGGTAAGCGTCATGTCCTCGCCTTGAGTTGCTATTTTGTTTTTATCATGTTTTGAATCTTTCGATCCTTAGTTTGCAGGGAGTCAAAAAAGAATACCGAGGCTCATGCACCTGCTACAGCTGTGGAAGCTATGCGAGCGGAGGCTCCAACTCTAACCCCTGTGACTTTTTACCTCAGCTAATTGTTTTTGTCATAATCATATTTTGAGTTTCTTCGTCCTTCATCCATAGGGTACCCAAAAAAGGGGCTGAAGCTCTGATTACTGCAACAGCGGCTGATGCTGTGCAGGCAGAAGCTTCAACTCCAATTCCAGCGCCGCCCCAAGAGGTGGCTGAGGCTGCGATAGCTCCGGCGCCAGCTGTCGTGGTCCTTGACCTCGAGTCATCCCCTGAAGCTCCCGTGGTAGCGCCGGACCACGAGAATGAAGATGTACCAGCAACACCAACTCCGGAGGTTGAAGCTCTGGTTTTGGATGCTGAGATGATGGATGCTCCAGCCTCAGAGCTGGAGGTAGCTGCAGTTCCGGCCCAAGAGTCGGATGTTGTTGAAGCCCCGGCGGTGGAGCCAGAGGTTGATGAAGTTCCGACGCCTGAGTCGGTTGTCGCAGAGGTGCCGGTGCCCGAGCCAGTGGAGGTCGAAGCACCGGCGCCTGAACCGGCGGTGCAGGAGGTGCCAACGTCGGAGCCGCAAGTGGCCTCATCTCCAGCCGAACCTTAAACGCCTGCCCTGGAGGTGGTGGTTCCGGAGGTACCCGTGCCTGAGCCAGGGTGCCCAGACGAAGCTACCGGTCCTCCGCCTGAGAGACCAGTTGCTGATGACCTGGCGGCGGGACCTTCGGAGCTGACTCCGGAGGTAGAAACTTCCGTTGTAGGACCTTCCTCGGCAGCGACCGAGGCTATCCCGGAGGGTGGCCCTAGTGCTGCGGAAGCTCAGGGGACCACTCTTGTAGAGTGGGACCCGATTTTTGTTACGGAGAACCCGTTGGAACCAGCGGAGAAGACCCCGACAGGTCTGAAGCCAATCCCTTTGTCGCTATCTATCGACAACGCCTGCTCCAGCCTTCGTCAGGTCCAGCTGGCCTTTTACCACGTTAGCAAGGCCCTCGAGGAGGAGCGCCAAACCCTTAGGAGGTGGCGCAACTGGCTCCAATTCGAGACCAAGCTGGCGCAGACGAGGCTGGCCGACGACAAGGAGTGGGTGAAAAGGGAGAAGGTCCGGTTGGAGTACTAGGGTCAGCTGCTGGATGAAAGGGAAAGCATGACGCGATCCCTCGACAACCAGTCCCGGGCCATCCACGAACAGGTCATGGCTGCTAATGAAGCAGCGAATGACCGCCAAGAGAAGCTCAACGCCATCCACGACAGCCTCGTCAAGCGCCGGGAGGCTCTTGAGGAGCGAGAGAAAAAGCTCGAAGATGAAGAGCAAAAACTCCTGGAGTTGCGGGATGACCTCATGAAGACGGAGGAGGAGCTTACTCAGAGGCTGACTCTGGGTGACAAGAGCCTCGCGGAGCGCACCAAGAAGCTGGAAGAGCGCTACGAGAAAGAGGAGAAGAAGGCCTGACAACAGGGACAAGACCTCACTAAGAGGGAGAATGAAATTGCTGCCAGGGAGAAGAAAGTGCGGGGCCGGGAGAAAGACCTGGTCGACCGCCGAAACAAGATTCACCTCCGAGAAGAGGAGCTTGGTAAAATCGAAGGAAAGGTTGCTGAAAAGATTCAGCAGAACGCTAAAGAGGTCGAGTGTCTTGCCCAGGAGGATTTGGAACTTGCAGCGACCAAGAGATCCTTGGAAGAGGTGCGAGGCTCAAGGGCTGCAGAGTCCCAACAAGTTTGGGACTTCTTGGGCAAAGCCAATGATGCGCTGACGCCACTGGGTTTTAGTCTGGTGCGCCCGGATGATCCGGAGTCGGAGCTGGACTAGTCGTTGCAGGCGTTGAGCTTGGCGGGCAACAAGCTCGACAAGATGGGCGATGTCATTGTGGACCAATTGGAAACTGAGGGGCAATCCCTGGCGAAGAATGTCGCAGAGTACATGCTAACGTGCTACACAAGCTGGGACCCTCACTTCCCACTGGACCTGGTGCTTGAAGGCCCCATCGATGGAGAGGGAGATGCCGCCAAGGCCAGCGTGTCGGGGGTTGCCCAGAAGGTTGCCTCACTCTTCCATAGGATCTAGGACTTTTCCCCTTGTAGCTCCCACTTGTATCTTCTCTTCTTTTCCTCAATTTTGTAATCTCTTGTCTCCAGATTATTGAAATCTAAGAATTTTATGAATTTCATTTTTTGTCTTCAACATCTTTGTCCCACTTGGCCCCCTGGTAGATGTACACAATTTGATTGTGAACATGTACCAAGAGGATGTAGATTTTTGTTGAAGACTTACGCGCTTCGAACTTGTAGTTTGTAGGTTCGAAGTCATCGTTAGTAGGGGCCCCCTGAGGTTGTCAGAACTTAGTAGCTCCGGCAGTGACCCTTGTCAACACGTAGAGCATCGATAGTTAGTCCTCTGGGGCTGTCGGAGCTTGGTAGCTCCGACAGCGACCCTTGTCAACACGCGGTGCATCGACAGCAGATCCCACTAGGGAGTCTTCCCACCATCTTTTCTTCACGTTGACGGCTGGCCCCCTGGATTTGCCAGAACTTGGTAGCTCCGGTGACACCTGCTATCAATGTTTAAAACTTCGACCTCAGGTCACCTTAGGGGCTATCGGAGCTTTGATAGCTCCGGCTTCACCCACCATCATTATGAGATCTTTATTTTTCCTGCACACTGAAGTCAAGAAAAACAGTAAAATATGTTTCTTATCTATAACTCATTTGCGGCTTATTATTCCCGAAAGAGATTTTAGATCGACAGCAATTCTGTATACAAGAACTTGTAACCTTCGACGGCTCTTGGGAAAGGTCCCAAGATATCCATCCCCCACACAGCGAATGGCCATGTAGGAGGTATCATTTGTAGAGGTTGAGCTGGTGTGTGAATTTGCTTTGCATGGAACTGGCATGCTTCACATTTCTTCACTAGCTTAGATGCATCCTGGAGTGCTGTAGGCCAGTAAAAACCATGCCGGAAGGCTTTACAGACCAACGTACGAGAAGACGCGTGGTTCCCACACTCGCCTCCATGGATTTCCGCGAGAAGCTCGCGGCCTTCTTCCCTTGAAATGCCATTAGGACGCCGTTGGCACCACGCCAGTAGAGATCCCCTTCTACCAGTGTGTATCTTTTAGGCAATTTGACTATCCGGTTAGCACATACATTGTCTTCAAGAAGGAAATTTTCTTTCAAGTAGCTCTAGATCTCCAAGATCCATGCATCGGAGCTAACTTGAGCATTTGAGTCTTGCGTGCTGGGTTGCTCGGAGCTTCCTGCAGCACCTACGACTCTTGATGGATGCCATGGTAACAGGGCCATCGGGACCGCCAGCTTCGAGATGCTGGTCTCGCCCCCTTCGCTCAGTTCGGCAGGATGAGCTGTTGGTCTTGACAATCTCCAGACAAAGGTTCCATCGGGAACCGGAGCTCCATTTGAAGCTTTCGTCGAGAGTTCGTCAGCTTCAGCGTTGTTGAGACGCTGGACATGGCAAAGATCCAGGATGTCGAAGTCCTTCTAAAGCTTATGGACTTCAAGTAGGTATGCAGCTAATTGAGGGTTGTTGCAGCAGCATTCACCTTTGACTTGCTTTATGACGAGCTGTGAATCACCCTTTACCAACAGCTGCTTGACACCATATGATAGTGCCACCTTGAGCCCATAGATTAATGCTTCATACTCCGCCATGTTATTGGTCGCCTTGAAGTCAAGGTGAACCATGTATTTGACCTTCTACCCAGTCGGAGCGAGGAGAAGGACTCCAGCTCCGGCCCCCTGCTTCTGCATGGAGCCGTCGAAGTAGAGAGTCCAGTGAGGCTCAGTGAAGACCGAAACCTTAGGTTTCGGCTTCTGCTCACTGGGCCCCTAGGATTTGATGGAGAGGGGGTCCATTCCGCCACAAAGTCCGCCAATGCTTGACTCTTGATCGCTTGTCTTGGGACGAATTCAAGGTCAAACTCGGCCAATTCCGTTGCCCACTTTGCAATGTTCCCAGTAGAGTTGGGGTTATGCAAGATTGCACGCAGTGGATAAGAAGTTACCACTGAAATCTTGTGAGCTTAGAAGTAATGTCGAAGCTTCCTAGAGGTAATAAGAACTGCGTAGAGCAGCTTATGCACCTCCAGGTTCCGAGTCTTGGCGTCATGGAGTACTTCGCTGATGAAGTACACTGGGCATTGGACTGTCTGGACCCTCACGAAGGGGTCCGGAGCTTCCTCCTCATCAACTCGGACCCTCCCGGAGGGGTCCGAACCTTGTTTGGGGACCTCTAGGTTCTTATCAGAGGAACTTGGAGCTTCTTCTAAAGTGACCCGGACCTTCCCGGAGGGGTCCGGATCTTCTTGTTCAGTAACAGTGACTCCTCCACTTGAAGGAGGTGGCTCCTCTGGCATCTCACCTTGAGGATCCGAGTCTGGGAGCTGGGACCCAGACTCGCCTTTAGGTAGCTCCGGACCCTCCCAGAGGGTTCTGGACTCCTGAAGTGGGTATGGTTCTGGTCTTTCCGCAACATGGACCATGCTGACAACTTTGTCAGTTGCTGAAATGTAAAGCAGAAGTGGCTCACCAGGATTCAGAGCTACCAAAGTTGGTAGAGTGGTGAGGAGCTGCTTTAGCTCTTGAAAAGCCTTTTCTGCTTCTTCAGACCATTTGAATGGTCCGAACTTCCTCAATAATTTGAAGAAGGGTAGCGCCCGTTTCGCCAGTCTTGAGATGAACCGGCTGAGGGCAGCTAAACATCCAGTCAGCTTCTGGACATCCTTGATGCGGGCTGGTGGCCACATGTCTTCAATAGCTTTAATCTTCGCCAGATTCGCTTCTATTCCTCGGTGGTTCACCAAGAAGCCAAGAAGCTTTCCGGAGCTAACCCCGAAGACACACTTGTCTGGGTTCAGCTTTGTGCGTGTGACTCGCAACTTGTCGAATACAACTTGCAAGGTATCAAGGAATGACTCCTTGTTCTTGATCTTGACGATGATGTTATCGACGTACACTTCAACTACATCTCTGATAAGATCTCCAAAAGTTTTGTACATAGCTCGTACAAACGTTGAAGCAGTGTTTTTGAGATCGAATGGCATGGTAGTGTAACAATATAATCCATCTAGTGTGATGAAAGAAGTATGTTCTTCATCTTCCCTAGACATTCTGATTTGATGATACCCAGAATATGCGTCTAGGAAACACAGTAATTCACACCTGAAGGTGGAATCCACTATTTGATCTATTCTAGGTAGTGGGAATGGATCCTTTGGACATGCCTTATTCAGTGTAGTGTAGTCGATACACATCCGAAGCTTCCCGCCGGCCTTGGGTACAACGACTGGGTTTGCCAACAATTTTGGGTGGTAGACTTCTCGGATGAATCCAGCTTCAAGCAACTTCTTCACTTCTTGACGTATGAAGTTTTGTCGCTCTACTGATTGCTCCTGAGGCTTTTGATGTACAGGCCGAGCATCGGGATAGATCTTCAAATTGTGCTCAATCACTTCCCTAGGGATCCCAGGCATTTGTGATGGTTGCCAGGCAAACACATCGACATTAGCCCGGAGGAAAGTGATGACCGCGAGTTCCTATTTGTTGTTCAGACCTCCCGATATACGGGTGGTCTAAGCAGTGTTGGAACCAATTTGGACGACTTTGACAGGAATGTCGGTGTCACCTCTTGGTTGTACACGAGGTGCAGAGGTTGAGCCTCGATGACGAATGCTCGGAGGTTTTGGAGCTTGCTCCTTTCCGGATTCTTCCTCCTGTGCTATAGCAAGCATATGGAGTTCTTCCAGAGCAGTAACTCCGGCGGTGCAATCTCCGCGGATCCGGAGAACGCCTGAGGGTGTTGGCATTTTCAACACCAGGTAGCCATAATGAGCAGCAGCCATGAATTTGTACAAGGCTGGCCTGCCCAAGATGCCGTTGAACGGTAAGTTGATCTGCGCCACATCGAAGACCAACTTCTCAGTCCTGTAATTCTCCTGAGTTCCGAATGTCACCGGTAGAGTAATGGCATCGAGTGGAGTGATGGCCCTCGGACCTACTCCAGAGAAAGGTCGGGAGGGGCGAAGATCCGAAGGTCGGAGCTGAAGCTTGACGAAGGCCTTGAAGCTTATGAGGTTCAGGCCCGAACCTCCGTTCACCATTACATGGTGGAGCTGGATGTTGTTGATGTTCGGAGATACCATCAATGGGAGTTGGCCATCTCCGATCATGTTCCGAGGGTAGTCTGAAGCATCGAAAGTGATGGCAGTGTCCCTTTGTGCGTGTGACTCGCAACTTGTCGAATACAACTTGCAAGGTATCAAGGAATGACTCCTTGTTCTTGATCTTGACGATGATGTTATCGACGTACACTTCAACTACATCTCTGATAAGATCTCCAAAAGTTTTGTACATAGCTCGTACAAACGTTGAAGCAGTGTTTTTGAGATCGAATGGCATGGTAGTGTAACAATATAATCCATCTAGTGTGATGAAAGAAGTATGTTCTTCATCTTCCCTAGACATTCTGATTTGATGATACCCAGAATATGCGTCTAGGAAACACAGTAATTCACACCTGAAGGTGGAATTCACTATTTGATCTATTCTAGGTAGTGGGAATGGATCCTTTGGACATGCCTTATTCAGTGTAGTGTAGTCGATACACATCCGAAGCTTCCCGCCGGCCTTGGGTACAACGACTGGGTTTGCCAACAATTTTGGGTGGTAGACTTCTCGGATGAATCCAGCTTCAAGCAACTTCTTCACTTCTTGACGTATGAAGTTTTGTCGCTCTACTGATTGCTCCTGAGGCTTTTGATGTACAGGCCGAGCATCGGGATAGATCTTCAAATTGTGCTCAATCACTTCCCTAGGGATCCCAGGCATTTGTGATGGTTGCCAGGCAAACACATCGACATTAGCCCGGAGGAAAGTGATGACCGCGAGTTCCTATTTGTTGTTCAGACCTCCCGATATACGGGTGGTCTAAGCAGTGTTGGAACCAATTTGGACGACTTTGACAGGAATGTCGGTGTCGCCTCTTGGTTGTACACGAGGTGCAGAGGTTGAGCCTCGATGACGAATGCTCGGAGGTTTTGGAGCTTGCTCCTTTCCGGATTCTTCCTCCTGTGCTATAGCAAGCATATGGAGTTCTTCCAGAGCAGTAACTCCGGCGGTGCAATCTCCGCGGATCCGGAGAACGCCTGAGGGTGTTGGCATTTTCAACACCAGGTAGCCATAATGAGCAGCAGCCATGAATTTGTACAAGGCTGGCCTGCCCAAGATGCCGTTGAACGGTAAATTGATCTGCGCCACATCGAAGACCAACTTCTCAGTCCTGTAATTCTCCTGAGTTCCGAATGTCACCGGTAGAGTAATGGCATCGAGTGGAGTGATGGCCCTCGGACCTACTCCAGAGAAAGGTCGGGAGGGGCGAAGATCCGAAGGTCGGAGCTGAAGCTTGACGAAGGCCTTGAAGCTTATGAGGTTCAGGCCCGAACCTCCGTTCACCATTACATGGTGGAGCTGGATGTTGTTGATGTTCGGAGATACCATCAATGGGAGTTGGCCATCTCCGATCATGTTCCGAGGGTAGTCTGAAGCATCGAAAGTGATGGCAGTGTCCATCCACTTCTGGTGTGGCTCTGCCCTGGCGTTGGCAGCTACAGAGGCCATATCCCGCCGCATTGTCTTGAGGACACGGCAGGAGGTGATGTCCCATGAACCACCAAAGATGGTGTTCATGGTCTTCCGAAGCTCATTGTTGGAGATGTCGGAGTCGTCATCGATGGAGATGTAAACAACCTTCAAGACCTTTTTGGGGTCCTGAAAGCCTAACTCTTCTTCAGCCGGTGCTTCATCGACTTTTTGTTTTCCTTCCCTTTGATGGAAAGGAACTTCTTCCCGGCGCTTGTTGTAGCGCTCGGCGAGGTTCTAGACCTCTCGGCAGCCTTCCAGGTTGTGACTGTTCGTCTTGTGTATACGACACCACATCTTGGAGTTGCCACCGTCTTCAAACGACGGCCTAGGTCGTTTCTCAGGGCGTGGCCCCCGACCACCCGGAGCTGCAGTAGCTGGAGCAGTAGGCATGCCGGCCGACGGCTTCTTCTTGCCGTTGGACTTTTTCTTCTTCTTGCCACTCCCAGAGGTAGCGGCTTCACCCTTGGAGGACTTTTTGGTTGTCTTCCGGAGGTGGTTGGGAGTGCATTTCACGGCCCTCTGCAACTTTGGCACACTTGTCTGCCAAGCTGAAGAGTTCCGTGACGCTGGTGGCTTCCTTGGTCGCCAGCTTCTCCAGCATCTTCTTGTCTCGAACGCCCTGTCTGAATGCCACAATAACAGAAGCACTTGAGATAGAAGGAATGGTGTTTCGTACCTAGGAGAACCCTGGATGAAGGATCACAGGGACTCTCCCCCTTTTTGCTTGACAGCAAAAAGGTCCAGTTCTGTGCCTGGTCGGGTATATGAGCTCCCGAAATTGGCGGTGAACTGTTGGCATAATTCCGCCCAACTATTGATGGAGTCAGGCGGAAGGCTCATGAACCAAGACCTGGCGGTCCCTGTTAAAGCCACATGGAAATAGTTTGCTGTCACGGCCTCGTTGCCTCCAGCCACAAGGACAGCGGTGGAGTAGATTTGGAGAAATTCGGCGGGATTGATAGTCCCGTCAAATTTCTCCGGCAGGTGAGGCTGGAACTTCTGCAGCTATCTGACCATGCGTAGGTGCATGGCCAGGGCAGAACAGCCTTCTCCTACTACCTCAGGAGCAGGGATGTCCCGAGCCTCTCACCTCTCGCGAGCACACTCGATGTGGACGCGGCCGTCCTGTTGACGGTAACGACGATCGAGTTCAGCCTGGAGGTCATGAGTCAAAAGTCTGGTTACCGTGTGGGTACGTCGCGCCCCGGAAGGCAGCAACATCACCTGCTGAGACGCAGCACACATCCTGTGTTGTGAAGCGTGCAGACCAAGTCTACCCGACAAGGTCCGATGCTGTGATTGGGCTCGCCCTGAGAGGGGAGGACCTTGATTGCTAATGCGATCGGCTGCTGCTGCAACCAAATGTTCCACATCAGCTCTCTACTGCTCCATTGCACCCTAGGATGCTCCTGGAGGCGGTGGACGTTGTAGAAGAGCACGCGCAGCATGGAGCGCGTGTTCAGGGTTGTTGTTTGTCGATGCAGTGACCGACGCGGACACCCCATCTCATTGTCCAGCTTGATTCGTCGGTGCGGACGGTGGCGGTGGTGGCATGACTCCTGCTGGAGCCACGACACCTGCTGGCAGCTGCATGTTGGAGGGGTTGCCTCCAGCAGGTTGCACAGCAGGGTTGCCATTGGACGATCCAACAGCAGAGTTCACCATCCTTGAATCTCGGGAACCCCCTACCTGGTGCGCCAACTGTCGGAGTGGGATTCCGACAATTCTCCCGGTACTACCGTTGACAGCCCGCGGAGTTTGTAGTTTGGTTGTGGGCGCACAGAGATTCAGAACAGTATGATGAGTAGGCACGAGGATTTATGTTGTTCGGGCCGCCTGAGCGTAATACCCTACTCCACGGGTGTGCGTTGTTGTTGTATTGAGCATCTGAGTGCTTGTGGGCGTGTCAGAGCAGAGTGTGGGAGTCTCTCTTGTGTATCGCTCGGCCAGTTCTTTTATAGTGCAAGGACTAGTCGTTACATCATTAGCGTGGCCCGGCATGTGGCCCTGGCGGTTATTGATGCTTAATACACAACTAATGAGCTTAATTACCCTTAATAGTGTGGTAACGCGCCTTGACAGTGCCGTTACTAGTATTAAGGGCCCTCCGATTGTGTGTCATTAAGATAGCATTAATGATACTTAATTGGGTCTTGAGGTCTTTAATGTTCCTTGAAGGTCCGAGCCGTCGGAAGTCCACTACTCTGCCTGTTGAGGTTGAAGGTCCGGCGGTTGGACGTGTGGCAGCTCCGGAGCTTACCGTCTCGGACGGGTAGGTCCGGTGCTGTTGTACACGTGTCAGTACTGGAGCTTCCCTCTGTCGAGGGTTAGGTCCGGGGATGCCACACGGGTATCCAGTCCGAAGCTTTCCCATGTAGGGAGTGTAGCTCTGGTTTAACGATACACGTGGTGGCACTAGGACTAACCATAGCAGGGAGGCAGGTCCGGTTCCGTATGACACGTGGGGCCTTTGGAGCTTTTCAACTCAGATATGTGGAGTTCCTTAGCATTCTTTGCAGTCCTAAAGTGTATACAGTACACACGGTACCAACACATGGGTTGTCTAAGATTAAAGGGGACAAATAAATTGTGTGTTCTTATAGACATGATAAGATGGTTGCAGGGTCACATACTCCTCTCATAATGATCATGACAACTGAACCAGGTCAATCTTTGCACCTCGACACCATAGGACCTTCACGTGTTCAATCCTTTGGAGGCAAATGGTATGTTCTTGTGATTGTTGATCATTATTCTAGATACTCTTGGGTTTACTTTATGGCATGTAAGAATGAAGCTTTTAGTCACTTTAGAACTTTATTTCTTAGATTATCAATTGATCATCCAGGATCTTTAAAAGCAATTAGAAGTGATAACGGAACGAATTTAAAAATCAATCTTTTGATCACTTTTGTGTTAAAATGGAATAGATCTTCAATTTTCTTCACCATATGTACCTCAACAAAGCGGTGTTGCAGAAAGAAAGAACAAAACCTTAGTTGAAATGGCTAGGACTATGCTTTATGAAAATCAAACTCCTACGAAATTTTGGGCTGATGCGATTGCAACCGCTTGTTATGTCTCAAATCGTGTTTTCTTGCGCGCTAAGCTAGGTAAAACACCATATGAGCTCGGGTTTGGACATAGGCCTAGTGTTACGCACTTTCAGGTCTTTGGTTGCAAATGCTTTGTTATGAAACATGGTAATCTTGATAAATTTGAACCTAGATCCATTGATGGCATGTTTCTTGATTATCCATCTCATACTAGAGGCTATCGTGTGCTTTTACTTGACACTAACAAAGTTGTGGAGACTTGTGGGGTGTCTTTGATGAAGCTAGCCTAGATACTAGCTCAAACATTGCAGGTACGGATCCATATCCGCAGGGGGAGAGCATTTTTGTTGAAGATGAGGACGAAGTAGAGCTGCTGTCCAAAAATTCAGCACCTAATGACTTTGGTTCAGCTCCGAATGTTGATTCTCAACCAGCACCGACAACCATCATTGCTGATCCAGATCATCCTCAGGTCATAAGTTCATTGATTTGTGATGGACATAAAGAAGAAGAAGCTTGTGAGACATTTGTTTCCCTACGGATTTACAAGAATCATCCCCCGCAACAGATAATTGGAAGCTTGCACGAACGAGTTACAAGATCCAGGTTTTCCGACCCCAATTCTCATGCACATTCTGCTTTTGTTGCTTCTTTTGAACCCAAAGATATATCAAATGCTCTCACCAACGAATCTTGGATTATTGCCATTCTAGCAGAGTTAGAAAATTTTGAAAGAAATAATGTTTGGAAACTTGTACCTCCACCTCAAGGTCACACTTTAATTGGAACAAAATGGGTATTTAAAAATAAACAAAGTGAGGATGGGGTTGTAATTAGGAATAAGGCTAGATTGGTTGCTCAAGGTTTCACACAAATTGAAGGTCTAGATTTTGATGAAACTTTTGCTCCTGTTGCTAGATTAGAAGCTATAAGAATTTTGTTAGCTTTTGCTGCATCTAAAGGTTTCAAGTTATATCAAATGGATGTAAAAAATGCTTTTCTTAATAGCTACATAGATGAGGAGGTTTGTTAAGCAACCACCTGGTTTTGAAAATCCAGATTTTCCTAATCATGTTTTCAAGCTGACTAAAGCCATGTATGGTCTAAAACAATCTCCTAGAGCATGGTATGATAGGTTAAAAACATTCTTACTTGAAAAGGGGTTTACCATGGGAAAGGTTGATAAAACTCTTTTTGTGCTTAAGCATGGCAATGACTCATTATTCGTTCAAGTGTACGTGAATGATATTATCTTTGGTTGTGCTTCTCATGATCTTGTGTCCAAGTTTTCAGTAGTGATGAGTTCAGAATTTGAAATAAGTATGATGTGTGAACTCATTTACTTTCTGGGGCTGGAAATCAAGCAAACCGAGGAAGGTACCTTTGTGCATCAAACGAAGTATACAAGGGACCTTCTCAAGCGCTTCAACATGGACGAAAGCAAGCCTCTACGGACACCGATGAGAACAACATCAACACTTGAACTTGATGAAGATGGTGAACCCGTGGATCAAAAAGAATATAGAAGTATGATCGGATCACTTTTGTACCTCACGACAACAAGAACGGATATACAATTCAGTGTATGTCTTTGTGCACGGTTTCAAGCTTCTCCACGTGCTTCACATCGTCAAGCCGTCAAAAGGATTCTCAGGTACTTACATGGAACTCAAGAATTTGGCATCTTTCTTCCTTCTTCCTCAACCATTACTTTGAAAGCTTTTTTTGGATTATGATTTTGGGGGTTGTAGGATTTATAGGAAAAGAACTTCTGGTTCTTGTCATTTTTATGGTAATTCACTTGTTGCTTTGTCCTATAGAAAACAAAACTCAGTTGCACAATCCATAGCTGAATCTGAATATGTAGCTGCTGCTAGTGCTTGCTCACAAATTCTTTAGATTGTTCAAACACTTAATGTAACACCCACTATTTTTAGAGAATTTTTTTTGTAAAATGAATTTCTCATGAGATAAAAACATTTTCTTGGGAATAAAATTCATATAAGGCAAATTGCATCATGTTTGAATGATTGTGTGAATTTTTGAAAATTCAAATTCGCTAGAAATTTGGTTTACAAATTCCAAACGTAAAAGAGAAGAAAAAGAAAACAGAAAAGAAAAAGAAAAAGAAAAGAAAAACAAAAACCTGCCCCTGGGCCGAATCCTCCCGCCGACCCAATTCCCTCCCCTCTCTTCGCCGGCCCACGCCTCCTCTTTCCTCCTTCCCTATGTGTCACCTGGGTCCCGCGCGCCAGCCCACTTCCCCGCGCCCGCACTCTCTCTCCCCCTCGCTGACAGGCCGACCCCGCCTGTCAGGCCTTCGTCCACCTCCCGTCGCACCCGCGCGTAACGGTTGCGCGCCATCACCGCGCCGCCCACTCCCCCCCCCTTTCAATGTCGGTCGTTTCACCCTAATCAAACGCCCCGTCGTGCCCATCATGACCGCCGCCCGTTACTCAACCAAAGCCCTATATATACAGGTCATCCCCCCCTCAATTTCCTCACCCCGACACTCTCAAACCCTAGCCGCCGTCGAGGTCAGTGTTGGTGATCGCGTTCTCGTCGGTTCTTTCAATCTCCGTCCACGCCACCTTGTCTAACACCTTTGCCGCATCCCCAGGAGCTTGCCGGACAACCTCGTTGGGGGATATCGCCTCTGCGTCGCCGACTCCATCCGGCGCCGAAGAGCGTCGCCGCCATCCACCGGCGTCGACCCCCTTCTATCCATTTTCTCGCCGCGCAACGACCTTCGGTGAGACCCCCTTGATCCCTCTACATTTTGCACTAAGTAGATGTACCCCGTGGCCTGTGTAGCGCATTTTAGGTCATCGCCGGCGAGTCTGATGCCGCGCGCGCGTCACCGCCGCTGCGCGCCGCCCTGCGCCGTCGCTCCCGCCATTCGGGGCGACGTGGCTCTCTCTCGGCCGTTCATTTTGAACGGGTGGCTGAGATTAAAACATCCCATACCGCTTCGGTATATAAAATCTAGGCCGTCCATTTTAAATCCAACAGCCCAGGTTCAAACCATTTTTCCCACCGCCTGTTTTGCGCCCAAGCCCCGGGAAACTTGCAGGCTACCCCCTAGGTTTCTCTGGAATTCAAATCTAACCCCTGTAAATGTCAAACTAGCCCCTTGACTTTCTGGAAATTAGTAAAATATTGGTTAAATTAATAAAAAGTGTTTTAAAGCCCCTGGAAAATTATAAAATAGCAAATAAAATCTGAAAAATTGTAGAATAATCCGGACTTAATAAAAATTATTTTTAACCTCTGGAACAGTTCTGTTTTTACAAAAAAGCCCCTGTTAGTTCTAGAAATTAAATAAAAGTCCTTAATTTGTATAAAATAATTATAAAAACGGATTTAAATATGTTTTATTTATTTCTGTATTATTTTTGTTAATTCATTTAATTTGCTGGAATAGTCATAAAAATACTTTTTAAGTATATTTAGTTCATAAAAATTGTTTTGCACATAGAAATAATTAGTAAAAATAATGTAAAATTGTAAAATTTACATTATTGATTATAAATTTATTTTAAGCTTATTTCGAAGGATAAAAATTTTTAGAAAATAATATTAGGGTTCTAATAAATATAAAAATGGTATAAAAAGCTCTAAAAATATGTTTTACTTAATAAATTTCATTTAACTTTTACTTCTCATCAATTGATGTATGCCTATAATTTAAATCAACCCTAAAATCACTTTTGCGTAGGAATTTGCGTTTATTTGAATTGATTGCATTTTATTATGTTCTTATTGTATGTTTTTTCTTGCATCGTCGTAATTTAGAGTCGGGGCCATAACCCACTTTTAACCTTCAAGAGCAACAATTTCCAGACGACCCCGAGGCACAATTTGGAGGCAAGTTCCTTGACCATCTTGCACCCTTTTTGTTAAGTTTTAGTTAGTTGCATGCTAAATTAAAATATGAATCCTATGTTATGTTTTCCTAGATTTTCCACAATATTCCTTGTCAACATGGTTTGGGTGTTTTTCTATTAAATTAGTTTACGCTTAGCCATGCTTAATTGAAATATGATATATTTATCTACAAGATTTCATTTGATGTATTACGATACATGAATTGATGGCTATAATGGAATTTAGTAGATAGGAATCTGATAGGGGGTTTTGTATGGATTTGTGCATGCGTGCACAAGACCATGGTTTGGGGCATGACACCTATTGGATTCTAAGGACCGGTTTATGGAAGAAGTTGCTAAGCCTTTTAGTATCACCACAGAATTGTATATGGGACAACTTGGTTTAGTAATTTGGTCTCTCCCGATGTTGCATAAGTAATTGATCGGGCGGGGAATGGGCTTTGCCTTGGGATCCGCATGGCTCAAGAGGGGGCTTCTCCTGGCGGAGGGAAAATAGAATCCAGGTGCTGGAGCGGTGAATCCTTAGAGTACCCATTGCAAGTCGGGAGAACCATCAGAAACACCTCGTAGTGATCTCCTGGCCACACACCTACGGAAGTGTGTATTGTGTTTAGCTACCACAAGCATCAGGGAGGTTTACCTTAGTCCACCTGGCAACAGGGGACAAAATCACGAACTGTGGGTAAAGGATACACACTCTACAGAGTTTTGTCAAACTGTCTAGACAGTCGTGCTCACGGACACGAGCGGCTTGGAAACCAAATTCATAATTAGCACATGGTTACATAATGGATGGTTTGGGTTTGGTCTTACCTGCATTAATTTTGGGATATTGGTTGGGATTTCACCTAGATGTAGGTGCTTAATAACATGTAAGAGTAGGTTGTAACTGCTATAGTGTTTTACCTATTATTTGCCTTCCTTGTTGTGAACCACACATGTCATAACTTCCCAACTTGTGAGTACCGTTGGTACTCAAACTTGTTAGTTGCATATGCCCCCCCAGTCTACGAAGACGCTGAGGTGGAGAACCAGGACTTCTACGGAGATCCTGAGTAGATGTTCTAGGCTGGCGCTCCCCCATGCAACGCCTGTGTTGGAGCCCTTTGTTATGTTTTCCGCTGCTTGTGTACTTTTATTTTAGACCTGGAAGGTCATTTACGTAATAAGGTGATGTACTCGAACATGGTATTTTATTTGGTATTTCACTTTCGTCTACACATGTATGAGTTGAACTGATCCTGGTATACATGTGGAAAGCATCTGGTTGTCTTCTTATTACCAGGTGTGACACTTAAGGACTATGGGGTTGATCTCGACATTGTTCCACTGTTTTGTGATAACACTAGTTCCATTTGCATTGCTAAAAACCTTATGCAATATTCTAGAACTAAGCACATTGATATTAGGTATCACTTTCTCCGTGGTAATGTTGAAAAAGGAAACATTGTGCTTCACGATGTAGATACCGAACAACAATTGGCTGACACTTTCACAAAACCTTTGGATTCCACTCGTTTTTGTTACATTCGTAGTGAAATAGGGGTTATGCATCCTCATGGCTTAAATTGAGGGGGAGTTTTGAAACTTGGGAAGTCTATGTGTGAATCTGAACTTAAAATAATATGAGCATAGTATTTAATTCATATATGACTTTGTGATTCCTTTTACATACTGAAAGTTCTTACTACATTACTCACATTATACATTTTGTAGTTTTTGCCATGACTAATAATTGGAATAATTACTTACACTAAATCTGGTCATGATCGAACTTTCTTGCTGTTTTGAACTTGTTGCATGATCACAAGTGCTTTTAATCATAATGAATTAATCAAGTAATCAACTCACATGTTGAGTTTTATGAACAAATATAAACTAAGAAAAGATCAAGACAATATGCATGCATCACACTTCTTTTTTGAGATGGCTTATCATTGCACTTAGATATGACCTTGGAAGAAGTTGTGTAAGACAAAAATCATGACCTTAAGTTTTTGATTGTCAAATGACATGCTTGGTTGGTTAGAATAAGGCAGATGCGCTTATAATCTCTTGCAAATATTATGTGATCTAAATTTTGACTTTGAAAAATAATAAAATGCAGCAACAAGTGTCATGATTTTAGCTCTTGAAATAGTTAAGTTTGTCAGATCATGACTTGCTAAGATTGAAAATTACATTTGATCTCTAGCATGGCTTGCACTACTTTATGTATCTCATTGTTGTGATACTGTAAGTTACTTGATAGTATGACTTGGATGAGCTTTTTTTTATATGTATATGTTATAATGTGCTCATAACAAATTAAAATTTCTCTTTTGTACCTTGCTGAATACATTGTCAAAGAGGGAGAAGTATGCAAGGGGGAGAAATTTATTACTATCTCATTTGATTTTCAAAAAGGGGGAGAAATTGTTTTCTAAACTTTTCATTCCAATGTTCGGATTTTAAGTGGTGTTGCCAATGCATTCATCAAGGGGAGATTGTGAGACCTATGTGTGCTGAATACATTGGCTATGGCGATAAATGTTTTGAATACTACCAAAACACCTTTATCATCAAGGTCCGAGCTCCAGCAAGGTCCGACAATAGGTCCAACTTCTTTGCCTAGGTCCGACTAGCTTTGGTTAGAGCTCTAGGTCTGACTAGCTTTGGTAAGCTCTAGTGCTCGGTCCGACTAGCTTTGGTAAGTTCCAGCACTAGGTCCTGCTAGCTTTAGTAAACTCTGGTTCATGGTCCGGTTAGCTTTGGCAAGGTTCAGAGCTTGATTGCAGTGTTTCTGCTTTTAACTTGCAATGTTTTGAACTTGCTTTACATTGATAGAAAGTTTGCTTAGTATTCATTTACTAAGTATTTGGTGTGTTTTGGTGGTTATTGCTGTTATCTATTTGCTGTGGTTTGCAACATGCTTACGTGAGATGCTCACGACAGGTGTTGTGGTTATCGGAACTAACGAGAGTCAAGTCAAGGACTTGTGTTTGGAAGAATTGGTTGTTTATTCATGTGCAAGTGTTGCTTGAGTTCAAGAAATGGCTAGTGACGGGATCCATTGAACTAGTCTTAGGGAGAAGATGAGGTTCAACAACCAGGTTCGGGAGGAATTGTGGTTGAGTTGATCGGGAGATTGCGCAGCATGTTTGAATCAAGAACAATGCATATGAAGGTATCGTGGACGTCATTCGAAGATGTTTGCACTTGTGCAAGGAGTGCATGTAAATGGCTACATGGTTCTGAGGCATAATGAAGAGATGTGGACGTAAAAAATTGGTCAGAATGGTCCAACCGACTAGGTTATGGATTCAGGTCGCGGCTAAGTCGTGTTTTACTCAAATATGGAAAGTTTTGAGTTGGTTATGATTGGATTTTGTGTGGGTCACGAATTTGAGTTGTTTTAGGAATGTGAGATACGTTACTAAGGTGTTTGGAAGTGTTAAGATTGCTTCTATATGTGTATATAAGAGTCTTGAGTAGTTATGGAAAGTTTCGATTCGTGAATTGAGTAGGATTAGAGTCCTAGTTAAGTTTGGGTTGGCCTAAGGGCTAGTTATATAAGCAAGGGAGGCCAGATCTCATGGTGCACAACTTTGGGGCTGTTCCTTGTAAGTTTTGATCAATAAAATTCGTAGTCTAAAGGAGCTTTTATGCCATGTTAGTCCGACTTGTTTTCGTCAAGCCTTTCTCGTCGAGTTTCTGCACGGCACTACCTTTCTATGTTGGTTTTATCATAACTCGAGTTTCACAGATCTGACTGACGTGATTCTTTTTGGGTTGTCTTCACAACTTGATTTTATATCATATGTGAAAATTTCACAATCATTGAATTTGTGATTTATGATCTACACGAGTTTCTTTGTAGTGTTCCATAACTGTTTCCTCGTGTAGGACAGATTGACCTTTGTTCGATCTTTCAATCATAACTTGAGTTTTTCTCGATAGATTTTCGTGATTCTTGTTGCGACATCTTCATGACTTGATTCTCTACAATCTATACTAGTTTTGTCACAATTGAACACGTTTAGATTAGTTGCACACACAGTTTATTTAACAGATTAGTTTTCTGCCGAGGGGTGTTTTGTTGCTTCCGCTAAAAAATTTTAATGTACCATTCACCCCCCCCTCTGGTAGCTTTACACAGCTCTTTGATCCTACACTTCTTTTTTTTCACTACCGGAGGTACTGGCTTCAGCCTTGGAGGACGTTTTGCTGGCCTCCGGAGCTGGCTTGGAGTGCATTTCACGGCCCTCCGCAGTCCTGGCACATTTGTCGGCCAAGCTGAAGAGTTTCGTGATGCTGTGACTTCTTTCGTCGCCAGCTTCAACATATTCTTGTCTTGGACGCCCTGTCGAAATGCTACAACAACAGACGCATTAGAGATAGAAGGAATAGTGTTCTGTATCTGAGAGAAATGCTGGATGAATGATCGCAGCGATTCCCCTGATTTTTGTTGTACGGCAAACAGATCTAGTTCTGTGCCAGATCGGGTTTAGGACCTCCCAAGTTGGCGGTGAACTGGGAGCATAGCTCCGCCTAACTGTTGATAGAGTCAGGCGGGAGACTCATGAACCAAGACCTGGTTGTCCCAGTCAGAGCCACAGGGAAATAATTGGCCATCACGGCCTCATTGCCCCCCACCGCGAGAATGGCGGTGGAGTAGATTTGGAAGAACTCGTCAGGATTGACAGTCACATCGTACTTCTCCGGCAGATGAGGCCAGAACTTTTGTGGCCATCGGACCATGCGAAGGTGCATGGATAGGGCCGAACAGCTGCCCCCTACTCCCAAAGGAGAAGAGTTTTACCGAGCCTCTCGCCTCTCGCAAGCACGCTCGATGTGGACGCGGTTGTCCAGCTGCCTGTAACGGCGGTCAAGCTCCGACCGCGGATCATGGGTTGAGAGCCTCGATGCGTATGAGTGCGACGTGCCCCGAAGGGCAGCAACATCACTTGTTGGGACACAGCACGTCTCCAGTGCTGTGAAACTTGAGGACCAAGTCTATCAAACAAGGTCCTCCGCTGTGAAGTTGCCTGCCCAGCAGGGTGTAGGCCTTGGTTACTGATGGCATCGGCTGCGGCTGCAACCAGATGTTCGACATCAGAATGCCATTTTTCCATGGTTGCCGCAAGAGCTCTAGCCACTGAAGGACGCTGGAGCAAAGTACGCACAACGATTAGTGTGTTCTTCGGGTTGTTTGTCGATGCAGGCACCGACACAAGGGCACCATCCTGTTGTCCGACATTGGTAACCAGAGCAGGTGGTGGTGGTGGTGCAGCAACACCCACCAGGACAAACAGTGCCAGCTGGCTGTTGAGCATTGGGGGGATTTCCTACGTCAGGCTGTCCGGCGTCGCCGTTGGACGATGCTGCTGTAGAGTTCACCATCTTGAAATCTCAAGGCCCCCTACTTAGCGCGCCAAGTGTTGAAGTGTGTAATCGGCACTTCCCCCGGTACTACTAGATTATAGCCCGCATAGGTTCGTGATTGGTTGGGGCGTGCGTGAGATTATGAACAAGACAGTGACACAAGGATTTTTATGTGGTTCAGGCCGCCTGAGCGTAATACCCTACTCCACGGGTGGTTGTTGTATGTATGAGTATGTGTGTGTGTCAATACCAGATTGGACCTCTTCCTTTGTATCGTGCACTGCAGCCCTTTTATAGTCCAAAGACTGGTCCTATATTGTCAGCCTGGCCCGACATATGGATTCGACGGTGTTTAATTTCCTAATACACGATTTGTATGTATTAAGCATCATTAATGGTGATAACGTGCCTTAATGGCGGCGTCACCGGTAGTAAAGGTCATCTGATCGTGTCATTAACATAGCATTAATGACACGTAATCAGGCCTCGTTATGGTAGGTCCGAAGGCTCGACACGTGGCAGCTCCGGAGCTTCCCTCCATGGGGAGGCAGGTCTGGAGCCGCTATACACGTGGCAGCACCAGAGCTTCGCTCTACTGGTGGTTTGGTCCGGGGGCACTGGACACGTGGCAAGACCGGAGCTTTCCTATACAAGGAGTTAGGTTCGGCCTTGCTTTAAACGTGGCAGCGCTAGAGCTACCCTAATGAGAGAGGCGGGTCTAGTGCTGCAGGACACGTGGAGCCTTCGGAGGTCTTCAACTCGGATAGGAGGAACTCCGTGGCTTTACTTGCGGTACCGTGGGGTACCCGGTACCGCTGCAGTAGTATTATCATTAATGACCATTAGAGTTTGTAATATGAGGATTATTTGAATATTGTAATAAAAATACTTAATTAACTTGTACTGTGGTAATTTTTTGTATATCGTTTGTGATGCAATCGTGTATGTGTGTTAAACATCTTGGACACATATGCGTCGCACTTGGTTCATTTTCGGAACAGAGTGTCACAAGAACCCCTGGTTTGACTGACCTGTTCTTCCCCCCAATCTCGGTGAACTTCAACATGGCACACTCCTGTGAGTTGGTGATAAGAATGGACATTGATTCGTGCACTAAAGATGGTGGAAACCGATCTCAACACTAGTATAAATAGGACCCCTCACTCCTCGCTTCAACAAACACCACTTGAGCATCACTCTCTTGTATACACTACTTCTTCCAGTCCTTAGTGGAGTTTAGGTTGTAGGAAGGAGCCTCTAGTCCCAACTTTATTTTGGGAAAGGTATGGTTCTTGTATCTTTTCTTCTTTATGTGGCTTTATGTATTTTAATAATATTAGTCTTTTATTATTCATATGCTTGGATGAAGCGTTTCTTGTTTGATTGTGGAACCCATGTATGTGGTAGGTTCAGTTGTTCTTATGATAGTATAGTAATCATTTTATTGAATTATCATAAACAGCATACGCCTCCACTATATTCTAGTTAGGTACAACATGAATATGATAGTATGAATAATACATCGCTTGGTTCCTATATTGGTTAAGTGTTGTTTAGGTAGTCATTGCCTTTGAAAGATATTTGTATCTAGGCTTCTAAGGTATTTACTTAACATGTAGGTATAATGCTTAGATAATTAAGTGGTGTTGGATGTCTTTTAGACCCACGGGTTTTAGGGATAGGCAGGTGGTGACAGCCTTGTTCGCCCTTTATACTCCCACACGTTTGGCAACATCATAGGCTCTTAGCGGGAATCGTTCTTGTTTTGCCAGAGGTAAACCCGTGCTTGATATTTTGGACCACTAAGCCCTAGTATTCACCACTAGCATATCCATGTGTAGACTAGTTAGGCTATGCATATGTATATTCGAAGCATATTAGGAATGACATTATCTCTAGGAGTAGATTGCTTAGGTGTGTGTCACACTACTCTTTTTATCAATTTACCCCTGTCCTGATAATTACTTAGTATTCTATATCTTGATCATAAGAATAGTATTCGCTTTACTTCATCGCCTTCCTTAGGGGTAAATACGATATCCTTCGGAATCGTCTTGGGTGAAATGCTACAACGATATCTTTCCTACGCTTGCGGACTTGTCTCTTTCTAGAGATGATCTGTGGTGTTAAGAAATTCAACAACGAGCATGGTTGAAACCTGTCGGAATTTAAATCGAAAGGTCAACCATAGCTATATGACATCGGATATTTGACATGGAAATTCTCTGTAGGATCAAAGAGCATGTGAAAATCTACCAGAGGGGGGTGAATGGTAGATTTAAAAATCTTACGCAGCGGAAACAATTAAATCCCAACCCCTTCGGTAGAAAACGATGTGTTAGAGAAATCGTGAGTGAGACTAATCTAAACGTGTTTCACCGTGACAAAAGTGATAGATATTGGAGATAATCAAGTCACGAAGATGAAACAAGAAGAATCACTCAAATCCGTCGAGAGAAACTGAAGTTATGATCGAAAAATCGAACAAAGGTCAATCTGTCCTACTCGAGAAAAATAGTTTTGGAACGCTGCAAAGAAACTCATGTAGATCAGAAACCACAAATCCAATGACCGTAAAATTTTGACAGATGATAGATAATCAAGTTGTGAAGACAACCCAAAAAAATCACGTCAATTGGATCTGTAAAACTCGAGTTATGATAAAACCACCAACGAAAGGTAGTGCTGTCTAGAAACTCGACGAGTAAAACTTGTCTGGAACAAGTCAGACGAACAAGGCACAAAAGTTCCTTCAAACTACAAATTTTATTCAATAGAACATAGGAGGAACAGCCCCAAAGTCGTGCACCACGAGCTTTGGCCTCCCTTGCTTATATAACCAGCCCTTAGGCCAACCCAATCTCAACTAGGACTCTAATCCTACTCAGATCACTAATCGAAACTTTCCACAACTGCTTAAGACTCTTCTATATGCAGATAGAAGCAATCTTAAGACTTCCAATCACCTTACGAACGTATCCCACATTCCTAAAACAACTCAAATACGTGACCTACACGAAATCCAATCATAACGAACTTGATACTTTCCATACCGAGCCATAACCGACTCCGCCGCAGCCAAAGTCATCAACCAATATGATCCGATCCTTCCAACCAGATCTTCCCATCCATAAACCATCTTCGGAACCATGTTGCCACGTCATGCACCGCATGCATACGTGCAAACACCTTCCTTCGACGTCCAGTAACCTTCATATGCACTGCCCTTGATTCAAGCATCCTGCGCGACCTCCTGACCCGCTCAACCACAATTCCTCCTGAATTTAGTTGTTGGAACCTCATCTCCTCCCTGAGACTAGTCCAAAGGATCGTGTCACCAGCCATGACTTGACCTCAAGCAACACCTGTACATGAATAAACAACCAATCCGTACGAGCCCAAGTCCGCGACTTGACTCAAGTCAGTTCCGAACACAACACCTTACGTGAGCACCTCACGTAAGCATGTTGCAAAGCATATCAAAACAATATCAGTCATATCAACCAAAACGCACTAAAAACTTACCAAATGATTATTAAGCAATCTTTCTAAGAATATAAAGCAAGTTCGAAACATTGCAAGATAAAAGCAGGAATATTGCGATCGAGTTCCGAACCTAGCCAAAGCTAATCGGAGCTTGAGCTGGAGCTTACCAAAGCTAGTACAACCTAGTGCTGGAGCTGACCAAAGCTAGTACAACCTAGCGCCGGAGCTTACCAAAACTAGTACAACCTAGCACCGGATCTTACCAAAACTATCGGACCTAGCGCCGCAGCTAACCAAAACTAGTCGGAACTAGTCATCCTAAAAGTCGGAGCTAGAAAAACATGTCAGAGCTAATCAACATAAGTCGGACCTAGCAAAACATATCGGAGTTTAACAAAGATATGTCGGGGCCATCAAAGACATGTCGGAGCTAAAGACAAAGCTCACCGGAGCTACCCAAAAACATGTCGGATCTAGACAAAGAAAGTCGGACCTATTGTCGGACCTTGCAAAAGCTCAGAGCTAGAGTCAGACCTTGCTAAAAAGATGTTATAGCAGCATTTAAAACTTTTATTGTCAAAGCCAATGTATTCAGCACACATAGTCTCACAATCTCCCCCTTGATGAATGCATTGGCAACACCATTTAAAATCCGAACATTGGCATGAGAAGTTTTGAGAATAATTTCCCCCTTTTTGAAAATCAAATGAGATAGAAATAAATTTCTCCCCCTATACATATTTCTCCCCCTTGCATAATTCACCATATCATCTCCCCCCCTTTGACAATGTATTCAGCAAGGTTCAAAAGAGAAATTTTAATTGAGCATATTATAACATATACATATAAAACAAAGCTCATCCAAGTCATACTATCAAGTAACTTACACTATCACAACAATGATCTCACAAACTTAACTATTTCAATACCTGAAGGCATGACACTTGTTGCTGCATTTTATTATTTTCAAAGCACAAATTTTAGATCATATGATATTTGCAAGAGATTATATGTGCATCTGCCTTATTCAAACCAACCAAGCCAAGCCTATGTTATTTGACAATCAGAAGCTTAAGGACATGGTTTTAGTCATACACAACTTCTTCCAAGTTCATATCTAAGTGCAATGATAAGCCATCTCAAAAGAAGTGTGATGCATGCATATTCTCTTGATCTTTTCTCAACTTATATTTAATCACAAAAACTCAACATGTGAGTTGATTACTTGATTAATTTATGATTAAAAACACTTGTGAGCATGCAACAAGTTCAAAACAGCAAGAAAGTTCAACCATGACCAGATTTAGTGTAAGTAATTATTCCAAACACTAGATATGGCAAAAACTACAAAATGTATAACACGAATAATGTAGTAAGAATATTTAGCATATAAAAGGAATCACAAAGTCATATATGTATGAGATACTATGCTCATATTATTTTAATTTCAGATTCACACATAGACTTTTCAACTTTGAAAACTCCCTCAATGTAAGCCATGAGGATGCAAAACCCCTATTTCACTACGAATGAAACAAAAACGAGTGAAATCCAAAGGTTTTGTAAAAATGTCAGCCAATTGTTGTTCGGTATCTACATGGTCAAGCACAATGTTTTCTTTTTCAACATTATCACGGAGAAAGTGATATCTAATATCAATGTGCTTAGTTCTAGAATACTGCACAGGGTTTTTAGCAATGCAAATAGCACTAGTGTTATCACAAAACAGTGGAACACTATCTAGATCAACCCCATAGTCCTTAAGTGTTTGAACAATCTAAAGAATTTGTGAGCAAGCACTAGCAGCAGCTACATATTCAGATTCGGCTGTGGATTGTGCAACTGAATTTTGTTTTCTAGAGTACCAAGCAATAAGTGAATTACCAAGAAACTTACAAGCACCGGAAGTACTTTTCCTATCAATCCTACAACCTCCAAAATCAGCATCGGAAAAAGTTTTCAAAGTAACGGTTGAGGAAGAAGGAAGAAAAATGCCAAATTCTTGAGTTCCATGTAAGTACTTGAGAATCCTTTTGACGGCTTGATGATGTGAAGCACGTGGGGAGGCTTGAAACTGTGCACAAAGACATACGCTGAATTGTATGTCCAGTCTTGATGTCGTGAGGTACAAAAGTGATCCGATCATGCTTCTATAATCTTTTTGATCCACGGGTTCACCATCTTCATCAAGTTCAAGTGTTGTTGTTGTTCCCATTGGTATCCGGAGAGGCTTGCTTTTGTCCATGTTGAAGCGCCTTAGGAGGTCTTTTGTATACTTCGTTTGATGCACAAAGGTACCCTCCTTGGTTTGCTTGATTTGCAGCCCCAAAAAGTATGTGAGTTCTCCCATCATACTCATCTCAAATTCTGAACTCATCATAGCTGAAAACTTAGACACAAGATCATGAGAAGCACAACCAAAGATAATATCATCCACATACACTTGAACAAATAATGAGTCATTGCCATGCTTAAGCACAAAAAGAGTTTTATCAACCTTGCCCATGGTAAACCCCTTTTCAAGTAAGAATGTTTTTAACCTATCATGCTATGCTCTAGGGGCTTGTTTGAGACCGTACAAGACTTTGGACAGTTTGTAAACATGATTAGGAAAATCTGAATTTTCAAAACCCGATGGTTGTTTGACATAAACCTCCTCATCTATGTAGCCATTAAGAAAAGCACTTTTAACATCCATTTGATATAGCTTAAAACCTTTAGATATAGCAAAAGCTAATCAAATTCTTATGGCTTCTATTCTAGCAACAGGTGCAAAAGTTTCATCAAAAGCTAGACCTTCAACCTGAGTGAAACCTTGAGCAACCAACCTAGCCGTATTCCTAATCACAACCCCATCCTCACTTTGTTTATTTTTAAACACCCATTTAGTTCCAATTAAAGTATGACCTTGAGGAGGAGGTACAAGTTTCCAAACATTATTTCTTTCAAAATTTTCTAACTCTTCTTGCATGGCAATAATCTAAGATTCATTAGTGAGTGCGTGTGATATATCTTTGGGTTCAAAAGAAGCAACAAAAGCAGAATGAGCATGAGAGTTTGGATCGCAAAATCTGGACCGTGTAACTCTTTCATGCAAGCTTCCGATAATCTGTTGTGGAGGATGAATTTTGAGAACCCGGAGGGGAGTGGACACTTCACAAGCTTCTTCTTCATGTTCATCACAAATCGATGAGCTTATGACTTGAAGATGATCTGGACCAGCAATGGTGGTCATCGGTGCTGGCTGTGAATCAAAATCAGAAGCTCGAACAATGTCATTAGCTGCTGAATTTTCAGGCAGCAGCTCCACCTCTTCCTCATCTTCAATGAAAATGCTCTCCCCTGCGGATATGGATCTGGACCTGCAATGTTTGAGCTAGTACCTGGGCTAGATTCATCAAAAGACACATCACAAGTCTCCACAATTTTGTTAGTGTCAAGTAAAAGCACACGGTAGCCTCTAGTATGGGATGGATAACCAAGAAACATGCCATCAATGGATCTAGATTCAAATTTATCAAGATTACCATGTTTCTTAACAAAGCATTTACAACAAAAGACCCGAAAGTACATAACACTTGGCCTATGTCCAAACCGAAGCTCATATGGTGTTTTACCTAGCATAGCGCGTAAGAAAACACGATTCGAGACATAACAAGCCATTGCAATCGCATCAACCCAAAATTTCCTAGGAGTTTGATATTCATCAAGCATAGTCCTAGCCATCTCAACTAAGGTTTTGTTCTTTCTTTCTACAACACCATTTTGTTGAGGTACATATGGTGAAGAAAATTGATGATCTATTCCATTTTCAGCACAAAAGTGATCAAAAGATTGATTTTTAAATTTAGTTCCGTTATCACTTCTAATTGCTTTTAAAGATGCTGGGTGATCAATTGATAATCTAAGAAATAAAGTTCTAAAGTGACTAAAAGCTTCATTCTTAGATGCCATAAAGAAAACCCAAGAGTATCTAGAATAATTATCAACAATAACAAGAACATACTATTTACCTCCGAAGGATTGAACACGTGAAGGTCCTACGGTGTCAAGGTGCAAAAGTTGACCCGGTTCAGTTGTCATTATCATTGTGAGAGGAGTATGTGAACCTGCAACCATCTTAGCATGTCTACAAGAAGAGCACACAATTTATTTGTCCCCTTTAAGCTTAGGCAGCCCACGTATGCGATCAAGAGCACTAACACGCGTTAGGTGATCAAAGCCTACGTGACGAAGTCTACGATGCCTAAAATATAAGTCCTTTGAATCATTGGCACCTAGACACCTATGCTTCGAGGAAGACATATCAAAATCAGCTTTAAAAACTCTTCCCAACCGAGACATGTTAAAAATAAGCTCACTATTTGAACCTACAACTTTGTAGCAGTTTTTATTGAAAATAATTTCCAGATTTTCATCTAGCAATTGTGAAACAGAAAGCAAGTTGTATTTCAAATTTTTAACAAGTGTCACATCCTTCAAAGTGTAGTGATTATTTACTCTAACCGAATCCTTAGCAATTATAGGAGTTGAAGAATTATCGGCAAAAGTAACATTCTCTACACGTGACACAAAAGAGAGGGAGGAGAACCATTCTTTGTTACCGGTCATGTGGCATGAGCAACCTGAATCCACAATCCAAATGTTCTCCTTCCTCAAGCATGTAACCTACATAGAAGCACAATACGTCAATGACTCAATACTGGGGTTAGTCAAAAGGCATTTAGGTATTCAGTACTGAGTCACACGACGTGCAGCAGGAAAAACACACGAAAGCTGAGAGAAAACAACAGGTTTATGAGTCAAAGTTTGAGGTTTTTTATTCTTAACTACTGACCTATAAGGTATTACTTGTGTAGCACAAAAATCAGTAGCTCCGGAGGCAAAAACAGAAGGTCCGAAGGTAAACTCTGAATGTTTTTGACTCATAACAGCAGGTTGCATGTTCCTGGCATTCGGTTTAATATGTACAACAAATTTTGCATGAAAGTTATGAGATCTAGCAATCATTCTTTCCCTTTTCTGTTGTTTAGCTAGTCTATAACAAAAATCTATGATATGACCATCTCTACCACAATATGTACAGTGAAATTTAACTTTGCTTTCATGTCTAGATGAGCAAGCAATATTTTTATTTGAAATCGAATGAGACAATACTCCCGCAGATTTGAAAACCACTTCTTTTTGTTTAGAAACTTTTGAATCAAACCACTTCCTAATGACTTTACAATTTTAGGTGGATGTGCCTTAGCATGAGCATGAGAATCAAAACCTAAACCAGTTTTATCATTGCAAGACTTGGAAGAATTCAACAGCAAGTTTAGGTTCTTATTCCCATTACAAAACCGATCTAATGTCCTATGCATGTTATCAAGTTTATTGGACAGATCAAGGCAATTTTCACATGAAGTTTTTCCTTTTAATTTGCAATTGGAATAATATTTAACTTCATGAGAACGTAAAGCATTATTCAATATTGAAATTTCATTCATAGCATCTTTTAGTGTCTTTTCAAGATCATCACAACTAGAACAATGCAAATCTATTGCAGAACAAGAAGCATCTTTTAAGTTTCCAATGTCAAGTGCAACAAGCTTTCTGTTCTTTTCAATTTCAACAAGCTTGCAGTTCTTAATGTGGACAATTGTTCATAGATTAAATCACACGAGGGACAAGAATCATCACTAGGAATCAAGGTTTTCAAATGGTTGATTTTAGATTCTAGTGATTCAATTTTAGCAGCATTATCCCTAAGCTTTTTGTTCTTTTTCTTAACAATAATAGTTGCACGAGAAATTGTATCACACATTTCATTACAGGTAGAACATACCTCATCGTCATCACTGTTGTGTTCTGCATCCTCCTGACTTGATCTTGATCTTGTTTTTCCCACCATGAAACATAAGTTGGCCAAATCATCTTCATCTTCATCACTTCCAATGTCCACGTCGCTTGAGCCAAGTTCCTGGAGTGCAGAGATAAAATTGTTCACCAGTTGGCGACCTGTAAAGCCCTTCTTCTTCTTCTTCTTCTTATCATTTGTTGAGGAGTGCTTTGTCCTTGATTGTTTTTCTTCTCGGGAAGTAGAACCTGAAAGGTTAGGGCATTCTGTACGAAAGTGTCCTGTCTTACCACATTCGAAGCATCGTTGAGGTCTGGAGCTTCATTTCCTTCTAGTTCTCACATTTTGCAATGCTTTCGAGAACCTAGTAGAGAGAAGTGCTAGCTCCTCCTCTGAAAATTCCTCGATCTGCTCCAGGGTTAGTGAGGACAACAATGCAAGAGTATTGCAAGATGATGATTGGCTGGAGCTAGGCATATCACGTTGTGAGACAAATGCAATAGACTTATTTGGGTTCTTACGTGATAACATGTCAATTTCATGAGTTTTGAGTTTAGAGTAAAACACATCTAAAGTAAGTGTACTCATGACAGTAGATTCATGAATAGATGTGACTTTCACCTCCCAAATTGACAAATCTAATGCACTTAATAATTGCCTAGCATTTTTAGCATCTGAAAAAATAACATTGACACTACGCAAGTTGTTGATAATTTTATTGAAGCGAGCAAAAAGGTCATCAATAGACTCACCGGGTTGCATCTCGAAGCGCATGTATTCTTTCTTGAACATGTCTTGCCTTACCTCCTTGATCGTGTTGGATCCTTCGTGGTAGTCACAAAGTGCTTTCCACACTTCGTATGCAGATCGGAGGTGTGCAACACGATCGAAGTCGCTTTGAGTTAATCCTTTGTATGATCAAGTTTTGAGCCTTGTTGTTGTTGTCGACATCTCTCAGATTTGTAGCTGTAACTTGATCATTTGACGGCACTTCGTAAGGCTTGTACACCTTCTCTCATATTGCAAAGCCTTGCGCCTAGATGAAAGCCTCCATGCGTGCCTTCCAAATCTAAAAATCAATACCAGCAAACACACAAGGTTTGACGGAGTATTTCTCTATGAGTCAAAAACACGTACAAATCACAATGATTAGAGCATTGTGGCTCTGATACCAATTTTAGGATCAAAGAGCACGTGAAAAGCTACCAGAGCGGGGGTGAATGGTAGATTTAAAAATCTTACGCAGCGGAAACAGTTAAATCCCAATCCCTTTCGGTAGAAAACGATCTGTTAGAGAAATCGTGAGTGAGACTAATCTAAACGTATTTCACCGTGACAAAAGTGATAGATATCAGAGAGAATCAAGTCACGAAGATTACACAAGAAGAATCACTCAAATCCGTCGAGAGAAACTCAAGTTATGATCGAAAGATTGAACAAAGGTCAATCTGTCCTACCCGAGAAAAATAGTTCTAGAACACTACAAAGAAACTCGTGTAGATCAAAAACCACAAATCCAATGACCGTGAAATTTTGACAGATGATAGATAATCAAGTTGTGAAGACAACCCAAAAAGAATCACGTCAAATGGATCTGTAAAACTTGAATTATCATAAAACCACCGACGAAAGGTAGTGCTGTCCAGAAACTCGACGAGTAAAACTTGTCTGGAATAAGTCGGACGAACAAGGCACAAAAGTTCCTTCAAACTACGAATTTTTTCAATATAACACAAGAGGAACAGCCCCAAAGTCGTGCGCCACGAGCTTTGGCCTCCCTTGCTTATATAACCAGCCCTTAGGCCAACCCAATCTCAACTAGGACTCTAATCCTACTCAGATCACGAATCGAAACTTTCCATAACTGCTTAGGACTCTTCTATACGCAGATAGAAGCAATCTTAAGACTTTCAAACACCTTAGGAACGTATCTCACATTCCTAAAACAACTCAAATTCGTGACCCACATGAAATCCAATCATAACCAACTCGATACTTTCCATACCGAGCTATAACCGACTCCGCCCAGCCAAAGTCATCAACCGATACGATCTGATCCTTCCAACCAGATCTTCCCATCCATAAACCATCTTTAGAACCATGTTGCCACGTCATGCACCGCAAACACCTTCCTTCGACGTCCAGTAACCTTCATATGCACTGCGCTTGATTCAATCATCCTACACGACCTCCTGACCCGATGAACCACAATTCCTCCTGAATTTAGTTGTTGGAACCTCATCTCCTCCCTAAGACTAGTCCAAAGGATCCTGTCACCAGCCATGACTTGAACTCAAGCAACACCTGTACACGAATAAACAACCAATCTGTACGAGCCCAAGTCCGCGACTTGACTCAAGTCAGTTCCGAACACAACACCTTACATGAGCACCTCACATAAGCATGTTGCAAAGCATATCAAAACGATATCAGTCATATCAACCAAAACACACCCAAAACTTAGCAAATGAATACTAAGCAATCTTTCTAAGAATATAAAGCAAGTTAGAAACATTGCAAGATAAAAGCAGGAACATTGCGATCAAGTTCTGAACCTAGCCAAAGCTAACCGGAGCTTGAGCCGGAGCTTACCAAAGCTAGTACAACCTAGCGCTGGAGCTTACCAAAGCTAGTACAACCTAGCGTCGGAGCTAACCAAAACTTGTCAGAACTAGTCATCCCAAAAGTCGAAGCTAGAAAAACATGTCGGAGCTAACCAACATAAGTAAGACCTAGCAAAACATATCGGAGTTTAACAAAGACATGCTGGAGCTATCAAAGACATGTCGGAGATATCAAAGACATGCCGGAGCTAAAGACAAAGCTCACCGGAGCTACCCAAAAACATGTCGGATCTAGACAAAGAAAGTCGGACCATTGTCGGACCTTGCAAAAACTTGGAGCTAGAGTCTGACCTTGCTAAAAAGATGTTATGGCAGCATTCAAAACTTTTATTATCAAAGCCAATGTATTCAGCACACATAGGTCTCACATTCTCTATGAGTGATCAATGGATTGCTATGAATAAGAGAGATCACTATGCTCTCAACTATTCTAAGCACCCATTCAAGCTCAAGGGAGTTGCTACCATCATTGGGTGCATGTAGTTCTTTTGTGGCTAGAGGTTATGATGACCTTAGTCAAGGAATGATAGATAACACGCAACACATGGGAGACCTTTAGGTGTGGACAAGCATCATCTGCAATATTCTTGTCGACCACACTCATGGCACCCATAGGTGGCGGCAGAACATCAACACTTAACCCTTCAATGTTGAATACACAGTGCAACAAGGTTAGGTCGGCCTCATGACCTATCTTTGTTGTTAGGGTTTCAACCCCAATCACGGACTAGGACCAAGAAAAAGCGTGGGAGAGGACCCCTACTTGAGGTAACTTGTATCACATCTATCAATGTTTCGAAACCGACTAGTACATTTGTATTGAATCACTTTCATCTTCGTATGGCTAGCAGCAAAAGACAAAATATTTATCTTGGTTCGGGCAAAAAAGGCCCTATTTCTAGAGGGAGTGTGTCTATGATGTTTGCTAGCTCAAAAGGCGAGAGAACATATTACAAGCGAGCCTTGCTCGAGTATATGAACTCTAAGAAAGTAAGAACTTCTATGAAAAAAATGCGTAAGCAAAACGCACACGGGCGTATGAAAGTAAGGCATAAACACAAGTGCATGAAAGGAAAAGTGCGTAAAGTAAATGTGTAAGGTAAAATGCATAAGTAACTCGAATACATAGTGAATTCGTCCCCCTCGTGGAATGCCTAGAGGGTCCTTTTATAGAAGGGTGAGACAGTCCTATCTAACCAACATTTCTCATAGTGGAGCCAGATTTATAGTGTTCGTTCTAAGCATTCAATCTGTTCGGAGTGCAGAAGCTTCATTTTTTACTTCTTCTTGGTCTCCAAGGCACCGTCTTGTGTATGAGGTAATCATACCTCTGACGACGGATGGGAAGGATGGAAGGCTTATCCTGCAACATGTCACATCATGAGTTCATCCCCCTACCGATGTTATCGCATCCACTGTCCATCATAAATACCCCCAACTACCCGCCTCTCCTGGGTTCTAGCCCGGGAGGGACTGATGAGTAAGTTTAGGCCCGATCTTCCGTAAGGTAATGGATAAGTCGATTGAGGTGGAAATCTCGACGTTGATGATCCGAGGCTCTCGAGTAAAACACGAAAAACCCGTGCAATCACTACACCACCGCTCCGTTGGTTATCAACTGTGCTACACACGATTGACCTCGCCAAGAAGGCTAATTCCTACAAGTGCAACCGAGAACACAAGCAAGAACAAGGTCGACATGATCTGAAATCACGAAGTTGGGATTTCACAAACCGTAGAACGGCGATATTATTAATCTAAGCAAAACCCAAATGTTTATGGCGGCTACTATGGAGTATATATAGGTCGGGGGATGTCCAAGGGGGTGTTTGGGTCGTGACCTAACCCTAAGACACGAAAATAATGTACTTAGACTTGATACAAGGCCCAATGGCCCAATACAGTGGTGTAGCGCCTGATAGATTTTGAACTCAATTTTGTTTCGACGATTGCCGTCGACTCCGAAGTAATTTTGACATGGGACCAGCCCCATTAAAAAGGTTATCCTCTCCCCTTTTCGTGCATATGTAGAACGTCCAAAGCAGAATTGGTATGCGTCCTGGGTGTCCATTTTAGTGCGTCTCCTGGACTCTGAGTTGGACACGATTTTGAGTTGGGGTCGGTTTCCATCCTCTTTGAACGTATCCTCTGGTCCTCCACGCCCCTAAATATTCCTCCAATTACTCCTTTAACTTCTCTATGGATCCTAATCACATTAAGTCATTAGGTAGCAATCTATTCTTAAAAAATATATAAGGAAACATATAAGAACAAGCTCACCTCTGAAATTAGTTGGTATGTGTGAATCCTATTGATTGCATCTTGTATGTTGAATAGAGTGTTGTGTATATCCATAGGAGTGATATCCTCATCATCCTCCCCTTCTTAAATTGGAGTCGTCCTCGACTCAAGTTCATCTTCTCTCATGTGTTGATCCAAATGTGCAATGCTATCAATTCTTCTTGTATGTATGAAAGGAGTGATGAGGACATCAACACCCTCGATACATCCACACCAACTCAGCTACCGGTTTCTGGTCCGATCACTCGCGCTCGTGCACGTCAACTAAACTATGAGGTGAACTCGTTCTTGGCCTTATGTCCATCTTATCTAGACCGTGGAATTACGTGCTTTCTTGTTTTGCTTAGGAACAATGGAGAGGAGCCAATGGGAAGGGAATTCGCGCGGATGGGATTTGGACAGCAGAACAGCACCAACTTGTGACGGCCACCACGATTTCATACGGACTCCGATCTGGGCGTTCAAGTACTTCCTGGAAAGATTATCAAGTCTACTTTCAAACGGATCTGGCCTCATGTCCATATCTATTCGGAGTCGGCTGCAATAGTTATTTTAATACCAAGACCTTTTTCTGTCCATGGTGATGCATCACCAAAATTGGGCCCATGGCCCATGTATCGTTTGGAGTCCATTAGGGACTCGTGATTAGGGTTTCTCACGACCCTAGGGAGGTAATAAATAGTAGCACCCGCCCTCATTAGCTGGTGGGTTTTCTTTATTCGTAAGTTAGCCTCTGCTGCTTCCTTGTACACGCGCGTGTCGACTAGATCACCCGTCTACTTGTATCCAGAACCCCACTTTAGATTGATTCAATATATAAGTGCTTGTTTTTCTTGTTCTTACGTGTTCTTCGATTGTTTGCAGGAACAAAGGCCCTCGTGGTCAGGTTGATTGTGCGCCAGCAAGATCAATACAACTTTGGAGTTGGTGTACCGATCGCTAAGGCGCATCATCTTGGGGACGGTGTAGTCGGATCGCCAATGTCTTCTCCTCCACAAATCGAACCCTCCTATTCTCATCGAAAGATCGGGAACCAAGATCCTATCAAGTGGTATCAGAGCAAGGTTAATCGGTGAGAGTGCTACTATTACTTTTCTTTCTGCTGTTATCATGCTATAGTACAGAAAAAGCCCAAAAAAATACCAGATCTGTTTTTTTCCATTATTCCTAGACCATTGTGCCTTTTACTTTCTCCACTTAGTCAAGACTTGTTGAGTTCATGGTTGCTTCGACGAGTCAAGTTGCTGGTCTTTAGTTTTGCACCACTAGTTTCGAGTTCGTGTCACATTCGGTCACCTAGTTCGAGTCAGATTTGTAGTTGAGTTTGAGTCGGATTATGAGTTCTAATCATATTGCTACTTTGAGTTTGAGTCAGATTGCTAGTTCAAGTTTGAGCTGGATTACGAGTTCAAATCAGATTGCTACTTCGAGTTTGAGTCAGATTGCTAGTTTGAGTCTGATTACTAGTTCGTGTTCGAATGAGACTGCACTTCGAATTTGAGTCAGATTAGTAATTTGAGTTTGACAACAAGAAAAAGGCAAGTGCAAAATCAAAAGCCGCACAAAAGCCACAAGCAATTAGAGAAAAAAAAAGGCAAGTGCAAGATCAAAAGCCGCATGTGCAAATTTTGTTCTAGGGTCTCCTGATTCCATCTAGAGAGAAATTGGGTGACCACCCCAAAAAAAACGAAAAAAAATAAAAAAATCAGATGTTGTTTGGGGTGCTTTTGGTGATGACATTGGTGTCTCGGCTCGCGTCTCTAGTACGATCTAGACTAAGATCAGCACAGTACTGTCATAGAATATTTATTCAGCTTGTTGTGATTAACGTGATGAATGTTTGCTCCTTGTGCTAGTTCAGCCACCTAAAGCCATAGATTGACACCTGCTCTTGAAGTTGTTCATTACTTGCTGGTTGCCATCACCTTCTTGCTGAGCTTTGTAAGAACAGGTAAGAGCTTGATTGAACAGGTTGAGAGTGAGCAAGTTATCTCCACCAGCACCTTTGTAGCTAGGGATAACGTTACCCCATTCATATTGGATTGTTTTTTTCTACTAACCATGGCAGGAGGAGCAAATACAAATGAAGACGTGCATTCACCTCGCACACGGGGAATTATACAACACTTCGAACGCCAAGTGCGGCTACACACAGAAGTGCTTGATGAGCATTTTCGTGTAACCAGTGACCGCCTTGGTCAATTGGAAAATATGCAGATCGACACCAACACCAAAATCAGCACGTTGGAGATTTCCATTCAAACATTGAACACCTCTATTGGAGCCATCCTGCAGCGCCTTGAGGAGAGGGATCGTGGACGCACCGTAGATGGACAGGTGAGCAATGCTCCTAGTATTGTACGTGACAATGAAGATGACTATTATGCAGATACAGAGATTGGGGAAGATGAGGAAGCTAGGCCACGGCGCCGGCTACAACGCAACCGTCAAGGCATAGGTGGACATCGTCGGCGAGAGGTACGCAATCATGAAGATACTTTTAACATGATCAAATTTAAGATACCTCGTTTTGATGGTAAATATGACCCTGATGCATATATTACTTGGGAGATTTCTGTTGATCAAAAATTTGCATGTCATGAGTTTCCTGAAAACGCAAGAGTTAGAGCAGCCACTAGTGAGTTTACTGATTTTGCTTCTGTTTGGTGGATAGAACATGGCAAGAAAAATCCTAATAACATACCACAAACTTGGGATGCTTTAATACGGCTCATGCGGGCTAGATTTGTTCCTTCTTACTATGCACGTGATCTGTTAAATAAGTTACAACAATTGAGACAGGGAGCTAAAAGTGTAGAAGAGTATTTTCAGAAATTACAAATGGGTATGTTGCGTTGTAATTTAGACGAGGATGAGGAACCAGCTATGGCTAGATTTTTGGGTGGTTTAAACCGTGAAATTCAGGACATACTTGCTTATAAAGATTACAATAATGTTACTCGTTTGTTTCATCTTGCTTGTAAAGCTGAAAGGGAAGTGCAGGGATGACGAGCTAGCTCTAGAACTAATATTTCTGCAGGAAAGACTAGCTCATGGCAACCACGCACGACTACTCCTTCGACTTGGCGTGCTTCCCCGCCATCTTCTTCACCAAGTCGGGCAGCACCTTCTTCTTCCGGCAACAAGCCACGTGCTGATGAGGACATCAACACCCTCGATACATCCACACCAACTCAGCTACCGGTTTCTGGTCCGATCCCTCGCGCTCGTGCACGTCAACTAAACTATGAGGTGAACTCGTTCTTGGCCTTATGTCCATCTTATCTAGACCGTGGAACTACGTGCTTTCTTGTTTTGCTTAGGAACAATGGAGAGGAGCCAATGGGAAGGGAATTCGCGCGGATGGGATTTGGGCAGCAGAACAGCACCAACTTGTGATGGCCACCACGATTTCATACGAACTCCGATCTGGGCGTTCAAGTACTTCCTGGAAAGATTAACAAGTCTACTTTCAAACGGATCTGGCCTCATGTCCATATCTATTCGGAGTCAGTCGCAATAGTTATTTTAATACCAAGACCTTTTTCTGTCCACGTTGCTGCATCACCAAAATTGGGCCCATGGCCCATGTATCGTTTGGAGTCCATTAGGGACTCGTGATTAGGGTTTCTCACGACCCTAGGGAGGTAATAAATAGTAGCAGCCGCCCTCATTAGCTGGTGGGTTTTTGTTTATTCGTAAGTTAGCTTCTGCTGCTTTCTTGTACATGCGCGTGTCGACTAGATCGCCCGTCTACTTGTATTCAGAACCCCACTATAGATTGATTCAACAGATAAGTGCTTGTTCTTCTTGTTCTTGCGTGTTCTTCGATTGCTTGCAGGAACAAAGGCCCTCGTGGTCAGGTTGATTGTGCGCCAGCAAGATCAATACAACTTCGGAGTCGGTGTACCGATCGCTAAGGCGCATCGTCTTGGGGACGGTGTAGTCGGATCGCCAACGTCTTCTCCTCCACAAATCGAACCCTCCTATTCTCATCGAAAGATCGGGAACCAAGATCCTATCAATTGGTAATCAGAGCAAGGTTAATCGGTGAGAGTGCTACCATTACTTTTCTTTCCGCTGTTATCATCCTATAGTCCAGAAAAAGCCCAAAAAAATACCAGATCTGTTTTTTTCCATTATTCCTAGACCATTGTGCCTTTTACTTTCTCCACTTAGTTAAGACTTGTTGAGTTCATGGTTGCTTCGACGAGTCAAGTTGCTGGTCTTTAGTTTTGCACCACTAGAGTTTCGAGTTCGTGTCACATTCGGTCACCTAGTTCGAGTCAGATTCGTAGTTCGAGTTTGAGTCAGATTACTAGTTTGAGTTTGAATCAGATTGCTACTTCAAGTTTGAGTCGTATTACTAGTTCGAGTTTGAGTCGGATTACAAGTTCAAATCATATTTCTACTTTGAGTTTGAGTCGTATTGCTAGTTTGAGTTTGAGTCAGATTACGAGTTCAAATCAGATTGCTACTTCGAGTTTGAGTCGGATTGCTAGTTCGAGTTTGAGTCTGATTACTAGTTCGAGTTTGAATCAGATTGCTACTTCGAGTTTGAGTCAGATTAGTAATTTGAGTTTGACAACAAGAAAAAGGCAAGTGCAAAATCAAAAGCCGCACAAAAGCCACAAGCAATTAGAGAAGAAAAAAAAGGCAAGTGCAAAATCAAAAGCCGCACAAAAGCCACAAGCAATTAGAGAAGAAAAAAAAAGGCAAGTGCAAGATCAAAAGCCGCATGTGCAAATTTTGTTCTAGGGTCTCCTGATTCTATCTAGAGAGAGTTTGGGTGACCACCCCAACAAAAAAAACGAAAAAAAAATCAGATTGTTGTTTGGGGTGTTTTTGGTGACGACATTGGTGTCTCGGCTCGTGTCTCTAGTACGGTCTAGACTAAGATCAGCACAGTACTGTCGTAGAATATTTATTCAGCTTGTTGTGATTAACGTGGTGAAAGTTTGCTCCTTGTGCTAGTTCAGCCACCTAAAGCCATAGATTGACACCTGCTCTTGAAGTTGTTCATTACTTGCTGGTTGCCATCACCTTCTTGCTGAGCTTTGTAAGAATAGGTAAGAGCTTGATTGAACAGGTTGAGAGTGAGCGAATTATCTCCACCAGCACCTTTGTAGCTAGGGATAACGTTACCCTTTCATATTGGATTTTTTTCTACTAACCATGGCAGGAGGAGCAAATACAAATGAAGACGTGCATTCACCTCGCACACGGGGAATTATACAACACTTCGAACACCAAGTGCGGCTACACACAGAAGCGCTTGATGAGGATTTTCGAGTTACCAGTGACCGCCTTGGTCAATTGGAAAATATGCAGATCGACACCAACACCAAAATCAGCACGTTGGAGAGTTCCATTCAAACATTGAACACCTCTATTGGAGACATCCTGCAGCGCCTTGAGGAGAGGGATCGTGGACGCACCGCAGATGGACAGGTGAGCAATGCTCCTAGTATTGTACGTGACAATGAAGATGACTATTCTGCAGATACGGAGATTGGGGAAGATGATGAAGCTAGGCCATGACGCCGGCTACAACGCAACCGTCAAGGCATAGGTGGACATCGTTGGCGTGAGGTACGCAATCATGAAGATACTTTTAACAAGATCAAATTTAAGATACCTCATTTTGATTGTAAATATGACCCTGATGCATATATTACTTGGGAGATTTCTGTTGATCAAAAATTTGCATGTCATGAGTTTCCTGAAAACGCAAGAGTTAGAGCAGCCACTAGTGAGTTTACTGATTTTGCTTCTGTTTGGTGGATAGAACATGGCAAGAAAAATCCTAATAACATACCACAAACTTGGGATGCTTTGAAACGGCTCACGCGGGCTAGATTTGTTCCTTCTTACTATGCACGTGATCTGTTAAATAAGTTACAACAATTGAGACAGGGAGCTAAAAGTGTAGAAGAGTATTTTCAGGAATTACAAATGGGTATGTTGCGTTGTAATTTAGACGAGGATGAGGAACCAGCTATGGCTAGATTTTTGGGTGGTTTAAACCGTGAAATTCAGGACATACTTGCATATAAAGATTACAATAATGTTACCCGTTTGTTTCATCTTGCTTGTAAAGCTGAAAGGGAAGTGCAGGGACGACGAGCTAGCTCTAGAACTAATATTTCTGCAGGAAAGACTAGCTCATGGCAACCACGCACGACTACTCCTTCGACCGGGCGTGCTTCTCTGCCATCTTCTTCACAAAGTCGGGCAGCACCTTCTTCTTCCAGCAACAAGCCACGTGCTTCTTCCACTAGCTCAGCAGTAAAGACCACCCAAAAGCCCACCGAGAGTGCTTCTTCCGTAGCATCTACCGGACGATCTAGAGACGTTCAATGTCACAAGTGCAAGGGTTTTGGCCATGTGCAGCGTGACTGCCCAAGCAAACGTGTTCTAATTGTTAAAGATGACGGTGAGTACTCATCTGCTAGCGATTTTGATGACAATACATGTGTTTTGCTTGCAGCTGACTATGCAGGTAGCGATGAACATCAAGAAGAGCATATTGGTGCAGAAGATGCAGCGCGCTATGATAGTCTCATTGTGCAGCGTGTGCTTAGTGCACAAATGGAGAAAGCGGAACAAAATCAAAGGCACACATTATTCCAAACAAAGTGTGTCGTCAAAGAGCGATCTTGCCGCATGATCATTGATGGAGGTAGCTGCAACAACTTGGCCAGCAGTGACATGGTGACCAAGCTGGCACTAAGCACCAAACCGCACCCACATCCCTATTACATTCAATGGTTAAACAACAGCGGTAAGGCAAAGGTAACTAGACTTGTGCGAATCAATTTTACTATTGGATCATATAAGGATGTCATTGAATGTGACGTTGTGCCTATGCAAGCTTGTAATATTCTGCTAGGAAGACCTTGGCAATTTGATAGAGATTCTATGCATCATGGTAGATCAAAACAGTATTCTTTTCTTTACCACGATAAAAAAATTGTGTTGCATCCTATGTCCCCTGAAGCTATTGTGCAAGATGATGTTGCTAGAGCTAGGAAAACTAAATATCAGGACCATGCTAACATTGAGAACAATAACAATGCCAAATCTGTGTTTGATAAGAAAAATGAGATATCTCTGAAGGGAAAATGCTTGTTTTCTACGAAATCTGATATTAATGAACTGATTGCTTCCACCTCTGTTGCCTATGCTTTGGTATGCAAAGATGCTTTGATTTCCCTTTACGATGTGCAACATTCTTTGCCTCCTGCTGTTGCTAACATTTTGCAGGAATATTCTGATGTGTTTCCAAGTGAAATACCACCAGGACTACCACCACTTCGAGGGATTGAGCACCAGATTGACCTCATTCCTGGTGCTTCATTGCCCAACCGTGCACCATATAGGACAAATCCAGAAGAAACAAAGGAGATTCAGCGCCAAGTACAAGAACTACTTGACAAAGGTTATGTACGTGAGTCTCTTAGTCCTTGTGCTGTTCCAGTTATTCTAGTACCTAAAAAGGATGGATCATGGCGTATGTGTGTGGATTGTAGAGCAATCAACAATATAACCATTCGATATCATCATCCTATTCCACGCTTAGATGATATGCTTGATGAATTGAGTGGTGCTGTTGTGTTCTCAAAAGTTGATTTGCGTAGTGGTTATCACCAAATTCGCATGAAACTAGGAGATGAATGGAAAACTGCTTTCAAAACTAAGTTCGGTTTATATGAGTGGTTAGTCATGCCTTTTGGGTTAACTAATGCACCTAGCACCTTCATGAGATTAATGAACAAGGTTTTGCGTGCATTCATTGGAAAATTTGTTGTTGTGTATTTTGATGATATATTGATTTATAGCAAATCCATGGATGAACATCTTGATCACTTACGTGCTGTTTTTAATGCTTTGCGTGAGGCACGATTGGCACGATTATTTGGTAATCTTGAGAAGTGCACCTTTTGCACGGATCGAGTCTCTTTCCTTGGCAAAGTTGGTACTCCACGGGGAATTGAAGTTGATCAAGCCAAGGTAGAGGCTATTCAGGGGTGGCCTGTACCAAAGACCATCACACAGGTGCGGAGCTTTCTAGGGCTGGCTGGGTTCTATCGTCGCTTTGTGAAGGATTTCAGCACCATTGCTGCTCCATTGAATGACCTTACAAAGAAGGGGGTGCCTTTTTCTTGGGGCACCACACAAGATAACGCCTTTACCATACTGAAAGATAAGTTGACGCATGCACCTCTTCTCCAACTTCCTGATTTTTCTAAGACTTTTGAGCTTGAATGTGATGCTAGTGGGATTGGATTGGGTGGTGTTTTGTTACAAGAAGGAAAACCTGTTGCATATTTTAGTGAGAAAATGAGTGGGCCTGTTCTAAATTATTCTACCTATGATAAGAAATTATATGCTCTTGTACGAACTTTAGAAACATGGCAGCATTATTTGTGGCCCAAAGAATTTGTTATCCATTCTGATCATGAATCACTAAAACATATTAGGAGTCAAGGGAAACTAAACCGTAGGCATGCTAAGTGGATGGAATTTATTTAGTCTTTTCCTTATGTCATTAAACACAAAAAGGGAAAGGATAATGTTATTGCTGATGCTTTATCTAGACGTTATACTCTTCTATCTCAACTTGACTTTAAAATTTTTGGATTAGAAACGATTAAAGATCAATATGAACATGATGCTGATTTCAAAGATGTATTGCTGAAATGTAAAGACGGAAAAACATTGAATAAGTTTGTCCTCAATGATGGCTATGTGTTTAGAGATAACAAGTTATGCATTCCAGCTAGCTCCGTTCGTTTGTTGTTGTTACAGGAATCGCATGGAGGTGGGCTGATGGGGCACTTTGGAGTGAAAAAGACGGAGGACATACTTGCTGGTCATTTCTTTTGGCCAAGGATGAGGCGAGACGTGGAGCGCTTTGTTGCTCGCTGCACGACATGTCAAAAAGCTAAGTCACGACTTAATCCACATGGTTTGTACATGCCTCTTCCTGTTCCTAGCATGCCTTGGGAGGATATTTCTATGGACTTTGTTTTAGGACTGCCTAGAACAAAGAAGGGGAGGGATAGCATCTTTGTTGTTGTGGATAGATTTTCTAAAATGGCACACTTCATATCTTGTCGTAAAAGTGATGATGCTACACATGTTGCTGATTTGTTTTTCCGAGATATTGTTAGATTGCATGGTGTACCAAACACAATAGTTTCAGATCGTGATGCTAAGTTTCTTAGCCATTTTTGGAGAACGTTATGGGCAAAATTGGGGACTAAGATTTTATTTTCAACTACTTGTCATCCCCAAACTGATGGTCAAACTGAGGTTGTGAATAGAAGTTTATCTACCATGCTTAGGGATGTTTTGAAAAAGAATATAAAAATGTGGGAAGAGTGTTTGCCTCATGTTGAGTTTGCTTATAATCGTTCCCTACATTCTAGTACTAAGAAATGCCCTTTTGAGATTGTTTATGGATTTGTACCCCGTGCTCCTATTGATTTATTACCTCTTCCTTCAATGGAACGAGTGAATTTTGATGCTAAACATCGTGCTGAATTGATCTTAAAATTGCATGAAACCACTAAGAAGAATATAGAGTGCATGAATGCCAAGTATAAACTTGCTGGTAGTAGGGGAAAGAAAACTATCACTTTTGAACCCGGTGATTTAGTTTGGTTACATTTGCGAAAGGATAGGTTTCCTAATTTGAGAAAGTCTAAATTGTTACCTCGAGCTGATGGTCCATTCAAAGTGTTAGAAAGAATTAATGATAATGCATATAAACTCGAGTTGCCTGCGAATTTTGGGGTTAGTCCCACATTTAACATTGCAGATTTGAAGCCATATTTGGGAGAAAAAGATGAGCTTGAGTTGCGGACGACTCAAATGCAAGAAGGGGAGGATGATGAGGACATCAACACCCTCGATACATCCACACCAACTCAGCTACCGGTTTCTGGTCCGATCACTCGCGCTCGTGCACGTAAACTAAACTATGAGGTGAACTCGTTCTTGGCCTTATGTCCATCTTATCTAGACCGTGGAACTACGTGCTTTCTTGTTTTGCTTAGGAACAATGGAGAGGAGCCAATGGGAAGGGAATTCGCGCGGACGGGATTTGGACAGCAGAACAGCACCAACTTGTGATGGCCACCACGATTTCATACGGACTCCGATCTGGGCGTTCAAGTACTTCCTGGAAAGATTATCAAGTCTACTTTCAAACGGATCTGGCCGCATGTCCATATCTATTCGGAGTCGGCCGCAATAGTTATTTTAATACCAAGACCTTTTTCTGTCCAGGGTGCTGCATCACCAAAATTGGGCCCATGGCCCATGTATCGTTTGGAGTCCATTAGGGACTCGTGATTAGGGTTTCTCACGACCCTAGGGAGGTAATAAATAGTAGCAGCCGCCCTCATTAGCTGGTGGGTTTTTGTTTATTCGTAAGTTAGCTTCTGCTGCTTCCTTGTACACGCGCGTGTCGACTATATTGCCCGTCTACTTGTATCCAGAACCCCACTATAGATTGATTCAACAGATAAGTGCTTGTTCTTCTTGTTCTTGCGTGTTCTTCGATTGCTTGCAGGAACAAAGGCCCTCGTGGTCAGGTTGATTGTGCACCAGCAAGATCAATACAACTTCGGAGTCGGTGTACCGATCGCTAAGGCGCATCGTCTTCGGGATGGTGTAGTCGGATCGCCAACGTCTTCTCTTCCACAAATCGAACCCTCCTATTCTCATCGAAAGATCGGGAACCAAGATCCTATCACGTGCTTCTTCCACTAGCTCAGCAGTAAATACCACCCAAAAGCCCACCGAGAGTGCTTCTTCCGTAGCATCTACCGGACGATCTAGAGACGTTCAATATCACAAGTGCAAGGGTTTTGGCCATGTGCAGCTTGACTGCCCAAGCAAACGTGTTCTAATTGTTAAAGATGATGGTGAGTACTCATCTGCTAGCGATTTTGATGACGATACATGTGTTTTGCTTGTAGCTGACTATGCAGGTAGCGATGAACATCAAGAAGAGCATATCGGTGCAGAAGATGCAGCGCGCTATGATAGTCTCATTGTGCAGCGTGTGCTTAGTGCACAAATGGAGAAAGCGGAACAAAATCAAAGGCACACTTTATTCCAAACAAAGTGTGTCGTCAAAGAGCGATCTTGCCGCATGATCATTGATGGAGGTAGCTGCAACAACTTGGCCAGCAGTGACATGGTGACCAAGCTGGCACTAAGCACCAAACCGCACCCACATCCCTATTACATTCAATGGTTAAACAACAGCGGTAAGGCAAAGGTAACTATACTTGTGCGAATCAATTTTACTATTGGATCATATAAGGATGTCGTTGAATGTGATGTTGTGCCTATGCAAGCTTGTAATATTCTGCTAGGAAGACCTTGGCAAATTGATAGAGATTCTATGCATCATGGTAGATCAAATCAGTATTCTTTTCTTTACCACGTTAAAAAAATTGTGTTGCATCCTATGTCTCCTGAAGCTATTGTGCAAGATGATGTTGCTAGAGCTAGGAAAACTAAATATCAGGACCATGCTAACATTGAGAACAATAACAATGCCAAATCTGTGTTTGATAAGAAAAATGAGATATCTCTAAAGGGAAAATGCTTGTTTGCTACGAAATCTGATATTAATGAACTGATTGCTTCCACCTCTATTGCCTATGCTTTGGTATGCAAAGATGCTTTGATTTCCCTTTACGATGTGCAACATTCTTTGCCTCCTGCTGTTGCTAACATTTTGCAGGAATATTCTGATGTGTTTACAAGTGAAATACCAATAGGACTACCACCACTTCGAGGGATTGAGCACCAGATTGACCTCATTCCTGGTGCTTCATTGCCCAACCGTGCACCATACAGGACAAATCCAGAAGAAACAAAGGAGATTCAGCGCCAAGTACAAGAGCTACTTGACAAAGGTTATGTACGTGAGTCTCTTAGTCCTTGTGCTGTTCCAGTTATTCTAGTACCTAAGAAGGATGGATCATGGCGTATGTGTGTGGATTATAGAGCAATCAACAATATAACCATTCGATATCGTCATCCTATTCCACGCTTAGATGATATGCTTGATGAATTGAGTGGTGCTGTTGTGTTCTCAAAAGTTGATTTGCGTAGTGGTTATCACCAAATTCGCATGAAACTAGGAGATGAATGGAAAACTGCTTTTAAAACTAAGTTCGGTTTATATGAGTGGTTAGTCATGCCTTTTGGGTTAACTAATGCACCTAGCACCTTCATGAGATTAATGAACGAGGTTTTGCGTGCATTCATTGGAAAATTTGTTGTTGTGTATTTTGATGATATATTGATTTATAGCAAATCCATGGATGAACATCTTGATCACTTACATGCTGTTTTTAATGCTTTCCGTGAGGCACGATTATTTGGTAATCTTGAGAAGTGCACCTTTTGCACGGATCGAGTCTCTTTCCTTGGCTATGTTGTTACTCCACAGGGAATTGAAGTTGATCAAGCCAAGGTAGAGGCTATTCAGGGGTGGCCTGTACCAAAGACCATCACACAGGTGCGGAGCTTTCTAGGGCTGGCTGGGTTCTATCGTCGCTTTATGAAGGATTTCAGCACCATTGCTGCTCCATTGAATGACCTTACGAAGAAGGGGGTGCCTTTTTCTTGGGGCACCACACAAGATAACGCCATTACCATACTGAAAGATAAGTTGACGCATGCACCTCTTCTCCAACTTCCTGATTTTTCTAAGACTTTTGAGCTTGAATGTGATGCTAGTGGGATTGGATTGGGTGGTGTTTTGTTACAAGGAAAACCTGTTGCATATTTTAGTGAGAAAATGAGTGGGCCTGTTCTAAATTATTCTACCTATGATAAGGAATTATATGCTCTTGTACGAACTTTAGAAACATGGCAGTATTATTTGTGGCCCAAAGAATTTGTTATCCATTCTGATCATGAATCACTAAAGCATATTAGGAGTCAAGGGAAACTAAACCATAGGCATGCTAAGTGGATGGAATTTATTGAGTCTTTTCCTTATGTTATTAAACACAAAAAGGGAAAGGATAATGTTATTGCTGATGCTTTATCTAGACGTTATACTCTTCTATCTCAACTTGACTTTAAAATTTTTGGATTAGAAATGATTAAAGATCAATATGAACATGATGCTGATTTCAAAGATGTATTGCTGAAATGTAAAGACGGAAAAACATTGAATAAATTTGTCCTCAATGATGGCTATGTGTTTAGAGCTAACAAGTTATGCATTCCAGCTAGCTCCGTTCGTTTGTTGTTGTTACAGGAAGCGCATGGAGGCGGGCTGATGGGGCACTTTGGAGTGAAAAAGACGGAGGACATACTTGCTGGTCATTTCTTTTGGCCAAAGATGAGGCGAGACGTGGAGCGCTTTGTTGCTCGCTGCACAACATGTCAAAAAGCTAAGTCACGACTTAATCCACATGGTTTGTACATGCCTCTTCCTGTTCCTAGCATGCCTTGGGAGGATATTTCTATGGACTTTGTTTTAGGACTGCCTAGAACAAAGAAGGGGAGGGATAGCATCTTTGTTGTTGTGGATAGATTTTCTAAAATGGCACACTTCATACCTTGTCGTAAAAGTGATGATGCTACACATGTTGCTGATTTGTTTTTCCGAGATATTGTTAGATTGCATGGTGTGCCAAACACAATTGTTTCAGATCGTGATGCTAAGTTTCTTAGCCATTTTTGGAGAACGTTATGGGCAAAATTGGGGACTAAGCTTTTATTTTCAACTACTTGTCATCCCCAAACTGATGGTCAAACTGAGGTTGTGAATAGAAGTTTATCTACCATGCTTAGGGCTGTTTTGAAAAAGAATATAAAAATGTGGGAAGAGTGTTTGCCTCATGTTGAGTTTGCTTATAATCGTTCCCTACATTCTAGTACTAAGAAATGCCCTTTTGAGATTGTTTATGGATTTGTACCCCGTGCTCCTATTGATTTATTACCTCTTCCTTCAATGGAACGAGTGAATTTTGATGCTAAACATCGTGCTGAATTGATCTTAAAATTACATGAAACCACTAAGAAGAATATAGAGTGCATGAATGCCAAGTATAAACTTGCTGGTAGTAGGGGAAAGAAAACTATCACTTTTGAACCTGGTGATTTAGTTTGATTACATTTGCGAAAGGATAGGTTTCCTAATTTGAGAAAGTCTAAATTGTTACCTCGAGCTGATGGTCCATTCAAAGTGTTAGAAAGAATTAATGATAATGCATATAAACTCGAGTTGCCTGCGAATTTTGGGGTTAGTCCCACATTTAACATTGCAGATTTGAAGCCATATTTGGGAGAAGAAGATGAGCTTGAGCCGCGGACGACTCAAATGCAAGAACGGGAGGATGATGAGGACATCAACACCCTCGATACATCCACACCAACTCAGCTACCGGTTTCTGGTCCGATCACTCGCGCTCGTGCACGTCAACTAAACTATGAGGTGAACTCGTTCTTGGCCTTATGTCCATCTTATCTAGACCGTGGAATTACGTGCTTTCTTGTTTTGCTTAGGAACAATGGAGAGGAGCCAATGGGAAGGGAATTCGCGCGGACGGGATTTGGACAGCAGAACAGTACCAACTTGTGATGGCCACCACGATTTCATATGGACTCCGATCTGGGCGTTCAAGTACTTCCTGGAAATATTATCAAGTCTACTTTCAAACGGATCTGGCCTCATGTCCATATCTGTTCGGAGTCGGCCGCAATAGTTATTTTAATACCAAGACCTTTTTCTGTCCATGGTGCTGCATCACCAAAATTGGGCCCATGTATCGTTTGGAGTCCATTAGCAACTCGTGATTAGGGTTTCTCACGACCCTAGGAAGGTAATAAATAGTAGCATCCACCCTCATTAGCTGGTGGGTTTCGTTCATTCGTAAGTTAGCTTCTGGTGCTTCCTTGTACACGTACGTGTCGACTAGATCGCCCGTCTACTTATATCCAGAACCCCACTTTAGATTGATTCAATAGATAAGTGCTTGTTCTTCTTGTTCTTGCATGTTCTTCGATTGCTTGCAGGAACAAAGGCCCTCGTGGTCAGGTTGATTGTGCGCCAGCAAGATCAATACAACTTCGGAGTTGGTGTACCGATCGCTAAGGCGCATCGTCTTGGGGACGGTGTAGTCGGATCGCCAACGTCTTCTCCTCCACAAATCGAACCCTCCTATTCTCATCGAAAGATCGGGAACCAAGATCCTATCAAGGAGGAGGCCAAGGTGGTGGATGACTTAGTGCACTATCTTGATCTTGTCCGTCAAATAAGAGCGCACATTCACTTGAGCCAGGATCCCAAACAAATAAACATTGTATAATATTTGTATGTGCATTTATAATGTGCATGATCTCATCATTCTCCCGTTCTTGATAACAAGCCGTCCTCGGCTTGCTCGTATGTCCAGCAAAAAGTCTTGCTTTGAGGGTAGAATGAGTGTTGTCCATAATGCACAACCGCAGTGAATAATACTTTTGTTGTCCCTGCTGCAAGGAAAAAATACTAGAAAAACTTGACAAGACATTAGTAGCGTTAGGAAATTCATTTACTTGACCATGTTGTTGCAGCACAAAAGGAGTTTTCGCATTTGAACATATGTAAACTTTATGCACCATAAACATACCACTATGTTCATATTTGCCTATAGCATGAAAAATATTTCTACTTAACAAAGGCAATTCAGATTGGGAAAATATTCTCTTCTCTACGATATCTAGATCACAAAGAGTGTCAAATTCAATATAACCCAAGGTATTTAAAGAAGACAACAATTTCACCTCATCCCTTTCACATGTAATTGGAATCAAATTCTTAATTTCAGCACAAGTGAGTAATAATGTATCAAATTCATTGACTTGTTCTAGGATCGGTACAATATAATTATCAGCATAGAACTCATTTTTACCGTAAGAATCGGTAGGAAAATCAACTAGTGGTAAATGAGTTTTTAGAAAAGGCTCCTCAAATTGTTGCTCTCCAATAAAATGATTGAGGGAAACATTTGAAACATTCAAAAACTTCTCAACATTGATAAGTGTAGTGTGAGGTACATTACCTTCATTCTCATATTCAGCAGTAACTGTGGGTGAAATAGGAATTGAAAGATCTGAATTTTCACAAGAGATGTTGAACACCTCATTCTCTTTTGAATTTTATACATTTATTTGTTCATGTTCCTGCAAAAGGTTAGGCATAGGAGGAGGTACAACAAGAAAATTTTTCTCATGTTCAATTATTTTATCTTTGCAATTAGATATATTGGCAAAAGTTTCTCACATAAGAATTTTCGTATCTTTCCATGTTCGTGGTTTTTCTAAATCACTTAAGTTGTTCCACCAAGTTAATGCACAATCTACTAATGCACTTGCAATATTTCTAATCTTTCTCCTCTCACACATATGTCATTGTCCAAAAATTTTATCCAACTCTATTTCCCAAGCAATATATTCATCGTAACCAAAACCATCATAAGAAGGAAGAGATGGGAGAATATAATTACTTTCTATGGAAGGGGTTGTAAAGATGGTCTGAATGTCATGTGAAACCTTGGTTGATTTTTTATTCTTAGCGAGCAACTCCATCGCCGTCTTCATCATGTCAATCATCTCAGCATATAATGCATGATTCTTGCTTTTACCTGACATTGTTCGTAGCAAATAGAAGACAACAAAAAAAATATGTTATCCCTATCAACTAAAAAGGATAATGGCAATGTGGAAGTGGCATCACACACTCTCAAGCATCTTGCCACGCTCTTACAAGTGTTCTTACCGACACTGCAGGTGGCAAACGGTGGCCGGTATGAAGAAACCAATGAAGCGTGGGATGATTGCAAAGGTGTATTGATTCTGCTCAAGAGTAAAGTGTAGCTTGGAAGGCACTTTATATGTAGCAAGGATTAGTAGCAATGAAATCATATAGTAAAGTTGAATAAGTGTCCAAAGTACTTGTCAAAGTTGCTGGCCTAAATGTGTTCTTAGTAGTTCAAGCTAGCAAGACATGAGACAAAACTAGATGACACAAAGAATGCAAGCACTTCTATTTTTTGTTGTTTTTTTCTCCTTTTTTGTGCGGCTTTTGTATCTTGTTTTGCATTTGCCTTTTTCTTTTTTCTTCCTTTTTTCAGAATGTGCTGCAAAAGAAGAACACAATAAAAAGCAATCAAAGATATCTCATGTGTCTGTTGCAGATTTTTTGCTCAATCTTTCAATGACAAATAGGCACACTTAGAGGCTCTAAATAAAAAAACTTACAACAGCAAGATTGTAGATATATCTCTCCTATTTAATTTCAATGTATGTAAGAACTATTTTTGAAAAGAAGAATATGAGATATTGCCCCCGAAACACAGACTGTTCAGAAATTCTAGGTCGAGAACATATTCAGATCAAATGCACTTTTGACCACGATAACTCCATTTTATGGAAAACCTACGAATATGAAAGTTCTGGAGAACTTCTTAAGCTTTCAAGAAAGTACAAGAACTCCAAATTCGAGGTTGTATGTATGAGATATGATCAAAATGCCCAACTGGACAGAGATGAATCTAATCTAGACGTGATGACGTGATTCAAAAAGATGAATCGACATCATGCAAAACTCAAACTAATACCAAAAACACTTTCTAAACCAGCAATATGACTCAACAACGGACACAAACTCAACAAAACCAAACTGAAAATGAAAGTTGCAAAGGCTCAATGGTGGTTTGGACAAAGTAATGAACGGATCTACTAAACTGCAAGTTTTTTGTGGCTTTTTTGTGGACTCTAGGTATGAGAAACAAAACTAATGTAATGGATAGATGAATTACCTATCGGGCAACCTGGAAATCATATACAACTTGATGAGTAAGTTTAGGCCCGATCTTCCAAAAGGTAATGGATAAGTCGATTGAGGTGGATATCTCGACGTTGATGATCCGAGGCTCTCGAGTAGAACATGAAAAACCTCTGCAATCACTACACCACTGCTCTGTTGATTATCAACCGTGCTGCACACGATTGACCTCACCAAGAAGGCTAATTCCTGCAAGTGCAACCGAGAACACAAGCAAGAACAAGGTAGACACGATCTGAAATCGCGAAGTTGGGGTTTCACAAACTGTAGAACAGCGATATTATTAATCTAAGCAAAACCCAATTGTTTATGGCGGCTACTATGGAGTATATATAGGTGGGAGGACGTCCTAGGGGGTGTTGGGGTCGTGACCTAACCCTAAGACACAAAAATAATGTACTTAGACTTGATACAAGGCCCAATGGCCCAATACGATGGTGCAACACCCTGACAGATTCTGAACTCAATTTTGTTTCAACGATTGCCGTTGACTCCGAAGTAATTTTGATATGGCACCAGCCCCATTAGAAAGGTTATCCTCTCCCCTTTCCGTGCATATGTGGAACGTCCAAAACGGAGTCGGTATGTGTCCTGGGCGTCCGTTTTAGTGCGTACTGCTCCTGGACTCTGAGTTGGACACGATTTTGAGTTGGGGTCGGTTTCCATCCTCTTTGAACGTATCCTCTGGTCCTCCACGCGGCTAAATCTTCCTCCAATTAATCCTTTAACTTCTCGATGGATCCTAATCACAATTAAGTCATTAGGTAGTAATCTATTCTCAAATATATATAAAAAAAATATAAGAATGAGCTCACCTCTGAAATTAATTGGTGTGTGTGAATCCTATTGATTGCATCTTGTATGTTGAATAGAGTGTTGTGTGTATGCATAGGAGTGATGTCCTCATCAGGGACCGTCTACCCGACCATTCGGGTCGAGACTTGGGTAGGCTGGATACCTCGATCTCGGTAGGCCGGGGCATTGGGTGCAGGCTCCTCCTCAAGTGGAGGTAGCTATAGTTCATAGCCGCATAGTGGTCACGTACTATCGTGTCCCGTATGTTTGGTACCCGGGTACAGAACTCCGTCAACATCCCACCTTGCATTTCATTTTCCTTTTTGCCATATCATTGCTCTAAAATATAAAAAACATTTAGGATAGTATAAAATGAAGTAAAATATGTGCCGTAAGAAAGTTTGATTCCTTCATAAGTTGAAATTTTGTATAGTTCCTCTGTTTTATTCTTCTTTAATACTTAAGTTACAATTTAATATTCTCCAACTATTGAGTTTATTCGCTTTAAATATTTCACCTTGAACTTAGAAATTGTGGGTAGCATAAGCATGATCAATTTGTAGGTTTTTGAGAGGTACGATATATAACATATGTATGTTTTTTTCTAATCAAAATGAAACTTGATCTCTGGAGAAATTCCCAAATTGGTTTAAAATGAAGTTCCTTGTTTGATTTGAATTTCTTACCAAAGCCATATGATTTTTTAATTGATAAACCCCATACATATGCTATTTGTTTTCACACTGAACCTAGTCAAACTAGTATAGACCTATGTGAGAATCTTTTCATACTTCCGTGATCAAGATTACACACATGCGCGTGCTAAACTTTTTACACTGGGAGTTAGCAAATTTTCCATCATAATATTTCCACCACATTAAGATACTTCATATTCTCTATGCCCATTTACTTTCTTCAAGGGTATTAAAAAAATAGAATGATAAAGAAAAAGAAAAAATAAACAATGCTCTCAAGAAATGAGCATGAAAGAAAAGTAGCCATGCTTTATCCCCACAAAAAAGGGAGTGCATAAAAATGAGTTATCTTCCACTTCTATAAATTTCATCACACTTGCATGATCTTGTTCTAGAAGTATGATTTGTTTTCTCCTAAGCCTTACTCTTTTGACTTAGCAACATATGTGATGCAAATATGCCCACTCTTGTTCCCTACAGAGACCCACAAAAAGCCTTATTTAGATGTAGGACAAGAAAGGCACTACCTTGGTGAACAAAATTCCACTTAAACAAAGGAGTGATTGAGAGTATCAGTTGAAGAACTTATGCTCAATATTGAGAATCATTTGGAATTCTCCGAGATTTAAGTGGAACTAAGATTTTGAGATAATGCATGCCTTGTGAACTATTCTATATTTAAACCACCTAAGAATAGGAGAAGGTAAAATACCCATGAGGACTAAGGTAAAGAGTGAGTACCGTTGCCAATTTATTCAATACAAGGTAGAATGTTTAATTGTGCATTTGATATTATTGAAGCATAGGTCATCATAGCAGCTCTTGATCAACAACCTAAGTCTCTTACTTTTCTTTGGGACAAGCAAAGGATAAACTTGTGGGAGTTTGTTGACGGTTGTTAAGTACCAATTTTGACCATCAATATATCTCAATTATGTGACAAAGTAGACATTTCTAACATGCATTGCTTTTTGAATATGCTAGTTCCACTTGTATTGGGAAAGAATTGTGCATGCAAGTATTTTATACAGAATTGAGATGAATCCAAGAGAGGGATCCTGAAAAATACGTTCCCAGTCAATCAGATGCCAACACGTGATAGCACACGGATCAAATGGCCCAACTACAGGAGTATCCGTGGGCATCAAACAACGTAGCACTCCGAAGTGCTCAACAGACCCATCTGTCAACCACCTGGAGGAAGCACACTGCGAAAGGAGTCAGTCAGAGGTCCATCAAACCCTTGGCTTGGCCGATCTAGTCCTGGCACCAAACGCGATCAGCTTCCATGTTTCAACTCCTTGTGGTCTCCTGAAGCCGGCTCTGACTTCTTCGCGCACAATTACTGGTGGGAACCAGCTGAACTTCGTGTATAAATAGCACCCCTGACCACTCACTTCAACACACACCACTTGAGCATTACTCTCTTGTATACACTAGTCCTCCATGTCCTTAGTGGAGTTTAGACTGTAGTGAGGAGCCTCTAGACCCAAGTCCATATTGGAGAAGGTATGAGTCATGTATCTTTTCTTTATGTGACTTTATGCATTATAATAATTTTAGTCTTTTATTATTCCTATGCTTTGACAAAACATTTCTTGTTTGATTGTGGAGTCCATGTATGTGGTAGGTGTAGTTGCTATTATGATAGTATAGTAATTATGTTATCATAAATAGCATAAGCCTTCACTATGGTCTAATTAGGTATGATATGAATATGTTAGTATGAATAACACAGTGCTTTGTTCCAACATTGGTTCAACGATGTTTAAGTTAGTCATTGCCTTAGAGTGGTACTTGTAGTCAAGCCTTTAAGGTACTTATTTAGTATGTAAGTGTGGTGCTTAGTTAGTTAAGTAGCATTGAATGTCTCATAGACCCACAGGTTGTAGGGGTAGGCGGTAGGTGGTGAAAGCCCTGTCCGTCCTTTGTAGTCCCCCATGTTCAGCTATGCCACATACTCTTAGCAGGAATCGTTCTAGTTTTGCCAGAGGTAAACCTATGTCCGATATGTTGGACCACCCACTACAAGAAACGAGTAAAAGGGCATCGGGTGTATAGCCGTCGGTTAGCTACTAAAACCGACGTTTATAATTTATAACCGTCGGTGCACCGTCGGCTTTAGCCGACGCTTTTTATTCGACGTTTTTAAGTCTTAAAACTGTCGGTATCGATGTCTTTATCAAGTAAAACCGTCGGTCTGAACACACGACATCTTTATTGAAGTAAAAGCATCAGCCACCTACACCAACGCATTTACTCTGTTAAAGCCGTCGGTTCTCTGACCAAACCGACGACTTTAACTTCTTTTTTTTTTCTTCTCTTTTTTACACTGCCAGAGGCTGCGCATTCGTGACTTCTTTCTTTTTGTTCTTAAGTTCCTTTTTACACCGACAGATCCATATGTAGACATCCATATTAACACATCCATATCAGCTCAATGATGAACACATCCATATAAACACAAAGTACAAAATGAACAAGATCACAAGCACGAACAAATGAACTTCATATCTTAGTACAAAAAGAGGAACACATGCACCAAATCTCAGTATGAGGCTATGATCTCGAACATTTTGAGCTCTAGATCTGCTAAAAAAACATAACACAAGCATGATGGATCAGGAGGTGAAGAGCTGGCTCCCGAGCGTGATGATGGCGGTGCCATCACCCATGACGGTGGTCAGGGTTATCTTCTTCTCCAGGATCTGGTCCAGCTCCGCCACCGCCTCACCGACGGGCTCAGGAACTGGAACGCCAGGCCCACCAGCTCCATCGTGCCCTCCGATGTGAAGCTGCCCGCGAGCCTGGGGTCAACCAGTTCGTTCGAGCTGAAACGTGCCTCCGCCTGACGAGAAGGAAAAGTGTTTATTACTAGAAGAATTCAGCTGTTCAGATCTCGCTCCAGGCCAACCACATTTCATGTTTAATAGGGGCGGTAAATAACGTAGGAATCAAGAACGTACCAACTGAGCCAACGATTAGCTTCTCTACCGGTGATCAGATCTAGAAGGAACACTCCAAATCTGTAAAACTGGCTCAGCTGTTCACCTCCAGATTTGGATCATGGGAGGCGTCAGAACAGAGGAGAGAGCAGCGCCAGAACATAGGGAGACAGGCGGCAAAGGGCGTGGCGGCGTCTTCGACATGGGCTAGCGTGCCGGTGGGGAGGCACGCTCTGGACGCACCACGCCACCGCGCCAAGCTTCCTCCCCGGTGCAGATGCGTTGCAGTGGGCGGCGGCTGGCTGCGAAGGGTCGAGGTTGGGGGCGGCGGCTGGTTGAGGAGGTACCAAGGTAGGGTTGCAAGAGATGCGTGCGGGCTAACAATATAAAAAGAGATTGGGATGGGCAAGTTGCCAAGTGGGCCGTTGAGGGCATTAGCTGCGCCTGTGCGCGGACATGGGATGTGGGGCTCGCGTTCTATAACCGTCAGGCAGGAGTTATAGCCGACGCTTAGATTTAAGGCCGTCGGTTTTGCTGTGTTGGCCGACGCAAACAAAATATGGGTGTCGGTTTTTCACACTGACCGACAGTTTTTATTTATGTTCGTCGATAGAATCTGCTTGGCCGACGGTTATAAATATATAGCCTTCGGCTCTGAAAAACCGACAGATTTATGATAATTAAAAGCGACGGTCCCGATGTTTATAAATATACCAACAGCTGATTGCTCGTTTCTTGTAGTGACCAAGCCCTAGTATTTACCACTAGCATATCCATGTGCATATTACTTAGGCTATGCATATGTATATTAGAAGCACATTAGAAATGGCCCTTTCATAGTTCAACCCTCACTAGGACTACGTTATATTTAGGAGTAGATAGCTTAGGTGTGCGTCATACTAACCATATTACCAACTTACCCATGTCATGATAATTACTTATTATTCTATATCTTGGTCATAAGAATAGTGTTTACTTTACTTCATCGCCTTCTTTTAGGATAAATATGATACCCTTATGAATACCCTTGGTTGAAACGCTAAAATAGTATCTTTCGTGTGCTTTCAAATCTTATCTTATAATGGAGATGATCTATGGTGTTAAGAAATACCAACAGCAAGACAACTTCTCAGGCCGTACAAGTAGTGGAAGAGGATGACCATAGCACGGGGGTTGATAGGCTGGATGAGATGCTAGAATCTATACGACCAAAGCTTACAGAGGATCCTCCTACAACAGAGGTCAAAGCGTTCTTCAAGCTTCCCAAAGCTTCAAAAGGGCCGCTACATGAACACACAAAAATGACTCTCCTTACTTTCATGACAAGACTTATGGAAATTAAGTATAAGTACTTCTTATCCAATAATTGCTACAATGACCTCATCAAAGTGATTAGCGATATCCTTTCACAACCCAATAAAGTGGCTAAAGATATGTATCAGTCGAAGAAATTGCTTTCCGCTCTCAGTATAAAATATTTGAAAATTGATGTGTGTCCGATCTCGGATTTTAAAATATTTGAAAATTCTTAGGTCTAAAGCAAGCGAACCACCATAACATCCAACCCATCCACATACCAGGCTTGCTTAGATCACCCATTACCATATTATATTAACCAGTTCATGTTAATCGTAATCTCATAAGTGCAACATTAAGTTGAGTGGTATAGTTGTTTTCTCATCCTAATTAATTAAGCGAAGCAAAAAAGTAAAAAGCCCATCGCGACTCTCTACCATAAATTCTAAGTGACAAAGGTGGTTAAACAAATCTAGTAAACTTCCTACCATAGGATTTGCCATCAAATTGACACAGCATGCAGTTTGCAAAAAAAAAATTATTTTAAAACAGGATCAATATGCTCAAGGACACTTGCCTTGCTCTTGGGATTAGTTCGGGCAAAGCCTTCAAACTCTTGATGCTGGAGATCCTTTGAGGAACTCTATAGCGCAAATCTGTCTAATCTACATAATAACATACAAGACAAGAAACACAATCAAAGAGTGCATAAATATTACTCAATATGACATGACATACATGATTAATGCAAATGCAAGGTAGAACTTGTAAATAAGTTGCCTTTAATGATCACTAACTGGTTCTAATGGCTTTTAACAAGTTTATACAGGTTTGGAGTTGATTAGATCTAATTTAGAATTAATTCAATACAATTTAACCAGGAAGATCGGACTAGTCCGCTAGGGACTAGACAAGTCCGCACTTCGTACAACTGGCGAACTAGGTTTTCTAGATTCACGTGAATTTGGAGATTAGGGTTTGAATTCACGTAAGGAAAAGGAAATATAAGGTATATCATGTGTTTAGAACTCCAATGAATCATGAAACTTGGAGGCAACACTTGGATCTTGACGATCTAGGGTTGATGAAGAACTTGATGGTGAATTGTTGATGAAGAACGCGAAGTTGATGAAGATCTTGATCCTCCTTCGTTTCCTCCTCTTCTTCTCCTTGTTCTAGATCTCCTTATCCCTCCTTGGTGGCGGCTATTCACGATCTAGGGTTTGGCTGTGGTGGAAAAGTGGCAAATAGATGTCAAATCAAGGGGTGGAGTTGTTTATATACAGGTGGAGGCTAGGGTTAGATGGATTTCGAGTTTGAGATGAGTAGAGGTCGGTTCATAGTCCCACATGGGCTCTAAAAAAGTTCGGCACGACGTCCCTAGCCCACTTAATGTAAAACCCATGAAACAAGTCGTGAAACCAAAAGATCAACTCAGAGTCGCAATTTTTCGGACAAGTCCAAAAAGGGCCAGACTAGTCCGAAGTTGTCCAGAGAGAAATCAGACAAGTCCAGATTATACATCGGACAAGTCCGAATTATACATCGGACAATTCCAAACTTATCATGAGGGGAAAATGGACAACTCCGGCAAAAAATCGGACAAGTCCGACTTTAGTCAGAGAGGAAAATGGACAAGTCCACTGGAGGGCCGGACTAGTCCGGACAAGTCCAGGGACTTAGCGAATTTTTCAAGGAATTAAAACACCGGACTAGTCCGCACAGGACCGGACAAGTCCGAAAGTGTCCAGAGGCAAAAACAGAGTAGTCCGCAGCAAAAACAGACAAGTCCAATCGAAGTCAAAGATAAATCGGACTAGTCCGCACCAAAACCGTACTAGTTCGCACTTCCCAGAATAGTTAAGTGCGGTTTTATTCTAAATCATTTTAAACTTGTTCTTTTTTATGTTGATTAATGTTAGGCATGCTATGAATGTATGTAAGGCATGATGCATGAAAATGAGGGTGTTACAAACCTACCCCCTTTAAAATGAATCTCGCCCTCAAGATTCGACGCGGAAGAGGAGAGATAGGGAAATTCCTTCTTGAGATCATCTTCTAGCTCCCATGTTGCTTCTTTTTCTGTATGATGCTTCCACAGCACTTTACACCATCTAATCACCTTGTTCCTTGTGACTCTCTCCTTGTTTTCCAAGATTTTTATCGGTTGCTCGACATAAGTCAAATCTGCCTCTAATTCCAATTCTTCCATTGGCACTTGTTCTTCCGATACCCTCAAGCACTTCTTGATCTGGGAAACATAAAAGACATCATGGACATCCGAAAGGTGAGTTGGCATCTCCAACTTATACGCTACTTCTCCTCTTTTGTCCACAATCTTGAATGGTCCAATGTATCGAGGTGATAGCTTGCCTCTTATGTTAAACCTCTTATGCCCTCTCATTGGTGACATCTTGAGGTAAACGAAGTCTCTCACTTCGAAGGCTAGTTTTCTTCTTCTATTGTAGCATAGCCGTTTTGCCTTGATTGAGCGGCCCTCAAGTTTTCACGAATTATCTGAACTTGCTTTTCAGCTTCTTGCAACATGTGTGGGCCAAATACTTGAGTTTCTCCTGTCTCATTCCAGAGTAGAGGTGTCCTACACTTTCTTCCATAAAGAGCTTCATAAGGTGACATCTTCAAACTTGTTTGGTAACTATTGTTATATGAAAATTCTGCATATGGCAAGCTTTTGTCCCATCTTTTCCCATGCTTCAAAGCACAAGCTCTTAACATGTCCTCCAAAACTTGATTGGTACTCTCAGTTTGTCCATCCGTCTGAGGGTGATATGCTGAGCTAAAATTCAGCCTTGTTCCCAATGCTTCATGCAATTTCTACCAAAATCTGGAGGTAAATTGAGAATCTCTATATGACACTATCTTCTTTGGAACTCCATGTAAACATACTATTATTCCTATATACAGTTCCGCTAACTTCTCCCCATTAAAGGTGGTCTTGACAGGAATAAAGTGAGCTGACTTGGTTAACCGATCCACAATTACCCAAATTGAATTATAACTGGACTGAGTATGTGACAACCCAACTATAAAGTCCATGCTGATTTCTTCCCACTTCCACTCCAGAATCTTCAATGGCTGCAATAATCCAGCTGGCCTTTGATGTTCCGTTTTAACTCGTTGGCACACATCACATAGGGTGACATATTCTGCTATGTCCTTCTTCATCCTAGCCCACCAATAGCAAGTCTTCAAGTTCATGTACATCTTCGTACAACCAGGATGAATTGAGTAAGGCGAGTCATGTGCCTCCTTTAGTATTGTCTCCCGAATATGCTTCACATTAGGCACGACAATCATCTTACCAAGCCATAGGGTACAATGTTCATCCTCATCAAATCTTAATTCTCTCCCTTCTTGGGTCCTTTCATTGATATCCTAAATTTCCTCATCCTTTATTTGACCCTCTCGAATCTCCTGCTCTAAGGTTGGGTTTAACTCCATTATTCTCATATCATTCACAAATCCGAGATTCAGCCGTTCAAACTCCTTACATAGCTCGGAGGGCAACTCTCGAAAGGTGAGTTGATGACTTACTCCTTTCCTACTCAAGGATTCGGCCACTACATTGGCTTTTCCCGGGTGATAATTGATCCCTACATCATAATCCTTGATGAGCTCCAACCATCTTTGTTGCCTCAAATTCAGATCCGTTTGCGTGAAAATATACTTCAAACTCTTATGATCCATATAAATTTCACACCTATGTCCAAAAATATATCACCAAATCTTCAATGCGTGTACCACGGCTGCGAGTTCCGAGTCATGTGTCTGGTAATTTTGCTCATGTTTCTTCAATTGCCTTGATGCATATGCAACCACTTGACCTTCTTGCATAAGCACACATCCAAGTCCTTGTCTTGAGGCGTCGCAATAAATATTGAAACTCTTGCTCACATCTGGCAATACCAAGACTGGAGCTGTTGTTAACCTCTTCTTCAACTCCTCAAAACTTTCCTGACAAGATTGAGTCCATTGGAAAGCTTTCCCCTTCATTAGCAACTCCATCTTTGGCTTGGCTATCTTGGAAAAGTCCTTGATGAACCGACGGTACTATCCAGCCATTCCAAGAAAACTCCTTATTTCGTTGACATTTTGCGGCAGTTCCTATTTTAACACGTCCCTCACTTTTTCGGGTCAACCGATACTCCTCCTCCTGAGATGATATGACCCTTAACCAAAACTGACACTTGTTGAACTTGGCATACAATTGATGCTCCCTCAACTTATGCAACATAAGCCTCAAGTGTTCCTCGTGTTCCTTCTCATCCTTCAAGTAAATCATAATATCATCAATAAATACCACGATGAACTTATCCAAGTACTCCATGAAGACCTTATTCATGAGGTACATAAAGTAGGCAGGTGCATTTGTTAATCCAAAGGACATCACAATATACTCTTAGGATCCATATCGCGTCCTAAAAGCTGTCTTAGGTATGTCTGACGGCCTAATCTTCATTTGGAAGTATACCGACCTCAAATCAATCTTAGAGATGACACAAGCACCCTTCATCTGATCAAACAAATCTTCTATGCGTGGCAAGGTGTACTTGTTCTTGATTGTCACCTCATTGAGAGCTCAGTAATCCACACACATCCTTTGGGATCCATCCTTCTTGTCCACAAACAGCACGGATGCTCCCCATGGTAAAGAGATGGGGTGAATAAAATCCTTCTCTAGTTGCTCTTGAATTTGCTTCTTGAGCTCCACTAATTCCTTAGGAGGCATCCTATATGGCCTCTTTGCTATAGGTGCAGTTCCAGGTATTAAATCAATAACAAACTCAATGTCTCGATCAAGTGGCATACCTAGCAACTCATCCGGAAAAACATCCAAAAATTCACACACCACCGGAATCTCCTCCATTGCGGCACCGTCCATATGATTCAACTCCAATTGCTTTGGTGCAGTTTGAGATGCTTCAAATTCTACGGTGATCCCTTCCTCATTGGTCAACTTTACCATTTCGTGGCGCACCCAATAACTCCATTGTGCTTCCTTAACCAGTCCATACCAAGTATAATGTCCAATCCTTGAGAGTCCAAAACAATGAGGTTAGCGGAGAAGTCTACCCCCCTTATTCTAAGGCTTACTTTTAGACATACTATATTTGTCCTCATCTCTCCTCCAGGAGACTTAACCAATAGAGTAAACTTCATATGAGAGATAGGAAAACTATATTGTCAACATACTTCGATGCAATGAATAGATGCAATGCTCCAGAATCAAATAACATAGTCGCGGGGTTGGAGTTTGTCACACCTGGTAATAAGAAAACAACCAGATGCTTTCCACATGTATGCCAGGATCAGTTCAACTCATACATGTGTAGACGAAAGTGAAATACCAAATATAATACCATGTTCGAGTACATCACCTTATTACATAAATGACCATCCAGGTCTAAAATAAAAGTACACATGCAGCGGAAAAACATATCAAGGGCTCCAAACACAGGCGTTGCACGGGGGAGCGCCAGCCTAGAGCATCTCTTCGGGGTCTTCGAAGAGGTCCTGGTTCTCCACCTCTGCGTCTTCGTAGACTGGGGGGAAAATATGCAACTAACAAGTTTGAGTACCAACGGTACTCGCAAGTTGGGAAGTTATGTCATGTGTGGTTCACAACAAGGAAGGCAATTAAAAGGCTAAGCACTATAGCAGTAACAACCTACTCTTAATTGTTTATTAAGCACCTATAACTAGGTGAAATCCCAACCAACATCCCAAAATTAATCCAGGTAAGACCGAACCCAAACCATCCATTTAGTAATCCATGAGCTAATTATGAATTTGGTTTCCAAGCCGCTCGTGTCCATGAGCACGGTTGTCTAGACAGTTTTGACAAAACTCTGCAGAGTGTGTATCCTTTACCCACAGTTCGTGATTTTGTCCCCTGTTGCCACGTGGACTAAGGTAAACCTCCCTGATGCCCGTGGTAGCCAACCACAATACACACTTCCGTAGGTGTGTGGCCAGGAGATCACTTCGAGGTGTTTCTGATGGTTCTCCCGACTTGCAATGGGTACTCTAAGTTTTCACTGCTCCGGCACCTGGAGTCTATTTTTCCTCCGCCAGGAGAAGCCCCCTCTTGAGCCCTGCGGATCCCAAGGCAAAATCCATTCCCCGCCCGTTCAATTACCTATGCTACATTGGGAGAGACCAAATTACTAAACCAAGTTGTCCCATATACAATTCTGTGGTGATACTAGAAGGCTTAGCAACTTCTTCCATAAACCGGTCCTTAGAATCCAATAGGTGTCAAGCCCCAAACCAAGGTCTTGTGCACGCATGCACCAATCCATACAAAACCCCCTATCAGATTCCTATCTACTAATTTCCATTATAGCCATCAATTCATGAATCAAGGTACTTCAAATGTAAGCTTGTAAATTAATAGATCATATTTCAATTAAGCATGGCTAAGAGTATTCTAAATAATAATAAAACGCCCAAATCATGTTGACAAGGAATATTGTGGAAAAATCTAGGAAATCATAACATAGGTTTCATATTTTAATTAGCATGCAACTAACTAAAACTTAACAAAACGGGTGCAAGATGGTCAAGGAACTTGCCTCCAAACTGTGCCTCGAGGTCGTCGGAAACTGCTACTCTTGAAGGTTAAGGGTGGGTTCTGACCCCGACTCTAAATTACGACGATGCACGAAAAATAACATACAATAAGAACATAGTAAAATGCACAATATTCAAATAAACGCAAATTCCTACGCAAAAGTGATTTTAGGGTTGAATTTTATTATAGACATACATTTGTTGATGAGAATTTAAAGTCAAATGAAATTTAATGAGTAAAACATATTTTTTATAGATTTTTATACCATTTTTATACTTATTAGAACCTAAAAATTATTTTCTAGAAATTTTATCCTTCAAAATAAGCTTAAAATAGATTTATAATCAATAATATAAATTTTACAATTTTTACATTATTCTTACTAATTATTTCTATGAGCAAAACAATTTTTATGAATTAAATATACTTAAAAGTATTTTTATGACCATTTCAGCAATTTAAATGAATTAATCAAAATAATACAGAAAGGGAAATAAATATAACATATTTAAATCTATTTTTATATTTATTTTATACAAAGTAAGGACTTTTATTTAATTTTTAGAACTAACAGGGGCTTTTTTGCAAATATAGAACTGTTCCAGAGGTTAAAAATAATTTTTATTGAGTCCAGGGATTATTCTACATTTTTTCCAGATTTTATTTGCCATTTTATAATTTTACAGGGGCTTAAAAACACTTTTTATTCAATTTACCAGTATTTTCCTAATTTCTAAAAAGTCTAGGGGCTAGTTCAAGATTTACAGGGGTTAGACTAGAATTTTAGAACAACTCAGGGGGTAGCCCGCAAGTTTCCAGGGGTTTGAGTGAAATTCCGGCGGCGGGAAGACTAGTTTGAACGTGGGCCGTTGATTATAAATTGGATGGCTCATATTTTATTAATCGAAGCGGTACGCTCGGTTCTAATCTCGGCCATAGAAACATAATGGACGACGGGCATTGAGCCACGTCGCCCCGATTAGGGTCAGGCGGCGGTGAGCGGCGGCGGCGACGCGCACGCGGTGGCGGGCTCGCCGGAGACGGCCAAAATCGCACGGCAGAGGCCAAAAGGCACATCAAACTAGCGCACAATGTAGAGGGGTGCTAGGGAAACTCACTGAAGGTCATCGCACGGCCGGATGAAGGTCAAAAAGTGGTCGGCGACGGCGTTGTGCGGCGGAGCTCCTCAGTGCCCGACGAAGTCGGCGACGCAGAGGCAACAACCACCGTTGAAGATGTCCGGCGGCCTCCTGAGGACACGACAAAGATGTTAGGCAAGGTTTCGGGGTGAGTCAGTGGGTGAATCGATGGGAACATCGGCGCCATTACCAAGCTTGCCAAAGCTAGGGTTTTGATCGCCGGGGTGAGGAATTGAGGGGAATGGCCGAGTTTTTATAGGGGATTCGGAGTAGAAACGGTCGGCGGCCATCATGGGCACGACGCGACACTTGATTGGGGTGAAACGGCCGGGAATGAAGAGGGGGAAAAGTGGGCGGCGCGGTATTATCGCATGCAGGCATTACGGCGCGGGCGCGACGGGAGGTGGGCGACGAGTTTGACAGGCGGGGCCGGCTAGCAGCGAGGGGGAGAGAGAGTGCGGCGTGGAGAGAGGCTGGCGCACGGGACCCGACTAGCAGAGAGAGAGGGAGGGGAGAGGAGGCGTGGGCCGGCGCGGAAGAGCGGGGAAATTGGGCCGGATTGGGGAATTCGGCCCAGGGGCGTTTTTCCTTTCTCTTTTCCCTTTTCTTTTTCTTTTCTGTTTTCTTTTCTTTTGTTTTATGTTTTGAATTTGTAAACCAAATTTCTAACGAATTTGAATTTTCAAAAATTCACACAATCATTCAAATATGATGCATCTTGCCTTATATGAATTTATTCCCAAGAAAATGATTTTACTTCTTGAAAAATTAATTTTTACAATTTTTTTCTCTCTCTAAAATAGTGGGTGTTACAATTCTACCCCCCTAAAAAGAAATCTCGCCCTCGAGATTTGGACGCCCAAGAGAATAGACTGGGAAACTCCGCCTTGAGGTCTTCCTCTCTTTCCCATGTTGCCTCTTCTTCTGAGTGATGTGTCCATTGGACTTTGCACATCCGAGTAACTTTATTCCTCGTAACTCGTTCTGATGTCTCGAGAATCTTAACAGGTTGTTCTGCATAGGTCAAGTCCTCTTGCACGTCTACTGCTTCCAATGGCAATTGTTCTTCTAGTACTCTTAAGCATTTCTTTATTTGTGAGACGTGGAATACATCGTGCACATCTGTTAAATGAGATGGTAGCTCGAGCCGATAGGCTACTTCTCCTCTTTTCTCCAGTATTTTGAAAGGACCAATATATCGGGGTGATAACTTGCCCTTCACCTTGAATCGTCTTAACCCTCTCACGGGTGACACCTTGAGATACACAAAATCACCAATCTCAAAGGTTAGATCACGGCGTCGAGTATCAGCATAACTCTTCTGCCTTGACTGAGCCGTCTTCAAATTCTTCCGGATTTCTTGTACTTGTCTCTCAGCTTCTCTTAACACTTCAGGCCCAAATACTTGGCTTTCCCCAGTTTGATTCCAAAACAATGGTGTTCTGCACTTCCGTCCATACAAAACTTCAAACGGAGACATCTTCAAACTGGCTTGATAACTATTGTTATAGGAGAACTCAGCATATGGTAGGTTCTTATCCCAACTCCTACTGTTTTTCAAAGCACATGCTCTCAACATGTCTTCAAGAATTTGGTTAGTACGCTCTGTTTGACCGTCAGTTTGCGGATGATATGCCGAGCTGAAATTGAGTCGAGTATCCATAGACTCATGCAGCTTTTGCCAGAATCTAGAAGTAAATTGGGTACCTCTATCTGATATTATCTTCTTCGGCACTCCATGCAGGCATACAATTCTTGCCATATATAGTTCTGCCAACCTTGAACCAGAGTAGCTTTCTTTTACTGGGATAAAGTGGGCCACTTTGGTCAAACGATCCACTATGACCCATATAGAGTCGTATCCTGACTGAGTTCTCGGCAATCCCACAATAAAGTCCATACTTATTTCTTCCCATTTCCATTCAGGTATTTTAATGGGTTGAAGTAACCCTGCGGGTCTTTGATGTTCTGCTTTGACCTTCTGACACGTGTCACACAGAGCTACATACTCCGCCACATCTCGTTTCATTCCATGCCACCAATATCGATCCTTTAGATCTTGATACATCTTTGTGCTCCCCGGATGAATAGAATATGACGAATCATGGGCTTCTCTCAGTATCAGCTCCCGAATCTCCTTGATATCAGGTACACATATCTTCTTCCCTAGCCATAGAGTTCCCTGTTCATCTTCTCTAAAGTCCGGTGCTCTTCCTTCTTTCATTAGTTGCTTAGTCTTCTGGATCCACTTATCATTCTTTTGCTCTTCACGAATATCCTTTTCCAAAGTAGAATCTACTTCCATAGACACTACCTCAGTATTAGTTACGATACTAAGGTTTAGCCTTGCTAATTCCTCACATAATTGCGGTTGTTGACCTTGCAGTGCCAAGCTATTGCATTGAGCTGATCTGCTTAATGCATCTGCGACCACATTAGCTTTCCCAGGATGATAGTTGATTCCGACATCAAAATCATTGATAAGTTCCAACCATCTGCATTGTCTGAGATTTAGATCTGGTTGGGTGAAGATATACTTCAAACTCTTGTGGTCCGTGTAAATTTCAGTTCTTTTTCCTATAAGATAATGTCTCCATAACTTCAATGCATGAACCACTGCTGCTAACTCCAAGTCATGAGTAGGGTAATTTCTTTCATGCTTTCTGAGTTGACGTGAAGCATAAGCCACTACATGTCCCTCTTGCATTAGTACACATCCCAGTCCATGTCCGGATGCATCACAGTAAACTGCAAATTCTTTCTGCATATCCGGCATAATCAACACTGGAGCAGTGGTCAACCTTTTCTTTAGCTCTGTAAAACTAGCTTCACACTCTGGTGTCCATTTGTACACAACTCCCTTCTCAAGTAACTTGGTTAACGGACGAGATATTTTTGAGAATCCTTCGATAAACCGGCGATAATAGCCTGCCATGCCCAAGAAACTCTTGATTTCCCCAACATTTTCTGGTGTTTTCCAATTCAGAACATTTTTCACTTTACTGGGGTCTACTGCTATTCCTCCCTGTGATATAACATGTCCCAAAAATGACACTTCCTTTAACCAGAACTCACATTTACTTAGCTTTGCATACAACTGATGTTCCCGGAGTTTCTGTAAAGCCAATCTTAGGTGCTCCTCATGTTCCTCTTCACTTTTGGAGAATATCAAAATGTCGTCAATAAACACCACGACAAACTTATCCAGATACTCCATAAATACCTTATTCATAAGGTACATGAAATAAGTCGGGGCATTAGTTAAGCCAAAAGACATGACTGTGTACTCATATAATCCATATCTTAAACAAATGCCGTCTTTGGTATGTCCGAGGGTCGTATCTTCAATTGGTGATACCCTGATCGTAGATCAATCTTCGAGAACACACATGCACCTCTCAACTGGTCAAACAAATCCTCAATCCTTGGTAAAGGATATTTGTTCTTGATAGTTACTGCGTTGAGTGCGCGATAATCCACACATAATCTCTGTGTGCCATCTTTCTTGGGCACAAATATCACTGGAGCTCCCCAGGGTGAGGAACTAGGACAAATGTATCCTTTTGCTAACAACTCATTGATATGATCCTTCAATTTTGCCAATTGTTTAGCATCCATCCTGTATGGTCGCTTGTAAATTGGTGCTGTACCAGGTACTAATTCAATGAGGAATTCAATTTCTCTGTCAGGGGCATACTCGGTAGTTCATCAGGAAACACATCCGGAAAGTCACAAACAACTTTGATCTCTTGTACTCCTTCAACCTGGTTGAGTCGTATTTTCTGAACTGGTGCTTGATCAGGACGAAACTCCACGTTTGTGCCATCCGTATGAGTCAGACATATTGTTCTAGTGGCACAGTGGATCACTCCTTTGTACTTGGTTAACCAATCCATTCCAAGAATAATGTCTATTCCTTGTGACTCCAGCACTATAAGGTTTGCTAAGAATGCTACCCCCCTAATGCTTATGCTTACATTAGGGCATACTTGCCTCGTCAGTATCTCTCCTCCAGGAGAGTTGACTACTAATACTTGATTCATTAATGTGACATTCATTCCATGTCTTCTTATGAATTCTTTTGCTATGAACGAATGTGTTGCACCAGAATCAAACAATACTGTAGAAGGATGGGAATCAGCAGGGAACATACCGATCACCACATCTGATGCGTCTTGAGCTTCCTCGAGAACAACATGATTGACCCTTCCTCTAGACTGGTTCTGCTGCGAATGCTTTTTCGGACAGTTGTTGGAGTAATGTCCCTTGTCACCACATATATAGCAAGCTCCCCGAGTACTGGTGTCTTGAGCCTTGTTTCTTTGTTGATTTTGCTGTGGTTGCCCAGTTGGTCGAGGGTTTGAAGTCATAGAACATTGTTGATACATTTGAGGGCATTGTGGTGGCATCTGCTGGTACTGGGGGCGCGCATACTGAGATTGAGGTCTGAATGAAGAGTTGTTAGTGTACCGCTGTCCTTGATTATTGCCCATGGGACGACTCAGGTGTCCCGATTGCTGTGGGTTAAAGCGAGGACGATTGCTACTTGAAGACTGCCCCATCATCATCTTCCTTTTGCGGTCTTCTCCTTCGCACTCCTTCTTCTTTATTTCTATCCTGAAAGCTTTATCCACCAGATGTTGGAAACTAGCATAGTCACTGGAAGAAATCATCAACTGTATCTCTTTGTCCAGTCCCTCTTTGAAACATAATTGTTTCTTGGCATCAGTGTCAACATCTCCAGGGGCGTACCGAGATAATTGTGTAAACTTATTCAAATACCCCCTTATGTTCATGTTCCCCTGCTTCAGTGCTAGGAACTCCATACGCTTGGCTTGAATTTCTCCTGCAGGTACATGATGATTGTGGAAGTTTTCTCTAAACTCTTCCCAGGTAATGTTGTCTGGGTTGCCATGAGCCGCAGTAAAAGCGGTCCACCAATCAGCTGCAGGTCCATGGAGTTGGTGTGATGCCAGTAACACCCTTTCCCTTCCTTCACATTGTACAATCCTTAATTTACTTTCAATAGTATTGATCCAATCATCTGCATCCATGGGTTCCATGGCGTTGGAGAAGCGTGGGGGTTGAGTGTTCATGAAGTCTCTTAAGCAATATCTTGGAGGTGGGGGTGGTGGTGGTGGAGGGGGTGGTGGTGCTTGATGAGCCTGTTGCATATTGTTCACAATTTGTGTCAAGTTTTGCATCATTTGAAGTTGCATAGCCATCATATGTTGCATTTGGTTTGCAGCTGGTGCCCCACGAGCACCTCTTCCATTCCATTGAGGTAGTGGGACTTCATTATCCTGATTGGGTGGCACACCACGTCCACGTCCTCTTCCTCTTCCTGCCATCTGAAATTGGGGTGTTGCTTTAGAAATAAAAGATAAGAGAGAAACTATTCTATACGTCTTTCCCACTATATGCATCAATAAGGAGATAGAGAAAATAAAGATCACTTTCATTAAACAAACACAAACATGGATAATCAAGTTCTCAAAACAAAATCATACAACTCAAGATTACACAAATCATCACTACATCGCTCTTATTACAACTCATGGGTAAGTGTCTTAATCTTGAGTTGTAGGGCAGGCCAGAGTCTACTCTCGCTCCTCGGGGTCCTCCTCCTCGTCTGGGTCTTCATCGTCATCTCCATCATATCTCGAGTTGCTGCCACGAGACTCGTTGCCATGCGGAGGAGAGTTGGCTGGTTGTTGCGGCACAGAAGGCTCCCCTGAGTCTGGCTCCTCGTCTGAAGAGTAGTCCATCGAGTCGGTATCGCCACGACCAACACGTCGGTCAGGAGAGTCTGGGATCCAAGTGGAGGGTTCTGAAGCATACCCATCTGGGTCCTCGTCGGTGATCCGACGGTACCTCCTCACTTGCCTTTCATAATGTGCTGCCAAGTCACGAACATCCTGAATTTCTCGCTGAGCCTTGTGGAGACGAATGTTGAGGCGCTCCACGTCATCAACTGTCTGGTGAGTTTGTGGAAGGGTCAGGGGCCCCTCCACGTACCTGGTGACGAAGTTGCCAGTGCCGCTGGGACGCTGGGGAGTGTAGGCGTGTACTAAGTTCCGTAGCTGGTAGCGGTAAGTGTGGCTCCAATAGGTGATGGCCTCCCAGTTGACATCCTGCTCAGCATGGCGTCGGTAGCTCCTTGCAGCAGGGGTATGGTGCACCTTGAGTAGTTCATCCCCATAGTAGACAAATAGCTTGCATGACCACTCGATCCGGTAGAGACGCTGCATCCCAATAGAGTGGTAGGTGAGTGCCAGTCTCTCGTGTCTGTAGCCGGCGTCGAGCAATATGGCTTGAAGTTGACGTCGAAGTCGTCCTGCAGCTCTTCCATCGGTACGAATCACCACCGCACGTCGAGGATCATTGAGTGGGGTACGGCGGGCAGCAATCCTTCGGTTGGGAACATAGCCTCCAGTTGACATGCGAGCGGTTCTCCTGACGTTGGCCATCTAAGATTTTGAAACATGAGAGTGTCAGTAATAAAACAAATTAAAGAGTGAATGAAATAAGTGCAAGGTAAAGAATACAAAGAAATTTTACAATTAATAATATTTGAAAATAGCAAAGTCCTTAAATCGTCCTTTTCTATCTAGGCTTGCGTCCTACAGGCAACACGACTCTGATACCACTTTGTCACACCTGGTAATAAGAAAACAACCAGATGCTTTCCACATGTATGCCAGGATCAGTTCAACTCATACATGTGTAGACGAAAGTGAAATACCAAATATAATACCATGTTCGAGTACATCACCTTATTACATAAATGACCATCCAGGTCTAAAATAAAAGTACACATGCAACGGAAAAACATAACAAAGGCTCCAAATACAGGCGTTGCACGGGGGAGCGCCAGCCTAGAGCATCTCTTCGGGGTCTCTGTAGAAGTCCCGGTTCTCCACCTCTGCGTCTTCGTAGACTGGAGGGAAAATATGCAACTAACAAGTTTGAGTACCAACGGTACTCGCAAGTTGGGAAGTTATGTCATGTGTGGTTCACAACAAGGAAGGCAATTAAAAGGCTAAGCACTATAGCAGTAACAACCAACTCTTAATTGTTTATTAAGCACCTATAACTAGGTGAAATCCCAACCAACATCCCAAAATTAATCCAGGTAAGACCGATCCCAAACCATCCATTTAGTAATCCATGAGCTAATTATGAATTTGGTTTCCAAGCCGCTCGTGTCCGTGAGCACGGCTGTCTAGACAGTTTTGACAAAACTCTGCAGAGTGTGTATCCTTTACCCACAGTTCATGATTTTGTCCCCTGTTGCCAGGTGGACTAAGGTAAACCTCCCTGATGCCCGTGGTAGCCAACCGCAATACACACTTCCGTAGGTGTGTGGCCAGGAGATCACTTCGAGGTGTTTCCGATGGTTCTCCCGACTTGTAATGGGTACTCTAAGGTTTCACTGCTCCGGCACCTGGAGTCTATTTTTCCTCCGCCAGGAGAAGCCCCCTCTTGAGCCCTGTGGATCCCAAGGCAAAATTCATTCCCCGCCCGTTCAATTACCTATGCTACATCGGGAGAGACCAAATTACTAAACCAAGTTGTCCCATATACAATTCTGTGATGATACTAGAAGGTTTAGCAACTTCTTCCATAAATCGGTCCTTAGAATCCGATAGGTGTCAAGACCCAAACCAAGGTCTTGTGCACGCATGCACCAATCCATACAAAACCCCCTATCAGATTCCTATCTACTAATTTCCATTATAGCCATCAATTCATGAATCAAGGTACTTCAAATGTAAGCTTGTAAATTAATAGATCATATTTCAATTAAGCATGGCTAAGCGTATTCTAAATAATAATAAAATGCCCAAATCATGTTGACAAGGAATATTGTGGAAAAATCTAGGAAATCATAACATAGGTTTCATATTTTAATTAGCATGCAACTAACTAAAACTTAACAAAATGGGTGCAAGATGGTCAAGGAACTTGCCTCCAAACTGTGCCTCGGGGTCGTCGGGAAACTGCTGCTCTTGAAGGTTAAGGGTGGGTTCTGACCCCGACTCTAAATTACGACGATGCACGAAAAATAACATATAATAAGAACATAGTAAAATGCACAATATTCAAATAAACGCAAATTCCTATGCAAAAGTGATTTTAGGGTTGAATTTTATTATAGACATACATTTGTTGATGAGAATTTAAAGTTAAATGAAATTTAATGAGTAAAACATATTTTTATATATTTTTATACCATTTTTATACTTATTAGAACCCTAAAAATTATTTTCTAGAAATTTTATCCTTCAAAATAAGCTTAAAATTGATTTATAATCAATAATATAAATTTTACAATTTTTACATTATTTTTACTAATTATTTCTATGAGCAAAACAATTTTTATGAACTAAATATACTTAAAAGTATTTTTATGACCATTTCAGCAATTTAAATGAATTAATCAAAATAATACCGAAAGGAAAATAAATATAACATATTTAAATCTATTTTTATATTTATTTTATACAAAGTAAGGACTTTTATTTAATTTTTAGAACTAACAGGGGCTTTTCTGCAAATACAGAACTGTTCCAGAGGTTAAAAATAATTTTTATTGAGTCCAGGGATTATTCTACAATTTTTCCAGATTTTATTTGCCATTTTATAATTTTCCAGGGGCTTAAAACACTTTTTATTCAATTTACCAGTATTTTCCTAATTTCTAAAAAGTCTAGGGGCTAGTTCAACATTTACAGGGGTTAGACTTGAATTTTAGAACAACTCAGGGGGTAGCCCGCAAGTTTCCAAGGGTTTGAGTGAAATTCCGGCGGCGGGAAGACTAGTTTGAACGTGGGCCGTTGATTATAAATTGGATGGCTCAGATTTTATTAACCGAAGCGGTACGCTCGGTTCTAATCTCGGCCATAGAAACATAATGGACGACGGGCATTGAGCCATGTCGCCCCGATTAGGGTCAGGCGGCGGTGAGCGGCGGCGGCGACGCGCACGCGGCGGCGGGCTCGCCGGAGACGGCCAAAATCGCACGGCAGAGGCCAAAAGGCACATCTAACTAGCGCACAATGTAGAGGGGTGCTAGGGAAACTCACTGAAGGTCGTCGCACGGCCGGAGGAAGGTCGGAAAGTGGTCGGCGACGACGTTGTGCGGCGGAGCTCCTCGGTGCCCGACGAAGTCGGCGACGCCGAGGCGACAACCACCGTTGAAGATGTCCGGCGGCCTCCTGAGGACACGACAAAGATGTTAGGCAAGGTTTCGAGGTGAGTCAGTGGGTGAATCGATGGGAACATTGGTGCCATTACCAAGCTTGCCGAAGCTAGGGTTTTGATCGCCGGGGTGAGGAATTGAGGGGAATGGCCGGGTTTTTATAGGGGATTCGGAGTAGAAACGGTCGGCGGCCATCATCAGCACAACGTGACACTTGATTGGGGTGAAACGGCCGGGAATGAAGAGGGGGAAAAGTGGGCGGCGCGATATTATCACATGCAGGCATTATGGCGCGGGCACGACGGGAGGTGGGCGATGGGTCTGACAGGCGGGGCCGGCTAGCAGCGAGGGGGAGAGAGAGTGCGGCGCGGAGAGAGGCTGGCTCGCGAGACCCGGCTGGCAGAGAGAGAGGGAGGGGAGAGGAGGCACGGGCCGGCGCGGAAGAGCGGGGAAAATTGGGCCGGATTGGGGAATTCGGCCCAGGGGCGTTTTTCCTTTTTCTTTTCCCTTTTCTTTTTCTTTTCTGTTTTCTTTTTCTTTTGTTTTATGTTTTGAATTTGTAAACCTAATTTCTAACGAATTTGAATTTTCAAAAATTCACACAATCATTCAAATATGATGCATCTTGCCTTATATGAATTTTATACCCAAGAAAATGATTTTACTTCTTGAAAAATTAATTTTTACAATTTTTTTTCTCTCTCTAAAATAGTGGGTGTTACAGAGTTGGCGAGAATCATACCAATGACCACATCATCCGCTTGTTGAGCATCCTCCATAGAAACATGGTTCACGTTGCCACGAGCAAAATTCTGCTGTCCGCGATTCCCTTGTGGTTGTCCTCCATTGTGTCTTGGGTTTTTCCTCGGTGCATTGCTTCCTTGACCAAGGCCTGACTTAGGGCATTGATGTGCAAAGTGTCCAGCTTCTCCACAAGTATAGCACTTCTTAACTCCACCAGAATTTGGACAGACTTGGTTCTATGTATTGACACCAGGAAAGTTGGCACGAGGTGCTTAAGGCATTGGGGGCCTAGGTGCATGCATGACAGGGCGCTACTGCACAAACTGAGTTGGGCGCGGTGCATAACCAGGGCGATAAGTAGGTGCAGAAGAGCTGAAGTAAGGCGCATTGGGTGGTGCAAAGCGAGGGCGCACATTACTTCCTTGTTGCTGTCCTTGGTATGGCGCCTTCCTCTTGTTGTCTTGCTCCATCTCACAGACCTTCTCAACCACAACTGCTTTGTCCACAAGCTTCTGGAAGTTGGCATAATCACAGTTGAGTAATTGCACTTGGATCTCATTGTTAAGTGTGACACCCGGTTCCGAAAAATGAACCAAGTGAACTCATATGTGTGCCCAGAATGTTTAACACACATATACAAGTGCATCACAAACGATATACAGATAATTACCATAACACAAGATTAATTAACCAAATTTTATTACACAAACCATATTATCCTTGAATACAAGCTCTAATGAATATTAATGACAAGTTCAAATTAATGCAGCAGAAATAACTAATTAAGCAAACTAAAACAGCTAGGCGGCATAAGCAATAGAGTAGCGCAGCTCCAAAACAACAACACAGGCAAAGCTGACGGTAGACACGGCATAGAACTCTGCATTATCGCCATCAAACTCCCAATCCTGACCTGCAACTGTTGGGGGGATTGCAAGAGTGAGTACATGTCATACTCAGTAAGTGTGGAAAGTATGACATGTGGCTGATTCAAATGACGACAATAATAAGGGTTGAGTGCTGAGAAGTACATTAAAACATTTGAAAAGCAATATATTACATGTATGTGAAGTAAACCCATCATAATCATAAATAATATCATAATACCACTCCAAATTCATTACCATCATCAGTAATTCTAGATTTTACCATTTGCTAATAACCATATTCAATACCAGAAATTAATCCATAACCAGCCATAACCAGTACCAAACCATAACCATCCCAAACACCATCCCAATACCGAGTTCCCTATAATCATGGAAGTTGTCCAGGTGCTCATAATCGGGAGCACGGCTATCATGATAGTTTTGTTAGACTTTGTAGAGTTTGTACCACTTTACCCACGAGTTTGTGATTTCATCACCCATCCACGACTAAAGAACCTCCCTTATGCCAATTACACTTCCTTTGGTGTGTGGCCAAGAGATAACAAAATAGCCTTTACAAAGAGATTACTAGCCTATTTAGACCCCACTGAGGTTTCACCGGTGGCGATGTCTCCTACAGAGCACATCTTCAACCAAGGGCCCCCTCTTGAGCCGTTCGGATCCCAGGGTAGTCCCACCAATCATCAACAAACCCAATACGACTACCCCTTACCCAAGCATCCTTAATTTTCAAAATAGCATTGGCAAAGCCCTAATTAATCAGCTACGCCGCACCCATACTTGGCCTCGTGGTGGCACTGTAGTCCTGGCTTATTCTCGCATGAACCGGTCCTTAGATCTAAGGCAAGCAAACCACCATAATATCCAATCCATGAACATACCAGGATTGCTTAGATCACCAATTACCATATCATATTTAACCAGTTCATGTTAACCACAATCTCATTAATGCATAATTAAATTAAGTAGCGTAGTTGTTCTTCCATCCCAATTAATTAAGTGAAGCAAAAGGGTAAAAATCCCATCCCGACTCTCTACCATATATTCCAGGTGACAAGGGTGGTTAAACAAAGCTAGTAAACTTCCTATCATAGGATTCCCATCGAATTGACACAAGCATGCAGTTTTGCAAACAAACCATTTATTTTAGAAACAGGATCAATATGCTTCAAGGACACTTGCCTTGCTCTTGCGGTTGGTTCGGGTCAAAGCCTTCAAACTCTTGGTGCTGGAGATCCTCCGCGGCACTCTCTAGCGTAAATTTGTCTAATCCGCACAATAACCATACAAGACAAGAAACACAATCAAAGAGTGCACAAATATTACGCAATATGACATGACATGCCTTATTGATGCAAATGCAAGGTGGAATTTGTTAATGGGTTGCTTTTAATGATCACTAGCTAGTTCTAATAGCTTTTAACAAGTTTATACAGGTTTGGATGTGATTAGATCAAATTTTAGAATTAATTCAACACAATTTAACTACAAAAATTGGACTAGACTACAAAAGGCCGGACAAGTCCACACTTCGCAGAACTGACGAACTAGGTTTTTCTAGATCGATGTGAATTTGGATATTAGGGGTCGAATTCACGTAAGGAAAAGGAAATAGAAGGTATACCAGGTGTTTAGGACTCCAATGAATCAAGAAATTTGGAGGTAACACTTGGATCTTGATGATCTAGGGTTGGGGGATGAACTTGGAGATGAATTGGTGATGAAGGACAAAACTTGATGGAGATCTTGATCCTCTTTCATTTCCTCCTCTTCTTCTTCTTGCTTGGGATCTCCTCCTCCCTCCTTGATGGTGGCTCTCCACGAACTAGGGTTTGGGTGGGGTGGAAAAGTGGCAAATAGATGTCAAGCCAAGGGGTGGGGTTGTTTATATAGAGGTGGAGGCTAGGGTTAGATGGATTTCGAGTTTGGGATGAGTAGAGGCTGGTTTAGAGTCCCACATGGGCTCTAAAAGAGTTAGGCACGACGTCCCTAGGCCCAATTAACGTGAAATCCAAGAAACAAGTCGTAAAACAAAAGATTAACCCAGAGTCGCGAAATATCAGACAAGTCCGAAAAGGACCGAACTAGTCCGAAGTTAGTCAGTAAGAAATTGGACAAGTCCGCAGGAACACGGGACTAGTCTGGAAAAGTCCGGGGACTTAGCAAATTTTCAAGGATTCTTGGAATATCGGACTAGTCTGCACAAAATCGGACAAGTCCGAAAGTTTCCAAAGGCAAAATCGGACAATTCCGAAAGTTTCCAGAGGCAAAATCGGACTAGTTCGCAGCAAAAATGGACAACTCCGTTTTTAGTCAGAGAGAAATCAGATTAGTCCTCACCAAAATCGGACTAGTCCGCACTTTTCAGCATTTTAAGTGCGGTTTTGTTCCAAATCAATTTGAAACTCATTACTCTTGATGTGGATTAATGTTAAACATGTATATGAATGTATGTAGGGCATGATGCATGAAAATGAGGGTGTTACAAACCTACCCCCTTAAAATGAATCTCGCCCTCGAGATCTGACGCGAAAGAGAAGAGATAGGGAAATTCCTTCTTGAGATCATCCTCCAACTCCCATGTTGCTTCTTTTTCTGTGTGGTGCTTCCATTGAACTTTACACCATCGAATAACCTTGTTCCTTGTGACTCTCTCCTTGGTTTCCAAATTTTTGACCGGTTGCTCTGCATAAGTCAAATCTGCCTCTAATTCCAATCCTTCCATTGACACTTGTTCTTCCGGTACTCTCAAGCACTTCTTGAGCTGGGAAACATGAAAGACATCATGTACATCTGAAAGTTGAGTTGGCATCTCCAACTTATACGCTACTTCTCCTCTTTTGTCCAAAATCTTGAATGCTCCAATGTAGCGAGGTGCTAGCTTGCCTCTTATGTTAAACCTTTTATGACCCCTCATCGGTGACACCTTGAGGTAAACAAAATCTCCCACTTCAAAGGCTAATTTCCTCCTCCTATTGTCCACATAGCCTTTTCGCCTTGATTGGGCAGCCCTCAAGTTTTCACGAATTATTTAGACTTGCTTTTCGGCTTCTTGCAAAACATCCGGCCCAAATACTTGAGTTTCTCCTACCTCATTCCAGAATAAATGCGTCCTACACTTCCCTCCATAAAGCGCTTCATATGGTGACATTTTCAAGCTTGCTTGGTAACTATTGTTGTATGGAAATTCTGCATATGACAAGCTCTTGTCCCAACTTTTCCCATGCTTTAAAGCACAAGCTCTTAACATGCCCTCCAAAATCTGATTGGTCCTCTCGGTTTGTCCATCCGTTTGAGGGTGATACGTTGAACTAAAATTCAACCTCGTTCCACAAGCTTCATGCAATTTCTGCCAAAATCTGGAAGTGAATTGTGAACCTCTATCTGAGACTATCTTCTTTGGAACTCCATGCAAACATACTATTCTTCCCATGTATAATTCCGCCAATTTCTCTCCATTATAGGTGGTCTTGACGGAAATAAAGTGGGCTGACTTAGTTAACCGATCCACAATTACCCAAATTGAGTCGTAACCGGACTGAGTACGTGGTAAAACAACTATGAAGTCCATAACGATCTCTTCCCACTTCCATTTTGGAATCTTCAATGGTTGCAATAGTCCAGCTGGCCTTTGATGTTCTGCCTTGATCCGTTGAACACATCACACAATGCTACATATTCAGCTATGTCCTTCTTCATGCTAGCCCACCAATAGCCAGTCTTCAAGTCTTTGTACATCTTCGTACAACAGGGGTGATTTGAGTAAGGTGAGTCATGTGCCTTTTTTAGTATTGTCTTCCGAATATGCTTCACATTAGACACAACAATCCTCTTACCAAGCCATAGAGTACCATGTTCATCCTCATCAAATCTGAATTCTCTTCCCTCTTGGGTCCTTTCCTTGATTTTTTGAATTTCCTCATCCTTAGTTTGACCTTCCTAAATTTCTTGCTCCAAAGTTGGGTTTAACTCCATCATCTCCATCTCATTTACAAATCCAAGGTTCAACCGTTCAAACTCCTTACATAACTCGGATGGTAACTCTCGAACTGTGAGCTGATTACTTACTCCTTTCCGACTTAAAGCATCGGCCACCACATTTGCCTTCCCTGGATGATAATTGATTCCCAACTCATAATCCTTGATGAGCTCCTCCAACCATCTTCGTTGCCTCAAGTTCAGATCTGTTTGTGTGAAAATATACTTCAAACTCTTATGATCCGTATAAATTTCACACTTATGTCCAAGGATGTAGTGTCTCCAAATTTTCAACGCATGTACTGATAGGATCTTGGTTCCCGATCTTTCGATGAGAATAGGAGGGTTCGATTTGTGGAGGAGAAGACGTTGGCGATCCGACTACACCGTCCCCAAGACGATGCTCCTTAGCGATCGGTACACCGACTCCGAAGTTGTATTGATCTTGCTGGCGCACAATCAACCTGACCACGAGGGCCTCTGTTCCTGCAAGCAATCGAAGAACACGCAAGAACAAGAAGAACAAGCACTTATCTGTTGAATCAATCTAAAGTGGGGTTCTGAATACAAGTAGACGAGCGATCTAGTCGACACGCGCGTGTATAAGGAAGCAGCAGAAGCTAACTTACGAATAAACAAAACCCACCAGCTAATGAGGGCGGCTGCTACTATTTATTACCTCCCTAGGGTCGTGAGAAACCCTAATCACGAGTCCCTAATGGACTCCAAACGATACATGGGCCATGGGCCCAATTTTGGTGATGCAGCACCCTGGACAAAAAAAGGTCTTGGTATTAAAATAACTATTGCGGCCGACTCCGAATATATATAGACATGAGGCCAGATCCGTTTGAAAGTAGACTTGATAATATTTCCAGGAAGTACTTGAATGCCCAGATCGGAGTCCGTATGAAATCGTGGTGGCCGTCACAAGTTGGTGCTGTTCTGCTGTCCAAATCCCGTCCGCGCGAATTCCCTTCCCATTGGCTCCTCTCCATTGTTCCTAAGCAAAACAAGAAAGCACGTAGTTCCACGGTCTAGATAAGATGGACATAAGGCCAAGAACGAGTTCACCTCATAGTTTAGTTGACGTGCACGAGCGCGAGTGATCGGACCAGAAACCGGTAGCTGAGTTGGTGTGGATGTATCGAGGGTGTTGATGTCCTCATCATCCTCCCCTTCTTGCATTTGAGTCGTCCGCGACTCAAGCTCATCTTCTTCTCCCAAATATGGCTTCAAATCTGCAATGTTAAATGTGGGACTAACCCCAAAATTCGTAGGAAACTCGAGTTTATATGCATTATCATTAATCCTTTCTAACACTTTGAATGGACTATCAGCTCGAGGTAACAATTTAGACTTTCTCAAATCAGGAAACCTATCCTTTCGCAAATGTAACCAAACTAAATCACCAGGTTCAAAAGTGATAGTTTTCTTTCCCCTACTACCAGCAAGTTTATACTTGGCTTTCATGCACTCTATATTCTTCTTAGTAGTTTCATGCAATTTTAAGATCAATTCAGCACGATGTTTAGCATCAAAATTCACTCGTTCCATTGAAGGAAGAGGTAATAAATCAATAGGAGCACGGGGTACAAATCCATAAACAATCTCAAAAGGGCATTTCTTAGTCCTAGAATGTAGGGAACAATTATAAGCAAACTCAACATGAGGCAAACACTCTTCCCACATTTTTATATTCTTTTTCAAAACAGCCCTAAGCATGGTAGATAAACTTCTATTCACAACCTCAGTTTGACCATCAGTTTGGGGATGACAAGTAGTTGAAAATAAAAGCTTAGTCCCCAATTTTGCCCATAACGATCTCAAAAAAATGGCTAAGAAACTTAGCATCACGATCTGAAACTAATGTGTTTGGCACACCGCAATCTAACAATATCTCGGAAAAACAAATCAGCAACATGTGTAGCATCATCACTTTTACGACAAGGTATGAAGTGTGCCATTTTAGAAAATATATCCACAACGACAAAGATGATATCCCTCCCCTTCTTTGTTCTAGGCAGTCCTAAAACAAAGTCCATAGAAATATCCTCCCAAGGCATGCTAGGAACAGGAAGAGGCATGTACAAACCATGTGGATTAAGTCGTGACTTAGCTTTTTGACATGTCGTGCAGCGAGCAACAAAGCGCTCCACGTCTCGCCTCATCCTTGGCCAAAAGAAATGACCAGCAAGTATGTCCTCCGTCTTTTTCACTCCAAAGTGCCCCATCAGCCCGCCTCCATGCGCTTCCTGTAACAACAACAAACGAACGGAGCTAGCTGGAATGCATAACTTGTTAGCTCTAAACACATAGCCATCATTGAGGACAAATTTATTCAATGTTTTTCCGTCTTTACATTTCAGCAATACATCTTTGAAATCAGCATCATGTTCATATTGATCTTTAATCGTTTCTAATCCAAAAATTTTAAAGTCAAGTTGAGATAGAAGAGTATAACGTCTAGATAAAGCATCAGCAATAACATTATCCTTTCCCTTTTTGTGTTTAATGACATAAGGAAAAGACTCAATAAATTCCATCCACTTAGCATGCCTACGGTTTAGTTTACCTTGACTCCTAATATGCTTTAGTGATTCATGATCAGAATGGATAACAAATTCTTTGGGCCACAAATAATGCTGCCATGTTTCTAAAGTTCGTACAAGAGCATATAATTCCTTATCATAGGTAGAATAATTTAGAACAGGCCCACTCATTTTCTCACTAAAATATGCAATAGAGTTTCCTTCTTGTAACAAAACACCACCCAATCCAATCCCACTAGCATCACATTCAAGCTCAAAAGTCTTAGAAAAATCAGGAAGTTGGAGAAGAGGTGCATGCGTCAACTTATCTTTCAGTATGGTAAAGGCGTTATCTTGTGTGGTGCCCCAAGAAAAAGGCATCCCCTTCTTCGTAAGGTCATTCAATGGAGCAGCAATGGTGCTGAAATCCTTCACAAAGCGACGATAGAACCCCGCCAGCCCTAGAAAGCTCTGCACCTGTGTGATGGTCTTTGGTACAGGCCACCCCTGAATAGCCTCTACCTTGGCTTGATCAAGTTCAATTCCCTGTGGAGTAACAACATAGCCAAGGAAAGAGACTCGATCCGTGCAAAAGGTGCACTTCTCAAGATTACCAAATAATCGTGCCTCACGGAAAGCATTAAAAACAGTATGTAAGTGATCAAGATGTTCATCCATGGATTTGCTATAAATCAATATATCATCAAAATACACAACAACAAATTTTCCAATGAATGCACGCAAAACCTCGTTCATTAATGTCATGAAGGTGCTAGGTGCATTAGTTAACCCAAAAGGCATGACTAACCACTCATATAAACCGAACTTAGTTTTAAAAGCAGTTTTCCATTCATCTCCTAGTTTCTTGCGAATTTGGTGATAACCACTACGCAAATCAACTTTTGAGAACACAACAGCACCACTCAATTCATCAAGCATATCATCTAAGCGTGGAATAGGATGACGATATCGAATGGTTATATTGTTGATTGCTCTACAATCCACACACATACGCCACGATCCATCCTTTTTAGGTACTAGAATAACTGGAACAGCACAAGGACTAAGAGACTCACGTACATAACCTTTGTCAAGTAGTTTTTGTACTTGGCGCTGAATCTCCTTTGTTTCTTTTGGATTTGTCCTGTATGGTGCACGGTTGGGCAATGAAGCACCGGGAATGAGGTCAATCAGGTGCTCAATCCCTCGAAGTGGTGGTAGTCCTGGTGGTATTTCACTTGGAAACACATCAGAATGTTCCTGCAAAATGTTAGCAATAGCAGGAGGCAAAGAATGTTGCACATCGTAAAGGGAAATCAAAGCATCTTTGCATACCAAAGCATAGGCAACAGAGGTGGAAGCAATCAGTTCATTAATATCAGATTTCGTAGCAAACAAGCATTTTCCCTTCAGAGATATCTCATTTTTCTTATCAAACACAGATTTGGCATTGTTATTGTTCTCAATGTTAGCATGATCCTGATATTTAGTTTTCCTAGCTCTAGCAACATCATCTTGCACAATAGCTTCATGAGACATAGGATGCAACACAATTTTTTTATTGTGGTAAAGAAAAGAATACTGATTTGATCTACCATGATGCATAGAATCTCTATCAAATTGCCAAGGTCTTCCTAGCAGAATATTACAAGCTTGCATAGGCACAACATCACATTCAACGACATCCTTATATGATCCAATAGTAAAATTGATTCGCACAAGTCTAGTTACCTTTGCCTTACCGCTGTTGTTTAACCATTGAATGTAATAGGGATGTGGGTGCGGTTTGGTGCTTAGTGCCAGCTTGGTCACCATGTCACTGCTGGCCAAGTTGTTGCAGCTACCTCCATCAATGATCATGCGGCAAGATCGCTCTTTGACGACACACTTTGTTTGGAATAATGCGTGCCTTTGATTTTGTTCTTCTTTCTCCATTTGTGCACTAAGCACACGCTGCACAATGAGACTATCATAGCACGCTGCATCTTCTGCACCAATATGCTCTTCTTGATGTTCATCGCTACCTGCATAGTCAGCTGCAAGCAAAACACATGTATCGTCATCAAAATCGCTAGCAGATGAGTACTCACCGTCATCTTTAACAATTAGAACACGTTTGCTTGGGCAGTCACGCTGCACATGGCCAAAACCCTTGCACTTGTGACATTGAACGTCTCTAGATCGTCCGGTAGATGCTACGGAAGAAGCACTCTCGGTGGGCTTTTAGGTGGTCTTTACTGCTGAGCTAGTGGAAGAAGCACGTGGCTTGTTGCCGGAAGAAGAAGGTGCTGCCCCACTTGGTGAAGAAGATGACGGAGAAGCACGCCCAGTCGAAGGAGTAGTCGTGCGTGGTTGCCATGAGCTAGTCTTTCCTGCAGAAATATCAGTTCTAGAGCTAGCTCGTCGTCCCTGCACTTCCCTTTCAGCTTTACAAGCAAGATGAAACAAACGGGTAACATTATTGTAATCTTTATAAGCAAGTATGTCCTGAATTTCACGGTTTAAACCACCCAAAAATCTAGCCATAGCTGGTTCCTCATCCTCGTCTAAATTACAACACAACATTCCCATTTGTAATTCCTGAAAATACTCTTCTACACTTTTAGCTCCCTGTCTCAATTGTCGTAACTTATTTAACAGATCACGTGCATAGTAAGAAGGAACAAATCTAGCCCGCATGAGCCATTTCAAAGCATCCCAAGTTTGTGGTATGTTATTAGGATTTTTCTTGCCATGTTCTATCCACCAAACAGAAGCAAAATCAGTAAACTCACTAGTGGCTGCTCTAACTCTTGCGTTTTGCGTTTTCAGGAAACTCATGACATGCAAATTTTTGATCAACAGAAATCTCCCAAGTAATATATGCATCAGGGTCATATTTACCATCAAAATGAGGTATCTTAAATTTGATCTTGTTAAAAGTATCTTCATGATTGCGTACCTCACGCCAACGATGCCCACCTATGCCTTGACGGTTGCGTTGTAGCCAGCGCCGTGGCCTAGCTTCCTTATCTTCCCCAATCTCCGTATCTGCAGAATAGTCATCTTCATTGTCACGTACAATACTAGGAGCATTGCTCACCTGTCCATCTGCGGTGCGTCCACAATCCCTCTCCTCAAGGCGCTGCAGGATGGCTCCAATAGAGGTGTTCAATGTTTGAATGGAAATCTCCAACGTGCTGATTTTGGTGTTGGTGTCGATCTGCATATTTTCCAATTGACCAAGGCGGTCATTGGTAACACGAAAATCCTCATCAAGCGCTTCTGTGTGTAGCCGCACTTGGCATTCGATGTGTTGTATAATTTCCCGTGTGCGAGGTGAATGCACATCTTCATTTGTATTTGCTCCTCCTGCCATGGTTAGTAGAAAAAAACAATCCAATATGAAAGGGTAACGTTATCCCTAGCTACAAAGGTGCTGGTGGAGATAACTCGCTCACTCTCAACCTGTTCAATCAAGCTCTTACCTGTTCTTACAAAGCTCAGCAAGAAGGTGATGGCAACCAGCAAGTAATGAACAACTTCAAGAGCAGGTGTCAATCTATGGCTTTAGGTGGCTGAACTAGCACAAGGAGCAAACTTTCACCACGTTAAACACAACAAGCTGAATAAATATTCTACGACAGTACTGTGCTGATCATAGTCTAGACCGTACTAGAGACGCGACCCGAGACACCAATGTCGTCACCAAAAACACCCAAAACAACAATCTGATTTTTTTTTCGTTTTTTTGTTGGGGTGGTCACCCAAACTCTCTCTAGATGGAATCAGGAGACCCTAGAACAAAATTTGCACATGCGGCTTTTGATCTTGCACTTGCCTTTTTTTCTTCTCTAATTGCTTGTGGCTTTTGTGCGGCTTTTGATTTTGCACTTGCCCTTTTCTTGTTGTCAAACTCAAATTACTAATCTGACTCAAACTCGAAGTAGCAATCTGATTTGAACTCGAACTAGTAATCAGACTCAAACTCGAACTAGCAATCCGACTCAAACTCGAAGTAGCAATCTGATTTGAACTCGTAATCCGACTCAAACTCGAACTAGCAATCCGACTCAAACTCAAAGTAGCAATATGATTTGAACTCATAATCCGACTCAAACTCGAACTAGTAATCCGACTCAAACTCGAAGTAGCAATCTGATTCAAACTCAAACTAGTAATCTGACTCCTCGAACTACGAATCTGACTCGAACTAGGTGACCGAATGTGACACGAACTCGAAACTCTAGTGGTGCAAAACTAAAGACCAGCAACTTGACTCGTCGAAGCAACCATGAACTCAACAAGTCTTGACTAAGTGGAGAAAGTAAAAGGCACAATGGTCTAGGAATAATGGAAAAAAAACAGATCTGGTATTTTTTGGGGCTTTTTCTGGACTATAGGATGATAACAGCGGAAAGAAAAGTAATGGTAGCACTCTCACCGATTAACCTTGCTCTGATTACCACTTGATAGGATCTTGGTTCCCGATCTTTCGATGAGAATAGGAGGGTTCGATTTGTTGAGGAGAAGACGTTGGCGATCCGACTACACCGTCCCCAAGACGATGCGCCTTAGCGATCGGTACACCGACTCCGAAGTTGTATTGATCTTGCTGGCGCACAATCAACCTGACCACGAGGGCCTTTGTTCCTGCAAGCAATCGAAGAACACGCAAGAACAAGAAGAACAAGCACTTATCTGTTGAATCAATCTGAAGTGGGGTTCTGGATACAAGTAGACGGGTGATCTAGTCGACACGCGCGTGTACAAGGAAGCAGCAGAAGCTAGCTTACGAATAAACAAAACCCACCAGCTAATGAGGGCGGCTGCTACTATTTATTACCTCCCTAGGGTCGTGAGAAACCCTAATCACGAGTCCCTAATGGACTCCAAACGATACATGGGCCATGGGCCCAATTTTGGTGATGCAGCACCCTGGACAGAAAAAGGTCTTGGTATTAAAATAACTATTGCGGCCGACTCCGAATATATATGGACATGAGGCCAGATCCGTTTGAAAGTAGACTTGATAGTCTTTCCAGGAAGTACTTGAACGCCCAGATCGGAGTCCGTATGAAATCGTGGTGGCCGTCACAAGTTGGTGTTGTTCTGCTGTCCAAATCCCGTCCGCGCGAATTCCCTTCCCATTGGCTCCTCTCCATTGTTCCTAAGCAAAAAAAGAAAGCACGTAGTTCCACGGTCTTGATAAGATGGACATAAGGCCAAGAACGAGTTCACCTCATAGTTTAGTTGACGTGCACGAGCGCGAGTGATCGGACCAGAAACCGATAGCTGAGTTGGTGTGGATGTATCGAGGGTGTTGATGTCCTCATCATGTACCACAGCTGCAAGTTCTAAATCATGTGTTGGGTAATTCTGCTCATGTTTCTTCAATTGTCTTGATGAATAGGCGACCACTTGACCTTCTTGCATCAATACACATCCAAGTCCTTGTCTTGATGCGTTGCAATAAATATCAAAACTCTTGCTCACATCCGGCAGTACCAAAACTGGGGTTGTAGTTAACCTCTTCTTCAACTCCTCAAAACTTTGTTGACAAGCTTGAGTCCATTGGAAAGCCTTTCCCTTCATTAGCAATTCCGTCATTGGCTTGGCTATCTTGGAAAAGTTCTTGATGAATCGACGGTAATATCTAACCATTCCAAGAAAACTCCTTATTTCCTTTACGTTTTGCGACGGTTCCCACTTCAACACGTCTCTCACTTTTCCGGGGTCAACCGATACTCCTTCTTCTGAGATGATATGACTCAAAAATGACACTTCTCTCAACCAAAACTGACACTTATTGAACTTGACATACAATTGATGCTCCCTCAATTTCTGCAACGTAAGCCTCAAGTGTTCGTCATGTTCCTTCTCGTCCTTCGAGTAGATCATAATTTCATCAATAAACACCACAACGAACCTATCCAAGTACTCCATGAAGACCTTATTCATGAGGTACATAAAGTATGCAGGTGCATTGGTCAATCCAAAAGACATCATGGTGTACTCATAAGATCCATACCGTGTCCTAAAAGCTGTCTTGGGTATGTCCGATGGTCTAATCTTCATTTGACAATATCCCGACCTCAAATAAATCTTAGAGAAGACACATGCACCCTTCATCTTATCAAACAAGTCTCCTATGCGTGGCAAGGTGTACTTGTTCTTGATTGTTACCTCGTTGAGAGCTCGGTAATCTACGCACATCCTTTGGGATCCATCCTTCTTGTCCACAAATAGAACGGGCGCTCCCCAAGATGAAGAGCTTGGCCGAATAAAACCATTCTCTAGTTGCTCTTGAATTTGCTTCTTGAGCTCCGCTAATTCCATAGGAGGCATCCTATACGGTCTCTTATCTATAGGTGCAGTTCCAGGTATTAAATCAATAACAAACTCAATGTCTCGATCAGGTGGCATAACTGGCAACTCATCCGGAAAAACATCCAAAAATTTACACACCACCGAAATTTCCTCCATTGCAGCACCGCCCATATGATTCAGCTCCAATTGCTTCGGTGCAGTTTGAGATGCTTCAAATTCTACGGCGATCCCTTCCTCATTGGTCAACTTTACCGTTTTCGTGGCATACTCAATAACTCCATTGTGCTTCCTTAACCAGTCCATACCAAGTATAATATCCAATCCTTGAGAGTACAAAACAATGAGGTTGGCGGAAAAGTCTACCCCCTTATTCTAAGGCTTACTTTTGGACATACTATATTTGTCCTCATCTCTCCTCTAGGAGACTTAACCAATAGAGTAAATTTCATATGAGATATAGGCAAACTATACTGGGCAACATACTTCGATGCAATGAATGAATGCAATGCTCCAGAATCAAATAACATAGTCGCGGGGTTGGAGTTGGCGAGAAACATACCAATGACCACTTCATCCGCTTGTTGAGCATCCTCCGTGGAGACATGGTTCACGTTGCCACGAGCAAAATTCTGCAGTCCACGGTTCCCTTGTGGCGCTCCTCCATTAGGTCTTGGGTTTTGTCTCAGTGCATTGCTTCCTTGACCAAGGCCTGACTTAGGACATTGATGCGTAAAGTGTCCAGCTTCTCCACAAGTATAGCACTTCTTATCTCCACCAAAATTATTGGGACGAGCTTGGTTTTGAACGCTTGCACCAAGAAAGTTAGCACGAGGAGCAAAAGGCATTGGAGGCCTAGGTGCTTGCATGGCAGGGCGCTACTGCACGAACTGAGCTGGGTGCGGTGCATAACCAGGGCGCTGTCCAGGAATAGAAGAGCTGAAATAGGGTGCATTGGGTGGTGCAAAGCGAGGGCGCACATTACTTCCTTGTTGCTGTCCTTGATATGGCGCCTTCCTCTTGTTGTCTTGTTCTCCACCACAATTGCTTTGTCCACAAGCTTCTGGAAATTTGCATAGTCACAATTGAGCAATTGCACTTGAATCTCATTGTTCAAGCTCCTCATGGACAAGTATTGTTTCCGGCTGTCCCGGCTCACATCCTCAGGCGCATACCTTGAGAGTTGAGTGAATTTGTTGAGATATTCACCCACACTCGTTCCTTGCCTCAAGTTCTCAAATTCTTGCCTCTTCAAAATCATAACACCCTCAGACACATAATGAGAACGAAAACTCTCCTTGAATTTGGCCCAAGTAATTCTCTCTTTGTTCTCGTGAGCATTGCATAAGGAGTCCCATCAATCGGCAGCTGATCCAACTAGTTGATGAGAAGCAAAATGCACTTTCTCCCGGTCACTGCATTGGACAATAGCAAGCTTCTTCTCCACGGACTTGAGCCAATCATCCGCATCCATAGGGTCAGCAGCTTGAGCAAAGGTTGGCGGCCTAGTCCTCACAAACTCTCCCAACCGGTTATGAGGAGGTGGGGGTGGCGGTGGAGGCATGTGGGGCTGATTGTTGATGTTGCGAGCCTGCAGCTATACCATAGTTTGTATCATGGTCTGCATGAGCTGGTTCTGCATAGCCAATAGCTGCTCAATGTTGATAGCTCCATGAGCAGGTCCTTGTCCATTGTTGTTCTGAGGTGCTCCATGGTTCTCCTCCTCATCATTAGCATCCCTCTGGTTGCGAGTCCTCACCATCTGAAGGAAAGCAAAAGATAAGAATTTAGAAACGTCCCCAACTATATGCATCAAGGGATATGAAACTAAACAACTAACTAGCCTACGTGGACATGGCAATGCTAAAGCATCAAAAAATCCTCTATTAAGCACACAAACAACCAAAATATAGCAAACAGCACACCAAACAAAAACACATCAATTCCTGAGTGCTCCTATGTGCTCTAAAGTGTCCATTCTATCTAGGCTATGTCCTACGGTCAATCTGTGGCTCTGATACCAATCTGTGACACCCGGTTCCAAAAAATGAACCAAGTGAACGCATATGTGTGCCCAGGATGTTTAACACACATATACAAGTGCATCACAAACGATATACAGATAATTACCATAGCATAAGATTAATTAACCAAATTTTATTACACAAACCATATTATCCTCGAATACAAGCTCTAATGAATATTAATGACAAGTTCAAATTAATGCAGCAGAAATAACTAATTAAGCAAACTAAACAGCTAGGCAGTATAAGCAATAGTGTAGCGCAGCTCCAAAACAACACCACAGGCAAAGCTGACGGTAGACACAGCCTAGAACTCCGCATTATCCCCATTAAACTCCCAATCCTGACCTGCAACTGTTGGTGGGATTGCAAGAGTGAGTACATGTCGCACTCAGCAAGTGTGGAAAGTATGACATGTGGCTGATTCAAATGACGACAATAATAAGGGCTGAGTGATGAGAAGTACATTAAAACATTTGAAAAGCAATATATTATATGTATGTGAAGTAAACCCATCATAATCATAAGTAATATCATAATACCAGTCCGATTCATTACCATCATCAGTAATTCTAGATTTCACCATTTGCCAATAACCATATTCAATACCAAAAATTAATCCATAACCAGCCATAACCATTACCAAACCATAACCAACCCAAACACCATCCCAATACCAAGTTCCCTCTAATCATGGAAGTTGTCTAGGTGCTCATAACCGGGAGCACGACTATCATGATAGTTTTATAAGACTCTGCAGAGTTTGTACCACTTTACCCACGTGTTTGTGATTTCATCACCCGTCAGTGACTAAAGAACCTCCCTTATGCCAATTACACTTCCTTTAGTGTATGGTCAAGAGATCACAAAATAGCCTTTACAAAGGGTTACTAGCCTATTTAGACCCCACTGAGATTTCACCGGTGGCGATGTCTCCTACAGAGCACATCTTTAACCAAGGACCCCCTCTTGAGCCATTCGGATCCCAGGGTAGTCCCACCAATAATCAACAAACCCAATCCGACTACCCCTTCCCCGAGCATCCTTAATGGTCCAAATAGCACTGGCAAAGCCCTAAATAATCAGTTACACCGCACCCATACTTGGCCTCATGGTGGCACTGTAGTTCTGGCTTATTCTCGCATGAACCGGTCCTTAGATCTAAGGCAAGCAAACCACCATAACATCCTACCCATTCACATATCAGGCTTGCTTAGATCACCCATTACCATATCATATTTAACCATTTCATGTTAACCACAATCTCATTAATGCATAATTAAATTAAGTAGTGTAGTTGTTCTTACATCCCAATTAATTAAGCGAAGCAAAAGAGTAAAAATCCCATCCCGACTCTCTACCATATATTCCAGGTGACAAGGGTGGTTAAACAAAGCTAGTAAACTTTCTATCATAGGATTCCCATCAAATTGACACAAGCATGCAGTTTTGCAAACAAACCATTTATTTTAGAAACAGGATCAACATGCTTCAAGGACACTTGCCTTGCTATTGCAGTTGGTTCGGGTCAAAGCCTTCAAACTCTTGGTGCTGGAGATCCTCCGTGGCACTCTCTAGCGTAAATTTGTCTAATCCGCACAATAACCATATAATTATCAGCATAGAACTCATTTTTATCGTAAGAATCGGTAGGAAAATCAACTAGTGGTAAATGAGTTTTTAGAAAAGGCTCCTCAAATTGTTGCTCTCCAATAAAATGATTAAGGGAAAAATTTGAAACATTCAAAAACTTCTCAACATTGATAAGTGTAGTGTGAGGTACATTACCTTCATTCTCATATTCAGCAGTAACTGTGGGTGAAATAGGAATTGAAAGATCTGAATTTTCACAAGAGATGTTGAACACCTCATTCTCTTTTGAATTTTCTACATTTATTTGTTCATGTTCCTGCAAAAGGTTAGGCATAGGAGGAGGTACAACAAGAAAATTTTTCTCATGTTCAATTATTTTATCTTTGCAATTAGATATATTGGCAAAAGTTTCTCACATAAGAATTTTCGTATCTTTCCATGTTCGTGGTTTTTCTAAATCACTTAAGTTGTTCCACCAAGTTAATGCACAATCTACTAATGCACTTGCAACATTTCTAATCTTTCTCCTCTCACACATATGTCATTGTCCAAAAATTTTATCCAACTCTATTTCCCAAGCAATATATTCATCGTAACCAAAACCATCATAAGAAGGAAGAGATGGGAGAATATAATTACTTTCTATGGAAGGGGTTGTAAAGATGGTCTGAATGTCATGTGAAACCTTGGTTGATTTTTGATTCTTAGCGAGCAACTCCATCGCCGTCTTCATCATGTCAATCATCTCAGCATATAATGCATGATTCTTGCTTTTACCTGACATTGTTCGTAGCAAACAGAAGACAACAAAAAAAATATGTTATCCCTATCAACTACAAAGGATAATGGCAATGTGGAAGTGGAATCACACACTCTCAAGCATCTTGCCACGCTCTTACAAGTGTTCTTACCGACACTGCAGGTGGCAAACGGTGGCCGGTATGAAGAAACCAATGAAGCGTGGGATGATTGCAAAGGTGTATCGATTCTGCTCAAGAGTAAAGTGTAGCTTGGAAGGCACTTTATATGTAGCAAGGATTAGCAACAATGAAATCATATAGTGAAGTTGAATAAGTGTCCAAAGTACTTGTCAAAGTTGCTGCCCTAAATGTGTTCTTAGTAGTTCAAGCTAGCAAGACATGAGACAAAACTAGATGACACAAAGAATGCAAGCAATTCTATTTTTTTGTTATTTTTTTCTCCTTTTTTGTGCGGCTTTTGTATCTTGTTTTGCACTTGCCTTTTTCTTTTTTCTTCCTTTTTTCAGAATGTGCTGCAAAAGAAGAACACAATAAAAAGCAATCAAAGATATCTCATGTGTCTGTTGCAGATTTTTTGCTCAATCTTTCAATGACAAATAGGCACACTTAGAGGCTCTAAATAAAAAAAACTTACAACAGCAAGATTGTAGATATATCTCTCCTATTTAATTTCAATGTATGTAAGAACTATTTTTGAAAAGAACAATATGAGATATTGCCCCCGAAACACAGACTGTTCAGAAATTGTAGGTCGAGAACATATTCAGATCAAATGCACTTTTGACCACTATAACTCCATTTTATGGAAAACCTACGAATATGAAAGTTTTGGATAACTTCTTAAGATTTCCAGAAAGTACAAGAACTCCAAATTCGAAGTTTGTATGTATGAGATATGATCAAAATGCCCAACTGGACAGAGATGAATCTAATCTAGACGTGATGACGCGATTCAAAAAGATGAATCGACACCATGCAAAACTAAAACTAATACCAAAAACACTTTCTAAACCAGCAATATGACTCAACAACGGACACAAACTCAACAAAACCAAACTGAAAACGAAAGTTGCAAAGGCTCAATGGTGGTTTGGACAAAGTAATGAACAGATCTACTAAACTGTAAGTTTTTTGTGGCTTTTTTGTGGACTCTAGGTATGAGAAACAAAACTAATGTAATTGATAGATGAATTACCTATCGGGCAACCTGGAAATCATATACCACTTGATGAGTAAGTTTAGGCCCAATCTTCCAAAAGTTAATGGATAAGTCGATTGAGGTGGATATCTCGACGTTAATGATCCGAGGCTCTCGAGTAGAACACGAAAAACCCCTGCAATCACTACACCATCGCTCTGTTGACTATCAACCATCGTGTCTACCTTGTTCTTGCTTGTGTTCTCGGTTGCACTTGCAGGAATTAGCGAAGTTGGGGTTTCACAAACTGTAGAACAGCGATATTATTAATCTAAGCAAAACCCAATTGTTTATGGCGGCTACTATGGAGTATATATAGGTGGGAGGACGTCCAAGGGGGTGTTGGGGTCGTGACCTAACCCTAAGACACAAAAATAATGTACTTAGACTTGATACAAGGCCCAATGGCCCAATACGGTGGTGTAACACCCTGACAGATTCTGAACTCGATTTTGTTTCAACGATTTCCTTCGACTCCGAAGTAATTTTGACATGGGACCAGCCCCATTGGAAAGGTTATCCTCTCCCCTTTCCGTGCATATGTGGAACGTCCAAAACGGAGTCGGTATGTGTCCTGAGCGTCCGTTTTAGTGCGTACTGCTCCTAGACTCTGAGTTGGACACGATTTTGAGTTGGGGTCGGTTTCCATCCTCTTTGAACGTATCCTCTGGTCCTCCACGCAGCTAAATCTTCCTCCAATTACTCCTTTAACTTCTCGATGGATCCTAATCACAATTAAGTCATTAGGTAGCAATCTATTCTCAAAAATATATATGGAAACATATAAGAATGAGCTCACCTCTGAAATTAATTGGTGTGTGTGAATCCTATTGATTGCATCTTGTATGTTGAATAGAGTGTTGTGTATATGCATAGGAGTGATGTCCTCATCAGGGACCGTCGACCCGACCATTCGGGTCGAGACTTGGGTAGGCTGGATACCTCGATCTCGGTAGGCCGGGGCATTGGGTGCAGGCTCCTCCTCAAGCGGAGGTAGCTATGGTTCATAGCCGCATAGTGGTCACGTACTATCGTGTCCCGTATGTTTGGTACTCGGGTACAAAACTCCGTCAACATCCCACCTTGCATTTCATTTTCCCTTTTGCCATATCATTGCTCTAAAATATAAAAAACATTTAGGATAGTATAAAATGAAGTAAAATATGTGCCGTAAGAAAGTTTGATTCCTTCATAAGTTGAAATTTTGTATAGTTGCTCTGTTTTATTCTTCTTTAATACTTAAGTTACAATTTAATATTCTCCAACTATTGAGTTTATTCGCTTTAAATATTTCACCTTGAACTTAGAAATTATGGGTAGCATAAGCATGATCAATTTGTAGGTTTTTGAGAGGTACGATATATAACATATGTATGTTTTTTCTAATCAAAATGAAACTTGATCTCTGGAGAAATTCCCAAATTGGTTTAAAATGAAGTTCCTCGTTTGATTTGAATTTCTTACCAAAGCCATATGATTTTTTAATTGATAAACCCCATACATATGCTATTTGTTTTCACACTAAACCTAGTCAAACTAGTATAGACCTATGTGAGAATCTTTCCATACTTTTGTGATCAAGATTACACACATGCGCGTGCTAAACTTTTTACACTGGAAGTTAGCAAATTTTCCATCATAATATTTCCACCACATTAAGATACTTCATATTCTCTATGCCCATTTACTTTCTTCAAGGGTATTAAAAAAATAGAATGATAAAGAAAAAGAAAAAAATAAACAATGCTCTCAAGAAATGAGCATGAAAGAAAAGTAGCCATGCTTTATCCCCACAAAAAAGGGAGTGCATAAAAATGAGTTATCTTCCACTTCTATAAATTTCATCACACTTGCACGATCTTGTTCTAGAAGTATGATTTGTTTTCTCCTAAGCCTTACTCTTTTGACTTAGCAACATATGTGATGCAAATATGCCCACTCTTGTTCCCTACAGAGACCCACAAAAAGCCTTATTTAGATGTAGGACAAGAAAGGCACTACCTTGGTGAACAAAATTCCACTTAAACAAAGGAGTGATTGAGAGTATCAGTTGAAGAACTTATGCTCAATATTGAGAATCATTTGGAATTCTCCGAGATTTAAGTGGAACTAAGATTTTGAGATAATGCATGCATTGTGAACTGTTCTATATTTAAACCACCTAAGAAGAGGAGAAGGTAAAATACCCATGAGGACTAAGGTAAAGAGTGAGTACCGTTGCCAATTTATTCAATACAAGGTAGAATTTTTAATTGTGCATTTGATATTATTGAAGCATAGGTCATCGTAGCAACTCTTGATCAACAACCTAAGTCTCTTACTTTTCTTTGGGACAAGCAAAGGATAAACTTGTGGGAGTTTGTTGACGGTTGTTAAGTACCAATTTTGACTATCAATATATCTCAATTATGTGACAGAGTAGACATTTCTAACATGCATTGCTTTTTGAATATGCTAGTTCCACTTGTATTGGGAAAGAATTGTGCATGCAAGTATTTTATACAGAATTGAGATGAACCTAAGAGAGGGATCCTGAAAAATACATTCCCAGTCAATCAGATGCCAACACGTGATAGCACACGGATCAAATGGCCCAACTACAGGAGTATCCGTGGGCATCAAACAACGTAGCACTCCGAAGTGCTCAACAGACCCATCTGTCAACCACCTGGAGGAAGCACACTGCGAAAGGAGACCCTTGGCTCGGCCGATCTAGTCCTGGCACCAAACGTGATCAGCTTCCATGTTTCAACTCCTTGTGGTCTCCTGAAGCTGGCTCTGACTTCTTCGCGCACAATTACTGGTGGGAACCAGCTGAACTTCGTGTATAAATAGCACCCCTGACCACTCACTTCAACACACACCACTTGAGCATTACTCTCTTGTATACACTAGTCCTCCATGTCCTTAGTGGAGTTTAGACTGTGGTGAGGAGCCTCTAGACCCAAGTCCATATTGGAGAAGGTATGAGTCATGTATCTTTTCTTTATGTGACTTTATGCATTATAATAATTTTAGTCTTTTATTATTCCTATGCTCTGACAAAGCATTTCTTGTTTGATTGTGGAGTCCATGTATGTGGTAGGTGTAGTTGCTATTATGATAGTATAGTAATTATGTTATCATAAATAGCATAAGCCTTCACTATGGTCTAATTAGGTATGATATGAATATGTTAGTATGAATAACACAGTGCTTTGTTCCAACATTGGTTCAACGATGTTTAAGTTAGTCATTGCCTTAGAGTGGTACTTGTAGTCGAGCCTTTAAGGTAGTTATTTAGTATGTAAGTGTGGTGCTTAGTTAGTTAAGTAGCATTGAATGTCTCATAGACCCACAGGTTGTAGGGGTAGGCGGTAGGTGGTGAAAGCCATGTCCGTCCTTTGTAGTCCCCCATGTTCGGCTATGCCACATACTCTTAGCAGGAATCGTTCTAGTTTTGCCAGAGGTAAACCTATGTCCGATATGTTGGACCACCCACTACAAGAAACGAGTAAAAGGGCATCGGTGTATAGCCGTCGGTTAGCTACTAAAACCGATGTTTATAATTTATAACCGTCAGTGCACCATCGGCTTTAGCCGACGCTTTTTATTCGACGTTTTTAAGTCTTAAAATTGTCGGTATTGACGTCTTTATCAAGTAAAACCGTCGGTCTGAACACACGCCATCTTTATTGAAGTAAAAGCATCGGCCACCTACACCGATGCATTTACTCTGTTAAAGCTGTCGGTTCTCTGACCAAACCGACGACTTTAACTTCTTTTTTTTTCTTCTCTTTTTTACACTGCCAGAGGCTACACATTCGTGACTTCTTTCTTTTTGTTCTTAAGTTCCTTTTTACACCGACAGATCCATATGTAGACATCCATATTAACACATCCATATCAGCTCAATGATGAACACATCCATATAAACACAAAGTACAAAATGAACAAGATCACAAGCACGAACAAATGAACTTCATATCTTAGTACAAAAAGAGGAACACATGCACCAAATCTCAGTATGAGGCTATGATCTCGAACATTTTGAGCTCTAGATCTGCTAAAAAAACATAACACAAGCACGATGGATCAGGAGGTGAAGAGCTGGCTCCCGAGCGTGATGATGGCGGTGCCATCACCCATGATGGTGGTCAGGGTTATCTTCTTCTCCAGGATCTGGTCCAGCTCCGCCACCGCCTCGCCGACGGGCTCAGGAACTGGAACGCCAGGCCCACCAGCTCCATCGTGCCCTCCGATGTGAAGCTGCCCGCGAGCCTAGGGTCAACCAGTTCGTTCGAGCTGAAACGTGCCTCCGTCTGACGAGAAGGAAAAGTGTTTATTACTAGAAGAATTCAGCTGTTCAGATCTCGCTCCAGGCCAACCACATTTCATTTTTAATAGGGGCGGTAAATAACGTTGGAATCAAGAACGTACCAACTGAGCCAAAGATTCGCTTCTCTACCGGTGATCAGCTCTAGAAGGAACACTCCAAATCTGTAAAACTGGCTCAGCTGTTCACCTCCAGATTTGGATCACGGGAGGCGTCAGAACAGAGGAGAGAGCAGCGCCAGAACATAGGGAGACAGGTGGCAAAGGGCGTGGCGGCGTCTTCGACATGGGCTAGCGTGCCGGTGGGGAGGCACGCTCTGGACGCACCACGCCACTGTGCTAAGCTTCCTCCCCGGTGCAGATGCATTGCAGTGGGCGGCGGCTGGCTGCGAAGGGTCAAGGTTGGGGGCGGCGGCTGGTTGAGGAGGTACCAAGGTAGGGTTGCAAGAGGTGTGTGCGGGCTAACAATATAAAAGAGATTGGGACGGGCAACTTGCCAAGTGGGCCGTTGAGGGCATTAGCTGCGCCTGTCCGCGGACGTGGGATGTGGGGCTCGCGTTCTATAACCGTCAGGCAGGAGTTGTAGCCGACGCTTAGATTTAAGGCCGTCGGTTTTGCTGTGTTGGCCGACGCAAACAAAATATGGGTGTCGGTTTTTCACACTGACCGACAGTTTTATTTATGTTCGTCGGTAGAATCTGCTTGGCCGACGGTTATAAATATATAGCCGTCGGCTCTGAAAAACCGACAGATTTATGATAATTAAAAGCGACGGTCCCGATGTTTATAAATATACCAACAGCTGATTGCTCGTTTCTTGTAGTGACCAAGCCCTAGTATTTACCACTAGCATATCCATGTGCATATTACTTAGGCTATGCATATGTATATTAGAAGCACATTAGAAATGGCCCTTTCATAATTCAACCCTCACTAGGACTACGTTATATTTAGGAGTAGATAGCTTAGGTGTGCTTCATACTATCCATATTACCAACTTACCCATGTCATGATAATTACTTATTATTCTATATCTTGGTCATAAGAATAGTGTTTACTTTACTTCATCGCCTTCTTTTAGGATAAATATGATACCCTTATGAATACCCTTGGTTGAAACGCTAAAATAGTATCTTTCGTGTGCTTTCAAATCTTATCTTATAATGGAGATGATCTATGGTGTTAAGAAATACCAACAACAAGACAACTTCTCAGGTCGTACAAGAAGTGGAAGAGGATGACCATAGCACGGGGGTTGATAGGCTGGATGAGATGCTAGAATCTATACAACCAGAGCTTACAGAGGATCCTCCTACAACAGAGGTCAAAGCGTTCTTCAAGCTTCCCAAAGCTTCAGAAGGGCTGCTACATGAACACACAAAAATGACTCTCCTTACTTTCATGACAAGACTTATGGCAATTAAGTATAAGTACTTCTTATCCAATAATTGCTACAATGACCTCATCAAAGTGATTAGCGATATCCTTTCACAACCCAATAAAGTGGCTAAAGAGATGTATCAGTCGAAGAAATTGCTTTCCGCTCTCAGTATAAAATATTTGAAAATTGATGTGTGTCCGATCTCGGATTTTAAAATATTTGAAAATTCTTAGGTCTAAAGCAAGCGAACCACCATAACATCCAACCCATCCACATACCAGGCTTGCTTAGATCACCCATTACCATATTATATTAACCAGTTCATGTTAATCATAATCTCATAAGTGCAACATTAAGTTGAGTGGTATAGTTGTTTTCCCATCCTAATTAATTAAGCGAAGCAAAAAAGTAAAAAACCCATCGCGACTCTCTACCATAAATTCCAGGTGACAAGGGTGGTTAAACAAATCTAGTAAATTTCCTACCATAGGATTTGCTATCAAATTGACACAACATGCAGTTTGCAAACAAAAAATTTATTTTAAAACAGGATCAATATGCTCAAGGACACTTGCCTTGCTCTTGGGATTGGTTCGGGTCAAAGCCTTCAAACTCTTGATGCTGGAGATCCTTTGAGGAACTCTATAGCGCAAATCTGTCTAATCTACACAATAACATACAGGACAAGAAACACAATCAAAGAGTGCATAAATATTACTCAATATGACATGACATGCATGATTAATGCAAATGCAAGGTAGAACTTGTAAATAAGTTGCCTTTAATGATCACTAACTGGTTCTAATGGCTTTTAACAAGTTTATACAGGTTTGGAGTTGATTAGATCTAATTTAGAATTAATTCAATACAATTTAACCAGGAAGATCGGACTAGTCCGCTAGGGACTAGACAAGTCCGCACTTCGTACAACTGGCGAACTAGGGTTTTCTAGATTCACATGAATTTGGAGATTAGGGTTTGAATTCACGTAAGCAAAAGGAAATATAAGGTATATCATGTGTTTAGAACTCCAATGAATCATGAAACTTGGAGGCAACACTTGGATCTTGACGATCTAGGGTTGATGAAGAACTTGATGGTGAATTGTTGATGAAGAACGCGAAGTTGATGGAGATCTTGATCCTCCTTCATTTCCTCCTCTTCTTCTCCTTGTTCTAGATCTCCTTATCCCTCCTTGGTGGCGGCTATTCACGAGCTAGAGTTTGGCTGTGGTGGAAAAGTGGCAAATAGATGTCAAATTAAGGGGTGGAGTTGTTTATATACAGGTGGAGGCTAGGGTTAGATGGATTTCGAGTTTGAGATGAGTAGAGGTCGGTTCATAGTCCCACATGGGCTCTAAAAAAGGTTGGCACGACGTCCCTAGCCTACTTAATGTAAAATCCAAGAAACAAGTCGTGAAACCAAAAGATCAACTCAGAGTCGCGATTTTTCGGATAAGTCCAAAAAGGGCCAGACTAGTCCGAAGTTGTCCAGAGAGAAATCAGACAAGTCCAGATTATACATCGGACAAGTCCGAATTATACATCGGACAAGTCCAAACTTATCAAGAGGGGAAAATGGACAACTCTGGCCAAAAATCGGACAAGTCCGACTTTAGTCAGAGAGGAAAATGGACAAGTCCACTGGAGGGCCGGACTAGTCCAGACAAGTCCAGGGACTTAGCAAAATTTTCAAGGAATTGGAACACCGGACTAGTCCGCACAGGACCGGACAAGTCCGAAAGTGTCCAGAGGCAAAAATAGAGTAGTCCGCAGCAAAAACAGACAAGTCCAATTGAAGTCAGAGATAAATCGGACTAGTCCGCACCAAAATCGTACTAGTCCGCACTTCCCAGAATAGTTAAGTGCGGTTTTATTCTAAATCAATTTTAAACTTATTCTTTTTTATGTGGATTAATGTTAGGCATGCTATGAATGTATGTAAGGCATGATGCATGAAAATGAGGGTGTTACAAACCTACCCCCTTTAAAATGAATCTCGCCCTCAAGATTCGACGCGGAAGAGGAGAGATAGGGAAATTCCTTCTTGAGATCATCTTCTAGCTCCCATGTTGCTTCTTTTTCTGTATGATTCTTCCACACCACTTCACACCATCTAATCACCTTGTTCCTTGTGACTCTCTACTTGTTTTCCAAGATTTTGATCGGTTGCTCGACATAAGTCAAATCTACCTCTAATTCCAATTCTTCCATTGGCACTTGTTCTTCCGATACCCTCAAACACTTCTTGATCTGGGAAACATAAAAGACATCATGGACATCCGAAAGGTGAGTTGGCATCTCCAACTTATACGCTACTTCTCCTCTTTTGTCCACAATCTTGAATGGTCCAATGTATCGAGGTGATAGCTTGCCTCTTATGTTAAACCTCTTATGCCCTCTCATTGGTGACACCTTGAGGTAAACGAAGTCTCTCACTTCGAAGGCTAGTTTTCTTCTTCTATTGTAGCATAGCCGTTTTGCCTTGATTGAGCGGCCCTCAAGTTTTCACGAATTATCTGAACTTGCTTTTCAGCTTCTTGCAACACGTCTGGGCCAAATACTTGAGTTTCTCCTGTCTCATTCCAGAGTAGAGGTGTCCTACACTTTCTTCCATAAAGAGCTTCATAAGGTGACATCTTCAAACTTGCTTCGTAACTATTGTTATATGAAAATTCTGCATATGGCAAGCTTTTGTCCCATCTTTTCCCATGCTTCAAAGCACAAGCTCTTAACATGTCCTCCAAAACTTGATTGGTACTCTCGGTTTGTCCATCCGTCTGAGGGTGATATGCTGAGCTAAAATTCAACGTTGTTCCCAATGCTTCATGCAATTTCTGCCAAAATCTGGAGGTAAATTGAGAACCTCTATATGACACTATCTTCTTTGGAACTCCATGTAAACATACTATTATTCCCATATACAGTTCCGCTAACTTCTCCCCATTAAAGGTGGTCTTGACAGGAATAAAGTGAGCTGACTTGGTTAACCGATCCACAATTACTCAAATTGAATCATAACTGGACTGAGTATGTGACAATCCAACTATAAAGTCCATGCTGATTTCTTCCCACTTCCACTCTAGAATCTTCAATGGCTGCAATAATCCAGCTGGCCTTTGATGTTCCGTTTTACCTCGTTGGCACACATCACATAGGGTGACATATTCCGCTATGTCCTTCTTCATGCTAGCCCACCAATAGCAAGTCTTCAAGTTCATGTACATCTTCGTACAACCAGGATGAATTGAGTAAGGCGAGTCATGTGCCTCCTTTAGTATTGTCTCCCGAATATGCTTCACATTAGGCACGACAATCATCTTACCAAGCCATAGGGTACAATGTTCATCCTCATCAAATCTTAATTCTCTCCCTTCTTGGGTCCTTTCGTTGATATCCTAAATTTCCTCATCCTTTATTTGACCCTCTCGAATCTCCTGCTCTAAGGTTGGGTTTAACTCCATTATTCTCATCTCATTCACAAATCCGAGATTCAGCCGTTTAAACTCCTTACATAGCTCGGAGGGCAACTCTCGAAAGGTGAGTTGATGACTTACTCCTTTCCTACTCAAGGCATCGGCCACGACATTGGCTTTTCTCGGGTGATAATTGATCCCTACATCATAATCCTTGATGAGCTCCAACCATCTTTGTTGCCTCAAATTCAGATCCGTTTGTGTGAAAATATATTTCAAACTCTTATGATCCATATAAATTTCACACCTATGTCCAAAAATATATCATCAAATCTTCAATGCGTGTACCACGGCTGCGAGTTCCGAGTCATGTGTTTGGTAATTTTGCTCATGTTTCTTCAATTGCCTTGATGCATATGCAACCACTTGACCTTCTTGCATAAGCACACATCCAAGTCCTTGTCTTGAGGCATCGCAATAAATATCGAAACTCTTGCTCACATCTGGCAATACCAAGACTGGAGCTGTTGTTAACCTCTTCTTCAACTCCTCAAAACTTTCTTGACAAGATTGAGTCCATTGGAAAGCTTTCCCCTTCATTAGCAACTCCATCTTTGGCTTGGCTATCTTGGAAAAGTCCTTGATGAACCAACGGTACTATCCAGCCATTCCAAGAAAACTCCTTATTTCGTTGACATTTTGCAGCAGTTCCTATTTTAACACGTCCCTCACTTTTCCGGGGTCAACCGATACTCCTCTTCCTGAGATGATATGACCCAAATACGACACTTCCCTTAACCAAAACTGACACTTGTTGAACTTGGCATACAATTGATGCTCCCTCAACTTATGCAACATAAGCCTCAAGTGTTCCTCGTGTTCCTTCTCATCCTTCGAGTAAATCATAATATCATCAATAAATACCACGATGAACTTATCCAAGTACTCCATGAAGACCTTATTTATGAGGTACATAAAGTAGGCAGGTGCATTTGTTAATCTAAAGGACATCACAGTATACTCATAGGATCCATATCGCGTCCTAAAAGTTGTCTTAGGTATGTCCGACGGCCTAATCTTCATTTGGAAGTATACCGACCTCAAATCAATCTTAGAGATGACACAAGCACCCTTCATCTGATCAAACAAATCTTCTATGCGTGGCAAGGTGTACTTGTTCTTGATTGTCACCTCATTGAGAGCTCGGTAATCCACATACATCCTTTGGGATCCATCCTTCTTGTCCACAAACAGCACGGACGCTCCCCGTGGTAAAGATATGGGGCGAATAAAACCCTTCTCTAGTTGCTCTTGAATTTGCTTCTTGAGCTCCGCTAATTCCTTAGGAGGCATCCTATATGGCCTCTTTGCTATAGGTGCAGTTCCATGTATTAAATCAATAACAAACTCAATGTCTCGATCAGGTGGCATACCTGGCAACTCATCCGGAAAAACATCCAAAAATTCACACACCACCGGAATCTCCTCCATTGCGGCACCGTCCATATGATTCAACTCCAATTGCTTCGGTGCAGTTTGAGCTGCTTCAAATTCTACAGTGATCCCTTCCTCATTGGTCAACTTTACCATTTTCGTGGCACACTCAATAACTCCATTGTGCTTCCTTAACCAGTCCATACCAAGTATAATGTCCAATCCTTGAGAGTCCAAAACAATGAGGTTGGCGGAGAAGTCTACCCCCCTTATTCTAAGGCTTACTTTTGGACATACTATATTTGTCCTCATCTCTCCTCCAGCAGACTTAACCAATAGAGTAAACTTCATATGAGAGATAGGAAAACTATACTTGGCAACATACTTCGATGCAATGAATAGATGCAATGCTCCAGAATCAAATAACATAGTCGCGGGGTTGGAGTTTGTCACACCTGGTAATAAGAAAACAACCAGATGCTTTCCACATGTATGCCAGGATCAGTTCAACTCATACATGTGTAGACAAAAGTGAAATACCAAATATAATACCATGTTCAAGTACATCACCTTATTACATAAATGACCATCCAGGTCTAAAATAAAAGTACACATGCAACGGAAAAACATAACAAGGGCTCCAAACACAGGCGTTGCACGGGGGAGCGCCAGCCTAGAGCATCTCTTCGGGGTCTCCGTAGAAGTCCTGGTTCTCCACCTCTGCGTCTTCGTAGACTGAGGGGAAAATATGCAACTAACAAGTTTGAGTACCAACGGTACTCGCAAGTTGGGAAGTTATGTCATGTGTGGTTCACAACAAGGAAGGCAATTAAAAGGCTAAGCACTATAGCAGTAACAACCTACTCTTAATTGTTTATTAAGCACCTATAACTAGGTGAAATCCAAACCAACATCCCAAAATTAATCCAGGTAAGACCGATCCCAAACCATCCATTTAGTAATCCATGAGCTAATTATGAATTTGGTTTCCAAGCCGCTCGTGTCCATGAGCACGGCAGTCTAGACAATTTTGACAAAACTCTGCAGAGTGTGTATCCTTTACCCACAGTTCGTGATTTCGTCCCCTGTTGCCAGGTGGACTAAGGTAAACATCCCTGATGCCCGTGGTAGCCAACCACAATACACACTTCCGTAGGTGTGTGGCCAGGAGATCACTTCGAGGTGTTTCCGATGGTTCTCCTAACTTGCAATGGGTACTCTAAGGTTTCACTGCTCCGGCACCTGGAGTCTATTTTTCCTCCGCCAGGAGAAGCCCCCTCTCGAGCCCTGCGGATCCCAAGGCAAAATCCATTCCCCGCCCGTTCAATTACCTATGCTACATCGGGAGAGACCAAATTACTAAACCAAGTTGTCCCATATACAATTCTGTGGTGATACTAGAAGGCTTAGCAACTTCTTCCATAAACCGGTCCTTAGAATCCGATAGGTGTCAAGCCCCAAACCAAGGTCTTGTGCACGCATGCACAAATCCATACAAAACCCCCTATCAGATTCCTATCTACTAATTTCCATTATAACCATCAATTCATGAATCAAGGTACTTCAAATGTAAGCTTGTAAATTAATAGATCATATTTCAATTAAGCATGGCTAAGCGTATTCTAAATAATAATAAAACGCCCAAATCATGTTGACAAGGAATATTGTGGAAAAATCTAGGAAATCATAACATAGGTTTCATATTTTAATTAGCATGCAACTAACTAAAACTTAACAAAACGGGTGCAAGATGGTCAAGGAACTTGCCTCCAAACTGTGCCTCGGGGTCGTCGGGAAACTGCTGCTCTTGAAGGTTAAGGGTGGATTCTGACCCCGACTCTAAATTACGACGATGCACGAAAAATAACATACAATAAGAACATAGTAAAATGCACAATATTCAAATAAATGCAAATTCCTACGCAAAAGTGATTTTAGGGTTGAATTTTATTATAGACATACATTTGTTGATGAGAATTTAAAGTTAAATGAAATTTAATGAGTAAAACATATTTTTATAGATTTTTACCACAGAATAGGTAATTGAATATAATACCTATTTGTTGGAAGACATCATCAACTGTATCTCTTTGTCCAGTCCCTCTTTGAAACAGAATTGTTTCTTGGCATCAGTGTCAACATCTCCAGGGGCATACCGAGATAATTGTGTAAACTTATTCAAATACCCCCTTATGTTCATGTTCCCCTGCTTCAGTGCTAGGAACTCCATACGCTTGGCTTGAATTTCTCCTGCAGGTACATGATGATTGCAGAAGTTTTCTCTAAACTCTTCCCAGGTAATGTTGTCTGGGTTGCCATGAGCGGCAGTAAAAGCGGTCCACCAATCAGCTGCAGGTCCATGGAGTTGGTGTGATGCCAGTAACACACTTTCCCTTTCTTCACATTGTACAATCCTTAGTTTACTTTCAATAGTATTGATCCAATCATCTGCATCCATGGGTTCTGTGGCGTTGGAGAAGCATGGGGGTTGAGTGTTCATGAAGTCTCTTAAGCAAAATCTTGGAGGTGGGGGTGGTGGTGGTGGAGGGGGTGGTGGTGCTTGATGAGCCTGTTGCATATTGTTCACAATTTGTGTCAAGTTTTGCATCATTTGAAGTTGCATAGCCATCATATGCTGCATTTGGTTTGCAGCTGGTGCCCCACGAGCACCTCTTCCATTCCATTGAGGTAGTGGGACTTCATTATCCTGATTGGGTGGCACACCACGTCCACGTCCTCTTCCTCTTCCTGCCATCTGAAATTGGGGTGTTGCTTTAGAAATAAAAGATAAGAGAGAAACTATTCTATACGTCTTCCCCACTATATGCATCAATAAGGAGATAGAGAAAATAAAGATCACTTTCATTAAACAAACACAAACATGGATAATCAAGTTCTCAAAACAAAATCATACAACTCAAGATTACACAAATCGTCACTACATTGCTCTTATTACAACTCATGGGTAAGTGTCTTAATCTTGAGTTGTAGGGCAGGCCAGAGTCTACTCTCGCTCCTCGGGGTCCTCCTCCTCGTCTGGGTCTTCATCGTCATCTCCATCATATTCCGAGTTTCTGCCACGAGACTCGTTGCCATGTGGAGGAGAGTTGGCTGGCTGTTGCGGCACAGAAGGCTCCCCTGAGTCTGGCTCCTCGTCTGAAGAGTAGTCCATTGAGTCGGTATCGCCACAACCAACACGTCGGTCAGGAGAGTCCGGGATCCAAGTGGAGGTGTCTGAAGCATACCCATCTGGGTCCTCATCGGTGATCCGACGGTACCTCCTCACTTGCCTTTCATAATGTGCTGCCAGGTCACGAACATCCTGAATTTCTTGCTGAGCCTTGTGGAGACGAATGCTGAGGCGCTCCATGTCATCAACTGTCTGGTGAGTCTGTGGAAGGGTCAGGGGCCCCTCAACGTACCTGGTGACGAAGTTGCCAGTGCTACTGGGACGCTGGGGAGTGTAGGCGTGTACTGAGTTCCGCAGCTGGTAGCGGTAAGTGTGGCTCCAATAGGTGATGGCCTCCCAGCTGACATCCTGCTCAGCATGGCATCGGTAGCTCCTTGCAGCAGGGGTACGGTGCACCTTGAGTAGTTCATCCCCATAGTAGACAAATAGCTTGCATGACCACTCGATCCGGTAGGGATGCTGCATCCCAATAGAGTGGTAGGTGAGTGCCAGTCTCTCGTGTCTGTAGCCGGCTTTGAGCAGTATGGCTTGAAGTCGACGTCGAAGTCGTCCTGCAGCTCTTCCATCGGTACGAATCACCACCGCACGTCGAGGATCATTGAGTGGGGTACGGCGGGCAGCAATCCTTCGGTTGGGAACATAGCCTCCAGTTGACATGCGAGCGGTTCTCCTGACGTTGGCCATCTAAGATTTTGAAACAGGAGAGTGTCAGTAATAAAACAAATTAAAGAGTGAATGAAATAAGTGCAAGGTAAAGAATACAAAGAAATTTTACAACTAATAATATTTGAAAATAACAAAGTCCTAAATCGTCCTTTTCTATCTAGGCTTGCGTCCTACGGGCAACACGGCTCTGATACCACTTTGTCACACCTGGTAATAAGAAAACAACCAGATGCTTTCCACATGTATGCCAGGATCAGTTCAACTCATACATGTGTAGATGAAAGTGAAATACCAAATATAATACCATGTTCGAGTATATCACCTTATTACATAAATGACCATCCAGGTCTAAAATAAACATACACATGCAGCGGAAAAACATAACAAGGGCTCCAAACACAGGCGTTGCACGGGGGAGCGCCAGCCTAGAGCATCTCTCCGGGGTCTCCGTAGAAGTCCTGGTTCTCCACCTCTGCGTCTTCGTAGACTGGGGGGGGAATATGCAACTAACAAGTTTGAGTACCAACGGTACTCGCAAGTTGGGAAGTTATGTCATGTGTGGTTCACAACAAGGAAGGCAATTAAAAGACTAAGCACTATAGCAGTAACAACCTACTCTTAATTGTTTATTAAGCACCTATAACTAGGTGAAATCCCAACCAACATCCCAAAATTAATCCAGGTAAGACGGATCCCAAACCATCCATTTAGTAATCCATGAGCTAATTATGAATTTGGTTTCCAAACCGCTCGTGTCCGTGAGCACGGCTGTCTAGACAGTTTTGACAAAACTCTGCAGAGTGTGTATCCTTTACCCACAGTTCGTGATTTCATCCCCTGTTGCCAGGTGGACTAAGGTAAACCTCCCTGATGCCCATGGTAGCCAACCACAATACACACTTCCGTAGGTGTGTGGCCAGGAGATCACTTCGAGGTGTTTCTGATGGTTCTCCCGACTTGCAATGGGTACTCTAAGGTTTCACTGCTCCGGCACCTGGAGTCTATTTTTCCTCCACCAGGAGAAGCCCCCTCTTGAGCCCTGCGGATCCCAAGGCAAAATCCATTCCCTGCCCGTTCAATTACCTATGCTACATCGGGAGAGACCAAATTACTAAACCAAGTTGTCCCATATACAATTTTGTGGTGATACTAGAAGGCTTAGCAACTTCTTCCATAAACCGGTCCTTAGAATCCGATGGGTGTCAAGGCCCAAACCAAGGTCTTGTGCACGCATGCACCAATCCATACAAAACCCCCTATCAGATTCCTATCTACTAATTTCCATTATAGCCATCAATTCATGAATCAAGGTACTTCAAATGTAAGCTTGTAAATTAATAGATCATATTTCAATTAAGCATGGCTAAGCGTATTCTAAATAATAATAAAACGCCCAAATCATGTTGACAAGGAATATTGTGGAAAAATCTAGGAAATCATAACATAGTTTTCATATTTTAATTAGCATGCAACTAACTAAAACTTAACAAAATGGGTGCAAGATGGTCAAGGAACTTGCCTCCAAACTGTGCCTCAGGGTCGTCGGGAAACTGCTGCTCTTGAAGGTTAAGGGTGGGTTCTGACCCCGACTCTAAATTACGACGATGCACAAAAAATAACATACAATAAGAACATAGTAAAATGCACAATATTCAAATAAACGCAAATTCCTACGCAAAAGTGATTTTAGGGTTGAATTTTATTATAGACATACATTTGTTGATGAGAATTTAAAGTTAAATGAAATTTAATAGTAAAACATATTTTTATAGATTTTTATACCATTTTTATACTTATTAGAACCCTAAAAATTATTTTCTAGAAATTTTATCCTTCAAAATAAGCTTAAAATAGATTTATAATCAATAATATAAATTTTACAATTTTTACATTATTTTTACTAATTATTTCAATGAGCAAAACAATTTTTATGAACTAAATATACTTAAAAGTATTTTTATGACCATTTCAGCAATTTAAATGAATTAATCAAAATAATACAGAAAGGAAAATAAATATAACATATTTAAATCTATTTTTATATTTATTTTATACAAAGTAAGGACTTTTATTTAATTTTTAGAACTAACAGGGGCTTTTCTGCAAATACAGAATTGTTCTAGAGGTTAAAAATAATTTTTATTGAGTCCAGGGATTATTCTACAATTTTTCCAGATTTTATTTGCCATTTTATAATTTTCCAGGGGCTTAAAAACACTTTTTATTCAATTTACCAGTATTTTCCTAATTTCTAAAAAGTCTAGGGGCTAGTTCAACATTTACAGGGGTTAGACTTGAATTTTAGAACAACTCAGGGGGTAGCCCGCAAGTTTCCAGGGGTTTGAGTGAAATTCCGGCGGCGGGAAGACTAGTTTGAACGTGGGCCATTGATTATAAATTGGATGGCTCAGATTTTATTAACTGAAGCGGTACGCTCGGTTCTAATCTTGGCCATAGAAACATAATGGACGACGGGCATTGAGCCATGTCGCCCCGATTAGGGTCAGGCGGCAGTGAGCGGCGGCGGCGACGCGCACGCGGCGGCGGGCTCGCCGGAGACGGCCAAAATCGCACGGCAGAGGCCAAAAGCCACATCTAACTAGCGCACAATGTAGAGGGGTGCTAGGGAAACTCACTGAAGGTCGTCGCACGACCGGAGGAAGGTCGAAAAGTGGTCGGCGACGGTGTTGTGCAGCGGAGCTCCTCGGTGCCCGACGAAGTCGGCGATGCAGAGGCGACAACCACCGTTGAAGATGTCTGGCGGCCTCCTGAGGACACGACAAAGATGTTAGGCAAGGTTTTGGGGTGAGTCAGTGGGTGAATCGATGGGAACATCGGCGCCATTACCATGCTTGCCGAAGCTAGGGTTTTGATCGCCGGGGTGAGGAATTGAGGGGAATGTCCAGGTTTTTATAGGGGATTCGGAGTAGAAACGGTCGGCGGCCATCATGGGCACGACGCGACACTTGATTGGGGTGAAACGGTCGGGAATGAAGAGGGGGAAAAGTGGGCGGCGCGGTATTATCGCATGCAGGCGTTATGGCGCGGGCGCGACGGGAGGTGGGCGACGGGTCTGACAGGCGGGGCCGGCTAGCAGCGAGGGGGAGAGAGAGTGCGACGTGGAGAGAGGCTAGCGTGCGGGACCCGACTGGCAGAGAGAGAGGGAGGGGAGAGGAGGCGCGGGCCGGCGCGGAAGAGCGGGGAAAATTGGGTCGGATTGGGGAATTCGGCCCAGGGGCGTTTTTCCTTTTTCTTTTCCCTTTTCTTTTTCTTTTCTGTTTTCTTTTTCTTTTGTTTTATGTTTTGAATTTGTAAACCAAATTTCTAACGAATTTGAATTTTCAAAAATTCACACAATCATTCAAATATGATGCATCTTGCCTTATATGAATTTTATTCCCAAGAAAATGATTTTACTTCTTATAAAATTAATTTTTATAATTTTTTTCTCTCTCTAAAATAGTGGGTGTTACAGAGTTGGCGAGAAACATACCAATGACCACATCATCCGCTTGTTGAGCATCCTCCGTAGAGACATGGTTCAGGTTGCCACAAGCAAAATTCTGCTGTTCGCAATTCCCTTGTGGCTGTCCTCCATTGTGTGTTGGTTTTTTCCTCGGTGCATTGCTTCCTTGACCAAGGCCTGACTTAGGGCATTGATGTGCAAAGTGTCCAGGTTCTCCACAAGTATAGCACTTCTTAACTCCACTAGAATTTGGACAGACTTGGTTCTATGCATTGACACCAGGAAAGTTGGCATGAGGTGCTTAAGGCATTGGGGGCCTAGGTGCATGCATGACAGGGCGCTACTGCACCAACTGAGTTGGGCGCGGTGCATAACCAGGGCGATAAGTAGGTGCAGAAGAGCTGAAGTAAGGCGCATTGGGTGGTGCAAAGCGAGGGCGCACATTACTTCCTTGTTGCTGTCCTTAGTATGGCGCCTTCCTCTTGTTGTATTGCTCCATCTCACAGACCTTCTCAACCACAACTGCTTTGTCCACAAGCTTCTGGAAGTTGGCATAATCATAGTTGAGTAATTGCACTTGGATCTCATTGTTAAGTGTGACACCCGGTTCCGAAAAATGAACCAAGTGAACGCATATGTGTGCCCAGGATGTTTAACACACATATACAAGTGCATCACAAACGATATACAGATAATTACCACAGCACAAGATTAATTAACCAAATTTTATTACACAAACCATATTATCCTCGAATACAAGCTCTAATGAATATTAATGACAAGTTCAAATTAATGCAGTAGAAATAACTAATTAAGCAAACTAAAACAGCTAGGCAACATAAGCAATAGAGTAGCGCAGCTCCAAAACAACACCACAGACAAAGCTGACGGTAGACACGGCCTAGAACTCTGCATTATCGCCATTAAACTCCCAATCCTGATATGCAACTATTGGGGGGGATTGCAAGAGTGAGTACATGTCGTACTCAGCAAGTGTGGAAAGTATGACATGTGGCTGATTCAAATGACGACAATAATAAGGGTTGAGTGCTGAGAAGTACATTACAACATTTGAAAAGCAATATATTACATGTATGTGAAGTAAACCCATCATAATCATAAATAATATCATAATACCACTCCGAATTCATTACCATCATCAGTAATTCTAGATTTTACCATTTGCCTATAACCATATTCAATACCAGAAATTAATCCATAACCAGCCATAATCAGTACCAAACCATAACCATCCCAAACACCATCCCAATACCAAGTTCCCTATAATCATGGAAGTTGTCCAGGTGCTCATAATCGGGAGCACGACTATCATGAAAGTTTTGTCAGATTTTGTAGAGTTTGTACCACTTTACCCACGAGTTTGTGATTTCATCACCCATCCACGACTAAAGAACCTCCCTTATGCCAATTACACTTCCTTTGGTGTATGGCCAAGAGATCACAAAATAGCCTTTACAAAGGGATTACTAGCCTATTTAGACCCCACTGAGGTTTCACCGGTGGCGATGTCTCCTACAGAGCACATCTTCAACCAAGGGCCCCCTCTTGAGCCGTTCGGATCCCAGGGTAGTCCCACCAATCATCAACAAACCCAATACGACTACCCCTTACCCAAGCATCCTTAATTGTCAAAATAGCACTGGCAAAGCCCTAATTAATCAGCTACGCCGCACCCATACTTGGCCTCGTGGTGGCACTGTAGTCCTAGCTTATTCTCGCATGAACCGGTCCTTAGATCTAAGGCAAGCAAACCACCATAACATCCAATCCATCAACATATCAGGATTGCTTAGATCACCAATTACCATATCATATTTAACCTGTTCATGTTAACCACAATCTCATTAATGCATAATTAAATTAAGTAGTGTAGTTGTTCTTCATCCCAATTAATTAAGCAAAGCAAAAGGGTAAAAATCCCATCCCGACTCTCTACCATATATTCCAGGTGACAAGGATGGTTAAACAAAGCTAGTAAACTTCCTATCATAGGATTCCCATCGAATTGACACAAGCATGCAGTTTTGCAAACAAACCATTTATTTTAGAAACAGGATCAATATGCTTCAAGGACACTTGCCTTGCTCTTGAGGTTGGTTCGGGTCAAAGCCTTCAAACTCTTGGTGCTGGAGATCCCCCGCGGCACTCTCTAGCGTAAATTTGTCTAATCCGCACAATAACTATACAAGACAAGAAACACAATCAAAGAGTGCACAAATATTACGCAATATGACATGACATGCCTTATTGATGCAAATGCAAGGTGGAATTTGTTAATGGGTTGCTTGTAATGATCACTAGCTAGTTCTAATAGCTTTTAACAAGTTTATACAGGTTTGGATGTGATTAGATCAAATTTTAGAATTAATTCAACACAATTTAACTACAAAAATTGTACTAGACTGCAAAAGGCTGGACAAGTCCACACTTCGCAGAACTGACGAACTAGGTTTTTCTAGATCGACGTGAATTTGGATATTAGGGGTCGAATTCACGTAAGGAAAAGGAAATAGAAGGTATACCAGGTGTTTAGGACTCCAATGAATCAAGAAACTTGGAGGTAACACTTGGATCTTGATGATCTAGGGTTGGGGGATGAACTTGGAGATGAATTGGTGATGAAGAACGAAACTTGATGGAGATCTTGATCCTCTTTCGTTTCCTCCTCTTCTTCTTCTTGCTTGGGATCTCCTCCTCCCTCCTTGATGGTGGCTCTCCACGAACTAGGGTTTGGGTGGGGTGGAAAAGTGGCAAATAGATGTCAAGCCAAGTGGTGGGGTTGTTTATATAGAGGTGGAGGCTAGGGTTAGATGGATTTCGAGTTTGGGATGAGTAGAGGCTGGTTTAGAGTCCCACATGGGCTCTAAAAGAGTTAGGCATGACGTCTCTAGGCCCACTTAACGTGAAATCCAAGAAACAAGTCGTAAAACAAAAGATTAACTCGGAGTCGCGAAATATCAGATAAGTCCGAAAAGGACCGAACTAGTCCGAAGTTAGTCAGTAAGAAATTGGACAAGTCCGCAGGAACACGGGACTAGTCTGGAAAAGTCCGGGGACTTAGCAAATTTTCAAGGATTCTTGGAATATCGGACTAGTCTGCACAAAATCGGACAAGTTCGAAAGTTTCCAGAGGCAAAATAGGACAATTCCAAAAGTCTCCAGAGGCAAAATCGGACTAGTTCGCAGCAAAAACGGACAACTCCATTTTTAGTCAGAGAGAAATCAGATTAGTCCTCACCAAAATCAGACTAGTCCGCACTTTTCAGCATTTTAAGTGCGGTTTTGTTCCAAATCAATTTGAAACTCATTTCTCTTGATGTGGATTAATGTTAAACATGTATATGAATGTATGTAGGGCTTGATGCATGAAAATGAGGGTGTTACAAACCTACCCCCTTAAAACGAATCTCTCCCTTGAGATCTGACGCGGAAGAGAAGAGATAGGGAAATTCCTTCTTGAGATCATACTCCAACTCCCATGTTGCTTCTTTTTCTGTGTGGTGCTTCCATTGAACTTTACACCATCGAATAACCTTGTTCCTTGTGACTCTCTCCTTGGTTTCCAAAATTTTGACCGGTTGCTCGGCATAAGTCAAATCTGCCTCTAATTCCAATACTTCCATTGACACTTGTTCTTTCGGTACTCTCAAGCACTTCTTGAGCTGGGAAACATGAAAGACATCATGTACATCTGAAAGTTGAGTTGGCATCTCCAACTTATACGCTACTTCTCCTCTTTTGTCCAAAATCTTGAATGGTCCAATGTAGCGCGGTGCTAGCTTGCCTCTTATGTTAAACCTTTTATGACCCCTCATCGGTGACACCTTGAGGTAAACAAAATCTCCCACTTCAAAGGCTAATTTCCTCCTCCTATTGTCCGCATAGCCTTTTTGCCTTGATTGGGCAGCCCTCAAGTTTTCACGAATTATTTAGACTTGCTTTTCGGCTTCTTGCAACACATCCGGACCAAATACTTGAGTTTCTCCTGCCTCATTCCAGAATAAAGGCGTCCTACACTTCCCTCCATAAAGCGCTTCATATGGTGACATTTTCAAGCTTGCTTGGTAATTATTGTTGTATGGAAATTCTGCATATGACAAGCTCTTTTCCCAACTTGTCCCATGCTTTAAAGCACAAGCTCTTAACATGCCCTCCAAAATCTGATTGGTCCTCTCGGTTTGTCCATCCGTTTGAGGGTGATACACTGAACTAAAATTCAACCTCGTTCCCCAAGCTTCATGCAATTTCTGCCAAAATCTGGAAGTGAATTGTGAACCTCTATCTGAGACTATCTTCTTTGGAACTCCATGCAAACATACTATTCTTCCCATGTATAATTCCGCCAATTTCTCTCCATTATAGGTGGTCTTGACGGAAATAAAGTGGGCTGACTTAGTTAACCGATCCACAATTACCCAAATTGAGTCGTAACTGGACTGAGTACGTGGTAAAACAACTATGAAGTCCATACCGATCTCTTCCCACTTCCATTTTGGAATCTTTAATGGTTGCAATAGTCCAGCTGGCCTTTGATGTTCTGTCTTGATCCGTTGAACACATCAGACAATGCTACATATTCAGCTATGTCCTTCTTCATGCTAGCCCACCAATAGCAAGTCTTCAAGTCTTTGTACATCTTCGTACAACAGGGGTGATTTGAGTAAGGTTAGTCATGTGCCTTTTTTAGTATTGTCTTCCAAATATGCTTCACATTAGACACAACAATCCTCTTACCAAGCCATAGAGTACCATGTTCATCCTCATCAAATCTGAATTCTCTTCCCTCTTGGGTCCTTTCCTTGATTTCTTGAATTTCCTCATCCTTAGTTTGACCTTCCCAAATTTCTTGCTCCAAAGTTGGGTTTAACTCCATCATCTCCATCTCATTTACAAATCCAAGGTTCAACCGTTCAAACTCCTTACATAACTCGGATGGTAACTCTCGAACTGTGAGTTGATTACTTACTCCTTTCCGACTTAAAGCATCGGCCACTACATTTGCCTTCCCTGGATGATAATTGATTCCCAACTCATAATCCTTGATGAGTTCCTCCAACCATCTCCGTTGCCTCAAGTTCAGATCCGTTTGTGTGAAAATATACTTCAAACTCTTATGATCCGTATAAATTTCACACTTATGTCCAAGGATGTAGTGTCTCCAAATTTTTAACGCATGTACTGATAGGATCTTGGTTCCCGATCTTTCGATGAGAACAGGAGGGTTCAATTTGTGGAGGAGAAGACGTTGGCGATCCGACTACACCGTCCCCAAGACGATGCTCCTTAGCGATCGGTACACTAACTCCGAAGTTGTATTGATCTTGCTAGCGCACAATCAACCTGACCACGAGGGCCTTTGTTCCTGCAAGCAATCGAAGAACACGCAAGAACAAGAAGAACAAGCACTTATCTGTTGAATCAATCTAAAGTGGAGTTCTGGATACAAGTAGATGGGCGATCTAGTCGACACGCGCGTGTACAAGGAAGCAGCAGAAGCTAACTTACAAATAAACAAAACCCACCAGCTAATGAGGGCGGCTGCTACTATTTATTACCTCCCTAGGGTCGTGAGAAACCCTAATAACGAGTCCCTAATGGACTCCAAACGATACATGGGCCATGGGCCCAATTTTGGTGATGCAGCACCTTGGACAGAAAAAGGTCTTGGTATTAAAATAACTATTGCGGTCGACTCCAAATAGATATGGACATGAGGCCAGATCCGTTTGAAAGTAGACTTGATAATCTTTCCAGGAAGTACTTGAACGCCCAGATCGGAGTCCGTATGAAATCGTGGTGGCCGTCACAAGTTGGTGCTGTTCTGCTGTCCAAATCCTGTCCGCGTGAATTCCCTTCCCATTGGCTCCTCTCCATTGTTCCTAAGCAAAACAAGAAAGCACGTAGTTTCACGGTCTAGATGAGATGGACATAAGGCCAAGAACGAGTTCGCCTCATAGTTTAGTTGACATGCACGAGCGCGAGTGATCGGACCAGAAACCGGTAGCTGAGTTGGTGTGGATGTATCGAGGGTGTTGATGTCCTCATCATCCTCCCCTTCTTGCATTTGAGTCGTCCGCGACTCAAGCTCATCTTCTTCTCCCAAATATGGCTTCAAATCTGCAATGTTAAATGTGAGACTAACCCCAAAATTCGTAGGAAACTCGAGTTTATATGCATTATCATTAATCCTTTCTAACACTTTGAATGGACCATCAACTCGAGGTAACAATTTAGACTTTCTCAAATCAGGAAACCTATCCTTTCGCAAATGTAACCAAACTAAATTACCAGGTTCAAAAATGATAGTTTTCTTTTCCCTACTACCAGCAAGTTTATACTTGGCATTCATGCACTCTATATTCTTCTTAGTAGTTTCATGCAATTTTAAGATCAATTCAGCACAATGTTTAGCATCAAAATTCACTCGTTCCATTGAAGGAAGAGGTAATAAATCAATAGGAGCACCGGGTACAAATCCATAAACAATCTCAAAAGGGTATTTATTAGTACTAGAATGTAGGGAACGATTATAAGCAAACTCAACATGAGGCAAACACTCTTCCCACATTTTTATATTCTTTTTCAAAACAGCCCTAAGCATGGTAGATAAACTTCTATTCACAACCTCAGTTTGACCATCAGTTTGGGGATGACAAGTAGTTGAAAATAAAAGCTTAGTCCCCAATTTTGCCCATAACGTTCTCCAAAAATGGCTAAGAAACTTAGCATCACGATCTGAAACTATTGTGTTTGGCACACCATGCAATCTAACAATATCTCGGAAAAACAAATCAGCAACATGTGTAGCATCATCACTTTTATGACAAGGTATGAAGTGTGCCATTTTAGAAAATCTATCCACAACAACAAAGATGCTATCCCTCCTCTTCTTTGTTCTAGGTAGTCCTAAAACAAAGTCCATAGAAATATCCTCCCAAGGCATGCTAGGAACAAGAAGAGGCATGTACAAACCATGTGGATTAAGTCGTGACTTAGCTTTTTGACATGTCATGCAGCGAGCAACAAAGCGCTCCACGTCTCGCCTCATCCTTGGCCAAAAGAAATGACCAGCAAGTATGTCCTCCGTCTTTTTCACTCCAAAGTGCCCCATCAGCCCGCCTCCATGCGCTTCCTGTAACAACAACAAACAAACGGAGCTAGCTGGAATGCATAACTTGTTAGCTCTAAACACATAGCCATCATTGAGGATGATGAGGACATCAACACCCTCGATACATCCACACCAACTCAGCTACCGGTTTCTGGTCCGATCACTCGCGCTCGTGCACGTCAACTAAACTATGAGGTGAACTCGTTCTTGGCCTTATGTCCATCTTATCTAGACCGTGAAACTACGTGCTTTCTTGTTTTGCTTAGGAACAATGTAGAGGAGCCAATGGGAAGGGAATTCGCGCGGACGGGATTTGGACAGCAGAACAGCACCAACTTGTGATGACCACCACGATTTCATACGGACTCCGATCTGGGCGTTCAAGTACTTCCTGGAAAGATTATCAAGTCTACTTTCGAATGGTTCTGGCCTCATGTCCATATCTATTCTGAGTCGGCCGCAATAGTTATTTTAATACCAAGACCTTTTTCTGTCCAGGGTGCCGCATCACCAAAATTGGGCCCATGGGCCATGTATCGTTTGGAGTCCATTAGGGACTCGTGATTAGGGTTTCTCACGACCCTAGGGAGGTAATAAATAGTAGCAGCCGCTCTCATTAGCTGGTGGGTTTTTGTTTATTCGTAAGTTAGCTTCTGCTGCTTTCTTGTACACGCGCGTGTCGACTAGATCGCCCGTCTACTTGTATCCAGAACCCTACTTTAGATTGATTCAACAGATAAGTGCTTGTTCTTCTTGTTCTTGCGTGTTCTTCGATTGCTTGCAGGAACAAAGGCCCTCGTGGTCAGGTTGATTGTGCGCCAGCAAGATCAATACAACTTCGGAGTCGGTGTACCGATCGCTAAGACGCATCGTCTTGGGGACGGTGTAGTCGGATCGCCAACGTCTTCTCCTACACAAATCGAACCCTCCTATTCTCATCGAAAGATCGGGAACCAAGATCCTATCAAGTGGTAATCAGAGCAAGGTTAATCGGTGAGAGTGCTACCATTACTTTTCTTTCCGTTGTTATCATCCTATAGTCCAGAAAAAGCCCAAAAAAAATACCAGATCTGTTTTTTCCATTATTCCTAGACCATTGTGCCTTTTACTTTCTCCACTTAGTCAAGACTTGTTGAGTTCATGGTTGCTTCGACGAGTCAAGTTGCTGGTCTTTAGTTTTGCACCACTAGAGTTTCGAGTTCGTGTCACATTCGGTCACCTAGTTCGAGTCAGATTCGTAGTTCGAGTTTAAGTCGGATTACTAGTTTGAGTTTGAATCAGATTGCTACTTCGAGTTTGAGTCGGATTACTAGTTTGAGTTTGAGTCGGATTACAAGTTCAAATCATATTTCTACTTTGAGTTTGAGTCGGATTGCTAGTTCGAGTTTGAGTCAGATTACGAGTTCAAATCAGATTGCTACTTCGAGTTTGAGTCGGATTGCTAGTTCAAGTTTGAGTTTGATTTTTAGTTCGAGTTCGAATCAGATTGCTACTACGAGTTTGAGTCAGATTAGTAATTTGAGTTTGACAACAAGAAAAAGGCAAGTGCAAAATCAAAAGCCGCACAAAAGCCACAAGCAATTAGAGAAGAAAAAAAAAAGGCAAGTGCAAAATCAAAAGCCGCACAAAAGCCACAAGCAATTAGAGAAGAAAAAAAAAGGCAAGTGCAAGATCAAAAGCCGCATGTGCAAATTTTTTTCTAGGGTCTCCTGATTCCATCTAGAGAGAGTTTGGGTGACCACCCCAACAAAAAAAACGAAAAAAAAGAAAGAAAAAAAATCAGATTGTTGTTTGGGGTGTTTTTGGTGACGACATTGGTGTCTCAGCTCGCGTCTCTAGTACGGTCTAGACTAAGATCAGCACAGTACTGTCGTAGACTATTTATTCAGCTTGTTGTGATTAACGTGGTGAAAGTTTGCTCCTTGTGCTAGTTCAGCCACCTAAAGCCATAGATTGACACCTGCTCTTGAAGCTGTTCATTACTTGCTGGTTGCTATCACCTTCTTACTGAGCTTTGTAAGAACAGGTAAGAGCTTGATTGAACAGGTTGAGAGTGAGCGAATTATCTCCACCAGCACCTTTGTAGCTAGGGATAACGTTACCCTTTCATATTGGATTTTTTTTCTACTAACCATGGCAGGAGGAGCAAATACAAATGAAGACGTGCATTCACCTCGCACACGGGGAATTATACAACACTTCGAACGCCAAGTGCGGCTACACACAGAAGCGCTTGATGAGGATTTTCGAGTTACCAGTGACCGCCTTGGTCAATTGGAAAATATGCAGATCGACACCAACACCAAAATCAGCACGTTGGAGAGTTCCATTCAAACATTGAACACCTCTATTGGAGCCATCCTGCAGCGCCTTGAGGAGAGGGATCGTGGACGCAGCGCAGATGGACAGGTGAGCAATGCTCCTAGTATTGTACGTGACAATGAAGATGACTATTCTGCAGATACGGAGATTGGGGAAGATGAGGAAGCTAGGCCACGGCGCCGGCTACAACGCAACCGTCAAGGCATAGGTGGATATCGTCGGCGTGAGGTACGCAATTATGAAGATACTTTTAACAAGATCAAATTTAAGATACCTCATTTTGATGGTAAATATGACCCTGATGCATATATTACTTGGGAGATTTCTGTTGATCAAAAATTTGCATGTCATGAGTTTCCTGAAAACGCAAGAGTTAGAGCAGCCACTAGTGAGTTTACTGATTTTGCTTCTGTTTGGTGGATAGAACATGGCAAGAAAAATCCTAATAACATACCACAAACTTGGGATGCTTTGAAACGGCTCATGCGGGCTAGATTTTTTCCTTCTTACTATGCACGTGATCTGTTAAATAAGTTACAACAATTGAGACAGGGAGCTAAAAGTGTAGAAGAGTATTTTCAGGAATTACAAATGGGTATGTTGCGTTGAAATTTAGACGAGGACGAGGAACCAGCTATGGCTAGATTTTTTTGGTGGTTTAAACCGTGAAATTCAGGACATACTTGCTTATAAAGATTACAATAATGTTACCCGTTTGTTTCATCTTGCTTGTAAAGCTGAAAGGGAAGTGCAGGGACGACGAGCTAGCTCTAGAACTAATATTTCTGCAGGAAAGACTAGCTCATGGCAACCACGCACGACTACTCCTTCGACTGGGCGTGCTTCTCCGCTATCTTCTTCACAAAGTCGGGCAGCACCTTCTTCTTCCAGCAACAAGCCATGTGCTTCTTCCACTAGCTCAGCAGTAAAGACCACCCAAAAGCCCACCGAGAGTGCTTCTTCCGTAGCATCTACCGGACGATCTAGAGACGTTCAATGTCACAAGTGCAAGGGTTTTGGCCATGTGCAGCGTGACTGCCCAAGCAAACGTGTTCTAATTGTTAAAGATGACGGTGAGTACTCATCTGCTAGCGATTTTGATGACGATACATGTGTTTTGCTTGCAGCTGACTATGCAGGTAGCGATGAACATCAAGAAGAGCATATTGGTGCAGAAGATGCAGCGCGCTATGATAGTCTCATTGTGCAGCGTGTGCTTAGTGCACAAATGGAGAAAGCGGAACAAAATCAAAGGCACACATTATTCCAAACAAAGTGTGTCGTCAAAGAGCGATCTTGCCGCATGATCATTGATGGAGGTAGCTGCAACAACTTGGCCAGCAGTGACATGGTGACCAAGCTGGCACTAAGCACCAAACCGCACCCACATCCCTATTACATTCAATGGTTAAACAACAGCGGTAAGGCAAAGGTAACTAGACTTGTGCGAATCAATTTTACTATTGGATCATATTAGGATGTCGTTGAATGTGATGTTGTGCCTATGCAAGCTTGTAATATTCTGCTAGGAAGACCTTGGCAATTTGATAGAGATTCTATGCATCATGGTAGATCAAATCAGTATTCTTTTCTTTACCACGATAAAAAAATTGTGTTGCATCCTATGTCTCCTGAAGCTATTGTGCAAGATGATATTGCTAGAGCTAGGAAAACTAAATATCAGGACCATGCTAACATTGAGAACAATAACAATGCCAAATCTGTGTTTGATAAGAAAAATGAGATATCTCTGATGGGAAAATGCTTGTTTGCTATGAAATTTGATATTAATGAACTGATTGCTTCCACCTCTGTTGCCTACGCTTTGGTATGCAAAGATGCTTTGATTTCCCTTTACGATGTGCAATATTCTTTGCCTCCTGCTGTTGCTAACATTTTGTAGGAATATTCTGATGTGTTTCCAAGTGAAATACCACCAGGACTACCACCACTTCGAGGGATTGAGCACCAGATTGACCTCATTCCCGGTGCTTCATTGCCCGACCGTGCACCATATAGGATAAATCCAGAAGAAACAAAGGAGATTCAGCGCCAAGTACAAGAACTACTTGACAAAGGTTATGTACGTGAGTCTCTTAGTCCTTGTGCTGTTCCACTTATTGTAGTACCTAAAAAGGATGGATCATGGCGTATGTGTGTGGATTGTAGAGCAATCAACAATATAACCATTCGATATCGTCATCCTATTCCACGCTTAGATGATATGCTTGATGAATTGAGTGGTGCTGTTGTGTTCTCAAAAGTTGATTTGCGTAGTGGTTATCACCAAATTCGCATGAAACTAGGAGATGAATGGAAAACTGCTTTCAAAACTAAGTTCGGTTTATATGAGTGGTTAGTCATGCCTTTTGGGTTAACTAATGCACCTAGCACCTTCATGAGATTAATGAACGAGGTTTTGCGTGCATTCATTGGAAAATTTGTTGTTGTGTATTTTGATGATATATTGATTTATAGCAAATCCATGGATGAACATCTTGATCACTTACGTACTGTTTTTAATGCTTTGCGTGAGGCACGATTATTTGGTAATCTTGAGAAGTGCACCTTTTGCACGGATCGAGTCTCTTTCCTTGCCTATGTTGTTACTCCACAGGGAATTGAAGTTGATCAAGCCAAGGTAGAGGCTATTCAGGGGTGGCCTGTACCAAAGACCATCATACAGGTACGGAGCTTTCTAGGGCTGGCTGGGTTCTATCGTCGCTTTGTGATGGATTTCAGCACCATTGCTGCTCCATTGAATGACCTTACGAAGAAGGGGGTGCCTTTTTCTTGGGGCACCACACAAGATAACGCCTTTACCATACTGAAAGATAAGTTGACGCATGCACCTCTTCTCCAACTTCCTGATTTTTCTAAGACTTTTGAGCTTGAATGTGATGCTAGTGGGATTGGATTGGGTGGTGTTTTGTTACAAGAAGGAAAACCTGTTGCATATTTTAGTGAGAAAATGAGTGGGCCTGTTCTAAATTATTCTACCTATGATAAGGAATTATATGCTCTTGTACGAACTTTAGAAACATGGCAGCATTATTTGTGGCCCAAAGAATTTGTTATCCATTCTGATCATGAATCACTAAAGCATATTAGGAGTCAAGGGAAACTAAACCGTAGGCATGCTAAGTGGATGGAATTTATTGAGTCTTTTCCTTATGTCATTAAACACAAAAAGGGAAAGGATAATGTTATTGCTGATGCTTTATCTAGACGTTATACTCTTCTATCTCAACTTGACTTTAAAATTTTTGGATTAGAAACGATTAAAGATCAATATGAACATGATGCTGATTTCAAAGATGTATTGCTGAAATGTAAAGACGGAAAAACATTGAATAAATTTGTCCTCAATGATGGCTATGTGTTTAGAGCTAACAAGTTATGCATTCCAGCTAGCTCCGTTCGTTTGTTGTTGTTACAGGAAGCGCATGGAGGCGGGCTGATAGGCCACTTTGGAGTGAAAAAGACGGAGGACATACTTGCTGGTCATTTCTTTTGGCCAAGGATGAGGCGAGACGTGGAGCGCTTTGTTGCTCGCTGCACGACATGTCAAAAAGCTAAGTCACGACTTAATCCACATGGTTTGTACATGCCTCTTCCTGTTCCTAGCATGCCTTGGGAGGATATTTCTATGGACTTTGTTTTAGGACTGCCTAGAACAAAGAAGGGGAGGGATAACATCTTTGTTGTTGTGGATAGATTTTCTAAAATGGCACACTTCATACCTTGTCGTAAAAGTGATGATGCTACACATGTTGCTGATTTGTTTTTCCGAGATATTGTTAGATTGCATGGTGTGCCAAACACAATAGTTTCAGATCGTGATACTAAGTTTCTTAGCCATTTTTGGAGAACGTTATGGGCAAAATTGGGGACTAAGCTTTTATTTTCAACTACTTGTCATCCCCAAACTGATGGTCAAACTGAGGTTGTGAATAGAAGTTTATCTACCATGCTTAGGGCTGTTTTGAAAAAGAATATAAAAATGTGGAAAGAGTGTTTGCCTCATGTTGAGTTTGCTTATAATCGTTCCCTACATTCTAGTACTAAGAAATGCCCTTTTGAGATTGTTTATGGATTTGTACCTCGTGCTCCTATTGATTTATTACCTCTTCCTTCAATGGAACGAGTGAATTTTGATGCTAAACATCGTGCTGAATTGAGCTTAAAATTGCATGAAACCACTAAGAAGAATATAGAGTGCATGAATGCCAAGTATAAACTTGCTGGTAGTAGGGGAAAGAAAACTATCACTTTTGAACCTGGTGATTTAGTTTGGTTACATTTGCGAAAGGATAGGTTTCCTAATTTGAGAAAGTCTAAATTGTTACCTCGAGCTGATGGTCCATTCAAAGTGTTAGAAAGAATTAATGATAATGCATATAAACTCGAGTTACTTGCGAATTTTGGGGTTAGTACCACATTTAACATTGCAGATTTGAAGCCATATTTGGGAGAAGAAGATGAGCTTGAGTCGCGGACGACTCAAATGCAAGAAGGGGAGGATGATGAGGACATCAACACCCTCGATACATCCACACCAACTCAGCTACCGGTTTCTGGTCCGATCACTCGCGCTCGTGCACGTCAACTAAACTATGAGGTGAACTCGTTCTTGGCCTTATGTCCATATTATCTAGACCGTGGAACTACGTGCTTTCTTGTTTTGCTTAGGAACAATGGAGAGGAGCCAATGGGAAGGGAATTCGCGCGGACGGGATTTGGACAGCAGAACAGCACCAACTTGTGACGGCCACCACGATTTCATACGGACTCCTATCTGGGCGTTCAAGTACTTCCTGGAAAAATTATCAAGTCTACTTTCGAACGGATCTGGCCTCATGTCCATATCTATTCTGAGTCGGCCGCAATAGTTATTTTAATACCAAGACCTTTTTCTGTCCAGGGTGCTGCATCACCAAAATTGGGCCCATGGCCCTTGTATCGTTTGGAGTCCATTAGGGACTCGTGATTAGGGTTTCTAACGACCCTAGGGAGGTAATAAATAGTAGCAGCCGCCCTCATTAGCTGGTGGGTTTTTATTTATTCATAAGTTAGCTTCTGCTGCTTCCTTGTACACGCGCGTGTCGACTAGATCGCCCGTCTACTTGTATCCAGAACCCCACTTTAGATTGATTCAACAGATAAGTGCTTGTTCTTCTTGTTCTTGCGTGTTCTTCGATTGCTTGCAGGAACAAAGGCCCTCGTGGTCAGGTTGATTGTGCGCCAGCAAGATCAATACAACTTCGGAGTCGGTGTACCGATCGCTAAGGCGCATTGTCTTGGGGACAGTGTAGTCGGATCGCCAACGTCTTCTCCTCCACAAATCGAACCCTCCTATTCTCATCGAAAGATCGGGAACCAAGATCCTATCAGAGGACAAATTTATTCAATGTTTTTCCGTCTTTACATTTCAGCAATACATCTTTGAAATCAGCATCATGTTCATATTGATCTTTAATCGTTTCTAATCCAAAAATTTTAAAGTCAAGTTGAGATAGAAGAGTATAATGTCTAGATAAAGCATCAGCAATAACATTATCCTTTCCCTTTTTGTGTTTAATGACATAAGAAAAAGACTCAATAAATTCCATCCACTTAGCATGCCTATGGTTTAGTTTCCCTTGACTCCTAATATGCTTTAGTGATTCATGATCAGAATGGATAACAAATTCTTTGGGCCACAAATAATGCTGCCATGTTTCTAAAGTTCATACAAGAGCATATAATTCCTTATCATAGGTAGAATAATTTAGAACAGGCCCACTCATTTTCTCACTAAAATATGCAACAGAGTTTCCTTCTTGTAACAAAACACCACCCAATCCAATCCCACTAGCATCACATTCAAGCTCAAAAGTCTTAGAAAAATCAGGAAGTTGGAGAAGAGGTGCATGCATCAATTTATCTTTCAGTATGGTAAAGGCGTTATCTTGTGTGGTGCCCCAAGAAAAAGGCACCCCCTTCTTCGTAAGGTCATTCAATGAAGCAGCAATGGTGTTGAAATCCTTCACAAAGCGACGATAGAACCCAGCCAGCCCTAGAAAGCTCCGCACCCGTGTGATGGTCTTTGGTACAGGCCACCCCTGAATAGCCTCTACCTTGGCTTGATCAACTTCAATTCCCTGTGGAGTAACAACATAGCCAAGGAAAGAGACTCGATCCGTGCAAAAGGTGCACTTCTCAAGATTACCAAATAATCGTGCCTCAGGGAAAGCATTAAAAACAGTACGTAAGTGATCAAGATGTTCATCCATGGATTTGCTATAAATCAATATATTATCAAAATACACAACAACAAATTTTCCAATGAATGCACGCAAAACCTCGTTCATTAATCTCATGAAGGTGCTAGGTGCATTAAGGCATGACTAACAACTCATATAAACCAAACTTAGTTTTAAAAGCAGTTTTCCATTCATCTCCTAGTTTCATGCGAATTTGGTGATAACCACTACGCAAATCAACTTTTGAGAACACAACAGCACCACTCAATTCATCAAGCATATCATCTAAGCGTGGAATAGGATGACGATATCGAATGGTTATATTGTTGATTGCTCTACAATCGACACACATACGCCACGACCCATCCTTTTTAGGTACTAGAATAACTGGAACAGCACAAGGACTAAGAGACTCACGTACATAACCTTTGTCAAGTAGTTCTTGTACTTGGCGCGGAATCTCCTTTGTTTCTTCTGGATTTGTCCTGTATGGTGCACGGTTGGGCAATGAAGCACCGGGAATGAGGTCAATCTGGTGCTCAATCCCTCGAAGTGGTGGTAGTCCTGGTGGTATTTCACTTGGAAACACATCAGAATATTCCTGCAAAATGTTAGCAACAGCAGGAGGCAAAGAATGTTGCACATCGTAAAGGGAAATCAAAGAATCTTTGCATACCAAAGCATAGGCAACAGAGGTGGAAGCAATCAGTTCATTAATATCAGATTTCGTAGCAAACAAGCATTTTCCCTTCAGAGATATCTCATTTTTCTTATCAAACACAGATTTGGCATTGTTATTGTTCTCAATGTTAGCATGGTCCTGATATTTAGTTTTCCTAGCTCTAGCAACATCATCTTGCACAATAGCTTCAGGAGACATAGGATGCAACACAATTTTTTTACCGTGGTAAAGAAAATAATACTGATTTGATCTACCATGATGCATAGAATCTCTATCAAATTGCCAAGGTCTTCCTAGCAGAATATTACAAGCTTGCATAGGCACAACATCACATTCAATGACATCCTTATATGATCCAATAGTAAAATTGATTCGCACAAGTCTAGTTACCTTTGCCTTACCGCTGTTGTTTAACCATTGAATGTAATAGGGATGTGGGTGCGGTTTGGTGCTTAGTGTCAGCTTGGTCACCATGTCACTGCTGGCCAAGTTATTGCAGCTACCTCCATCAATGATCATGCGGCAAGATCGCTCTTTGACGACACACTTTGTTTGGAATAATGTGTGCCTTTGATTTTGTTCTTCTTTCTCCATTTGTGCACTAAGCACACGCTGCACAATGAGACTATCATAGCACGCTGCATCTTCTGCACCAATATGCTCTTCTTGATGTTCATCGCTACCTGCATAGTCTGCTGCAAGCCAAACACATGTATCGTCATCAAAATCGCTAGCAGATGAGTACTCACCGTCATCTTTAACAATTAGAACACATTTGCTTGCGCAGTCACGCTGCACATGGCCAAAACCCTTGCACTTGTGACATTGAACATCTCTAGATCGTCCGGTAGATGCTATGGAAGAAGTACTCTCGGTGGGCTTTTAGGTGGTCTTTACTACTGAGCTAGTGGAAGAAGCACGTGGCTTGTTGCCGGAAGAAGAAGGTGCTGCCCGACTTGGTGAAGAAGATGGCGGAGAAGCACGCCCAGTCGAAGGAGTAGTCGTGCGTGGTTGCCATGAGCTAGTCTTTCCTGCAGAAATATCAGTTCTAGAGCTAGCTCGTCGTCCCTGCACTTCCCTTTCAGCTTTACAAGCAAGATGAAACAAACGGGTAACATTATTATAATCTTTATAAGCAAGTATGTCCTGAATTTCACGGTTTAAACCACCCAAAAATCTAGCCATAGCTGGTTCCTCATCCACGTCTAAATTACAACGCAACATTCCCATTTGTAATTCCTGAAAATACTCTTCTACACTTTTAGCTCCCTGTCTCAATTGTTGTAACTTATTTAACAGATCACGTGCATAGTAAGAAGGAACAAATCTAGCCCGCATGAGCCATTTCAAAGCATCCCAAGTTTGTGGTATGTTATTAGGATTTTTCTTGCCATGTTCTATCCACCAAACAGAAGCAAAATCAGTAAACTCACTAGTGGCTGCTCTAACTCTTGCATTTTTAGGAAACTCATGACATGCAAATTTTTGATCAACAGAAATCTCCCAAGTAATATATGCATCAGGGTCATATTTACCATCAAAATGAGGTATCTTAAATTTGATCTTGTTAAAAGTATCTTCATGATTGCGTACCTCACGCCGACGATGTCCACCTATGCCTTGACGGTTGCGTTGTAGCCGGCGCCGTGGCCTAGCTTCCTCATCTTCCCCAATCTCCGTATCTGCAGAATAGTCATCTTCATTGTCACGTACAATACTAGGAGCATTGCTCACCTGTCCATCTGCAGTGCGTCCACAATCCCTCTCCTCAAGGCGCTGCAGGATGGCTCCAATAGAGGTGTTCAATGTTTGAATGGAAATCTCCAACGTGCTGATTTTGGTGTTGGTGTCGATCTGCATATTTTCCAATTGACCAAGACGGTCACTGGTAACACGAAAATCCTCATCAAGCGCTTCTGTGTGTAGCCGCACATTGGCGTTCGATGTGTTGTATAATTCTCCGTGTGCGAGGTGAATGCACATCTTCATTTGTATTTGCTTCTCCTGCCATGGTTAGTAGAAAAAAAACAATCCAATATGAAAGGGTAACGTTATCCCTAGCTACAAAGGTGCTGGTGGAGATAACTCGCTCACTCTCAACCTGTTCAATCAAGCTCTTACCTGTTCTTACAAAGCTCAACAAGAAGGTGGTGGCAACCAGCAAGTAATGAACAACTTCAAGAGCAGGTGTCAATCTATGGCTTTAGGTGGCTGAACTAGCACAAGGAACAAACTTTCACCACGTTAACACAACAAGCTGAATAAATATTCTACGACAGTACTGTGCTGATCTTAGTCTAGACCGTACTAGAGACGCGAGCTGGGACACCAATGTCGTCACCAAAAACACCCCAAACAACAATCTGATTTTTTTTTCTTTCTTTTTTTTCGTTTTTTTTGTTGGGGTGGTCACCCAAACTCTCTCTAGATGGAATCAGGAGACCCTAGAAAAAAATTTGCACATGCGGCTTTTGATCTTGCACTTGCCTTTTTTTTTCTTCTCTAATTGCTTGTGGCTTTTGTGCGGCTTTTGATTTTGCACTTGCCTTTTTCTTGTTGTCAAACTCAAATTACTAATCTGACTCAAACTCGAAGTAGCAATCTGATTTGAACTCGAACTAGTAATCAGACTCAAACTCGAACTAGCAATCCGACTCAAACTCGAAGTAGCAATCTGATTTGAACTCGTAATCCGACTCAAACTCGAACTAGCAATCCGACTCAAACTCAAAGTAGCAATATGATTTGAACTCGTAATCCGACTCAAACTCGAACTAGTAATCCGACTCAAACTCGAAGTAGCAATCTGATTCAAACTCAAACTAGTAATCCGACTCAAACTCGAACTACGAATCTGACTCGAACTAGGTGACCAAATGTGACACGAACTCGAAACTCTAGTGGTGCAAAACTAAAGACCAGCAACTTGACTCATTGAAGCAACCATGAACTCAACAAGTCTTGACTAAGTGGAGAAAGTAAAAGGCACAATAGTCTAGGAATAATGGAAAAAACAGATCTGGTATTTTTTGGGCTTTTTCTGGACTATAGGATGATAACAGCGGAAAGAAAAGTAATGGTAGCACTCTCACCGATTAACCTTGCTCTGATTACCACTTGATAGGATCTTGGTTCCCGATCTTTCGATGAGAATAGGAGGGTTCGATTTGTGGAGGAGAAGACGTTGGTGATCCGACTACACCGTCCCCAAGACGATGCGCCTTAGCGATCGGTACACCGACTCCGAAGTTGTATTGATCTTGCTGGCGCACAATCAACCTGACCACGAGGGCCTTTGTTCCTGCAAGCAATCGAAGAACACGCAAGAACAAGAAGAACAAGCACTTATCTGTTGAATCAATCTAAAGTGGGGTTCTGGATACAAGTAGACGGGCGATCTAGTCGACACGCGCGTGTACAAGGAAGCAGCAGAAGCTAACTTACAAATAAACAAAACCCACCAGCTAATGAGGGCGGCTTCTACTATTTATTACCTCCCTAGGGTCGTGAGAAACCCTAATCACGAGTCCCTAATGGACTCCAAACGATACATGGGCCATGGGCCCAATTTTGGTGATGCAGCACCCTGGACAGAAAAAGGTCTCGGTATTAAAATAACTATTGCGGCCGACTCCGAATATATATGGACATGAGGCCAGATCCGTTTTAAAGTAGACTTTATAATCTTTCCAGGAAGTACTTGAACGCCCAGATCGGAGTCCGTATGAAATCGTGGTGGCCGTCACAAGTTGGTGTTGTTCTGCTGTCCAAATCCCGTCCGCGCGAATTCCCTTCCTATTGGCTCCTCTCCATTGTTCCTAAGCAAAACAAGAAAGCACGTAGTTCCACGGTCTAGATAAGATGGACATAAGGCCAAGAACGAGTTCACCTCATAGTTTAGTTGACGTGCACGAGCGCGAGTGATCGGACCAGAAACCGGCAGCTGAGTTGGTGTGGATGTATCGAGGGTGTTGATGTCCTCATCATGTACCACAGCTGCAAGTTCTAAATCATGTGTTGGGTAATTCTGCTCATGTTTCTTCAATTGTCTTGATGCATATGCGACCACTTGACCTTATTGCATCAATACACATCCAAGTCCTTGTCTTGATGCGTTGCAATAAATATCAAAACTCTTGCTCACATCCGGCAGTATCAAAACTGAGGTTGTAGTTAACCTCTTCTTCAACTCCTCAAAACTTTGTTGACAAGCTTGAGTCCATTGGAAAGCCTTTCCCTTCATTAGCAATTCCGGCATTGGCTTGGCTATCTTGGAAAAGTTCTTGATGAATCAACGGTAATATCTAACCATTCCAAGAAAACTCCTTATTTCATTTACGTTTTGCGACGGTTCCCACTTCAACACGTCTCTCACTTTTCCGGGGTCAACCGATACTCCTCCTCCTGAGATGATATGACCCAAAAATGACACTTCTCTCAACCAAAACTGACACTTATTGAACTTGGCATACAATTGATGCTCCCTCAATTTCTGCAACGTAAGCCTCAAGTGTTCATCATGTTCCTTCTTGTCCTTCGAGTCGATCATAATTTCATCAATAAACGCCACAACAAACCTATCTAAGTACTCCATGAAGACCTTATTCATGAGGTACATAAAGTACGCATGTGCGTTGGTCAATCCAAAAAACATCATGGTGTACTCATAAGATCCATACCGTGTCCTAAAAGCTGTCTTGGGTATGCCCGATGGTCTAATCTTCATTTGACAATATCCCGACCTCAAATAAATCTTAGAGAAGACACATGCACCCTTCATCTTATCAAACAAGTCTCCTATGCGTGGCAAGGTGTACTTGTTCTTGATTGTTACCTCGTTGAGAGCTCGGTAATCTACGCACATCCTTTGGGATCCATCCTTCTTGTCCACAAATAGAACGGGCGCTCCCCAAGATGAAGAGCTTGGCCAAATAAAACCATTATCTAGTTGCTCTTGAATTTGCTTCTTGAGCTCCGCTAATTCCATAAGAGGCATCCTATACGGCCTCTTAGCTATAGGTGCAGTTCCAGGTATTAAATCAATAACAAACTCAATGTCTCGATCAGGTGGCATAACTGGCAACTCATCCGAAAAAACATCCAAAAATTTACACACCAACAGAATTTCCTCCATTGCGGCACCGCCCATATGATTCAGCTCCAATTGCTTCGGTGCAGTTTGAGATGCTTCAAATTCTACGGCGATCCCTTCCTCATTGGTCAACTTTACCGTTTTCGTGGCACACTCAATAACTCCATTGTGCTTCCTTAACCAGTCCACACCAAGTATAATGTCCAATCCTTGAGAGTCCAAAACAATGAGGTTGGCAGAGAAGTCTACCCCCCTTATTCTAAGGCTTACTTTTGGACATACTATATTTGTCCTCATCTCTCCTATAGGAGACTTAACCAATAGAGTAAACTTCATATGAGATATAGGCAAACTATACTGGGCAACATACTTCGATGCAATGAATGAATGCGATGCTCCAGAATCAAATAACATAGTCGCAGGGTTGGAGTTGGCGAGAAACATACCAATGACCACTTCATCCGCTTGTTGAGCATCCTCCGTGGAGACATGGTTCACGTTGCCACGAGAAAAATTCTGCTGTCCACGGTTCCCTTGTGGCGCTCCTCCATTAGGTCTTGGGTTTTGTCTCGGTGCATTGCTTCCTTGACCAAGGCCTGACTTAGGACATTGATGCGTAAAGTGTCCAGCTTCTCCACAAGTATAGCACTTCTTATCTCCACCAGAATTATTGGGACGAGCTTGGTTTTGAACGCTTGCACCAAGAAAGTTAGCACGAGGTGCAAAAGGCATTGGAGGCCTAGGTGCTTGCATGACAGGGCGCTACTGCACGAACTGAGCTGGGTGCGGTGCATAACCAGGGCGCTGTCCAGGAACAGAAGAGCTGAAATAGAGTGCATTGGGTGGTGCAAAGCGAGGGCGCACATTACTTCCTTGTTGCTGTTCTTGATATGGCGCCTTCCTCTTGTTGTCTTGTTCCATCTCACGGACCTTGTTCTCCACCATAATTGCTTTGTCCATAAGCTTCTGGAAATTTGCATAGTCACAATTGAGCAATTGCACTTGAATCTCATTGTTCAAGCCCCTCATGGACAAGTATTGTTTTCCAGCTGTCCCGGCTCACATCCTCAGGCGCATACCTTGAGAGTTGAGTGAATTTGTTGAGATATTCACCCACACTCGTTCCTTGCCTCAAGTTCTCAAATTCTTGCCTCTTCAAAATCATAACACCCTCAGACACATAATGAGAACGAAAACTCTCCTTGAATTCGGCCCAAGTAATTCTCTCTTGGTTCTCGTGAGCATTGCATAAGGAGTCCCACCAATCGGCAGCTGATCCAACTAGTTGATGAGAAGCAAAAAGCACTTTCTCCCGGTCACTGCATTGGACAATAGCAAGCTTCTTCTCCACGGACTTGAGCCAATCATCCGCATCCATAGGGTCAGCGGCTTGAGCAAAGGTTGGCGGCCTAGTCCACATAAACTCTCCCAACCGGTTATGAGGAGGTGGGGGTGGCGGTGGAGGCATGTGGGGCTGATTGTTGATGTTACGAGCCTGCAGCTGTACCATAGTTTGTATCATGGTCTGCATGAGCTGGTTCTACATAGCCAATAGCTGCTCAATGTTGATAGCTCCATGAGCAGGTCCTTGTCCATTGTTGTTCTGAGGTGCTCCATGGTTCTCCTCCTCATCATTAGCATCCCTCTGGTTGCGAGTCCTCACCATCTGAAGGAAAGCAAAAGATAAGAATTTAGAAACGTCCCCAACTATATGCATCAAGGGATATGAAACTAAACAACTAACTAGCCTACGTGGACATGGCAATGCTAAAGCATCAAAAAATCCTCTATTAAGCACACAAACAACCAAAATATAGCAAACAGCACACCAAACAAAAACACATCAATTCCTGAGTGCTCCTATGTGCTCTAAAGTGTCCATTCTATCTAGGCTATGTCCTACGATCAATCTGTGGCTCTGATACCAATCTGTGACACCTGGTTCCAAAAAATGAACCAAGTGAACGCATATGTGTGCCCAGGATGTTTAACACACATATACAAGTGCATCACAAATGATATACAGATAATTACCATAGCACAAGATTAATTAAACAAATTTTATTACACAAATCATATTATCCTCGAATACAAGCTCTAATGAATATTAATGACAAGTTCAAATTAATGCAGCAGAAATAACTAATTAAGCAAACTAAACAGCTAGGCAACATAAGCAATAGTGTAGCGCAGCTCCAAAACAACACCACAGGCAAAGCTGACGGTAGACACAGCCTAGAACTCAGCATTATCGCCATTAAACTCCCAATCCTGACCTGCAACTGTTGGTGGGATTGCAAGAGTGAGTACATTTCGCACTCAGCAAGTGTGGAAAGTATGACATGTGGTTGATTCAAATGATGACAATAATAAGGGTTGAGTGCTGAGAAGTACATTAAAAACATTTGAAAAGTAATATATTATATGTATGTGAAGTAAACCCATCATAATTATAAGTAATATCATAATACCAGTCCGATTCATTACCATCATCAGTAATTCTAGATTTCACCATTTGCCAATAACCATATTCAATACTAGAAATTAATCCATAACCAGCCATAACCATTACCAAACCATAACCATCCCAAATACCATCCCAATACCAAGTTCCCTCTAATCATGGAAGTTGTCTAGGTGCTCATAACCGGGAGCACGGCTATCATGATAGTTTTATCAGACTCTGCAGAGTTTGTACCACTTTACCCACGTGTTTGTGATTTCATCACCCGCCAGTGACTAAAGAACCTCCCTTATGCCAATTACACTTCCTTTGGTGTATGGTCAAGAGATCACAAAATAGCCTTTACAAAGGGTTACTAGCCTATTTAGACCCCACTGAGGTTTCACCGGTGGCGATGTCTCCTACAGAGCACATCTTTAACCAAGGGCCCCCTCTTGAGCCATTCGGATCCCAGGGTAGTCCCACCAATAATCAACAAACCCAATCCAACTACTCCTTCCCCGAGCATCCTTAATGGTCCAAATAGCACTGGCAAAGCCCTAATTAATCAGTTACACCGCACCCATACTTGGCCTCATGGTGGCACTGTAGTCCTGGCTTATTCTCGCATGAACCGGTCCTTAGATCTAAGGCAAGCAAACCACCATAACATCCTACCCATTCACATACCAGACTTGCTTAGATCACCCATTACCATATCATATTTAACCATTTCATGTTAACCACAATCTCATTAATGCATAATTAAACAAAGTAGTGTAGTTGTTCTTACATCCCAATTAATTAAGCGAAGCAAAAGAGTAAAAATCCCATCCCGACTCTCTACCATATATTCCAGGTGATAAGGGTGGTTAAACAAAGCTAGTAAACTTTCTATCATAGGATTCCCATTAAATTGACACAAGTATGCAGTTTTGCAAACAAACCATTTATTTTAGAAACAGGATCAATATGCTTCAAGGACACTTGCCTTGCTCTTGCGGTTGGTTCGGGTCAAAGCCTTCAAACTCTTGGTGCTGGAGATCCTCCGCGGCACTCTCTAGCGTAAATTTGTCTAATCCGCACAATAACTATACAAGACAAGAAACACAATCAAAGAGTGCACAAATATTACTCAATATGACATGACATACCTTATTAATGCAAATGCAAGGTGGAATTTGTTAATGGGTTGCTTTTAATGATCACTAGCTAGTTCTAATAGCTTTTAACAAGTTTATACACGTTTGGATGTGATTAGATCAAATTTTAGAATTAATTCAACACAATTTAACTAGTAAAATCGGACTAGGATGCAGAAGGCCGGATGTAACATCCTCATTTTATGTAACAAAATTTGATCAAACTATACTGCATTCTAAGGTGCATTTTTGTGTGAATTTTTTTGAAGTTCAAACGAGTAGCAAACGTTGAAATATGAATTTGAATTCAAATCAAAGAAAAGGAAATGAAAAAGAAAAAAAAAGGGGAATAAAACCCCATTTGGGCCAAATCTCCCCCCCCCCCCGGCCCAATTTCCCTCCCCTCTCCCGCGGCCCAGCCGGACTCCCCTCCCCTCTTCTCTCCCTCTGCCGCCGGACCCCACTTGTCATCTCCCCCAGGGCGCAACTATCGGCTTCTCCCCTTTCCCGCGCCCACGCCGTGCCCCCCCCCTCAACTGCACTACCCCGCATCAATCCGCCCCGGGGAACGGCCCTCCACGCGCGCCAGCAACCGCCGCCACCTTCCCCTCGATAAAACACCCTTCCCCCCCCCCTCTGTTTGTGCCTCCCCGCGCCTAAACCCTTGCAACCGTCACCAAGGTCAGTCGCCGTCGTTCCCGGTTAGCCGGTGATTGCCTTTCCCTCTCAACTGCCCTAAGACCTTCACTTCGCCACCAGGAGCACGCCAGGCAAGAGATCGTGGGGAGATCATCGGGGATTTGCCAAGCTCAACGAGCACCGACGCCAACCGCCACCGTTCCTCGTCGCCGACCCCTCTCCGGCTGATTTCGTGCCCCGACACTCCCCTAGGTGAGTTCCCCTACTCCTCCTCTCTCGGTTCATGCTAGTAGCGCGTAGGATCGACATAGGGATCGCCGTTTGGGCCAGCTCCGGCGAGGTCCGCCGCCGCGGACACCAGCGCCACCGCGCGCGTGTGGCCGGCGTCGCCAAGGGCGACGTGGCTGCACCTCGGCTGTTGGTTTGAGTCCGACGGCCCAGATTAGATCATCGTAACGGTTCGTGTAATAAAATCCCGCGCGTCCGTTTAAGATCCAACGGCCCATATTCAATTTAGTTTTCCCGCCTGTGCATTTGCACCGTGGCCCCTGGAACCTTGCTTGCTACCCCCTGGACTTCACAGAAATTGAAGTCTAGCCCCTGGAAATTGCAGACTAGCCCCTAGACCCCTAAAAATTGGATTTAATCCTTTAAATAAGCAATCTAACCCCTGGAAATTTGTAGAATCATGAATTTAGTCCCTGTGCAGTATAGAAAACTATTTAATTAGTCCCTGGACTTTTATTTATTTGCTGAATATGGTTTTTAGGTGTATTTGAGGTGTAGAAAATAGATAAAAATGGTAATTAAGTGTAGAAATGCTAGGAAAAATTGGTATAAACTATTTTATGCTGTGAATAAATTGTAGAGTTCATGTAAAATATATTTTTTCCATGGAATATTTATTCTAAATGCTTAAAAATACATTTTGGCCATAGAAAATCCAATAAAAATGGTTTTAGGCTATAATTAAATCCCAAAAATGTAGGATAAATATAAATGCATACCTTGGCCATGTTAAGTAATAAATACTTCGTAGGGACGCATTAGTATAGGATTTTTTGCCTATGTGTATGTTGTGATGTACTGTTTTGCGTGCTCTTTACTTATTTAGCTTTATTTTACTCTTGCCATGCTTGGGTATATATTTAGAGTCGTTCTACGACCCTAATCTTAACCTCCAAGACCAAGACTTCACCAACACTCAAGTCTTCAACGAAGGCAAGTGCCCTTGACCATCTTGTACCAATTCTAGGGATTTAGATAGATGCATGCTAATTAAATTGATGTCCTATTTCATGTTTACATGTCCTGTTCCACATAATTCCTTGTTACCTGAAATGGGTTGGGAAGTAGATAGGTCTTATTTTATGCTTAGCCATGCTTAGACATTGGGATTGGGATTTCATACAATTGTGCTATGTTAAACTTTATGGTTACCATAAATGGTGGTGATTACACAATTGTAGTGGATAAGAATCTGGTGGTCGGTTAGTATTGGTATGGTGCAGTTTGCACGAGACCCGGGATTGGGGATTGTTACCACCAGATTCTAAGGACCGGTTTATGGAGGAAGCCACTAAGCTTTATAGTACCACCACGAGACTGAGATGGGGCAGCTTGGTCAATTAATTAGGTTTCTCCCGATGAAATGCTAGTAGTTGGATGGTGCGGGGAATGATGCGGGTGATCTGCTCTGAGATCCGCAAGGCTCAAGAGGGGGCTCTGGGGCGGAGGGTTACTCCCAAAATCCCCAGTGGTGGAAACCTTAGAGGGCTAGCACTAGTCGGGAGTACCTTTGTAAAGACCATGTAGTGATCTCCTGGCCTCACACCAAAGGAAGTGTGCAATGTGGTTAGCTACCACGGGCAATCAGGGAGGTTCACTTAGTCCAACTGGCAACAGGGGATGAAATCACTGCTTGTGGGTAAAGGGTACACTCTCTGCTGAGATTTGGTAAAACTGTCATAACAGCCGTGCTCACGGACAAGAGCGGCTTGGGGCCAGTTCATAATTAGTCTGTGGTTGGGAAATGGTGGTTCATTATAATTCAAGTTACTTTCATTATCATTACTCATGTGTTGATTACTTCTTGAATTATGATATTGGTAATTGAAAGCTAAGGTTAGGTTTTAAGCATAGTGCTAAGCCATATTTGGCCTTCCCTTGCTTTAGCCAATCATGTCATCTCTTCCCGCACTTGCTGAGTACTCTATGTACTCAAGCGTTTGATTTTCCATTAGAATATGAAGAAGAAGAAGCGGCACCGGAGGACTACTTCGTCAATCCGGAGGACTTGGCCTAGGCTGGCGATCTTACGCGCAACTGCTGCCTGTGGAGTTGGAGCTTCTCTTACCTATTAGTCTTCTACTGTAGTTTGAACTTTGATAACATTGTTGTTATTGTAAATAGTTGTGGTGTGTATTTGTAGACCTTCGGGTCGTACTGTAAGACTATTTATGTATTCGAACATGGCTATGTAATGATATTTCGCTTTCGTCGACGCATGTACAATTCAACTGATCCTGGCGTACATGTGATAAGTGTCTGTTCATCTTTACGATGACCGGACGTGACAAAGTGGTATCAGAGCCGTGTTGCCCGTAGGACGCAAGCCTAGTTAAATGGCCGAAAATTAGGGACTATACTATTTTCTCATAAAATAGTATTTCCAAAATTTTGTGCTCTCTATCTCAAACCTTGTGCTTCTTGTCTTGCTGTACTTATTGCTTTATTCTAACTTAATTTATTGATTATTGATCTCACTCTCTTCTTTTCAAATGTTTGTAGATGGTGTGAACCAAGCAGACGGCTCGTAAGTCGACTGGGGGTCGTGTTCCTCACCACGCCCTAGCCAGTCGCTCCGCACCTCACACCCCCAGGAGGGAGACGACACTGTTCTCCACTGGGAGTGCTGCTTCGAGGATGCGTGTCCATCTTCGCTCTCTTCTTCGTGCTGCGGGGTACCATGAGTACCGTGTTCACCTAGTCTACCACACCACTAGGGTCTTTGCGCCCTATACTAGTGGACTGGAGTGGACTTCTCAGCTGGCCGTCTACTACGACTCGGAGCTGCTACACTCACACTTCTCTCCGGCCTGGAGGAGCTCCCAGCGTGCGGCTGAGGAGGACGCCACGTGGGAGGCGACTACCTACTGGAGTCACGCCCACAGGTTCCGCCTTGGGTGCACGGAGCACACGTACACCCCTCAGCGCCCTAGTGGCACGGCCGCCTACACTGGACGTGACGTCGAGGGGCCTTTGACCCACCCTCAGTGCGAGAGGCTGGTGGACGACGTGGTGGAGTTGTCTTCGCGACTCCAGCGTTGTCAGCAGGAGCTACAAGACAGCAGGGACTTGGTTGACCGCTACGAGCGACTTCGCCGACGCTACGCGAGGATCACTGCAGCTGATCCTAACTCTCCTCAGTACGCTTCGGACGTTGAGCCTTGGGACCCGAACTCTCCAGATCACCGTATGAACTCCCCCCAGGAATCAAGAGAGGACTCGGAAGAAGAAGACCCGGAGATGGAGGTTGAGGAGGACCCCGATGAGTAGGAGTGGACTTGTTTCCCCGCTGGACGACTCAGGACACCTATCCTTAGTATGTAGGAGCGTGTAGCTGCGCCCTCTCTAGTCTTGAGTTGTGTTATCTATGGTATTGTATTAGTTTGCTCTATGTTGTGTGTGTGTGCGACGTGAGTTGTGGAATGCTTCGACATCCTGTCCACATCCACGTCATTTGTATATAGGCTTGTTAGTGTGTCGTGCGAGATGTGGAATGCATTAGCATCTTGTCCACATCTGCACTAGTTGGTTAATGAATTTGCTTGCTTTATATATATGTTTCCCTTGATGCATGTAGTTGGGACCGTTTGCCATAGCCTACCCTTCTATATCTCATCTATTGTCCTAAAGTTTCAATTATTCCCTATACAGATGTCTGGAAGAGGTAGAGGTAGAGGTCGTGGAAGGGGTGTTGTGCCCCAAGATGAAGGACTTGGAGGTGTGCCAGGATGGAATGGTAGGGGTGCTCGAGGAGCCCCAGCCGTGCAGCAAATACAGCAGATGATGGCCATCCAAACCCAGCTGCTTAACAACCTTACTCAGATTGTCACCAACCTGCAGCAAGCCCCACCCCCACCACCACCAAATTACAACCTTCCGCCACCATCACCTTTTCCACCTAGGTCCTTTCTAAGGGACTTCCTGAACACTCATCCACCCACTTTTGCCACAGTCACCGAACCCATGGATGCCGATGATTGGCTCCGAACCGTTGAAAGCAAGTTGAGGCTCATCCACTGTGAAGGAAGAGAGAAAGTACTATTAGCCTCCCATCAACTCCAGGGACTGGCAGCCGACTGGTGGACCGCCTTTACTGAAGCCCACCAGGATCCAGAAAGCATTACTTGGGAAGAATTCAGGACCAATTTCCGGAATCACTTTGTGCCTGAGGGAGAAATACAAGCAAGACGCGAAGAGTTCCTTATGTTGAAGCAGGGTCGTATGACTGTGAGGGCCTATTTGAATGCATTCACCCAGTTGTCCCGTTATGCCCCAACCGATGTGGATACTGACTCCAAGAAACAATTCCGTTTCAAGAATGGACTAGATAAGGAGTTGAAGTTTGCCATGTCTTCCAGCGACTAAGCGACTTTCAGAAGCTGGTTGACAAAGCCTTTGAAGTGAAGAGTACTAAAAAGGAACTGGAGGATGAGGAAAGAAAAAGGAAGTTGACTATAGCACATGCCTCTAGCAGCAATGTACGCCCCCGTCTTAACCCTCCGCCTGCAAACCAGATGACTCGTCCTATGAACTACTCGGGACAGAGATTTCCAAACTCCAATTATAGGCCACCCACTCCCTACAACCAGCAAATGCGCCAGCAGCAGCAGCCACCACGCCAGCCAATGCAACCCCCACGTCAGCAGATGCAGCCACCCCGCCCTTCAGCTCCAGCCAACCGTCCAAATGGCCAACCCCCAAGAAACCAATCAGGAGGCAACAAGGGCCAAAGTAATGCTGCGGGAGTTCAATGTTACAAGTGCGGAGAATGGGGACACTACGCCAGCAGTTGTCCAAAGAAGCAACAAAACCCACCTGGCCGTGTCAACCATGTGACACTGGAGCAAGCACAGGAAGCGCCTGATGTGGTGATCGGTATGTTTTCTGTTAACTCCCACCCCGCCACCATATTGTTTGATTCGGGTGCTACACATTCATTTATATCCAAGGATTTCATAAAGAAGCATGACATGGTAGTTACATTCTTGAATGGGCCATTATTGATAAACTCTCATGGAGGAGAGATGGTGGCAAGGCATCTATGCCGTAAAGTGAGTATAAACATAAGGGGGGTAGTCTTTTGGGCCAACCTAATAGTGTTGGACTCACAAGGATTAGACATCATTCTGGGAATGGACTGGTTGATGAAAAATCAAGGAGTAATTCATTGTGCAACTAGGACAGTTTGCTTAACACACCCGGATGGCACCACAGTGGAGTTCAAGCCAGATCAGACACAAGAGGCAGTAGTACAACTCAACCATCTTGAGAGTACCGAAGACATCAGGGTTGTGAAGGAATTTCCGGATGTATTCCCAGATGACTTACCAGGTATGCCCCCTGATCGAGAGATTGAATTTGTCATTGAGTTAGTACCTGGGACGGCCCCAATATATAAGAGGCCGTATAGAATGGATGCTAAACAATTAGCTGAACTAAAGGATCATATTGAGGAGTTATTGGGAAAAGGATATATTCGTCCTAGCTCATCACCTTGGGGAGCACCAGTTATATTTGTACCCAAGAAGGATGGAACTCAAAGATTGTGTGTGGATTACCGTGCCTTAAATGAGGTAATAATCAAGAATAAATATCCACTACCAAGGATTGAAGATTTGTTTGATCAGTTGAGAGGAGCATGTGTGTTCTCCAAGATTGATCTTCGTTCGGGGTATCACCAACTGAAGATTAGACCCTCAGACATTCCCAAGACGGCATTTGTCTCTCGATATGGATTATATGAGTATACAGTTATGTCGTTTGGATTGACCAATGCTCCAGCATATTTTATGTATCTAATGAACAAGGTATTCATGGAGTACTTGGACAAGTTTGTAGTGGTATTCATCGATGACATACTTATCTACTCCAAGACTGAAGAAGAGCATGAGGAGCACCTTAGGATGGCTCTACAAAAGTTACGTCAACACCAATTGTATGCCAAGCTTAGTAAGTGTGGGTTCTGGCTAAAGGAGGTATCATTTTTGGGGCATGTCATATCGGAAGGAGGTATAGCAGTGGATCCAGGCAAAGTGGCAGATGTTCTTAAGTGGGAAACACCCGAGAGTGTGCATGATATATGAAGATTCTTAGGCATGGCTGGTTATTACCGCAGATTCATCGAGGGGTTTTCAAAGATCTCTCAGCCACTAACCAAGTTGCTTGAGAAAGGAGTTGCCTTCAAGTGGATCCCCGAATGTGAAGTAAGCTTTGCCGAGTTGAAGAAGAGGTTAACCAGTGCATCGGTATTGGTAATGCCTGATATGCAGAAGGAGTTTGTGGTTTATTGTGATGCATCTGGTCATGGTTTAGGATGTGTCTTAATGCAAGGAGGGCATGTGGTAGCCTATGCTTCAAGACAGCTTCGGAAACATGAGAGGAACTATACAACACATGATTTAGAATTGGCAGCTGTTGTTCATGCATTGAAGATATGGAGACACTACTTGATGGGAAAAAGAACTGAGATATACACAGATCACAAGAGCTTGAAGTACATATTCACACAACCGGATCTTAATCTCAGACAACATCATTGGTTGGAGTTAATAAATGATTTTGATGTGGGAATCAACTACCATCCAGGAAAGGCTAATGTGGTCGCTGATGCACTAAGCAGGAAGGGACAATGTAATAACTTGTCAGTACAAGCTCTTCAACCCCAGTTATGTGAAGAGTTTGCAAGGTTAAACCTATGTCTAGTGTCTAGCACTGAAGCAGTTGCTATGGAAGTGGACTCAACCCTTGAAAGTGATATACGAGAAGGACAAAAGAATGATGAGAAGGTCAAGGAGATCAAGCAGTTGATGAAGAAGGGGAAAGCTTCGAACTTTAGAGAAGATGAACAAGGAACCCTATGGCTTGGAAAGAGGATTTGTGTTCCAGATATCAAGGAGATTAAAGAGTTGATACTAAGGGAAGCTCATAACTCCTCATACTCCATTCATCCCGGAAGCACGAAGATGTATCAAGACCTTAAAGACCGATATTGGTGGCATGGAATGAAACAGGATGTAGTAGAATATGTGGTCATATGTGATACATGTCAATTGATTAAGGCGGAACATCAAAGACCAGCAGGGTTATTGCAACCAATCAAAGTGCCAGAATGGAAGTGGGAAGAAATTAGTATGGATTTCATTGTGGGACTGCCAAGAACACAGTCTGGATATGATTCTATATGGGTTATTGTGGACCGTTTGACTAAAGTTGCTCACTTTATTCCCGTGAAAGAAACATACAATGGCCCCAAGTTGGCGGAACTGTACATCTCTAGGATTGTATGTTTACATGGAGTTTCCAAGAAGATCATCTCAGACAGAGGCACTCAATTCACCTCAAGGTTCTAGCAGAAGTTGCATGAATCAATGGATACCCGTCTAAATTTTAGTTCGGCGTATCACCCTCAGACTGATGGTCAGACAGAACGCACCAACTAGATATTAGAAGACATGTTGAGAGCGTGTGCTCTAAAGAATAGCAAAAGTTGGGACAAGAATCTGCCATATGCCGAATTCTCTTACAACAACAGTTATCAAGCCAGTTTGAAGATGTCTCCTTTTGAGGCATTGTATGGGCGAAAATGTAGGACACCGTTGTTTTGGAATCAAACTGGGGAAAGTCAAGTCTTTGGGCCTGATGTATTGAAAGAGGCTGAAAGACAAGTACAAGAAATTCGGAAGAATCTAAAGGCAGCCCAAACAAGACAGAAGAGTTATGCGGATACTCGAAGACGTGATCTAACATTTGAGGTTGGTGATTATGTGTACTTGAAGGTGTCACCTAAGAGAGGATTGAGAAGATTTAAAGTAAGAGGCAAGTTGTCGCCCCGGTACATTGGTCCGTTCAAAATATTAGAACGACGAGGTGAAGTGGCTTATCAGCTTGAGCTTCCGCCACACTTGTCAGATATGCATAATGTGTTCCATGTATCGCAGCTTAAGAAGTGCTTAATAGTGCCTGAGGAGCAATTGCCTATGGAAGCAGTGGATGTACAGGAAGATTTGTCTTATGTGGAGCAGCCTGTCAAGATACTTGAGACACTAGAAAAGGTCACAAGAAATAAAGTTATTCGCATGTGTAAAGTGCAATGGAAGCATCACTCAGAGGCAGAAGCAACATGGGAAAGAGAAGAAGATCTCAAGGCGGATTTCCCTCATCTTTTCCCTTAGGACGTCCGAATCTCGAGGGCGAGATTCCTTTTAAGGGGGGTAGAGTTGTAACATCCTCATTTTATGTAACAAAATTTGATCAAACTATACTGCATTCTAAGGTGCATTTTTGTGTGAATTTTTTTGAAGTTCAAACGAGTAGAAAACGTTGAAATATGAATTTGAATTCAAATCAAAGAAAAGGAAATGAAAAAGAAAAAAAGGGAATAAAACCCCATTTAGGCCAAATCTCCCCCCCCTCGCCCAATTTCCCTCCCCTCTCCCGTGGCCCAGCCGGACTCCCCTCCCCTCTTCTCTCCCTCTGCCGCCGGACCCCACTTGTCATCTCCCCCAGGGCGCAACTGTCGCCTTCTCCCCTTTCCCGCGCCCACGCCGTGCCCCCCCCCCCCTCAACTGCACTACCCCGCATCAATCCGCCCCAGGGAATGGCCCTCCGCGCGCGCCAGCAACCGCCGCCACCTTCTCCTTGATAAAACACCCTTCCCCCCCTCTGTTTGTGCCTCCCCGTGCCCAAACCCTTGGAACCGTCGCCAAGGTCAGTCGCCGCCGTTCCCGGTTAGCCGGTGATCGCCTTTCCCTCTCAACTGCCCTAACACCTTCACTTCGCCACCAGGAGCACGCCAGGCAAGAGATCGTGGGGAGATCGTCGGGGATTTGCCAAGCTCGACGAGCACCGACGCCAACCGTCGCCGTTCCTTGTTGTCGACCCCTCTCTGGGGCGGAGGGTTACTCCGAGAATCCCTAGTGGTGGAAACCTTAGAGGGCTAGCACTAGTCGGGAGTACCTTTGTAAAGACCATGTAGTGATCTCCTGGCCTCACACCAAAGGAAGTGTGCAATGTGGTTAGCTACCACAGGCAATCAGGGAGGTTCACTTAGTCCACCTGGCAACAGGGGATGAAATCACTGCTTGTGGGTAAATGGTACACTCTCTGCAAAGATTTGGTAAAATTGTCATGACAGCCGTGCTCACGGACAAGAGCGGCTTGGGGCCAGTTCATAATTAGTCTGTGGTTGGGAAATGGTGGTTCATTATAATTCAAGTTACTTTCATTATCATTACTCATGTGTTGATTACTTCTTGAATTATGATATTGGTAATTGAAAGCTAAGGTTAGGTTTTATGCATAGTGTTAAGCCATATTTGGCCTTCCCTTGCTTTAGCCAATCATGTCATCTCTTCCCGCACTTGCTGAGTACTCTATGTACTCAAGCGTTTGATTTTTCATTAGAATATGAAGAAGAAGAAGAAGCGGCACCGGAGGACTACTTCGTCAATCCGGAGGACTTGGCCTAGGCTGGCGACCTTACGCGCAACTGCTGCCTGTGGAGTTGGAGCTTTTCTTACCTATTAGTCTTCTGCTGTAGTTTGAACTTTGATAACATTATTGTTATTGTAAATAGTTGTGGTGTGTATTTTTAGACGTTCGGGTCATACTGTAAGACTATTTATGTATTCGAACATGGCTATGTAATGATATTTCGCTTTCGTCGACGCATGTACGATTCAACTGATCCTGGCGTACATGTGATAAGCGTCTGTTCATCTTTACGATGACCGGACGTGACACCGGACAAGTCCGCACTTCGCAGAACTGACAAACTAGGGTTTTCTAGATCGACGTGAATTTGGAGATTAGAGGTCGAATTCAAGTAAGAAAAAGGAAATAGAAGGTATATCAGGTGTTTAGGACTCTAATGAATCAAGAAACTTGGAGGTAACACTTGGATATTGATGATCTAGGGTTGGGGGATGAACTTTGAGATGAATTAGTGATGAAGAACAAAACTTGATGGAGATCCTGATCCTCTTTTGTTTCCTCCTCTTCTTCTTGCTTGGGATCTCCTCCTCCCTCCTTGATGGTGGCTCTCCACGAACTAGGGTTTGGGTGGGGTGTAAAAGTGGCAAATAGATGTCAAGCCAAGGGGTGTGGTTGTTTATATAGAGGTGGAGGCTAGGGTTATATGGATTTCGAGTTTGGGATGAGTAGAGGCTGGTTTAGAGTCCCACATGGGCTCTAAAAGAGTTAGGCACGACGTCCCTAGGCCCAATTAACGTGAAACCCAAGAAACAAGTCGTAAAACAAAAGATCAACTCGGAGTCGTGAAATATCGGACAAATCCGAAAAGGACCGGACTAGTCCGAAGTTAGTCAGAAAGAAATCGGACAAGTCCGATGGAACCCCGAACTAGTCCGGAAAAGTCCAGCAACTTAGCAAATTTTCAAGGATTCTTGGAATATCAGACTAGTCCGCACAAAATCGGACAAGTCCGCAGCAAGAACGGACAAGTCCATTTTTAGTCAGAGAGAAATCGGACTAGTCCTCACCAAATCAGAATAGTTCGCACTTTTTAGCATTTTAAGTGCGGTTTTATTCCAAATTAATTTTAAACTCATTCCTCTTGATGTGGATTAATGTTAAACATGTGTACGAATGTATGTAGGGCATGGTGCATGAAAATGAGAGTGTTACATTAAGGCCCCTCATGAACAAGTATTGCTTCCGGCTGTCCTGACTAACATCTTCAGATGCATATCTTGAAAGTTGAGTGAATTTATTGAGATATTCACCCACATTCGATCTTCCTTGCCTCAAGTTCTCAAATTCTTGCCTCTTCAAAACCATAACTCCTTCCGGCACATAATGAGAACGGAAGCTCTACTTGAATTCTGCCCAGGTGATCCTCTCCTGATTCTCATGAGCATTGCATAAGGAATCACACCAATCGGCAGCTGCCCCAACTAGTTGATGAGAAGCAAATAGAACCTTCTCCCGATCACTGCATTGGACAATAGCAAGTTTCTTCTCCATAGACTTGAGTCAATCATCCGCATCCATTGGGTCAGTAGCTTGAGCAAAGATCGGTGGCCTAGTCCTCATAAACTCTCCCAACCAGTTATGAGGAGGTGGGGGTGGTGGTGGAGGCATGTGGGGCTGATTGTTGATGTTGCCAGCTTGCAGCTGTCCCATAGTCTGTATCATGGTCTGCATGAGCTGGTTTTGAAGGGCCAATAGCTCAATATTAATAGATCCTTGGGCAGGTCCTTGTATACTGTTGTCCTGAGGTGCTCCATGGTTCTCCTCCTCGTCATTACCATCCCTCTGATTGCGAGTCCTCACCATCTGAAGAAAAGCAATAGGTAAGAATTCAGAAAACATCCCCAACTATATGCATCAAGGGATATGAAACTAAAATACTAACTAGCCTAGGTGGACATGGCAATGCTAAAGCATCCCAAAATTCTCTATTAAGCACACAAGCAAATAGTATATAACAAATAGAACACCAAGAGTAAGAACACATCGCTCCCTGGGGTGCTCCTATGTGCTCTAAAGTGTCAATTCTATCTAGGCTGCATCCTAAGGTCAACTTGTGGCTCTGATACCAATTTGTGACACCCGGTTCTGAAAATGAACCAAGTGAACGCATATGTGTGCCCAGGACGTTCAACACACTTACACGAGTGCAATCACAAAAGGATATACAGAAAATTACCACAGAACAAGATTAATTAACCGCTTTTATTATACAATTCATAATATCCTCGAATACAAGCTCTAATGAATATTAATAACAAGTTCAAACTAATGCAGTGGAAATAACTAATTAAGCAACTAAGCAAAGGGTATAGCGCAGCTCCAACACTCCACAGGCAAAGCTGATGGTAAACACGGCCTAGTACTCCGCATTATCGCCATTAAACTCCCAATCCTGACCTACAACTGTTGGGGGGAGGATTGCAAGAGTGAGTACATGTCGTACTCAACAAGTGTGGAAAGTATGACATGTAGCTGATACAAATGACGAATGTAATAATGGCTAAGTGCTGAAAAGTACATTAAACCATTTGAAAAGCAATATATTACATAGATGTGAAGTAAACCCATCATAAACCATAATTAATAACATAGAACCAGTCCATATTCCGTATCCATCACCATTATACCAAAATTCACCATTACCATTAATCATATCTAGTACCAGAAATTAATCCATAACCAGCCATAACCATATTATTAGCCATAACCATCCCAAAAACCATTACCAAACCAAGTTTCTTCTAATAATGCAAGGGTCCAGGTTGCTCATAACTGGGAGCATGACTATCATGATAGTTTTTAGACGCACTCTGTAGAGGTTGTACCACTTTACCCACGTGTTTGTGATTTCATCACCTTTCGACGACTAGAGAATCTCAATTATGCCGTCTCGCACTTCCTTAGGTGTGTGGCCAAGAGATCACAAAATAGCCTTTACAAAGGGATTACTAGCCTATTTAGACCCCACTGAGGTTTCACCGGTGGTGATGTCTCCTACAGAGCACATATTCAACCAAGGGCCCTCTCTTGAGCCATTCGAATCCCAGGGTAGTCCCTCCAATCATCAACAAACCCAATCCGACTACCCCTTCCCCGAGCATCCTTAATAGTCCAAATAGCACTGGCAAAGCCCTAATTAATCAGCTACGCTGCACCAATACTTGGCCTCGTGGTGGCACTGTATATCCTGGATGGTCGCTCCACGAACCGGTCCTTAGATCTAAAGCAAGTGAACCACCATAACATCCAACCCATACACATACTAGGCTTGCTTAGATCACCCATTACCATATCATATTAACCAGCGCATGGAAGATACTGTTGTAGCATTTCACCCATGAGTATTCCCAAGGGTATCGTATTTATCCCAAAGGAAGGCAATGGAGTAAAGTATATACTACTCTAATGGTCAAGCTATGGGATACTAATCCATTATCTGGACAGGGGTAAGTTGATAATAGGGGTAGTTTGACACACACCTAGGCAATATATTCTAAAGGGTAAAATGGGTCCTAGAGGGAGATTGGATTGAGAGTTAGAGAGTTGCTCCTACAATGCTCCTAATACATATACATAGCCTAAGGTAGATACTAATGGTCATGTCAATGATGAATTCCTATGCAATGCTACTCAACACATCGGGCACGGGCTTACCCCTAGCAATACTAGGCGACTCCCGCCAAGAGCCTGTGGCATAACCGAACATGAAGGATTACAAAGGATAGATAGGGTTGTCACCACCTACTGACTATCTCTTCAATCCGTGAGTCTACGAGACATCCAACGCTACTTAAATACCCTAGCACCATGCTAGCATACTAAGCAAATACCTTAGGAGCCATGGCACAAGCCATCCTAAGGCAATGACTAAACTAAACATCGTTGAACTAATGTTGAAGCATAGCACAAGTCATTCATATTAACATAATCATATCATAACTACATAGACTATAGTGGGGGTCTATAGTGTTTATGACCATAAGATGTGATCATGAGAGTGAAATCATAAAGACTATACCTTCCACATACATGGACTCCACAATCAAACATGAAACGCTTTATCCAAGTATACGTATAAAAGAAGACTAAAGATAATATCTTTATTGAGCACAAAGTCACAAATACAAGAAGGAATACATAAGACATACCTTTCCCAATGTGGAATTGGGAAGCAAGACTCCTTATACTCATTTCCCAATTTGTACTTGGGACTAGAGGCTCTCCTCTCTACATCCTAACTCCTCTAAGGACTATGGAAGATAGTGTATACAATAGAATGATGCCCAAGTGGTGTGTGTTGAAGTGAGGGGTAGGGGGTCCTATTTATACTAGTGTTGAGGTCGGTTCCTGCCACCAAAAGCGCGCGAATCAGTCACCATTGACTCCAGGAAGCCGGGAGGAGCCAACACGTGGAGGCTAACCGAGTTTGGTGCAAAGACCAAGTCAGTCGACCCCCTGGTTCGGCCGACCTGGTCATTGCACCGTTTCTCGTGTGCTTTCTCCAGGTGGCTGCCAGGTGGGTCCCATTGATGTATATGGGTGATACACCGTTGGATCTCCTCGGATACTTCTGTTTGTGGGCCATTTGATCCATGGGATGCCATGTGTCGTCATCTAATTGGCTGGGATGATATTTTAGAGGAATTGTCCATCTACATTTCCTCATTTCGTGCATAAAATGCTGCATACACATATTTTTCCAAGTCCAAGTGGAATTGGGTTAGATAGAGAGGAGATGTGTGCAAGAAATGATCAATACTTCACATAATTGAGTTAAATTGACGGATAAAATTGGTATATAACAACCGTCAACAAACTCCCCCAAGCTTATCCTTTGCTCGTCCTGAGCAAAGTCAAGACTTTAGATTGATGATCAGGAGTTGCTACAATATGTTATTTTCAAAAGTATCTAATGCACAACAAGATACTCTACCTAGTATTGCAGAAATTGGCTATGATACCCTACCTTTCTTAACTTATCATGGGGCTTATGCTTTTTCATATTCATGAGTAGTTGAAAGGTAGAATAGCAATGAAGCAAACATAGCCTAGAAATCAAGTTCCACTTAAACCCCGAAGAATTCAATTTAGATATTAAGTACCTCAATTTGATTCTCTCAATCACTCCTTTGTGGATAGTGGAAATATTTCCTCACCAAAGCATTGTGTCTCTACTATTCCTACTCATTTAATATGGCTTTTATGTGGAGCTTGGTAAGGAAAGTAAGTAGGCATATTTGCTTCACATATATTGCTAAGTCAAAAGAGTGAGCCTTAGGAGAATTCAAATCAAAACTTTTTGATTCAAGACTAGTGCATGTGTGATGGAGTGGAAGTGGATGTGGATACTTGAGATAACTCCTTTTTGGTATAATCTCTCTTTCTTTTTGCAGGGATGAAACATGGCTACTTTTCTTTTCTCTCTTTTTTTTTTCTCATGCTTATGAGGTAAGCATGCTTTTTTTTTGTAGTCATGTCTTCTACTCCCTTTCTTTGTAATGAATTTTGAGGAGAGTGCTAAACATGAATAACATGGAGTTTCTCTTTTTGTTGTGGTATGGTGGATATGATGGACGTTTTGCTTACTTCTAGTGTAGAAGTATAATATTTGCAAGTGAAGTCTTGAATTCAAAAAGAGTTGAATGATTTCTCACATAGGTCGATACTAGTTTGACTAGGGTCAATGTGAAAGCAAATAGCATATACATAAGGTTTTGTCTATGTATGGACATCATATGGCTTTGGTAGGTATTTCCAATCAATTGAGGGAAACTTAAATCTTTTTAGAATTTCTCCGGAAATCTAAGTTTTACTTTCAAACTAGGACTAGCAGCCCTATTACCAATTCTAGTCTTGCAACAACCTAGAATTAGATTAAGCTTTTGCTACCCACAACTTCCAAATTAAGGTAAAATTATTTCAAACCAATGAAAGCAATATTCGGAGAGTAGCAAGTTGTAAGCTAGAGACTTAAGAAAATAAAACAGAGCAACTATTCATCATTTCATCTATGTGAATTCTAAATCATTCTTACCGCACATCTTTATTTGATGAAAGCAAATCTAACACACACACACACACACACACACACACACACACACACACACACACACACACACACATATATATATATATATATATATATATATATATATATATATATATATATATATATATATATATAAATGCAAGGTGGATGATGGATGGATGGAAAATAAATATACAATGGATGATTTGAAATAAAAATGTAGTGGGTGTGATACAAGTTACCTCAAGTGGGGGTCCTCCCCCAAGCTTATTCTTGATCAAGGTCCGTGATAGAGGTTGAAACCCTAACGATGGAGGTAGGCCATGAGTTGGCCTATCCTTGTTGCAGCGTGACTTTGACAATGGAGGGTTGAGTGTTGATTGTTGTGTTGCCTCCCATGGACACCATGAGTGTGGTTGAATAGAGTGTTTTCGATGTTGATCGTCCGCTCATCAGGGTCTCCATGTGTTGGGTGTGATTTGTCATTCCTTGGCTAGAATAATGATAACCTTTAGATCCAAAGGAATGACGTGCACTCAACATACATTGAGTATGTTCATCATTCTTTGGCTAAGGTGTATCATATCTTTTTGCCATAAGAGAGTGACATGTGTCCAACATGCATTGGGTATGATCAGTTGTTCCTTGGGTAAGGTACAACATACCTAGAACCAAAAAGGAATGACATGCACTCAACATGGGTTGAGTGTGATCTGTTATTCCTTGGCTAAGGCATGACATACCTTCTAGCCACATAGGAACAACTTGCACCCAATATAAATTGGGTGTGATCTTGTCATTCCTTGGTCATGGTACATCATAACTCTTAGCCATATAGGAATAACTTGTACCCAAGGATGGTGGCAAATCACTTGAGCTTGAATGAGTGCTTAAATAGTTGAGAGCATAAATCTCTCACCCACTCGTGGCAGCTCATTGGTTGCTCATGGAGGGTTCCCATTTCAAATCTCTAGCCTCGTATAGTTATGATTGACCTTCGGCCATAATTTCCAATAGATAACAACCATCCTAATTTACTCCTTGGCCAAGAGGTGTTGAAATGGAATCCTCTAGGGATCCCAACAATCAGCTTCATGAATGCCTTCATAGTAATATTACTCCTGCAAACTTCTTCTCTTGAATGGAGAGGGATGGTTAGCTCCCGATACTTGTACAAATGAACGTTCGAGTTAGGTAACCGAACTTTCATTTGTACATACGGGGAAAAACAAAATCAAATATGCATTGGATCCAATGTCAAGTGTATCTATGATCAATGTGTTATTCATTGATAAGAGTGGAGCTTTATGGATAATTCATGTTGCATATTTTCTAAAGCTCCTACTCATAGCAATGCATGTGATAGAAATACATTATATGGATCCCTACACCTTTTAAAGTTTCTAACCATCTTAGCTTTCAAGAGCAAATTTTTATTATTTAGACCAAGCCAAACAAGATTCTCAAATTTATCCTCCTGAACCTCACTAGGAATTTGAAATTTAGTGACTCCTCCTAAAAATTCAATTCAATTTCAGAGCAAGGATATCACTTATTCCTAGGAGTTTGAAATCTAGTGACACCATCTATGCATGAAGCTCAATTCAAGATTATGGTTGTCACTATGCCCAAGTTTCTATATGCCAATTCACCAATCAAGTCATGCCCAAAAGTTCTATTTTCTAAACCTAGACAAAAATGACTAATGATCTAGCTGCACTTTAATCAAGAACATACAAAACAACTCAAAAATGGGTTATGTTAGCCAAAAGTAAATTGAACCCAATTTTCAAATTGTCTTGCCCAGCTTGAAATAACTTGTAAATGCAATGAGGGTCAAAGCAAATCTTTTTTGTCTGAACTAGGAAGATAAATTCAAGTGGTCATGCACGTAATTCATATCCAATTAAATTTCTCCCCTAATTCAAATTTTTAGTTTTATGATGGTTGGAAATTTTACTTTTCAACATGCAAGTGTGGAATTTCAAACATGCAAATCCAAGGGTTGATGCAATTTGGAAAACAAATATAAGATAACTACCAATTAACCTATTGGCAAGGACTCACCAAATTTTTGAAGTCCGGTGAGTGATAACTACCAATTAACCTATTGGCAAGGACTCACCGAATTTTTGAAGTCCGATGAGTAGGACTTACCTCCGTTCTGTTCAGCATGATGATTTGTTGTCCAATCCCGGAGTTGAAGATGTGGACGATTTCTTCTGTTTTGACATGTCAAACTCATTTGGCTGTCATTTGGACATGTGAGTCACATGGTGGCCCTAGGCTCTCCCCGTTGTGTTGATATAGACATGTTGTTGTAGCGATGGGTTCTCCCTCTTGAATGTATTCCTTCATAAACATGGTGAGGCTTTGTCCTTCTTAGGGGTGCCACTCTGACCATATTGATATTCCATTGAATCAACCCATACCTTGATCATAGATCAAAGGCTTCCTTGGGTATGATGACATGTGGACTCCACAATCAAACAAGAAAGCTTCATCCACAATGTCACTGGCCCTAGGTTGAATGGGTTTGGTCGAAGTGTGGGAATCCCAACAAGTGATGTGGGATATTTTGGACTTTGAATGCTCCTTAAGTTCTTGTCCTTGGCCAAGATCTTCATGTGAATGTTGTCTTGATTTCTGCTTGGCCAAGATACTTCAAGGTAGGCTAGTTGAACTTAAATCCCTTGGAAAGCCATAGCCTCCTTCAATACTAGGGTGATGTTAATTCCACCCTTGACCTCCTTGTGAATTGTAGCCATTGGATTTGTTGTTTGAAAAAGGTCCTCCTGGGTCTTAGGGAAATAATTCCCAAGCGTCCCATGTTGACATGGATTTTCACAAATCATATGAATATCCAAGACTTGGATTATCCAAACAAATCTCCATTGACTTGGTATTCATGATACTTCAATGGGAGGTGTAGTTCCATAACTAGCATGTCCACCTTGTGAAGTGGTGTGCATGACAAGCTATGGGAACTCGAGCATTCTTCAATTCACCCCTTGAGTGGAGACCTTCTCTTCATCCATGATGGATGAGAATAGGGCTCCTTCAGCTCTAGCACGAATGTGGTCATGGATTGGTGGAGCCAACCCATGACACGAGTGTTGGATGAAGAGCCAACTATCCACCCCATGGTGGAGGCAAACCAAGAAGAACTTCTTAGAGCCTTCCCCAAGCTTGGGTATGGATGACTTTGGCTCCTACTGAAAGCTGAAATTCTCCCGTAAAAAGGCAATGGTGTTGCCTAACGGACAATTCTAAAGGGTAAAATGGGTCCTAGAGGGATATTGGATTGAGAGTTAGAGAGTTGCTCCTACAATGCTCCTAATACATATACATAGCCTAAGGTAGATACTTCCCAGAATTGTTAAGTGCGGTTTTGTTCTAAATCAATTTTAATCTTGTTCCTTTTTATGTTGATTAATGTTGGGCATGTTATTTAATATATGCAAGGCAAGATGCATGAAAATGAGGGTGTTACACAAGAGCTCCTTACCATGTGTGACTGTCAGATAAACATCACAGAGTTTGTTATCAAGGACACTTAAGATACATCCTCACATGGCAGGATTGGCTTCCTCGAACTTCATATGTTCTTCAACAGACAAAGGACCTTGAGGTCTGCCAGGGTGACTAGAGCCAGAGTGTGGCCTTAACTTGCCACCTCCTAAAGTGCACGCCAGAGAATTTCTCGGGCCTTAGCGCATCGGCTAAAGACATCATGTTCAACTTAGGAAATTGCCTGATAAGGTTTTTGAATTGTTAGAAAATACGAGGCAATTTACTGAACAATTCCAGAAAAACACACGAAAAACAGTAGTGATTAACACCGGCAGACAGACGGGACGAGAAATATCGCGTATTGATTTGGAGCCGGAGAAATCACTGTAGAACTGGCGATGAACAACCGCTGCAGCTGTTGGTGGTGATGTTGAGCTGCAACGCCCGATCTCCTTGGCACACAACTCGTGGAACGTGAGAAGGCACGAAGTGCTTCCCAAAAACCTTATTCGCGCTCTCCCAGTGCAAGATCGCAAGAGCGAGCTGTTCTAAAGACTTGCTCTCCCAATCGTTGGTGCATGCCGGAGCTCAAGATGGAGTAGACTAGACGGCAGCGCAAGGATCGCGAACGTGGGAAACGATCTGATCGTAGATGATCTCCCTGCCGCGCACGCCCATATTTATATAGTCCCGCGGAGGCGGTTCGTTTGCGATCCGGAGGACCCGCATCCGATCCAACTTTGTAGTCATAGACGCATCCGTATCCAACGACTTAGACACAGTCTCGGAAGCCTAAAAATTCGGAAGCCCAAAAGCCCAATTAAATTTTCTGTAAAAATATAAAATCTGGCCCGGCTCGAGGCTCGAATTCACACGAACACACCCGTGAGCATGCGTGCGTGTACGGGGCGTGGTGTGGTGTGTTGAGGTGAGCGAGCGAGGACGAGGAGGAGCGTGCGTGGGCCACCCCTCTCTTCTCCTCTTCTCTCTGACTCAAGAAGTAGAAGAACAACCTTCCTTATATGGAGGGGTTGATTCTCTCCAACTTTCCATGTGGTATAAAATATTTAGCACCAACCTCTCTTGCCCTAATGGGCCTTTGAGATTTTTTGGAATTAATTCTGAAATAACTATTGGGCCTAGCCCATTTATTGCAGCAATTTTCATAGCTTCCACTAAAAAGTTTTTAAATCTACTATTCACCCCCACTGGTAACTTTTCACGTGCTTTTCGATCCTACAATTGGTATTAGATCTACGGTGCTCTAATCTATGTAATTTGCACGTGTTTTGACTAATCGTCATGGAGAAATACTCTACAAAACCTTGTGTGTTCAATGGCATTGATTTTCAGGTTTGGAAGGCACGTATGGAGGCTTACATACAAGCAGAAGGCTTCGCCATATGGGAAAAGATCTTCAAGCACTACGACATGCCATCAAATGATCAAGTAACGGCTGCCAACGTAAAGGATGTCGACAACAACAACAAGGCACGAAACTTGATCATAGAAGGATTGACTCAACGCGACTTCAATGGTGTTGTACATCTCCGATCAGCATATGACGTGTCTTTATGTGACTACCACGAAGGATCCAACATGATCGAAGAGGTATGCCAAGATATGTTCAAGAAGGAGTACATGCGTTTTGAGATGCAACTCGGTGAGTCGATCGGTGAATTCTCTGCTCGCTTTAATAAAATTCTTAGCAACTTGCATAGAATCGATGTTAGTTTTTCAGATGTTGAAAATGCTAGACAATTGTTAAGTGCATTAGGCATGTCAATTCACGAGATGAAAGTTACATCTATTAGTAAATCCACTGTCATGAGTACACTTACATTAGATGTGCTATATTCCAAGTTAAAAAATCGTGAACTTGACATAATATCTCTGGCATTTATTTCACAACGTGACATGCCTAGTTCTAGTCAATCTTCGTTGTATCGTACACTTGTTTTGCTGTCCTCTCTAACCCTTGAATAGATTGAAGAGTTTCTAGAGGAGGAGCTAACACTTCTCTCTACTCGGTTCTCAAAAGCATTGCAAAGTGTGAGAACTAGAAGGAGAGGGAATGGTGGACCTCAACAGTGCTTTGAATGCTTTGAATGCGGTGAGTTTGTACATTCTTTAAGGAGTGCGCACACCTCCACACTTGATAAACTTGAGCTTGAAATTGAAAAGAATAGAGAGCTTGCTGCACTTAATGATAAAAACTTGAAAGATGCTACCTGTTAAACAATTGATTTGCATTGTTCTAACTGTGATGATCTTAATAAGAAATTTCATGATGCTGAATGAAATTTCTGTTTTGAATAATGTTTTATGTTCTCGTGAAGTTAATTGTTGTTCTAATTGCAAATTAGAAGGAAAAACTTCATGTGAAAATTGCCTTGATCTGTCCAATAAACTTGATGACATGCATAGGACACTAGACCGGTTTGTAATGCAAATAAGAACCTAAACTTGCTGATGAATTCATCTAAGTCTTGCAATGATAAAACTGGTTTAGGTTTTGATTCTCATGCTCATGCTAAAACACATCCACGTAAGGTTGTTAGGTCATTAGCAAGTGGTTTCATTAAAACAGTTTCTAAACAAAAAGAGGTGGTATTTATGTCAGCAGGGGTGTTGTCTCATTCGATTGCTAACCGACATGTTGCTTGTGCATCTAGACATGAACATAAGGTTAAATTTTATTGTGCCTTTTGTGATAAATATGGTCATGTCGTAGATTTTTGTTATAGACTAGCTAAACAAGAAAATATGAAACAAAAAAAAGCTAGATCTCATAATAAACTAGCAACACACGGTAATCAGAAAATTGAACAATCACAATCTAGTAATTTTATGAGTCACATTAAAATAGGAAGATTGCAACTCTTTCTAACGCTAACAATATGTTTGTTAAGAATGTCGATACTTTGTCTTCTACTGTTGAAAATGAAAGCGTGGCTTTTAATCATAAACGTGCACATCGTATCATGTATCATTGTACTCATTGTGATAAAGATGGACATGTTTTGTGATTTTTGTTTTAGACTAGCTAAACAACATAAATAGGAAAGAATGCTAGATAGATCTCAGAACTTTCAAACAAAATTTGCTGCACACATGTTATCAAGACATAAATGCACAAACATTGCTATTTTGAGTAGGAATCATGTGAATTATGGTCCTAGGTTTGCTGATTTTCATGCTTCATATTCCCCACAACTTAGGTCAGCACTAGGACATCAAAACTTGCATGATTTTCGTGTTAAACTTCCTACTCAAAATTTTGAATGCACGTAACCTACGGTCATAAGTCACAAACATATTAAACTTGCTTCTAAAACTATCGTTTTTCATCCTACACAAGTCACATCTCGTATGTTAGAGGTTGGATGCAAGTATTCTCAATCCTTGACTCATTAACCTGTTGTTTTTCCTCATCTTTCTTGTATTATGCCTACTTCTCGTCATGTGACAAAGTGCTGGATTCCTAAACGATTTCTCACTAACCCCAACACTGAGGGAACAACGAATTATATCTCTTTTTAGGCTATTTTGCAAAAAAGGATAACTTTTGAGCTAAAAACTCTAAACTTGATACACATGTGTTCGCTACAAGAAAAGTGGCTCTCCTTTATTACAAGTGCATCTAGTACAAAACATAAAACATTGTGAAGATGCTTTTCAACTCAAGCCATTGCAAAAGATTAATCAAAGACGGCTGCATCACCTGAGCATGTTCAAATGTTTTTGGAGTTTGAAGTGCATATACCCAGGGGGAGTGTATGCTTTGACGAAACGATGAAGATGGACGTGTGACACACTCATTTGCTGTACAAGGATCAGATCAACAGAAATACGTTAAGCTATCAAGAAAGAAGTTAAGTTGAAGCAATATCTCAACCCAGGATCAACACATTCCTTCAAGTTTCATTGAGCATCAAGATAATTGGAAGCTTGCACAAAAGAGTAAGAGAACTTACCCATTTCAACAAAAAGAAGAGCGAGATACATGAACTGGACTAGGACACCTTGCCCGAACCAGTATAAAACCATTGTGTCCATAGCTAGGCCACCTCGAGGATGAACGCGCAACACAATTGGTACAAGTCAGTAGCCCGAACCCCGATAGTTGGCTCACCAGGTAGGGGCACTGCTGTGCTTTCCATTTTTTGCTTCTTTGATGGCACCACCACGATCGACATTTGTGCCCAACATGAAGATATCCTTTGGCGACTTTGAGTTCACCACCAGCAACAGTGATGGTAGTTGACGGCTGTTATATCCTAATTTCACCAGTTAATATTACTCAATTATGTGAAGGACAAGTCATTTCTTGCACACATTACCTTTCTACGTAACCTATTTCCACTTGTCCTTGGAAAAATAGTCCATGCAGATTTTTAATGCAGGAATTGAGGTAAAAGAGGGAGAGCAATCCTAAAAAGTACCATCTCGACAAATCAGGCAACAACACTTGGCATCACATGGATCAAAAGTCCACAAAAAGACGTATCCGAGGAGATTCGACAGTGTATCACCCATATCAGTCAATATGACCCACTTGGAAGTTGCCCCGATGAAGCACACATGGAGTGGCACAAAGACAAGGTCGGCCGAACAGGTGGTTCAGCCGACCTCTTTTTGGCGCCGAATGTGGTCAACTTCCACATGTCATCTACCTGTGGTGCCTTGATAATGATGAAGACTGATTCACACACTTATGTTAGCAGGAACCGACCCTTCTCCAGCTATAAATAGGACCCCCTACCCATCACTTCAACACACACCACTTAAGCTTCATTCTATTGTATCACAACTTTTCATAGTCCTTAGAGGAGTTGGACTGTAGAAGAGAGTCTCTAGTCCCAAGTCCAAATTGGGAAAAGAGTAAAGGGAGTCTCTCTTCCCAATTCCAAATTGGGAAAGGTATGACTCATGTATTCCTTCTTGTATTTGTGACTTTATACATAATAAAGATATTATCTTTAGTCTTCTTTTATACATATGCTTGGATGAAGCGTTTCTTGTTTCATTGTGGATTCCATATATGTGGTAGGAGTAGTCTTTATGATTATGCCATAATGATCTTATTATATCATCATAAATACTATAAACCCCCACTATAGTCTAATTAGTTATGATATGAACATATTAATATGAACAACTATGCTATGTATCAACATTGGTTTCAACGATGATTTAGTTCATTGCTTTAGGATTGCTTGTGCTGTAGCTTCTAAGTTATTTGTTTAATATGATAGCATGGTGCTAGGATAGTTAAGTAGCATTGAATGTCTCGTAGACCTACGGATTGAAGAGGTAGGTAGTGGGTAGTGACAGCCCTATTAGTCCTTTGTAATCCTCCACGTTCAGCTATGCCACGAGCTCTTGGCGGGAGTCGTCCTAGTATTGCTAGGGGTAAACCCGTGTCCGATGTGTTGAACAACTTAGCATAAAAATTCACCATTGACATGCTCATTACTATCTAACCTAGGCTATGTATATGTATATTAGAAGCATTATAGGAGCAACTCACCAATCTAAGTCTAATTTCCATTAGGACCTATTTACCCCCCTTAGAATAGGATGCTCTTTTGCATGTCACACTACCTCCAATTATCTATTATCCATCATCACTGGAACCCTACATAGACCATTCTACCCTTTCTATTTGATGGTTGCTACACTTCCACCTAGCCTTCCCTTGGGATAAAATAATGACACCCTTGGAATACTCTTTTAAGGGGAAATGCTACATCAATAGTTTTCGTGCACTTGGGAAATTTATTCTGTACATAAGAAACGTCAACAAACATTTATGGCGCCGTTGCCGGGGAAGGCAATTGAAGTATTGCATGATTATGTGAATAAGATAGGACCCTGGATAGGTTTTTAGTAGGATAACCCTTCTTTGTTTTTGCATTTATTTTAATGTGAAAACAAGATATTGTATGTCTGGTTTATGCCTGCCGGGAAACTTTATTAAAGATTCAGAATCCCTTTTGTGAGATCAACCTCATGTCATTACTCCTCAGAAGCTTCGTGCGGGAAACCAAACTAGCGCTCCTGCACCAACAATCGAAACGCCAATGGCCCAGAAGACCTGTCGTGAGTTTTCGGCTCCCTCTGCTAACAATGTGCCTGTTGGACCCACTTTTAACACTGGAGACATGAACTTCGAAATCAAGATTGGCCTGATCACTATGGTGCAAGACAACCCATTCTGCGGGGAGGCTAACAAGGATGCAAATGCTCACCTGTAATAGTTCCTTGAGATCTGCAGCACTTTCAACATCAATGACGTTTCTCCTCATGCCATCCGTCTTAGACTGTTTCCGTTCTCCCTTCTTGGGAGAGCAAAGTAGTGTTCTATGCGAATTGAAGTACTATAGACACTTGGAAGAAGTGTTCTATGACATTCCTCACCAAGTTCTTTCCGTTGCGCAAAAGCAATGCCCTACGTGGAAGAATTTCCAGCTTCTAGCAAGATCCCAAGGAGTCTATTCCCAAGGTATGGGAAAGGCCGCAGGAGTACATCCTGGCCTGTCCCCACCATGGGATGGAGGACTGGCTCATTATCCAAAATTTCTATAATGGGTTGTGTCGAAGCGTACAAACGACACTTCCCCCGGTACTACTAAAATGTAGCCCGCAGAGGTTCTTGTATCGGTTTGGGCGTGTGGAGATCTCAGACAAGATGATGACACGGAGGATTTAGGTGGTTCAGGCCGCCTGAGGGTAATACCCTACTCCACGGGGTGTGTGTTGTTGTATTGACGATTTCAGTAGTGCTGGCGTGCGTATGAGCTTGCCTGTTTTGTACCGAGCAGCACATCCCTTTTATAGACCAAGGGGTGGCAGCACATCCCTTTTATACACGGTCTAAATGTGCTTAAGCGCCTTAATAGTGTGATAACACGCTTTAATGGCGGCGTTACCAGTATTAAGGGTCCTCTGATCATGCACCATTAATATTGCATTAATGACACATAATCATGCATTGTAACTGTAGCGATAACTGTCCCTTTAATGTCTGTGCTGTTGGAGATCCGTCTGTATTCCCGTTGATTTCGTAGGTCCGCAGGCTTCACATGTGGCAGCTCTGGAGCTTCCCCTCGCAGGGAGATAGGTCCGGATCTGCTATATATGTGGCAGGAACGGAGCTCCCCTCTAATGGGGGTTAGGTCCGGGGTCATTATCCATGTGTCAACCACAGATCTTCCCTATGTTGGGAGTTCAACTCCGGTCTTACATTACACATGGCAATCCCGGATCTACCCATATGAGGGAGGCGGTCCTGTGCCGTGTGACACGTGGGGCCTGAGGAAGCCTTCAACTCTGACATGTGGAACTCTCTTGCACTTCTTGTGGTATCATGGGGTACCCGGTACGCAGGGTATCGACAATGGCCCCCAGGCCCACCTCTGGGAGAAATCCTTTGGGTTAAGTTATTCTACCAGAGGTGGGGCCATCCTCGATTCTCGCACTGTAGCTTCAAAGGTTTTTCGATGTACCGTTGGGGAGATGGTTCGGGGTTAAACCATCGCCACGTGGCTTGTATTGAATGCGGCAGATGAGATCTTTGAGTGCGGATATCAGGCAATTGAAGGTCACCGGTTTGGAATACAAAAATCATATCGGTCCCGAGCGCCTTGTCAGACTGCCGCCTTTGGGTTTCCCGCTGCCCATCATAACAACAGTTCTCTTGGGGTAATAACCTCGACCTCTTCGTCGGGGTGGCCCTAGACCCATTCGTCATTGACGGGGTAGGTTCTTTGTAATGTGGACTTGCTCTCGTTGCGGTCTCCATCCAAGTTTTGTGGAGGCTTACTTAAAAAGGAAAGTACGCAAGGTTTGAGGACTCTTTACGCTTTCGATCAAACTCGCACTCAGAGCCTCCCCAACTTTGCCTAGCTTTTTCCTCTTTCGCTCCACTTTGCCGTGATGGAATTAGACTTCTCAAGAGACACATCCAGAGCAAGGACAATCTGATGAAGGTTCGGACCTTCATGGGATGGTCCAGCGACTCCTTCAACCACTTGGTCCGTGTTGGCAAGCTCCTCTTGAAGAAGGAGCGCTGTGGGGAGATGGTGTACTTCTCGGCGTACGCCATGGTGGGACTGATCTCACCTTTCTTGAGCTTCATCTTGATGCTGCTGGACTTCTATGGCCTCCAACCTCATCACATCTGCCCGCACTCCCTTCTACTCGTGGCAACTTTCGTCCACTTCTACGAGATGAGGGTGGGCATGCCTCCCTGCGTCGGCTTGTTCTGGACCTTCTTCACAGCCCATTCCACCGGCAAGGAGACAGAGTTGCTTGGCTTCTACTACTTTGTGAAGTACAAGAACTGTCCCTTCAAGTACTTGAAATCATTTCCCTCTCGCAAATTAGACGACTAGAAGAAGGATTTGGTCGTCATTATAGTGGAGGAGCACAAAAGGTTGGAGCAGCCCTAAGGACTCCCCAACATTGACACTGATGGCTAGAATGTAGTTCCGAAGCTATTGGATGCATTTAACCCTGTCCTGACCAGGATCCGAGAATGTGTGGAGGGTGGAGTGACCCCCAGATGGTCTTCAGAAATTTCTTGGTGAACAGGTGGGCTCCGCTAAGGAGGAGGGAGAAGCTCGCCTAGTCTTTCAACAATGTGATGGATGACGACCGGATTGAAACCGGTTTGAAATCCAACTTGGATGACGAAGCTTTGAAGCTCCATCTCAAGAAATTTCAACACGGGTCTATCGCCGATGATGCTTTAGCTCCGCTGGCCACTTTCCTGAGTCTAAACATGATTCCAGAGATCAGTAGGCAGCTCCGGAGGAAGATGCTGGCGCTAGATGACCTCGGTGAGGTGGAGAAGTGTAGGGCCTCCAGGGTTGTAATACCTGGAGCTTCCGAGGAGGTGGTTGCCCCTAGCCGAGCCGAAATGTTGATGACGTCGGCAAGGGCTTGGGCAAGGAGCCAGCCGGATCTTCCAGCCAGAAGAGAAAGCTGAGGCATGTCGATGGGAGCTCCGTCAGGTCTGCTCCATCTACAACTTACCCTTCTCCTCGGCGACGGAGATCTTCTGCGGTGACACCTCCTCCAGTGCAAGCGTCCTCAAGAGGCACCAATTCTTTACAGTCGACTCTGGTTCTGGTGCCAGCTATGGGCTCTAGGTCTGGTAGTCCTTCCAGGTCAAGGAAGACCTCGGCTGGGGCAACACCAACGACGACGACAGGCTCCGGGCGACATTCCGGAGATCCCTCCGTGCCAACCACAGCAAGTTCCGGCTCTGAGCCTCCGGCGAAGAAGTTCCGCGCCGATTGGAGCGGTAGCCTCCCAAAGTAAGCTTTGCTTTTTCACCTTGATTTGCCACTCTTATTTTTGTCATGTTTTGAATATTCCAATTTTTTATCGCAGGGCGTCAAAGACGGGGTCTGAACCTCCGGTCTCTGTTGCAACAACCGAAACGGTGCAGACGGAAACTCCAGCTTCAACCCCCGTGCCTCCTCAAGTGGTGACTGAGGTCATGGCAGCTCCAGCGCCAACTGTCATAGATCTAGATTCAGATTCATCGCCAGAGACTCCTGTGGTAGCGGCGGACCACGGGGAAGACATGCATGAAGATGCTCCAGTAGCGGCGTCACCAGCGACTGAAGCTCCAGCACAGGACGCTGATATGGTGGAAGCTCCAGCAATGGGCCTGCGGGTAATTGAGGCTCCGATCGCTGCGCGAGAAGTTGCTGCTGAGCCGGTAGATGAACCTGTGGTGCCATAAGCTCCGGCCCTTGAGCCGGAAGTCATTGATGCCCCGGCAACCGATTCGGTGGTACTTGAAGTTCCGGTCCTTGAGCCAGAAGTTGTTGAAGCTCCAGCAGTTGAGCCAGAGGTAACTGATGTATCTGCGCCTGAACCAGCAATGGAAATGGCTTCGGGTGAAGCTCCAATGACCACCCTAGAAGTATCTGCTCCGGAGGTGCCAATGCCCGTGGCAGAACACCATGAAGAGGCGGAAGTAGGCTCTTCACCCGAAGAGCCAGTAATTGAAGTTCCCACATCAGGACCTTCAGCTTTGGCTCCGAAAGTAGAAGTTCCCCCAATGGATTCTTCCCCCACTGTTGCCGAAGACCTCCAAGAGGGCGGCCCCAGTGCCGTGTAGAAACTCAAGGAACCATGCTTGTGGCGTGGGACCCTATTATTGTTCTTGAAGACCCCTTGGAGCCAGCGGAGGTGACCCCGACAGGTCCGGAGCCTATTCCCTTGGCATTGTCCATATACAATGCCTATTCAAGCCTCCGACAAGTTCAACTCGCCTTCGATCATGAAAGTATGGCCCTTGAAGAGGAGCGTCACACCATGAGGCATTGGCGCAACAGGCTCCACTTCGAGACCAAGCTTGCACAGACGAGGCTTGCTGATCAGAAGGAGTGGGTGAAGAGGGAAACAGCCCAGATGGAATACTAGGGCAAACTGCTGGAGGAGAAGGAAGCCGCCATCAGGGCGCTCGATGCGAGTTCTCGGGAGATCCTCGAGCATGCCAAGGAAAGGAGTGATGCTGCTGACGAGCATCACGAAAACCTCAATGAATTAAAAGAGGTCCTCCTGCAATGTCGAGCAGACCTTGATGCAAGATAAGAGAAGCTCCTGGAACTGCAGGAGGATGTTTTGAAAAGGGAAGAAGAGCTCGGTTAGAAGGTGACTCTGGCTGAGTAAAATTTGGCTGATCGCTCTAAGAAGTTTGATCTGTGGAGTAAGGAGGAGGAGGAAAAGTACTGGAAACTGGAGTAGGAGCTCTCGAAAAGAGAAGTTGATGTTGCCACCAAAGAAGGGAAAGTAAGGGACAGGGAGAAGGACCTGGCGGAACGGCGGAACCGCATCCACCTCCGAGAGACGGAGCTAGCCGACTGTGAAAAGCAAGTAGCTGAGAATATGCAGCAACATGCCAAAGCGGTCGAGCGCCTCGCTCGGGAGAGTTCGGAGCTAGCGACTGCCCGGAGGTCACTGGAGGAGCTGCGGAGCTCGAGGGCAACCGAATCCCTGATGGTATGGGATTTCCTGGGACTTGCGTACAGAGCCCTTGTGCCTCTTGGCTTCAGTCCAGTACGCTCGGAGGACCCAGCGTAGGAGCTGGACCATACGCTGGTGGTGCTTGGTTCTACTGGCAGCAAACTCGACGCAATGGGTGATGTCATCGCGGATCAGCTGGAGATGGAGGGGAAATCTCTGGCCAAAGACGTCGCTGAGTATGTCTTGGCGTGTTCAAAAGCTGAGATACCCAATTTTCTCTAGATCTAGTCTCTGAAGGACTCATTGCCAAAGAGGAGGATGTTGCCAAAGCTAGTGTCCAAGAAGCTGCCAAGAAGGTTGCTTCGTTTTTCCGCCGGACTTAGATCCTCCAGTAGCTAGGACCTTTTCCTTTTGTCTTTTGTTGTAACCCTGATTTTGTAATTCAATACTTTGAATGAATGAAATCCACTTTTTCTACAATGAATTCCATTTTGTTGTCCTTGTCTTCAATACACTGTCCTTTATCTTGTTTGCCCCTGGTAGATGTACACAATTTGATTGCGAACATGTACCAAAAAGATTTGACGATGTGTTGATGACTTGGACACTTCAAATTTATAGCTTTTAGGTCCGAAGTTTATTTCCGACTTCTCTAGGGAGCTTTTATAATGTAGACAACAGGCCCCCTGGGGTTGTCGGAGCTTGGTAGGTCCGACGGCACCCACTATCAACGCGTGGAACATCGACGGCGGGCCCCCTTGGAGGTTGTCGGAGCTTGATAGCTCCGGCATCGTCCACCATCGCTCTGTTTTTCCTGTACATTAAAGACAAGAAAAAGAGTAAAACTTGTCCTCTTGTCTATAAATTATTTGTGACTTATTGTTCTTATTGGAGTTTTAGATCCAAAGAAATTCTATATGATAACAAGCACATTGATGTAATCTCTCCAGATCCGCTTGCTTTTTTAGTACTCACCCTACTCAGGCCTGTCGAATGTAGGTGGAGTGGCGTACTTAGGGTGTAGGACTATGCTAAGTCGGTAGCACACTCCAGACCTATGTTGGCTTGGCGTTCAGGCAAGTAGACTATGCAACAATTTTAAGATCCAAAGAGACCAACAATATAACTTGTAACACATATAAATAACTTGGACTAAAACTTAAAAAGAATTGCACAACTTCATTATAGATAAGAAGGATAAAAATAATAATTCGAAAGACTGAGCCTTGTACAAAAATAAATGCACGTGGAGTCTGTTTTCACACAATAATGTCTTTCATTATAGGTCTGGATTATAGGGGAGACAAGGACACACTTAGGGTGCATGACCAGGCTAAGTGCGTTATACATCTTGTACTAGCTCAGGGCAGGTAGCTACACTTTTAGTGCTGACTGTATCAAGTGTTACTTGAACTTCCCGAACCCTCCCGGAGGGGTCCAGATGCTCTCCCGGAGGACCTACCAAAATCTGTATATTGACTCTATAATATACATTGTGTGTAATTACAGACTCACCTACATGATTCTAAGTATTAAACTTACGGAGATGCTCGATGTTCCAAGGATTAGGAAGCGAGTCCCATACTCAGTTGCCAAGCGAACGCATCCGGGACGGGATACCTTGATCACTCAGAAGGGACCTTCCCAGCTGGGGAAAGTTTATTCATTCCTTTGCGAGTTAGTATTTTCTGCAGCACCATATCGCCTTCCTCGAGTTGTCGGTTGCGCACATGCCTTTGATGATAGCGCCAGAGCGTTTGGCGATAGCGTGCATTCTGAACAGCTAATTGGCACCTTCCCTCATCGACGAGGTCAAGGTCTTCACGTCGAAGCTGATCCTTCGTGGCTTCGTTAAAGGTCCGGACCCGGAGCTACCCCATGGTGATCTCCACAGGAAGGACTGCTTCAGCTCCGTACACCAAGGAGAAGGGTGTCTCTCTAGTTGACCGTTTAGGTGTAGTCCTGCTTGCCCATAGTGCGGACAGAAGCTCTTTGATCCAATTGTCTCCATGCTTTTTCAGGCGCTCATATGTGCGCATCTTGAATCCTTTTAAAATTTATGCATTTGCTCTCTCGGCTTGACCATTGCTTGCTGGGTGAGCTACTGATGTGTAGCTGACTTGAATGTTGAGATCTTTGCAATATTCTTGGAATGCAACACTTGTAAATTGGGTTCCATTGTTAGTTATGACTTTATTCGGAACTCCAAATCTGCATATTGTGGACTTCAAGAACTTGATTGCTGATTGCTTGTTGATGTTCATGACTGGAGTAGCTTCCAGCCACTTGGTGAACTTGTTGATGGCGGCGTACAGGAACTTGTAACCTCCGATAGCTTTTGGGAATGGTCCCTAGATGTCCATACCCCACACAATTAATGGCCATGTAGGAGGTATCATTTGTAGTGATTGAGCCGGTGTGTGAATTTGTTTTGCGTGGAACTGGCACGCTTCACATTTTTTCACCAACTCCACTGCGTCTTGGAGTGATGTAGGCTAGTAGAAACCGTGTCGAAAGGCTTTATCGACCAACATGCGGGAAGATGCATGGTTCCCACACTCGCCTCAATGTATCTCCGCGAGGAGCTTGCGACCTTCTTCCCTTGCAATGCATCGCATTAGGACGCTGTTGGCACCGCGCCAGTAGAGATCCCCTTCTACCAGCGTGTATCTTTTAGCCAATCTGACAATCTGATCAGCGGACACACCGTCTTCAGAAAGGATGTTGTCCTCCAAGTAGTTCCGGATCTCCGAGATCCATGCATCGGAGCTAACTTGAGCTTTTGAGACTTGCGTGCTGGGTTGCTCGAAGCTTCCGACAGCACCTATGACTCTTGGTGGATGCCATGGTAATAGGGCCACCGGGACTGCCAGCTTCGAGATGCTGGTCTCGCCCCCTTCGCTCAGTTCGGTAGACTGAGTTGTTGGTCTTGACAACCTCCGGACAAAGATTCCATTGGGAGCCAGAGCTCCGGTTGAAGCCTTCGTCGAGAGTTCGTCGGCTTCAGCATTATGGAGACGCTGAACATGATCCAGATCCATGACTTCAAAGTCTTTCTGAAGCCTCTGGACTTCAAGGAGATAGGCAGCTAGCTGGGGGTTGTTGCAGCAGCATTCACCTTTGACTTGTTTTATGATGAGTTGTGAATCACCCTTCACCAACAGCTGTTTGACACCATAGGATAGTGCCACCTTGAGCCCACAGATGAGAGCTTCATACTCTGCCATGTTGTTGGTTTCCTTGAAGTCAAGGTGAACCATGTATTTGAACTTCTCCCCGGTTGGAGATTGGGGAAGGATTCCAGCTCCGCCCCCCCGCTTCTGTACAAAACCATCGAAGTAGAGTGTCCAGTGTGGTTCGGTGAAGACTGGGACCTTGGGTTCTGACTTCTGCTCACTAGGCCCCCAGGATTAGATGGGGATGGAGTCCACTCCGCCATGAAGTCAGCCAAAGCCTGACTCTTGATTTCGTGTCATGGCACAAATTCGAGATCGAACTCATCCAACTCCGCTGCCCACTTGTCGATGTTCCCAGTAGAATTAGGGTTATGCAATATAGCACGCAGTGGATAAGAAGTTACCACTGATAACTTGTGGGCTTGGAAGTAGTGACGAAGCTTTATTGAGGCAATAAGAACTGCGTAAAACAGCTTATGCAAATTGATGTATCTGATCTTGGCATCGTGGAGTACTTCACTAATGAAGTACACTGGGCGCTGGATGGTCCGTACCCTCCTAGAAGGGCTCGGAGCTTCCTCTCCATCAATTCAGACCCTCCCAGAGGGGTCCATGCCTTCTTGTTGAGCTCCCTGGACCTTCCCGGAGTGGTCCAAAACTTCTTCTTGTTCAACCCTGACCTTACTGGAGGGGTCCGAATCGCCTTGGTCAACCAGGTGAACCCCCTTTAGCGAGAGAGGTTGATCCCCTAGCATTCCTCCTTGAGGTTCTGTGTCTGGGGGCTAGGACCCAGACTCGCCTTCAGGTAGCTTCGGACCCTCTCGAAGGGGTCTAAGCTCGGATATTGATGTGGCTCTGGTCTTTCCGCAACCAGGACCATGCTCACAACTTCTGTAGTTGCGGAAATGTAAAGCAGTATAGGCACATGGGGTTCGAAGCTACCAACATTGGTAGGGTGGTGAGGAGCTGCTTCAGCTCTTGAAATGCCTTTTCTGCTTCTTCAGACGAATGAAATTGTCTGGTCTTCCTCAATAGCTTGAAGAAGGGGAGCGCCCGCTCTGCCAGCCTTGAAATGAACCGGCTGAGCGCAGCTAAACATCCAGTTAGCTTCTGGACGTCTTTGATGCGGGCTGGAGGCCGCATGTCTTCTATAGCCTTGATCTTCATCGGGTTTGCTTCGATTCCTCGGTGAGTCACTAAGAAACCAAGGAGATTCCCAGAGCTAACCCCGAATACACACTTGTCTGGGTTTAGCTTGGTGCGTGTGATGCGCAGCTTGTCGAAGACGGCTTGTAAATTGTCAAGGAGTGACTCCTTGTTCTTGATCTTCACAACGATGTCATCGACGTACACCTCCACCAAGTCTCTAATTAGCTCTCCAAACGTTTTGTACATAGATCGCACAAAGGTTGAAGCAGTGTTTTTGAGACCAAAGGACATGGCAGTATAACAATACAATCCATCTACTGTTATGAAGGCAGTATGCTCTTCATCTTCACTAGACATTTGGATTTGATGATATCCAGAGTACGCATCTAGGAAACACAATAGCTCACACCCGGAGGTGGATTCCACTACTAATCTATTCTAGGTAGTGGAAATGGATCTTTTGGACATGCCTTATTTAGTGTGGTGTAGTCGATACACATCTAAAGCTTCTTGCCAGTCTTGGGTACAACAACTGGGTTTGCCAGCCATTTTGGATGAAAAACCTCTTGGATAAAACCAGCTTCGAGCAACTTCTTGATCTCCTGCCAGATGAAGTTTTGTTGCTTGATTGATTGTTTCCGAGGCTTCTAGTGTACAGGCCATGCGTCGGGATAAATTTTCAGATTGTGCTCAATCACCTCCCTAGGGATCCCAGGCATTTGTGACGGTTGCCAGGCAAACACCACGAGGAAGGTGATGAGCGCGAGTTCCTATTTACTATTCAGACCTCCCGATATACGGGTGGTCTGAGCAGCATCAGAACCGATTTGGGCGACTTTGATGGAAATGTCGGTGTCACCACTTGGTTGCACACGTGGTGTAGAGGTTGAGCCCCGATGACGAGTGCTCGGGGGTTGAGCAATGAGCTCTTTGCCGGAGGTTCCTTCTTGCGATGTGGCAAGCGCATGGAGTTCCTCTAGCGCGGTGACTCCTGCAATGTGGTCTCCACAGATCCGGAGGACGCCTGAAGGTGTCAACATCTTCAACACCATATAGCCGTAGTGAGCTGCGGCCATGAACCTGTACAAGGCAGGCCTGCCCAATATGGCATTGAAGGATAAGATGATTTGTGCGATGTCAAAGACCAGCTTCTCGGTCCTGTATTTCTCCCGAGTTCCGAAGATCACCGGGGGTGTGATGGATCTGAGAGGGCTAATGGCCTCCGGACCTACCGCAGAGAAAGGGCGTGAGGGATGAAGGTCCGAAGGTCGGAGTTGGAGCTTGATAAAGGCTTCATAGCTCAGGAGGTTCAGCCCCGCACCTCCGTCCACCAAAACATGGTAGAGATGAACATTGTTGATGGTAGCTGGCCAGCTCCGATCATGTTTCGGGGGCAGTCCGTAGCATCAAAGGTGATGGCAAAGACCATCCATTTCCGATGAGGTTCCGCCATGGCAGTAGGAGCTACAGCGACCATGTCCCGCCGCATTGTCTTGAGAACGCGGCGAGAAGTGATGTCCCAAGAACCACCATAAATGGTGTTCAGGGTCTTCCGACGCTCATTGTCAGAGATGTCAGAATCATCGTCTGCTGTGTTGTAGACAGCCTTCAGGACCTTCTTGGAATCCTAAAAGCCTAGCTGCGATTCAGCTGGAGCTTTGTCAACTTTCTATTTTCCTTCCCATTGACGGAAAAGAGCTTCTTCTCGGCGCTTGTTGTAGCGCTCGATAATGTTTTGGACCTCTCGGCAGTCCTCCAGATTGTGCTTGTCTGTCTTATGGATCGGACACCACATTTTAGAGCTACTGTCGTCTTCTGACGAAGGACAAGGTTGTTTTTCGGGGCGTGGCCCTCGGCCACCCGAAGCTGCAGCAGCCGCAGCAGTAGGTGCGCCAACCGACGACTTTTTCTTGCCATTAGACTTCTTCTTCTTTTTACCACCTCCGGAGGTAGTGGCTTCAGCTTTGGAGGACTTTTTGTTAGCCTCCGGAGCTGGCTTTAAGTGCATTTCTCGACCCTTTGCTGCCCAAGCGCACTTGTCGGCCAGGATGAACAACTCCGTGACCCTGGTGACTTCTTTGGTCGCCAGCTTCTCCAACATTTTCTTGTCTCGGATGCTCTATCTGAATGCGATAATAACAGAAGCGTTCGAGATAGAAGGGATGGTATTGCGTACCTGAGAAAACCATTGGATAAAGGATCGCAGTGATTCCCTCGTTGCTTGCTTCACAGAAACAAGTCCAATTCAGTGTCTAGTTGGGTATAAGAACTTCTGAAGTTGGCAGTAAACTGTTGACATAGCTCTGCCCAACTGTTGATGGAGTCGGGTGGAAGACTCATGAACTAGGACCTGGCAGTCCCAGTTAAAGCCACAGGGAAGTAGTTAGCCATCACGGCCTCATTGCCCCCCGCTGCAAGTATAGCAGTGAGTGGATTTGAAGGAATTCAGCGGGGTTAACAGTCCTGCCAAATTTCTGCGGTAGATGAGGCTGGAACTTTTGTGGCCAGCAGACCATGTGTAGGTTCCTAGCCAAGGAAGAACAACCTCCTCCTACTCCCAATGGAGCAGGGTTGTCCAGAGCCTCTCGCCTTTCGCGAGCACGCTCAATATGGACACGGTCGTCCTGCTATCGGTAGCGGTGGTCAAGCTCTGACCGCAAATCATGTGACGAAAGTCTTGACATGGTATGGGTGCGACGTGCCCCAGAAGGCGGCGACATCACCTGTTGAGATACAACACACCTTCGATGCTGTGACATGTGAGGACCAAGTCTTCCAGACAAGGTCCTACGTTGAGCTGGTGCCTGCCCCGAAGGGGCGGACCTTGGTTGCTGATGGCATCGGCTGCGGCTGCAACCAGATGCTGCACATCAGCACGCCACTGCTCCATCGCACATTGAGGTGCTCCGAGCGCTGGTGGGCGCTCCAACAGAGTTCGCGCAGCAATTAGCGTGTTCTCAGGATTGTTGTTTGTCGATTCTGTGACCGACACAAGTACCCCATCCTGCTGTCTAGCATTGTTCACTGAAGCAGATGGTGGTGGTGGTGGTGCGATGTCTGCTGGGGCAACGGCACCCACTGGTTGCTGCAGGTTGGAAGGATTCCCTCCAGTAGGTTGCACAACGTTGTTACCGTTGGATAATCCTGTGGCAGAGTTCACCATATTGTGATCTTAGGGCCCCCCTATCTGGCGCCAAATGTTGAAGCGTACGAACGACACTTCTCCCCGTACTACTAAAATGTAGCCCACGAAGGTTCTTGTATCGGTTTGAGCGCGCGGAGATCTTAGACAAGATGATGACATGGAGGATTTACATGGTTCGGGCCGCGTGAGCGTAGTACCCTACTCCACGGGGTGTGTGTTGTTGTATTGAGGATTTTGGTAGTGGTGGCATGCGTATGAGCTTGCCTGTTTTGTACCGAGCAGCACATCTCTTTTATAGACCAAGGAGTGGCTGTTACATGGGTTGTCTGGCCCGACATGTGGCCCTGGCGGTTACTATAGCCTCATACACGGTCTAAATGTGCTTAAGCGCCTTAATAGTGTGATAACGCGCTTAATGGCGGCATTACCAGTATTAAGGTTCCTTTGATCGTGCGCCATTAATATTGCATTAATGGCACGTAATCAGGCCTTGTAACTGTAGCGGTAAATGTCCCTTGAATGTCTGTGCTATTGGAGATTCGTCTGTATTCCCGTTGATTTCGTAGGTCCGGAGGCTTCACACGTGGCAGCTCCGGAGCTTCCCCTCGTGGGGAGATGGGTCCGGAGCTGCTATATACATGGCGGCACCGGAGCTCCCCTCCACTGAGGGTTAGGTCCGGGGTCATTATCCACGTGTCAACCGTGGAGCTTCCCTATGTTGGGAGTTCAACTCTGGTCTTACATTACACGTGGCAATCCCGGATCTACCCATATGAGGGAGGCGGGTTCGATGCCATGTGACACGTGGGGCCTGAGGAAGCCTTCGACTCTGACATGTGGAACTCTTGCACTTCTTGCGGTATCATAGGGTACCCGGTACGCAGGGTACCGACAGGTTGATTCCTTCCGCCCCTGACCATGTGGATGTTGCTGGTGGAGGAACCTTCTTCTCATTGACAGTCCCCCGAGCAAAAGATTTGATTGAGAAGATGGTGTCCACTTTGGGTTGGTGTGATGAGCGTCTCCAAACCCGTCAACAAGGCATACACACCTTAAAGAGGTGGACATGATCGCATCCAAATTGGACCTCCTTATGAAGAAGATTGATGGACAAGATGATAGAGACGAAGGTGTCCCGTCTTTCGATGAGATGATATCCTTCATTTTTGGTGGAGTAGACTTTGACGATCCGACTAAAAACATGTGAGGACGTCGCGCCTTAGCAATCGCTAAACACACTCCGAGAGGTTATTGACCACGTCGGAGCACAATCAACCTGACCACGAGGGTCTATTTCCTGCAGGAAAACGAAGAACAAGCAAGAAACTAGGATTGCAATCCAGATATTGCGAATTCAATAAGAAAATTTCATTGATGAAAGTGGGGTTCTGAAACGTCCTGGTCTGGTCATTGGACCGAAACGAGGTACGTGAGTTGCAGCTGTGGCAAACTTTAATCTAAACAAAACCCGCCCTGTCAAGGAGCTCTTGGCCTACTAAAATAGGGGAGGGAAGAGGGAAATTCGTGCAGCAACAAAGGTATGATCTCCCTTATTCCCTTCCTTTTTCTGAGATAGACTACCTTTTAATAGGGAAAGAAAGAGGGAAATCCATCCAGCAGCAAGGCAGGATATGATTTCCTCTATTTCTTTCCTTATTATAGCACATCTATCTTTAAATAGGGAAGAAAGAGGGAATTTCGTCCAGCAGCAAAGTTGGACGAGATTTCCCTTATTCCTTTCCTTATTTGTCTAAATCTCTCTTTATTACATGGCCCCAGCCTCAAGATTTGGTGCACAGTACCCTGTTCATCCACTTGACTTTATTCTGGTCCGCCAGCTTGTATATTTTGTCCATGTCTTTGTATGTCATCAAAGGTGGCTTCAAAGTGCTAAAAACTCCACTAGAAACTCCATTCTGGTTCCCTTCTCATGCACCTTCATCTCCCTGCTGCTCCCATGTTCATGTCTCTTGTCCATGCTAGGCCCTTCATTTGTAAGCAACACAAATGTATCCAATTTAGGCAGCATCATATTCTCATAAATATTAGAAACATTACCAAGAAACGAAAGTACCTGATAATTTAACTGGCGTGCGCGAGCTCTAGTAATTGGTCTCATATGTGTGGTAGCAGGGGCTATGGGTGTAACTGTGGTAGTGATGTCCTCATCATCCTCCCCTTCTTGAATTGAAGTCGTCCTCGACGGAAGCACATCTTCCTCACCCAAATAAGGCTTCAAATCTGGAATATTAAAAGTGGGACTAACCCCAAAGTCTGCAGGCAGCTCAAGTTTATATGCATTATCATTTATTTTCTTTAACAACTTAAAAGAACCATCAGCACGTGGCATTAGCTTTGATTTGCGCAAATCAGGAAACCTATCTTTTTGTATATGTAACCAAACAAGATCTCCTGGTTCAAACACAATATGTTTTCTACCCTTATCGCTAGCAAGTTTGTATTTAGCATTCCTGCGCGCAATGTTTTCCTTAGTTAACTCATGCATTTTTAAGATTAATTCAGCACACTGTTTAGCATCAAAATTAACCTTCTCTGAAGATGGAAGAGGCAACAAATCAATAGGTGCACGAGGTAGGAAACCATACACAATTTCAAAATGACACATCTTAGTAGTAGAATGCAGTGAACGATTATAAGCAAATTCAATATGAGGCAAGCATTCTTCCCACATTTTCAGGTTATTCTTCAAAACAGCCCTAAGCATAGTAGACAATGTTCTATTGACTACTTCAGTTTGACCATCAGTTTGGGGGTGACATGTAGTACTAAAAAGCAGTTTAGTACCTAACTTAGCCCATAAACATCTCCAAAAGTCGCTAAGAAATTTAGTGTCACGATCTGAAACAATTGTATTTGGCACACCATGCAAACAAATAATTTCACAAAAGAATAACTCAGCGACATTAGTAACATTCTCGCTTTTGTGACATGGTATAAAGTGTGCCATTTTCGAAAATCTGTCCACGACAACAAATATGCTATCCCTCCCCTTCTTTGTTCGAGGTAACCCTAAAACAAATTCCATGGAGATGTCCTCCCATGGAACACTAGGTACAGGCAAAGGCATATATAAACCATGAGGATTGAGTCGTGACTTAGCTTTTTGACATGTAGTACAGCGAGCAACAAAATGCTCAACATCTCGTCTCATCTTTGGCCAAAAGAAATATGTAGCAAGTATGTCCTCAGTTTTCTTCATGCCAAAGTGTCCCATTAATCCTCCTCCATGTGCCTCCTGCAACAACAAAAGACGAACGGGGCTAGCTGGAATGCATAGCTTGTTAGCACGGAACAAAAATCCATCATTACAGACGAACTTGTTCCATGTTCTTCCTTCCTTACAATTCTGCATTACATCTTTAAATTCAGCATCATGCAAATATTGATCTTTGATGGTCTCCAAACCAAATATTTTAAAGTCAAGTTGTGAAAGCATAGTATAACGTCGAGACAATGCATCAGCAATAACATTTTCTTTACCCTTCTTGTGTTTAATGACATAAGAGAAAGTCTCAATGAATTCAACCCATTTAGCATGTCTACAGTTCAGTTTTGCTTGACTTTTAATGTGTTTCAAAGATTCATGATCATAATGTATAACAAATTCTTTGGGCCATAAATAATGTTGCCATGTTTCCAAAGTCCAAACAAGAGCATATAATTCCTTATCATAAGTAGAATAATTCAGACTAGGCCCACTCAATTTTTCAGAAAAGTATGCAACAGGTTTACCATCTTGTAATAACACACCTCCTAATCCAATTCCACTAGCATCACATTCAAGTTCAAAAATCTTATTAAAATCAGGAAGTTGGAGTAAAGGAGCATGTGTCAACTTATCTTTCAATACCGTGAAGGCTTCTTCCTGTGTGGTACCTCAAAACAAAAGGCACATCCTTCTTGCTAAGCTCATTGAGAGGTGCAGCAATGGTGCTGAAATCTCTCACAAAACGCCTGTAGAAACCAGCAAGACCAAGAAAACTCCTCACTTGTGTGACCGTTTTGGGCTGTGGCCAACTCTCAATTGCTTCAACCTTGACTTTATCAACATCAATTCCCTATGGAGTAATAACATAGCCAAGAAAAGATACTCGGTTGGTGCAAAAGGTGCACTTCCCAAGGTTACCAAACAAACATGCATCACGTAGAGCAATAAAAACAGCACATAAATGTTTCAAATGTTCCTCCAAAGTTCTACTATAAATCATTATATCATCAAAATATACTACCACAAATCGTCCAATGAAAGCACGTAAAACTTCGTTCATTAATCTCATCAATGTGCTAGGTGCATTAGTTAACCCAAAAGGCATGACTAACCACTCATATAAGCCAAACTTAGTTTTAAATGCTGTTTTCCATTCATCTCCCAATTTCATACGAATTTGATGGTATCCACTATGCAAATCAACTTTGGAGAATATGGTAGAACCACTTAATTCATCAAGCATATCATCGAGCCTAGGAATAGGATGATGATATCGTATAGTAATATTATTAATGGCTCTACAATCAATGCCGATACGTGATGTACCATCCTTTTTTGGTACTAGTATAACAGGAACAGCACATGGACTAAGGGATTCGCGTATATAATCTTTATCGAGTAGCTCCAGAACTTGACGCATAATCTCCTTCCTCTCATCAGGATTGGTACGCTACAGCGCACGATTGGGCAGCGAGGCACCAGGAATTACGTCAATCTGATGCTCAATCCCGCGAATAGGTGGTAATCCCGGTGGCACCTCTTGTGGAAAGACATCAGCGAACTCCTGCAAAATGTTAGTGACAGCAGGAGGCAAAAAGGGAGGCACGTCCTCGAATGAAAATAATGCCTCTTTGCACACAAAAGCATAGCAAACAGATTTGCTAAAATCCAGATCAGTAATATCAGATTTGGCGGCAAGTAAACAACCACTTTTCAATTTTATTTCAGAGGCAACACTAGATGATGGTTTGGTAGTAGGCTTATGTTGTTGCTTAAATTCTTTTGCCACAATCTGATTTCCACTCTTATTTTGTTGCTGCTTTGCCTTACTAGTGCTAGTAAGATCATCTTTCAAAATATGTTCTGGAGACATAGGAAGCAAAGTAATGTTTTTATCCTTATGAACAAGAGTATACTGATTTTTCCTGCCATGGTGTACAGAATTTTTATCAAATTGCCATGGTCTACCAGGTAAAAGGGAACATGCTTGCATGGGTACCACATCACGATCAACATAATTCGCATATGTAGCAATACTAAAATGTACACGAACAGTACGTGTTACTTTAACCTTGCCGCTGTTGTTGAACCATTGTATGTGGTAAGGATGAGGATGTGGTTTGGTGGTAAGAGACAACTTCTCCACCATGTCCATACTGGCTAAGTTGTTGCAACTCCCACCATCGATGATGATGTGGACACATCGTTCCTTAACAACTCCCTTTGTATGGAACAAATTGTGCCTCTGATTTTGCTCAGCATGTGTTACCCGCACACTCAAAACACGTTGAGCAACTAAACTTTCATACCTCTCAGCGTCTTCAGCAGCCATGTATTGTGTCTCTTGTTCAGAATCAGCACCACCCTGTTCTTCAATTGCAATAAGAGCGAAAGTCTCCTCATCATAGTCACTAGCGGACTCATACCCACCATCCTCAACAACCATCATCACACACTTGGATGGGCATTGGCTCGCATAGTGACCTCCACCCTTACAACGATAACATATAATATCATGTGTTTGTCCGGTTGATGTCATGGATGAAGAAGAGCTCCGTGCGGGACCCGAAGGTGTGCTCTTGGCATATGGTGGTGGTGGTGCCTGTTTTCTTGTATCGCGGTTGGAGTTGGTGTCTGAAGTAGGTGGTGGTGCAGTAGGACGTGCGGAAGTGGAAGATGCACGTGGTGTCCATGATGAAGATCGACCTGCAGAAAAGTTAGTCCACGCCATGTCCTGTCGATCCTGCACTTCACGTTCAGCTTTGCAAGCAGGATGGAATAAACGAGTGATGTTGTGATACTCCTTATACTCTAAGATAGTTTGAATTTCCCTGTTTAGCCCACCCATAAACCGTGCAAGCATAGCTTCATTATCCTCAACAATACCACATCGAATCAACCCAGTTTGTAATTCCTGATAATATTCCTCTACAGATTTTTTCCCCTGTCTTAAGCGTTGTAGTTTTTGAAGTAATTCACGTTGATAATATGGTGGAACCCAATGAGTACGCCTAGCAGTTTTCACTGCAGCCCAAGTAGTTGGGATATTATTAAGATATAATCTAAAATGTTCAGACCACCAAACAGAAGCAAAACTAGTGAATTCACAAACAGCAGCAGCAACCCTTCTATCCTCAGGATATTGTAAGCATGTAAAACGTTGTTCAGTTTCTAACTCCCAAGTAAGATATACATCAGGAATGTATCTACCCTAAAATGGTGGAATATTCAATTTCAGTTTAGGGACATGATCATTATATCGTACCTAAGGGGGTGGTGCAGCCCTACCGTTTTGATTGTAGGTGTGTGGGCGACCGGAATGTTGTACATAGTTCTGATGTGGAGCAATCTCATCCTCGTACTCGCCCTCGTAGTCATCGTACTGATCAACAGTAGTAGCAGGATCCCCAGAAGCAGCAGCAGTAGCGATGGCACCAAAATGTTGGCCTTGGTCGAGAGGCACACGCTGTGCGCATCCCATTTGATTTGGAAGGCGGTGTTGTTGTTGTAGTTCTTGCTGCCGAGGTGCGACACGTGTAGCTGCTGGTGGTGGTAGACGCACGAGCACTTCATTAAACTTGGCCTCCAGCTTGGTGTCGAATGTCTTCTCAAAGCCATCTAGCTTCTCCATGGCCTCTCCAAATCTATTCAGCACGTCTTGCACCTGTTCACCCATCATTTGTTGAAATTTATCATGTAGCTCCTTGTTCATCATGTTCTCCCAGTCCAGCTCGTCAGCTTGTGATCCTGTCATGGTTAGCAGAAATAGAAACACACAAGAATATGGTCCTACTAACTACTAATAGGATGTGATGTGGTGGAAAGTCACAAGTCCGTCAAGCGAATCGCAAATTCTTACCCGTTCTTAACCAGCAGGTGGTGATCGGCAACCATTGTAGTCAAACTCTCAAAGATTGGATAAAGCAATTGCCAGGTGGTGTCAAACGCACGATGTAGATGTATGTGGAGCTGGGAAGGCTTAAATTATGGTAGCCAAAAATGTCAGCAATAATCAATTCAGAGATGCAAAGTTGAACAAACGTTCAACGACAGTACTGTGCTAGTCCTAGGCTAGACCATACTAGAGACGCGAGCCTAGACACAAAGGAATTCACACCAGTAACACAATAGACTACAATAGCAGCAACTGAAGCTCACTTTTTTTGTACTTTTCCTCTCATTTTCTTTTTTTTTCTTTCTTTCTTCCTTTTCTATCCTTTTTTTACAAAGGCCCACAGTTCTAAAAGATTACACAAGGATCAGGTGATAAGCTACCAAATACCACAGATAACACACTTATTTTCGCAGGTTCCTTGCAGGTCTTGTAGATATTGCTTTCCCAAAGAAAAATATACATAGGAGATCTTGAAATCTCTTTGGGGATTGCAATGCGCACAGATGGAATTTTCAGGCAAGATTGGATCCGTTGGAAAGATGGTGAGACAACCTTTACAGATTGTGCTTAACTTTCCAAACGAACAAAGAATGAAGAAGTTATGACCTTTTTCTTCCAAAATAGAAAAGATACTCAAAATCAGATCTGATCTGATTATTTCCTCTTTTGGAGATGCAAATTAGGAAGTGAATATCTCTCTAATTTCGTGATGGTGGTGATGATGGTGTTTTTTATGCAGATCAATCATGATAGGAACTCGAAACTCTAAAGGACTAAATACTAAGACCAGCAACTTGACACGACGATGCAACCGACTGTTCAACAAAGCAAAAAAACTGAAAACAAAATTGTGAAAGGCACAGATTGCTTTGGATATGATGATCTAACCCTAACTTTTTTTGGCTTTTTTCGTGGACTGTAGGTATGAAGGAACAGATGTGATCCAGACTACAGAAATCTGGTAAAATCTCACCGAGCAACCTGGAAATCTGATACCACTTGATAGAGATCAAGGTGTCCCGTCTTTCGATGAGATGATAACTATCATTTTTGGTGGAGTAGACTTTCATGATCTGACTACAAACGTGTGAGGACGTCGCGCCTTAGCAATCGCTAAACCCACTCCGAGAGGTTATTGACCACGCCGGAGCACGATCAACCTGACCACAAGGGTCTATTTCCTGCAGGCAAACGAAGAACAAGCAAGAAACTAGGATTGCAATCTGGATATTGCGAATTCATGAAGAAAATTTCATTGATGAAAGTGGGGTTCTGAAATGTCCTGGTCTGGTCGTTGGACACAAACGAGGTACGCGAGTTGCAGCTGTGGTAAACTTTAATCTAAACAAAACCCGCCCCGTCAAGGAGCTCTTGGCCTACTTAAATAGGGGAGGGAAGAGGGAAATTCGTCCAGCAACAAAGGTAGGACGTGATCTCCCATATTCCCTTCCTTTTTCTGAGATAGACTACCTTTTAATAGGGAAAGAAAGAGGGAAATCCATCCAGCAGCAAGGCAGGATATGATTTCCTCTATTTCTTTCCTTATTATAGCACATCTATCTTTAAATGGGGAAGAAAGAGGGAATTTCGTCCAGCAGCAAAGTTGCCCTTATTCCTTTCCTTATTTGTCTAAATCTCTCTTTATTACATGGCCCCAGCCTCAAGATTTGGTGCATAGTACCCTGTTCATCCACTTGACTTTATTCTGGTCTGCCAGCTTGTATATTTCGTCCATGTCTTTGTATGTCATCAAAGGTGGCTTCAAAGTTCTGAAAACTCCACTAGAAACTCCATTCTGGTTCCCTTCTCACGCGCCTTCATCTCCCTACTTGATGATGCTCCCATGTTCATTCCTCTTGTCCATGCTAGGCCCTTCATTTGTAAGCAACACAAATGTATCCAATTTAGGCAGCATCATATTCTCATAAATGTTAGAAACATTACCAAGAAACGGAAGTACCTGATAATTTAACTGGCATGCGCGAGCTCTAGTAATTGGTCTCATATGTGTGGTAGCAGGGGCTATGGGTGTAACTGTGGTAGTGATGTCCTCATCACAAGGCAGTGGTGAAGTATGTGGTACTGCCTGGGCCTTAGACTCTCACATCTCATGTGAGGTCTGTGGCAACATGGATCATATGGGTAATGACTGCCCAAAGACTCGTGAGGATGAATTATACGTAGCCAACAATGGGAACTTCAACAACAATGGATATCATCCAAGAGGTCAAGGGTGGGGCCAACCATGCCCTTTCTTTCAAGGAGGGTACAACAACAATGGAAACGATAAAAATCAACCCAACTTGAGAGAGCTTGCCATTAGCCAGCTGAAGATCAATGATGCCTAATCCAAGAAGCTATATGCTAATGACAAGACCCTAGAAAGTATCAACGCAAAGATTGAAGGACTATCCTCAGCTTTCAAGAATCAATTGAGCTTCAAAAAGATGTTGGAAGCTCAATTGGCTCAACTTGCTACAGTTGTTCCTCCGTTGGAAAGTAACAAAATTCCGTGACAGTCAGAATCCCCTATGGACAATGTGAATGCAGTGGCTACGAGAGGTGGCAAGACCACTCGTGACCCACCATATCCCACACAAGAAAAGAGGACAACTGAGAAGGAGAAAGAGAAAGAGGATGACCCAACTGGCATAAATGAACCACTCAGTGAGAGAATGGTCAATCAATTTGAAGACACCAATTTCATGCCATTCCCTCAAAGACAAAGCAAGCCAATAGTGGATGAGCAATTCAACCTCTTTGTTGAAGTTACTCAAAAGATTCACATCAATTTTCCCCTTGATAGATGCAATTCAAGTACCCACTTAAGCTCGCTATCTCAAGGACATATTGAATAACAAGCGGCCATTGCCTACCACTGAGGTTGTCAAGCTTACGGAGGACTGTAGTACAGCCATCCTCAATAGGCTTCCGGAGAAGAAGAAGGACCCTAGATGTCCTACCATATCTTGCATAATTGGGGCTCACTACTTTGACAAGGCACTTTGTGACCTTGGAGCAAGTGTGAGTGTTACGCCCTAGGTGGTCTTCGACCAGCTAAACTTCATAGAGTTGTCTCCAACACCATTGCAGCTCCAACTGGCTAACTCTTCAGTCTGTTATCCAGTGGGTATTGCTGAGGATTTCCCGGTGAAAATCCTGAACTGCTTCATGTTGACGGCTGTTATATACCAATTTCATCTGTCAATTTAACTCAATTATGTGAAGGATTTGTCATTTCTTGCACACATCACCTTTCTATCTAACCCAATTTCACTTGGACTTGGAGAAATATGTGTATGCAACATTTTATGCAGGAAATGAGGAAATGTAGAGGGACCAATCCTATAAAATATCATCTCAGCCAATCAGGCAACGACACGTGGCATCCCATGGATCAAATGGCCCACAAACAGAAGTATCCGAGGAGATCCAATGGTGTGTCACTCATATACATCAATGGGACCCACTTGGCAGCCACCTGGAGAAAGCACACGAGAAACGGTGCAATGACCAGGTTGGCCGAACCAGGGGGTCGGCCGACCTAGTCTTTGCACCAAACTCGGTCAGCCTCCACGTGTTGGCTCCTCCCGGCTCCCTGGAGTCAATGGTGACTGATTCGCGCGCTTTTGGTGGCAGGAACCGACCTCAACACTAGTATAAATAGGACCCCCTACCCCTCACTTCAACACACACCACTTGAGCTTCATCTCTATTGTATACACTATCATCCATAGTCTTAGAGGAGTTAGGTTGTAGATAGGAGAGTCTCTAGTCCCAAGTCCAAATTGGGAAAGGAGTAAGGAGTCTCTCTCTTCTCAATCCTACATTGGGAAAGGTATGGCTCATGTGTTCTTTCTTGTATTTGTGACTTATGCATAATAAATATAGTATCTTTAGTCTCTATTTATACATATACTTGGGCAAAGAGTTTCTTGTTTAATTGTGGAGTCCATGTATGTGGAAGGTATAGCTTCTATGAATGTTTCATTATGAACATATCTCATTATCATAGAACCTATAGACCCCCACTATAGTCTAGTTAATTATAACATAACTAGGTTAGTATGGATAATTATGTTGCGTATCAACATTAGTTCAATGATGATTCAATTCATTGCCTTAGGATGGATTGTGCCTAGGCTCTTAAGGTAATTACTTAATATACTAGCATGGCGCTAGGATAGCTAAGTAGCATTGGATGTCTCGTAGACCCACGGATTGAAGAGGTAGGCAGTAGGTGGTGACAGGCCTATCTGTCATTTGCCTCTACGTTCGGCTATGCCACAGGCTCTTGGCGGGAGTCGCCCTAGTATTGCTAGGGTAAGCCCTTGCCCGGTGCGTTGAACCACATAGCATAAGTATTCACTATTGATCTATCTTATGAATAATTAGTTTAGACTATGTATATGTACAATAGAGCATAGTAGGAGTACCTCCATAACTCTCAACCTTAACTAACCTCTAGGATCCTCTTACCCCCCTTAGACTTGAAAGCTTTTGTGTGTGTCACACTACCTCCACTATTATTTTATCCATCCTTACTAGATTCTTACCTAGACCTTTCTACCCTTTCCACTCGATGATTGTTATATCTCTTCCCTGCCTTCCTTTGGGATCAAATAAATGACACCCTTGGGAATACTCTTAAGGGGAAATGCTACAATGATACCTCCGTGCACTTGCGGAATTCACTCTGTGATCCAATAGAACCATTAACAAGCATTTCTGACTCATCAGTTGGAGATGTTTAGTTAATGGTGTGTATGTAATACCAACAAGTATTTCTGGCACTATTGTTGGGGATGATTTGTTAGTATATCTTAGGAGCCGTCAACAAGCATTTTTGGCACTGTTGTCGGGGATGATTTGTTAGTATATCTTATGGAGCCGTCAACAATTCATACCCATGGTTTTCGTGGTGCTCGATATGGATGTCGAGAAGGATATGCTGCTCATTCTTGGGCGTCCATTCCTTAGCACCGCAAAAGCTTGCACAGATGTGGGAGCTGGAGAAATCCACTTCCATATTAATGGCAAGGAGGAGAAATTGAACTTTCTCCCAAAGTTAAAGCAATGCTCCATGATTCGGATCAAGTATGGGCTGAATTTTAAACACATTTAAGAGGTCAAAGTCACACCTCCAAAGGTGGGTCTGCTCATTGCATTCATGAGAAAATTGATAGATGCGAAGAACCCCTCTTTTCGTCCAAGTTCAGGCCTTCCCAAAGGTCCAAGTTCACCAAACCGCCGAAGGAGTGGCAAAAGAAGCAAGACAAGCCGCCTAAACCCATTCCGCAGGGCCCGAATGCAAAAAAATGAAGACAAAGGAAAAGTCCATCTCATCGGACTTTGGTGAGACCTAGCCAATAGGATAATTGGTAGTTATCTTTTATTTGATTATTCTTTTTACCCCATTTGATTTTACCCACTTAGTTTGATTTTTCCCACTACATATTTGATTTTTCCTAGCAAGTTGAGAATCTTATATTCTCAACCAGCATTTTTATTTCTTTTTTTTCACAAAAAGAAATTTTTGGGATTTGAAAAAGAGTTTTATTCAAAAAACAGTTTTTCTGAGTTGCAAATGTGGTAATTCACCAATGGGCTAATTTTATAGCCGTTGGGAAGCCACCTGCCAAAAGAGGGACCAGGGGACCCACCTTACAGGTCGGCAAAACCCACCCTGGTCGGCCGAAGTGGGGAAAGGGCCAATGAGGCTCTCTCTCCTTCAACGGCTACAGTTTGTGCCTCTTATGACTGTTGGGGATGTACACTATAAATGTTGGTTGTGAGGAGGACCTCTCTTCACACTTTACCTCATTTTACACCTCCCCAAGTCATTCACTTGCTCACTTTGTTTTCTTGCTCTTCATTGAAGCACTCTTGCTCAAATTCAATCCAAAAATATTTGCTTTGATTTGCATTTGCAATTGCTCTCAAATTCTTCAAGGAAAAAAATTGTTGAGGGTGTTGTTTTCACTAACATCACCTCTTTTTTTGAGTTGTGTTCTCGCTTGTTGTGACCATGAAAGGAATAAAGAGGTTGTTCAGAAAGAGGAAGGGAGCTGCAAGCTCAAGCCATGGTGGAGACTCAAGTGCACGCCTCTCCCCATTGCTACACCAAGTCCACAGAGGAGTGTGTATGAAGACATCCCCATGGAGGGGAGAAGCAACCCGCATCAACTTCTCCACGACAATGGCCTCGACATACAATGTGAAGTTCGAATGGGCCAGAATCGTATGAGGCCGAAGGGTCGACTTGCCATGGATGGCCGAGTACCGGATGGGAGCCATCCCTATCAATTTGAAGCTCTAGCCGCTTGCCTCCATTGTCAATTAAGGGACGTCAATCCTTTTCAGCTATAAGTCTAGTTTACAACTTTCTACTCTCCAAATATTGCTTTCATTGGATAAATTAACTTGCCTTAATTGAGAAATTGTGGGTAGCAAAAGCTTAATCTAATTCAAGGTTGTTGAGAGATTTGAAATAGAAATAGGGCTGCTATTCCTGGTTTAAAAGTGAAATTTAGATTTTCAGAGAAATTCTAAAAAGAATTAAGTTACCCTCATTTGATTGGAAATACCTACCAAAGCCATATGATGGTTTACATTGATAAACCTTATGCATATGCTATTTGCTTTCATATTGAGCCTAGTCAAACGAGTATAGTCCTATGTGAGAATTCATTTATTTGTTTTTAATTCAAGACTTCACTTGCACATGATATACTTCTACACTATAAGCTAGCAAAATTCTCTCATATCATCATTCCACAATAAAAAGAGAAACTTCATTCCTTTCATACTTAGTACTCTCTTCAAGTTTATTGCATAAAAAGGGATTAGAATACATGGCTAAAAGAAAAAGAAAAAGAACATGCATGCTTACATCATAAGCATGAGAGAAAAAAAAAGAAAAAAATAGCCATGTTTCATCCCTGCAACAAAGAGAGTCCACATCAAAAGGAGTTAATTCAACATTTCCGCATCCACTTCCACTTACATCACACAAGCACAAGTCTTGATTCCGAAGTTTTGAATTGATTCTTCCTAAAGCTTACTCTTTTGAATTAGCAATATTATGTGTTACAAATATGTCTACTCTCATTCACTACGAAACTCCACATATAAGACTTATTTAGCGGTAAGATTAGTATAGGCAAATGCCTTGGTGAGGATATATTTCCACTACACAAAAAGGAGAGATTAAGAGAATCACAATGAGGTACTTAGAATCTAAATTGGTACTCTACAGAATTTAAGTGGAACTTGATATCTAGGCTATGCTTACTCCATATATTGTTCTATCTTTCAACTACCCATGAATAAGAAAAGCATAAGCCCCATAATGACTTAAAAAGAGTAGAGTACCGTAGCTAATTTTTGCAATACTAGGTAGAGTATTTTGTTGTGCACTTGGTACTTTTGAAAGATAAAACATTGTGACAACTCCTGATCATCAACCTAAAGTCTTGACTTTGCTCGGGACGAGCAAAGGATAAACTTGGGGGAGTTTGTTGACGACTCTTATATCCAAATTTCACCTGCCAATATAGCTCAATTATGTGAAGGACAAGTCATTTCTTGCACACATTACCTTTCTACTTAACCTATTTCCACTTGTCCTTGAAAAAACAGTGCATGCAGATTTTTTATGCAGGAATTGAGGTGAAACAAGGGGAGCAATCATAAAAGTACCATCCCAACCAATCAGGCAATGACACGTGGCATCACATGGATCAAATGGCCCACAAACAGATGTATCTGAGGAGATCCAACGGTGTGTCACCCATATCAACCAATAGGACCCACCCACGCAGAGTGGCACAAAGACCAGGCCGGTCGAATAGGTGGTTCGGTCGACCTCTTCCTGGTGCCAAATGCATTCAACATCCATGTGTCGACTCCCTGTTGTGTCCTGATAATGATGAAGACTGATTTGCATGCCTTTGGTGGCGGGAACCGACCCTTCTCCAAGATAGGACCCCCTACCTCTCACTTCAACACACACTACTTGACCTTCATTCTATTGTATAGACTACTTTTCTTAGTCCTTAGAGGAATTAGGCTATAGAGAGGAGAGTCTCTAGTCCCAAGTCCAAATTGGGAAAGGAGTAGAGGGAGTCTCTCTTCCCAATTCCAAATTGGGAAAGGTATGACTCATGTATTCCTTCTTGTATTTGTGACTTTATGCATAATAAAGATATTATCTTTAGTCTTCCTTCATACATATGCTTGTATGAAGCGTTTCTTGTTTGATTATGGATTCCATGTATGTGGTAGGAGTAATCTTTATGATTATGCCGTAATGATCTTCTTCAATCATCAAAAACACTATAAACCCCACTATAGTCTAATTAGTTATGATATGAACATGTTAATATGAATAACTATGCTATGTATCAACATTGGTTCCAACAATGATTTACTTCATTGCTTTAGTATGACTTGTGCTGCAGCTCCTAAGGTATTTGCTTAATATGCTAGCCTGGTGCTAGGATAGTTAAGTAGTGTTGAATGTCTCGTAGACCCACAGATTGAAGAGGTAGGCGGCAGTAGGTGGTGACAAGCCTATCTGTCCTTTGTAATCCTCCATGCTCGGCTATACAACAGGCTCTTTGCGGGAGTCATCCTAGTATTGCTAGGGGTAAACCCGTGCCTGATGTGTTGATCAACTTAGCATAAGGATTCACCATTGACATGCTCATTAGTATCTATACTAGGCTATGTATGTATATTGTATATTAGAAGCATTATAGGAGCAACTCACAAACTTTTAGTCTAATCTCCATTAGGACTTATTTACCCCCCTTAGAATAGAATGCTCTTGTGAGTGTCACACTACCTCCAACCATCTATTATCCATCATCACTGGAACCCTACCTAGACCATTCTACCATTTCCATTTGATGATTGCTACACTTCCACCTAGCCTTCCCTTGGAATAAAATAAATAACACCCTTGGAATACTCTTTTAAAGGGAAATGCTACATGATTGTTTCCATGCGCTTGCGAAATTTATTATGTATGTAAGAAACGTCAACAACGGGATAGAGTTCTCCCCCACCCATCTCCACTGTAGGATCACACGCTTAGGGAGCCTGGAGTTCATCGCCAGCGATTCGAGCACCCTCTAGATCCCTAGCGTGCAACCTGCCATTTCATCCCTGATAGGCGGGGCGACCCACAACATCGATGAGGGCACCACCAGCAGCATCCTAGCACCCTCTTACGTAGGGATTATCGAGCCCGCTCTGCTACTCTACCATGATGCACTAGAGATCGACGTCGCCATGATGATCATCCCGACCCCCCTTTGGTGGTCCGGAACGTGGATCACGTTTAACCGGTCCGACCATCCCAACCACCTCTAGCAGGCAAGACGTCTTCCCCCTGTGAGGACCGGAGTCCTGATATTCCAGCAATCATAGAGGGTGGTGTTGTGCGATGCGGCACCCAACATCACACATAAAATGGTACATCGCATTACATAAAACAACATAGTATTATACAAGCTTTGTCTTCTACAAATAACATACATCAAAATACACTACAGCGGAAGATAAGTTCAGAGCTCATGACTCTCAAGCCTAAGCTATGCAAAGGTGACCCGTTCAGCCCGCGAACGAATCATACTAGCAACACATAAGTGGAGCTCACGGCGGCATGCAGGGTTCCCACTCAGCCGTGTACCCCGACAAGGGCAACACCTCACCGGTGAACCCTTCATCATAGTCATCATCTGCAACAAAAACTTTAAATAGCAACCGTGAGTACGAAGGCTCAGCAAGACTTAACCGTCTCCACTAAACATGAAACTCTATACTGAATTTACATATAACATGGGACAGCTAGTTGCATAAAACGACTCGCATAATGTTCATCCTTATTTTCAGTTTTAGCAGCAGGTTAAAGCTTCATGAATCTGAAATTTAGTGAGCAACCTATATAGAGCATTGCCAGTATCAATACAAAATTAATTCATAAAGCATGATTCAATAATTTCAGCTACAAGTAATTAACTAGGTCACAACAAGGTGAACAAGCGGTACTCAATAATCGCGAGAGACAGTGACTCAAATCGATATAAATCTGTAGGGATACCCGAATAGCATGACACATACACCAACACTCGGAGCTGCAGAGGCACACTTCACTGATGTTGTATGCGGCAATGTTTCACATGCTACCTACACGCCGAACAAGTCTCACCGCTACGAGCAGGAGGCTCCCACACGGAGTACAACATACTCGCTGGCAGGTTTACACCTTGCTACTCTCAACCTGCACCATTAAGGTGGACAAGATACATCGGTTTACTGGATCTCATATATCCAGTATGCCTTTGGTACATTCAAACTTGCTTAATAGGACCGCACACGAATCGGTCCTTGACTGACATACGCACAGGTACAGCTCACAGGCCCCTATGTCCTACTGCTCCTAATACATGCCCGGTCTCATATTCCAAATGGTGAATTTCTATCTCGACCGAACCCGTGTGATCCCGATTCCTGAACTCGCCAGTAGATTCCAACTACTCGACTTCTACCGGAGCAACTACAACATTTAGCGTAGCATGGACACATCAAGGACTTAACAATCTACCCTGCTCTCATGGTTTTTTTGGTCATGCAAGTAGAAAACAAAAGCATCCTAGCCCAAATGCACAATTCATTGCTAACTCATACAGTGTGATACAAAGGAAAGATTTAAACGTTGTGAAATGCAAACCGGAGCTTGCCTATCCGCGAGATGGGGTTAGTGTTAATATCCGGAGGGAAGACTTCAATAGGCTCCGGGGTCTCCTCGAGCTCGGCAACTATTCGATATGCAAAATAGAATGCAATTGGGATAAGTAGTGATATTATGAACATGAAGAAAAGAACACCGTTCAGTACAGTAAAACAAGTCCAATGCTACTGGAAATTTTTTAGTGAGCAACAGGTTCTATGTTGGGATTCTGGCAAAAATTCGGTTAAGTTCACGGAAGTCTCTATTGTCTAAAATTTATGAATATGAACACTTCACAGAATCTTCCTGAAAAATCTGTAGCCTTAACATGGCCAAGAGTTGGTTTTCTTTTTAGAGTAAGTCAAGAGTGATCCAAAAAAATTGGTTTCATTATTTTCTAAGCATTTTACAAGGTGATATTAATTTTCGAAGTTCGGACAACATGCTGAAAATGTTTCTGGACATTTTGGAATTTTTCAGGTACATACAGGTTGGAAACTCAATTTGACTTAGAAAATAAAGACAAGTGAGTCTGAAATTTTTACTTGAGTTCAAGGGAATTATAGGAAAAATCTGGCCAAATTTGGGAATTTTTAAATGAATAGATCATCAGTAATAAATTCCAAAGGCACTTTGTTTCATGGCATTATTGAGGGAAAATTTTAGATTCTCATACTGATCCAAGTAAATCACTTGGAAGTGAAGATCATAAAAAGTCTAACCAAATTTATTTGGAACTTTTTGGCCAAATATCAAGCGATATATGGAATTTCTAAGGTTGAAACAAAATGAGAATTATTTTAGAACTGAGATTATTTGAATAATGGGTTGGGTCCACGGCTTTGAAATCATTTACTGGGATTGGGGCCACACAGGGCCACACGACTCTGGGCTGTGGCCACAGTCGATCAAAACATCACAAAAGATCAAAAAGCCTCCACTCATTGTATGACAACTGGGCCCCACTCGGACCATCTTCAACTTCGCGGTGGCAGAGCACGGGTGGCGCGTGACGGTGGCACCTCGCCGGAGGAGGTGGGCCGTACTCCTCTCGGCTCGATACTTGCTGTCTGGGCCTAGGAACACATGGGGAACACTATGGGGTAGGTCACACCGGCGATAGGTGGCCGGAGATGGAGGTGCAACGGCGGCGGCCGGAATTAGGGTTCCGGCCATGTCAGCCAGCCCCTCTGGTGCACTATTTTGCACGAGATTTTTTCCTATAGCTCCACCTTGACACGGAGAAGAAGAGCATGGCTCACAAACTGGATAAAAGCGACGGCAACACTGAAGTCACGGTGGACTGAGCCGCCTTTCGTCACCGGCTAGGAAAATCCCTTTTCTGACATGAACACTTGATTGTTTTCGATGGCATTTCTTCATGGAGCTGCGTCTGGATGTGGGGAAGATAAAATCTTACTACCACGAGCTAAGCTCCAACGTGGAAATGGAATTTAAGCTCTAACCTAGGCTCAACTATGTGAGTTCTTTGTCGGTAAAACTCAAAATCCGATAGCTACAGTCCAAGGCATGAGCTCAAATTTTACCAGAAGCTACTGTATATATATATATATATATATATATATATATATATATATATATATATATATATATATATATATATATATATATATATATATAGCTTTGCTTGGGAAGCAAGCAGGCACACAACAACCTGGATTTTGCATGCCATGCGGTGGCAACCTGAGAACAGAGGATGGAAAATAAGGAGCTGACTGGTGGGGTCCACCGCTCAAGCAAGTTCCTTCTCTGTTGATTTGAAATGCAATGCAAACATTCTGAAACTTGGCAGCTAGATCAAATCCAATGTGTAAACTTCATATTTGTAATCCAATTTGGCATTTGAGAAAATGGACAGTGGAGTTTGAATTTAAATTCGAATTTGAATACCCTCACTTGGCTTGATTCAAATAAATAGCAAAAATGGTTCAAAAATGCTCAAACTTGAGAGGATGAATGGCAGGAGTGGTCTCAACATCCTATATGCCAGGACACTCGACGCTATGGGAATATCGTTCTCCCATCTTCGCCCAGCTCGAGCACCCTTCTATGGCGTTGTCCCCTTTTACGGCCATGAACTTCGGGGATGAAACGAACTACCACATGGAGACCCTCACATTTGAGGCCTCTGAATTCGATGGCCCTTTCCACGCCATCTTGGGATGACCAAGCTATGTGAGGCTCATGGCCGCCTCGAGCTATACTTGCCACAAGCTGAAGATGTTTGGGAAGGGGATGCATACGAGCTTGCATCAGCGTTGGTCAAAGTGCTGGAGCCCGGCGAGCTCTGACAGCACACAACGGAGGGCATAGCCAATCACACAATCACATCTGGCACCTTCTGACCCACGGAAGACACAAAGACAATCCAAATTGACCCAAAAAGCCGACCAAGACGATCCAGGTCGGCACCGCCCTAGGTCGGGAGAAGGAGGGTGTGCTCATCGACTTCCTACGCTCCAACCGGGACATTTTTGCCTGGAAGCCTTCAGACATGTCGGTTGTCCCCATGGAGGTAATCGAACACACCCTCAACATCAGGTCGGGCTCCCAACCCGTCAAAGTAGAGATTGTGCTGGTTCGACGAGCAGAAGCAACGACCCATAGGGGTTGAGATCAACAAGCTTTTGTCAACCGGTTTCATTGAGGAGGTACAACATCTCGAGTAGCTGGCCAACCCCATGCTTGTCATGAAAAAGAGTGGGGAATGGAGGATGTGCGTCGACTATACGATCCTGAACAAGGCATGCTAGAAGAATCCCTTCCCATTTCCTTGTATCGATCATGTCATTGACATGACTATAGGGAGCGAATCCAGGTGTTTTCTCGATGCCTACTCGAGGTACCACCAAATCGCCCTCCACAAAGAGGAACAACAGCACCGTGTTTATTACCACTTTTGGCTCCTATTGCTACGTAAGGATGCCCTTCGGGCTAAAAAAATGCGGGAGCAACATACAAACGATTCGTGTAGAAGTGTTTCCAGCAATCGATGACATCAGATTGAAGTCCAAGAAGACATCTAGCCTCATCACCAACCTTGAAAAAACCCTTGGCAACCTCCGCGACAACATCATCAGGCTCAACACAGAAAAGTGTGCATTCGGCATCCCCTAGGGTAAACTGCTCGGGTACATCACCTTGGCGGCATTGAAGCCAACCTCGAGAAGATCACGGGGATCACCAAGATGGGCCCATCAGCGATGTTAAAGGGATACAGAGGCTGATGGGCTACCTAGCAGCCCTGACCGTCTCGTCGCCATGCTGGCAGAGCAGTGGTGCCCCTCTACAAACTACTGAGGATGTCCCAACCCTTCAAACGGACGGAGGAGGCCAAAAAAGATCTCGATGATCTGAAGGTCTTGCACACAAATCCACTGATACTGGCATCACCTGAGCCGAACGAGCTGCTTCTTTTCTACCTCATCAGCACCAATCAAGTAGCCAGTACCGCCCTTGTCGTCGAGTGGAAGGAACCTGAGCACGTCTACCGGGTCCAAAGGTTGGTTTACTTCGTCAGGAAGGCGCTATTCGAGTGTGAGATGCGATACCCTCATGTGCAGAAGCTCTTGTACGCTATCGTGATAACAAAGCAAAGGTCTTGCACAATTTCCAAAGTCAACTGGTGTGGATGGTAACCGCGCATGGGATCAGTGCGATCATGAACAATCGAGACTCGTCTGGAGGATCACAAAGTGGGCAATGGAACTCATGGGATTAGACATATCCTATGTCACTCGGACTGTGACCAAGTAACAGGTCCTCGTTGACTTCATCGTCGAATGAAAGAAAACCTAGGATGCGCCAACCTGATCTGCTGTGAATAACGGACAATGTATTTTGACAGATCATTAACCCTCAACAGGGCAGGAAGCGGCACCATCCTCATCTCCTCTAAAGGGGATTAGCTCCGATATGTGGGGCGACTGCACTTCAAGGTGACAAACACCATCACAGAGTATGATGCGCTTCTCAACAGGCTCCACATTGTGGTTGAGCTCAGCGTGTGAGGTCTCTACGTACATGGTGATTCTGAGCTCATGGTCAACCAAATGATGATAGAATCAAGGTACCACGCTGAGGAGGCTTATTGTTGGGAGATGCGAAAGCTGGAAGATAGGTTCGAAGGACTCGAGCTCTGCCACATCCCAAGCCTAGGTAACAGCACAACCGACTTCCTGGCCAAGCTTGCCTTTGGTCGTGAGGCCTCACCTTCTGGCGTATTCGTCATCGAACTCCCTTAGCCTTCAATCCGCATTGAGGAAGCTTGTTTGGATCCCTAGTCCGCGTTCTACCACCACGTGCTCGGCGTCGAGCACAGGCGGCAGACCCATTACGTCGAATAATTGTCGTACGAAAAGCTTCTCACCGAGGAGGTCAATGTTCGATGAATCGCATGTCAAGCCAAGACATTTGACCTCGTTGAGGGCAATCTCTTCCGACACAGCATCACCAAGATCCTGCAACAATGCATCCCAAGCGAGCAAGGAAGAGAGTTGGTGCTCGACATCCCAAGCAACATGCAAAGCGAATTTTACCGAAGATTGGTCACTTTTCAAATGAACGCCGAGGGAAGAACATCAAAAGAACAGACACCCAGGCATGAGCAACGGGGGGGGGGGGGGGGGGGGGGGCATGAAACAACCAGGAGGTTGATGCGAACCTTTTGGCATGAGGTGTTGTACGGGAAAGAGCCTGAGGCGACCGGGCAATGTGGAACCACAGTGGCATGACAACTTTGAACATCGAAGCAAAAATCCATTGTGACAGCCGTAGTAAATGAGATGGCTGCCTTGCAGTGTGTCCGGGAGGTCGAGGAGAGCACGGCGCCACCTGCTGCAGCCTTAACCTGCCAGGGGAGCGACATAATACGATGGGTGGCATTGCAGTAGTGCTGTGGCTGCCTGAACAAGGGAACACCGATGATTACCGCCTTAGGCAACTCGGTGAATATGGAAACAAGGTTATGTCAGGGATGAGGAGGGATGGCCAACACATTTGCCTGCAGCTTGATTGAACGAGGAAAGAGCCGGATGAAGCTTAGCAGCAGCGAACAGCACGAGCGGCGCAAAACAGACCAGTTTGAGCATATGCGGGAGGCTGTAGCTTAAGCAGTAAGCAGCATTTTTTGTCTTCATGCAATAAGAGTGGGCAGGTATAAGGGCAAAGAACTGGTGAGCTGGAGAGGCCGAGCGGCAAGCAACTGTGTGGCTGCTGCCTACGCTCGTGGCGTGCTCCTAGTGAAAATAGAGACTGCTCTATTTCACTGAGGCTGCCAAGTGGGGCCCTGGCCAGTGGACCCTCCCCCTTAGTCACATCATTAATGATCAATGGAATACAATAGAAGAAATGCTCTAAAAATGCTAGAACTTCACAGAATAGCTAAATAAAATATGAATTTAAATATAATACTATATTTGAATTTTAAACGAATTCATGTTGACCTTTTAAATTCAAATTTGAATATTACCATTAAATAGTGAATACTAGGGCTTAGCGGTCCAACATATCGGGCACGGGCTTACGCTGGTCTACCAGGCGACTCTCGCCAAGAGCCTACATCGTAGCGGAACGTGGAGGATTACAACGGACGGATAGGACTGTCACCACCTACCGCCTACCTTTACAACCCGTGGACTACGAGGAATCCAACGCTACTTAACTATCCAAGCACCACGCTTGCATGCTAAGTAAATACCTTAAGAGATGCAATGTAATATTCATCTTAAGGTAATGACTAACCTAAACATCATTGATCCAATGTTGGAACCAAGCACTAACATATTCATATTCACATAATCATATTATTACCTAATTAGACTATAGTAAAGGTGTATGATGTTTATGATAACATGATAATGGTATTATATCTAGATCATAACAACATCTACGCCTAGCACATACATGGACTCCACAATCAAACAAGAAACAATTTGCCCAAGTATATGAATAAAGAGAGAGTAATAATACTATTATTATAATGCATAAAGTCACAAATACAAGAAAAGATACATGAGCCATACCTTTCCCAATTTAGACGTGGGACTAGAGGCTCCTCTCTATAGCCTAACCTCCAATAAGGACTTGGAGAACTAATGTACATAAGAGAGTGAATGCTCAAGTGGTGTGTCGAGTCAGGGAGCCCCCTACCCCCTATTTATACCCTCCAAGGACCGGTTTGGTACCAGAAAAAGCAGGGGAATCAGTTGCCATCGTGATCTCCAAGCCATGAGGAGCCAGCACGTGGTGGTTGACCGCGTTTGGCGCGAATACCTGGTCGGGCAACCTGGTGGTTTGGCTGAACTGCAAACGGCTCCAAACGCATCGAAACTTCTATGTGACACTGTCATATGGCCCCCCATTATGGGTATGGGTGATTCCCTTGATTTTTAGTTGGTTTTCTACTCCGAGTGGGCCCATGAATCCTCGTTCTTGTGCCTGATTGGTGGGAAGTATGTTTCCTTGCCTTGTGGCCATGCATTCACCTCAAATCTGCAAATAATATCTGCATGCACCAATTTCTCTATGTACAAGTGGAACTAGGTTATTCCTAACTATTATGTGTGTATCCATTCCTTCACATAATCGAGTTATATTAATGGTCGAAATTGGATATAGCAACCATCAACAAACTCCCCCAAGCTTACCCTTTGCTCGTCTCAATGCAAAGATAAAGACTTAGGTTGTTGATCAGGAGTTCCTGCTATGTCCTATTTTGCAAAAGTACCAAGTGCACAACAAAGTATTCTACCTTGCATTGAATAATTTGGCTATGGTACCTCATCCTTTTTCTTAATCGTTATAGGGCTTACGTCTCATCCTCTTCTTGGGTGGTTAAAGGACAGAACAGAAAAATGAGCATGCATCACCTAATGTATGAGTTCCACCCAAATTTCCAGATAATTTCAAATTGTGCTTGGATTTAAGTTCCTTAAATGATGCACTCAATCACTCCTATGTTGGAAGTGGTATTTGTATCCTCACCAAGGCAATTCCTTTCTTGTCCTACATCTAAGTAAGGCTTGTATGTAGAGCTTGGTAGGGATTAAGAGTAGGCATATTTGCAACACATATATTGCTAAGTCAAAAGAGTAAGCCATAGGAGAAAACAAATCATATTATTGATCAAGATTTGTGCAAGTGTGATGGAATATTTGTGGACTGGATTCTGATTTTGAGATAACTCATATTTGTGTAGACTCTCTTAATTGCAGGGATGAAACATGTCTACTTTTTTCTCTTTTTTCTCTCATGCTTATGATGTAAGCATGCCTTTTTTTCTCATGCTTATGATGTAAGCATGTATTTTTTCTTTTTCTCCTTTTTTTTTCTTGTAGCCATGTCTTCGGCTCCCTTTTTATGCAATGAATGTGAAGAGAGTACAAAGCATGAAAGGCATGGAGTTTCTATTTTTATTGTGGAATGATGATATGAGTGAATTTTGCTATCTACTAGTGTAGAAGTTTAGCATGTCTCCGTGTAATCTTGATCTCAAAAGTATGAAAAGATTCTCACATATGTCTATACTAGTTTGAAAAAGCTCAATGTGAAGGCAAATAGCATATGTTTAAGGTTTATCTTATTCAAATCATCATATGGATTTGGTTGGAATTTCTATCAAGTGAGGAACTCCCATTTTAATTTTTTACAAGAAATTAAGTTTCACTTTCAACTACGATATTAGCAGCTCTTATCACTATATCATATCCCATAACAATCTAGAATTGGAATTAACTTTTGCTACCCACAATTTCCAAGTGTAGGCAAGAATACTCTAGACCAATAAACCCAATACTTGGAGAATACTAAGTTGTATGCAAGGGACTAGAGAAAATAAAACAAAGAAACTATTCATCATTTCAACTTATGCAAAGTAAAAATATTCTCACCGCACATCCTTTATTTTATTAACCTAACATATACTACATTATTATTAATATTTTTATAGATGCAAATGTGGTGGAAATAAATAAATAAAATAATGGAATGCAAATAGGATGTGATACAAGTTACCTCAAGTGGGGGTCCTCCACCAAGCTTGTTCTTGGTCAAGATCCGCGATAGGGGTTGAAACCCTAACGACGGATGTAGGCCATGATGTTGGCCTAACCTTGCTGTAGCATGACTTTGACATTGGAGGGTTGAGTGTTGATGTTGGGTTGCCTTCCATGGGTTCCACGAGTGTGGTCGAGGAGAGTGTTATCAATGTCGCTTATCCATACCTTAAGGTTCTCATAGGTTGGATGTACCATGTTATTCCTTGGCTAAGGTATGATAACCCTTAGCTACAGAGGAATGACGTGTACTCAACATGCGTTGAGTGTGTTCCGTCATTCTTTGGCTAAGGTGTATGATACCTTCTTTCCATAAAGGAATAACTTGTACCTCTCATGCATTGGGTGTGATCCGTCATTCCTTTGCTAAGGTAATGATAACCTTTATCCACAAAGGAGTAACATGTACCCAACATGTGTTGAGTACGATCCTTTGTTCCTTGGCTAAGGTACAACATATCTATAACCACAAAGGGATGACGTGCACTCAACATGGGTTGAGTGTAATCCATTGTTCCTTGGCTAAGGTATAAAATATCTTCTAGCCACATAGGAACAACATGCACCCAATAAACATCGGATGTGATCTTGTCATTCCTTGGTTATGGTGCATCATACCTTTTAGCCACAAAGGAATAACACACACCAATGATGGTGGCGATTCCCTTGAGTTTGAATAGTGCCTTAGAATAGTTGAGAGCATAATACTCTCACATATTCATAGCAGCTCATTGGTTGCTCATGGAGGGTTACCATTTCAAATCTCCGGCCTCGTATAGTTATGGTTGACCTTCAGTTTTAATTTCCAATAGGTGGCAACCATCCCAAGGAACTCCTTGGCCAATAGATGTTGAAATGGATTCCTCTGGGGATTCCAACAATCGGATCTTTGAATGCTTGCGTAGTTATTTTACTCCCGCAAACTTCTCATCTATGATAGAAGGGGATGGTTAGATCCCAATTGTACAAATGAATTTTCGGTTTAGGTAACTGAATTTTCATTTGTACATACGGGGAAGATAAAAATCAAAGATGCATTGGGTCCAAATTCAAGTGTATCCATAAACAATGTATGATTCATTGATAAGAGTTGGGCTTTATGGATAATTTAATTTATACGTTTTCTAAAGCTCCTACTCATAAAAATGAAAGTGATATAAATACACTATGTGGATCCTTTTACCTTGTAAAGTTTCTAACCATCATAGTTTTTTTACACAAGAGAAAATTTTATCATTTGGATCATGGCAAACAAGATTCTGAAATTTATCCTCGTGAACATTTTTCATTTCTTGTCTAGGAATTTGAAATTTAGTGATCCATGCATGAATGATTTCATATCAAAATTATGGACATCACTATTCCTAGGTTGCTACATACTAATTCAACCATTAAGTAATTACCTAGAAAATGTCTAGGTAAATTTTAGCAATGGTTATGAAATTCTAGGTACTTGTTTAAATTTATTCCTAAGTAAGGTGACATTCCTTTTTTGAAGAATCAAAAAGAGTAATGCCAACACTTACTCTCGTGAGGATGCATAAGAATTTAATGATGAGAAGGTGTAAACCTTCTTTACCAATGTAAGCAATAGTCATTCAATCCTAATGTAATTCCAACGACGGAAAATTTTAAACTTGTACCTATACTAAAGTGCAGTCCGGGTTGAAGGTTGTTGTGCGAGAAACTCACAAGCATGAATTTTGTGTAGCCTTCATGTTCAATGCCTCCTGCAAAGTTGAGATTGCGGTTGGATGAATTTCATCTTGCTCCTCCATTGGGCCACCATTTTGAGCATTCGTCCATCATGAACTCAAAATGAGATTGATGGAGGGATACGCGCTTGATGGGGCCCTCCAATCACTTTACAATCTTTGTCCTAGCTGCACTAAAATCAAGAACAAACAAAACAACTCAAAGATGGGTTACGCTAGCTCAAAAGTATGTTGTACCATTTGTCAAATTGTTTTGCCCTAACGCGAAGCAACTTGCAAATGCAATAATTATTTAAGAGAAATATTTTTTGGTTTGAATTAGGAAGATGAATTCAAGTGGTTATGCCCAAAGTTCATATCCAAATAAATTTATTTCCTAATTCAAAATTTTAGTTTTATGATGGATGGAAATTTTACTTTTCAACATGCAAGTGTGAAAATTCAAACATGCTAAATGTAAATGCAAAGATTGTTCGGAAATTCAAATATGCAATTGAGAAAGCAAATATGAGATAACTACCAATTAACCTATTAGCAAGGACTCACCGAAATTTTGAAGTCCGATGAGTGGGACTTACCTCCGTCCTATTTAGTGCGATGATTTGTTGTCCAATCCCGGGGTTGAAGATGTGGACAACTTCTCTTGATTGAAATGCCAAATCTATTTTGGCATGTCAGTTAAAAATAGGACCACATGATGGCCCTAGCCTCTCCGTCATCTTGATGAAGTTTTGTTGATGTAGTGACGGCTTTTCCCTCTTGAAGATATTCTCTCATGAGCATGGTGAGGCTTGTTCTTATTTTGCGGTGCCACTTCGACCATCTTGATATCCCTTAAGGTTAACCCAAAATTGATCATGGATCAAAAGCTTCCTTGGGCATGATGACATGTGGACTCCACAATCAAACAAGAAATTCTTCATCCACAATGTCACTTGCCCTAGGTTGCATGGTCTTATTCGAAGGGTAGGAATCCCAACAAGTGATTGTGGAATATCGTGGATCTTGAATGCTCTTTAGTTTTCTTGTCCTTGGCCATGGGCTTCATGTGCATGTTGTCTTGATTTCTGTCTTGGACATGGACAAGATACTTCAAGGTAGGCAAGTTGAACTTAAATCCCTTGAAATCCACATAGCCTCCTTGATTGCAAGGGTGATGTTGATTCCACCTTTGACCTCCTTGTTGGTGATAGCCATCGGAGTTGTTTTTGGAAGGAAGAATCCCCATGGGTTTTAGGGAAATGATTCCCCATGTTTACATGGATTTTCACAAATCATGTGAATATCCATGGCTTGGATCATCCAAACACTTCTCCATTGGCTTGATCTTCATGATACTTTAATGGGAGGTATAGTTCTTTAGCTAGCATGTCCACCTTGTTATGTGGTGTACATGCCAAGCTATAGGAACTAGAGCACTCTTCTATCCACCCCTTGACTATAGACCATATTCTCATCCATGATGAATGAGAATAGGTCTCCTTCAGCTCCAGCACAAAGGTGGTCATGGATTGGTGGACCAACCCATGACATAAATGTTGTATGAAGAGCCAACTATCCACTCTATGGTGGAGGCAAACTAAGAAGAACTCTTGGAGCCTCCCCCAAGCTTGAGAATGGATGACTTTGGCTCCTACTAGAAGATGAAATTCTTCCACAAAAGGCAATGGTGTTGCCCAGTGGACATTTTTTGAGGTACGCCTTGAATCATCTTGCAGTTGAGCACTAACATCCTTGTTGGCCATCCCCATGAAATGGGTTAGCCAACACTACCCTGTTTTCACACAAAAGGAGAAAACAAACAAGGGTAATCCTGTTTAATAACTATTAGTACATATAGCTTAATCACAAGTGATAGCTATCCTTCACTTCCTTTGCCTTCCCCGACAACGGTGCCAGTAATGCTTGTTGACAGCTACTAAGAAAAATTAACAAATCATCCCCGGCAACGGCGCTAGAAATGCTTGTTGACGTTTCTTAACATCAAGGATCATCTTAGTAAGAGATGAGGTCCGCAAGCGCACGAAAACTGTCGTGTAGCATTTCACCCAAGAGTATTCCCAAGGGTATTGTAGTTATCCCAAAGGAAGGCGGTGAAGTAAAGTAAACACTATGCTTATGATCAAGGTATAGGGTACTAAGCGTTTATCAGAAAAGGGGTAAGATGATAATATCGATAGTGTGACACATACCTAAGCAATCTACTCTAAGGGTAAGGTTGTCCTAGCGAGGTTTATACTACGAGACGGAGCTACTCCTTCTGTGCTCTAATTACTCATATACATAGTTGAATAAAGTACACATGAATATGCTAATAGTGAATACTAAGTCTTAGTGGTCCAACATATCGGGCACAGGCTTATGCTAGTCTACCAGGCGACTCCCGCCAAGAGCCTATGTCGTAGCCGAACGTGAAGGATTAGCGCCTACCTCTAGAACACATGGACTACGAGGCATCCAAAGCTACTTAACTACCAAGCACCACGCTTGCATGCTAAGTAAATACCTTAAGAGTTGCAACGTAATATTCATCCTAAGGTAATGACTAACCTAAACATCGTTGATCCAATGTTGGAACCAAGCACTAAAATATTCATATTCACATAATCAAATTATTACCTAATTAGACTATAGTGAAGGTGTATGATGTTTATGATAACATGATAATGACATTCTGTCTAGATCATAACAACATCTAGGCCTAGCACATACATGGACTCTACAATCAAACAAGAAATGCTTTGACCAAGTATATGAATAAAGAGAGACTAATAATACTATTATTATAATGCATAAAGTCACAAATACAAGAAAAGATACATGAGCCATACCTTTCCCAAATTGGACATGGAACGAGAGGCTCCTCTATACAGCCTAACCTCCACTAAGGACTTCGAAAACTAATGTATACAAGAGAGTGAATGCTCAAGTGGTTTGTCGAGTGACGGAGCCCCCTACCCCCTATGTATACCCTCCAAAGGTCGGTTTGGCTCTAGAAAAAGTGAGGGAACAAGTCGCCATCGTGATCTCCAAGCCGTGAGGAGCCAACACGTGGTGATTCACCACGTTTGGTGCGAATACCAGGTCGGGCGACCTGGTGGTTTCGCCGAACTCCAAATGGCTCCAAACGCGTCGAAACTTCTTTGTGACACTGTTATATGGGTCCCCATCATGGGTATGGGTGATTCACTTGATTTTTAGTTGGTTTTCTACTACGAGTGGGCCCATGAATCCTCGTTCTTGTGCCTGATTGGTGGGAAGTGTGTTTCCTTGCCTTGTGGCCATGGATTCACCTCAAATCTGCATATAATACCTGCATGCACCAATTTCTCTAGGTACAAGTGGAACTATGTTATTCCTAACTATGACATGTGTAAGAAATATTTATTCCTTCACATAGTCGAGTTATATTAACAGTTGAAATAGGTATATAACGACCGTCAACACTACTCGAGGAGCGAGGAGGAGCATGTAAGGCTCACATTGCAAAAATTGAGGGAACACCAATTATATGCCAAATTCAGCAAGTGCCGATTCTGGTTAAGGGAGATGTCGTTCTTGGGCCATATTATCTCAGGAGGAGGAGTATTGGTTGACCCAGGAAAAGTGACGAATGTGCTGAAATGGGAGCCACTACAGAATGTAAAGGAAATTCGGAGTTTTCTTGGAATAGATGGATATTACCGTTGGTTCATCAAGGACTTTTCCAAAATAGTCAAGCCTATGACTGAGTTATTAATGAAAGAAAAAACATTCCAATGGACTCAAGCCTATCAAAACAGCTTTGAGGAGCTTAAGAAGAGGTTAACAACAGCACCTGTCTTTGTTTTGCCAGATGTGAGCAAAAGTTTCGATATTTATTGTGATGCCTCAAGGCAGGGACTTGGATGTGTGCTCATGCAAGAATGTCATGTAGTAGCCTATGCATCGACGCAATTGGAGAAACATGAGCAGAATTATCGTATGCATGATCTTGAACTTGCAGCCGTAGTTCATTCTTTGAAGATATGGAGGCACTACATTCTTGGTCATAGGTGTGAGATTTATACGGATCATAAGAGCCTCAAGTACATTTTGACACAAACGGACCTGAATTTGAGGCAAAGAAGATGGTTGGAGCTCATCAAGGATTATGATGTTGGAATCAATTATCACCCGGGGAAGGCTAATGTAGTGGTTGATGCTTTGAGTCGGAAAGGAGTAAGTCACCAACTTACGGTTCGAGAGTTACCATTCGAGCTATGCAAGGAGTTTGAATGGCTGAATCTTGGATTTGTGAATGAGATGGGAATAATGGAGTTAAATCTGACCTTGGAACAAGAAATTTGAGAAGGTCAAACAAGGATGAGGAAATCTGAAAAATCAAGGAAAGGACCCAAGAAGGGAGAGAATTGTGATTTTATGAGGATGGCCATGGTACTCAACGGCTTGGGAAAAGAATTGTTGTGCTAATGTAAAGCATATTCGGGAAAAAAATATTAAAGGAGGCACATGACTCACCTTACTCAATTCATCCTGGCTATACGAAGATGTCCAAGGACTTGAAAACGTGTTATTGGTGGACCAACATGAAAAAGGACATAGATGAGTATGTAGCTTTGTGTGATGTGTGCCAACGAGTCAAAGCTGAACATCAAAGGCCAACTGAATTTTTGCAGCCATTGAAGATCCTAGAATGGAAGTGGGAAGAAATCAGTATGGACTTCATAGTTAGATTACCTTGGACCCGTCCGGCTATGACTCAATATGGGTTATTGTGGATCAGTTGACCAAATCAGCTCATTTCATTCCCATTAAGATCACATATACGGCCACGAAACTAGCAGAATTATATATGGAGCATATTTTATGCCGACGTGGTGTTCTGAAGAAAATAGTCTCAGACAAATTCACCTCTAGGTTCTGGGAGAAACTGCATGAAGCTATGGGTACAAGGTTAAATTTCAGCTCAGCGTATCATCCACAAACCGATGGACAAACCGAGAGGACCAACAAAATATTGGAAGATATGTTGAGAGCTTGTTCCTTTAAGCGTGGAGGCAGCTGGGACAAAAGCTTGTCATACACTGAGTTTTCCTACAAGAATAGTTACCAAGCCAGCTTGAAGATGTCACCATATGAAGCACTATATGGAAGGAAGTGTAGGAGACCCCTGTTTTGGAACGTGATAGGAGAGAACCAAGTATTTGGGCCTGATGTGTTGCAAGAAGCTGAAAAGCAAGTTCAGACAATCCGCAAGAATTTGAGGGCTGCTCAGTCGAGACAAAAAGGTTATGGGGATAAAAGGCAGAGAAACTTAGTCTTTGAAGTGGGAGAATTTGTATATCTCAAAGTTTTACCTATGCGCGAGGTCATAAGTGATTTAACGTCAGAGGCAAGTTGGCACCTCGCTATATTGGACCATTCAAGATTTTGGACAAACGTGGAGAAGTGGCATATACGTTGGAGATGGCAGCACATCATTCCGATGTTCATGATGTGTTTCATGTTTCGCAGCTCAAGAAGTGCTTAAGGGTACTAGAAGAACAAGTGCCAATGGAGGATTTGGAATTGGAGGCAGATTTGACTTATGCGGAGCAACCTGTCAAAATTTTGGAAACCAAGGATAGGGTCACAAGAAACAAGGTGATTCGATGGTGCAAAGTACAATGGAAGCATCATGCAGAATCGGAAGCAACTTGATAGCTGGAAGGTGAACTCAAGAATGAATTTCCCTATCTCTTTCCTTCTACGTCGAATCTCGAAGGCGAGATTCATTTTAAGGGGGTTAGGTTTGTAACACCCTCACTTTCATCCATCATGAATTTCATACATGTGTACACATGTTTAGCATTAAGAAACACAAAAGGAATAGGTTACAATAAATTATAATCATGCAAGCAAATAAAAACCTGTTGTAGTGCGAACTTGTTCGGACATGTACCCCGGACTAGTCCGTCTAACTCTCTTTTGTCCTCACTGGGTAGGGCGGACTTGTCCGGTTTGGACACCGGATTAGTCCAGTTTTGCTCTCTGTTGTCTTTTCGGACTTTTACGTTACTGCTACGGACTAGTCCGAATATGTTTCTGATGTTTTCCTAAGTCATACCTCGGACTTGTCTGGCCTAGAACCGGACTTTTCCGTTCAACTTTCTGTAACTTCAGAATAACTCTGAACGAACTTGTCCAGCTTCACATCGGACTCATCCGTTCAACTTTCTGACTTCCAACAGACTAGTCCGGCCCCTAGCGTACTTGTATGGTGTGCCCGACTCGGATTCAATATTTTCCTCCATGACTTGCAATTGGGTATTTGCCTTAATTGGGCCCAAGAATGTTGTGCCCAATCCCTGTGGAGCCCATGTGGGACCCCACCCCGGCCTCCACCACCTCAAACTCAAAATCCATCAAACCCTACCACCACCACCTCTAAATAAACAACCCACCACCCCAACTTTTCACCTCTTGTCACTTTTAAAGAAAACCCTCAACCCTAGTTCGTGTGCCGCCATCAAGAGAAGATCCAGCAGCAAGGAGAAGGAGGAGAAGAAGAAGGAGGATCAAGAAATCATGATCTTCATCAACTTCTCAACATTGACATTCTTCATCACCAATTCTCCATAAACTCTTCATCACCAAGCCCTAATCGTCAAGATTCAAGTGTTGCACCCAATTCTTGATCCTTGGATCTCTAAACTCATGGTGCACTCTCTACATCCAAGTTTCCACGTAAATTCAACCCCCGATCTCGTTGTCCAGAGAAATCCTAAATTTCAGTTTTCTGTATAGGGCGGACTAGTCCGTCCCTGATACCAGACTTGTCCGGTCTCTGAAGATCTATTTTGCTTAATTGATTCCAGATTTACTCAAATCAACCCGAAACTTGTTCAAACTTGTTAAAAACCATTGTAACTAGTTAGTAAACATTAATAGCAAATCATTAACAAGTTTTACCTCACAATTGCATAAATCATGCATATCATGGCATATTGAGTAATATATGAGCATTATTGATTATAATGTCTGTTTTTTATGTTTGCTGTGCGGAATAGAAGGTGTTGCGCTAGAGGGTGCTGTCGAGGACCTCCAGCACCAGAACTTCAAAGCGTTTGTCCCAAATGAAGCTCAGGAGCAAGGCAAGTGTCCTTTATCATTTTGATCCTGTTTTTAAATGTTTTGTTTGCAAAACTGCATGCTTGTGTCAAATTGATGGGAAACCCATGCTACCAAATGACCTAATTATGAACTAATAGATTATGAGAATTGGTGAACATGGTTAATTGGTCATGGGACTTAGGAGATCTAAGCAAGCATAGTTTGTAGATTGGGTTAGATGATATGGTGGTTTGCTTGCCTTAGATCTAAGGACCGGTTCATGCGAGAATATGCCAGGAATACAGTGCCACCACAAGGCCAAGTATGGGTGCGGCTTAGCCAATTAATTAGATGTAATTGCCATCATTGTTCAGATCATTTGGTTGAGTGGGGAATGGGAGTCGGTTGGGTTTGCAATAGTGGCGGGACTACCCTGGGATCCAAATGGCACAAGAGGGAGCCCTTGGTTGGATGTGCTCAGTTGGAGGCATCACCACCATTGAAACCTTAGTGGGTCTGAATATGCTGGTAATCCCTTTGTAAAGGCTATTTTATGATCTATTGGTCATACACCTAAGGAAGTGTAACTAGCATAAAGGAGGTTTCTTTAGTCGCTGACGGGTGATGAAATCATGAACTTGTGGGTAAAGTGGTACAACCTCTGCAGAGTGTTAAAAACTATCATGATAGATGTGCTCCCAGTTAAGAGCACCTGGATGACCTACATAATTAGAGTGGAACTTGTGATTTGGGATGGTAATGGTTTTTGGTTATTGTTTGGTTATGGCTATGGATTGGATGGTGATAAATAGACGAGGTTAATGAGAATGGTAAGAATATGGCATATGGATGGATAATGAATGATATACATGAATAATTATGTTTATTTGGGTTATGATGGGTTTATTTTACATAGACATTGTAGGATGCTTTTTACATGTTTTAAATGTACTTTTCAACAAATAGCCATTATTTATTATCGTTCCTTGTTTAAGCTACATATCATTATTTTCCCATACTTGTTGAGTACGACATGTGCTCACCCTTGCAATTCCGCCACTAACAGTTTCAGGTGGTGTTTGAGAGTACTCTAAGGATAATGCGGAGTACTAGGTTGTGTGCCGCCGTTAGCTCGCTTGTGGATTGCTTGGAGCTGCGCTATATACCCTATATGCTTAGTTTGCTTAGCTTAGATTATTTCTGCTTGTCGAAGTGTGTAATCGACACTTCCCCCGGTACTACTAGATTGTAGCCCACGGAGGTTTGTGATTGGTTGGGGCGCGCGTGAGATTATGAGCAAGACAGTGACATGAGGATTTTTACGTGGTTCGGACCGCCTGAGCGTAATACCCTACTCCACGGGTGGTTGTTGTATGTAAGAGTATGTGTGTGTGTGTCAGTACCAGATTGGACCTCTTCCTTTGTACCGTGCGACGCAGCCCATTTATAGTCCAAGGACTAGCCGTTACATTGTCAGTCTGGCCTGACATGTGGCCTCGGTGCTGTTTAATTACCTAATACACGATATGTATGTATTAAGCATGATTAATGGTGATAAAGCACCTTAATTGCAGCGTTACTGGTACTAAAGGTCATCTGATCGTGTGTCATTAACATGACATTAATGACACGTAATCAGGTCTTGTAACGGTAGCTTTAACTGCCCCTTGAATGTTCGTACCGTTTGAGATTCGTCTATGTTCCCGTTGCTATCTTAGGTCCGGAAGATCGACACGTGGAGGCTCCGGAGCTTCCCTCAGCGGGGAGGCAGGTCCGGAGCCGCTATACATGTGACAGCACCGGAGCTCCCCTCTACTTGGGGTTAGGTCCGGGGGCACTGGACATGTGGCAAGACTGGAGCTTTCCTATACAAGGAGTTAGGTCCGGCCTTGCTTTACATGTGGCATCACTAGAGCTATCCTAATGAGGGAGGCGGGTCCAGTGCTGCGGGACACGTGGAGCCTTCGGAGGTCTTCAACTCGGACAGGTGGAACTTCGTGGCTTTTCTTGCGGTATCGTAGGTACCTGGTACGTAGGGTACTGACAGTGGCCCTCGGGTCTACCTCTGGGAGAAACCCTTTGGGTTAAGTTATTCTACTAGAGGTGGGGCCATCTTTGATTCCCGCGTTGCGGCTTCAATGGTCTTTTCATGGGCCATTGGGGCGATGGTCTGCAGTTAAACCACCACTGCGTGGCTCTTCTTGATGCGGTAGGTGAGATCCTAGCGTGCGGATCTCACGCAATTGAAGGTCGATGGTTCCCAATACAAAAACCGTATTGGTTCCGCGCGCCATGTCAGGCCACCGCCCTGGGGCTTCAAACTTGCCATCATGACAACGGTTCACTTGGGGTAATAACTTCGGCTGGGGTAATAACTTTGGCTTTTCCTCTGGAGTGGACCCGGGCCCATTCATCATTGATGGGGTAGATTTTTGAAATGTGATCTTGATCCCGCCGAGGTCTCTATCCAAGCATTATGAAGGCTTACTTTTAGGACGCTTTACGCTTTTATTCGAACATGCACTAAGAGCCTCCCAACCTCCACATAGTCTTTCCAACTTTTGCTCTACTTTGCCGCGATGGAGTTGGGTCTTCCCCGCAGCAAGATCAAGAGTGATGATGAGCTGTCGAGTGTCCGAACCTACATGAGATGGTCCAGCGACTCCTTCAACAACACGATCTGCTTTGGCAAGCTTCCCTTCAAGAAGGAGCGCGCCGGAGAGATCGTCTACTTCTCGACGTATGCCATGGTGGGGCTCATCCCACCATCTTCAAGTTTCTTGCTGATGCTGTTGGACTTCTACGGTCTGCAGCTTCACCACCTCGGCCTCCCTCCTTGCTAGCGGTGACTTTCGTCCACTTTTGCGAGATGTGGGTGGGTGTGCTGTCGTGCATTGAGCTGTTCTGTAACTTCTTCACGGTCCACACCACTGGGAAGTGTGATGAGTACTTAAGCTTCTATTACTTCGTGAAGCGCAAGAACTGTCCCTTCAAATATTTGAGGACCTTCCCGGCAAGTGGGACAACTGGAAGAAGGACTAGGTGATCATCACGGTGGATCATCACGGCAGGTTGGAGCTCCTGACAGGCCTCCCAATGTTGACACCGACGCTTGGAACGCGGCTCCAAAGCTGCCTGAAGCATTCAATCTCGTCCTGACCAGGATCTGCGAGTGCGTGGAGGGAGGCATGACCCCTCAAATGGACTTTGACAATTTCCTGGCCAATAGGTGGGCTCTGTTGATGAAGAGGGAGTGGCCCGTCTGGGCTTTCAACAGCGAGATGGACCATAACCGGATTGAAGTTGGCATCCGGACCAATCTAGATGAAGAAGTATGAGACTTCATCTCCAGAAACTTCAACACGATGTCATCTCTCAGGATGCTTTGACTCCGCCAGCAGAATTCCTTCCCCTGAACATGGTTCCGGAGGTTAGTAGGGACGTCCGAAGGGGGATGTCAGAGCTGGACTACCTGAGCTGGACTACCTGGTGAAGAGGCGCTCGTTCTCTGAACTTGCTATTCTTGGAGCTTAAGAGAGGGTCACTCCCGCCGCCTCCAGTCAGAGGGTTGATGACTCCAGCAAAGGCAAAGGCAAGGGCAAGGAGCCGGCCGAGTCTTTCAGCCGAAAGAGGAAGTTGAGGCATGCTAATGGGAGCTCCGTCAGGTCAACTCTGTATTCAACAACTGCCTCTCCCCGGCGAAGCAGATCCTTGGTTGCGACCCCTTCTTTGGAGTCGGTGTCCTTGAGGGGCGCTAGCTCTGGCAAGTCAACCCCGGTCCCAGCGCCGACTACAGGCTCCAGGTTCGGAGGTCCTTCCCAGCCAAGGGAGGTTCCGGCTATAGCAACACTGATGATGATGGTTGGTCCTGCGCAGCAATCCACAGCTTTTGCCACACCAACTTTGGTGGGTTCTGGCTCAGGTCGCCCGATGAAGAAGTTTCGCGCCAACTGCACCCCAAGGTAAGCGTCATGTCCTCACCTTGAGTTGCTATTTTGTTTTTATCATGTTTTGAATCTTTCGATCCTTAGTTTGCAGGGCGTCAAAAAAGAATACCGAGGCTCATGCACCTGCTACAGCTGTGGAAGCTATGCGAGCGGAGGCTCCAACTCTAACCCCTGTGACTTTTTACCTCAGCTGATTGTTTTTGTCATAATCATATTTTGAGTTTCTTCGTCCTTCATCCACAGGGTACCCAAAAAAGGGGCTGAAGCTTTGATTACTGCAACAGCGGCTGATGCTGTGCAGGTGGAAGTTCCGACTCCAATTCCAGTGCCGCCCCAAGAGGTGGCTGAGGCCGCGGCAGCTCCGCCGCCAGCTGTCGTGGTCCTTGACCTCGAGTCATCCCCTGAAGCTCCCGTGGTAGCGCCGGACCACGAGAATGAAGATGTACCAGCGGCACCAACTCCGAAGGTTGAAGCTCCTGTTTTGGATGCTGAGATGATGGATGCTCCAGCCTCAGAGCTGGAGGTAGCTGCAGTTCTGGCCCAAGAGTCGGATGTTGTTGAAGCCCCGGCGGTGGAGCCGGAGGTTGATGAAGTTCCGGCGCCTGAGCTGGTTGTCGCAGAGGTGCCGGTGCCTGAGCCATTGGAGGTCGAAGCACCAGCGCCTGAACTGGCGGTGTAGGAGGCGCCAGCGTCAGAGCCGCAAGTGGCCTCAGCTCTAGCCGAACCTTCAACGCCTGCCCTGGATGTGGTGGTTCCGGAGGTACCCGCGCCTGAGCCAGGGTGCCCAGACGAAGCTACCGGTCCTCCGCCTGAGGGACCAGTTGCTGATGACCTGGCGGCGGGACCTTCGGAGCCGACTCCGGAGGTAGAAACTTCCGCTGTAGGACCTTCCTCGGCAGCGACCGAGGCTATCCCGGAGGGCGGCTCTAGTGCCGCGGAAGCACAGGGGACCACTCTTGTAGAGTGGGACACGATTTTTGTTACGAAGAACCCACTGGAACCAGCAGAGAAGACCCCGGCAGGTCCGAAGCCAATCTCATTGTCGCCTGCTCCAGCCTTCATCAGGTCCAACTGGCCTTTTACCACGATAGCAAGGCCCTTGAGGAGGAGCGCCAAACCCTTAGGAGGTGGCGCAACTGGCTCCAATTCGAGACCAAGCTGGCGCAGACGAGGCTGGCCGACGACAAGGAGTGGGTGAAAAGGGAGAAGGTCCGGTTGGAGTACTAGGGTCAACTGCTGGATGAAAGGGAAAGCATGACGCGATCCCTCGACAACCAGTCCCGAGCCATCCACGAACAGGTCATGGCTGCTGTCGGTACCCTAGAAACCGTACACCCCTTGAGGTTACAAAGATCTCAAAGGAAAGCCATCTACTTGGTTTGAAGACCCTCGGAGGCCCACTTGTCAGACATGACCGGACCCGCTTCTCCAACATGGTTAATCCCTGGGTCGCCACATGTACAACTAACCCGGAGCTACCTCCCCACAAGGGGGAAGCTCCGGGCCACGTACCGAAACGGCACCTCCGGACTTAACCCCAGACCGAGAGAAGCTCTGTACCTGACACGTGTCTGATAGCCCCGGAGCTACCTGCTTCCCACAGCAAGCTCCGGAGCTGCCACGTGTCAAATCATCGGACCTTTCAGCCTCCAACCTCCGGAAGACCTTGTAACAGCTCCGGATCTTCAAAGGAGAGCCAAGGACTTCAAGACCCGATTAAGTGTCATTAATGCCATATTAATGACACTTAAACGGACGATCTTAACACCCGTAACAGTGCTATCAGAGCCCGTTACAGGATCATTAAAGGCAGTTAAGCGTGTGTCAATACTAGTAACCGCCGGGGCCACATGTCGGGCCAGGCTAGCTTGTAACGGCCTGTCCTTGTACTATAAAAGGACAGGCTGACGATACACGCGGGGACGGACGTTCACGAAGGAGCTCACACACTCCATACACTCGTGACAAGCTTTTACTGCTAATACAACACCAACACACCCGTGGAGTAGGGTATTACGCTCAGGCGGCCCGAACCACGTAAATTCTTGTGTCTCCTGTGCCAAACTCCAATTCACCTTCTTGAATCTCCGCGCGCCCACACCGAACTTCAAACTCCCCAATCACTTTAGCAGTGTAGAGAGATCTGCCAGCTCCGACAGTCGACAGTTGGCGCGCCAGGTAGGGGCGCCTGAGATTTTCAAGAATGGTGAACTCTGCTGCTGCATCATCCAACGGCCAACCTGCCGCTCAGGCTGTTGAGGGCAATCCCTCCAATAGGCAGCCACCAGCAGGAGCCTCAGCACTAGCAGGAGCCACACTCCCACCACCACCATCTTCTCCAGCAAATCGTGCTGGGCAACGTGATGGTGCGCCGGCGTCGCTTACTGCGTCGGCGAGTCATGACAACCCGGAACACGCGCTCCATGCACCGCGTGCTCTTCTCCAACGTCCACCACCTCCGGATGCATCTCGGGATGCACTGGAGCAATGGAGGGCCGATGTGGAGCATTTGGTCGCAGCAGTGGCTCAACAACCAGGGTCCTCCTCCTTCAGGACGAGCCCTGTCGCAGCAGCAGACTTTGTCTGGAAGACTTGGTCCGCACGCCTTCAATAGCAGGAGACGTGCTGCATCTCAACAAGTGACGTCACTGCCCTCCGGGGCTCGACGCACTCACACGGTATCCAGGCTTTCGACTCATGACCTCCGGGTGGAGCTTGATCGCCGATACTGCCAGCAGGATGGCCGTGTCCATATTGAGCGTGCCCGTGAAAGACGGGAAGCTCAGGACCTTTCTACTCTAGAAGGAGTAGGAGGAGGCTGTTCAGCTCTAGCCATGCACCTGCGCATGGTTAGATGGCAACAGAAGTTCCGGCCTCACCTGCCGGAAAAATTCGACGGGACTGTCAATCCTGCTGAATTTCTTCAGATATACTCCACTGCAATCTTGGCAGCTGGAGGAAACGAGGCCGTGATGGCCAATTACTTTCCAGTGGCCTTAACTGGGACCGCCAGGTCCTGGTTTATGAGCCTTCCACCCAACTCTATCAACAGTTGGGAGGAGCTGTGCCTCAATGCCAACTTCTGGAGTTCATACACCCGACCAGGCACTGAACTGGACCTTTTTGCGGTCGTGCAAAAAGGGGGAGAATCTTTGCGGTCCTTCATCCAGAGGTTCTCTCAGGTACGAAACACTATCCCTTCTATCTCAAGCGCTTCTGTCATTGTGGCATTCAGACGGGGCGTACGGGACAAGAAGATGTTGGAGAAGCTGGCGATCAAGGAGATCACCAGCATCACGGAACTCTTCAGCCTGGCAGACAAATGTGTCAGAGCTGCGGAGGGCCGTGAAATGCACTCCAAACCAGCCGCGGAGGATCACAAGAAATCCTCCAAAGACGAAGCCGCTACCTCCAGGAGTGGCAAGAAGAAAAAGAAGACCAACGGCAAGAAGAAGCCGTCGGCCGGCACATCCAACGTTGCAGCTGCTGCAGCTCCGGGTGGTCGGGGGCCATGCCCCGAGAAGCGACCTCGACCATCTTCTGAAGACGGTGGCAAACCCAAAGTGTGGTGCCCCATTCACAAAACGGGCAGCCACGGTTTGGAAGACTGCCGGAAGGTCCAAAACCTTGTCGAGCGCTACAACAAGCGCCGGGAAGGATCTCCTTTCCGACAGAGGGAAGGAAAACAGAAGGTCGACGAAGCTCCGGCTGAAGAGGAGTTAGGGTTCCAGGATCCCAAAAAGGTCCTGAAGGCCGTCTGCACCTCCGTCGACGATGATTCTGACGTCTCTGACAACGAGCGTCGGAAGACCATGAACACCATTTTCGGTGGGTCATGGGATATCACCTCTCGTCGCGTCATCAAGACTATGCGGCGAGATATGGCCGCTGTAGCCCCTACAGTCAGGCCGGAACCTCATCGAAAGTGGATGGACACCTCCATCACTTTCGATGCTTCTGATTGCCCGCAGAGCATGGTTGGAGCAGGACAGCTACCTTTGATGGTATCTCCTACCATCAACAACATCCAGCTCCACCATGTCATGGTAGACGGAGGTTCGGGGCTTAACCTCATCAGCTTCGAAGCTTTCACTAAGCTTCAGCTCCGACACTCAGATCTCCAGCCCTCTCGACCTTTCTCTGGAGTAGGTCCGGGGGCCATTACCCCACTCGGAGCTATTACTCTCCCCGTTACCTTCGGGACCCGGGAGAAGTATCGCACCGAGAAATTGGTCTTCGACGTCGCTCAGATCAGCTTACCATTCAACGCCATCTTGGGTAGACCTGCCCTGTACAAATTAATGGCAGCTGCTCATTATGGATACCTGGTGTTGAAGATGCCAACACCAGTAGGCATTCTCCGGATCCACGGAGATCGTACCGCTGGAGTAACTGCTCTGGAGGAACTCCACGCACTTACCACGGCGCAAGAGGAGGACTCCAGACAGGAGCAAGCTCCGAAACCTCCGAGCATTCGTCAACGAGGCTCGACTTCTGCACCTCGAGTGCAGCCAAGCAGCGACACCGACATTCCCGTCAAAGTCGTCCAAATTGGTTCTGATGCCGCTCAAACCACTCGTATATCGGGAGGATTGAACGACAAATAGGAACTCGCGCTCATCACTTTCCTCCGGGCTAATGTTGACGTGTTTGCTTGGCAACCGTCACAAATGTCTGGGATCCCTAGGGAAGTGATTGAGCACAATCTGAAGATCTACCCCGATGCCCGGCCTGTGCATCAGAAGCCTCGGAAGCAATCCGTAGAACTGCAAAACTTCATCCGACAAGAAGTGAAGAAGTTACTCGAAGCCGGATTCATCCGAGAAGTCTTCCATCCAAAATGGCTGGCGAACCCAGTCGTTGTGCCCAAGGCCGGCGGGAAGCTTCAGATGTGCATCAACTACACCACACTGAATAAGGCATGTCCAAAAGATCCATTCCCACTACCTAGAATAGATCAGATAGTGGATTCCACCTCCGGGTGTGAATTACTGTGTTTCCTAGACGCATATTCTGGGTATCATCAAGTCAGGATGTCTAGGGAGGATGAAGAGAATACTTCATTCATCACAGTAGATGGATTGTACTGCTACACAGCCACGCCCTTTGGTCTCAAGAATGCAGCTTCAACTTTTGTACGAGCTATGTACAAAACTTTTGAGGAACTCATCAGAGACATAGTGGAAGTGTACGTCGATGACATCGTGGTCAAGGTCAGGAACAAGGAGTCACTCCTAGACACCTTGCAGGCTGTCTTTGACAAGTTGCGGGCCACCCGCACAAAGTAAACCCAGACAAGTGTGTGTTTGGGGTTAGCTCCGGAAAACTTCTTGGTTTCCTGGTAAGTCACTGGGGCATAGAAGCTAATCCGGCGAAGATAAAAGCCATTGAAGACATGCAGCCACCAACCTGCATTAAAGACGTCCAAAAGTTAACTGGATGTCTAGCAGCCCTCAGCCGGTTCATATCAAGACTGGCGGAACGGGCACTCCCCTTCTTCAAGTTATTGAGGAAGTCCGGACCATTCCAATAATCCGAAGAAGCAGAGAAGGCATTCCAGGAGCTGAAACAGTTCCTCACCACCCTACCAATTCTGGTAGCTCCGAACCCTGGTGAGCCTTTGTTGCTTTACATTTCAGCTACTGATGAAGTCGTCAGTATGGTTCTGGTTGCGGAGAGACCGGAACTACCCCACACTCAAGAATCCAGACCCCTTCGGGAGGGTCCGGAGGTTCCTGAAAGCGAGTCTGGGTCCCAGATCCCAGATTCGAACCCACAAGAAGTCACTTTAGGAGACCTAGACCCCTCCGGGAGGGTCCATGTCATTTCTGAAGAAGCTCAGGGTTTCTTCAGCCAGAACCCGAAGGTCCCCGAAGAGAATCTGGACCCCTCCGAGAGGGTCCGGGTCAATGAAGAACAAGCTCCAGACCCCTCCGGGAGGGTCCGGACCATTCAACGCCCGGTATACTTCATCAGTGAAGTATTACATGATGCCAAGACTCGATACCTAGAGATGTATAAGCTGCTCTATGCAGTTCTTATTGCCTCCAGGAAGCTTCGACATTATTTCCAAGCTCACAAAGTCTCGGTGGTGACCTCCTATCCACTTCGAGCAATCCTGCATAATCCCAATTCAACTGGGAATATTGCAAAGTGGGCAGCGGAATTGGCTGAGTTCGATCTTGAATTTATTTCAAGACAAGCAGTCAAGAGTCAAACGTTGGCAGATTTTGTGGCAGAATGGACTCCCTCTCCTTCAAACCCTGGGGGCCCCAGTGAGCAGAAGAAGGAGAATCAAACTCCAACCTTCACCGAGCCTCACTGGACCCTCTACTTCGACGGCTCCATGCAGAAGCAGGGGGACGGAGCTGGAATCCTTCTCCTTGCACCAACTGGGGAGAAGGTAAAATACATGGTACACCTTGACTTCAAGACAACCAACAACATGACGGAGTATGAAGCACTCATCTACGGACTAAAGGTGGCACTGTCATATGGTGTCAAGCAATTGCTGGTCAAAGGAGATTCACAGCTCATCATCAAGCAGGTGAAGGGTGAATGCTCCTGCAATAATCTCCAGCTAGCTGCTTACCTTCTTGAAGTCCAGAAGCTTCAGAAGGACTTTGAAGTCCTAGATCTCCACCATGTTCAGCGTGCCCATAACGCTGAAGCTGACGAACTCTCGACCAAAGCATCAACCGGAGCTCCGGCTCCTGACGGAACCTTTGTCCGGAGGTTGTCAAAACCAACAGCTCAGCCTGTCGAACTGAGCGAAGGGGGCGAGATCAGCATCCCGAAGCTGACGGTCCCGATGGCCCTGTTACCATGGCAGCCATCAAGGGTCGTAGGTGCTGCCGGGAGCTCTGAGCAACCCAGCATGCAAGACTCAAAAGCTCAAGCTAGCTCCGATACATGGATCTTGGAGATCCGGAGCTACTGGAAAGACAACATCCTTCCTGGCGATGATGTATCCGCTGACCGGGTAGTCAGATTGGCTAAAAGATACACGTTGGTAGAAGGAGATCTCTACCAGCGCGGTGCCAATGGCATCCTAATGCGGTGCATCACAAGGGAAGAAGGCTGCGAACTTCTCGCAGAAATCCATGGAGGCGAGTGTGGGAACCACAAATCTTCCCGCACACTGGTCGGAAAAGCCTTTCGGCATGGCTTCTACTGGCCTACAGCGCTCCAGGATGCCACTGAGCTGGTGAAGAAATGCGAAGCATGCCAATTTCATGCAAAGTAAATTCATACACCGGCTCAACCCTTACAAATGATACCTCCTACATGGCCCTTCGCTGTGTGGGGGATGGATATCTTGGGACCCTTCCCAAGAGCCGTCGGAGGTTACAAGTTCCTGTACGTCGCCATTGACAAGTTCACCAAGTGGCCGGAAGCGACTCCAGTTGTGACGATCAACAAGCAATCTGCTATCAACTTTCTGCAATCCATTGTGAGCAGATTTGGAGTCCCAAACAAAATCATCACTGATAATGGGACTCAATTCACAAGCTCCGCATTCCAAAGATATTGCGAAGATCTCGGCATACAAGTTTGCTACGCCTCCGTAGCTCACCCAGCCAGCAATGGCCAAGCCGAGAGAGCAAATGCTGAAATCCTTAAAGGACTCAAAACGCGCACCTATGAGCGCTTGAAAAAACACGGAGCCAACTGGATCGAAGAGCTTCCGCCCACTCTATGGGCCAACAGAACTTCTCCAAACCGGTCAACCGGAGAAACACCCTTCTTTCTGGTGTACGGAGCTGAAGCAATCCTTCCTCCGGAAATCACCTTGGATTCGCTCCGGGTCCGGACCTTCGACGAAGCCGCGCAGGACCAGCTCCGGCGTGAAGACCTAGACCTCCTCGAGGAGGGAAGGTGCCAAGCAGCTGTTCGGAATGCCCGATATCGCCAAGCTCTACGGCGTTATCACCAGCGGCATGTACACAACCGACAGCTCGAGGAAGGCGATCTGGTGCTACGGAGAATACTATCCAGAGAAGGGTTAAACAAACTCTCCCCCGGCTGGGAGGGGCCCTTCCGAGTGATCAAAGTATCCCGTCTCGGAAGCGTTCGCTTGGCTACCGAGGATGGGACACCTCTCCCAAATCCTTGGAACATCGAGCACCTCCGTAAGTTCTACACTTAATACCACGGAGGTGAGTCTTGAGTAACTTGGGGTGTATGTTATAGAGTCATTGTACAGAGTCGGGTAGTTCCTCCGGGAGAGCAGCCGGACCTTTCCCGAAAGGTCCGGAAAGCTCATGCAGCACTTGTCACAGTCTCAGGACTAAAAGTGCGGCTAACTACCCTGGGTCAAACGAGAAACCAAACACACTTAGCCTGGTTCCGTACCCTAAGAGTGTACTTGTTTCTCCTGTACCCCATACCTATAATGAAAGACATCTTCATGTGAAATAGACTCCACGTGCATTTATTTTGTACAGGCTCAACATTTTTATTTTTCTCTTTCTTGTCTATAACAAAGACGTGCAATTCTTAAGAAATTTTAGTTCGACCGGTTTATATACGATTCGAGTTGTATTGTCAGTTCTTTTGGATTCAAATATCGTTCATGGCCAACTCGCCTGAAAGCCGCCAAGCTAATCTAGGGCTGGAGTGTGCTATCGACTTAGCCTGGTCAAGCACCCTAAGTACGCCACTCTACCTACACCCCGGCAGGCCGAAGTAAGGCGGGTCCATGAACAATTGAATCTAAGAGAAAAGGCAACGCATCCGGTTGTATTTAAAATCGCGATCAACTTAAAGTTTTCTTGAGAATCGTAAGCCGCGACGAAATTATAGACAAGGAACGAATTTTACTATTTTTCTTGACTTAAGTGCGCAGGAAAAATAAATTCTATGTTGATGGAGAAAAGCCGGAGCTAACTAAGCTCCGACTCCCCAAAAGGGGCCAACCGTCGACGCTGAACAAAAGATGGTGAGAAGACCCCGTAAATGGAGTCTGCTGCCAACAAGCCAAGTGTTGGCAAAGGTCACTGCCGGAGCTACTCAGTTCCGACACCCCGGAGGACTAACTATCGACGCTCTACGTGTTGATAGAGGCTATTGCCGGAGCTACCAAGCTCGAGCGATGGACAATGCCGGAGCTTCTAAGCTCCGACAACCTCAGGGGACCTTCACTATCGAAGACTTTGGACCTAAAATTCTACAAGTTCGGAGCAAATGAGTCTTCAACAAAACACAATATCCTTTTGGTACATGTTTACAATCAAATTGTGTACATCTAACAGGGGGCCAAGTGAAGATAAAGTGTTGAAGACAAAAAGTGAAATTCTCAAAAATCTGGGGATTTCATTCATCTGGAGACAGGAGATTACATCTGGAGACAAGGGATTACAAAATTGAGGAAGAAGAAGAGAAAATACAAGTGAGAGCTAAAGAGATGGTCCTAGACCCTATGGAAGAACTCGGCGACTTTCTGGGCGACCTCCGATACGCTGGCGCGGGTAGCTTCGCCTTCTCCTTCGACGGGGCCTTCAAGCACCGGGTCCAGAGGAAATTGGGAGTTCCGGCTGGTGTAGCACGTCAGCACATACTCTATGACGTTCCTCGCCAGGGATTGCCCCTCAACCTCCAGTTGGTCCGCGATGACATCGCCCACCTTGGAGAGCTTGCTACCTGCTGCGCTCAACGCCTGCAGCGCAAGGTCCGGCTCCGGCTCCGGATAGTCCGGGCGCACGGGGCTGAAACCCATCGGCGTTAGCGCGTCGTTGGCCTTGCCCAGGAACTCCCAAATCTGTAGGGAGTCCGCCGTCCTCAAGCTCTTAATCTCTTCCAGGGATTTCCTGGCCGCCGTCAGTTCGGAATTCATGCGGGCGAGGCGCTCAACTTCTTTGGCGTTTTGCTGAATCTTTGCAGCAACCCGCCTCTCGAGTCTTCCGAGCTCCTCCTCCCGGAGGTGGATCTTGTTCCGGCGATCGACCAGGTCCTTCTCCCTAGCCTCCACTTTTTTCTCCCGGGCAACAAGGGCACACTCGTATTCGTAGAGTTCCTGCCCTCGCACCCAGGTCTTCTCCTCTTCCTCTTGGTAGCGCTCTTCCAATTTTTTGGTGCGCTCCTCGAGGCCCTTGTCAGCCAAAGCTATCTTCTCGGCAAGCTCCTCTTCCCTCCTCAGGACATCATCCCGCAGCTCAAGGAGTTTCTGCTCTTCATTCTCGAGCCGTCTCTCCCTCTCTTCAAGTGCCTCTCGGCGCTTGATGGGTGCGGTGTTAATGGCCTCAAGCTGTTCGTGCCGAGCATCGACCGCGTTATTGGCAGCTTTGGCCTGATCGTAGATCTCCCGGGATTGAGCGTCGAGGGCATGAGTCATGCTCTCCCTGTCATCCAGCAGCTTGCCCCAGTACTCCAGGCGGATCTTCTCCCGCTTGATCCACTCCTTGTCATCCGCTAGCCTCGACTGCGCCAGCTTGGTCTCAAAGTGGAGTCGGTTACGCCACCGCCTAAGGGTTTTGCGCTCCTCTTCAAGAGCCTTGCTGTCGTGGAAGAAAGCCAATTGGACTTGACGCAGATTGGAGCAGGCGTTGTCGATAGACATCGACAGCGGGATGGGCTCCGGACCTGCTGGGATCTCCTCCGCTGGTTCCAGCGGGTCTTCACATACAAAAATTGGGTCCCACTCTACGAGAGCGGAACCCTGAGCTTCCAAGGCACTAGGGCCGTCCTCCGGGATGGCCTCAATCGCCATCGAAGAAGGCCCCGCCACCAAGTCTTCGTTCACCTCCTCGGGCAGGGGGCCAGCGACTTCGCTTGGGCACTCCGGCTCGGCCGCAGGTACCTCCGACGTCGTCGCCTCCGGAGCAGGAGCTGCTACTGGCTCCGGCCGGGACACCTATTCCGAGGGAGGCTCGAGCTCCATCGACTCTTCAACCGCCGGTTCAGACGCCGGAAGATCTTCATCTTCAACTGGCCCCGTGACCGGAGCTCCAACAATAACCGGCTCAGTGGCCGGTGCTTCAGAAGTAACCGGCTCAACTGCCGGAACTACCTCGACTTCCGGCTCGCATGTCGGGGCTTTAGTCACCTCCGGCTCAACCGCCGGAGCTTCGACAAGTTCTGGCTCCGAGGCCGGGACTACTACTTCCTCCGGCTCAACAGCCGGAGCTTCCATCACTGCAGCACCTGGACCTGGAGCTTGAACCTCCGAGATGGGTGCCACTGGCGTGTCTTCACTCCTGTGGTCCGGCGCTACCACGGGAACTTCTGGGGACGAGTCGAGGTCCATGACCACGACAGCCGGCGCCAGAGCTGTCGCAGCCTCAGCCACCACCTGGGGCGGCACCGGGACAGGAGCAGAGGCTCCCACGGCCTCAGACATCGTGGCTGAGGGTGGAGCTTCACTCCCCTTCTTGGGGATGCTGCAGATGATGGACGAAGAAAATTAATAAACAATCGCTACAATTAAAAAGTTAACCAAGGTAAGGATTAAAAAAATTACCTTGGAAGGCTTCCGCACCAGCTTGCGTGGAACCTTTTTCCTGGACGTTCCAGGCTGGCCACGGTCGGCGTAGAAGCTCCAGAAGGCCCCCCGGAACTTGTCGCAGCCACGGGTGTTTCCCGGGTCGAAGCTCTCCTCGATCGGGAGGAACCCCTGGACCTGGAGGCTCCCACCGTCCCAGGTGCCGGAGTCGTGCGCCCGGAGCTAGCACCCCAGGAGGTTTCCACCACGGGGATAGACGCACTCCGGGAGGATCCCACTGCAGGAACGGTATCGTCCCGGAAGGACCCCACTACGGGGACAGTCGCCATGGTGGCAGAAGGTCTTCCCCTCTGGGGAGAAGGAACCGAGGCGGTAGTAGCGGGCCTGACGGACCTTCCGTCGGCATGTCGCTGCTTCCTCTTCCAGCTCTCCGGCTCATCCGCCAGCTCCTTGCCCTTGCCGACGACCTTGACCCTCGGCTGTGGGGCAGGGGCGGAGCCGTCTTCGGGCATCCCAGGGATCGCCACCCGGGTGGTTGATCTTCTCTCGACGACACCAAGGTCGTCAAGTGCGGGCATCTTCTGCCGGAGCTCCCTGCTGAACTCCACTTCCATGTTCAGAGGGAGAAAGGCCGATGGTGGAGTCAAGTTATCACCGTCGATGTCGATGCCATGCTGAAATTTCTTGAGGTGGAACTCCAAGGTTTTCCCCACCATGTTGGACTTCAACCCGGTCTCAACCCGGTCCTCGTCCATCACGTTGTTGAGGGCCCAAGCGAGCTTCTCCCTCCTCTTCAGCGGCGCCCACCTGTTGGCCAGGAAGTTGCAAAATACCGCCTGAGGGGTCAATCCTCCCTCCACACATTGGCGGGTCCTGGTCAAGGCGGGGCTGAAAGCTTCCGCCAGCACCAGAACTTCACTCCAGATCGTCGTGTCGATGCCGGGCAGGCTGTCGGGCAGCTCCAACCGCTCATGCTCCTCCACCCTGACGCCTATCCAATCTTTCTTCCAGTCATCCCACCTCCTAGAAGGGAATGACCGAAGGTACTTGAATGGGCACTTCTTGCGCTTCACAAAGTAGTAGAAGCCAAGGTACTCATTGCTCCGGCCGATGGTGTGGACGGTGAAGAAGGTCCGGAAGAGTTCGATGCAGGGGGGGGATGCCCACCCACATCTCACAGAAGTGGACAAAGATGGACACGAGGAGAATGGAGTGAGGGCCAAGGTGGTATAGCTGCAGACCATAGAAGTCTAGCAGCATCAAGAAGAAGGAAGAAAAAGGTGGGATCAACCCCACCACGGCGTACGAAGAAAAGTACACCATTTCGCCTGCGCGCTCCTTCTCGAAGGGGAGCTCTCCGCCGGCACGGACCAAACGGTTGAAGAAGTCTGAGGACCACCCCATGAGGGTCCGAACCTTCTTCAAATCACTGTCGGTCTTCAAGCGACTCTCGCGCAGACCCAACTCCATCGCAGCACAACTAGGCAAGAGAAGAAGAGCTAAGCACGAGTTGGGAGTTTGAGCGCAAGATCAGATGAGAGGCGTAAAGAACTCCCGACGGTGCGCGCTTTCCTTCTTAAGTAAGCCCTCGCAACGCTTGGATGGAAACCGCAGGGAAGTCGAAGATACCATTCAAGAATTCAACCCAGCCGATGACAAGAGGGCCCGGGACCACTCTGACGATCAAGTCGAGGCTCTTACCCAGGCGAATGGTTGTCATCACGCTGCGGGAAACCCAAAGGCGGCGGCCTGACAGGGTGCGCGGAACCGATACGATTTTCGTATCGGGAACCGGCGACCTTCAATTATGTGAGATTCGCACGTCAAAGATCTCATCTGCCGCCTGAGGTGCGCCACGCGGCGGGATCTAACTGTAAATCCCTGCCAACGGCACCTTCGAAGACCCTTGAAGACTCAGTTCAAGAGTTGCAAGGACGGACCCACCTCTGACGGAACGACTTCACCCCAGTGATCTTCCTCGGAGGTAGGTCCAGGGGGCCACTGTCGGTACCCTAGAAACCATACACCCCTTGAGGTTACAAAGATCTCAAAGGAAAGCCATCTACTTGGTTTGAAGACCCTCGGAGGCCCACTTGTCAGACATGACCGGACCCGCTTCTCCAACATGGTTAATCCCTGGGTCGCCACATGTACAACTAACCCGGAGCTACCTCCCACAAGGGGGAAGCTCCGGGCCACGTACCGAAACGGCACCTCCGAACTTAACCCAGACCGAGAGAAGCTCCGGACCTGACACATGTCTGATAGCCCCGGAGCTACCTGCTTCCCACAGCAAGCTCTGGAGCTGCCACGTGTCAAATCGTCGGACCTTTCAGCCTCCAACCTCCGGAAGACCTTGTAACGGCTCCGGATCTTCAAAGGAGAGCCAAGGACTTCAAGACCCGATTAAGTGTCATTAATGCCATATTAATGACACTTAAACGGACGATCTTAACACCCGTAACGGTGCTATCAGAGCCCGTTACAGGATCATTAAAGGCAATTAAGCGTGTGTCAATACTAGTAACCGCCGGGGCCACATGTCGGGCCAGGCTAGCTTGTAACGGCTTGTCCTTGTACTATAAAAGGACAGGCCGACGATACACGCGGGGACGGACGTTCACGAAGGAGCTCACACACTCCATACACTCGTGACAAGCTCTTACTGCTAATACAACACCAACACACCCGTGGAGTAGGGTATTACGCTCAGGCGGCCCGAACCACATAAATTCTTGTGTCTCCTGTGCCAAACTCCAATTCACCTTCTTGAATCTCCGCGCGCCCACACCGAACTTCAAACTCCTCAATCACTTTAGCAGTGTAGGGAGATCTGCCGGCTCCGACAGTCGACAGCTGCTAATGAAGCAGTGAATGACCGCCAAGAGAAGCTCAATGCCATCCACGACAGGCTCGTCAAGCGCCGGGAGGCTCTTGAGGAGCGAGAGAAAAAACTCAAAGATGAAGAGCAAAAACTCCTGGAGTTTCGGGATGACCTCATGAAGACGGAGGAGGAGCTTACTCAGAGGCTGACTCTGGGTGACAAGAGCCTCGCGGAGCGCACCAAGAAGCTGGAAGAGTGCTACGAGAAAGAGGAGAAGAAGGCCTGGCAACAGGGACAAGACCTCACTAAGAGGGAGAATGAAATTGCTGCCAGGGAGAAGAAAGTGTGGGGCCGGGAGAAAGACCTGGTCGACCGCCGAAACAAGATTCACCTCCGAGAACAGGAGCTTGGTAAACTCGAAGGGCGGGTTGCTGAAAAGATTCAGCAGAACGCTAAAGAGGTCGAGCGTCTTGCCCAGGAGGATTTGCAACTTGCAGCAACCAAGAGATCCTTGGAAGAGGTGCGAGGCTCAAGGGCTGCGGAGTCCCAACAAGTTTGGGACTTCTTGGGAAAAGCAAATGATGCGCTGACGCCACTAGGTTTTAGTCTGGTGCGCCCGGATGATCCGGAGCCAGAGCTGGACTAGGCGTTGCAGGCGTTGAGCTCGACGGGCAACAAGCTCGACAAGATGGGCGATTTCATCGTGGACCAATTGGAAACCGAGGGGCAATCCCTGGCGAAGAATGTCGCAGAGTACATGCTAACGTGCTACACAAGCCAGGACCCTCACTTCCCACTGGACCTGGTGCTTGAAGGCCCCATCGATGGAGAGGGAGATGCCGCCAAGGCCATCGTGTTGGGGGTTGCCCAGAAGGTTGCCTCATTCTTCCATAGGATCTAGGACTTTTCCCCTTGTAGCTCCCACTTGTATCTTCTCTTCTTTTCCTCAATTTTGTAATCTCTTGTCTCCAGATTAATGAAATCTAAGAATTTTATGAATTTCATTTTTTGTCTTCAACACCTTTGTCCCACTTGGCCCCCTGGTAGATGTACACAATTTGATTGTGAACATGTACCAAGAGGATGTAGATTTTTGTTGAAGACTTGCGCGCTTCGAACTTGTAGTTTGTAGGTTCGAAGTCATCGTTAGTAGGGGCCCCCTGAGGTTGTCAGAACTTAGTAGCTCCGGCAGTGACCCTTGTCAACACGTAGAGCGTCGACAGTTAGTCCTCTGGGGCTGTCAGAGCTTGGTAGCTCCGACAGCGACCACTGTCAACACGCGGTGCGTCGACAGCAGACCCCACTAGGGAGTCTTCCCACCATCTTTTCTTCACGTTGACGGTTGGCCCCTGATTTGTCAGAACTTGGTAGCTCCGGCGACACCTGCTATCAATGTTTAAAACATCGACCTCAGGTCACCTTAGGGGCTATCGGAGCTTTGATAGCTCCGGCTTCATCCACCATCATTATGAGATCTTTATTTTTCCTACACACTGAAGTCAAGAAAAACAGTAAAATATGTTTCTTATCTATAACTCATTTGCGGCTTATTATTCCCGAAAGAGATTTTAGATCGACAACAATTCTGTATACAATCAAGTGCATTTGTTTGTTTTCTTCAGCTCCAATCGTTTCTGGACTTGCCTTATTTTGGCCTGCCGGGGTGTAGGTAGAATGGCGTACTTAGGGTGCAGGACCAGGCTAAGTTGATAGCACACTCCAGACCTAGATTGGCTTGGCGGCATTCAGGCAAATAGGCCATTCAACAATATTAAGACCCGAAAGAATTAACAAAGCAACTTGATGGTCGAGCTAAAGTTTCTTGAGAATTGCACAACTTTGTTATAGACAAGAAAGAGAAAAATAAAAAATATTGAGCCTGTACAAAATAAATGCACGTGGAGTCTGTGTTCACATAATGATGTCTTTCATTATATGTCCGGGGTACAGGGGAAACAAGTACACTCTTAGGGTACAGAACCAAGCTAAGTGTGTTGCGTTTCTCATTTGACCCAAGGTAGCTAGCTACACTTTTAGTTCTGAGACTGTGTCAAGTGTTGCCTAGACTTTGCGGACCTTTCGGGGAAGGTCCGGCTGTCCTTCCGGAGGAGCTACCCGACTCTGTACAATGACGCTATAACCTACATCACACGTAAGTACAGACTCACCTCCGTGATATTAAGCGTGGAACTTAGGGAAGTGCTTAATGTTCCAAGGATTAGGGAGCGGTGTCCCATCCTCGGTTGCCAAGCGAACGCATCCGAGACGGGATACTTTAATCACTCAAAAGGGTCCTTCCCAACTGAGGGAAAGTTTGTTTAACCCTTCTCGAGTTTGTATTCTCTGTAGCACCAGATCGCCTTCCTCAAGCTGTCGGCTGTGAACATGCCTTTGGTGATAGCGCCGAAGAGCTTGGCGGTATCAGGCATTCCGAACAGCTGCTCGGCACCTTCCCTCTTCAGTGAGGTCATGATCTTCACGTCGGAGCTGGTCCTGCATGGCATCGTCGAAGGTCTGGACCCGGAGTGACCCCAAGGTGATTTCAGGAGGAAGGACTGCTTCAGCTCCGTATACCAGGAAGAAGGGTGTCTCTCCAGTTGATCGGTTTGGAGTTGTCCTGTTTGCCCATAAGGTTGGCGGAAGCTCTTCAATCCAGTTGGCTCCATGTTTTTTCAGGCACTCATAAGTGCACGTCTTGAGTCCTTTTAGGATTTCTACATTTGCTCTCTCAGCTTGGCCATTGCTTGCCGAGTGAGCTACGGAGGCGTAGCTGACTTGAATGTTGAGGTCTTCGCAATATCCTTGGAATGCAGAGCTTGTGAATTGGGTCTCGTTGTCTGTTATGATCTTGTTCAGGACTCCAAATCTGCATACTATGGACTGCAAGAAGTTGATAGTTGATTGCTTATTTATTGTCACAACTGGAGTTGCTTCTGGCCACTTGGTGAACTTGTCGATGGCAATGTACAGGAACTTGTAACCTCCGACGGCTCTTGGGAAAGGTCCCAAGATATCCATCCCCCACAAAGCGAATGGCCATGTAGGAGGTATCATTTGTAGAGGTTGAGCTGGTGTGTGAAATTGCTTTGCATGGAACTGGCATACTTCACATTTCTTCACTAGCTCAGATGCATCCTGGAGTGCTGTAGGCCAGTAAAAACCATGTCAGAAGGCTTTACCGACCAACGTGCGGGAAGACGCGTGGTTCCCACACTCGCCTCCATGATTTTCCGCGAGAAGCCCGCGACCTTCTTCCCTTCAAATGCACCGCATTAGGACGTCGTTGGCACCACGCCGGTAGAGATCCCCTTCTACCAGTGTGTATCTTTTAGCCAATTTGACTATCCGGTTAGCACATACATTGTCTTCAAGAAGGAAATTTTCTTTCAAGTAGCTCTGGATCTCCAAGATCCATGCATCGGAGCTAACTTGAGCATTTGAGTCTTGCGTGCTAGGTTGCTCGGAGCTTCCTGCAGCACCTACGACCCTTGATGGATGCCATGGTAACACGGCCATCGGGACCGCCAGCTTCGAGATGCTGGTCTTGCCCCCTTCACTCAGTTCGGCAGGCTGAGCTGTTGGTCTTGACAATCTCCAGACAGAGGTTCCATCGGGAACCGGAGCTCCGGTTGAAGCTTTCGTCGAGAGTTCGTCAGCTTCAGCGTTGTTGAGACGCTGGACATAGCAAAGATCCAGGACGTCGAAGTCCTTCTAAAGCTTCTGGACTTCAAGTAGGTATGCAGCTAATTGAGGGTTGTTGCAGCAGCATTCACCTTTGACTTACTTTATGACGAGCTGCGAATCACCCTTTACCAACAGCTGCTTGACACCATATGATAGTGCCACCTTGAGCGCATAGATTAATGCTTCATACTCCGCCATGTTATTGGTCGCCTTGAAGTCAAGGTGAACCATGTATTTGACCTTACTCCCCAGTTGGAGCGAGGAGAAGGACTCCAACTCCGGCCCCCTGCTTCTGTATGGAGCTGTCGAAGTAGAGAGTCCAGTGAGGCTCAGTGAAGACCAAAACCTTAGGTTTCGTCTTCTGCTCACTGGGGCCCCCAGGATTTGATGGAGAGGGGGTCCATTCCGCCACAAAGTCCGCCAATGCTTGACTCTTGATCGCTTGTCTTGGGACGAATTCAAGGTCGAACTCGACCAATTCTGTTGCCCACTTTGCAATGTTCCCAGTAGAGTTGGGGTTATGCAAGATTGCACGTAGTGGATAAGAAGTTACCACTGAAATCTTGTGAGCTTGGAAGTAATGTCGAAGCTTCCTAGAGGTAATAAGAACTGCGTAGAGCAGCTTATGCACCTCTAGGTACCGAGTCTTGGCGTCATGGACTACTTCGCTGATGAAGTACACTGGGCATTGGACTATCTGGACCCTCGCGAAGGGGTCCGGAGCTTCCTCCTCATCAACCCGGACCCTCCCGGAGGGGTCCGAACCTTGTTCGGGGACCTCCAGGTTCTTATCAGAGGAACTTGGAGCTTCTTCTAAAGTGAACCGGACCTTCCCGGAGGGGTCCGGATCTTCTTGTTCAGTAACAGTGACTCCTCCACTTGAAGGAGGTGGCTCCTGTGGCATCTCACCTTGAGGATCCGGGTCAGGGAGCTGGGACCCAGACTCACCTTCAGGTAGCTCCGGACCCTCCCAGAGGGGTTTGGACTCCTGAAGTGGGTATGGTTCTGGTCTTTCCACAACCAGGACCATGCTGACAACTTTGTCAGTTGCTGAAATGTAAAGCAGAAGTGGCTCACCAGGATTCAGAGCTACCAAAGTTGGTAGAGTGGTGAGGAGCTGCTTTAGCTATTGAAAAGCCTTTTCTGCTTCTTCAGACCATTGGAATGGTCCGGACTTCCTCAATAATTTGAAGAAGGGTAGCGCGCGTTCCACCATTCTTGAGATGAACCGGCTGAGGGCAGCTAAATATCCAGTCAGCTTCTGGACATCCTTGATGCGGGCTGGTGGCCACATGTCTTCAATAGCTTTAATCTTCGCCAGATTCGCTTCTATTCCTCGGTGTTTCACCAAGAAGCCAAGAAGCTTTCCGGAGCTGACCCCGAAGACACACTTGTCTGGGTTCAACTTTGTGCCTGTGACTCGCAACTTGTCGAAGACAACTTGCAAGGTGTCAAGGAATGACTCCTTGTTCTTGATCTTGATGATGATGTCATCGATGTACACTTCCACTACATCTCTGATAAGCTCTCCAAAAGTTTTGTACATAGCTCGTACAAACGTTGAAGCAGCGTTTTTGAGATCGAATGGCATGGTAGTGTAAAAATATAATCCATCTAGTGTGATGAAAGAAGTATGTTCTTCATCTTCCCTAGACATTCTGATTTGATGATACCCAGAATATGCGTCTAGGAAACACAGTAATTCACACCTGAAGGTGGAATCCACTATCTGATCTATTCTAGGTAGTGGGAATGGATCCTTTGGACATGCCTTATTCAGTGTAGTGTAGTCGATACACATCCGAAGCTTCCCGCCGGCCTTGGGTACAACGACTGGGTTTGCCAACAATTTTGGGTGGTAGACTTCTCGGATGAATCCAGCTTCAAGCAACTTCTTCACTTCTTGACGTATGAAGTTTTGTCGCTCTACTGATTGGTCCTGAGGCTTCTGATGTACAGGCCGAGCGTCGGGATAGATCTTCAGATTGTGCTCAATCACTTCCCTAGGGATCCCAGGCATTTGTGATGGTTGTCAGGCAAACACATCGACATTAGCCCGGAGGAAAGTGATGACCGCGAGTTCCTATTTGTTGTTCAGACCTCCTGATATACGGGTGGTCTAAGCAGCGTTGGAACCAATTTGGACGACTTTGATAGGAATGTCGGTGTCGCCGCTTGGTTGTACATGAGGTGCAGAGGTTGAGCCTCGATGACGAATGCTCGGAGGTTTCGGAGCTTGCTCCTTTCCGGATTCTTCCTCCTGCGCTATAGCAAGCGCATGGAGTTCTTCCAGAGCAGTAACTCCGGCGGTGCGATCTCCGCGGATCCGGAGAACGCCTGAGGGTGTTGGCATTTTCAACACTAGGTAGCCATAATGAGCAGCAGCCATGAATTTGTACAAGGCTAGCCTGCCCAAGATGGCGTTGAACGGTAAGTTGATCAGCGCCACATCGAAGACCAACTTCTTAGTCCTGTAATTCTCCTGAGTTCCGAAGGTCACTGGGAGAGTAATGGCACTGAGTGGACTGATGGCCCTCGGACCTACTCCAGAGAAAGGTCGGGAGGGGGGAAGATCCGAAGGTCGGAGCTGAAGCTTGAGGAAGGCCTTGAAGCTTATGAGGTTCAGGCCCGAACCTCCGTTCACCATTACATGGTGGAGCTGGATGTTGTTGATGTTCGGAGATACCATCAATGGGAGTTGGCCATCTCCGATCATGTTCCGAGGGCAGTCTGAAGCATCAAAAGTGATGGCAGTGTCCATCCACTTCTGGTGCGGCTCCGCCCTAGCGGTGGCAGCTACAGTGGCCATATCCCGCCGCATTGTCTTGAGGACACGGCAGGAGGTGATGCCCCATGAACCACCAAAGATTGTGTTCATGGTCTTCCGAAGCTCGTTGTTAGAGACGTTGGAGTCGTCATCGACAGAGATGTAAACAACCTTCAAGACCTTTTTGGGGTCCTGAAAGCCTAACTCCTCTTCAGCCGGAGCTTCATCGACTTTTTGTTTTCCTTCCCTTTGATGGAAAAGAACTTCTTCCCGACGCTTGTTGTAGCGCTTGGCGAGGTTCTAGACCTCTCGGCAGCCTTCCAGGTTGTGACTGTTCGTCTTGTGTATAGGACACCACATCTTGGAGCTGCCACCGTCTTCAGACGATGGCCTAGGTCGTTTCTCGGGGCGTGGCCCCCGACCACCCGGAGCTGCAGTAGCTGCAGCAGTAGGCATGCCGGCCGACAGCTTCTTCTTGCCGTTGGACTTTTTCTTCTTCTTGCCACTCCCAGAGGTAGCGGCTTCACCCTTGGAGGACTTTTTGTTGTCTTTCGGAGGTGGTTGGGAGTGCATTTCATGGCCCTCTGCAACTTTGGCACACTTGTCTGCCAAGCTGAAGAGTTCTGTGACGCTGGTGGCTTCCTTGGTCGCCAGCTTCTCCAGCATCTTCTTGTCTCGAACGCCCTGTCTGAATGCCACAATAACAGAAGAACTTGAGATAGAAGGAATGGTGTTTCGTACTTAGGAGAACCTCTGGATGAAAGATCGCAGGGACTCTCCCCCTTTTTGCTTGACAGCAAAAAGGTCCAGTTCTGTGCCTGGTCGGGTATATGAGCTCCCGAAATTGGCGGTGAATTGTTGGCACAATTCCGCTTAACTGTTGATGGAGTCAGGCGGAAGGCTCATGAACCAAGACCTGGCGGTCCCTGTTAAAGCCACAGGGAAATAGTTGGCTGTCACGGCCTCGTTGCCTCCAGCCACAAGGATAGCAGTGGAGTAGATTTGGAGAAATTCGGCGGGATTGATAGTCCCGTCAAATTTCTCCGGCAGGTGAGGCTGGAACATCTGCAGCCATCTGACCATGCATAGGTGCATGACCAGGGTAGAACAACCTCCTCCTACTCCCTCAGGAGCAGGGCTGTCCCGAGCCTCTCACCTCTCGCGAGCACGCTCAATGTGGATGCGGCCATCCTGTTGACGGTAACGACGATCGAGTTCAGCCCGGAGGTCATGAGTCGAAAGTCTGGTTACCGTGTGGGTACGTCGCGCCCCGGAAGGCAGCAACGTCGCATGCTGAGACGCTGCACACATCCTGTGTTGTGAAGCGTGCAGACCAAGTCTACCCGACAAGGTCCGATGCTGTGATTGGGCCCGCCCTGAGAAGGGAGGACCTTGATTGCTGATGCGATCGGCTGCTGCTGCAACCAAATGTTCCACATCAGCTCTCCACTGCTCCATTGCACCCTAGGATGCTCCTGGAGGCGGTGGACATTGTAGAAGAGCACGTGCAGCATGGAGCGCGTGTTCAGGGTTGTTGTTCGTCGATGCAGTGACCGACGCGGATGCCCCATCTCATTGTCCAGCTTGATTCGTCGGTGCGGACGGTGGCGGTGGTGGCATGACTCCTGCTGGAGCCACGACACCTACTGGTTGCTGCATGTTGGAGGGGTTGCCTCCAGCAGGTTGCGCAGCAGGGTTGCCATTGGACGATCCAGCAGCAGAGTTCACCATCCTTGAATCTCGGGAACCCCCTACCTGGCGCACCAACTATCGTAGTGGGATTCCAACAATTCTCCCGGTACTACCGTTGGCAGCCCGCGGAGTTTGTAGTTCGACTGTGGGCGCACAGAGATTCGGAACAGGATGATGAGTAGGCACGAGGATTTACGTTGTTCGGGCTGCCTGAGCGTAATACCCTACTCCACGGGTGTGCGTTGTTGTTGTATTGAGCGTCTGAGTGCTTGTGGGCGTGTCAGAGCAGAGTCTGGGAGTCTCTCTTGTGTATCGCTTGGCCAATCCTTTTATAGTACAAGGACTGGTCGTTACATCGTTAGCGTGGTCCGACATGTGGCCCTAGCGGTTATTGATGCTTAATACACAATTAATGAGCTTAATTACCCTTAATAGTGTGGTAACGCGCCTTGATAGTGCCGTTACTGGTATTAAGGGCCCTCCGATTGTGTGTCATTAAGATATCATTAATGACACTTAATCGGGTCTTGAGGTCTTTAATGTTCCTTGAAGGTCCGAGCCGTTGGAAGTCCACTACTCTGCCTGTTGAGGTTGAAGGTCTGGCGGTTGGACGTGTGGCAGCTCCGGAGCTTACCGTCTCGGACAGGTAGGTCCGGTGTTGTTATACACGTGTCGGTACCGGAGCTTCCCTCTGTCGAGGGTTAGGTCCGGGGATGCCACACGAGTATCCAGTCCGGAGCTTTCCCATGTAGGGAGTGTAGCTCCGGTTTAACGATACACGTGGCGGCACTAGGACTAACCATAGCAGGGAGGCAGGTCCGGTTCCATATGACACGTGGTGCCTTCGGAGGTTTTCAACTCAGATATGTGGAGTTCCTTAGCATTCTTTGCAGTCCCAAAGGGTATCCGGTACACAGGGTACCAACACATGGGTTGTCTAAGATTAAAGGGGGCAAAGAAATTGTGTGATCTTCTTGTAGACATGCTAAGATGGTTGCAGGGTCACATACTCCTCTCACAATGATCATGACAACTGAACCGGGTCAATCTTTGCACCTCGACACCATAGGACCTTCACGTGTTCAATCCTTCGGAGGCAAATGGTATGTTCTTGTGATTGTTGATCATTATTCTAGATACTCTTGGGTTTACTTTATGGCATGTATGAATGAAGTTTTTAGTCACTTTAGAACTTTATTTCTTAGATTATCAATTGATCACCCAGGATCTTTAAAAGCAATTAGAAGTGATAACGGAACGAATTTTAAAATCAATCTTTTGATCACTTTTGTGTTAAAAATGGAATAGATCTTCAATTTTCTTCACCATATGTACCTCAACAAAACGGTGTTGCAGAAAGAAAGAACAAAACCTTAGTTGAAATGGCTAGGACTATGCTTTATGAAAATCAAACTCCTAGGAAGTTTTGAGCTGATGCGATTGCAACCGCTTGTTATGTCTCAAATTGTGTTTTCTTGCGCGCTAAGCTAGGTAAAACACCATATGAGCTCCGGTTTGGACATAGGCCTAGTGTTACACACTTTCAGGTCTTTGGTTGCAAATGCTTTGTTATGAAACATGGTAATCTTGATAAATTTGAACCTAGATCCATTGATGGCATGTTTCTTGATTATCCATCTCATACTAGAGGCTATCGTGTGCTTTTACTTGACACTAACAAAATTGTGGAGACTTGTGGGGTGTCTTTGATGAAGCTAGCCTAGATACTAGCTCAAACATTGCAGGTACGGATCCATATCCGCAGGGGGAGAGCATTTTCCTTGAAGATGAGGACGAAGTAGAGCTGCTGTCCAAAAATTCAGCAGATAATGACTTTGGTTCAGCTCCGAATGTTGATTCTCAACCAGCACCGACAACCATCATTGCTGATCCAGATCATCCTCAAGTCATAAGTTCATTGATTTGTGATGGACATGAAGAAGAAGAAGCTTGTGAGGCATTTGTTTCCCTACGGATTTACAAGAATCATCCCCCGCAACAGATAATTGGAAGCTTGCACGAACGAGTTACAAGATCCATGTTTTCCGACCCCAATTCTCATGCACATTCTGCTTTTGTTGCTTCTTTTGAACCCAAAGATATATCAAATGCACTCACTAATGAATCTTGGATTATTGCCATTCTAGCAGAGTTAGAAAATTTTGAAAGAAATAATGTTTGGAAACTTGTACCTCCACCTCAAGGTCACACTTTAATTGGAACAAAATGGGTATTTAAAAATAAACAAAGTGAGGATGGGGCTGTGATTAGGAATAAGGCTAGATTGGTTGCTCAAGGTTTCACACAAATTGAAGGTCTAGATTTTGATGAAACTTTTGCTCCTGTTGCTAGATTAGAAGCTATAAGAATTTTGTTAGCTTTTGCTGCATCTAAAGGTTTCAAGTTATATCAAATGGATGTAAAAAATGCTTTTCTTAATAGCTACATAGATGAGGAGGTTTGTTAAGCAACCACCTGGTTTTGAAAATCCAGATTTTCCTAATCATGTTTTCAAGCTGACTAAAGCCCTGTATGGTCTAAAACAATCTCCTAGAGCATGGTATGATATGTTAAAAACATTCTTACTTGAAAAGGGGTTTACCATGGGAAAGGTTGATAAAACTCTTTTTGTGCTTAAGCATGGCAACGACTCATTATTCGTTCAAGTGTACGTGGATGATATTATCTTTGGTTGTGCCTCTAATGATCTTGTGTCCAAGTTTTCAACAGTGATGAGTTCAGAATTTGAAATAAGTATGATGGGTGAACTCATTTACTTTTTGGGGCTGGAAATCAAGCAAACCGAGGAAGGTACCTTTGTGCATCAAACGAAGTATACAAGGGACCTTCTCAAGCGCTACAACATGGACGAAAGCAAGCCTCTATGGACACCGATGGGAACAACATCAACACTTGAACTTGATGAAGATGGTGAACCCGTGGATCAAAAAGAATATAGAAGTATGATCGGATCACTTTTGTACCTCACGACAACAAGAAGGGACATACAATTTAGTGTATGTCTTTGTGCACGGTTTCAAGCTTCCCCACATGCTTCACATCGTCAAGCCGTCAAAAGGATTCTCAGGTACTTACATGGAACTCAAGTATTTGGCATCTTTCTTCCTTCTTCCTCAACCGTTACTTTGAAAGCTTTTTTTGGATTATGATTTTGGGGGTTGTAGGATTGATAGGAAAAGAACTTCTGGTTCTTGTCATTTTCATGGTAATTCACTTGTTGCTTTGTCCTATAGAAAACAAAACTCAGTTGCACAATCCACAGCTGAATCTGAATATGTAGCTGCTGCTAGTGCTTGCTCACAAATTCTTTGGATTGTTCAAACACTTAATGTAACACCCACTATTTTTAGAGAAAAAAAAATTTGTAAAATGAATTTCTCATGAGATAAAAACATTTTCTTGGGAATAAAATTCATATAAGGCAAATTGCATCATGTTTGAATGATTGTGTGAATTTTTGAAAATTCAAATTCGCTAGAAATTTGGTTTACAAATTCAAAACGTAAAAGAGAAGAAAAAGAAAACAGAAAAGAAAAAGAAAAAGAAAAGAAAAACAAAAACCTGCCCCTGGGCCGAATCCTCCCGCTGGCCCAATTCCCTCCCCTCTCTCCGCCGGCCCGCGCCTCCTCTCCCCTCCTTCCCTCTGTGTCACCCGGGTCCCGCGCGCCAGCCCACTTCCCCGCGCCCGCACTCTCTCTCCCCCTCGCTGATAGGTGGACCCTGCCTGTCAGGCCTTCGTCCACCTCCCGCCGCACCCGCGCGTAACGGTTGCACGCCATCACCGCGTCGCCCACTCCCCCCCCTTTCAATGTCGGTCGTTTCACCCTAATCAAACGCCCCGTCGTGCCCATCATGATCGCCGCCCGTTACTCAACCAAAGCCCTATAAATACAGGTCGTCCCCCCTCAATTTCCTCCCGACACTCTCAAACCCCAGCCGCCGTCGAGGTCAGTGTTGGCGATCGCGTTCTCGTCGGTTCTTTCAATCTCCGTCCACGCCACCTTGTCTAACACCTTTGCCGCATCCCCAGGAGCTTGCCGGACAACCTCGTTGGGGGATATCGCCTCTGCGTCGCCGACTTCGTCCGGCGCCGAGGAGCGCCGCCGCCGTCCACCATCGTCGAACCCCTTCTGACCGTTTTCCGGCCGCGCGACGACCTCCAGTGATACCCCCTTGATCCCCTCTACATTTTGCGCTAAGTAGATGTACCCCGTGGCCTGTGTAGCGCATTTTAGGTCATCGCCGGCGAGTCTGACGTCGCGCGCGCGTCACCGCCGCTGCGCGCCACCCTGCGCCGTCGCTCCCGCCATTCGGGGCGACGTGGCTCTCTCTCGGCCGTTCATTTTGAACGAGCGGCTGAGATTAAAACATCCCATACCGCTTCGATATATAAAATCTAGGCCGTCCATTTTAAATCCAACAGCCCAGGTTCAAACCATTTTTCCCGCCGCCTGTTTTGCGCCCAAGCCCCTGGAAACTTGCGGGCTACCCCTGGGTTTCTCTGGAATTCAAATCTAACCCTTGGAAATGTCAAACTAGCCCCTGGACTTTCTGGAAATTAGTAAAATACTGGTTAAATTAATAAAAAAGTGTTTTAAAGCCCCTGGAAAATTATAAAATAGCAAATAAAATCTGAAAAATTGTAGAATAATCCCTGGACTTAATAAAAATTATTTTAACCTCTGGAACAGTTCTGTTTTTACAGAAAAGCCCCTGTTAGTTCTAGAAATTAAATAAAAGTCCTTAATTTGTATAAAATAGTTATAAAAACAGATTTAAATATGTTTTATTTATTTCTATATTATTTTTATTAATTCATTTAATTTGCTGAAATAGTCATAAAAATACTTTTTAAGTATATTTAGTTCATAAAAATTGTTTTGCACATAGAAATAATTAGTAAAAATAATGTAAAAATTGTAAAATTTACATTTTTGATTATAAATTTATTTTATGCTTATTTCGAAGGATAAAATTTTTTAGAAAATAATATTAGGGTTCTAATAAATATAAATGGTATAAAAAGCTCTAAAAATATGTTTTAATCAATAAATTTCATTTAACTTTAACTTCTCATCAATTGATGTATGCCTATAATTTAAATCAACCCTAAAATCACTTTTGTGTAGGAATTTGCGTTTATTTGAATTGATTGCATTTTATTATGTTCTTATTATATGTTTTTTCGTGCATCATCGTAATTTAGAGTCGGGGCCAGAACCCACTTTTAACCTTCAAGAGCAACAATTTCCCGACGACCCCGAGGCACAATTTGGAGGCAAGTTCCTTGACCATCTTGCACCCTTTTTGTTAAGTTTTAGTTAGTTGCATGCTAAAATAAAATATGAATCATATGTTATGTTTTCCTAGATTTTCCACAATATTCCTTGTCAACATGGTTTGGGTGTTTTTCTATTAAATTAGTTTATGCTTAGCCATGCTTAATTGAAATATGATATATTTATCTACAAGATTTCATTTGATGTATTACGATACATGAATTGATGGCTATAATGGAATTTAGTAGATAGGAATCTGATAGGGGGTTTTGTATGGATTGGTGCATGCGTGCACAAGACCTTGGTTTGGGGCATGACACCTATCGGATTCTAAGGACCGATTTATGGAAGAAGTTGCTAAGCATTTTAGTATCACCACAGAATTGTATATGGGACAACTTGGTTTAGTAATTTGGTCTCTCCCGATGTAGCATAGGTAATTGATCGGGCGGGGAACGGGTTTTGCCTTGGGATCCGCATGGCTCAAGAGGGGGCTTCTCCTGGCGGAGGGAAAATAGACTCCAGGTGCCGGAGCGGTGAATCCTTAGAGTACCCATTGCAAGTCGGGAGAACCATCGGAAACACCTCGTAGTGATCTCCTGGCCACACACCTACGGAAGTGTGTATTGTGGTTAGCTACCACGAGCATCAGGGAGGTTTACCTTAGTCCACCTAGCAACAGGGGACGAAATCACGAACTGTGGGTAAAGGATACACACTCTACAGAGTTTTGTCAAACTGTCTAGACAGTCGTGCTCACGGACACGAGCGGCTTGGAAACCAAATTCATAATTAGCACATGGTTACATAATGGATGGTTTGGGTTTGGTCTTACCTGGATTAATTTTGGGATATTGGTTGGGATTTCACCTAGATGTAGGTGCTTAATAACATGTAAGAGTAGGTTGTAACTGCTATAGTGCTTTACCTATTATTTGCCTTCCTTGTTGTGAACCACACATATCATAACTTCCCAACTTGCGAGTACCGTTGGTACTCAAACTTGTTAGTTGCATACCCCCCCCCCCAGTCTATGAAGACACTGAGGTGGAGAACCAGGACTTCTACGGAGATCCCGAAGAGATGTTCTAGGCTTGCGCTCCCCTGTGCAATGCCTGTGTTGGAGCCCTTCGTTATGTTTTCCGCTGCTTGTGTACTTTTATTTTAGACCTGGAAGGTCATTTATGTAATAAGGTGATGTACTCGAACATGGTATTTTATTTGGTATTTCACTTTCGCTTACACATGTATGAGTTGAATTGATCCTGGCATACATGTGGAAAGCATCTGGTTGTCTTCTTATTACCAGGTACAAAGTGGTATCAAAGCCGTGTTGCCCGTAGGACGCAAGCCTAGATAGAAAAGGACGATTTAAGGACTTTACCTATTTTCAAATATTAATAATTGTAAAATTTCTTTGTATTCTTTACCTTGTACTTGTTTCACTTACTCCTTAATTTGTTTTATTACTGACACTCTTCTGTTTCAAAATTTTAGATGGCCAACGTCAGGAGAACTGCTCGCATGTCCACTGGAGGCTATGTTCCTAACCGAAGGATTGCTGCCCGTCGTACCCCGCTCAACGATCCTCGACGTGCGGTGGTGATTCGTACTGATGGGAGAGATGCAGGACGACTCCGACATCGACTTCAGGCCATACTGCACGATGCTGGCTACAGGCACGAGAGACTGGCACTCACCTACCACTCCATCGTTATGCAGCGTCCCTACCAGATCGAGTGGTCATGCAAGCTATTTGTCTACTATGGGGATGAACTACTCAAGGTGCACCGTACTCCTGCCGCGAGGAGCTACTGATGTCACGCTGAGCAGGATGTCAGTTGGGAGGCCATCGCCTTTTGGAGTCACACTTACCGCTACCAGCTTCAGAACTCGGTGCACGCCTACACTCCCCAGCGCCCAAGCGGCACTGGCAACTTCGTCACCAGGTATGTGGAGGGGCCCTTGACCCTTCCATAGACTCACCAGACAGTTGATGACATGGAGTGCCTCAGCATTCGTCTCCACAAGGCTCAGCAAGAAATTCAGGATGTCCGTGACCTTGCAGCACATTATGAAAGGCAAGTGAGGAGGTACCGTCGGATCACCGACGAGGACCCAGATGGGTATGCTTCAGACACCTCCACTTGGATTCAAGACTCTCCTGATCGCCGTGTCGGTTGTGGCGACACTAACTCACTGGACCAGTCTTCAGACGAGGAGCCAGATTCTGAGGAGCCTTCTGTGCCGCAGCAGCCTGCCAACTCTCCTCCGCGTGGCAACGAGTCTCATGGCAGCAACTTGGGATATGATGGAGACGATGATGAAGACTCGGACGAGGAGGAGGATCCCGAGGAGCGAGAGTAGACTCCGACCCGCCCTACGACTCAAGATTAAGACACTTACCCATGAGTTGTAATAAGAGCGATGTAGTAGCGATCTGTGTAATCTTGAGTTGTATGATTTTGCTTTGAGAACTTGATTATCCATGTTTGAGTTTGCTTAATGAAATGACCTTTTATTTCTCTATTTCCTTATTGATGCATATTGTGGGAAAGTCGTGTAGAATACTTTCCCTCTTACCTTCTTATTCTAAATCAACACCCCAACCTCAAATGGCAGGCAGAGAAAGAGGACGTGGACGTGGTGTGCCACCCAATTAAGACAATGAAGTCCCACTACCTCAATGGAATGGACGAGGTGCCCGTGGAGCACCAGCTGCAAATCAAATGCAGCATATGATGGCTATGCAGCTTCAAATGATGCAAAACTTGACACAAATTGTGAACAACATGCAACAGGCTCAGCAAGCACCACCACCCCCTCCTCCACCACCACCACCCCCACCTCCAAGGTTTTGTTTAAGAGACTTCATGAACACTCAACCTCCACGCTTTTCCAACGCCATGGAACCTATGGATGCAGACCACTGGATCAATACAATTGAAAGTAAACTAAGGATTGTCCAATGTGAAGGAAGGGAAAGGGTACTTTTGGCATCACACCAACTTCATGGACCTGCAGCTGACTGGTGGACCGCTTAAATGGCAGCCCATAATAACCCAGACAACATCACCTGGGAGGAGTTCAGAGAAAGCTTCTGCAATCATCACGTGCCTGAAGGAGAAATTCAAGCCAAGCGTCTGGAGTTCCTAGCACTGAAGCAAGGGAACATGAACATACGGGGGTATTTGAACAAGTTTACACAACTATCTCGGTATGCCCCTGGTGATCTGGACACTGATGCTAAGAAACAATTATGTTTCAAGGAGGGACTGGAAAAGAAATACAGTTGATGATGTCTTACAGTGACTATGCTAGCTTCCAACATCTAGTGGACAAAGCTTTTATGGTGGAAAGAAAGAAGAAGGAATGCGAAGGAGAGGATCACAAAAGGAAGATGATGATGGGGCAGTCTTCAAGCAACAATCATCCTCGCTTCAACCCACAGCAATCGGGACACATGAGTCATCCCATGAGCAATAATCAAGGTCAGCGGTACGCCAACAACTCTTCATTCAAACCTCAAGCTCAGTATGCTCGTCCACAGTACCAGCAGATGCAACCGCAACACCCTCAAATGTATCAACATCGTCCTATGACTTCAAACCCTCGACCAACTGGGCAATCACAACAAAACCAACAAAGAAACAAGGCTCAAGACACCAGTACTCGGGGAGCTTGCTACATATGTGGTGACAAGGGACACTACTCCAACGAATGCCCGAAGAAGCCATCACAGCAGAACCAGTCCAGAGGAAGGGTCAATCATGTTGTCTTGGAGGAAGCCCAAGACGCATCAGATGTGGTGATCGGTACGTTCCCTGCTGATTCCCATCCTTCTACAGTATTGTTTGACTCTGGTGCAACACATTCATTCATAGCAAAAGAATTCATAAGAAGACATAGAATGACTGTTACATTAATGAATCAAGTATTAGTAGTCAACTCTCCTGGAGGAGAGATGCTGACAAGGCAAGTATGCCCTAATGTAAGTAAGCATTAGGGGGGTAGCATTCTTAGCAAACCTTATAGTGCTGGAGCCACAAGGAATAGACATTATTCTCGGAATGGATTGGTTAACCAAGTACAAAGGAGTGATCCACTGTGCCACCAGAACAGTATGCTTAACTCATACAGATGGCACAAACGTGGAGTTTCGTCCTGATCAAGCACTAGTTCAGAAAATATGACTCAATCAAGTTGAAGGAGTACAAGAGATCAAAGTTGTTTGTGACTTTCCGGACGTGTTTCCTGAGGAACTACCGGGTATGCCCCCTGACAGAGAAATTGAATTCATCATTGAATTAGTGCCTGGTACAACACCAATTTACAAGCGACCATACAGGATGGATGCTAAACAATTGGCAGAATTGAAGGATCATATCAATGAGTTGTTAGCAAAAGGATACGTTCGTCCTAGTTCCTCACCCTGGGGAGCTGCAGTGATATTTGTGCCCAAGAAAGATGGCACACAGAGATTGTGTGTGGATTACCGCGCTCTCAACGCAGTAACTATCAAGAACAAGTATCCTTTACCAAGGATTGAGGATTTGTTTGACCAATTGAGAGGTGCTTGTGTGTTCTCGAAGATTGATCTGCGTTCAGGGTATATCCAATTGAAGATACGACCTTCGGACATACCCAAGACGGCATTTGTTTCAAGATATGGATTATATGAGTATACAATCATGTCTTTCGGTTTGACTAACGCCCCTGCTTATTTTATGTATCTTATGAATAAGGTGTTTATGGAATATCTGGATAAGTTTGTCATGGTGTTTATTGATGACATTTTGATATTCTCCAAAAGTGAAGAGGAACATGAGGAGCACCTAAGACTGGCCTTACAAAAACTTCGTGAACATCGGTTGTATGCAAAGCTAAGTAAATGTAAGTTCTGGTTGAAGGAAGTGTCATTTCTAGGACATGTTATATCACAAGGAGGAATAGTAGTAGACCCTAGTAAAGTGAAAAATGTTCTAAATTGGAAAACACCAGAAAATGTTGGGGAAATCAGGAGTTTCTTGGGTATGGCTGGCTATTATCGCCGGTTCATCGAAGGATTCTCAAAAATATCTCGTCCGTTAACAAAGTTACTTGAGAAGGGAGTTGTATACAAGTGGACCCCAGAGTGTGAAGCCAGTTTTACAGAGCTAAAGAAAAGGTTGACTACTGCTCCAGTGTTGATTATGCCTGATATGCAGAAAGAATTTGCAGTCTATTGTGATGCATCTGGACAAGGATTGGGATGTGTATTAATGCAAGAGGGACATGTAGTGGCCTATGCTTCACGTCAACTCGGAAAGCATGAAAGAAATTACCCTACTCATGACTTGGAGTTAGCAGCTGTAGTGCATGCATTGAAATTATGGAGGCATTATCTGATAGGAAAAAGAACTGAAATTTATACGGACCACAAGAGCTTGAAGTATATCTTCACCCAACTAGATCTAAATCTTAGACAACACAGATGGTTGGAACTTATCAATGATTTTGATGTTGGAATCAACTATCATCCTGGGAAAGCTAATGTGGTCGCAGATGCATTAAGCAGATCAGCTCAATGCAATAGTTTGGTACTGCAAGGTCAACAACCACAGTTATGTGAGGAATTCGCAAGGCTAAACCTTAGTATCGTGACTAATACTGAGGTAGTGTCTATGGAAGTAGATTCTACTTTGGAAAAGGATATTCATGAAGGGCAAAAGAATGATAAGTGGATCCAGAAGATTAAACAACTAATGAAAGAAGGAAAAGCACCGGACTTTAGAGAAGATGAACAGGGAACTCTTTGGCTAGGGAAGAAGATATGTGTACCTGATATCAAGGAGATTCGAGAGCTGATACTGAGAGAAGCCCATGATTCATCATATTCTATACATCCGCGAAGCACAAAGATGTATCAAGATCTAAAGGATCGGTATTGGTGGCATGGAATGAAACATGATGTGGCGGGGTATGTAGCTCTATGTGACACATGTCAGAAGGTCAAAGCAGAATATCAAAGACCCGCAGGGTTACTTCAACCAATTAAAATTCCTGAATGGAAATGGGAAGAAATAAGTATGGACTTTATTGTGGGATTGCCGAGAACTCAGTCTGGATATGACTCTATATGGGTCATAGTGGACCGTTTGACCAAAGTGGCTCACTTTATCCCAGTAAAAGAAAGCTATTCTGGTTCAAGATTGGCAGAACTATATATGGCAAGAATTGTATGCCTGCATGGAGTGCTGAAGAAAATAATATCAGACAGGGGTACCCAGTTCACTTCCAGATTTTGGCAAAAGTTGCATGAGTCTATGGATACCCGACTGAATTTCAGCTCGGCATATCATCCGCAAACTGACAGTCAAGCAGAGCGCACTAATCAAATTCTTGAAGATATGTTGAGAGCGTGTGCTTTGAAAAATAGTAGGGGTTGGGATAAGAACCTACCGTATGCCGAATTTTATTATAACAATAGTTATCACGCCAGTTTGAAGATGCCTCCGTTTGAAGCTTTGTATGGACCGAAGTGCAGAACACCATTGTTTTGGAATCAAACTGGGGAAAGCCAAGTATTTGGGCCTGAAGTGTTAAGGGAAGCTGAGAGACAAGTACAAGAAATCCGGAAGAATTTGAAGACGGCTCAGTCAAGGTAGAAGAGTTATGCTGATACTCAACATCGTGATTTATCCTTTGAGATTGGAGATTTTGTGTATCTCAAGGTGTCACCCGTGAGAGGGTTGAGACGATTCAAAGTGAAGGGCGAGTTATCACCCCGATATATTGGTCCTTTCAAGGTATTAGAGAAAAGAGGAGAAGTAGCCTATCGGCTCGAGCTACCATCTCACTTATCAAATGTACATGACGTATTCCACGTATCACAATTGAAAAAGTGCTTAAGAGTGCCTGAAGAACAATTGCCATTGGAAGCAGTAGACATACAAGAGGACCTAACCTATGCAGAACAACCTGTTAAGATTCTCGAGGCGTCAGAACGAGTTACAAGAAATAAGGTTACACGTATGTGCAAAGTCCAATGGAAACATCACTCAAAAGAAGAGGCAACGTGGGAAAGAGAAGAAGACCTCAAGGCGGAGTTTCCCAGTCTATTCTCTTAGGACGTCCAAATCTCGAGGGCGAGATTTCTTTTTAGGGGGGTAGAATTGTAACACCCACTATTTTTAGAGAGACAAAATTTTTTGTAAAATGAATTTCTCATGAGATAAAAACATTTTCTTGCGAATAAAATTCATATAAGGAAAATTGCATCATGTTTGAATGATTGTGTGAATTTTTGAAAATTCAAATTCGCTAGAAATTTGGTTTACAAATTCAAAACGTAAAAGAGAAGAAAAAGAAAACAGAAAAGAAAAAGAAAAAGAAAAGAAAAACAAAAACCTGCCCGTGGGCCGAATCCTCCCGCCGGCCCAATTCCCTCCCCTCTCTCCGCCGGCCCGCGCCTCCTCTCCCCTCCTTCACTCTCTTTCACCTGGGTCCTGCGCACCAGCCCACTTCCCGGCGCCCGCACTCTCTCCCCCCCCCCCCCCTCGCTGACAGGCCGACCCCGCCTGTCAGGCCTTCGTCCACCTCCCGCCACACTCGCGCGTAACGGTCGTGCGCCATCACTGCGCCGCCCACTCCCCCCCTTTCAATGTAGGACGTTTCACCCTAATCAAACGCCCCGTCGTGCCCATCATGACCGCCGCCCGTTACTCAACCAAAGCCCTATAAATACCGGTTGTCCCCCCCTCAATTTCCTCACCCCGACACTCTCAAACCCTAGCTGCCGTCGAGGTCAGTGTTGGCGATCACGTTCCCGTTGATTCTTTCAATCTCCGGCCACGCCACCTTGTCTAACACCTTTGCCGCATCCCCAGGAGCTTGCCGGACAACCTCGTTGGGGGATATCGCCTCTGCGTCGCCGACTTCGTCGGGCGCCGAGGAGCGCCGCCGCCGTCCACCGTCGTCGATCCCCTTCTGTCCATTTTCCGGCCGCGCGACGACCTCCGGTGAGACCCCCTTGATCCCCTCTACATTTTGCGCTAAGTAGATGTACCTCGTGGCCTGTGTAGCGCGTTTTAGGTCATCACTGGCGAGTCCGCCGCCCTGCATCGTCGCTCCAGCCATTCGGGGCGACGTAGCTCTCTCTCGGCCGTTCATTTTGAACGGACAGCTGAGATTAAAACATCCCATACCGCTTCGGTATATAAAATCCAGGCCGTCCATTTTAAATCCAACGGCCCAGGTTCAAACCATTTTTCCCGCCGCCTGTTTTGCGCCCAAGCCCCTAAAAACTTGCGGGCTACCCCCTGGGTTTCTCTGGAATTCACATCTAACCTCTGGAAATGTCAAACTAGCCCCTGGACTTTCTGGAAATTAGTAAAATACTGGTTAAATTAATAAAAAGTGTTTTAAAGCCCCTGGAAAATTATAAAATAGCAAATAGAATCTGAAAAATTGTAGAATAATCCCTAGACTTAATAAAAATTATTTTTAACCTCTGAAACGGTTCTGTTTTTACAGAAAAGCCCCTGTTAGTTCTAGAAATTAAATAAAAGTCCTTAATTTGTATAAAATAATTATAAAAACAGATGTAAATATGTTTTATTTATTTCTGTATTATTTTTATTAATTCATTTAATTTGCTGAAATAGTCATAAAAATACTTTTTAAGTATATTTAGTTCATAAAAATTGTTTTGCACATAGAAATAAGTAGTAAAAATAATGTAAAATTGTAAAATTTACATTATTGATTATAAATTTATTTTAAGCTTATTTTGAAGGATAAAAATTTCTAGAAAACAATATTAGGGTTCTAATAAATATAAAAACAGTATAAAAAGCTCTAAAAATATGTTTTACTTAATAAATTTCATTTAACTTTAACTTCTCATCAATTGATGTATGCCTATAATTTAAATCAACACTAAAATCACTTTTGCGTAGGAATTTGCGTTTATTTGAATTGATTGCATTTTATTATGTTCTTATTATATGTTTTTTATCGTGCATCGTCGTAATTTAGAGTCGGGGCCATAACCCACTTTTAACCTTCAAGAGCAACAATTTCTCGATGACCCCGAGGCACAATTTGGAGGCAAGTTCCTTGACCATCTTGCACCCTTTTTGTTAAGTTTTAGTTAGTTGCATGCTAAATTAAAATATGAATCCTATGTTATGTTTTCCTAGATTTTCCACAATATTCCTTGTCAACATGGTTTGGGTGTTTTTCTATTAAATTAGTTTAAGCTTGGCCATGCTTAATTGAAATATGATATATTTATCTACAAGATTTCATTTGATGTATTACGATACATGAATTGATGGCTATAATGGAATTTAGTAGATCAGAATCTGATAGGGGGTTTGTATGGATTGGTGCATGCGTGCACAAGACCTTGGTTTGGGGCTTGACACCTATCGGATTCCAAGGACCGGTTTATGGAAGAAGTTGCTAAGACTTTTAGTATCACCACAAAATTGTATATGGGACAACTTGGTTTAGTAATTTGGTCTCTCCCGATGTAGCATAGATAATTGATCGGGCGGGGAATGGGCTTTGCCTTGGGATCCGCATGGCTCAAGAGGGGGCTTCTCCTGGCGGAGGGAAAATAGACTCCAGGTGCCGGAGCGGTGAATCCTTAGAGTACCCATTGCAAGTCGGGAGAACCATCGGAAACACCTCGTAGTGATCTTCTGGCCACACACCTACGGAAGTGTGTATTGTGGTTAGCTACCACGGGCATCAGGGAGGTTTACCTTAGTCCACCTGGCGACAGGGGACGAAATCACAAACTGTGGGTAAAGGATACACACTCTGTAGAGTTTTGTCAAACTGTCTAGACAGCCATGCTCTCGGACACGAGCGGCTTGGAAACCAAATTCATAATTAGCACATGGTTACATAATGGATGGTTTGGGTTTGGTCTTACCTGGATTAATTTTGGGATATTGGTTAGGATTTCACCTAGATGTAGGTGCTTAATAACATGTAAGAGTAGGTTGTAACTGCTATAGTGCTTTACCTATTATTTGCCTTCCTTGTTGTGAACCACACATGTCATAACTTCCCAACTTTCGATTACCGTTGGTACTCAAACTTGTTAGTTGCATATCCCCCCAGTCTACGAAGATGCTAAGGTGGAGAACCAGGACTTCTACGGAGATCCCGGATAGATGTTCTAGGCTGGCGCTCCCCTGTGCAGTGCCTGTGTTGGAGCCCTTTGTTATGTTTTCCACTGCTTGTGTACTTTTATTTTAGGCCTGGAAGGTCATTTATGTAATAAGGTGATGTACTCGAACATTTTGTAGTTTTGCCATGACTAATAATTGGAATAATTACTTACACTAAATCTGGTCATGATCGAACTTTCTTGCTGTTTTGAACTTGTTGCATGATCACAAGTGCTTTTAATCATAATGAATTAATCAAGTAATCAACTCACATGTTGAGTTTTATGAACAAATATAAACTAAGAAAAGATCAAGACAATATACATGCATCACACTTCTTTTTTTGAGATGGCTTATCATTGCACTTAGATATGACCTTGGAAGAAGTTGTGTAAGATAAAAACCATGACCTTAAGTTTTTGATTGTCAAATGACATGCTTGGTTGGTTAGAATAAGGCAGATGCGCTTATAATCTCTTGCAAATATCATGTGATCTAAAATTGTGCTTTGAAAAATAATAAAATTCAGCAACAAGTGTCATGCTTTTAGCTCTTGAAATAGTTAAGTTTGTCAGATCATGACTTGCTAAGATTGAAAATTACATTTGATCTCTAGCATGGCTTGCACTACTTTATGTATCTCATTGTTGTGATACTGTAAGTTACTTGATAGTATGACTTGGATGAGCTTTTTTTATATGTATATGTTATAATGTGCTCATAACAAATTAAATTTTTTCTTTTATACCTTGCTGAATACATTGTCAAAGAGGGAGAAGTATGCAAGGGGGAGAAATTTATTACTATCTCATTTTATTTTCAAAAAGGGGGAGAAATTGTTTTCAAAACTTTTCATTCCAATGTTCGGAATTTAAGTGGTGTTGCCAATGCATTCATCAAGGGGATATTGTGAGACCTATGTGTGCTGAATACATTGGCTATGGCGATAAAAGTTTTGAATACTACCAAAACACCTTTATCATCAAGGTTTGACTCTAGGTCCGAGCTCCAGCAAGGTCCGACACTAGGTCCGACTTCTTTGCCTAGGTCCGACTAGCTTTGGTTAGAGCTCTAGGTCCGACTAGCTTTGGTAAGCTCCAGCGCTCGGTCCGACTAGCTTTGATAAGTTCCAGCACTAGGTCCTGCTAGCTTTAGTAAACTCCAGTTCATGGTCCGGTTAGCTTTGGCAAGGTTCGGAGCTTGATTGTAGTGTTTCTGCTTTTAACTTGCAATGTTTTGAACTTGCTTTACATTGATAGAAAGTTTGCTTAGTATTCATTTACTAAGTTTTTGGTGTGTTTTGGTGGTTATTGCTGTAATCAATTTGTTGTGGTTTGCAGCATGCTTACCTGAGGTGCTCACGACAGGTGTTATGGTTATCGAAAATAACGAGAGTCAAGTCAAGGACTTGTGTTTGGAAGAATTGGTTGTTTATTCATGTGCAGGTGTTGCTTGAGTTCAAGAAATGGCTAGTGACGGGATCCATTGAACTAGTCTTAGGGAGAAGATGAGGTTCAACAACCAAGTTCGGGAGGAATTGTGGTTGAGTTGATCGGGAGGTTGCGCAGCATGTTTGAATCAAGAACAATGCATATGAAGGTATCATGGACGTCATTGGAAGATGTTTGCACGTGTGCAAGGAGTGCATGTAAATGGATACATGGTTCTGAGGCATAATGAAGAGATGTGGACGTAAAAAATTGGTCAGAATGGTCCAACCGACTAGGTTATGGACTCAGGCCGCGGCTAAGTCGTGTTTGACTCAAATATGGAAAGTTTTGAGTTGGTTATGATTGGATTTTGTGTGGGTCACGAATTTGAGTTGTTTTAGGAATGTGAGATACGTTCCTAAGGTTTTTGGAAGTGCTAAGATTGCTTCTATATGTGTATATAAGAGTCTTGAGCACTTATGGAAAGTTTCGATTCGTGAATTGAGTAGGATTAGAGTTCTAGTTAAGTTTGGGTTGGCCTAAGGGCTAGTTATATAAGCAAGGGAGGCCAGATCTCGTGGTGCACGACTTTGGGGCTGTTCCTTGTAAGTTTTGATCAATAAAATTCGTAGTCTAAAGGAGCTTTTATGCCATGTTCGTCCGACTTGTTTTCATCAAGCCTTTCTCGTCGAGTTTCTGCACAGCACTACCTTTCTATGGTGGTTTTATCATATCTCGAGTTTCACAGATCTGACTGACGTGATTCTTTTTGGGTTGTCTTCACAACTTGATTTTCTATCATATGTGAAAATTTCAACATCATTGAATTTGTGATTTCTGATCTACACGAGTTTCTTTGTAGTGTTCCATAACTGTTTTCTCGTGTAGGACAGATTGACCTTTGTTCGATCTTTCAATCATAACTTGAGTTTCTCTCGACGGATTTTCGTGATTCTTGTTGCGACATCTTCGTGACTTGATTCTCTACAATCTATACTAGTTTTGTCACAATTGAACATGTTTAGATTAGTTGCACACACAGTTTCTTTAAAAGATCAGTTTTCTGCCGAGGGGTGTTTTGTTGCTTCCGCTGAAAATTTTTAATGTACCATTCACCCCCCCCTCTGGTAGCTTTACACGTGCTCTTTGATCCTACACTTCTTTTTTTCACTACCGGAGGTACTGACTTCAGCCTTGGAGGACTTTTTGCTGGCCTCCGGAGCTGGCTTGGAGTGCATTTCACGGCCCTCCGCGGTCCTGGCACATTTGTCGCCAAGCTGAAGAGTTTCGTGATGCTGTGACTTCTTTCGTCACCAGCTTCAACATATTCTTGTCTCGGACGCCCTGTCGAAATGCTACACCAACAGACGCATTAGAGATAGAAGGAATAGTGTTCTCTACCTGGGAGAAATGCTGGATGAATGATCGCAGCGATTCCCCCGATTTTTGTTGTACGGCGAACAGATCCAGTTCTGTGTCAGATCGGGTTTAGGACCTCCCAAAGTTGGCGGTGAACTGGGAGCATAGCTCCACCTAACTGTTGATGGAGTCAGGTTGGAGACTCATGAACCAGGACCTGGTTGTCCCAGTCAGAGCCGCATGGAAATAATTGGCCATCACGGCCTCATTGCCCCCCACTGCAAGAATGGTGGTGGAGTAGATTTGGAAGAACTCGTCAGGATTGACAGTCCCATCATACTTCTCCGGCAGATGAGGCCAGAACTTTTGTGGCCATCGGACCATGCGAAGGTGCATGGATAGGGCCGAACAGCCGCCCCCTACTCCCAAAGGAGAAGGGTTTTCCCGAGCCTCTCGCCTCTCGCGAGCACGCTCGATGTGGACGCGGTCGTCCAGCTGCCTGTAACGGCGATCAAGCTCCAACCACGGATCATGGGTTGAGAGCCTCGATGCGTATGAGTGCGACGTGCCCCGAAGGGCAGCAACATCACTTGTTGGGACACAACACGTCTCCAGTGCTGTGAAACTTGAGGACCAAGTCTACCAAACAAGGTCCTCCGCTGTGAAGTTGCCTGCCCAGCAGGGTGTAAGCCTTGGTTACTGATGGCATCGACTGCGGCTGCAACCAGATGTTCGACATCAGAATGCCATTTTTCCATGGCTGCCGCAGGAGATCCAGCCACTGAAGGACGCTGGAGCAAAGTACGCGCAACGATTAGTGCATTCTTCGGGTTGTTTGTCGATGCAGGCACCGACACGAGGGCACCATCCTGTTGTCCGACATTGGTAACCAGAGCAGGTGGTGGTGGTGGTGCAGCAACACCCACCAGGACAAACAGCGCCAGCTGGCTGTTGAGCATTGGAGGGATTTCCTACGTCAGGCTGTCCGGCGTCACCGTTGGACGATGCTGCCGTAGAGTTCACCATCTTGAAATCTCAAGGCCCCCTACTTAGCGCGCCAAGTGTTGAAGTGTGTAATCGACACTTCCCCTGGTACTACTAGATTGTAGCCCACATAGGTTCGTGATTGGTTGGGACGTGTGTGAGATTATGAACAAGACAATGACACGAGGATTTTTGTGTGGTTCAGGCCGCCTGAGCGTAATACCCTACTCCACGGGTGGTTGTTGTATGTATGAGTATGTGTGTGTGTCAATACCAGATTGGACCTCTTCCTTTGTATCGTGCGATGCAGCCCTTTTATAGTCCAAGGACTGGCCCTATATTGTCAGCCTGGCCCAACATATGGATTCGACGGTGTTTAATTTCCTAATACACGATTTGTATGTATTAAGCATGATTAATGGTGATAACGTGCCTTAATGGCAGCGTCACCAGTAGTAAAGGTCATCTGATCGTGTGTTATTAACATGGCATTAATGACACGTAATCAGGCCTTGTAACGGTAGGTCCGAAGGCTCGACACGTGGTAGCTCCGGAGCTTCCCTCCATGGGGAGGCAGGTCCGGAGCCACTATACACGTGGCAGCACCAGAGCTTCGCTCTACTGGGGGTTTGGTCCGGGGGCACTTGACACGTGGCAAAACCAGAGCTTTCCTATACAAGGAGTTAGGTTCGACCTTGCTTTAAACGTGGCAGCGCTAGAGCTACCCTAATGAGGGAGGCGGGTCTAGTGCTGCAGGACACGTGGAGCCTTCGGAGGTCTTCAACTCGGATAGGAGGAACTCCGTGGCTCTTAGCGGGAATCGTTCTTGTTTTGCCAGAGGTAAACCCGTGCTCGATATTTTGGACCACTAAGCCCTAGTATTCACCACTAGCATATCCATGTGTAGACTAGTTAGGCTATGCATATGTATATTCGAAGCATATTAGGAATGACATTATCTCTAGGAGTAGATTGCTTAGGTGTGTGTCATACTACTCTTATTATCAATTTACCCCTGTCCTGATAATTACTTAGTATTCTATATATTGATCATAAGAATAGTATTCGCTTTACTTCATCGCCTTCCTTAGGGGTAAATACGATATCCTTCGGAATAGTCTTGGGTGAAATGCTACAACGATATCTTTCCTACGCTTGCGGACTTCGTCTCTTTCTAGAGATGATCTGTGGTGTTAAGAAATTCAACAACGAGCATGGTTGAAACCTGTCGGAATTTAAATCAAAAGGTCAATCATAGCTATATGAGGTCAGATATTTGACATGGAAATTATTTGTAGGATCGAAGAGCATGTGAAAATCTACCAGAGGGGGGTGAATGGTAGATTTAAAAATCTTACGAAGCGGAAACAATTAAATCCCAACCCCTTCGGTAGAAAATGATCTGTTAGAGAAATCGTGAGTGAGTCTAATCTAAACGTGTTTCACCGTGACAAAAGTGATAGATATCAGAGAGAATCAAGTCACGAAGATGAAACAAGAAGAATCACTCAAATCCGTCGAGAGAAACTGAAGTTATGATCGAAAAATCGAACAAAGGTCAATCTGTCCTACCCGAAAAAAATAGTTGTGGAACGCTGCAAAGAAACTCATGTAGATCAGAAACCACAAATCCAATGACCGTAAAATTTTGACAGATGATAGATAATCAAGTTGTGAAGACAACCCAAAAAAATCACATCAATTGGATCTGTAAAACTCGAGTTATGATAAAACCACCAACGAAAGGTAGTGCTGTCCAGAAACTCGACGAGTAAAACTTGTCTGGAACAAGTCGGACGAACAAGGCACAAAAGTTCCTTCAAACTAAAAATTTTATTCAATAGAACATAAGAGGAACAGGCGCAAAGTCGTGCACCACGAGCTTTGGCCTCCCTTGCTTATATAATCATCCCTTAGGCCAACCCAATCTCAACTAGGACTCTAATCCTACTCAGATCACTAATCAAAACTTTCCACAACTGCTTAGGACTCTTCTATACGCAGATAGAAGCAATCTTAAGACTTCTAAACACCTTAGGAACGTATCCCACATTCCTAAAACAACTCAAATTCGTGACCCACACGAAATCCAATCATAACCAACTTGATACTTTTCATACTGAGCCATAACCGACTCCGCCGCAGCCAAAGTCATCAACCGATATGATCCGATCCTTCCAACCAGATCTTCCCATCCATAAACCATCTTCGGAACCATGTTGCCAGGTCATGCACCGCATGCATACGTGCAAACACCTTCCTTCGACGTCCAGTAACCTTCATATGCACTGCCCTTGATTCAAGCATCCTGCGCGACCTCCTGACCCGCTCAACCACAATTCCTCCTGAATTTAGTTGTTGGAACCTCATCTCCTCCCTGAGACTAGTCCAAAGGATTGTGTCACCAGCCATGACTTGAACTCAAGCAACACCTGCACATGAATAAACAACCAATCCGTACGAGCCCAAGTCCGCGACTTGACTCAAGTCAGTTCCGAACACAACACCTTACGTGAGCACCTCACATAAGCATGTTGCAAAGCATATCAAAACGATATCAGTCATATCAACCAAAACGCACCAAAAACTTAGCAAATGAATACTAAGCAATCTTTCTAAGAATATAAAGCAAGTTCGAAACATTGCAAGATAAAAGCAGGAACATTGCGATCGAGTTCCGAACCTAGCCAAAGCTAACCGGAGCTTGAGCTGGAGCTTACCAAAGCTAGTACAACCTAGTGCTGGAGCTGACCAAAGCTAGTACAACCTAGCGCCGGAGCTTACCAAAACTAGTACAACCTAGCGCTGGATCTTACCAAAACTATTGGACCTAGCGCCACATCTAACCAAAACTAGTCGGAACTAGTCATCCTAAAAGTTGAAGCTAGAAAAACATGTCGGAGCTAACCAACATAAGTCAGACCTAGCAAAACATATCGAAGTTGAACAAAGACATGTCGAGGCTATCAAAGACATGTCGGAGCTAAAAACAAAGCTCACCGGAGCTACCCAAAAACATGTCGGATCTAGACAAAGAAAGTCGGACCTATTGTCGGACCTTGCAAAAGCTCGGAGCTAGAGTCGGACCTTGCTAAAAAGATGTTATAGCAGCATTTAAAACTTTTATTGTCAAAGCCAATGTATTCAGCACACATAGTCTCACAATCTCCCCCTTGATGAATGCATTAGCAACACCATTTAAAATCCGAACATTGGCATGAGAAGTTTTGATAATAATTTTCCCCCTTTTTGAAAATCAAATGAGATAGAAATAAATTTCTCCCCCTATGCATATTTCTCCCCCTTGCATAATTCACCATATCATCTCTCCCCCTTTGACAATGTATTCAGCCAGGTTCAAAAGAGAAATTTTAATTGAGCATATTATAACATATACATATAAAACAAAGCTCATCCAAGTCATTATCAAGTAACTTACACTATCACAACAATGAGATACATAAAGTAGTGTAAGCCATGCTAGAGATCAAATGTAATTTTCAATTTAAGCAAGTCATGATCTCACAAACTTAACTATTTCAATACCTGAAGGCATGACACTTGTTGCTGCATTTTATTATTTTCAAAGTACAAATTTAGATCATATGATATTTGCAAGAGATTATATGTGCATCTGCCTTATTCAAACCAATCAAGCCAAGCCTATATTATTTGACAATCAGAAGCTTAAGGACATAGTTTTAGTCATACACAACTTCTTCCAAGTTCATATCTAAGTGCAATGATAAGCCATCTCAAAAGAAGAAGTGCGATGCATGCATATTCTCTTGATCTTTTCTCAACTTATATTTGTTCACAAAAAACTCAACATGTGAGTTGATTACTTGATTAATTTATGATTAAAAACACTTGTGAGCATGCAACAAGTTCAAAACAGCAAGAAAGTTCAATCATGACCAGATTTAGTGTAAGTAATTATTCAAATCACTAGACATGGCAAAAACTACAAAACGTATAACACGAGTAATGTAGTAAGAATATTTAGCATGTAAAAGGAATCACAAAGTCATATATGTATGAAATACTATGCTCGTATTATTTTAATTTCAGATTCACACATAGACTTCTCAACTTTGAAAACTCCCTCAATGTAAGCCATGAGGATGCATAAGCCCTATTTCACTACAAATGAAACAAAAACGAGTGAAATCCAATGGTTTTGTAAAAATGTCAGCCAATTGTTGTTCGGTATCTACATGGTCAAGCACAATGTTTCCTTTTTCAACATTATCACAGAGAAAGTGATATCTAATATCAATGTGCTTAGTTCTAGAATGTTGCACAAGGTTTTTAGCAATGCAAATAGCACTAGTGTTATCACAAAACAGTGGAACACTATCTAGATCAACCCCATAGTCCTTAAGTGTTTGAACAATCCAAAGAATTTGTGAGCAAGCACTAGCAGCAGCTACATATTCAGATTCGGCTGTGGATTGTGCAACTGAATTTTGTTTTCTAGAGGACCAAGCAATAAATGAATTACCAAGAAACTGACAAGCACCGGAGGTACTTTTCCTATCAATCCTACAACCTCCAAAATCAGCATCGGAAAAAGCTTTCAAAGTAACGGTTGAGGAAGAAGGAAGAAAAATGCCAAATTCTTGAGTTCCATGTAAGTACTTGAGAATCCTTTTGACGGCTTGACGATGTGAAGCACGTGGGGAGGCTTGAAACTGCGCACAAAGACATACGCTGAATTGTATGTCCAGTCTTGATGCCGTGAGGTACAAAAGTGATCCGATCATGCTTCTATATTCTTTTTGATCCACGGGTTCACCATCTTCATCAAGTTCAAGTGTTGTTGTTGTTCCCATTGGTGTCCAGAGAGGCTTGCTTTTGTCTATGTTGAAGTGCCTTAGGAGGTCTTTTGTATACTTCGTTTGATGCACAAAGATACCCTCCTTGGTTTGCTTGATTTGCAGCCCAAAAAAGTACGTGAGTTCTCCCATCATACTCATCTCAAATTCTGAACTCATCATAGCTGAAAACTTGGACACAAGATCATGAGGAGCACAACCAAAGATAATATCATCCACATACACTTGAACAAATAATGAGTCATTGCCATGCTTAAGCACAAAAAGAGTTTTATCAACCTTGCCCATGGTAAACCCCTTTTCAAGTAAGAATGTTTTTAACCTATCATACCATGCTCTAGGGTCTTGTTTGAGACCGTACAAGGCTTTGGATAGTTTGTAAACATGATTAGGAAAATTTGAATTTTCAAATCTGGTGGTTGTTTGACATAAACCTCCTCATCTATGTAGCCATTAAGAAAAGCACTTTTAACATCCATTTGATATAGCTTAAAACCTTTAGATATAGCAAAAGCTAATCAAATTCTTATGGCTTCTATTCTAGCAACAGGTGCAAAAGTTTCATCAAAAGCTAGACCTTTAACTTGAGTGAAACCTTGAGCAACCAACCTAGCCTTATTCCTAATCACAACCCCATCCTCACTTTGTTTATTTTTAAACACCCATTTAGCTCCAATTAAAGTATGACCTTGAGGAGGAGTTACAAGTTTCCAAACACTATTTCTTTCAAAATTTTCTAACTCTTCTTGCATGGCAATAATCTAAGATTCATTAGTAAGTGCGTGTGATATATCTTTGGGTTCAAAAGAAGCAATAAAAGCAGAATGAGCATGAGAGTTTGGATCGCAAAATCTAGACCGTGTAACTCTTTCGTGCAAGCTTCCGATAATCTGTTGTGGAGGATGAATTTTGAGAACTCGGAGGGGAGTGGACACTTCACAAGCTTCTTCTTCATGTTCATCACAAATCGATGAGCTTATGACTTGAGGATGATCTGGACCAGCAATGGTGGTCGTCGGTACTAGCTGTGAATCAAAATCAGGAGCTCCAACAATGTCATTAGCTGCTGAATTTTCAGGCAGCAGCTCCACCTCTTCCTCATCTTCAACGAAAATGCTCTCCCCCTGCGGATATGGATCTGGACGTGCAATGTTTGAGCTAGTACCTGGGCTAGATTCATCAAAAGACACATCAAAAGTCTCCACAATTTTGTTAGTGTTAAGTAAAAGCACACGGTAGCCTCTAGTATGGGATGAATAACCAAGAAACATGCCATCAATGGATCTAGATTCAAATTTATCAAGATTACCATGTTTTTTAATAAAGCATTTACAACAAAAGACACGAAAGTACATAGCACTTGGCCTATGTCCAAACCGGAGCTCATATGGTGTTTTACCTAGCTTAGCGCGTAAGAAAACACGATTCGAGACAAAACAAGCCGTTGCAATCGCATCAACCCAAAATTTCCTAGGAGTTTGATATTCATGAAGCATAGTCCTAGCCATCTCAACTAAGGTTTTGTTCTTTCTTTCTACAACACCATTTTGTTGAGGTACATATGGTGAAGAAAATTGATGATCTATTCCATTTTCAGCACAAAAGTGATCAAAGGATTGATTTTTAAATTTAGTTCCATTATCACTTCTAATTGCTTTTAAAGATCCTGGGTGATCAATTGATAATCTAAGAAATAAAGTTCTAAAGTGACTAAAAGCTTCATTCTTAGATGCCACAAAGAAAACCCAAGAGTATCTAGAATAATCATCAACAATAACAAGAACATACCATTTACCTCCGAAGGATTGAACACGTGAAGGTCCTACGGTGTCAAGGTGCAAAAGTTGACCCAGTTTAGTTGTCATGATCATTGTGAGAGGAGTATGTGAACCTGCAACCATCTTAGCATGTCTACAAGAAGAGCACACAATTTATTTGTCCCCTTTAAGCTTAGGCAGCCCACGTATGCGATCAAGAGCACTAACACGCGTTAGGTGATCAAAGCCTACGTGACGAAGTCTATGATGCCAAAAATATAAGTCCTTTGAATCATTGGCAACTAGACACCTATGCTTCGAGGAAGACATATCAAAATCAGCTTTAAAAACTCTTCCCAAACCGAGACATGTTAAAAATAAGCTCACTATTTGAACCTACAACTTTGTAGCAGTTTTTATTGAAAATAATTTCCAGATTTTCATCTAGCAATTGTGAAACAGAAAGCAAGTTGTATTTCAAATTTTTAACAAGTGTCACATCCTTCAAAGTGTAGTGATTATTTACTCTAACCGAACCCTTAGCAATTATAGGAGTTGAAGAATTATAGGCAAAAGTAACATTCTCTACACATGACACAAAAGAGATGGAGCAGAACCATTCTTTGTTACCGGTGATGTGGCATGAGCAACCTGAATCCACAATCCAAATGTTCTCCTTCCTCAAGCATGTAACCTACATAGAAGCACAATACGTCGATGACTCAATACTGGGGTTAGTCAAAAGGCATTTAGTTATTCAGTACTGAGTCACACGACGTGCAGCAGGAAAAACACACGAAAGCTGAGATAAAACAACAGGTTTATGAGTTAAAGTTTGAGGTTTTTTATTCTTAACTACTGACCTATAAGGTATTACTTGTGTAGCACAAAAATCAGTAGCTCCGGAGGCAAAAACAGAAGGTCCGAAGGTAAACTCTGAATGTTTTTGACTCATACCAGCAGGTTGCATGTTCCTGGCATTCGGTTTAATATGTACAACAAATTTTGCATGAAAGTTATGAGATCTAGCAATCATTCTTTCCCTTTTCAGTTGGTTAGCTAGTCTATAACAAAAATCTATGATATGACCATCTCTACCACAGTATGTACAGTGAAATTTAACTTTGCGTTCATGTCTAGATGAGCAAGCAATATTTTTATTTGAAATCGAATGAGACAACACCCCCGCAGATTTGAAAACCACTTCTTTTTGTTTAGAAACTTTTGAATCAAACCACTTCCTAATGACTTTACAATTTTAGGTGGATGTGCCTTAGCATGAGCATGAGAATCAAAACCTAAACCAGTTTTATCATTGCAAGACTTGGAAGAATTCAGCAGCAAGTTTAGGTTCTTATTCCCATTACAAAACCGATCTAATGTCCTATGCATGTTATCAAGTTTATTGGACAGATCAAGGCAATTTTCACATGAAGTTTTTCCTTTTAATTTGCAATTGGAATAATATTTAACTTCATGAGAACGTAAAGCATTATTCAATATTGAAATTTCATTCATAGCATCTTTTAGTGTCTTTTCAAGATCATCACAACTAGAACAATGCAAATCTATTGCAGAACAAGAAGCATCTTTTAAGTTTCCAATGTCAAGTGCAACAAGCTTTTTGTTCTTTTCAATTTCAAGTTCAAGTCTATCTAGAGTAGAGGAATGTGCAGTTCTTAATGTGGACAATTGTTCATAGATTAAATCACACGAGAGACAAGAATCATCACTAGGAATCAAGGTTTTCAAATGGTTGATTTCAGATTCTAGTGATTCAATTTTAGCAGCATTATCCCTAAGCTTTTTGTCCTTTTTCTTAACAATAATAGTTGCACGATAAATTGCATCACACATTTCATTACAGATAGAACATACCTCATCGTCGTCACTGTTGTGTTCTGCATCCTCCTGACTTGATCTTGATCTTGTTTTGCCCACCATGAAACATAAGTTGGCCAAATCATCTTCATCTTCGTCACTTCCAATGTCCACGTCGCTTGAGCCAAGTTCCTGGAGTGCGGAGATAAAATTGTTCACCAGTTGGTGACCTGTAAAGCCCTTCTTCTTCTTCTTCTTCTTATCATTTGTTGAGGAGTGCTTCGTCCTTGATTGTTTTTCTTCTTGGGAAGTAGAACCTGAAAGGTTAGGGCGTTCTGTACGAAAGTGTCCTGTCTTACCACATTCGAAGCATCGTTGAGGTCCGGAGCTTCCTTTCCTTCTAGTTCTCACATTTTGCAATACTTTTGAGAACCTAGTAGAGAGAAGTGCTAGCTCCTCCTCTGAAAATTCCTCGATCTGCTCCAGGGTTAGTGAGGACAACAAAGCAAGAGTATTGCAAGATAATGATTGGCTGGAGCTAGGCATATCACATTGTGAGACAAATGCAATAGACTTATTTGGGTTCTTACGTGATAACATGTCAATTTCATGAGTTTTGAGTTTAGAGTAAAACACATCTAAAGTAAGTGTACTCATGACAGTAGATTCACAAATAGATGTGACTTTCACCTCAAAAATTGACATATCTAATGCACTTAATAATTGCCTAGCATTTTTAGCATCTGAAAAATTAACATTGACACTACGCAAGTTGCTGATAATTTTATTAAAGCGAGCAAAAGGTCATCAATAGACTCACCGGGTTGCATCTCGAAGCGCATGTATTCTTTCTTGAACATGTCTTGCCTTACCTCCTTGATCGTGTTGGATCCTTCTTGGTAGTCACAAAGTGCTTTCCACACTTCGTATGCAGATCGGAGGTGTGCAACATGGTCAAAGTCGCTTTGAGTTAATCCTTGTATGATCAAGTTTTGAGCCTTGTTGTTGTTGTAGACATCTCTCAGATTTGTAGTTGTAACTTGATCATTTGACGGCACTTTGTAAGGCTTGTACACCTTCTCTCATATTGCAAAGCCTTGCGCCTGGATGAAAGCCTCCATGTGTGCCTTCCAAATCTGAAAATCAATACTAGCAAACACACAAGGTTTGGCGGAGTATTTCTCTATGAGTCAAAAACACGTGCAAATCACAATGATTAGAGCACTGTGGATCTGATACCAATTTTAGGATCGAAGAGCATGTGAAAAGCTACCAGAGCGGGGGTGAATAGTAGATTTAAAAATCTTACGCAGCGGAAATAATTAAATCCCAACCCCTTTCGGTACAAAATGATCTGTTAGAGAAATCATGAGTGAGACTAATCTAAACGTATTTCACCGTGACAAAAGTCATAGATATCAGATAGAATCAAGTCACGAAGATGACACAAGAAGAATCACTCAAATCCGTCGAGAGAAACTCAAATTATGATCGAAAGATTGAACAAAGGTCAATCTATCCTACCCGAGAAAAATAGTTCTGGAACACTACAAAGAAACTCGTGTAGATCAGAAACCACAAATCCAATGACCGTGAAATTTTGACAGATGATAGATAATCAAGTTGTGAAGACAACCCAAAAAGAATCACATCAACTGGATCTGTAAAACTTGAATTATCATAAAACCACCGATGAAAGGTAGTGCTGTCCAGAAACTCGACGAGTAAAACTTGTCTGGAATAAGTCGGACGAACAAGGCACAAAAGTTCCTTCAAACTACGAATTTTATTCAATTGAACACAAGAGGAACAACCCCAAAGTCGTGCACCATGAGCTTTGGCCTCCCTTGCTTATATAACCAGCCCTTAGGCCAACCCAATCTCAACTAGGACTCTAATCCTACTCAGATCACGAATCGAAATTTTCCATAACTGCTTAGGACTCTTCTATACGCAGATAGAAGCAATCTTAAGACTTCCAAACACCTTAGGAACATATCTCACATTCCTAAAACAACTCAAATTCGTGACCCACACGAAATCCAATCATAACCAACTCGATACTTTTCATACCGAGCTATAACCGACTCCGCCGCAGCCAAAGTCATCAACCGATACGATCTGATCCTTCCAACCAGATCTTCCCATCCATAAACCATCTTCAGAACCATGTTGCCATGTCATGTACCGCATGCATACGTGCAAACACCTTCTTTCGACATCCAGTAACCTTCATATGCACTGCGCTTGATTCAATCATCCTACGCGACCTCCTGACCCACTGAACCACAATTCCTCCTGAATTTAGTTGTTGGAACCTCATCTCCTCCCTAAGACTAGTCCAAAGGATCCTGTCACCAGCCATGACTTGAACTCAAGCAACACCTGTACATTAATAAACAATCAATCCGTACGAGCCCAAGTCCGCGACTTGACTCAAGTCAGTTCCGAACACAACAACTTACGTGAGCACCTCACATAAGCATGTTGCAAAGCATATCAAAACGATATCAGTCATATCAACCAAAATGCACCAAAAACTTAGCAAATGAATACTAAGCAATCTTTCTAAGAATATAAAGCAAGTTAGAAACATTGCAAGATAAAAGCAGGAACATTGCGATCAAGTTCTAAACCTAGCCAAAGCTAACCAGAGCTTGAGCCGGAGCTTACCAAAGCTAGTACAACCTAACGCTGGAGCTTACCAAAGCTAGTACAACCTAGCGCCGGAGCTTACCAAAGCTAGTACAACCTAGCGCCGGAGCTAACCAAAACTAGTCGGAACTAGTCATCCCAAAAGTCGAAGCTAGAAAAACATGTCGGAGCTAACCAACATAAGTCAGACCTAGCAAAACATATTGGAGTTTAACAAAGACATGCCGGAGCTATCAAAGACATGCCGGAGCTAAAGACAAAGCTCACCGGAGCTACCCAAAAACATGTCGGATCTAGACAAAGAAAGTCGGACCGATTGTCGGACCTTGCAAAAGCTTGGAGCTAGAGTCGGACCTTGCTAAAAAGATGTTATGACAGCATTCAAAACTTTTATTGTCAAAGCCAATGTATTCAGCACACATATGTCTCACATTATCTATGAGTGATCAATGGATTGCTATGAATAAGAGAGATCACTATGCTCTCAACTATTCTAAGCACCCGTTCAAGCTCAAGGGAGTTGCTACCAACATTGGGTGCATGTAGTTCTTTTGTGGCTAGAGGTTATGATGACCTTAGTCATGGAATGACAGATAACACGCAACACATGGGAGACCTTGAGGTGTGGACAAGCATCATCTGCAATATTCTTGTCGACCACACTCATGGCACCCATAGGAGGTGGCAGAACATCAACACTTAACCCTTCAATGTTGAAGACACGGTGCAACAAGGTTAGGTCGGCCTCATGACCTATCTTCGTTGTTAGGGTTTCAACCCCAATCACGGACCAGGACCAAGAAAAAGCCTGGGAGAGGACCCCTACTTGAGGTAACTTGTATCACATCTATCAATGTTTTGAAACCAACTAGTACATTTGTATTGAATCACTTTCATCTTCGTATGGATAGCAGCAAAAGACAAAATATTTATCTTGGTTCGGGCAAAAAAGGCCCTATGTCTAGAGGGAGTGTGTCTATGATGTTTGCTAGCTCAAAAGGCGAGAGGACATATTACAAGCGAGCCTTGCTCGAGTATATGAACTCTAAGAAAGTAAGAACTTCTATGAAAAAAATGCGTAAGCAAAACGCACACGGGCGTATGAAAGTAAGGCATAAACACAAGTGCATGAAAGGAAAAGTGCGTAAAGTAAATGTGTAAGGTAAAATGCATAAGTAACTTGAATACAGAGTGAATTCGTCCCCCTCGCGGAATGCCTAGAAGGTCCTTTTATAGAAGGGTGAGACAGTCCTATCTAACCAACATTTCTCATAGTGGAGCCATATTTATAGTGTTCGTTCTAAGCATCCGATCTGTTTGGAGTGCGGAAGCTTCATTTTTTACTTCTTCTTGGTCTCCAAGGCACCGTCTTGTGTATGAGGTAATCATACCTCTGACGACAGATGGGACAGATAGAAGGCTTATCCTGCAACATGTCACATCATGAGTTCATCCCCCCTACTGATGTTATCGCATCCACTGTCCATCATAAATACCCCCAACTACCCGCCTCTCCTGGGTTCGAGCCCGGGAGGGACTGATGAGTAAGTTTAGGCCCGATCTTCTGTAAGGTAATGGATAAGTCGATTGAGGTGGAGATCTCGACGTTGATGATCCGAGGCTCTCGAGTAGAACACGAAAAACCCGTGCAATCACTACACCACCGCTCCGTTGGTTATCAACTGTTCTGCACACGATTGACCTCGCCAAGAAGGCTAATTCCTACAAGTGCAACCGAGAACACAAGCAAGAACAAGGTCGACACGATCTGAAATCGCAAAGTTGGGATTTCACAAACCGTAGAACGGCGATATTATTAATCTAAGCAAAACCCAAATGTTTATGGCATCTACTATGGAGTATATATAGGTTGGGGGACGTCCAAGGGGGTGTTTGGGTCGTGACCTAACCCTAAGACACAAAAATAATGTACTTAGACTTGATACAAGACCCTATGGCCTAATACGATGGTGCAGCACCTGATAGATTCTAAACTCAATTTTGTTTCGACGATTGCTGTCGACTTCGAAGTAATTTTGAATGGGACCAGCCCCATTGAAAAGGTTATCCTCTCCCCTTTTCGTGCATATGTAGAACGTCCAAAACAGAATTGGTATGCGTCTTGGGCGTCCGTTTTAGTGCGTCTCCTAGACTCTAAGTTGGACACGATTTTGAGTTGGGGTCGGTTTCCATCCTCTTTGAACGTATCCTCTGGTCGTCCATGCCCCTAAATATTCCTCCAATTACTCCTTTAACTTCTCTATGGATCCTAATCACATTAAGTCATTAGGTAGCAATCTATTCTCAAAAATATATAAGGAAACATATAAGAACGAGCTCACCTCTGAAATTAGTTGGTGTGTGTGAATCCTATTGATTGCATCTTGTATGTTGAATAGAGTGTTGTGTATATCCATAGGAGTGATATCCTCATCATCCTCCCCTTCTTAAATTAGAGTCGTCCTCGACTCAAGTTCATCTTCTCTCATGTGTTGATCCAAATGTGCAATGCTATCAATTCTTCTTGTATGTATGAAAGGAGGAGGCCAAGGTGGTGGACGACTTAGTGCACTATCTTGATCTTGTCCGTCAAATAAGAGCACACATTCACTTGAGCCAGGATCCCAAACAAATAAACATTGTATAATATTTGTATGTGCATTTATAATGTGCATGATCTCATCATTCTCCCCTTCTTGATGACAAGCCATCCTCGGCTTGCTCGTATCTCCAGCAAAAATGCTTTGGGGGTAGAATGAGTGTTGTCCATAATGCACAACCGCAGTGAATAATACTTTTGTTGTCCCTGCTGCAAGGAAAAAATACTAGAAAAACTTGACAAGACATTAGTAGCGTTAGTAAATTCATTTACTTGACCATGTTGTTGCAGCACAAAAGGAGCTTTCGCATTTGAACATATGTAAACTTTATGCACCATAAACATACCACTATGTTCATATTTGCCTATAGCATGAAAAATATTTCTACTTAACAAAGGCAATTCAGATTGGGAAAATATTCTCTTCTCTACGATATCTAGATCACAAAGAGTGTCAAATTCAATATAACCCAAGGTATTTAGAGAAGACAACAATTTCAGCTCATCCCTTTCACATGTAATTGGAATCAAATGCTTAATTTCAGCACAAGTGGGTAATAATGTATCAAATTCATTGACTTGTTCTAGGATCAGTAAAATATAATTATCAGCATAGAACTCATTTTTACCGTAAGAATCGGTAGGAAAATCAACTAGTGGTAAATGAGTTTTCAGAAAAGGCTCCTCAAATTGTTGCTCTCCAATAAAATGATTGAGGGAAACATTTGAAACATTCAAAAACTTCTCAACATTGATAAGTGTAGTGCGAGGTACATTACCTTCATTCTCATATTCAGCAGTAACTGTGGGTGAAATATGAATTGAAAGATCTGAATTTTCACAAGAGAGGTTGAAAACCTCATTCTCTTTTGAATTTTCTACATTTATTTGTTCATGTTCCTGCAAAAGGTTAGGCATAGGAGGAGGTACAACAAGAAAATTTTTCTCATGTTCAATTATTTTATCTTTGTAATTAGATATATTGGCAAAAGTTTCTCACATAAGAATTTTCGTATCTTTCCATGTTCGTGGTTTTTCTAAATCACTTAAGTTGTTCCACCAAGTTAATGCGCAATCTACTAATGCACTTGCAACATTTCTAATCTTTCTCCTCTCACACATATGTCATTGTCCAAAAATTTTATCCAACTCTATTTCCCAAGCAATATATTCATCGTAACCAAAACCATCATAAGAAGGAAGAGATGGGAGAATATAATTACTTTCTATGGAAGGGGTTGTAAAGATGGTCTGAATGTCATGTGAAACCTTGGTTGATTTTTGATTCTTAGTGAGCAACTACATCGCCGTCTTCATCATGTCAATCATCTCAGCATATAATGCATGATTCTTGCTTTTACCTGACATTGTTAGTAGCAAACAGAAGACAACAAAAAAATATGTTATCCCTATCAACTACAAAGGATAATGGCAATGTGGAAGTGGAATCACACACTCTCAAGCATCTTGCCACGCTCTTACAAGTGTTCTTACCGACACTGCAAGTGGCAAACGGTTGCCGGTATGAAGAAACCAATGAAGCGTGGGATGATTGCAAAGGTGTATCGATTCTAGTCAAGAGTAAAGTGTAGCTTGGAAGGCACTTTATATGTAGCAAGGATTAGCAACAATGAAATCAGATAGTAAAGTTGAATAAGTGTCCAATGTACTTGTCAAAGTTGTTGGCCTAAATGTGTTCTTAGTAGTTCAAGCTAGCAAGACATGAGACAAAACTAGATGACACAAAGAATGCAAGCACTTCTATTTTTTTGTTGTTTTTTTCTCCTTTTTTGTGTGGCTTTTGTATCTTGTTTTGCACTTGCCTTTTTCTTTTTTCTTCCTTTTTTGTCAGAATGTGCTGCAAAAGAAGAACACAATAAAAAGCAATCAAAGATATCTCATGTGTCTGTCGCAAATTTTTTGCTCAATCTTTCAATGACAAATAGGCACACTTAGAGGCTCTAAATAAAAAAACTTACAATAGAAAGATTGTAGATATATCTCTCCTATTTAATTTCAATGTATGTAAGAACTATTTTTGAAAAGAACAATATGAGATATTGCCCCCGAAACATAGACTGTTCAGAAATTCTAGGTCGAGAACAGATTCAGATCAAATGCACTTTTGACCATGATAACTCCATTTTAATACGAAAGTTCTGGAGAACTTCTTAAGCTTTCTAGAAAGTACAAGAACTCCAAATTCCAAGTTCGTATGTATGAGATATGATCAAAATGCCCAACTGGACAGAGATGAATCTAATCTAGACATGATGACGCGATTCAAAAAGATGAATCGGCACCATGCAAAACTCAAACTAATACCAAAAACACTTTCTAAACCAGCAATATGACTCAACAACGGACACAAACTCAACAAAACCAAACTGAAAATGAAAGTTGCAAAGGCTCAATGGTGGTTTGGACAAAGTAATGAACGGATCTACTAAACTGCAAGTTTTTTGTGGCTTTTTTGTGGACTCTAGGTATGAGAAACAAAACTAATGTAATGAATAGATGAATTACCTATCGGGCAACCTGGAAATCATATACCACTTGATGAGTAAGTCGATTGAGGTGGATATCTCGACGTTGATGATCCGAGGCTCTCGAGTAGAACACGAAAAACCCCTGCAATCACTACACCACCGCTCTGTTGGTTATCAACCGTGCTGCACACGATTGACCTCGCCAAGAAGGCTAATTCCTGCAAGTGCAACCGAGAACACAAGCAAGAACAAGGTAGACACGATCTGAAATCGCGAAGTTGGGGTTTCACAAACTGTAGAACAGCGATATTATTAATCTAAGCAAAACCCAATTGTTTATGGCGGCTACTATGGAGTATATATAGGTGGGAGAACGTCCAAGGGGGTGTTGGGGTCGTGACCTAACCCTAAGGCACAGAAATAATGTACTTAGACTTGATACAAGGCCCAATGGTCCAATACGGTGGTGCAGCACCCTGACAGATTCTGAACTCGATTTTGTTTTAACGATTGCTGTCGACTCCGAAGTAATTTTGACATGGGACCAGCCCCATTGGAAAGGTTATCCTCTCCCCTTTTCGTGCATATGTGGAACGTCCAAAACGGAGTCGGTATGTGTCCTGAGCATCCGTTTTAGTGCGTACTGCTCCTAGACTCTGAGTTGGACACGATTTTGAGTTGGGTTTGGTTTCCATCCTCTTTGAACGTATCCTCTGGTCCTCCACGCGCCTAAATCTTCCTCCAATTACTCCTTTAACTTCTCGATGGATCCTAATCACAATTAAGTCATTAGGTAGCAATCTATTCTCAAAAATATATAAGGAAACATATAAGAATGAGCTCACCTCTGAAATTAATTGGTGTGTGTGAATCCTATTGATTGCATCTTGTATGTTGAATAGAGTGTTGTGTATATGCATAGGAGTGATGTCCTCATCAGGGACCGTCTACCCGACCATTCGGGTCGAGACTTGGGTAGGCTGGATACCTCGATCTCGGTAGGCCGGGGCGTTGGGTGCAGGCTCCTCCTCAAGCGGAGGTAGCTATGGTTCATAGCCGCATAGTGGTCACGTATTATCGTGTCCCGTATGTTTGGTACCCGGGTACAGAACTCCGTCAACATCCCACCTTGCATTTCATTTTCCCTTTTGCCATATCATTGCTCTAAAATATAAAAAACATTTAGGATAGTATAAAATGAAGTAAATATGTGCGGTAAGAAAGTTTGATTCCTTCATAAGTTGAAATTTTGTATAGTTGCTCTGTTTTATTCTTCTTTAATACTTAAGTTACAATTTAATATTCTCCAACTATTGAGTTTATTCGCTTTAAATATTTCACCTTGAACTTAGAAATTGTGGGTAGCATAAGCATGATCAATTTATAGGTTTTGAGAGGTACGATATATAACATATGTATGTTTTTTTCTAATCAAAATGAAACTTGATCTGTGGAGAAATTCCCAAATTGGTTTAAAATGAAGTTCCTCGTTTGATTTGAATTCCTTACCAAATCCATATGATTTTTTAATTGATAAACCCCATACATATGCTATTTGTTTTCACACTGAACCTAGTCAAACTAGTATAGACCTATGTGAGAATCTTTTCATACTTCCGTGATCAAGATTACACACATGCGCGTGCTAAACTTTTTACACTGGAAGTTAGCAAATTTTCCATCATAATATTTCCACCACATTAAGATACTTCATATTCTCTATGCACATTTACTTTCTTCAAGGGTATTAAAAAAATAGAATGATAAAAAAAAGAAAAAAAATAAACAATGCTCTTAAGAAATGAGCATGAAAGAAAAGTATCCATGCTTTATCCCCACAAAAAAAGGGAGTGCATAAAAATGAGTTATCTTCCACTTCTATTAATTTCATCACACTTGCACGATCTTGTTCTAGAAGTATGATTTGTTTTCTCCTAAGCCTTACTCTTTTGACTTAGCAACATATGTGATGCAAATATGCCCACTCTTGTTCCCTACAGAGACCCACAAAAGGCCTTATTTAGATGTAGGACAAGAAAGGCACTACCTTGGTGAACAAAATTCCACTTAAACAAAGGAGTGATTGAGAGTATCAATTGAAGAACTTATGCTCAATTTTGAGAATCATTTGGAATTCTCCGAGATTTAAGTGGAACTAAGATTTTGAGATAATGCATGCCTTGTGAACTGTTCTATATTTAAACCACCTAAGAAGAGGAGAAGGTAAAATACCCATGAGGACTAAGGTAAAGAGTGAGTACCGTTGCCAATTTATTCAATACAAGGTAGAATGTTTAATTGTGCATTTGATATTATTGAAGCATAGGTCATCGTAGCAACTCTTGATCAACAACCTAAGTCTTTTAATTTTCTTTGGGACAAGCAAAGGATAAACTTGTGGGAGTTTGTTGACGATTGTTAAGTACCAATTTTGACCATTAATATATCTCAATTATGTGACAGAGTAGACATTTCTAACATGCATTGCTTTTTGAATATGCTAGTTCCACTTGTATTGGGAAAGAATTGTGCATGCAAGTATTTTATATAGAATTGAGATGAATCCAAGAGATGGTTCCTGAAAAATACGTTCCCAGTCAATCAGATGCCAACACGTGATAGCACACGGATCAAATGGCCCACCTACAGGAGTATCTGTGGGCATCAAACAACGTAGCACTCCGAAGTGCTCAACAGACCCATCTATCAACCACCTGGAGGAAGCACACTGCGAAAGGAGTCAGTCAGAGGTCGATCAAACCCTTGGCTCGGCCGATCTAGTCCTGGCGCTAAACGCGATCAGCTTCCATGTTTCAACTCCTTGTGGTCTCCTGAAGCCGGCTCTGACTTCTTTGCGCACAATTACTGGTGGGAACCAGCTGAACTTTGTGTATAAATAGCACCCTTGACCACTCACTTCAACACACACCACTTGAGTATTACTCTCTTGTATACACTAGTCCTCCATGTCCTTAGTGGAGTTTAGACTGTACTGAGGAGCCTCTAGACCCAAGTCCATATTGGAGAAGGTATGAGTCATGTATCTTTTCTTTATGTGACTTTATGCATTATAATAATTTTAGTCTTTTATTATTCCTATGCTTTGACAAAGCATTTCTTGTTTGATTGTGGAGTCCATGTATGTGGTAGGTGTAGTTGCTATTATGATAGTATAGTAATTATGTTGTCATAAATAGCATAAGCCTTCACTATGGTCTAATTAGGTATGATATGAATATGTTAGTATGAATAACACAGTGCTTTGTTCCAACATTGGTTCAACGATGTTTAAGTTAGTCATTGCCTTAGAGTGGTACTTGTAGTCGAGCCTTTAAGGTATTTATTTAGTATGTAAGTGTGGTGCTTAGTTAGTTAAGTAGCATTGAATGTCTCATAGACCCACAGGTTGTAGGGGTAGGCGGCAGGTGGTGAAAGCCCTGTCCTCCGTCCTTTGTAGTCCCCCATGTTCGGCTATGCCACATACTCTTAGGAGGAATCGTTCTAGTTTTGCCAGAGGTAAACCTATGTCCGATATGTTGGACCACCCACTACAAGAATGAGTAAAAGGGCGTCGGGTGTATAGCCGTCGGTTAGCTACTGAAACTGACGTTTGTAATTTATAACCGTCGGTGCACCGTCGGCCTTAGCCGACGCTTTTTATTCGACGTTTTTAAGTCTTAAAACTGTCGGTATCGACGTCTTTATCAAGTAAAACCGTCGGTCTGAACACATGACATCTTTATTGAAGTAAAAGCATAGGCCACCTACACCGACGCATTTACTCTGTTAAAGCTATCGGTTCTCTGACCAAACAAACGACTTTAACTTTTTTTTTTCTTCTCTTTTTTACACTGCCAGAGGCTGCACATTCGTGACTTCTTTCTTTTTGTTCTTAAGTTCCTTTTTACACTGACAAATCCATATGTAGACATCCATATTAACACATCCATATCAGCTCAATGATGAACACATCCATATAAACACAAAGTACAAAATGAACAAGATCACAAGCACGAACAAATGAACTTCATATCTTAGTACAAAAAGAGGAACACATGCACCAAATCTCAGTATGAGGCTATGATCTCGAACATTTTGAGCTCTAGATCTGCTAAAAAAACATAACACAAGCACGATGGATCAGGAGGTGAAGAGCTGGCTCCCGAGCGTGACGATGGCGGTGCCATCACCCATGACGGGTGGTCAGGGTTATCTTCTTCTCCAGGATCTGGTCCAGCTCTGCCACCGCCTCACCGACGGGCTCAGGAACTGTAATGCCAGGCCCACCAGCTCCATCGTGCCCTCTGATGTGAAGCTGCCCACGAGCCTGGGGTCAACCAGTTCGTTCGAGCTGAAACGTGCCCCCGTCTGACGAGAAGGAAAAGTGTTTATTACTAGAAGAAATCAGCTGTTCAGATATCGCTTCAGGCCAACCACATTTCATGTTTGATAGGGGCGGTAAATAACGTTGGAATCAAGAACGTACCAACTGAGCCAAAGATTCGCTTCTCTACCGGTGATCAGCTCTAGAAGGAACACTCCAAATCTGTAAAACTGGCTCAGCTGTTCACCTCCAGATTTGGATCACGGGAGGCGTCAGAACAGAGGAGAGAGCAGCGCCAGAACATAGGGAGACAGGCGGCGAAGGGCATGGCAGCATCTTCGACATGGGCTAGCGTGCCGGTGGGGAGGCACGCTCTGGACGCACCACGCCACCGCGCCAAGCTTCCTCCCCGGTGCAGATGCGTTGCAGTGGGCGGCGGCTGGCTGCGAAGGGTCGAGGTTGGGGGCGGCGGCTGGTTGAGGAGGTACCAAGGTAGGGTTGCAAGAGGTGCGTGCGGGCTAACAATATAAAAAGAGATTGGGACGGACAAGTTGCCAAGTGGGCCGTTGAGGGCATTAGCTGCGCCTGTGCGTGGACATGGGATGTGGGGCTCGCGTTCTATAACCGTCAGGCAGGAGTTGTAGCCGACGCTTAGATTTAAGGCCGTCAGTTTTGCTGTGTTGGCCGACGCAAACAAAATATGAGTGTTGGTTTTTCACACTGACCGACAGTTTTATTTATGTTTGTCGGTAGAATCTGCTTGGCCGACGGTTATAAATATATAGCCGTCGGCTCTGAAAAGCCGACAGATTTATGATAATTAAATGCGACGGTCCCGATGTTTATAAATATACCAACAGCTGATTGCTCGTTTCTTGTAGTGACCAAGCCCTAGTATTTACCACTAGCATATCCATGTGCATATTACTTAGGCTATGTATGTATATTAGAAGCACATTAGAAATGGCCCTTTCATAGTTCAACCCTCACTAGGACTACGTTATATTTAGGAGTAGATAGCTTAGGTGTGCGTCATACTATCCATATCACCAACTTACCCATGTCATGATAATTACTTATTATTCTATATCTTGGTCATAAGAATAGTGTTTACTTTACTTCATCCCCTTCTTTTAGGATAAATATGATACCCTTATGAATACCCTTGGTGAAACGCTAAAATAGTATCTTTCGTGTGCTTTCAAATCTTATCTTATAATGGAGATGATCTATGGTGTTAAGAAATACCAACAGCAAGACAACTTCTCAGGTCGTACAAGAAGTGGAAGAGGATGACCATAGCATGGGGGTTGATAGGCTGGATGAGATGCTAGAATCTATACAACCAGAGCTTACAGAGAATCCTCCTACAATAGAGGTCAAAGCGTTCTTCAAGCTTCCCAAAGCTTCAGAAGGGCCGCTACATGAACACACGAAAATGACTCTCCTTACTTTCATGACAAGACTTATGGCAATTAAGTATAAGTACTTCTTATCCAATAATTGCTACAATGACCTCATCAAAGTGATTAGCGATAAACAACCCCATAAAGTGGCTAAAGATATGTATCAGTCGAAGAAATTGCTTTCCGCTCTCAGTATAAAATATTTGAAAATTGATGTGTGTCCGATCTCGGATTTTAAAATATTTGAAAATTCTTAGGTCTAAAGCAAGCGAACCACCATAACATCCAACCCATCCACATACCAGGCTTGCTTAGATCACCCATTACCATATTATATTAACCAGTTCATGTTAATCATAATCTCATAAATGCAACATTAAGTTGAGTGGTATAGTTGTTTTCCCATCCCAATTAATTAAGCGAAGCAAAAAAGTAAAAAGCCCATCTCGACTCTCTACTATAAATTCCAGGTGACAAGGGTGGTTAAACAAATCTAGTAAACTTCCTACCATAGGATTTGCCATCAAATTGACACATCATGCAGTTTGCAAACAAAAAATTTATTTTAAAACAGGATCAATATGCTCAAGGACACTTGCCTTGCTCTTGGGATTGGTTCGGGTCAAAGCCTTCAAACTCTTGGTGCTGGAGATCCTTTGAGGAACTCTATAGCGCAATCTGTCTAATCTACACAATAACATACAAGACAAGAAACACAATCAAAGAGTGCATAAATATTACTCAATATGACATGACATGCATGATTAATGCAAATGCAAGGTAGAACATGTAAATAAGTTGCCTTTAATGATCACTAACTGGTTCTAATGGCTTTTAACAAGTTTATACAGGTTTAGAGTTGATTAGATCTAATTTAGAATTAATTCAATACAATTTAACCAGGAAGATCGGACTAGTCCGCTAGGGACTAGACAAGTCCGCACTTCGTAGAACTGGCAAACTAGGGTTTTCTAGATCCACATGAATTTGGAGATTAGGGTTTGAATTCACGTAAGGAAAAGGAAATATAAGGTATATCATCTGTTTAGAACTCCAATGAATCATGAAACTTGGAGGCAACACTTGGATCTTGACGATCTAGGGTTGATGAAGAACTTGATGGTGAATTGTTGATGAAGAACGCGAAGTTGATGGAGATCTTGATCCTCCTTCGTTTCCTCCTCTTCTTCTCCTTGTTCTAGATCTCCTTCTCCCTCCTTGGTGGCGGCTATTCACGAGCTACGGTTTGGCTATGGTGGAAAAGTGGCAAATAGATGTCAAATCAAGGGGTGGAGTTGTTTATATACAGGTGGAGGCTAGGGTTAGATGGATTTTGAGTTTGAGATGAGTAGAGGTCGGTTCAGAGTCCCACATGGGCTCTAAAAAAGTTCGGCACGACGTCCCTAGCCCACTTAATGTAAAACCCAAGAAACAAGTCATGAAACCAAAAGACCAACTCAGAGTCGCGATTTTTCGGACAAGTCCAAAAAGGGCCAGACTAGTCCGAAGTTGTCCAAAGAGAAATCAGACAAGTCCAAATTATACATCGGACAAGTCCGAATTATATATCGGACAAGTCCAAACTTATCAAGAGGGGAAAATGGACAACTCTGGCCAAAAATCGGACAAGTACGACTTTAGTCAGAGAGGAAAATGGACAAGTCCGCTGGAGGGCCAGACTAGTCCAGACAAGTCCAGGGACTTAGCTAATTTTTCAAGGAATTGGAACATCGGACTAGTCCGTACAGGACCGGACAAGTCCGAAAGTATCTAGAGGCAAAAATAGAGTAGTCCGCAGCAAAAACAAACAAGTCCAATCGAAGTTAGAGATAAATCGGACTAGTCCGCACCAAAATCATACTAGTCCGCACTTCCCAGAATAGTTAAGTGCGGTTTTATTCTAAATCAATTTTAAACTTGTTCTTTTTTATGTTGATTAATGTTAGGCATGTTATGAATGTATGTAAGGCATGATGCATGAAAATGAGGGTGTTACAAACCTATCGCCTTTAAAATGAATCTCGCCCTCAAGATTTGACGCGGAAGAGGAGAGATAGGGAAATTCCTTCTTGAGATCATCTTCTAGCTCCCATGTTGCTTCTTTTTCTGTATGATGCTTCCAAAACACTTTACACCATCGAATCACCTTGTTCCTTGTGACTCTCTCCTTGTTTTCCAAGATTTTGATCGGTTGCTCGACATAAGTCAAATCTGCCTCTAATTCCAATTCTTCCATTGGCACTTGTTCTTCCGATACCCTCAAGCACTTCTTGAGCTGGGAAACATAAAAGACATCATGGACATCCGAAGGTGAGTTGGCATCTCCAACTTATACGCTACTTCTCCTCTTTTGTCCACAATCTTGAATGGTCCAATGTATCGAGGTGATAGCTTGCCTCTTATGTTAAAACTCTTATGCCCTCTCATTGGTGACACCTTGAGGTAAACAAAGTCTCTCACTTTGAAGGCTAGTTTTCTTCTTCTATTGTAGCATAGCCGTTTTGCCTTGATTGAGTGGCCCTCAAGTTTTCACGAATTATCTGAACTTGCTTTTCAGCTTCTTGCAACACGTCTGGGCCAAATACTTGAGTTTCTCCTGTCTCATTCCAGAGTAGAGGTGTCCTACACTTTCTTCCATTAAGAGCTTCATAAGGTGACATCTTCAAACTTGCTTGGTAACTATTGTTATATGAAAATTCTGCATATGGCAAGCTTTTGTCCCAACTTTTCCCATGCTTCAAAGCACAAGCTCTTAACATGTCCTCCAAAACTTGATTGATCCTCTCAGTTTGTCCATCCGTCTGAGGGTGATATGCTGAGCTAAAATTCAACCTTGTTCCCAATGCTTCATGCAATTTCTGCCAAAATCTGGAGGTAAATTGAGAACCTCTATATGACACTATCTTCTTTGGAACTCCATGTAAACATACTATTATTCCCATATACAGTTCCGCTAACTTCTCCCCATTAAAGGTGGTCTTGATAGGAATAAAGTGAGCTGACTTGGTTAACCGATCCACAATTACCTAAATTGAATCATAACCGGACTGAGTATGTGACAACCCAACTATAAAGTCCATGCTGATTTCTTCCCATTTCCACTCCAGAATCTTCAATGGCTGCAATAATCCAGCTGGCCTTTGATGTTCCGTTTTAACTCGTTGGCACACATCACATAGGGTGACATATTCCGCTATGTCCTTCTTCATGCTAGCCCACCAATAGCAAGTCTTCAAGTTCATGTACATCTTCGTACAACCAGGATGAATTGAGTAAGGCGAGTCATGTGCCTCCTTTAGTATTGTCTCCCGAATATGCTTCACATTAGGCACGACAATCATCTTACCAAGCCATAGGGTACAATGTTCATCCTCATCAAATCTTAATTCTCTCCCTTCTTGGGTCCTTTTGTTGATATCCTAAATTTCCTCATCCTTTATTTGACCCTCTCGAATCTCCTGCTCTAAGGTTGGGTTTAACTCCATTATTCTCATCTTATTCACAAATCCGAGATTCAACCGTTCAAACTCCTTACATAGCTCGGATGGCAACTCTCGAAAGGTGAGTTGATGACTTACTCCTTTCCTACTCAAGGCATCGGCCACTACATTGGCTTTTCCCGGGTGATAATTGATCCCTACATCATAATCCTTGATGAGCTCCAACCATCTTTGTTGCCTCAAATTCAGATCCGTTTGCGTGAAAATATACTTCAAACTCTTATGATCCGTATAAATTTCACACATATGTCCAAAAATATATCACCAAATCTTCAATGCGCGTACCACGGTTGCGAGTTCCGAATCATGTGTTTGGTAATTTTGCTCATGTTTCTTCAATTGCTTGATGCATATGCAACCACTTGACCTTCTTGCATAAGCACACATCCAAGTCCTGGTCTTGAGGCGTCACAATAAATATCGAAACTCTTGCTCACATCTGGCAATACCAAAACTGGAGCTGTTGTTAACCTCTTCTTCAACTCCTCAAAACTTTCTTGACAAGCTTGAGTCCATTGGAAAGTTTTCCCCTTCATTAGCAACTCCATCATTGGCTTGGCTATCGTGGAAAAGTCCTTGATGAACCGACGATACTATCCAGCCATTCCGAGAAAACTCCTTATTTCGTTGACATTTTGCGGCGGTTCCTATTTTAACACGTCTTTCACTTTTCCGGGGTCAACTGATACTCCTCCTCCTGAGATGATATGACCCAAATACGACACTTCCCTTAACCAAAACTGACACTTGTTGAACTTGGCATACAATTGATGCTCCCTCAACTTATGCAACATAAGCCTCAAGTGTTCCTCGTGTTCCTTCTCATCCTTCGAGTAAATCATAATATCATCAATAAATACCACGATGAACTTATCCAAGTACTCCATGAAGACCTTATTCATGAGGTACATAAAGTAGGCAGGTGCATTTGTTAATCCAAAGGACATCACGGTATACTCATAGGATCCATATCGCGTCCTAAAAGCTGTCTTAGGTATGTCCGACGGCCTAATCTTCATTTGGAAGTATACCGACCTCAAATCAATCTTAGAGATGACACAAGCGCCCTCCATCTGATCAAACAAATCTTCTATGCGTGGCAAGGTGTACTTGTTCTTGATTGTCACCCCATTGAGAGCTCGGTAATCCACACACATCCTTTGGGATCCATCCTTCTTGTCCACAAACAGCACGGGCGCTCCTCAAGGTAAAGAGATGGGGCGAATAAAACCCTTCTCTAGTTGCTCTTGAATTTGCTTCTTGAGCTCCGCTAATTCCTTAGGAGGCATCCTATATGGACTCTTTGCTATAGGTGCAGTTCCAGGTATTAAATCAATAACAAACTCAATGTCTTGATCAGGTGGCATACCTGGCAACTCATCTGGAAAAACATCCAAAAATTCACACACCACCGGAATCTCCTCCATTGCGGCACCGTCCATATGATTCAGCTCCAATTGCTTCGGTGCAGTTTGAGATGCTTCAAATTCTACGGTGATCCCTTCCTCATTGGTCAACTTTACCATTTTTGTGGCATACTCAATAACTCCATTGTGCTTCCTTAACCAGTCCATACCAAGTATAATGTCCAATCCTTGAGAGTCCAAAACAATGATGTTGGCGGAGAAGTCTACCCCCCTTATTCTAAGGCTTACTTTTGGACATACTATATTTGTCCTCATCTCTCCTCCAGGAGACTTAACCAATAGAGTAAACTTCATATGAGAGATAGGCAAACTATACTTGGCAACATACTTCGATGCAATGAATGGATGCAATGCTCCAGAATCAAATAACATAGTCGCGGGGTTGGAGTTGGCGAGAAACATACCAATGACCACATCATCCGCTTGTTGAGCATCCTCCGTAGAGACATGGTTCATGCTGCCACGAGCAAAATTCTGCTGTTCGCAATTCCCTTGTGGCTGTCCTCCATTGTGTCTTGGGTTTTTCCTTGGTCCATTGCTTCCTTGACCAAAGCCTGACTTAGGGCATTGATGTGCAAAGTGTCCAGCTTCTCCACAAGTATAACACTTCTTAACTCCACCAGAATTTGGACGGACTTGGTTCTACGCATTGACACCAGGAAAGTTGGCACGAGGTGCTCAAGGCATTGGGGGCCTAGGTGCATGCATGACAGGGCGCTACTGCACAAACTGAGTTGGGCGCGGTGCATAACCAGGGTGATAAGTAGGTGCAGAAGAGCTGAAGTAAGGCGCATTGGGTGGTGCAAAGCGAGGGCGCACATTACTTCCTTGTTGCTGTCCTTGGTATGGCGCCTTCCTCTTGTTGTCTTGCTCCATCTCACAGACCTTCTCAACCATAACTGCTTTGTCCACAAGCTTCTGGAAGTTGACATAATCACAGTTGAGTAATTGCACTTGGATCTCATTGTTAGTGTGACACCCGGTTCCGAAAAATGAACCAAGTGAATGCATATGTGTGCCCATGATGTTTACACACATATACAAGTGCATCACAAACGATATACATATAATTACCACAGCACAAGATTAATTAACCAAATTTTATTACACAAACCATATTATCCTCGAATACAAGCTCTAATGAATATTAATAACAAGTTCAAATTAATGCAGCAGAAATAACTAATTAAGCAAACTAAAACAGCTAGGCAGCATAAGCAATAGAGTAGCGCAGCTTCAAAACAACATCACAGGCAAAGCTGATGGTAGACACGGCCTAGAACTCTGCATTATCGCCATTAAACTCCCAATCTTGACCTGCAACTGTTGGGGGGGATTGCAAGAGTGAGTACATGTCGTACTCAGCAAGTGTGGAAAGTATGACATGTGGCTGATTCAAATGACGACAATAATAAGAGTTGAGTGCTGAGAAGTACATTAAAACATTTGAAAAGCAATATATTACATGTATGTGAAGTAAACCCATCATAATCATAAATAATACATAATACCACTGCGAATTCATTACCATCATTAGTAATTCTAGATTATACCATTTGCCAATAACCATATTCAATACCAGAAATTAATCCATAACCAGCCATAACCAGTACCAAACCATAACCATCCCAAACACCATCCCAATACCAAGATCCCTATAATCATGGAAGTTGTCCATGTGCTCATAATCAGGAGCACGACTATCATGATAGTTTTGTCAGACTCTGCAGAGTTTGTACCACTTTACCCACAAGTTTGTGATTTCATCACCCATCCACGACTAAAGAACCTCCCTTATGCCAATTACACTTCCTTTGGTGTATGGCCAAGAGATCACAAAATAGCCTTTACAAAGGGATTACAAGACTATTTAGACCACACTGAGGTTTCACTGGTGGCGATGTCTCCTACAGAGCACATCTTCAACCAAGGGCCCCCTCTTGAGCCGTTCGGATCCAAGGGTAGTCCCACCAGTCATCAACAAACCCAATACGACTACCCCTTACCCAAGCATCCTTAATTGTCAAAATAGCACTGGCAAAGCCCTAATTTAATGAGGACATCAACAGCCTTGATACATCCACACCAACTCAGCTACCGGTTTCTGGTCCGATCACTCACGCTCGTGCACGTCAACTAAAATATGAGGTGAAGTCGTTCTTGGCCTTATGTCCATCTTATCTAGACTGTGGAACTACGTGCTTTCTTGTTTTTCTTAGGAACAATGGAGAGGAGCCAATGGGAAGGGAATTCGCGCGGACAGGATTTGGACAGCAGAACAGCACCAACTTGTCACGACCACCACGATTTCATACGGACTCCGATCTGGGCGTTCAAGTACTTCCTGGAAAGTTTATCAAGTCTACTTTCAAAGGATCTGGCCTCATGTCCATATCTATTCGGAGTCGGCCGCAATAGTTATTTTAATACCAAGACATTTTTCTGTCCATGGTGCTGCATCACCAAAATTGGGACCATGGCCCATGTATCGTTTGGAGTCCATTAGGGACTCGTGATTAGGGTTTGTCACGACCCTAGAGAGGTAATAAATAGTAGCAGCCGCCCTCATTAGCTGGTGGATTTTGTTTATTCGTAAGTTAGCTTCTGCTGTTTCCTTGTACACGCGAGTGTCGACTAGATCGCTCGTCTACTTGTATCCAGAACCCCACTTTAGATTGATTCAACAGATAAGTGCTTGTTCTTCTTGTTCTTGCGTGTTCTTCGATTGCTTGCAGGAACAAAGGCCCTCGTGGTCAGGTTGATTGTGCGCCAGCAAGATCAATACAACTTTGGAGTCGGTGTACCGATCGCTAAGGCGCATCGTCTTGGGGACGGTGTAGTCGGATCGCCAACGTCTTCTCCTCCACAAATCGAACCCTCCTATTCTCATCGAAAGATCGGGAACCAAGATCCTATCAAGTGGTAATTAGAGCAAGGTTAATCAGTGAGAGTGCTACCATTACTTTTCTTTCTGCTGTTATCATCCTATAGTCCAGAAAAAGCCCAAAAAAATACCAGATCTATTTTTTTTCCATTATTCCTAGACCATTGTGCCTTTTACTTTCTCCACTTAGTCAAGACTTGTTGAGTTCATGGTTGCTTCGACGAGTCAAGTTGCTGGTCTTTAGTTTTGCACCACTAGAGTTTCGAGTTCGTGTCACATTCGGTCACCTAGTTCGAGTCAGATTCGTAGTTCGAGTTTGAGTCGGATTACTAGTTTGAGTTTGAATCAGATTGCTACTTCGAGTTTGAGTCAGATTACTAGTTCGAGTTTGAGTCGGATTACGAGTTCAAATCATATTGCTACTTTGAGTTTGAGTCGGATTGCTAGTTCGAGTTTGTGTCACATTACGAGTTCAAATCAGATTGCTACTTCGAGTTTGAGTCAGATTGCTAGTTCAAGTTTGAGTCTGATTACTAGTTCGAGTTCGAATCAGATTGCTACTTCGAGTTTGAGTCAGATTAGTAATTTGAGTTTGACAACAAGAAAAAGGCAAGTGCAAAATTAAAAGCCGCACAAAAGCCACAGGCAATTAGAGAAGAAAAAAAAAGGCAAGTGCAAGATCAAAAGCCGCATGTGTAAATTTTGTTCAAGGGTCTCCTGATTCCATCTAGAGAGAGTTTGGGTGACCACCCCAACAAAAAAAACGAAAAAAAAGAAAAAAAATCAGATTGTTGTTTGAGGTGTTTTTGGTGACAACATTGGTGTCTCGGCTCGCGTCTCTAGTATGGTCTAGACTAAGATCAGCACAGTACTATCGTAGAATATTTATTCAGCTTGTTGTGATTAACATGGTGAAAGTTTGCTCCTTGTGCTAGTTCAGCCACCTAAAGCCATAGATTGACACCTGCTCTTGAAGTTGTTCATTACTTGCTGGTTGCCATCACCTTCTTGCTGAGCTTTGTAAGAACAGGTAAGAGCTTGATTGAACAGGTTGAGAGTGAGCGAGTTATCTCCACCAGCACCTTTGTAGCTAGGGATAACGTTACCCTTTCATATTGGATTGTTTTTTTTCTACTAACCATGGCAGGAGGAGCAAATACAAATGAAGACGTGCATTCACCTCGCACACGGGGAATTATACAACACTTTGAACGCCAAGTGCGGCTACACAGAAGCGCTTGATGAGGATTTTTGTGTTACCAGTGACCGCCTTGGTCAATTGGAAAATATGCAGATCGACACCAACACTAAAATCAGCACGTTGGAGATTTCCATTCAAACATTGAACACCTCTATTGGAGCCATCCTGTAGCGCCTTGAGGAGAGGGATCGTGGACGCACCACAAATGGACAGGTGAGCAATGCTCCTAGTATTGTACGTGACAATGAAGATGACTATTCTGCAGATACGGAGATTGGGGAAGATGACGAAGCTAGGCCACGGCGCCGGCCACAACGCAACCGTCAAGGCGTAGGTGGACATCGTCGGCGTGAGGTACACAATCATGAAGATACTTTTAACAAGATCAAATTTAAGATACCTCATTTTGATGGTAAATATGACCCTGATGCATATATTACTTGGGAGATTTCTGTTGATCAAAAATTTGCATGTCATGAATTTCCTGAAAATGCAAGAGTTAGAGCAGCCACTAGTGAGTTTACTGATTTTGCTTCTGTTTGGTGGATAGAACATGGCAAGAAAAATCCTAATAACATACCACAAACTTGGGATGCTTTGAAACGGCTCATGCGGGCTAGATTTGTTCCTTCTTACTATGCACGTGATCTGTTAAATAAGTTACAACAATTGAGACAGGGAGCTAAAAGTGTAGAAGAGTATTTTCAGGAATTACAAATGGGTAGGTTGCATTGTAATTTAGACGAGGATGAGGAACCAGCTATGGCTAGATTTTTGGGTGGTTTAAACCGTGTGAAATTCAGGACATACTTGCTTATAAAGATTACAATAATGTTACCTGTTTATTTCATCTTGCTTGTAAAGCTGAAAGGGAAGTGCAGGGACGACAAGCTAGCTCTAGAACTAATATTTCTGCAGGAAAGACTAGCTCATGGCAACCACGCACGACTACTCCTTCGACTGGGCGTGCTTCCCCGCTATCTTCTTCACCAAGTCGGGCAGCACCTTCTTCTTCCGGCAACAAGCAACATGCTTCTTCCACTAGCTCAGCAGTAAAGACCACCCAAAAGCCCACCGAGAGTGCTTATTCCGTAGCATCTACTGGACGATCTAGAGACGTTCAATGTCACAAGTGCAAGTGTTTTGGCCATGTGCAGTGTGACTGCCCAAGCAAACGTGTTCTAATTGTTAAAGATGACGGTGAGTACTCATTGGCTAGCAATTTTGATGACGGTACATGTGTTTTGCTTGCAGCTGACTATGCAGGTAGCGATGAACATCAAGAAGAGCATATTGGTGCAGAAGATGCAGCGCGCTATGATAGTCTCATTGTGCAGCGTGTGCTTAGTGCACAAATGGAGAAAGCGGAACAAAATCAAAGGCACACATTATTCTAAACAAAGTGTGTCGTCAAAGAGCGATCTTGCCGCATGATCATTGATGGAGGTAGCTGCAACAACTTGGCCAGCAGTGACATGGTGACCAAGCTGGCACTAAGCACCAAACCGCACCCACATCCCTATTACATTCAATGGTTAAACAACAGTGGTAAGGCAAAGGTAACTAGACTTGTGCGAATCAATTTTACTATTGGATCATATAAGGATGTCGTTGAATGTGATGTTGTGCCTATGCAAGCTTGTAATATTCTGCTAGGAAGACCTTGGCAATTTGATAGAGATTCTATGCATCATGGTAGATCAAATCAGTATTCTTTTCTTTACCATGATAAAAAAAATTGCGTTGCATCCTATGTCTCCTGAAGCTATTGTGCAAGATGATGTTGCTAGAGCTAGGAAAACTAAATATCAGGACCATGCTAACATTGAGAACAATAACAATGCCAAATCTGTGTTCGATAAGAAAAATGAGATATCTCTGAAGGGAAAATGCTTGTTTGCTACGAAATCTGATATTAATGAACTGATTGCTTCCACCTCTGTTGCCTATGCTTTGGTATGCAAAGATGCTTTGATTTCCCTTTACGATGTGCAACATTCTTTGCCTCCTGCTGTTGCTAACATTTTGCAGGAATATTCTGATGTCTTTCCAAGTGAAATACCACCAGGACTACCACCACTTCGAGGGATTGAGCACCATATTGACCTCATTCCCGGTGCTTCATTGCCCAACCGTGCACCATACAGGACAAATCCAGAAGAAACAAAGGAGATTCAGCGCCAAGTACAAGAACTACTTGACAAAGGTTATGTATGTGAGTCTCTTAGTCCTTGTGCTGTTCCAGTTATTCTAGTACCTAAAAAGGATGGATCATGGCGTATGTGTGTGGATTGTAGAGCAATCAACAATATAACCATTTGATATCGTCATCCTATTCCACACTTAGATGATATGCTTGATGAATTGAGTGGTGCTGTTGTGTTCTCAAAAGTTGATTTGCGTAGTGGTTATCACCAAATTCGCATGAAACTAGGAGATGAATGGAAAACTGCTTTCAAAACTAAGTTCGGTTTATATGAGTGGTTAGTCATGTCTTTTGGGTTAACTAATGCACCTAGCACCTTCATGAGATTAATGAACGAGGTTTTGCGTGCATTCATTGGAAAATTTGTTGTTGTGTATTTTGATGATATATTGATTTATAGCAAATCCATGGATGAACATCTTGATCACTTACGTGCTGTTTTTAATGCTTTGCGTGAGGCACGATTATTTGGTAATCTTGAGAAGTGCACCTTTTGCACGGATCAGTCTCTTTCCTTGGCTATGTTGTTACTCCACAGGGAATTGAAGTTGATCAAGCCAAGGTAGAGGCTATTCAGGGGTGGCCTGTACCAAAGACCATCACACAGGTGCGGAGCTTTCTAGGGTTGGCTGGGTTCTATCGTCGCTTTGTGAAGGATTTCAGCACCATTGCTGCTCCATTGAATGACCTTACGAAGAAGGGATGCCTTTTTTTTTTGGGGCACCACACAAGATAACGCCTTTACCATACTGAAAGATAAGTTGAGGCATACACCTATTCTCCAACTTCCTGATTTTTCTAAGACTTTTGAGCTTGAATGTGATGCTAGTGGGATTGGATTGGGTGGTGTTTTGTTACAAGAAGGAAAACCTGTTGCATATTTTAGTGAGAAAATGAGTGGTCCTGTTCTAAATTATTCTACCTATGATAAGGAATTATATGCTCTTGTACAAACTTTAGAAACATGGCAGCATTATTTGTGGCCCAAAGAATTTGTTATCCATTCTGATCATGAATCACTAAAGCATATTAGGAGTCAAGGGAAACTAAACCGTAGGCATGCTAAGTGGATGGAATTTATTGAGTCTTTTCCTTATGTCATTAAACACAAAAAGGGAAAGGATAATGTTATTGCTGATGCTTTATCTAGATGTTATACTCTTCTATCTCAACTTGACTTTAAAATTTTTGGATTAGAAACGATTAAAGATCAATATGAACATGATGCTGATTTCAAAGATGTATTGCTGAAATGTAAAGACAGAAAAACATTGAATAAATTTGTCCTCAATGATGGCTATGTGTTTAGAGCTAACAAGTTATGCATTCCAGCTAGCTCCGTTCATTTGTTGTTGTTACAAGAAGCGCATGGAGGCGGGCTGATGGGGCACTTTGGAGTGAAAAAGACGGAGGACATACTTGTTGGTCATTTCTTTTGGCCAAGGATGAGGCGAGACGTGGAGCGCTTTGTTGCTCGCTGCACGACATGTCAAAAAGCTAAGTCACGACTTAATCCACATGGTTTGTACATGCCTCTTCCTGTTCCTAGCATGCCTTGGGAGGATATTTCTATGGACTTTGTTTTAGGACTGCCTAGAACAAAGAAGGGGAGGGATAGCATCTTTGTTGTTGTGGATAGATTTTCTAAAATGGCACACTTCATACCTTGTCGTAAAATAGATGATGCTACACATGTTGCTGATTTGTTTTTCCGAGATATTGTTAGATTGCATGGTGTGCCAAACACAATAGTTTTAGATCGTGATGCTAAGTTTCTTAGCCATTTTTGGAGAACGTTATGGGCAAAATTGGGGACTACGCTTTTATTTTCCACTACTTGTCATCCCCAAACTGATGGTCAAACTGAGGTTGTGAATAGAAGTTTATCTACCATGCTTAGGGCTGTTTTGAAAAAGAATATAAAAATGTGGGAAGAGTGTTTGCCTCATGTTGAGTTTGCTTATAATCGTTCCCTACATTCTAGTACTAAGAAATGCCCTTTTGAGATTGTTTATGGATTCGTACCCCGTGCTCCTATTGATTTATTACCTCTTCCTTCAATGGAACGAGTGAATTTTGATGCTAAACATCGTGCTGAATTGATCTTAAAATTGCATGAAACCACTAAGAAGAATATAGAGTGCATGAATGCCAAGTATAAACTTGCTGGTAGTAGGGGAAAGAAAACTATCACTTTTGAACCTGGTGATTTAGTTTGGTTACATTTACGAAAGGATAGGTTTCCTGATTTGAGAAAGTCTAAATTGTTACCTCGAGCTGATGGTCCATTCAAAGTGTTAGAAAAGATTAATGATAATGCATATAAACTCGAGTTGCCTGCGAATTTTGGGGTTAGTCTCACATTTAACATTGCAGATTTGAAGCCATATTTGGGAGAAGAAGATGAGCTTGAGTCGCGGACGACTCAAATGCAAGAAGGGGAGGATGATGAGGACATCAACACCCTCGATACATCCACACCAACTCAGTTACCGGTTTCTGGTCCGATCACTCGCGCTCGTGCACGTCAACTAAACTATGAGGTGAACTCGTTCTTTGCCTTATGTCCATCTTATCTAGACCGTGAAACTACGTGCTTTCTTGTTTTGCTTAGGAACAATGGAGAGGAGCTAATGGGAAGGGAATTCGCGCGGACAGGATTTGGACAGCAAAACAGCACCAAATTGTGACGGCCACCACGATTTTATACGGACTCCGATCTGGGCGTTCAAGTACTTCCTGGAAAGATTATCAAGTCTACTTTAAAACGGATCTGGCCTAATGTCCATATCTATTCGGAGTCGGCCGCAATAGTTATTTTAATACCAAGACATTTTTCTGTCCATGGTGTTGCATCACCAAAATTGGGCCCATGGCCCATGTATCGTTTGGAGTCCATTAGGGACTCATGATTAGGGTTTGTCACGACCCTAGAGAGGTAATAAATAGTAGCAGCCGCCCTCATTAGCTGGTGGGTTTTATTTATTCATAAGTTAGCTTCTGCTGCTTCCTTGTACACGCGCGTGTCGACTAGATCGCCCGTCTACTTGTATCCAGAACCCCACTTTAGATTGGTTTAACACATAAGTGCTTGTTCTTCTTGTTCTTGCGTGTTCTTCAATTGCTTGCAGGAACAAAGGCCCTCGTGGTCAGGTTGATTGTGCGCCAGCAAAATCAATACAACTTCGGAGTTGGTGTACCGATCGCTAAGGCGCATCGTCTTGGGGACGGTGTAGTCGGATCGCCAACGTCTTCTCCTCCACAAATCGAACCCTCCTATTCTCATCAAAAGATCGGGAACCAAGATCCTATCATAATTAATCAGCTACGCCGCACCCATACTTGGCCTCGTGGTGGCACTGTAGTCCTGGCTTATTCTCACATGAACCGATCCTTAGATCTAAGGCAAGCAAACCACCATAACATTCAATCCATCAATATACCAGGATTGCTTAGATCACCCATTACCATATCATATTTAACCAGTTCATGTTAACCACAATCTCATTAATGCATAATTAAATTAAGTAGTGTAGTTGTTCTTCCATCCCAATTAATTAAGCGAATCAAAAGGGTAAAAATCCCATCCCGACTCTCTACCATATATTCCAAGTGACAAGGGTGGTTAAACAAAGCTAGTAAACTTCCTATCATAGGATTCCCATCGAATTGACACAAGCATGCAGTTTTGCAAACAAACCATTTATTTTAGAAACAGGATCAATATGCTTCAAGGACACTTGCCTTGCTCTTGCGGTTGCTTCGGGTCAAAGCCTTCAAACTCTTGGTGCTAGAGATCCTCCGCGGCACTCTCTAGCGTAAATTCATCTAATCCGCACAATAACCATACAAGACAAGAAACACAATCAAAGAGTGCACAAATATTATGCAATATGACATGACATGCCTTATTGATGCAAATGCAAGGTGGAATTTGTTAATGGGTTGCTTTTAATGATCACTAGCTAGTTCTAATAGCTTTTAACAAGTTTATACAGGTTTGGATGTGATTAGATCAAATTTTAGAATTAATTCAACATAATTTAACTACAAAAATCGGACTAGACTGCAAAAGGTCGGACAAGTCCACACTTAGCAGAACTGACGAACTAGGTTTTTCTAGATCGACATGAATTTGGATATTAGGGGTCGAATTCACGTAAGGAAAAGGAAATAGAAGGTATACCAGGTGTTTAGGACTCCAATGAATCAAGAAACTTGGAGGTAACACTTGGATCTTGATGATCTAGGGTTGGGGGATGAACTTGGAGATGAATTGGTGATGAAGAATGAAACTTGATGGAGATCTTGATCTTCTTTCGTTTCCTCCTCTTCTTCTTCTTGCTTGGGATCTCCTCCTCCCTCCTTGATGGTGGCTCTCTACGAACTAGGGTTTGGGTGGGGTGGAAAAGTGGCAAATAGATGTCAAGCCAAGGGGTGGGGTTGTTTATATAGAGGTGGAGGCTAGGGTTAGATGGATTTCGAGTTTGGGATGAGTAGAGGCTGGTTTAGAGTCCCACATGGGCTCTAAAAGAGTTAGGCACAACGTCCCTAGGCCCACTTAACGTGAAATCCAAGAAACAAGTCGTAAAACAAAAGATTAACTCGGAGTCGCGAAATAATGGACAAGTCCGAAAAGGACCGAACTAGTCTGAAGTTAGTCAGTAAAAAATCGGACAAGTCCACAGGAACACGGGACTAGTCTGGAAAAGTCCAGGAACTTAGCAAATTTTCAAGGATTCTTGGAATATCGGACTAGTCCGCACAAAATCGGACAAGTCCGAAAGTTTCTAGAGGCAAAATCGGACAAGTCCGAAAGTTTCGAGAGGCAAAATCGGACTAGTTCGCAGCAAAAACGGACAACTCCGTTTTTAGTCAGAGAGAAATCGGATTAGTCCTCACCAAAATCGGACTAGTCCGCACTTTTCAGCATTTTAAGTGCGGTTTTGTTCCAAATCAATTTGAAACTTATTCCTCTTGATGTGGATTAATGTTAAACATGTATATGAATGTATGTAGGGCATGATGCATGAAAATGAGGGTGTTACAAACCTACCCCCTTAAAATGAATCTTGCCCTCGAGATCTGATGCGGAAGAGAAGAGATAGGGAAATTCCTTCTTGAGATCATCCTCCAACTCCCATGTTGCTTCTTTTTCTGTGTGGTGCTTCCATTGAACTTTACACCATCGAATAACCTTGTTCCTTGTGACTCTCTCATTGGTTTCCAAAATTTTGATTGGTTGCTCGGCATAAGTCAAATCTGCCTCTAATTCCAATCCTTCCATTGACACTTGTTCTTCCGGTACTCTCAAGCACTTCTTGAGTTGGGAAACATGAAAGACATCATGTACATCTGAAAGTTGAGTTGGCATCTCTAACTTATACGCTACTTCTCCTCTTTTGTCCAAAATCTTGAATGGTCCAATGTAGCGAGGTGCTAGCTAGCCTCTTATGTTAAACCTTTTATGACCCCTCATCGGTGACACCTTGAGGTAAACAAAATCTCCCACTTCAAAGGCTAATTTCCTCCTCCTATTGTCCGCATAGCCTTTTTGCCTTGATTGGGCAGCCCTCAAGTTTTCACGAATTATTTAGACTTGCTTTTCGACTTCTTGCCACACATCCGGGCCAAATACTTGAGTTTCTCCTGCCTCATTCCAGAATAAAGGCGTCCTACACTTCCCTCCATAAAGCGCTTCATATGGTGACATTTTCAAGCTTGCTTGGTAACTATTGTTGTATGGAAATTCTGCATATGACAAGCTCTTGTCTCAACTATTCCCATGCTTTAAAGCACAAGCTCTTAACATGCCCTCTAAAATCTGATTGGTCCTCTCGGTTTGTCCATCCATTTGAGGGTGATACACTGAACTAAAATTCAACCTCGTTCCCCAAGCTTCATGCAATTTCTGCCAAAATCTGGAAGTGAATTGTGAACCTCTATCCGACACTATCTTCTTTGGAACTCCATGCAAACATACTATTCTTCCCATATATAATTCCGCCTATTTCTCTCCATTATAGGTGGTCTTGACGGGAATAAAGTGGGATGACTTAGTTAACCGATCCACAATTACCCAAATTGAGTCGTAACCGAACTGAGTACGTGGTAAACCAACTATGAAGTCCATACCGATCTCTTCCCACTTCCATTTTGGAATCTTCAATGGTTGCAATAGTCCAGCTGGCCTTTGATGTTCTGCCTTGATCCGTTGAACACATCACACAATGCTACATATTCAGCTATGTCCTTCTTCATGCTAGCCCACCAATAGCAAGTCTTCAAGTCTTTGTACATCTTCGTACAACAGGGGTGATTTGAGTAAGGTGAGTCATGTGCCTCTTTTAGTATTGTCTTCCAAATATGCTTCACATTAGACACAACAATCCTCTTACCAAGCCATAGAGTACCATGTTCATCCTCATCAAATCTGAATTCTCTTCCCTCTTGGGTCCTTTCCTTGATTTCTTGAATTTCCTCATCCTTAGTTTGACCTTCCCAAATTTCTTGCTCCAAAGTTGGATTTAACTCCATCATCTCCATCTCATTTACAAATCCAAGGTTCAATCGTTCAAACTCCTTACATAACTTGGATGGTACATCTCGAACTATGAGCTGATTACTTACTCCTTTCCGACTTAAAGCATCGGCCACTACATTAGCCTTCCCTGGATGATAATTGATTCCCAACTCATAATCCTTGATGAGCTCCTCCAACCATCTTCGTTGCCTCAAGTTCAGATCCGTTTGTTTGAAAATATACTTCAAACTCTTATGATCTGTATAAATTTCACACTTATGTCCAAGGATGTAGTGTCTCCAAATTTTCAACGCATGTATCACAGCTGCAAGTTCTAAATCATGTGTTGGGTAATTCTGCTCATGTTTCTTCAATTGTCTTGATGCATAGGTGACCACTTGACCTTCTTGCATCAATACACATCCAAGTCCTTGTCTTGATGCGTTGCAATAAATATCAAAACTCTTGCTCACATCCGGCAGTACCAAAACTGGGGTTGTAGTTAACCTCTTCTTCAACTCCTCAAAACTTTCTTGACAAGCTTGAGTCCATTGGAAAGCCTTTCCGATCATTAGCAATTCCGTCACTGGCTTGGCTATCTTGGAAAAGTTCTTGATGATTCGACGGTAATATCTAACCATTCCAAGAAAACTCCTTATTTCCTTTACGTTTTGCGACGGTTCTGAATGTAGGCCTAGAGGGGGGGTGAATAGGCCTTCTTGAATTTTCTCGGTTCCTGTAACACTCAACAACACAGTCAATACCAGAGATATCGGACTAGTCCGGTAAAGTGCGGACTAGTCCGATTTTCACGGGCTAAGTTGATCAAGGTCAATCAATTTGATTGATTCGTTAATGTTTGCAGTGAAAATATAAACTTGAATGATAGTTTAATAGTTGTATGTCAAATTCTATTACAATTAAGGCTCTTGTTCAACAATTTAACTCAAATTGAACAAAGTGAATCAAACCCTAGATTAAGTTGATCAATTAAGATGAAGAACACAAAAGGACAAGACACACAATTTATCCCGTGGTTCGGCTACCACGAAGGCAACCTACGTCCACGTTGAGGAGCCCACAAAAGGACCAGGTCCTCTCCAACCCTTCCCTCGTCGAATCGCCACGAAGGTCAATCCTCTTCCACTAATCACAAAGGGTAAATAACCAAGTTGAAGGGGCGTTCTCACACGTTGAGAGCTCCCTTGATTACAACTTACAAAGCCACCAATAACACACTCGAAAATTACAAATTGAAACGCAAGAGTGTGTTAGAGAATCAAACCAAGAGCTCAATGATGTGTGCCAAGTGTCTCTCCAATGATCTAGAAGTGATCTTCAATAGATTGATCGATATTGCACTTAATTTCGTGGAGAGAAGTGGTTTTTGAGTCTCTTGGGAGGTGTGACGGCGCTAGGGTTCGAGAGTGAGTAAAAGTGGGCCGTGCACCTCTATTTATATGGGGTTTCTAAAAGTGACCGTTAGGGTTCAGAAAGATCGGACTAGTCCGTGGTGGTCACCGAACTAGTCCGGTGTGCTGTGTGTAGCAAACCCTAAGTGTTCAGGAATATCGGACTAGTCCGGTTGACAACGGACTTCTCCGATTTCACTACTGGAAATCTTCGGACTAGTCCGATTGCCATCGGACTTGTCCGGACATATGAAACCCTAAGTGTTTAGGATGACAAGTCCACACTTGGGGGACTTGTCCGATTTAGATCAGTGTGTATATCGGACTAGTCCGTGTAGACACCAGACTTGTCCGAAGTGGATCAGAAAGAATATCGGACTAGTCCGGATCACAACGGACTTGTACAATTTTGTGTGACTTGTGCATTGTGTTGAGGACTAGTCCGCATTGGGGAGGACTAGTCCGAAGTGGATCAGAAAGATATCGGACTAGTCCGGTGAATACCGGACTTGTCCGATCTAGTGCAGAATGTGATATCGGACTAGTCCGGTCCTGTATAACTTTGTGCATTGTGTGTGTGTGCTTGAAAGTGATTGAGCTCTTGGGTGTGTTTCCTTAACACACTCCATACATAATAATCTACTATTTTCTTCTCCTTGAGCTCAAATTCACTTTGCTTCTCATTTCCCTTCTTTTTGGCATTTTGCTCATTTTTCATTGTTTGCCTGCATTCATCTCAACAAAAGGATTAGGATCCCAATTGCTTGTCATAAATCATCCAAAACCCACAATGGAGTCCTAGATGCACTTTCAATCTCCCCCTTTTTGGTGATTGATGACAACCAATTGAGATTTCACAAAATAAGGCAAAAAATGAGATTTTCATAAAGTATGCACATATGACTCAAAAATACATCAAGCAACAAGAGAATTATCCATATGTGCATTCTTTATGGTGGGATGCATACGAAGTGCATGAATACATTGAGAATGACAGAATTTACATTAATCAACCGATACCAAGTGCATATGACATTCCAGGAGCAAAAATGCAGTTTTCATCACATACTCGCAAATAAATTGAGCAATTCATCACAAGACCAAACTTAATATGAAAACAGTGTTAAACTATTACAATCACAAATAAAAGTACAGAGAAGGCTCTCCTCGCATCCTATTACAACTAAAGCTAAGACTGGACTCCCCCTCAATCTCTCCCCCTTTGGCATCAAGACACCAAAAAGAGAGAGAGGAAGGTCCTAGGTTCTTCACTCTTCACTGTTTGTCCTCTCGTCAACTTCTTCGTCTTCTTCGCTCTCCGCTTGACGAGGAGGAGAGGGAGGAGGAGGAGCGGAGCTGCTCGAGCCCCCAATGCCAAAATAGGCAAGCTCGGAGGGGGACAAGGGCCCGAGCTCGGAGATGTCAAGATCAGAATCTTCAGAAATTACTGGAGATCCAATGGGGTTGATCTTCAGCTTTGCACTCAGTTGCTTCACATTGGCTTTGATATATCTCATATCCTCCTTCCTCTTCTGATTGAGTTTATGAAGCTTTACTTCAGTCTTCTTGCAGGAGGAGAATATCGCGGACAAGTATTTGAGGATCCCACTGGCGGATCCTCTCTGAGGAGCTTCCCTGGAGGGGGGAGGAGCCCTAGCAGCATCTCTTTCTCTTGCCGGTGCCTCAGGACTTGAGGCCGGCGAGGGGGCAGCCTGGACACTCACAGGCTGAGGCTTCTGAGGCCTCAGGGGAGTGTGCTCTACATCCTTCACGAATTCTATTCCTGTGACCTTCTCAATCATGAACATCAAGTAGGGACCATAGCCACAGGACCGGTTGGGGGTGCTTGAGATGTTGACCATGTCGTTCCATATGTAATCTGCAACATCAAATTGTCTCTTCTTGCTTATGACCCTCATTAGAGTCCGGAGGTAGCCCTGTACACTCCCTGCATCCCCATCCTTGGGGGCAATGGTCTTCCGGAGAACTCTGTTCAGGACCACAAAGAAGGGCTTCATGTTCTTTGTGGAGGGAGGAACATACTTAGAGTTGGGCTCATACATGAACTTCATTCCGTCCCTCTCAATGACCCCTATGTTGTGGATGATCAGGTGGTCATTTCCAGTAGAGTCTAAATGGAGCAAGCTTGCAAAATCCTCCTGAGTGATGGAGTACTTGGATCCATGGGTCATCCAAGTCACACTCTCTTCATCTTCACTCGAGAAGTGGCACGTTGCATAGAATTGTGCAATCACTTCATCATTCCAATTGTGTCTGAAGGCATACAGATCCTTCAGACCATGTCTTTCTGCTGCAGCAATGACCTCATCAAAAGATGAGCACTTCTTCTTCTCTAGGTGGGCCCAGTCAATCCACTGACTGTGCACCACTGGAGTTTTCATTGGCAGGTAGACCAGCCTGTAGAAATCTGCATGGAAGTTTGACCAAAACCTTCCATCAGCTGTCTGCTTTGGCCTTCCATAGCAATCAATGCTTCTCAGCTTGGTTGCCACATCGCTGCCTTTCCGAATTTCTCTTCATTGGGGTCCCTGACCCCTTCTCTGGGAGCATGAAGCTTCAAGGGCCCAACTGGCCCTGTTGCGACTCCCATGCCCTTTCGCTTTGCTTGACGAAGGCCGCTTGTAGACGTAGCAGCCTTTGAAGCGGGCTTCTTGGCACAGACCTTCCTCCGAACCTGGGGGGAGGTAGCAGGCTCGGAAGGTCTTTCTTGGCGTTTCTTGCCAAGACCCGCCGAGGATCGAGGTGCCACCTCGTGGTCCAACTCGGCCTCAAAGTCGGAGATCTCATTGTCGGAGCTCGACATGATCTGAGAATGATTGAGCAAGAATAATGACAAGTTATACAAGGCATAGGTAAGACAAGATAGCAATGGATGGCATTAAGGAATTAAGGAATTAGGTTTCAGGTTCAGAAACATCGGACTTGTCCGGTGCTCAGGCACGGACTAGTCCGGGGTACCGGACTTGTCCGTGCATGGACCAGACTAGTCCGGTGTTTGTCCTCAAAAACCTAACAGATTGGACAGGGTACAATCCCTAATGCAAATCTAGTCTAGCATACACGTAGCACATCAACTAAACATGTAACTAGTGAAGGGTGCTAGACCAAACGATCAACAATTGAGAAAAACACGATTTCTAGGATTTTGAAGATTTTTACCGAAAAAATCAATGGAGGCTCGAAGTTTTGGGGGTTGGAGGTCGGACTAGTCCGCTAGCTTCAATCCCCAAGTCTTCAAGCTTGATCTCCGCCCAAATGAGTGGCTTTTCGACGGAGGATGCAAAAGATCGCCTTGGGAGCTCGAGCGCAAGAGAGAGAGAGCTTAGAGCGAATGTGGGGGTGAGGAGATTAGGGTTTGGTGGCGGCTAGGGTTATGGACACGAAAAATCGGACAAGTCCGGACATGACCGGACTAGTCCGAAGTCATCCAGAGACCTATATCGGACTAGGTCCGTGGTCTATCGGACTAGTCCGGCCTAACCGGCACTCTGCAGACTAGTCTGCATGGGCGGACTAGTCCGGGTAACCATGGACTAGTCCGTGGTCACCAGGAAAGAATTGCATAGCTCATTCATATATATTTGAAGGTTCAATAATAGAGAATAGAGAGGCAAAACAATTCAAGTAATCTTGATGAATTTGACCAGTAAGCATACAACAATCATACAATGATCAAAATTCATCAAGATCTAATAATTGACATAGTTTTTCGAGAGAAAAATGGAGAGGGATGATTTTCACAATTCAATCAACATTTTTGAAGCAATCATACAGGTATGCAACTTTTCAAGCCACACTCCGAGAATCAAGAATATTTAGCTCATTTCAGAGTTTGCAAAAACGCTTTTCATCAAGTGGCTTGGTGAATATGTCGGCCAATTGTTTTTCGGTGTTGACATGTGAGATGGTTATGTCTCCTTTCATGGAATGGTCTCTCAAGAAATGATGTTTTATGTCTATGTGTTTAGTCCTAGAGTGCTCAACTGGATTGTGGGCTATTTTAATGGCACTCTCATTATCACAAAGGAGAGGAATATGGTTCATATTGTAACCGTAATCCCTTAGAGTTTGTCGCATCCAAAGGAGTTGTGCACAACAACTCCCGGCTGCAACATACTCCGCTTTGGCTGTGGATAATGCAATGGAATTTTGTTTCTTAGATGACCAAGAAACCAAAGATCTTCCTAGGAATTGGCATGTGCCAGAGGTGCTTTTTCTATCAACTTTGTACCCGGCATAATCTGCATCGGAGTAACCAATGAGATTGAATTTGGAGCCTTTTGGGTACCAAAGACCAAGGCTGGGTGTATGAACTAAATATCTCAAGATTCTTTTTACGGCTGTCATGTGACATTTCTTAGGGTTGGCTTGAAATCTTGCACACAAACATACACTCAACATAATATCTGGCCTAGATGCACATAAGTAGAGTAAAGATCCAATCATGGAGCGATATACCTTTTGGTCGACGCTTGGTCCATCTTCATTGAGATCCAAGTGGCCATTCGTAGCCATGGGAGTCTTTATGGGCTTTGCCTTGTCCATGCCAAACTTCTTGAGTATGTCCTGCGTGTACTTGGTTTGGCTTATGAATGTTCCTTCCCTTTGTTGCCGCACTTGGAATCCCAAGAAGTACTTCAATTCTCCCATCATTGATATTTCAAACCTGTCTGTCATAATTCTACTAAATTCTTCACAGAAAGATTGGTTAGTTGACCCAAAAATTATATCATCAACATAGATTTGGCAAATAAAAAGATCATTATCTAGATTCTTAGTGAATAATGTATAATCTACTTTGCCAATTTGAAAACCATTATCAATTAAGAAATCTCTAAGACACTCATACCAAGCTCTAGGAGCTTGTTTGAGGCCATAGAGAGCCTTACGCAGTTTATATACGTGGTCCGGGAACTCTTCGTCTTCAAACCCGGGTGGTTGCTCCACGTACACCTCTTCCTTGATCGGTCCGTTGAGGAAGGCGCTTTTCACGTCCATTTGATACAGCTTGAAATCATGGTGAGTAGCATATGCAAGTAATATTCTAATTGATTCAAGTCTAGCTACTGGAGCAAAAGTCTCATCGAAATCCAAACCTTCGACTTGTGAGTAACCTTTGGCCACAAGTCGTGCCTTGTTTCTTGTCACCACTCCGTGTTCGTCTTGCTTGTTGCGGAAAACCCACTTGGTGCCCACTATATTTGCATTGGGTCTTGCCACAAGTTCCCAAACCTCGTTTCTCTTGAAGTTGTTCAACTCTTCTTGCATTGCCACCACCCAGTCCGGATCCTTCAATGCATCCTCAGTCCTGCGTGGTTCCAAAAAGGAGACAAACGAGTAATGCTCACAAAAATTAGCTATACGAGATCTAGTGGTTACTCCCTTTTGGATGTCACCGATGATGTTGTCGATTGGGTGATCCCTTTGAATGCATTGGTGTACTCTTGGGTGTGGCACTTGGAGAGTTGTGTGTTGGTGATCATTTTCTTCTCCCCCTGGGTGGTTGCCCTCGTTGATTTGTTGATCATCTTCATATTCTTGTGATTGATCTTGTATCGAAGCTCCCCCTTGACTGTTGATCTCCTCTTGTGGTTCACTTTCCTCTTGTATTTGTGACGATGACTCTTGTGGTCGAACTTCGCCTAGAGCCATTCTCTTCAATGCTTGATAAGGAGCTTCTTCTTTACCTAATTCACATTGATCAACTTGCTTCTTTTGGGAGCCATTAGTTTCATCGAACACTATGTCACGTGCCACTTCAACAAGTCCGGAGGCCTTGTTGAAAACACGATAGGCGTAAGTGTTCGAATCATAACCAAGCAAGAAACCTTCATCGGACTTCGAAGCGAACTTTGAAGTCCTGGGCTTCTTGTTCAAGATATAACATGGAGAGCCGAAAACTCGAAAATATGAAATGTTTGGTTTGTTACCGGTGAGTAGCTCATAAGGAGTCTTCTTGAGTAGTCGATGAAGGTAGAGTCGATTTGCGGCGTGGCAAGCGGTGTTGATTGCTTCCGCCCAAAATCGATCCGAAGTCTTGTATTCATCGAGCATTGTTCTGGCCATCTCTATGAGCGTTCGGTTCTTCCTTTCGGCAACTACTTTTGTTGTGGAGAGTATGGTGCTGAAAATTCGTGCTTGATTCCCTCCTCATCAAGGTACTCCTCCACTTGTATGTTCTTGAACTCCGTGCCGTTGTCGCTCCGAATACTCTTGATCGATAGTGAGAACTCGTTTTGCGCTCGCTTGAAGAATTTCTTGAGTGTCCCTTGTGTTTCTGACTTGTCATGCAAAAAGAACACCCAAGTGAAGCGGGAAAAATCATTAATAATGACTAAACTGTATTTATTACCGCCGATGCTTATGTAAGCAATTGGACCAAACAAGTCCATATGAAGTAGTTCGAGCGGTCTTGTCGTAGTCATGATGTTCTTTGCGGGATGATGTGCTCCAACTTGCTTCCCGGCTTGGCACGCGCTACAAGGCCTGTCTTTCTCAAAAACAACATCTTTCAAACCTCGGATGTGATCGCCCTTGAGGAGTTTTTGAAGATTCCTCATACCAACATGTGCTAGCCGTCTATGCCACAGCCAACCCATGTTGGTTTTTGCAATCAAGCATGTGTCGAGTTCGGCTTTATCCTTGTTGAAGTCAACAAGGTAAAGCTTTCCCTTCAACATACCCTTGAATGCAACGGAACCATCACTCCTCATTGAGACGGTCACACCCTCGTTAGTGAACAAACAATTATAACCTTTGTCACATAATTGAGATATGGACAGCAGGTTATAATCTAAAGATTCAACATGTAAAACATGAGAAAGAGTGTGTTCTGAGGATATTGCTATTTTACCGGTACCGAGGACCCTTCCTTGACTATTATCTCCGAAGTAGATGCCTTCGTTTGGGTCCTCGTTTTCTTCATATTCCACGAACATTCTCCTTTCTCCGGTCATGTGGTTGGTGCATCCACTGTCTAGCACCCATTTGGATCCACCGGAGGAATAGGCCTGCAGAAACAAATTATGCCTTGGTTTTAGGTACCCAAGCTTGCTTGGGTCCTTGGAGGTTAGTTACAATACATTTGGGCACCCACACATGGGATTTTGTGTTCACATGGCGTGGCCCAGCATAATAAGCATAAACTTTACCAAGATTGTTTCTCATTAATACATAAGAGGCATCAAAGGTTTTGAACAAAAGTTGCTGTTGTTTATGGATCGGACTAGTCTGGGTGACCGAACTTGTTCGGATGACCGGACTTGTCCGGACCACAACCGGACTAGTCCGGTGTTCATGAGAGTTCAGGTTCTTAATTTTCGAGTTACTAGGTTGTGAGGGTCCTCCCTTCCCAAAGGTAATCCTTAACTTGTTATTCTTATGACTTCCAGCATTTTGCTTTCCATCATAAGAGTAACCAATGCCATACTTGACATTTGGAGGTCTTTGGACCAAGTATGCACTACGTGCATAGTTGATCCTCGTCAAATATTCCACATTGGGTAGGATTTTTATCCTTTGTGGTGGTAGACTTTTCCTTCAACCTGGTGTTGATTTTACCACATTTGCACATATGAACAAGATTAGTTGAAGTGGGTTGAGAAGGTAGACTTGAAGAGGAGGAAGATTCACTTAGCTTGAGTGACTCAACTTGCACTTCAAGGATCTTGTTAACCTTGATCAGGTCATCAAGTTGATCCTTGATTGCAACGTTTGAGTTGGTTAACTCCAAGCAAGTTTTCTTGCTTGAAGCTATCTCAAGCTCTAGTGAGCTGTTTTTCTCCTTTTCAAGAACTAGAAGATTGTCAAGTTTGACATACTTCTCCTTTTGGGAGATAATCATGTCCTCTTGACGATCAATTAGCCGTTCCTTCTCAACAAGTTGGTCAAGTAAAAATTTCATTTTAGCAGCAGTTTTTCTATCTAATCCAATTAATATATCTTCATCATCACTATCTAGTTCATCATTGCTTGAGTAGGAATGCATGGAAGGAGTTTTGATGTTTACCTTGCGTTTACCTTCCTTTGCCATGAGGCAAGTGCCATTTCCCTTCTTTGTACTGAGCGTGGGGAAGAGTGCGGGTTTCTTGGACGTGCTTTTCAATGGCTATGCTAGCCATCTCTTCTTCATCGGATGATGAGGACTCATCGTTTGAGTCCCACTCCTTTCCAATGTGTGCTTGTTCAACTTGTTTCTTCTTCTTGAAAAATTTCTTCGGGTGAGGCTTGGCTTCTTTATTCTTCTTCTTCTTGTTGTCCTCATACGGGCAATCGACTATAAAGTGATTATACTCACCACAATTATAGCACGCCCGCCTCATCTTCGGCTTTGTCCTCTCCTTGTACTTGCCTTCACTTGATTTTGTTCCTTGTCTTTTCTTCATTATTTTTTTGAACTTTTTCATGAACAAAATCATATCCTCTTCGTCCAGCTCACTGCTTTCATCATCGCTGTCCTCCTCAAGCTGTGCTTCTCTTGCTTCTTTGGATAGAGGCTTGAGTGTGGACTTTAAGGCAACTCCCTTCTTCTTGGCCGATGTGAGGTCGGCTATTTCTTTGACGTGCTTGGCTTGTTTCTCCATCATTTCAAAGTTGATGATTTTGCCAAGCAGTTCATCTAGAGTCATCCTCTTGTACCCTGGACTTTCTCTGATCATAGAGCATAGTGTGACATTGCGAGGCATAAAGGCTCTAAGGATGAGCTTTACAATCTTGTGGTCATTCCACTTCTTGCTCCCATATGATCGAACCTTGTTTACAAGTGTCTTCAATTGGTTGTACATGTCCTGGGGAGACTCGTCTTCCTCAATTGCGAACCTTCCTAGTTCGCCTTCGATCATTTCAATTTTCACCTCCCGCACATGCCGATCACCTTCATGGGATGTTTGTAGTGTGTCCCATATTTCCTTGGCAATCTCCAGTCCGTCCACCTTTGTGAATTCATCTCGACTTAGAGAGGAGGTGATTACGGCCACGGCTTGAGCGTTTTTGTGGATGGCTTGCTCTTGACTTGGGGTGAGCTCTTCGTCGTCATCTGGGATGTCTATTCCTGTGCACACAATATGCCATAAACTTGGGTTAAGGGAAATCAAGTGCATCTTCATATTTTGCCTCCACATGGAGTAATCACTCCCATCGAAGTGTGGGGCTTTTCCAAGAGGAATAGATAGGTAATGGCTGTTATTTGAATTTAAACGATCATAGTTAAAAGGATATCGGGAGTAGTCGGTGTGACTACTCCCCTTCTTCTTTTCTTCAACTTTAGCTTTCCCTTTGGAAAGTGCTTTCTTTCTGAGGAGTGCTTTCAGCTCCAGCGTCTCCTCGTCATCATCATCGAAGTCTTGAATTGCTTCAAGATTCTTTTCCAGCTTTTGGTTCTTGTCGTTGTTCACTTCTTCCTGGTTGTTGATTTTCTGAACTTCCTTCATGTCCGACATGATCTCTTCGAGTGGTTGCACTCTTTCTTGAAGAACCTGCTCTGATACCAATTGAATGTAGGCCTAGAGGGGGGGTGAATAGGCCTTCTTGAATTTTCTCGGTTCCTGTAACACTCAACAACACAGTCAATACCAGAGATATCGGACTAGTCCGGTAAAGTGCGGACTAGTCCGGTTTTCACGGGCTAAGTTGATCAAGGTCAGTCAATTTGATTGATTCGTTAATGTTTGCAGCGGAAATATAAACTTGAATGACAGTTTAATAGTTGTATGTCAAATTCTATTACAATTAAGGCTCTTGTTCAACAATTTAACTCAAATTAAACAAAGTGAATCAAACCATAGATTAAGTTGATCAATTAAGATGAAGAACGCAAAAGGACAAGACACACAATTTATCCCGTGGTTCGGCTACCACGAAGGCAACCTACGTCCACGTTGAGGAGCCCACAAAAGGACCGGGTCTTCTCCAACCCTTCCCTCGTCGGATCGCCACGAAGGCCAATCCTCTTCCACTAATCACAAAGGGTAAATAACCAAGTTGAAGGGGCGTTCTCACACGTTGAGAGCTTCCTTGATTACAACTTACAAAGCCACCAATAACACACTCAAAAATTACAAATTGAAACGCAAGAGTGTGTTAGAGAATCAAACCAAGAGCTCAATGATGTGTGCCAAGTGTCTCTCCAATGACCTAGAAGTGATCTTCAATAGATTGATTGATTTTGCACTTAATTTCGTAGAGAGAAGTGGTTTTTGAGTCTCTTGGGAGGTGTGACGGCGCTAGCGTTCGAGAGTGAGTAAAAGTGGGCCGTGCACCTCTATTTATATGGGGTTTCTAAAAGTGACCGTTAGGGTTCAGAAAGATCGGACTAGTCCGTGGTGGTCACCGGACTAGTCCGGTGTGCTGTGTGTATCAAACCCTAAGTGTTCAGGAATATCGGACTAGTCCGGTTGAAAACGGACTTGTCCGATTTCACTACTGGAAATCTTCGGACTAGTCCGATTGCCATCGAACTTGTCCGGACATATGAAACCCTAAGTGTTTAGGATGACAAGTCCGCACTTGGGGGACTTGTCCGATTTAGATCAGTGTGTATATCGGACTAGTCCGTGTAGACACCGGACTTGTCCGAAGTGGATCAGAAAGAATATCGGACTAGTCCAGATCACAACGGACTTGTCCGATTTTGTGTGACTTGTGCATTGTGTTGAGGACTAGTCCGCATTGGGGAGGACTAGTCCGAAGTGGATCAGAAAGATATCGGACTAGTCCGGTGAATACTGGACTTGTCCGATCTAGTGCAGAAGGTGATATCGGACTAGTCCGGCTGATATCGGACTAGTCCGGTCCTGTATAACTTTGTGCATTGTGTGTGTGTGCTTGAAAGTGATTGAGCTCTTTGGGTGTGTTTCCTTAACACACTCCATACATAATAATCTACTATTTTCTTCTCCTTGAGCTCAAATTCACTTTGCTTCTCATTTCCCTTCTTTTTGGCATTTTGCTCATTTTTCATTATTTGCCTGCATTCATCTCAACAAAAGGATTAGGATCCCAATTGCTTGTCATAAATCATCCAAAACCCACAAGGGAGTCCTAGATGCACTTTCAGGTTCCCACTTCAACACGTCTCTCACTTTTCCGGGGTCAACCGATACTCCTCTTCCTGAGATGATATGACCCAAAAATGACACTTCTCTCAACCAAAACTGACACTTATTGAACTTGGCATACAATTGATGCTCCCTCAATTTCTGCATCGTAAGCCTCAAGTGTTCGTCATGTTCCTTCTCGTCCTTCGAGTAGATCATAATTTCATCAATAAACACCACAACGAACCTATCCAAGTACTCCATGAAGACCTTATTTATGAGGTACATAAAGTACGCAGGTGCATTGGTCAATCCAAAAGACATCATGGTGTACTCATAAGATCCATACCGTGTCCTAAAAGCTGTCTTGGGTATGTCCGATGGTCTAATCTTCATTTGACAATATCCCGACCTCAAATAAATCTTAGAGAAGACACAGACACCCTTCACCTTATCAAACAAGTCTCCTATGCGTGGCAAGGTGTACTTGTTCTTGATTGTTACCTCGTTGAGAGCTCGGTAATCTACGCACATCCTTTGGGATCCATCCTTCTTGTCCACAAATAGAACGGGCACTCCCCAAGATGAAGAGCTTGGCCGAATAAAACCATTCTCTAGTTGCTCTTGAATTTGCTTCTCGAGCTCCGCTAATTCCATAGGAGGCATCCTATACGGCCTCTTAGCTATAGGTGCAGTTCCAGGTATTAAATCAATGACAAACTCAATGTCTCGATCAGGTGGCATAACTGGCATCTCATCCGGAAAAACATCCAAAAATTCACACACCACCGGAATTTCCTCCATTGCGGCACCGCCCATATGATTCAGCTCCAATTGCTTCGGTGCAGTTTGAGATGCTTCAAATTCTACGGCGATCCCTTCCTCATTGGTCAACTTTACCGTTTTCGTGGCACACTCAATAACTCCATTGTGCTTCTTTAACCAGTCCATACCAAGTATAATGTCCAATCCTTGAGAGTCCAAAACAATGAGGTTGGCGGAGAAGTCTACCCCCCTTATTCTAAGGCTTACTTTTGGACATACTATATTTGTCCTCATCTCTCCTCCAGGAGACTTAACCAATAGAGTAAACTTCATATGAGATATAGGCAAACTATACTGGGCAACATACTTTGATGCAATGAATGAATGCGATGCTCCAGAATCAAATAACATAGTCGCGGGGTTGGAGTTGGCGAGAAACATACCAATGACCACTTCATCCTCTTGTTGAGGATCCTCCGTGGAGACATGGTTCACGTTGCCACGAGCAAAATTCTGTTGTCTACGGTTCCCTTGTGGCGCTCCTCCATTAGGTCTTGGGTTTTGTCTCGGTGCATTGCTTACTTGACCAAGGCCTGACTTAGGACATTGATGCGTAAAGTGTCCAGCTTCTCCACAAGTATAGCACTTCTTATCTCCACCAGAATTATTGGGACGAGCTTGGTTTTGAACGCTTGCACCAAGAAAGTTAGCACGAGGTGCAAAAGGCATTGGAGGCCTAGGTGCTTGCATGGCAGGGCGCTACTGCACGAACTGAGCTGGGTGCGGTGCATAACCAGGGCGCTGTCCAGGAACAAAAGAGCTGAAATAGGGTGCATTGGGTGGTGCAAAGCGAGGGCGCACATTACTTCCTTGTTGCTGTCCTTGATATGGCGCCTTCCTCTTGTTGTCTTGTTCCATCTCACGGACCTTGTTCTCCACCACAATTGCTTTGTCCACAAGCTTCTGGAAATTTGCATAGTCACAATTGAGCAATTGTACTTGAATCTCATTGTTCAAGCCCCTCATGGACAAGTATTGTTTCCGGCTGTCCCGGCTCACATCCTCAGGCGCATACCTTGAGAGTTGAGTGAATTTGTTGAGATATTCACCCACACTCGATCTTCCTTGCCTCAAGTTCTCAAATTCTTGCCTCTTCAAAATCATAACACCCTCAGACACATAATGAGAACGAAAACTCTCCTTGAATTCGGCCCAAGTAATTCTCTTTTGGTTCTCGTGAGCATTGCATAAGGAGTCCCACCAATCGGCAGCTGATCCAACTAGTTGATGAGAAGCAAAAAGCACTTTCTCCCGGTCACTGCATTGGACAATAGCAAGCTTCTTCTCCACGGACTTGAGCCAATCATCCGCATCCATAGGGTCAGCGGCTTGAGCAAAGGTTGGCGGCCTAGTCCTCATAAACTCTCCCAACTGGTTATGAGGAGGTGGGGGTGGCGGTGGAGGCATGTGGGGCTGATTGTTGATTTTGCGAGCCTGCAGCTGTACCATAGTTTGTATCATGGTCTGCATGAGCTGGTTCTGCATAGCCAATAGCTGCTCAATGTTGATAGCTCTATGAGCAGGTCCTTGTCCATTATTGTTCTGAGGTGCTCCATGGTTCTCCTCCTCATCATTAGCATCCCTCTGGTTGCGAGTCCTCACCATCTGAAGGAAAGCAAAAGATAAGAATTTAGAAACGTCCCCAACTATATGCATCAAGGGATATGAAACTAAACAACTAACTAGCCTACGTGGACATGGCAATGCTAAAGCATCCAAAAATCCTCTATTAAGCACACAAACAACCAAAATATAGCAAACAGCACACCAAACAAAAACACATCGATTCCTGAGTGCTCCTATGTGCTCTAAAGTGTCCATTCTATCTAGGCTATGTCCTACGGTCAATCTGTGGCTCTGATACCAATCTGTGACACCCAGTTCCAAAAAATGAACTAAGTGAACGCATATGTGTGCCCAGGATGTTTAACACACATATACAAGTGCATCACAAACGATATACACATAATTACCACAGCATAAGATTAATTAACCAAATTTTATTACACAAACCATATTATCCTCGAATACAAGCTCTAATGAATATTAATGACAAGTTCAAATTAATGCAGCAGAAATAACTAATTAAGCAAACTAAACAGCTAGGCAGCATAAGCAATAGTGTAGCACAGCTCCAAAACAACACCACACGCAAAGCTGACAGTAGACACAGCCTAGAACTCCGCATTATCGCCATTAAACTCCCAATCCTGACCTGCAACTGTTGGTGGGATTGCAAGAGTGAGTACATGTCGCACTCAGTAAGTGTGGAAAGTATGACATGTGGCTGATTCAAATGACGACAATAATAAGGGTTGAGTGCTGAGAAGTACATTAAAACATTTGAAAAGCAATATATTACATGTATGTGAAGTAAACCCATCATAATCATAAGTAATATCATAATACCACTCCGATTCATTACCATCATCAGTAATTCTAGATTTCACCATTTGCCAATAACCATATTCAATACCAGAAATTAATCCATAACTAGCCATAACCATTACCAAACCATAACCATCCCAAACACCATCCCAATACCAAGTTCTCTCTAATCATGGAAGTTGTCTAGATGCTCATAACCGGGAGCGCGGCTATCATGATAGTTTTATCAGACTCTGCAGAGTTTGTACCACTTTACCCACGTGTTTGTGATTTCATCACCCGTCGGTGACTAAAGAACCTCCCTTATGCCAATTACACTTCCTTTGGTGTATGGCCAAGAGATCACAAAATAGCCTTTACAAAGGGATTACTAGCCTATTTAGACCCCACTGAGATTTCACCGGTGGCGATGTCTCATACAGAGCACATTTCAACCAAGGGCCCCCTCTTGAGCCATTCGGATCCCAGGGTAGTCCCACCAATAATCAACAAACCCAATCCGACTACCCCTTCCCCGAGCATCCTTAATGGTCCAAATAGCACTGGCAAAGCCCTAATTAATCAGTTACACTGCACCTATACTTGACCTCATGGTGGCACTGTAGTCCTAGCTTATTCTCGCATGAACCGGTCCTTAGATCTAAGGCAAGCAAACCACCATAACATCCTACCCATTCACATACCAGGCTTGCTTAGATCACCCATTACCATATCATATTTAACCAGTTCATGTTAACCACAATCTCCTTAATGCATAATTAAATTAAGTAGTATAGTTGTTCTTACATCCCAATTAGTTAAGCGAAGCAAAAGGGTAAAAATCCCATCCTGACTCTCTACCATATATTCCAAGTAACAAGGGTGGTTAAACAAAGCTAGTAAAATTTCTATCATAGGATCCCATCAAATTGACACAAGCATGCAGTTTTGCAAACAAACCATTTATTTTAGAAACAGGATCAATATGCTTCAAGGACACTTGCCTTGCTCTTGCGGTTGGTTCGGGTCAAAGCCTTCAAACTCTTGGTGCTAGAGATCCTCCGCGGTACTCTCTAGCGTAAATTTGTCTAATCCGCACAATAACCATACAAGACAAGAAACACAATCAAAGAGTGCACAAATATTACTCAATATGACATGACATGCCTTATTAATGCAAATGCAAGGTGGAATTTGTTAATGGGTTGCTTTTAATGATCACTAGCTAGTTCTAATAGCTTTTAACAAGTTTATACAGGTTTGGATGTGATTAGATCAAATTTTAGAATTAATTCAACACAATTTAACTAGTAAAATCGGACTAGGATGTTGAAGGCCGGACAAGTCCGCACTTCGCAGAACTGACGAACTAGGGTTTTCTAGATCGACGTGAATTGGGAGATTAGGGGTCGAATTCAAGTAAGAAAAAGGAAATAGAAGGTATACCAGATGTTTAGGACTCTAATGAATCAAGAAACTTGGAGGTAACACTTGGATCTTGATGATCTAGGGTTGGGGGATGAACTCTAAGATGAATCGGTGATGAAGAACAAAACTTGATGGAGATCTTGATCCTCTTTCGTTTCCTCCTCTTCTTCTTGCTTGGGATCTCCTCCTCCCTCCTTGATGGTGGCTCTCCACGAACTAGGGTTTGGGTGGGGTGGAAAAGTGGCAAATAGATGTCAAGCCAAGGGGTGTGGTTGTTTATATAGAGGTGGAGGCTAGGGTTATATGGATTTCGAGTTTGGGATGAGTAGAGGCTGGTTTAGAGTCCCACATGGGCTCTAAAAGAGTTAGGCACGACGTCCCTAGGCCCAATTAACGTGAAATCCAAGAAACAAGTCGTAAAACAAAAGATCAACTCGGAGTCGTGAAATATCGGACAAATCCGAAAAGGACCGGACTAGTCCGAAGTTAGTCAGAAAGAAATCGGACAAGTCCGCCGGAACACCGAACTAGTCCGGAAAAGTCCAGCGACTTAGCAAATTTTCAAAGATTCTTGGAATATCAGACTAGTCCGCACAAAATCGGACAAGTCCGCAACAAAAACGGACATATCCATTTTTAGTCAGAGAGAAATCGGACTAGTCCTCACCAAAATCGGACTAGTTCGCACTTTTCAGAATTTTAAGTGCGGTTTTATTCCAAATCAATTTTAAACTCATTCCTCTTGATGTGGATTAATGTTAAACATGTATATGAATGTATGTAGGACATGGTGCATGAAAATGAGAGTGTTACATTAAGGCCCCTCATGAACAAGTATTGCTTCTGGCTGTCCTGACTAACATCTTCAGATGCATACCTTGAAAGTTGAGTGAATTTATTGAGATATTCACCCACATTCGATCTTCCTTGCCTCAAGTTCTCAAATTCTTGCCTCTTCAAAACCATAACTCCTTCCGGCACATATTGAGAACGGAAGCTCTCCTTGAATTCTGCCCAGGTGATCCTCTCCTGATTCTCATGAGCATTGCATAAGGAATCACACCAATCGGCAGCTGCCCCAACTAGTTGATGAGAAGCAAATAGAACCTTCTCCCGATCACTGCATTGGACAATAGCAAGTTTCTTCTCCACGGACTTGAGCCAATCATCCGCATCCATTGGGTCAGTAGCTTGAGCAAAGATCGGTGGCCTAGTCCTCATAAAATCTCCCAACCAGTTATGAGGAGGTGGGGGTGGTGGTGGAGGCATGTGGGGCTGATTGTTGATGTTGCAGCTTGCAGCTGTCCCATAGTCTATATCATGGTCTGCATGAGCTGGTTTTGAAGGGCCAATAGATCAATATTAATAGCTCATTGGGCAGGTCCTAGTATACTGTTGTTCTGAGGTGCTCCATGGTTCTCCTCCTCGTCATTACCATCCCTCTGGTTGCGAGTTCTCACCATCTGAAGAAAAGCAATAGGTAAGAATTCAGAAAACATCCCCAACTATATGCATCAAGGGATATGAAACTAAACAACTAACTAGCCTAGGTGGACATGGCAATGCTAAAGCATCCCAAAATCCTCTATTAAGCACACAAGCAAATAGTATATAACAAACAGCACACCAAGAGTAAGAACAAATCGCTCCCTGGGGTGCTCCTATGTGCTCTAAAGTGTCAATTCTATCTAGGCTACATCCTAAGGTCAACTTGTGGCTCTGATACCAATTTGTGACACTCGGTTCTGAAAATGAACCAAGTGAACGCATATGTGTGCCCAGGACGTTCAACACACTTACACGAGTGCAATCACAAAAGGATATATAGAAAATTACCACAGAACAAGATTAATTAACCGCTTTTATTATACAATTCATAATATCCTCGAATACAAGCTCTAATGAATATTAATAACAAGTTCGAACTAATGCAGTGGAAATAACTAATTAAGCAACTAAGCAAAGGGTATAGCGCAGCTCCAACACTCCACAGGCAAAGCTGATGGTAAACACGGCCTAGTACTCCGCATTATCGCCATTAAACTCCCAATCCTGACCTACAACTGTTGGGGGGAGGATTGTAAGAGTGAGTACATGTCTTACTCAACAAGTGTGGAAAGTATGACATGTATCTGATACAAATGACGAATGTGATAATGGCTAAGTGCTGAAAAGTACATTAAACCATTTGAAAAGCAATATATTACATAGATGTGAAGTAAACCCATCATAAACCATAATTAATAACATAGAACCAGTCCATATTCCGTATCCATCACCATTATACCAAAATTCACCATTACCATTAATCATATCTAATACCAGAAATTAATCCATAACCAGCCATAACCATATTATTAGCCATAACCATCCCAAAAACCATTACCAAGTTTCTTCTAATCATGCGAGGGTCCAGGTTGCTCATAACCGGGAGATGACTATCATGATAGTTTTTAGACCCACTCTGCAGAGGTTGTATCACTTTACCCACGTGTTTCTGATTTCATCACCTTTCGATGACTAGAGAATCTCAATTATGTCGTCTCGCACTTTCTTAGGTGTGTGGCCAAGAGATCACAAAATAGCCTTTACAAAGGGATTACTAACCTATTTAGACCCCACTGAGGTTTCACCGGTGGCGATGTCTCCTACAGAGCACATATTCAACCAAGGGCCCTCTATTGAGCCATTTGAATCCCAGGGTAGTCCCTCCAATCATCAACAAACCCAATCCGACTACCCCTTCCCCGAGCATCCTTAATGGTCCAAATAGCACTGGCAAAGCCCTAATTAATCAGCTACGCTGCACCAATACTTGGTCTCGTGGTGGCACTGTATATCCTGGATGGTCGCTCCACGAACCGGTCCTTAGATCTAAAGCAAGTGAACCACCATAACATCCAACCCATACACATACTAGGCTTGCTTAGATCACCCATTACCATATCATATTAACCAGCGCATGGAAGATACTGTTGTAGCATTTCACCCATGAGTATTCCCAAGGGTATCGTATTTATCCCAAAGGAAGGCAATGGAGTAAAGTATATACTACTCTTATGGTCAAGCTATGGGATACTAATCCATTATCCGGACAGGGGTAAGTTGATAATAGGGGTAGTTTGACACACACCTAGGCAATCTATTCTAAAGGGTAAAATGGGTCCTAGAGGGAGATTGGATTGAGAGTTAGAGAGATGCTCCTACAATGCTCCTAATACATATACATAGCCTAAGGTAGATACTAATGGTCATGTCAATGATGAATTCCTATGCAATGCTATTCAACACATCGGGCACGGGCTTACCCCTAGCAATACTAGGGCGACTCCCGCCAAGAGCCTGTGGCATAGCCGAACATGGAGGATTACAAAGGATAGATAGGGTTGTCACCACCTACTGACTATCTCTTCAATCCGTGAGTCTACGAGACATCCAATGCTACTTAAATACCCTAGCACCATGCTAGCATACTAAGCAAATACCTTAGGAGCCATGGCACAAGCCATCCTAAGGCAATGACTAACCTAAACATCGTTGAACTAATGTTGAAGCATAGCACAAGTCATTCATATTAACATAATCATATCATAACTACATAGACTATAGTGGGGGTCTATAGTGTTTATGACCATAAGATGTGATCATGAGAGTGAAATCATAAAGACTATACCTTCCACATACATAGACTCCACAATCAAACAAGAAACGCTTGTCCAAGTATACGTATAAAAGAAGACTAAAGATAATATCTTTATTGAGCACAAAGTCACAAATACAAGAAGGAATACATAAGCCATACCTTTCCCAATGTGGAATTGGGAAGCGAGACTCCTTATAGTCATTTCCCAATTTGGACTTGGGACTAGAGGCTCTCCTCTCTACATCCTAACTCCTCTAAGGACTATGGAAGATAGTGTATACAATAGAATGATGCCCAAGTGGTGTGTGTTGAAGTGAGGGGTAGGGGGTCCTATTTATACTAGTGTTGAGGTCGGTTCCCGCCACCAAAAGTGCACGAATCAGTCACCATTGACTCCAGGGAGCCGGGAGGAGCCAACACGTGGAGGCTAACCGAGTTTGGTGCAAAGACCAAGTCAGCCGACCCCCTGGTTCGGCCGACCTGGTCATTGCACCGTTTCTCGTGTGCTTTCCAGGTGGCTGCCAGGTGGGTCCCATTGATGTATATGGGTAATACACCATTGTATCTCCTCGGATACTTCTGTTTGTGGGCCATTTGATCCATGGGATGCCACGTGTCGTCATCTAATTGGCTGGGATGATATTTTAGAGGAATTGTCCATCTACATTTCCTCATTTCGTGCATAAAATGCTGCATACACATATTTCTCCAAGTCCAAGTGGAATTGGGTTAGATAGAGAGGTGATGTGTGCAAGAAATGATCAATCCTTCACATAATTGAGTTAAATTGACGGATGAAATTGGTATATAACAGCCGTCAACAAACTCCCCCAAGCTTATCCTTTGCTCGTCCTGAGCAAAGTCAAGACTTTAGGTTGATGATCAGGAGTTGCTACAATATCTTATTTTCAAAAGTATCTAATGCACAACAAGATACTCTACCTAGTATTGCAGAAATTGGCTATGATACCCTACCTTTCTTAACTTATCATGGGGCTTATGCTTTTTCATATTCATGAGTAGTTGAAAGGTAGAATAGCAATGGAGCAAATATAGCCTAGAAATCAAGTTCCACTTAAACCCTAGAGAATTCAATTTAGATATTAAGTACCTCAATTTGATTCTCTCAATCACTCCTTTGTGGATAGTGGAAATATTTCCTCACCAAAGCATTGTGCCTCTACTATTCCTACTCATTTAATATGGCTTGTATGTGGAGCTTGGTAAGGAAAGTAAGTAGGCATATTTGCTTCACATATATTGCTAAGTCAAAAGAGTGAGCCTTAGGAGAATTCAAATCAAAACTTTTTGATTCAAGACTAGTGCATGTGTGATGGAGTGGAAGTGGATGTGGATACTTGAGATAACTCCTTTTTGGTATAATCTCTCTTTCTTTTTGCAGGGATGAAACATGGCTACTTTTCTTTTCTCTATTTTTTTTCTCATGCTTATGAGGTAAGCATGCTTTTTTTTGTAGCCATGTCTTCTACTCCCTTTCTTTGCAATGAATTTTGAGGAGAGGAGTAAACATGAATAACATGGAGTTTCTCTTTTTGTTGTGATATGGTGGATATGATGGACGTTTTGCTTACTTCTAGTGTAGAAGTATAACATGTGCAAGTGAAGTCTTGAATTCAAAAAGAGTTGAATGATTTCTCACATAGGTCTATACTAGTTTGACTAGGGTCAATGTGAAAGCAAATAGCATATACATAAGGTTTTGTCTATGTATGGACATCATATGGCTTTGGTAGGTATTTCCAATCAATTGAGGGAAACTTAAATCTTTTTAGAATTTCTCCGGAAATCTAAGTTTTACTTTCAAACTAGGACTAGCAGCCCTATTACCAATTCTAGTCTTGCAACAACCTAGAATTAGATTAAGCTTTTGCTACCCACAACTTCCAAATTAAGGTAAAAGTATTTCAAACCAATGAAAGCAATATTCGGAGAGTAGCAAGTTGTAAGCTAGAGACTTAAGAAAATAAAACAGAGCAACTATTCATCATTTCATCTATGTGAATTCTAAATCATTCTTACCGCACATCTTTATTTGATGAAAGCAAATCTAACATATATATATATATATTTAAATGCAAGGTGGATGATGGATGGATGGAAAATAAATATACAATGGATGATTTGAAATAAAAATGTAGTGGATGTGATACAAGTTACCTCAAGTGGGGGTCCTCACCCAAGCTTATTCTTTATCAAGGTCCGTGATAGAGGTTGAAACCCTAATGATGGAGGTAGGCCATGAGTTGGCCTATCCTTGTTGCAGCGTGGCTTTGACAATGGAGGGTTGAGTGTTGATTGTTGTGTTGCCTCCCATGGACACCATGAGTGTGGTTGAATAGAGTGTTTTCGATGTTGATCGTCCGCTCATCAGGGTCTCCATGTGTTGGGTGTGATTTGTCATTCCTTGGCTAGAATAATGATAACCTTTAGATCCAAAGGAATGACGTGCACTCAACAAACATTGAGTATGTTCGTCATTCTTTGGCTAAGGTGTATCATATCTTTTTGCCATAAGGGAGTGACATGTGCCCAACATGCATTGGGTATGATCAGTTGTTCCTTGGGTAAGGTACAACATACCTAGAACCAAAAAGGAATGACATGCACTCAACATGGGTTGAGTGTGATCTGTTATTCCTTGGCTAAGGCATGACATACCTTCTAGCCACATAGGAACAACTTGCACCCAATATAAATTGGGTGTGATATTGTCATTCCTTGGTCATGGTACATCATAACTCTTAGCCACATAGGAATAACTTGTACCCAAGGATGGTGGCAAATCACTTGAGCTTGAATGAGTGCTTAAATAGTTGAGAGCATAAATCTCTCACCCACTCGTGGCAGCTCATTGGTTGCTCATGGAGGGTTCCCATTTCAAATCTCTAGCCTCGTATAGTTATGATTGACCTTCGGCCATAATTTCCGATAGATAGCAACCATCCTAATTTACTCCTTGGCTAAGAGATGTTGAAATGGAATCCTCTAGGGATCCCAACAATTAGCTTCATGAATGCCTTCATAGTAATATTACTCCTGCAAACTTCTTCTCTTGAATGGAGAGGGATGGTTAGCTCCCGATACTTGTACAAATGAATGTTCGAGTTAGGTAACCGAACTTTCATTTGTACATACGGGGAAGAACAAAATCAAATATGCATTGGATCCAATGTCAAGTGTATCTATGATCAATGTGTTATTCATTGATAAGAGTGGAGCTTTATGGATAATTCATGTTGCATATTTTCTAAAGCTCCTACTCATAGCAATGCATGTGATAGAAATACACTATATGGATCCCTACACCTTTTAAAGTTTCTAACCATCTTAGCTTTCAAGAGCAAATTTTTATTATTTAGACCAAGCCAAACAAGATTCTCAAATTTATCCTCCTGAACCTCACTAGGAATTTGAAATTTAGTGACTCCTCCTAAAAATTCAATTCAATTTCAGAGCAAGGATATCACTTATTCCTAGGAGTTTGAAATCTAGTGACACCATCTATGCATGGAGCTCAATTCAAGATTATGGTTGTCACTATGCCCAAGTTTCTATATGCCAATTCACCAATCAAGTCATGCCCAAAAGTTCTATTTTCTAAACCTAGACAAAAATGGCTAATGATCTAGCTGCACTTTAATCAAGAACATACAAAACAACTCAAAAATGGGTTACGTTAGCCAAAAGTAAATTGAACCCAATTTTCAAATTGTCTTGCCCAGCTTGAAATAACTTGTAAATGCAATGAGGGTCAAAGCAAATCTTTTTGGTTTGAACTAGGAAGATAAATTCAAGTGGTCATGCACGTAATTCATATCCAATTAAATTTCTCCCCTAATTCAAATTTTTAGTTTTATGATGGTTGGAAATTTTACTTTCCAACATGCAAGTGTGGAATTTCAAACATGCAAATGCAAGGGTTGATGCAATTTGGAAAACAAATATGAGATAACTACTAATTAACCTATTGGCAAGTACTCACCGAATTTGTGAAGTCCGGTGAGTGATAACTACCAATTAACCTATTGGCAAGGACTCACTGAATTTTTGAAGTCCGATGAGTAGGACTTAACTCTGTTCTGTTCAGCGCGATGATTTGTTGTCCAATCTCGGAGTTGAAGATGTGGATGATTTCTTATTTTTGACATGTCAAACTCATTTGGCTATCATTTGGACATGTGGGCCACATGGTGGCCCTAGGCTCTCCCCGTTGTATTGATATAGACATGTTGTTGTAGCGACGGGTTCTCCCTCTTGAATGTATTCCTTCATGAACATGGTGAGGCTTTGTCCTTCTTAGGGGTGCCACTCTGACCATATTGATATTCCATTGAATCAACCCATACCTTGATCATGGATCAAAGGCTTCCTTGGGTATGATGACATGTGGACTCCACAATCAAACAAGAAAGCTTCATCCACAATGTCACTGGCCCTAGGTTGAATGGGTTTGGTCGAAGTGTGGGAATCCCAACAAGTGATGTGGGATATTTTGGACTTTGAATGCTCCTTAAGTTCTTGTCCTTGGCCAAGATCTTCATGTGAATGTTGTCTTGATTTTTGCTTGGCCAAGATACTTCAAGGTAGGCTAGTTGAACTTAAATCCCTTGGAAAGCCATAGCCTCCTTGAATACTAGGGTGATGTTAATTCCACCCTTAACCTCCTTGTGAATGGTAGCCATTGGAGTTGTTGTTTGAAAAAGGTCCTCCTGGGTCTTAGGGAAATAATTCCCAAGCGTCCCATGTTGACATGGATTTTCACAAATCATATGAATATCCACGACTTGGATTATCCAAACAAATCTCCATTGACTTGGTATTCATGATACTTCAATGGGAGGTGTAGTTCCATAACTAGCATGTCCACCTTGTGAAGTGGTGTGCATGACAAGCTATGGGAACTCGAGCATTCTTCAATTCACCCCTTGAGTGGAGACCTTCTCTTCATCCATGATGGATGAGAATAGGGCTCCTTCAGCTCCAGCACGAATGTGGTCATGGATTGGTGGAGCCAACCCATGACACGAGTGTTGGATGAAGAGCCAACTATCCACCCCATGGTGGAGGCAAACCAAGAATAACTTCTTGGAGCCTTCCCCAAGCTTGGGTATGGATGACTTTGGCTCCTACTGAAAGCTGAAATTCTCCCGCAAAAAGGCAATGGTGTTGCCTAACGGACAATTCTAAAGGGTAAAATGGGTCCTAGAGGTATAATGGATTGAGAGTTAGAGAGTTGCTCCTACAATGCTCCTAATACATATACATAGCCTAAGGTAGATACTTCCCATAATTGTTAAGTGCGGTTTTGTTCTAAATCAATTTTAATCTTGTTCCTTTTTATGTTGATTAATGTTGGGCATGTTTATTAATGTATGCAGGGCAAGATGCATGAAAATGAGGGTGTTACACAAGAGCTCCTTACCATGTGTGACTGTCAGATAAACATCACAGAGTTTGTTGTCAAGGACACTTAAGATATATCCTGACATGGCAGGATTGGCTTCCTCAAACTTCATATGTTCTTCAACAGACAAAGGACCTTGAGGTCTGCCAGGGTGACTAGAGCCAGAGTGTGGCCTTAACTTGCCACCTCCTGAAGTGCACGCTAGAGAATTTCTCGGGCCTCAGCGCATCGGCTAAGACATCATGTTCAACTCAGGAAATTGCCTGATAAGGTTTAATACAAGGCAATTTTCTGAACAATTCTAGAAAAACACACGAAAAACAGCAGCGATTAACACCGGCAGACAGACGGGACGAGAAATATCGCGTATTGATTTGGAGCCGGAGAAATCACTGTAGAACTGGCGATGAACAACCGCTGCAGATGTTGGTGGTGATGTTGAGCTGCAACGCCTGATCTCCTTGGCACACAACTCGTGATGAAGAACGTGAGAAGGCACGAAGTGCTTCCCAAAAACCTTATTCGCGCTCTCCCAGTGCAAGATCGCAAGAGCGAGCTGTTCTAAAGACCTGCTCTCCCAATCGTCGGTGCATGCCGGAGCTCAAGATGGAGTAGACTAGACGACAGCGCAAGGATCGCGAACGTGAGAAATGATCTGATCGTAGATGATCTCCCTGCCGCGCACACCCGTATTTATAGAGTCCCGCGGAGGCGGTTCATTTGCGATCCGGAGGACCCGCATCCGATCCGACTCTGTAGTCGTAGACGCGTCCGTATCCAACGACTTAGACACAGTCTCAGAAGCCTAAAAATTCGGAAGCCCAAAAGCCCAATTAATTTTTCTGTAAAAATATAAAATCTGGCCCGGCTCGAGGCTCGAATTCACATGAACACACCCGTGAGCATGCGTGCGTGTACGGGGCGTGGTGTGGTGTGTCGAGGCGAACGAGCGAGGACGAGGAGGAGCGCGCGTGGGCCACCCCTCTCTTCTCCTCTTCTCCCTGACTCAAGAAGTAGAAGAACAACCTTCCTTATATGGAGGGGTTGATTCTCTCCAACTTTCCATGTGGGATAAAAGATTTAGCACCAACCTCTCTTGTCCTAATAGGCCCTTGAGATTTTTTGGAATTAATTCTGAAATAACTATTGGGCCTAGCCCATTTATTGCAGCAATTGTCATAGCTTCCACTAAAAAGTTTTTAAATCTACTATTCACCCCAGCTGGTAACTTTTCACGTGCTTTTCGATCCTACAATTAGTATTAGATCTACAGTGCTCTAATCTATGTAATTTGCACGTGTTTTGACTAATCATCATGGAGAAATACTCTACAAAACCTTGTGTGTTCAATGGCATTGATTTTCAGGTTTGGAAGGCACGTATGGAGACTTACATACAAGCAGAAGGCTTCGCCATATGGGAAAAGATCTTCAAGCACTATGACATGCCATCAAATGATCAAGTAACGGCTGCCAACGTAAAGGATGTCGACAACAACAACAAGGCACGGAACTTGATCATAGAATGATTGACTCAAAGCGACTTCGATGGTGTTGTACATCTCCGATCAGCATATGACGTGTCTTTATGTGACTACCACGAAGGATCCAACATGATCGAAGAGGGATGCCAAGATATGTTCAAGAAGGAGTACATGCGTTTTGAGATGCAACTCGGTGAGTCGATCGGTGAATTCTCTCCTCGCTTTAATAAAATTCTTAGCCACTTGCATAGAATCGATGTTAGTTTTTCAGATGTTGAAAATGCTAGACAATTGTTAAGTGCATTCGGCATGTCAATTTGCGAGATGAAAGTTACATCTATTAGTAAATCCACTGTCATGAGTACACTTACATTAGATGTGCTATATTCCAAGTTAAAAAATCGTGAACTTGACATAATATCTTTGGCATTTGCTTCACAACGTGACATGCCTAGTTCTAGTCAATCTTCGTTGTATCGTACACTTGTTTTGCTATCCTTTCTAACCCTTGAATAGATTGAAGAGTTTCTAGAGGAGGAGCTAACACTTCTCTCTACTCGGTTCTCAAAAGCATTGCAAAGTGTGAGAACTAGAAGGAGAGGGAATGGTGGACCTCAACGGTGCTTTGAATGCGGTGAGTTTGGACATTTTTGTACAATTGCCCTAACCTTTCAGGTTCTACTCCTCGTGATGAGAAGAAAAAACAAAGTTCAAGTCCTCCTCTTCAAACAATAATAATAAGAAGAAGGGTTTTATAGGTCGCCAATTGGTAAACAGTTTTGTCTCCGCACTTCAAGAACTTGGCTCAAGCGATGTGGACATCGAAAGTGACGGAGATAAAGAGAATTTGGCAAATATGTGTGCTTCATGGCGGGCAACTCAAGATCAATTATGGAGGAGGCGGAACACAACAGCTACGATGAAGAGATATGTCCCACTTGCGAAGAAATGTGTGATGCTATCTCTTATGCCACTGTTATACTTAAGAAAAAGGACAAAAAACTTAGGTACAATATTGTTAAAATTGAACTACTAGAATCTGAAATTGATCCTTTAAAATCTTTGATTCCCAGTGATGATTCTTGTTCCTCATGTGAATTAATACATGAAGAATTGTCCTCTTTAAGGAGAGCGCACACCTCCACACTTGATAAACTTGAGCTTAAATTGAAAAGAATAGAGAGCTTGCTGCACTTAATGATAAAAACTTGAAAGATGCTACCTGTTATACAATTGATTTGCATTGTTCTAACTGTGATGATCTTAATAAGAAATTTCATGATGCTGAATGAAATTTCTGTTTTGAATAATGCTTTATGTTCTCGTGAAGTTAATTGTTGTTCTAATTGCAAATTAGAAGGAAAAACTTCATGTGAAAATTGCCTTGATCTGTCCAATAAACTTGATGACATGCATAGGACACTAGACCGGTTTTGTAATGCAAATAAGAACCTAAACTTGCTGCTGAATTCATCTAAGTCTTGCAATGATAAAACTGGTTTAGGTTTTGATTCTCATGCTCATGCTAAAACACATCCACGTAAGGTTGTTAGGTCATTAGCAAGTGGTTTGATTAAAACAGTTTCTAAACAAAAAGAGGTGGTATTTATGTCAGCAGGGGTGTTGTCTCATTCGATTGCTAGCGAACATGTTGCTTGTGCATCTAGACATGAACATAAGGTTAAATTTTATTGTGCCTTTTGTGATAAATATGGTCATGTCGTAGATTTTTGTTATAGACTAGCTAAACAATAAAATATGAAACAAAAAAAGCTAGATCTCATAATAAACTAGCAACACACGGTAATCAGAAAATTGAACAATCACAATCTAGTAATTTTATGAGTCACATTAAAATAGGAAGATTGCAACTCTTTCTAACGCTAAAAATATGTTTGTTAAGAATGTTGGTACTTTGTCTTCTACTGTTGAAAATGAAAGCATGGCTTTTAATCATAAACGTGCACATCGTATCATGTATCATTGTACTCATTGTGATAAAGATGGACATGTTTTGTGATTTTTGTTTTAGACTAGCTAAACAACATAAATAGGAAAGAACGCTAGCTAGATCTCAGAACTTTCAAACAAAATTTGCTGCACACATGTTATCAAGACATAAATGCACAAACATTGCTATTTTGAGTAGGAATCATGTGAATTATGGTCCTAGGTTTGCTGATTTCATGCTTCATATTCCCCACAACTTAGGTCAGCACTAGGACATCAAAACTTGCATGATTTTCGTGTTAAAATTCCTACTCAAAATTTTGAATGCACGTAACCTACGGGCATAAGTCACAAAAATTAATCGTTTTTCATCCTACACAAGTCACATCTCGTATGTTAGAGGTTGGATGCAAGTATTCTCAAACCTTGACTCATTAACCTGTTGTTTTTCCTCATCTTTCTTGTATTATGCCTACTTCTCGTCATGTGACAAAGTGCTGGATTCCTAAACGATTTCTCACTAACCCCAACACGGAGGCAACAACGAATTATATCTCTTTTTAGGCTATTTTGCAAAAAAGGATAACTTTTAAGCTAAAAACTCTAAACTTGATACACATGTGTTCGCTACAAGAAAAGTGGCTCTCCTTTATTACATGTGCATCCAGTACAAAACATAAAACATTGTGAAGATGCTTTTCAACTCAAGCCATTGCAAAAGATTAATCAAAGACGGCTGCATCACCTGAGCATGTTTGAACATTCACATGTTCAAATGTTTTTGGAGTTTGAAGTGCATATACCCAGGGGGAGTGTATGCTTTGACAAAATGATGAAGATGGACGTGTGACACACTCATTTGCTGTACAAGGATCAGATCAACAAAAATACGTTAAGCTATCAAGAAAGAAGTTAAGTTGAAGCAATATCTCAACCCAAGATCAACACTTTCGACTTCAAGTTTCATTGAGCATCAAGATAATTGGAAGCTTGCACAAAAGTGTAAGAGAACTTACCCATTTCAACAAAAAGAAGAGCGAGATACACGAACTGGACTAGGGCACCTTGCCCAAACCAGTATAAAACCATTGTGTCCATAGCTAGGCCACCTCGAGGATGAATGTGCAACACAATTGGTACAAGTCGGTAGCCCAAACCCCGATAGTTGGCTCACCAGGTAGGGGCACTGCTGTGCTTTCCATTTTTTGCTTCTTTGATGGCACCACCACGATCGACATTTGTGCCCAACATGAAGATATCCTTTGGCGACTTTGAGTTCACCACCAGCAACAGTGACGGGAGTTGACGGTTGTTATATCCTAATTTCACCAATTAATATTACTCAATTATGTGAAGGACAAGTCATTTCTTGCACACATTACCTTTCTACGTAACCTATTTCCACTTGTCCTTGGAAAAATAGTCCATGCAGGTTTTTAATGCGGGAATTGAGGTAAAAGAGGGAGAGCAATCCTAAAAAGTACCATCTCGACAAATCAGGCAACAACACTTGGCATCACATGGATCAAAAGTCCACAAAAAGACGTATCCGAGGAGATTCGACAGTGTATCACCCATATCAGTCAATATGACCCACTTGGATATTGCCCCGATGAAGCACACATGGAGTGGCACAAAGACCAGGTCGGCCGAACAGGTGGTTCAGCCGACCTCTTTCTGGCACCGAATGTGGTCAACTTCCACGTGTCATCTACCTGTGGTGCCTTGATAATGATGAAGACTGATTCACACACTTTTGTTAGCAGGAACCGACCCTTCTCCAGCTATAAATAGGACCCCCTACCCATCACTTCAACACACACCACTTAAGCTTCATTCTATTGTATCACAACTTTTCATAGTCCTTAGAGGAGTTGGACTGTAGAGAAGAGAGTCTCTAGTCCCAAGTCCAAATTGGGAAAAAAGTAGAGGGAGTCTCTCTTCCCAATTCCAAATTGGGAAAGGTATGACTCATGTATTCCTTCTTGTATTTGTGACTTTATACATAATAAAGATATTATCTTTAGTCTTCTTTTATACATATGCTTGGATGAAGCGTTTCTTGTTTCATTGTGGATTCCATATATGTGGTAGGAGTAGTCTTTATGATTATGCCATAATGATCTTATTCTATCATCATAAATACTATAAACCCCCACTATAGTCTAATTAGTTATGATATGAACATATTAATATGAATAACTATGCTATGTATCAACATTGGTTTCAACGATGATTTAGTTCATTGCTTTAGGATTGCTTGTGCTGTAGCTTCTAAGGTATTTGTTTAATATGATAGCATGGTGCTAGGATAGTTAAGTAGTTAACAGGTGGTTCAGCCGACCTCTTTCTGGCACCGAATGTGGTCAACTTCCACGTGTCATCTACCTGTGGTGCCTTGATAATGATGAAGACTGATTCACACACTTTTGTTAGCAGGAACCGACCCTTCTCCAGCTATAAATAGGACCCCCTACCCATCACTTCAACACACACCACTTAAGCTTCATTCTATTATATCACAACTTTTCATAGTCCTTAGAGGAGTTGGACTGTAGAGAAGAGAGTCTCTAGTCCCAAGTCCAAATTGGGAAAAAAGTAGAGGGAGTCTCTCTTCCCAATTCCAAATCGGGAAAGGTATGACTCATGTATTCCTTCTTGTATTTGTGACTTTATACATAATAAAGATATTATCTTTAGTCTTCTTTTATACATATGCTTGGATGAAGCGTTTCTTGTTTCATTGTGGATTCCATATATGTGGTAGGAGTAGTCTTTATGATTATGCCATAATGATCTTATTCTATCATCATAAATACTATAAACCCCCACTATAGTCTAATTAGTTATGATATGAACATATTAATATGAATAACTATGCTATGTATCAACATTGGTTTCAACGATGATTTAGTTCATTGCTTTAGGATTGCTTGTGCTGTAGCTTCTAAGGTATTTGTTTAATATGATAGCATGGTTCTAGGATAGTTAAGTAGCATTGAATGTCTCGTAGACCTACGGATTGAAGAGGTAGGCAGTGGGTGGTGACAGCCCTATTAGTCCTTTGTAATCCTCCACATTCAGCTATGCCACGAGCTCTTGGCGGGAGTCGTCCTAGTATTGCTAGGGCTAAACCCGTGTCCGATGTGTTGAACAACTTAGCATAAAAATTCACCATTGACATGCTCATTAGTATCTAACCTAGGCTATGTATATGTATATTAGAAGCATTATAGGAGCAACTCACCAATCTAAGTCTAATTTCCATTAGGACCTATTTACCCTTCTTAGAATAGGATGCTCTTTTGCATGTCACACTACCTCCAATTATCTATTATCCATCATCACTGGAACCCTACATAGACCATTCTACCCTTTCTATTTGATGGTTGCTACACTTCCACCTAGCCTTCCCTTGGGATAAAATAATGACACCCTTGGAATACTCTTTTAAGGGGAAATGCTACATCAATAGTTTTCGTGCACTTGGGAAATTTATTCTGTACGTAAGAAACGTCAACAAACATTTATGGCGCCGTTGCCGAGGAAGGCAATTGAAGTATTGCATGATTATGTGAATAGGATAGGACCATGGATAGGTTTTTAGTAGGATAACCCTTCTTTGTTTTTGCATTTATTTTAATGTGAAAACAGGGTATTGTATGTCTGGTTTATGCCTGCCGGAAAACTTTATTAAAGATTCAGAATCCCTTTTGAGAGATCAACCTCGTGTCATTACTCCTCAGAAGCTTCGTGCGGGAAACCAAACTAGCGCTCCTGCACCAACAATCGAAATGCCAATGGCCCAGAGGACCTGTCGTGAGTTTTCGGCTCCCTCTGCTAACAATGTGCCTGTTGGACCCACTTTAACACTGGAGACATGAACTTCGAAATCAAGACTGGCCTGATCACTATGGTGCAAGACAACCCATTCTGTGGGGAGGCTAACAAGGATGCAAATGCTCACCTGTAACAGTTCCTTGAGATCTGCAGCACTTTCAACATCAAGGACGTTTCTCCTCATGCCATCCGTCTTAGACTGTTTCCGTTCTCCCTTCTTGGGAGAGCAAAGTAGTGTTCTATGCGAATTGAAGTACTATAGACACTTGGAAGAAGTGTTCTATGACATTCCTCACCAAGTTCTTTCTGTTGCGCAAAAGCAATGCCCTACGTGGAAGAATTTCTAGCTTCTAGCAAGATCCCAAGGAGTCTATTCCCGAGGTATGGGAAAGGCTGCAGGAGTACATCCTGGCCTGTCCCCACCATGGGATGGAGGACTCGCTCATTATCCAAAATTTCTATAATGGGTTGTGTCGAAGCGTACGAATGATACTTCCCCCGGTACTACTAAAATGTAGCCCGCAGAGGTTCTTGTATCGGTTTGGGCGCGTGGAGATCTCAGACAAGATGATGACACGAAGGATTTACGTGGTTCGGGCCGCCTGAGGGTAATACCCTACTCCACGGGGTGTGTGTTGTTGTATTGACGATTTCAGTAGTGCTGGCGTGCGTATGAGCTTGCCTGTTTTGTACCGAGCAGCACATTCCTTTTATAGACCAAGGGGTGGCAGCACATCCCTTTTATACACAGTCTAAATGTGCTTAAGCACCTTAATAGTGTGATAACACGCTTTAATGGTGGCGTTACCAGTATTAAGGGTCCTCTGATCATGCGCCATTAATATTGCATTAATGACACATAATCAGGCATTGTAACTGTAGCGGTAACTGTCCCTTTAATGTCTGTGCTGTTGGAGATCCGTCTGTATTCCCGTTGATTTCGTAGGTCCGCAGGCTTCACATGTGGCAGCTCTGGAGCTTCCCCTCGCAGGGAGATAGGTCCGGATCTGCTATATATGTGGCGGGAACGGAGCTCCCCTCTAATGGGGGTTAGGTCCGGGGTCATTATCCATGTGTCAACCGCATAGCTTCCCTATGTTGGGAGTTCAACTCTGGTCTTACATTACACGTGGCAATTCCGGATCTACCCATATGAGGGAGGCGGTCATGTGTCGTGTGACACGTGGGGCCTGAGGAAGCCTTCAACTCTGACATGTGGAACTCTCTTGCACTTCTTGCGGTATCATGGGGTACCCGGTACATAGGGTACCGACAGTGGCCCCCAGGCCCACCTCTGGGAGAAATCCTTTGGGTTAAGTTATTCTACCAGAGGTGGGGCCATACTCGATTCTCGCGCTGTAGCTTCAAAGGTTTTTTGATGTACCGTTGGGGAGATGGTTCGGGGTTAAACCATCGCCGCGTGGCTTGTATTGAATGCGGCAGATGAGATCTTTGAGTGCGGATATCAGGCAATTGAAGGTCACCGGTTTGGAATACGAAAATCATATCGGTCCCGAACGCCTTGTTAGACTGCTGCCTTTGGGTTTCCCGCTGCCCATCATAACAACAGTTCGCTTGGGGTAATAACCTCGACCTCTTCGTCAGGGTGGCCCAGACCCATTCGTCATTGACGGGGTAGGTTCTTTGTAATGTGGACTTGCTCTTGTTGCGGTTTCCATCCAAGTGTTGTGGAGGCTTACTTAAGAAGGAAAGTACGCAAGGTTTGAGGACTCTTTACGCTTTCGATCAAACTCGTGCTCAGAGCCTCCCCAACTTTGCCTAGCTTTCTCCTCTTTCGCTCCACTTTGCCGTGATGGAATTAGGACTTCTCAAGAGCCGCATCCAGAGCAAGGACAATCTGATGAAGGTTCGGACCTTCATGGGATGGTCCAGCGACTCCTTCAACCACTTGGTCCGTGCTGGCAAGCTCCTCTTGAAGAAGGAGCGCTGTGGGGAGATGGTGTACTTCTCGGCATACGCCATGGTGGGACTGATCTCACCTTTCTCAAGCTTCATCTTGATGCTGTTGGACTTCTATGGCCTTCAACCGCATCACATCTGCCCGCACTCCCTTCTGCTTGTGGCAACTTTCGTCCACTTCTACGAGATGTGAGTGGGCATGCCTCCCTGCGTCGGCTTGTTCTGGACCTTCTTCACAGCCCATTCCACCGGCAAGGGGACAGAGTTGCTTGGCTTCTACTACTTTGTGAAGTACAAGAACTGTCCTTTCAAGTACTTGAAATCATTTCCCTCTCGCAAATTAGACGACTAGAAGAAGGATTGGGTCGTCATTGTAGTGGAGGAGCACGAAAGGTTGGAGCAGCCCTAAGGACTCCCCAACATTGACATTGATGGCTAGAATGTAGTTCCGAAGCTATCAGATGCATTAACCCTGTCCTGACCAGGATCCGAGAATGTGTGGAGGGTGGAGTGACCCCCAGATGGTCTTCAGAAATTTCTTGGTGAACAGGTGGGCTCTGCTAAGGAGGAGGGAGAAGCTCGCCTAGTCTTTCAACAGTGTGATGGATGACGACCGGATTGAAACCAGTTTGAAATCCAACTTGGATGACGAAGCTTTGAAGCTCTATCTCAAGAAATTTCAACACGGGTCTATCGCCGATGACGCTTTAGCTCCGCTGGCCACTTTCCTGCCTCTAAACATGATTCCAGAGATCAGTAGGCAGCTCCGGAGGAAGATGCTGACGCTAGATGACCTCGGTGAGGTGGAGAAGTGTAGGGCCTCCAGGGTTGTAATACCTGGAGCTTCCGAGAAGGTGGTTGCCCCTACGTCGAGCCGAAATGTTGATGACATCGGCAAGGGCTTGGGCAAGGAGCCAGCCGGATCTTCCAGCCGGAAGAGAAAGCTGAGGCATGCCGATGGGAGCTTCGTCAGGTCTGCTCCATCTACAACTTACCCTTCTCCTCGGCGAGGGATATCTTCTGCGGTGACACCTCCTCCAGTGCAAGCGTCCTCAAGAGGCACCAATTCTTTACAGTCGACTCTGGTTCCGGTGCCAGCTATGGGCTCCAGGTCTGGTAGTCCTTCCAGGTCAAGGAAGACCTCGGCTGGGGCAACACCAATGACGACGACAGGCTCCGAGCGACATTCCGGAGATCCCTCCGTGCCAACCACAGCAAGTTCCGGCTCTGAGCCTCCGGCGAAGAAGTTTTGCGCCGATTGGAGCGGTAGCCTCCCAAAGCAAGCTTTGCTTTTTCACCTTGATTTGCCACTCTTATTTTTGTCATGTTTTGAATATTCCAATTTTTTTACCGCAGGGCATCAAAGATGGGGTCTGAACCTCCGGTCTCTGTTGCAACAACCGAAACGGTGCAGACGGAAACTCCAGCTTCAACCCCCGTGCCTCCTCAAGTGGTGGTTGAGGTCATGGCAGCTCCGGCGCCAGCTGTCGTAGATCTAGATTCAGAGTCATCGCCAGAGACTCCTGTGGTAGTGGCGGACCACGGGGAAGACATGCATGAAGATGCTCCAGTAGCAGCGTCACCAGCGACTGAAGCTCCAGCACAGGATGCTGATATGGTGGAAGCTCCAGCAATGGGCCCGGAGGTAATTGAGGCTCCGATCGCTGCACGAGAAGTTGCTGCTGAGCTGGTAGATGAACCGGTGGTGCCAGAAGGTCTGGCCCTTGAGCCGGAAGTCATTGATGCCCCAGCAACCGAGTTGGTGGTACTTGAAGTTCCGGTCCTTGAGCCAGAAGTTGTTGAAGCTCCGGCAATTGAGCCGGAGGTAACTGATGTATCTGCGCCTGAACCAGCAATGGAAATGGCTTCGGGTGAAGCTCCAATGACCACCCCAGAAGTATCTGCTTCGGAGGTGCCAATGCCCGTGGCAGAACACCATGAAGAGGCGGAAGTACGCTCTTCACCCGAAGAGCCAGTAATTGAAGTTCCCGCATCAGGACCTTCAGCTTTGGCTCCGAAAGTAGAAGTCCCCCCAATGGGTTCTTCCCCCGCTGTTGCCGAAGACCTCCAAGAGGGCGGCCCCAGTGCCGTGTAGAAACTCAAGGAACCATGCTTGTGGCGTGGGACCCTATTATTGTTCTTGAAGACCCCTTGGAGCCAGCGGAGGTGACCCCGACAGGTCCGGAGCCTATTCCCTTGGCATTGTCCATATACAATGCATGTTCAAGCCTCCGAGTTCAACTCGCCTTTGATCATGAAAGTATGGCCCTTGAAGAGGAGCGTGACACTTTGAGGCATTGGTGCAACAGGCTCCACTTCGAGATCAAGCTTGCACAGACGAGGCTTGCTGATTAGGAGTGGGTGAAGAGGGAAACGACCCAAATGGAATACTAGGGCAAACTGCTGGAGGAGAAGGAAGCCGCCATCAGGGCGCTCGACGCGAGTTCTCGGGAGATCCTCGAGCATGCCAAGGAAAGGAGTGATGCTGCCGACGAGCGTTACGAAAACCTCAATGAATTAAAAGAGGTCCTCCTGCAGCGTCGAGCAGACCTTGATGCAAGATAAGAGAAGCTCCTCGAACTGCAGGAGGATGTTTTGAAAAGGGAAGAAGAGCTCGGTTAGAAGGTGACTCTGGCTGAGTAAAATTTGGCTGATCGCTCTAAGAAGTTTGATCTGTGGAGTAAGGAGGAGGAGGAAAAGTACTGGAAACTGGAGTAGGAGCTCTCGAAAAGAGAAGCTGATGTTGCCACCAGAGAAGGGAAAGTAAGGGGCAGGGAGAAGGACCTGGCGGAACGGCGGAACCGCATCCACCTCAGAGAGACGGAGCTAGCCGACCGTGAAAAGCAAGTAGCTGAGAATATGCAGCAACATGCCAAAGCGGTTGAGCGCCTCGCTCGGGAGAGTTCGGAGCTAGCGACTGCCCGGAGGTCACTGGAGGAGTTGCGGAGCTCGAGGGCAACCGAATCCCTGATGGTATGGGATTTCCTGGGACTTGCGTACAGAGCCCTTGTTCCTCTTGGCTTTAGTCCAGTACGCTCGGAGGACCCAGCGTAGGAGCTGGACCATATGCTGGTGGTGCTTGGTTCTACTGGCAGCAAACTCGACGCAATGGGTGATGTCATCGCGGATCAGCTGGAGATGGAGGGGAAATCTCTGGCCAAAGACGTCGCTGAGTATGTCTTGGCGTGTTACAAAAGCTGAGATACCCAATTTTCTCTAGATCCAGTCTCTGAAGGACTCATTGCCAAAGAGGAGGATGCCGCCAAAGCTAGTGTCCAAGAAGCTGCCAATAAGGTTGCTTCGTTTTTCTGCCGGACTTAGATCCTCCAGTAGCTAGGACCTTTTCCTTTTGTCTTTTGTTGTAACCCTGATTTTGTAATTCAATACTTTGAATGAATGAAATCCACTTTTTCTACAATGAATTCCATTTTGTTGTCCTTGTCTTCAATACACTATCCTTTATCTTGTTTGCCCCTTGGTAGATGTACACAATTTGATTGCGAACATGTACCAAAAGGATTTGACGATGTGTTGATGACTTGGACACTTCGAATTTATAGCTTTTAGGTCTGAAGTTTATTTCCGACTTCTCCAGGGAGCTTTTATAATGTAGACAGCAGGCCCCCTGGGGTTGTTGGAGCTTGGTAGGTCCGACGGCACCCACTATCAACGCGTGGAACATCGACGGCGGGCCCCCTTGGAGGTTGTCAGAGCTTGATAGCTCCGGCATCGTCCACCATCGCTCTATTTTTCCTGTACATTAAAGACAAGAAAAAGAGTAAAACTCGTCCTCTTGTCTATAAATTATTTGTGACTTATTGTTCTTATTAGAGTTTTAGATCCAAAGAAATTCTATATGATAACAAGCACATTGATGTAATCTCTCCAGATCTGCTTGCTTTTTTAGTACTCACCCTACTCAGGCCTGTCGAATGTAGGTGAAGTGGCGTACTTAGGGTGCAGGACTATGCTAAGTCAGTAGCACACTCCAGACCTATGTTGGCTTGGCGTTCAGGCAAGTAGACTATGCAACAATTTTAAGATCCAAAGAGACCAACAATATAACTTGTAACACATATAAATAACTTGGACTAAAACTTAAAAAGAATTGCACAACTTCATTATAGATAAGAAGGATAAAAATAATAATTCGAAATACTGAGCCTTGTACAAAAATAAATGCATGTGGAGTCTGTTTTCACACAATAATGTCTTTCATTATAGGTCTGAATTACAGGGGAGACAAGGACACACTTAGGGTGCATGACCAGGCTAAGTGCGTTATACATCTTGTACTAGCTCAGGGCAGGTAGCTACACTTTTAGTGTTGTGACTGTATCAAGTGTTACTTGAACTTACCGAACCCTCCCGGAGGGGTCCAGATGCTCTCCCGGAGGACCTACCTAAATCTGTATATTGACTCTATAATATACTTTGTGTGTAATTACAGACTCACCTACATGATTCTAAGTATTAAACTTACGAAGGTGCTCGATGTTCCAAGGATTAGGAAGCAGAGTCCCATACTCAGTTGTCAAGCGAACGCATCCGGGACGGGATACCTTGATCACTCAGAAGGGACCTTCCCAGCTGGGGGAAAGTTTATTCATTCCTTCGCGAGTTAGTATTTTCTGCAGCACCATATCGCCTTCCTCGAGTTGTCGGTTGCGCACATGCCTTTGATGATAGCGCCAGAGCGTTTGGTGATAGCGTGCATTCTGAACAGCTAATTGGCACCTTCCCTCATAGACGAGGTCAAGGTCTCCACGTCGAAGCTGATCCTGCGTGGCTTCGTTAAAGGTCCGGACCCGGAGCTACTCCATGGTGATCTCCAGGGGAAGGACTGCTTCAGCTCCGTACACCAAGGAGAAGGGTGTCTCTCCAATTGACCAGTTAGGTGTAGTCCTGCTTGCCCATAGTGCGGACAGAAGCTCTTTGATCCAATTGTCTCCATGCTTTTTCAGGCGCTCATATGTGCGCATCTTGAATCCTTTTAAAATTTATGCATTTGCTCTCTCGGCTTGACCATTGCTTGCTGGGTGAGCTACTGATGTGTAGCTGACTTGAATGCTGAGATCATCGCAATATTCTTGGAATGCAACACTTGTAAATTGGGTTCCATTGTTAGTTATGACTTTATTCGGAACTCCAAATCTGCATATTGTGGACTTCAAGAACTTGATTGCTGATTGCTTGTTGATGTTCACAACTGGAGTAGCTTCCGGCCATTTGGTGAACTTGTTGATGGCGACGTACAGGAACTTGTAACCTCCGATAGCTTTTGGGAATGGTCCCTAGATGTCCATACCCCACACAATTAATGTCCATGTAGGAGGTATCATTTGTAGTGATTGAGCTGGTGTGTGAATTTGTTTTGCGTGGAAGTGGCACGCTTCACATTTTTTCACCAACTCCACTGCGTCTTGGAGTGATGTAGGCTAGTAGAAACCGTGTCGAAAGGCTTTATCGACCAACGTGCGGGAAGATGCATGGTTCCCACACTCGCCTCAATGTATCTCCGCGAGGAGCTTGCGAGCTTCTTCCCTTGCAATGCATCGCATTAGGACGTTGTTGGCACCGCGCCGGTAGAGATCCCCTTCTACTAGCGTGTATATTTTAGACAATCTGACAATCTGGTCAGCGGACACACCGTCTTCAGAAAGGATGTTGTCCTTCAAGTAGCTCCGGATCTCCGAGATCCATGCATCGGAGCTAACATGAGCTTCTGAGACTTGCGTGCTGGGTTGCTCGAAGCTTCCGACAGCACCTACGACTCTTGGGGGATGCCATGGTAATAGGGCCACCAGGACTGCCAGCTTAGAGATGCTGGTCTCACCCCCTTCGCTCAATTCGGTAGACTGAGTTGTTGGTCTTGACAACCTCCGGACAAAGATTCCATTGGGAGCCAGAGCTCCGGTTGAAGCCTTCGTCGAGAGTTCATCGACTTCAGCATTATGGAGACGCTGAACATGATCGAGATCCATGACTTCGAAGTCTTTCTGAAGCCTCTGGACTTCAAGGAGATAGGCGGCTAGCTGGGGGTTGTTGCAGTAGCATTCACCTTTGACTTGTTTTATGATGAGTTGTGAATCACCCTTCACCAACAACTGTTTGACACTGTAGGATAGTGCCACCTTGAGCCCATAGATGAGAGCTTCATACTCCGCCATGTTGTTGGTTTCCTTGAAGTCAAGGTGAACCATGTATTTGAGCTTCTCCCCGGTCGGAGATTGGGGAAGGATTCTAGCTCCGCCCCCCTACTTCTGTACAAAACCATCGAAGTAGAGAGTTCAGTGAGGTTCGGTGAAGACTGGGACCTTGGGTTCTGGCTTCTGCTCACTAGGCCCCCAGGATTAGATGGAGATGGAGTCCACTCCGCCATGAAGTCAGCCAAAGCCTGACTCTTAATTTCATGTCGTGGCACATATTCGAGATCGAACTCATCCAACTCTGCTGCCCACTTGGCGATGTTCCCAGTAGAATTAGGGTTATGCAATATAGCACGCAGTGGATAAGAAGTTACCACTAATATCTTGTGGGCTTGGAAGTAGTGACGAAGCTTTATTGAGGCAATAAGAACTGCGTAAAGCAGCTTATGCAAATTGATGTATCTGATCTTGGCATCGTGGAGTACTTCACTAATGAAGTACACTGGGTGCTGGAAGGTCCGTACCCTCCTAGAAGGGCTCGAAGCTTCCTCTCCATCGATCTGGACCCTCCCAGAGGGGTCCAAGCCTTCTTGTTGAGCTTCCTGGACCTTCCCGGAGTGGTCCAAAACTTCTTCTTGTTCAACCCAGACCTTACTGGAGGGGTCCGAATCGGCTTGGTCAACCAGGTGAACCCCTTCTAGCGAGAGAGGTTGATCCCCTAGCATTCCTCCTTGAGGTTGTGTGTATGGGGGTTGGGACCCAGACTCGCCTTCAGGTAGTTCCAGACCCTCCCAAAGGGGTCTAAGCTCGGATATTGATGTGGCTCTGGTCTTTCCGCAACCAGGACCATGCTCACAACTTCTGCAGTTGCAAAAATGTAAAGCAGTATAGGCTCATGGGGTTCAAAGCTACCAACATTGGTAGGGTGGTGAGGAGCTGCTTTAGCTCTTGAAATGCCTTTTCTGCTTCTTCAGACCAATGAAATTGTTCGATCTTCCTCAATAGCTTGAAGAAGGGGAGTGCCCGCTCTGCCAGCCTTGAAATGAACCGGCTGAGCGCAGCTAAACATCCAGTTAGCTTCTGGACGTCTTTGATGCGGGCTGGAGGCTGCATGTCTTCTATAGCCTTGATCTTCATCAGGTTTGCTTCGATTCCTCGGTGAGTCACTAAGAAACCAAGGAGTTTCCCAGAGCTAACTCCGAATACACACTTATCCGGGTTTAGCTTGGTGTGTGTGATGCGCAGCTTGTCGAAGACGGCTTGTAAATTGTCAAGGAGTGACTCCTTGTTCTTGATCTTCACAACGATGTCATCGACGTACACCTCCACCAAGTCTCTAATTAGCTCTCCAAACGTTTTGTACATAGATCGCACAAAGGTTGAAGCAGTGTTTTTGAGACCAAAGGGCATGGCAGTATAACAATACAATCCATCTACTGTTATAAAGGCACTATGCTCTTCATCTTCGCTAGACATTTGGATTTGATGATATCCAGAGTACGCATCTAGGAAACACAATAGCTCACACCCGGAGGTGGAGTCCACTACTAATCTATTATAGGTAGTGGAAATGGATGTTTTGGACATGCCTTATTTAGTGTGGTGTAGTCGATACACATCTGAAGCTTCCTGCCAGTCTTGGGTACAACAACTGGGTTTGCCAGCCATTTTGGATGAAAAACCTCTTGGATAAAACCAGCTTCGAGCAACTTCTTGATCTCCTGTCAGATGAAGTTTTGTTGCTTGATTGATTGTTTCCGAGGCTTCTAGTGTACAGGCCATGCATCGGGATAAATCTTCAGATTGTGCTCAATCACCTCCCTAGGGATCCCAAGCATTTGTGACGGTTGCCAGGCAAACACCACGAGGAAGGTGATGAGCGCGAGTTCCTATATGTTGTTCAGACCTCCCGATATACGGGTGGTCTGAGCAGCATCAGAACCGATTTGGGCGACTTTGGTGGAAACGTCGGTGTCACCACTTGGTTGCACACGTGGTGTAGAGGTTGAGCCCCGATGACGAGTGCTCGGGGGTTGAGCAATGAGCTCTTTGCCGGAGGTTCCTTCTTGCGATGTGGCAAGCGCATGGAGTTCCTCTAGCGCGGTGACTCCTGCAATGTGGTCTCCACGGATCCGGAGGACGCCTGAAGGTGTCAGCATCTTCAACACCATATAGCCGTAGTGAGCTGTGACCATGAACCTGTACAAGGCAGGCCTGCCCAAGATGGCATTGAAGGATAAGATGATTTGTGCGATGTCAAAGACCAGCTTCTCGGTCCTGTATTTCTCCCGAGTTCCGAAGATCACCGGGGGTGTGATGGATCTGAGAGGGCTAATGGCCTCCGGACCTACCGCAGAGAAAGGGCGTGAGGGATGAAGGTCCGAAGGTCGGAGTTGGAGCTTGATGAAGGCTTCATAGCTCAGGAGGTTCAGCCCCGCACCTCCGTCCACCAAAACATGGTAGAGATGAACATTGTTGATGGTAGCTGGCCAGCTCCGATCATGTTTCGGGGGCAGTCCGTAGCATCGAAGGTGATGGCAAAGTCCATCCATTTCCGATGAGGTTTTGCCATGGCAGTAGGAGCTACAGCGACCATGTCCCGCCGCATTGTCTTGAGAACGCGGCGAGAAGTGATGTCCCAAGAACCACCATAAATGGTGTTCAGGGTCTTCCGACGCTCATTGTCAGAGATGTCAGAATCATCGTCTGCTGTGTTGTAGACAGCCTTCAGGACCTTCTTGGAATCCTAAAAGCCTAGCTCCGGTTCAGCCGGAGCTTCATCAACTTTCTGTTTTCCTTCCCGTTGACGGAAAGGAGCTTCTTCTCGGCGCTTGTTGTAGCGCTCGATAATGTTTTGGATCTCTCGGCAGTCTTCCAGATTGTGCTTGTCCGTCTTATGGATCGGACACCACATTTTAGAGCTATTGTCGTCTTTTGACGAAGGACGAGGTTGTTTTTCGGGGCGTGGCCCCCGGCCACCCGGAGCTGCAGCAGCCGCAGCAGTAGGTGCACCGACCGACGAATTTTTCTTGCCATTGGACTTCTTCTTCTTTTTACCACCTCCGGAGGTAGTGGCTTCAGCTTTGGAGGACTTTTTGTTAGCCTCCAGAGCTGGCTTTAAGTGCATTTCTCGACCCTTTGCTGCCCAAGCGCACTTGTCGACCAGGATGAACAACTCCGTGACGCTGGTGACTTCTTTGGTCGCCAGCTTCTCCAACATTTTCTTGTCTCGGATGCCCTATCTGAATGCGATAATAATAGAAGCGTTCGAGATAGAAGGGGTGGTATCGCGTACCTGAGAAAACCGTTGGATAAAGGATCGCAGTGATTCCCTCGTTGCTTGCTTCACAACAAACAAGTCCAATTCAGTGTCTAGTTGGGTATAAGAACTTCTGAAGTTGGCAGTAAACTGTTGACATAGCTCCGCCCAATTGTTGATGGAGTCGGGTGGAAGACTCATGAAATAGGACCTGGCGGTCCCAGTTAAAGCCACAGGGAAGTAGTTAGCCATCACGGCCTCATTGCCCCCCGCTACAAATATAGCAGTGAGTGGATTTGAAGGAATTCAGCGGGGTTAACAGTCCCGTCAAATTTCTGTGGTGGATGAGGCTGGAACTTTTGTGGCCAGCGGACCATGTGTAGGTTCCTAGCCAAGGAAGAAGAACCTCCTCCTACTCCCAATGGAGCAGGGTTGTCCAGAGCCTCTCGCCTTTTGCGAGCACGCTCAATATGGACACGGTCGTCCTGCTGTCGGTGGCGGTGGTCAAGCTCTGACCGCAAATCATGTGTCGAAAGTCTTGACATGGGTGCGACGTGCCCCAGAAGGCAGCGACATCACCTGTTGAGATACAACACACCTTCGATGCTGTGACATGTGAGGACCAAGTCTTCCAGACAAGGTCCTACGTTGAGCTGGTGCCTGCCCCGAAGGGGCGGACCTTGGTTGCTGATAACATCGGCTGCGGCTGCAACCAGATGCTGCACATTAGCGCGCCACTGCTCCATTGCACATTGAGGTGCTCCGAGCGCTGGTGGGCGCTCCAACAGAGTTCGCGCAGCAATTAGCGTGTTCTCAGGGTTGTTGTTTGTCGATTCTGTGACCGACACAAGTACCCCATCCTGCTGTCTAGCATTGTTCACCGAAGCAGATGGTGGTGGTGGTGGTGCGATGTCTGTTGGGACAACGGCACCCACTGGTTGCTGCAGGTTGGAAGGATTCCCCCCAGTAGGTTGCACAACGTTGTTACCGTTCGATAATCTTGTGGCAGAGTTCACCATCTTGTGATCTTAGGGCCCCCCTATCTGGCGCCAAATGTTGAAGCGTACGAATGACACTTCTCACAGTACTACTAAAATGTAGCCCATGAAGGTTCTTGTATCGGTTTGAGCGCGTGGAGATCTTAGACAAGATGATGACATGGAGGATTTATGTGGTTCGGGCCGCGTGAGAGTAATACCCTACTCCACAGGGTGTGTGTTGTTGTATTGAGGATTTTGGTAGTGGTGGCGTGCGTATGAGCTTGCCTGTTTTGTACCGAGCAGCACATCTCTTTTATAGACCAAGGAGTGGCTGTTAAATGGGTTGTCTGGCCCGACATGTGGCCCTGGCGGTTACTATAGCCTCATACACGGTCTAAATGTGCTTAAGCGCCTTAATAGTGTGATAACGCGCTTTAATGGCGGCGTTACCAGTATTAAGGTTCCTTTGATCGTGCGCCATTAATATTGCATTAATGGCACGTAATCAGGCCTTGTAACTGTAGCGGTAAATGTCCCTTGAATGTTTGTGCTATTGGAGATCCGTCTGTATTCCCGTTGATTTTGTAGGTCCGGAGGCTTCACACGTGGCAGCTCCGGAGCTTCCCCTCGTGGGGAGATAGGTCCGGAGCTGCTATATACGTGGCGGCACCGGAGCTCCCCTCCACTGAGGGTTAGGTCCGGGGTCATTATCCATGTGTAAACCGCGGAGCTTCCCTATGTTGGGAGTTCAACTCTGGTCTTACATTACACGTGGCAATCCTGGATCTACCCATATGAGGGAGGCGGGTCCGATGCCATGTGACACGTGGGGCCTGAGGAAGCCTTCGACTCTGACATGTGGAACTCTTGCACTTCTTGCGGTATCATAGGGTACCCGGTACGCAGGGTACCGACAGGTTGATTCCTTCCGCCCCTGACCATGTGGATGTTGCTGCTGGAGGAACCTTTTTCTCATTGACAGTCCCCCGAGCAAAAGATTTGATTGAGAAGATGGTGTCCAATTTGGGTTGGTGTGATGAGTGTCTCCAAACCCGTCAACAAGGCATGCACACCTTAAAGAGGTGGACAGGATCGCATCCAAATTGGACCTCCTTATGAAGAAGATTGATGGACAAGCTGATAGAGACGAAGGTGTCCCGTCTTTCGATGAGATGATAACTATCGTTTTTGGTGGAGTAGACTTTGACGATCCGACTATAAACGTGTGAGGACGTCGCGCCTTAGCAATCGCTAAACACACTCCGAGAGGTTATGGACCACGTCGGAGCACGATCAACCTGACCACGAGGGTCTATTTCCTGTAGGCAAACGAAGAACAAGCAAGAAACTAGGATTGCAATCTGGATATTGCGAATTCAAGAAGAAAACTTCATTGATGAAAGTGGGGTTCTGAAACGTCCTGGTCTGGTCATTGGACACAAACGAGGTACGTGAGTTGCAGCTGTGGCAAACTTTAATCTAAACAAAACCCGCCCTGTCAAGGAGCTCGTGGCCTACTAAAATAGGGGAGGGAAGAGGGAAATTCGTGCAGCAACAAAGGTATGATCTCCCTTATTCCCTTCCTTTTTCTGAGATAGACTACCTTTTAATAGGGAAAGAAAGAGGGAAATCCATCCAGCAGCAAGGCAGGATATGATTTCCTCTATTTCTTTCCTTATTATAGCACATCTATCTTTAAATAGGGAAGAAAGAGGGAATTTCGTCCAGCAGCAAAGTTGGACGAGATTTCCCTTATTCCTTTCCTTATCTGTCTAAATCTCTCTTTATTACATGGCCCCAGCCTCAAGATTTGGTGCACAGTACCCTGTTCATCCACTTGACTTTATTCTGGCCCGCCAGCTTGTATATTTTGTCCATGTCTTTGTATGTCATCAAAGGTGGCTTCAAAGTGCTGAAAACTCCACTAGAAACTCCATTCTGGTTCCCTTCTCACGCGCCTTCATCTCCCTGCTGCTCCCATGTTCATTCCTCTTGTCCATGCTAGGCCCTTCATTTGTAAGCAACACAAATGTATCCAATTTAGGCAGCATCATATTCTCATAAATATTAGAAACATTACCAAGAAACGAAAGTACCTGATAATTTAACTGGCGTGCGTGGGCTCTAGTAATTGGTCTCATATGTGTGGTAGCAGGGGCTATGGGTGTAACTGTGGTAGTGATGTCCTCATCATCCTCCCCTTCTTGAATTGAAGTTGTCCTCGACGGAAGCACATCTTCCTCACCCAAATAAGGCTTCAAATCTGGAATATTAAAAGTGGGACTAACCCCAAAGTCTGCAGGCAGCTCAAGTTTATATGCATTATCATTTATTTTCTTTAACAACTTAAAAGAACCATCAGCACGTGGCTTTAGCTTTGATTTGCGCAAATCAGGAAACCTATCTTTTTGTAAATGTAACCAAACAAGGTCTCCTGGTTCAAACACAATATGTTTTCTACCCTTATCGCTAGCAAGTTTGTATTTAGCATTCCTGTGCGCAATGTTTTCCTTAGTTAACTCATGCATTTTTAAGATCAATTCAGCACATTGTTTAGCATCAAAATTAACCTTCTCCGAAGATGGAAGAGGCAACAAATCAATAGGTGCACGAGGTAGGAAACCATACACAATTTCAAAAGGACACATCTTAGTAGTAGAATGCAGTGAACGATTATAAGCAAATTCAATATGAGGCAAGCATTCTTCCCACATTTTCAGGTTATTCTTCAAAACAGCTCTAAGCATAGTAGACAATGTTCTATTGACTACTTCAGTTTGACCATTAGTTTGGGGATGACATGTAGTACTAAAAAGCAGTTTAGTACCTAACTTAGCCCGTAAACATCTCCAAAAGTGGCTAAGAAATTTAGTGTCACGATCTGAAACAATTGTATTTGGCACACCATGCAAACAAATAATTTCACAAAAGAATAACTCAGTGACATTAGTAACATTCTCGCTTTTGTGACATGGTATAAAGTGTGCCATTTTTGAAAATCTGTCCACGACAACAAATATGCTATCCCTCCCCTTCTTTGTTCGAGGTAACCCTAAAACAAATTCCATGGAGATGTCCTCCCATGGAACACTAGATACAGGCAAAGGCATATATAAACCATGAGGATTGAGTCGTGACTTAGCTTTTTGACATGTAGTACAGCGAGCAACAAAATGCTCAACATCTCGTCTCATCTTTGGCCAAAAGAAATGTGTAGCAAGTATGTCCTCAGTTTTCTTCACGCCAAAGTGTCCCATTAATCCTCCTCCATGTGCCTCCTGCAACAACAAAAGACGAACGGAGCTAGCTGGAATGCATAGCTTGTTAGCACGGAACAAAAATCCATCATTACAGACGAACTTGTTCCATGTTCTTCCTTCCTTACAATTCTGCATTACATCTTTAAATTCAGCATCATGCAAATATTGATCTTTGATGGTCTCCAAACCAAATATTTTAAAGTCAAGTTGTGAAAGCATAGTATAACGTCGAGACAATGCATCAGCAATAACATTTTCTTTACCCTTCTTGTGTTTAATGACATAAGAGAAAGTCTCAATGAATTCAACCCATTTAGCATGTCTACGGTTCAGTTTTGCTTGACTTTTAATGTGTTTCAAAGATTCATGATCAGAATGTATAACAAATTCTTTGGGCCATAAATAATGTTGCCATGTTTCCAAAGTCCAAACAAGAGCATATAATTCCTTATCATAAGTAGAATAATTCAGACTAGGCCCACTCAAATTTTCAGAAAAGTATGCAACAGGTTTACCATCTTGTAATAACACACCTCCTAATCCAATTCCACTAGCATCACATTCAAGTTCAAAAATCTTATTAAAATCAGGAAGTTGGAGTAAAGGAGCATGTGTCAACTTATCTTTCAATACCGTGAAGGCTTCTTCCTGTGTGGTACCTCAAAACAAAAGGCACATCCTTCTTTGTAAGCTCATTGAGAGGTGCAGCAATGGTGCTGAAATCTCTCACAAAATGCCCGTAGAAACCAGCAAGACAAAGAAAACTCCTCACTTGTGTGACCGTTTTGAGCTGCGGCCAACTCTCAATTGCTTCAACCTTGGCTTTATCAACATCAATTCCCTATGGAGTAATAACATAGCCAAGAAAAGATACTCGGTTGGTGCAAAAGGTGCACTTCCCAAGGTTACCAAACAAACATGCATCACGTAGAGCAATAAAAACAGCACATAAATGTTTCAAATGTTCCTCCAAAGTTCTACTATAAATCAGTATATCATCAAAATAGACTACCACAAATCGTCCAATGAAAGCACGTAAAACTTCGTTCATTAATCTCATCAATGTGCTAGGTGCATTAGTTAACCCAAAAGGCATGAGTAACCACTCATATAAGCCAAACTTAGTTTTAAATGCTGTTATCCATTCATCTCCCAATTTCATACGAATTTGATGGTATCCACTACGCAAATCAACTTTGGAGAATATGGTAGAACCACTTAATTCATCAAGCATATCATCGAGCCTAGGAATAGGATGACGATATCGAATAGTAATATTATTAATGGCTCTACAATCAATGCCCATACGTGATGTACCATCCTTTTTTGGTACTAGTATAACAGGAACAGCACAAGGACTAAGGGATTCGCGTATATAACCTTTATCGAGTAGCTCCTGAACTTGACGCATAATCTCCTTCCTCTCATCAGGATTGGTACGGTACGGCGCACAATTGGGCAGCGAGGCACCAGGAATTACGTCAATCTGATGCTCAATCCCGCGAATAGGTGGTAATCTCGGTGGCACCTCTTGTGGAAAGACATCAGCGAACTCCTGCAAAATGTTAGTGACAGCAGGAGGCAAACAGAGAGGCACGTCCTCGAATGAAAAGAATGCCTCTTTGCACACAAAAGCATAGCAAACAGATTTGCTAAAATCCAGATCAGTAATATCAGATTTGGCGGCAAGTAAACAACCACTTTTCAATTTTATTTCAGAGGCAACACTAGATGATGGTTTGGTAGTAGGCTTATGTTGTTGCTTAAATTCTTTTGCCACAATCTGATTTCCACTCTTATTTTGTTGCTGCTTTGCCTTACTAGCGCTAGTAAGATCATCTTTCAAAATATGTTCTGGAGACATAGGAAGCAAAGTAATGTTTTTATCCTTATGAACAAGAGTATACTGATTTTTCCTGCCATGGTGTACAGAATTTTTATCAAATTGCCATGGTCTACCAGGTAAAAGGGAACATGCTTGCATGGGTACCACATCACAATCAACATAATCCGCATATGTAGCAATACTAAAATGTACACGAACAGTACGTGTTACTTTAACCTTGCCGCTGTTGTTGAACCATTGTATGTGGTAAGGATGAGGATGTGGTTTGGTGGTAAGAGACAACTTCTCCACCATGTCCATACTGGCTAAGTTGTTGCAACTCCCACCATCGATGATGATGTGGACACATCGTTCCTTAACAACTCGCTTTGTATGGAACAAATTGTTCCTCTGGTTTTGCTCAGCATGTGTTACCTGCACACTCAAAACACATTGAGCAACTAAACTTTCATACATCTCAGCGTCTTCAGCAGCCATGTATTGTGTCTCTTGTTCAGAATCAGCACCACCCTGTTCTTCAATTGCAATAAGAGCGAAAGTCTCCTCATCATAGTCACTAGCGGACTCATACCCACCATCCTCAGCAACCATCATCACACGCTTGGATGGGCATTGGCTCGCATAGTGACCTCCACCCTTACAACGATGACATATAATATCATGTGTTTGTCCGGTTGATGTCATGGATGAAGAAGAGCTCCGTGCGGGACCCGAAGGTGTGCTCTTGGCATATGGTGGTGGTGGTGCCTGTTTTCTTGTATCGCGGTTGGAGTTGGTGTCTGAAGTAGGTGGTGGTGCAGTAGGACGTGTGGAAGTGGAAGATGCACATGGTGTCCATGATAAAGATCGACCTGCAGAAAAGTTAGTCCACGCCATGTCCTATCGATCCTGCACTTCACGTTCAGCTTTGCAAGCAGGATGGAATAAACGAGTGATGTTGTGATACTCCTTATACTCTAAGATAGTTTGAATTTCCCTGTTTAGCCCACCCATAAACCGTGCAAGCATAGCTTCATTATCCTCAACAATACCACATCGAATCAACCCAGTTTGTAATTCCTGATAATATGCCTCTACAGATTTTTTTCCCTGTCTTAAGCGTTGTAGTTTTTGAAGTAATTCACGTTGATAATATGGTGGAACCCAATGAGTACGCATAGCAGTTTTCAGTGCAGCCCAAGTAGTTGGGATATTATTATGATATAATCTAAAATGTTCAGACCACCAAACAGAAGCAAAACTAGTGAATTCACAAACAGCAGCAGCAACCCTTCTATCCTCAGGATATTGTAAGCATGTAAAACGTTGTTCAGTTTCTAACTCCCAAGTAAGATATACATCAGGAATGTATCTACCCTAAAATGGTGGAATATTCAATTTCAGTTTAGGGACATGATCATTATCTCGTACCTAAGGGGGTGGTGCAGCCCTACCGTTTTGATTGTAGGTGTGTGGGCGACCGGAATGTTGTACATAGTTCTGATGTGGAGCAATCTCATCCTCGTACTCGCCCTCGTAGTCATTGTACTGATCAACAGTAGTAGAAGGATCCCCAGAAGCAGCAGCAGTAGCGATGGCACCAAAATGTTGGCCTTGGTCGAGAGGCACACGCTGTGCGCATCCCATTTGATTTGGAAGGCGGTGTTGTTGTTGTAGTTCTTGCTGCCGAGGTGCGACACGTGTAGCTGGTGGTGGTGGTAGACGCACAAGCACTTCATTAAACTTGGCCTCCAGCTTGGTGTCGAATGTCTTCTCAAAGCCATCTAGCTTCTCCATGGCCTCTCCAAATCTATTCAGCACGTCTTGCACCTGTTCACCCATCATTTGTTGAAATTTATCATGTAGCTCCTTGTTCGTCAAGTTCTCCCAGTCCAGCTCGTCAGCTTGTGATCCTGTCATGGTTAGCAGAAATAGAAACACACAAGAATATGGTCCTACTAACTACTAATAGGATGTGATGTGGTGGAAAGTCACAAGTCCATCAAGCGAATTGCAAATTCTTACCCGTTCTTACCAACCAGCAGGTGGTGATCGGCAACCATTGTAGTCAAACTCTCAAAGATTGGATAAAGCGATTGCCAGGTGGTGTCAAACGCACGATGTAGATGTATGTGGAGCTGGGAAGGCTTAAATTATGGTAGCCAAAAATGTCAGCAATAATCAATTCAGAGATGCAAAGTTGAACAAACGTTCAACGATGGTACTGTGCTGGTCCTAGGCTAGACCATACTAGAGACGCGAGCCTAGACACAAAGGAATTCACACCAGTAACACAATAGCCTACATTAGCAGCAACTGAAGGTCACTTTTTTTGTACTTTTCCTCTCATTTTCTTTTTTTTTCTTTCTTTCTTCCTTTTCTATCCTTTTTTTTACAAAGGCCCACAGTTCTAAAAGATTACACAAGGATGAGATGATAAGCTACCAAATACCACAGATAACACACTTATTTTCGCAGGTTCCTTGCAGGTCTTGTAGATATTGCTTTCCCAAAGAAAAAGATACATAGGAGATCTTGAAATCTCTTTGGTGATTGCAATGCACACAGATGGAATTTTCAGGCAAGATTGGATCCGTTGGAAAGATGGTGAGACAACCTTTACGGATTGTGCTTACACTTTCCAAACGGACAAAGAATGAAGAAGTTATGACCATTTTCTTCCAAAATAGAAAAGATACTCAAAATCAGATCTGATCTGATTATTTCCTCTTTTGGAGATGCAAATTAGGAAGTGAATATCTCTCTAATTTCGTGATGGTGGTGATGATGGTGTTTTTTATGCACATCAATCGTGATAGGAACTCGAAACTCTAAAGGACTAAACACTAAGACCAGCAACTTGACACGACGATGCAACCGACTGTTCAACAAAGCAAAAAAAAAACTGAAAACAAAATTGTGAAAGGCACAGATTGGTTTGGATATGATGATCTAACCCTAACTTTTTTTGGCTTTTTTCATGGACCGTAGGTATGAAGGAACAGATGTGATCTAGATTACAGAAATCTGGTAAAATCTCACCGAGCAACCTGGAAATCTGATACTACTTGATAGAGATGAAGGTGTCCCGTCTTTCGATGAGATGATAACTATCGTTTTTGGTGGAGTAGACTTTGACGATCCGACTACAAACGTGTGAGGACTTCGCGCCTTAGCAATCGCTAAACCCACTCCAAGAGGTTATTGACCACGCCGGAGCACGATCAACCTGACCACAAGGGTCTATTTCCTGCAGGCAAACGAAGAACAAGCAAGAAACTAGGATTGCAATCTGGATATTGCGAATTCAAGAAGAAAATTTCATTGATGAAAGTGGGGTTCTGAAATGTCCTGGTCTGGTCGTTGGACACAAACGAGGTACACGAGTTGCAGCTGTGGTAAACTTTAATCTAAACAAAACCCGCCCCGTCAAGGAGCTCTTGGCCTACTTAAATAGGGGAGGGAAGAGGGAAATTCGTCCAGCAACAAAGGTAGGACGTGATCTCCCTTATTCCCTTCCTTTTCTGAGATAGACTACCTTTTAATAGGGAAAGAAAGAGGGTAATCCATCCAGCAGCAAGGCAGGATATGATTTCCTCTATTTCTTTCCTTATTATAGCACATCTATCTTTAAATGGGGAAGAAAGAGGGAATTTCGTCCAGCAGCAAAGTTGCCCTTATTCCTTTCCTTATTTGTCTAAATCTCTCTTTATTACATGGCCCCGGCCTCAAGATTTGGTGCACAGTACCCTGTTCATCCACTTGACTTTATTCTGGTCTGCCAGCTTGTATATTTTGTCCATATCTTTGTATGTCATCAAAGGTGGCTTCAAAGTGCTGAAAACTCCACTAGAAACTCCATTCTGGTTCCCTTCTCACGCGCCTTCATCTCCCTGCTGCTCCCATGTTCATTCCTCTTGTCCATGCTAGGCCCTTCATTTGTAAGCAACACAAATGTATCCAATTTAGGCAGCATCATATTCTCATAAATATTAGAAACATTACCAAGAAATGAAAGTACCTGATAATTTAACTGGCATGCGCGAGCTCTAGTAATTGGTCTCATATGTGTGGTAGCAGGGGCTATGGGTGTAACTGTGGTAGTGATGTCCTCATCACAAGCCAGTGGTGAAGTATGTGGTACTGCCTGGGCCTTATACTCTCACATCTCATGTGAGGTCTGTGGCAACATGGATCATATGGGTAATGACTTCCCAGAGACTCGTGAGGATGAATTATACGTAGCCAACAATGGGAACTTCAACAACAATGGATATCGTCCAAGAGGTCAAGGGTGGGGCCAACCATGCCCTTTCTTTCAAGGAGGGTACAACAACAATGGAAACAATGAAAAGCAACTTAACTTGAGAGAGCATTAGCCAGCTGAAGATCAATGATGCCTAATCCAAGAAGCTATATGCTAATGACAAGACCCTAGAAAGTATCAATGCAAAGATTGAAGGACTATCCTCAGCTTTCAAGAATCAATTGAGCTTCAAAAAGATGTTGGAAGCTCAATTGGCTCAACTTGCTGCAGTTGTTCCTCCGTTGGAAAGTAACAAAATTCCGTGACAGTCAGAAGCCCCTATGGATAATGTGAATGCAATGGCTACAAGAGGTGGCAAGACCACTCGTGACCCACCATATCCCACACAAGAAAAGAGGACAACTGAGAAGGAGAAAGAGAAAGAGGATGTCCCAACTGGCATAAATGAACCACTCAGTGAGAGAATGGTCAATCAATTTGAAGACACCAGTTTTACGCCATTCCCTCAAAGACAAAGCAAGCCAATAGTGGATGAGCAATTCAACCTCTTTGTTGAAGTTACTCAAAAGATTCACATCAATTTGCCCCTTGATAGATGCAATTCAAGTACCCACTTAAGCTCGCTATAACAAGCGGCCATTGCCTACCACTGAGGTTGTCAAGCTTACGGAGGACTGTAGTACAGCCATCCTCAATAGGCTTCCAGAGAAGAAGAAGGACCCTGGATGTCCTACCATATCTTGCTCAATTGGGGCTCACTATTTTGACAAGGCACTTCGTGACCTTGGAGCAAGTGTGAGTGTTACGCCCTAGGTGGTCTTCGACCAGCTAAACTTCATAGAGTTGTCTCCAACACCATTGCAGCTCCAACTGGCTAACTCTTCAGTCTGTTATCCAGTGGGTATTGCTGAGGATTTCCCGGTGAAAATCCTGAACTGCTTCATGTTGACGGCTGTTATATACCAATTTCATCTATCAATTTAACTCAATTATGTGAAGGATTTGTAATTTATTGCACACATCACCTTTCTATCTAACCCAATTCCACATGGACTTGGAGAAATATGTGTATGCAGCATTTTATGCAGGAAATGAGGAAATGTAGAGAGACCAATCCTATAAAATATCATCTCAGCCAATCAGGCGACGACACGTGGCATCCCATGGATCAAATGGCCCACAAACAGAAGTATCCGAGGAGATCCAACGGTGTATCACTCATATACATCAATGGGACCCACTTGGCAGCCACCTGGAGAAAGCACACAAGAAACGGTGCAATGACCAGGTTGGCCGAACCAGGGGGTCGGCCGACCTGGTCTTTGCACCAAACTCGGTCAAACTCCACGTGTTGGCTCCTCCCGGCTCCCTGGAGTCAATGGTGACTGATTCGCGCGCTTTTGGTGGCGGGAATCGACCTCAACACTAGTATAAATAGGACCCCCTACCCCTCACTTCAACACACACCACTTGAGCTTCATCTCTATTGTATACACTATCATCCATAGTCTTAGAGGAGTTAGGTTGTAGATAGGAGAGTCTCTAGTCCCAAGTCCAAATTGGGAAAGGAGTAAGGAGTCTCTCGCTTCTCAATCCTACATTGGGAAAGGTATGGCTCATGTATTCTTTCTTGTATTTGTGACTTATGCATAATAAATATAGTATCTTTAGTCTCTATTTATACATATACTTGGGCAAAGAGTTTCTTGTTTGATTGTGGAGTCCATGTATATGGAAGGTATAGCTTCTATGACTGTTTCATTATGAACATATCTCATTATCATAGAACCTATAGACCCCCACTATAGTCTAGTTAATTATAACATAACTAGGTTAGTATGGATAATTATGTTGCGTATCAACATTAGTTCAATGATGATTCAATTCATTGCCTTAGGATGGATTGTGCCTAGGCTCTTAAGGTAATTACTTAATATACTAGCATGGTGCTAGGATAGCTAAGTAGCATTGGATGTCTCGTAGACCCACGGATTGAAGAGGTAGGCAGTAGGTGGTGACAGCCCTATCTGTCCTTTGTAATCCTCTACGTTCGGCTATGCCACAGGCTCTTGGCGGGAGTCGCCCTAGTATTGCTAGAGTAAGCCCGTGCCTGGTGCGTTGAACCACATAGCATAAGTATTCACTATTGATCTATCTTATGAATAATTAGTTTAGACTATGTATATGTACAATAGAGCATAGTAGGAGTACCTCCATAACTCTCAACCTTAACTAACCTCTAGGATCCTCTTACCCCCCTTAGACTTGAAAGCTTTTGTGTGTGTCACACTACCTCCACTATTATTTTATCCATCCTTACTAGATTCTTACCTAGACCTTTCTACCCTTTCCACTCGATGATTGTTATATCTCTTCCCTGCCTTCCTTTGGGATCAAATAAATGACACCCTTGGGAATACTCTTAAGGGGAAATGCTACAATGATACCTCCGTGCGCTTGCGGAATTCACTCTGTGATCCAATAGAACCATTAACAAGCATTTCTGACACATCAGTTGGAGATGTTTAGTTAATGGTGCGTATGTAATACCAATAAGTATTTCTGGCACTATTGTTGGGGATGATTTGTTAGTATATCTTAGGAGCTGTCAACAAGCATTTCTGGCGCCGTTGTCGGGGATGATTTGTTAGTATATCTTAAGGAGCCGTCAACAATTCATACCCATGGTTTTCGTGGTGCTCGATATGGATGTCGAGAAGGATATGCTGCTCATTCTTGGGTGTCCATTCCTTAGCACCGCAAAAGCTTGCATAGATGTGAGAGCTGGAGAAATCCACTTCCATATTAATGGCAAGGAGGAGAAATTGAACTTTCCCCCAAAGTTAAAGCAATGCTCCATGATTCGGATCAAGTATGGGCTGAATTTTAAACACATTTAAGAGGTCAAAGTCACACCTCCAAAGGTGGGTCTGCTCATTGCATTCATGAGAAAATTGATAGATGCGAAGAACCCCTCTTTTCGTCCAAGTTCAGGCCTTCCCAAAGGCCCAAGTTCACCAAACCGCCCAAGGAGTGGCGAAAGAAGCAAGACAAGCCGCCTGAACCCATTCTGCAGGGCCCGAATGCAAAAAAAAATGAAGACAAAGGAAAAGTCCATCTCATCGGACTTTGGTGAGACCTAGCCAATAGGATAATTGGTAGTTATCTTTTATTTGATTTTTCTTTTTACCCCATTTGATTTTACCCACTTAGTTTGATTTTTCCCACTACATATTTGATTTTTCCTAGCAAGTTGAGAATCTTATATTCTCAACCAGCATTTTTATTTCTTTTTTTCACAAAAAGAAATTTTTGGGATTTGAAAAAGAGTTTTATTCAAAAAATAGTTTTTCTGAGTTGCAAATGTGGTAATTCACCAATGGGCTAATTTTATAGCCGTTGGGAAGCCACCTGCCAAAAAAGGGACCAGGGGACCCACCTTACAGGTCGGCCGAACCCACCCTGGTCGGCCGAAGTGGGGAAAGGGCCAATGAGGCTCTCTCTCCTTCAACGGCTACAGTTTGTGCCTCTTATGACCGTTGGGGATGTACACTATAAATGTTGGTTGTGAGGAGGACCTCTCTTCACACTTTACCTCATTTTACACCTCCCCAAGTCATTCACTTGCTCACTTTGTTTTCTTGCTCTTCATTGAAGCACTCTTGCTCAAATTCAATCCAAAAATATTTGCTTTGATTTGCATTTGCAATTGCTCTCAAATTCTTCAAGGAAAAAATTGTTGAGGGTGTTGTTTTCACTAACATCACCTCTTTTTTTAGTTGTGTTCTCGCTTGTTGTGACCATGAAAGGAATAAAGAGGTTGTTCAGAAAGAGGAAGGGGGCTGCAAGCTCAAGCCATGGTGGAGACTCAAGTGCACGCCTCTCCCCGTTGCTACACCAAGTCCACAGAGGAGTGTGTATGAAGACATCCCCATGGAGGGGAGAAGCAACCCGCATCAACTTCTCCACGACAATGGCCTCGACATACAGTGTGAAGTTAAAGATCGAGCACGCAAGCTCCTCCAAGATTGTGAGGTTTATCACACTAAAGCTTATGATCTTGATTTGATATCCAAAATAGGGTAACCAGGAGTCGTGCAAGGAGCACAGCCATGAGCATGCCTTCAACAACCTCCCAGTCTACAAATATCAAGAGGAAGAGAACCCAACGGTTGATGCAGCTCAACCAGAATCGTATGAGGCCGAAGGGTCGACTTGCCATGGATGGCCGAGTACCGGATGGGAGCCATCCCTATCAATTTGAAGCTCTAGCAGCTTGCCTCCATTGTCAATTAAGGGACGTCAATCCTTTTCAGCTATAAGTCTAGTTTACAACTTTTTACTCTCCAAATATTGCTTTCATTGGCTAAATTAACTTGCCTTAATTGAGAAATTGTGGGTAGCAAAAGCTTAATCTAATTCAAGGTTGTTGGGAGATTTGAAATAGAAATAGGGCTGCTATTCCTGGTTTAAAAGTGAAACTTAGATTTTCAGAGAAATTCTAAAAATAATTAAGTTACCCTCATTTGATTGGAAATACCTACCAAAGCAATATGATGTTTTACATTGATAAACCTTATGCATATGCTATTTGCTTTCATATTGAGCCTAGTCAAACAAGTATAGTCCTATGTGAGAATTCATTCATTTGTTTTTAATTCAAGACTTCACTTGCACATGATATACTTCTACACTATAAGCTAGCAAAATTCCCTCATATCATCATTCCACAATAAAAATAGAAACTTCATTCCTTTCATACTTAGTACTCTCTTCAAGTTTATTGCATAAAAAGGGATTAGCAGACATGGCTAAAAGAAAAAGAAAAAGAAAATGCATGCTTACATCATAAGCATGAGAGAAAAAAAAAAGAAAAAAATAGCCACGTTTCATCCCTGCAACAAAGAGAGTCCACATCAAAAGGAGTTATATCAACATTTCCACTTCCACTTACATCACACAAGCACAAGTCTTGATTCCGAAGTTTTGAATTGATTCTTCCTAAAGCTTACTCTTTTTACTTAGCAATATTATGTGTTACAAATATGTCTACTCTCATTCACTATGAAACTCCACATATAAGACTTATTTAGCGGTAAGATTAGTATAGGCAAATGCCTTGGTGAGGATATATTTCTACTACACAAAAAGGAGAGATTAAGAGAATCACAATGAGGTACTTAGAATCTAAATTGGTACTCTACAGAATTTAAGTGGAACTTGATATCTAGGCTATGCTTGTTCCATATACTGTTCTATCTTTCAACTACCCATGAATAGGAAAAGCATAAGCCCCATAATGACTTAAAAAGAGTAGAGTACCGTAGCCAATTTTTGCAATACTAGGTAGAGTATTTTGTTGTGCACTTGGTACTTTTGAAAGATAGAACATTGTGACAACTCCTGATCATCAACCTAATGTCTTGACTTTGCTCGGGACGAGCAAAGGATAAACTTGGGAGAGTTTGTTGACGACTCTTATATCCAAATTTCACCCGCCAATATAGCTCAATTATGTGAAGGACAAGTCATTTCTTTCACACATTACCTTTCTACTTAACCTATTTCCACTTGTCCTTGAAAAAATAGTGCATGCAGATTTTTTATGCAGGAATTGAGGTGAAACAAGGGGAGCAATCATAAAAGTACCATCCCGACCAATCAGGCAATGACATGTGGCATCACATGGATCAAATGGCCCACAAACAGATGTATCTGAGGAGATCCAACGATGTGTCACCCATATCAACCAATAGGACCCACCCACGCAGAGTGGCACAAAGACCAGGCCGGTCGAATAGGTGGTTCGGTCGACCTCTTCCTGGTGCCAAATGTGTTCAACATCCACATGTCGACTCCCTGTTGTGTCCTGATAATGATGAAGACTGATTTGCATGCCTTTGGTGGCGGGAACCGACCCTTCTCCAAGCTAGGACCCCCTACCTCTCACTTCAACACACACAACTTGACCTTCATTCTATTGTATAGACTACTTTTCTTAGTCCTTAGAGGAATTAGGCTATAGAGAGGAGAGTCTCTAGTCCCAAGTCCAAATTGGGAAAGGAGTAGAGGGAGTCTCTCTTCCCAATTCCAAATTGGGAAAGGTATGACTCATGTATTCCTTCTTGTATTTGTGACTTCATGCATAATAAAGATATTATCTTTAGTCTTCCTTCATACATATGCTTGTATGAAGCGTTTCTTGTTTGATTGTGGATTCCATGTATGTGGTAGGAGTAATCTTTATGATTATGTCGTAATGATCTTCTTCAATCATCAAAAACACTATAAACCCCACTATAGTATAATTAGTTATGATATGAATATGTTAATATGAATAACTATGCTATGTATCAACATTGGTTCCAACAATGATTTACTTCATTGCTTTAGTATGGCTTGTGCTACAGCTCCTAAGGTATTTGCTTAATATGCTAGCCTGGTGCTAGGATAGTTAAGTAGTGTTGAATGTCTCGTAGACCCACAGATTGAAGAGGTAGGCGGTAGCAGGTGGTGACAAGCCTATTTGTCCTTTGTAATCCTCCATGCTCGGCTATACAACAGGCTCTTTGCAGGAGTCATCCTAGTATTGCTAGGGGTAAACCCGTGCCTGATTTGTTGAACAACTTAGCATAAGGATTCACCATTGACATGCTCATTAGTATCTATCCTAGGCTATGTATGTATATTGTATATTAGAAGCATTATAGGAGCAACTCACAAACTTTTAGTCTAATCTCCATTAGGACTTATTTATCCCCCTTAGAATAGAATGCTCTTGTGAGTGTCACACTACCTCCAATCATCTATTATCCATCATCACTGGAACCCTACCTAGACCATTCTACCATTTCCATTTGATGATTGCTACACTTCCACCTAGCCTTCCCTTGGAATAAAATAAATGACACCCTTGGAATACTCTTTTAAAGGGAAATGCTACATGATTGTTTTCATGCGCTTGCAAAATTTATTATGTATGTAAGAAACGTCAACAACGGGATAGAGTTCTCCCCCACCCATCTCCACTGTAGGATCACACGCTTAGGGAGCCTGGAGTTCATCGCCAGCGATTCGAGCACCCTCTAGATCCCTAGCGTACGACCTGCCATTTCATCCCTGATAGGCGGGGCGACCCACAACATCGATGAGGGCGCCACCAGTAGCATCCTAGCACCCTCTTACGTAGGGATTATCGAGCCCGCTCTGCTACTCTACCATGATGCACTAGAGATCGACGTCGCCATGATGATCATCCCGACCCCCCTTTGGTGGTCCGGAACGTGGATCACGTTTAACCGGTCCGACCATCCCAACCACCTCTAGCAGGCAAGAGGTCTTCCCCCTGTGAAGACCGGAGTCCCGATATTCCAGCAATCGCAGAGGGTGGTGTCGTGCGATGCGGCACCCAACATCACACATAAAATGGTACATCGCATTACATAAAACAACATAGTATTATACAAGCTTTGTCTTCTACAAATAACATACATCAAAATACACTACAGCGGAAGATAAGTTCAAAGCTCATGACTCTCAAGCCTAAGCTATGCAAAGGTGACCCGTTCAGCCCGCGAACGGAATCATACTAGCAACACAGAAGTGGAGCTCACGGCGGCATGCAGGGTTCCCACTCAGCCGTGTACCCCGACAAGGGCAACACCTCACCGGTGAACCCTTCATCATTGTCATCATCTGCAACAAAAACTTTAAATAGCAACCGTGAGCACGAAGGCTCAGCAAGACTTAACCGTCTCCACTAAACATGAAACTCTATATGCTGAATTTACATATAACATGGGACAGCTAGTTGCATAAAACGACTCACATAATGTTCATCCTTATTTTCAGTTTTAGCAGCAGGTTAACGCTTCATGAATCTGAAATTTAGTGAGCAACCTATATAGAGCATTGCCAGTATCAATACAAAATTAATTCATAAATCATGATTCAATAATTTCAGCTACAAGTAATTAACTAGGTCACACCAAGGTGAACAAGCGGTACTCAATAATCGCGAGAGACGGTGACTCGAATCGATATAAATCTGTAGGGATACCCGAATAGCATGACACATACACCAACACTCGGAGCTGCAAAGGCACACTTCACTGATATTGTATGCGGCAATGTTTCACATGCTACCTACACGCCGAACAAGTCTCACCGCTATGAGCAGGAGGCTCCCACACGGAGTACAACGTACTCGCTGGCAGGTTTACACCTTGCTACTCTCAACCTGCACCATTAAGGTGGACAAGATACATCGGTATACTAGATCTCATATATCCAGTATGCCTTTGGTACATTCAAACTTGCTTAACAGGACCGCACACGAATCGGTCCTTGACTGACATAGGCACAGGTACAGCTCACAGGCCCCTATGTCCTACTGCTCCTAATCCATACCCGATCTCATATTCCAAATGGTGAATTTCTATCTCGACCGAACCCGTGTGATCCCGATTCCTGAACTCGCCAGTAGATTCCAACTACTCGACTTCTATCGAAGCAACTACAACATTTAGCGTAGCATGGACACATCAAGGACTTAACAATCTACCTTGTTCTCATGGTTTTTTTCGTCATGCAAGTAGAAAACAAAAGCATCCTAGCCCAAATGCACAATTCATTGCTAACTCATACAGTGTGATACAAAGGAAAGATTTAAACATTGTGAAATGCAAACCGGAGCTTGCCTATCCGCGAGATGGGGTTAGTGTTAATATCCGGAGGGAAGACTTCAATGGGCTCCGGGGTCTCCTCGAGCTCGACAACTATTCGATATGCAAAATAGAATGCAATTGGGATAAGTAGTGATATTATGAACATGAAGAAAATAACACCGTTCAGTACAGTAAAACAAGTCCAATGCTACTGGAAATTTTTTAGTGAGCAACAGGTTCTATGTTGGGATTCTGGCAAAAATTGGGCTAAGTTCACGTAAGTCTCTGTTGTCTAAAATTTATGAATCTGAACACTTCACAGAATCTTCCTGAAAAATCTGTAGCCTTAACATGGCCAAGAGTTGGTTTTCTTTTTAGAGTAAGTCAAGAGTGATCCAAAAAAATTGGTTTCATTATTTTCTAAGCATTTTACAGGGTGATATTAATTTTCGAAGTTCGGACAACATGCTGAAAATGTTTCTGGACATTTTGGAATTTTTCAGGTACATACAGGTTGGAAACTCAATTTGACTTAGAAAATAAAGACAAGTGAGTCTGAAAATTTTACATGAGTTCAAGGGAATTATAGGGAAAAATCTGGCCAAATTTGAGAATTTTTAAATGAATAGATCATCAGTAATAAATTCCAAAGGCACTTTGTTTCATGGCATTATTGAGGGAAAATTTTAGATTCTCATACTGATCCAAGTAAATCACTTGGAAGTGTAGATCATAAAAAGTATAACCAAATTTATTTGGAACTTTTTTGCCAAATATCAAGCGATATATGGAATTTCTAAGGTTGAAACAAAATGAGAATTATTTTAGAACTGAGATTATTTGAATAATGGGTTGGGTCCACGGCTTTGAAATCATTTAATGGGATTGGGGCCACACAGGGCCACACGACTCTGGGCTGTGGCCACAGTCGATCAAAACATCACAAAAGATCAAAAAGCCTCCACTCATTGTATGACAATTGGGCCCCACTCGCACTGTCTTCAACTTCGCGGTGGCGGAGCACGGGTGGCGCGTGACGGTGGCACCTCGCAGGAGGAGGTGGGTCGTACTCCTCTCGGCCCGATACTTGCTGCCTGGGCCTAGGAACACATGGGGAACACTATGGGGTAGGTCACACCGGCGATAGGTGGCTGGAGATGGAGGTGCAACGGTGGCGGCCGAAATTAGGGTTACGGCCATGTCAGCCAGCCCCTCTGGTGCACTATTTTGCACGAGATTTTTTCCTATAGCTCCACCTTGACACGGAAAAGAAGAGCATGGCTCACAAACTGGATAAAAGCGACGGCAACACTGAAGTCACGGTGGACTGAGCCGCCTTTCGTCACCAGCTAGGAAAATCCCTTTTCTGACATGTACACTTGATTGTTTTCGATGGCATTTCTTCATGGAGCTGCGTCTGGACGTGGGGAAGATAAAATCTTACTACCACGAGCTAAGCTCCAACGTGGAAATGGAATTTAAGCTCTATCCTAGGCTCAACTATGTGAGTTCTTTGTCGGTAAAACTCGAAATCCGATAGCTACAGTCCAAGGCATGAGCTCAAATTTTACCAGAAGCTACTGTATATATACATATACATATATATATATATATATATATATATATATATATATATATATATATATATATATATATATATATATATATATATATATATATATATATATATATCCAGGATTTCAAATAAGGTGCAAGGTTGTATAGCATGTGCAAGTGAAGTCTTGAATTCAAAAAGAGTTGAATGATTTCTCACATAGGTCTATACTAGTTTGACTAGGCTCAATGTGAAAGCAAATAGCATATCCATAAGGTTTTGTCTATATATGAACATCATATGGCTTTGGTAGGTATTTCCAATCAATTGAGGGAAACTTAAATCTTTTTTAGAATTTCTTCGGAAATCTAAGTTTTACTTTCAAGCTAGGACTAACAGCCCTATTACCAATTCTAGTCTTGCAACAACCTAGAATTAGATTAAGCTTTTGCTACCCACGACTTCCAAATTAAGGTAAAAGTATTTCAAACCAATAAAAGCAATATTCGGAGAGTAGCAAGTTGTAAACTAGAGACTTAGAAAATAAAACAGAACAACTATTCATCATTTCATCTATGTGAATTCTAAATCATTCTTACCTCACATCTTTATTTGATGAAAGCAAATCTAACCTATTATTTTTATTTTTATTTTTTTAAATGCAAGGTGGATGATGGATGGATGGAAAACAAATATGCAAGGAATGTGATACATGTTACCTCAAGTGGGGGTCCTCCCCCAAGCTTGTTCATCAACTACCTCCGTGATAAGGGTTGAACCCTTGATGACGGAAGTATGCTGCAAGATCGGTTTGTTGTTGTTGTAGCGCCGTGTTGAAGTTGGTGAGTTGAGCATCCATGTGTTGTTGCCAATCCTCGGTACCTTGAACATGCTCCTAGAGTGTGCTGTAGATGTCACCCGTTCTCACTTCAAGTTCTCCCGTACGTCTAGTGAGGTCCGTCATTCCTTGGCTATAGTCATGATGACTTCTAGCCGAAAAGGAACGCCGTCCTCTCATGGACGTTGGGGGCAAGCTGCTAGAGCTTGAAGTGGATAAGGGTGGATCCCTTTGCCATTCTTGCCAAGATGATCCCCCAGTCTTATACGTCGGAGGTTGAGTCCATTCGGGTGCATGACCCGTTGGGTTCTCTTCCTCTTGGTATTCATGGTCCGGAGAGATTATCGGTGGCATGCTTGTGGCTGCAGTCCTCGCATGATTCCTTGTTACCCTGCTAGAGACATTACTTCTTCTTGCTTCCTCAAGGGGAAGAAGATTAATGGTTAGCCTCTGGCATTTGTACAAATGAAAATCTAGGTTTGGTAACCAAATTTCATTGACAAAGCTGGGATAGAAAAATATCAAGGACCCATCTTGATCATGCTTAAGGGTATGTCCTTGCACTAAATAGTCTTCATCAATTAATTCTCTTTCAGTTTCAATATATTCAAATGAATAGTATTTAAGTGCCCCTACCATATCAGCAATATGAGTAATCAATGAAGTGCATTCAATTGTTCTTGATTTTTAAATGTAATCTAACAATTGTGTCATCATGGCTTTGACTGGAGCAACTTTCATCTTTTTAGTCATGGCAAACAAAATTTTCAATTCATCATCTCGCACAACCTTAACATCTCCCCTAGGGAACATAGTCATAGCCACCCATCTATGCATGAAGCGTAAGGTAGGGTTTTGGATGTGGCTATTCTTAGGAGCCCTACATGTGACCTCACTAGTTAGCTCATGCAAAAAACTTCGTTTGTTAAACTTAGGCAAATTGTCTAAATCTATCAAACACCATTTATGGAAGCCTAGGATGCTACCTAATTCTTTCTATAGGATGTTGTATTCTTTTTGAAATAATCTAAAAGAAATATCATCAAATCCTATTCTTAGCGTGCAAAGGAATTGGATAGTGAGAAGGTGTGAACCTTTCTCCTCTATGTGAGCAAAGTCATCAAATCCAATTGCATGCCAAATGGAAAGAAATTCGGAGTCCATACCTATTTTGGAGATCAAATGTGGATCGTAAGCCTTGGTGTGGTGGAACTCACGATCTTGGAGAAGTATGCGTGCTTGATCTCCAACTTCGCTTCGTATGTCGAGGTCGTTGTCATGAAGAAGTTGGTGTGGGTTGCTTCTCTCTTCCATGGGAGTGTCCTCACACACACTTCTCCTCCTTGGGCTTGTACCCATGGAAGAGAGGCGTGCACTAGAACCTTCGCCATGGATTGAGCTTGCAGCCCCCTTCCTCTTTCCGAACAACCTCTTCATGTCCTTTTGAGTTCAACAAGCAAGAACAAAACAAGGCGAGAAAAATCCTAAAAGAAGCGATGTTTGGAAAACAAAACTCAATGAATTTTCTCCTCTTGAAAGCTTGAGTGTAAAATGCAAATGCAAACAAAAGAAAATCTTTTTTTGGGGGGATGAATTTGATCAAGAGTGTTGTAATGAAGAGCAAGAAAACAAGATGAGCTAGAGAGTGACTTGGGGAGGTGTAAGATGATGTGGTGTGTGAAGAGAGGTGCTCCTCACAGCCACAATTTATAGGGTGCACCCTCCAACAGTCACTTGGGGTTCAAAATGTAGCCGTTGGAGGAAGGGGAACCAATTTGGCTCCACTCCCTGTTCGGCCGACCTGACCGGTGGCCCCCCCTGGTTCCCCTTTTCGTAAGTGGCTCCCCAACAACTATAAAGTTAGCACGTTGGTGAAAAGCCACATGTGCAGCTCAGAAAAAATTGTTTTTCAAATAAAAACTTTTTTTCAAATCCAATAAAAATTTTCTTTTGAAAAGAAAGAAAGAAAAATGATAGTTGAGAATATAAGATTCTCAACTTGCTAGGAAAAATCAAATATGCAATGAGAGAAATCCAAATGGGGTGGAAAAAGAAAGAAAGAAAAATAAAGTGGGATAACTACCAATTTAACCTATTAGCGTAGGTCTCATCACCATCCGATGAGATGGATATTCCTCCGTCTTCATTTCACATCTGGGCCCAGAGGGATGGGCTTGGACGGCTTGTCTTACTTCTTCCGCCATTCCTTCTTTGGCGGCTTGGTGGACTTGGGCCTTCGAGAAGGTCCAGACTATTCCGTCGCCTTTGGATATCTGCGTGGTTGAAACGACGGATTCTCCTCGTAGATTAATCTTCTCATGAGTGCAATGAGTGAGTCCACCTTTGGAGGTGTGACTTCGACCTCTCTAATATGTTTATCATTCGGCCCATACTTGATTCGAATCATGGAGCATTGTTCTGATTTTGGCCGAAAGTTAAACCTTCCCTCCTTTCCATTGATATGGAAGTGGATTTCTCCAGCTCCCACTTCTATGCGAGCTTTTGCAGTGCTTAGGAATGGATGGCCAAGAATGAGTGGTGTATCTTTCTCAGTGTCCATGTCTAGCACCACAAAATCCACGGGTATGAAGCAGTTCTGGATCTTCACCGGGACGTCTTTAGCAATACCCGCTGGATAACGGACTGAAGAGTCAGCCAGTTGTAGCTGCATTGGTGTTGGAGTCATCTCTGTGAAGTTCAGCTGGTCGAACACAACCTTGGGCATCACACTAACACTTGCTCCCAAATCACAAAGTGTCTTGTCAAAGTAGTGGGCCCCAATTGAGCATGAAATGGTAGGACGCCCAGGGTCCTTCTTCTTTTCAGGAAGCCTATTGAGGATGGCTGCACTGCAGTCTTCCGTAAGCTTGACGACCTCAGTGGTGGGCAATGGTCGTTTGTTGTTCAATATGTCCTTGAGATAGCGTGCATAAGTGGGTACTTGCATCGCATCAATCAAGGGCACATTGATGTGGATCTTTTGGATGATCTCAACAAAACGGTTGAATTGCTCATCCACTGTTGGCTTTCTTTTTCTGTGAGGGAATGGCAATAAGTTGCTGTCTTCAAAGTGTTTGGCCATTCTCTCACCAAGTAATTCACTTTGGACATCCTCCTTCTCAGGCACAGTTATGCTCTTTTCTTGTGTGGGATATGGTGGGTCACGAGTGGTATTTCCTCCCCTCGTAACCACTGCATTGACGTTCTCTACCGGGGCTTCTGGCTACCCCGAAATTTTGTTGTTTTCCAATGGAGGGACAACCGCAGCAAGTTGTGCCAGTTGAATCTCCAACATCTTGTTAAAAGCTCAGTTGATTCTTGAATGCTGAGGATAGTTCTTCAATCTTTGCATTGATATTCTCTAGGGTCTTGTCAATAGCTGACAGCTTCTTGGATAGGGCATCATTGATCTTGATCTGGCTTATGGCAAGTTCTCTCAAGTTGGGCTGATTTCCAGGGTTGCCATTGTTGTTGTACCCTCCTTGAAAGAATGGGCAATGTTGACCCCACCCTTGACCTCCTAGACGATAGCCATTGTGTTGTTGAAATTTACATTTTTGGCAAGGTATAGGGCATCCTAACGAGTTTCTGGGCAATCATTGCTCATATGACCCGTGTTGCCACAGACTTCGCACGTGGTGTGAGAGTCTAGGGCATAGGCATTGCCAGACACTTCACCACTGGCTTGTCCATCAATTTTCTTCATTAGGAGGTCCAATTTTGCAGCAATCATGTCCACCTCCTTCAAGGTGTGCATACCTCACTGTCGGGTATGGAGATGCTCATCATTCCATCCCATGTTGGACACCATCTTCTCAATAAGATCTTTAGCTTTTTGGCACCGTCAATGAGAAGAAGGCTCCTCCAGCAGCAGCATCCAAATGGTCACGAGCTAATGGGATCAGCCCGTTATAGAAATTTTGAATAAGGAGTCAGTCACCCATCCCATGATGGGGACAGGCTAGGATGTACTCCTGAAGCCTTTCCCATGCCTTGGGAATATATTCCTTGGGCTCTTGTTGAAAGCTGGAAATCCTTCCACGTAGGGCATTGGTTTTGCCCAACGGGAAGAATTTGGTGAGGAATGCCGTAGAACATTTCTCCCAAGTGTCTATAGCACTTAAGTTCGCGTAGAACCACTGTTTCGCTCTCCCAAGGAGAGAGAACGGGAACAGTCTCAGACGGACCGCATCTGGAGACACGTCCTTGATTTTAAAAGTGTTGCAGATCTCGAGGAATTGTCGCAGGTGAGAACTTGCATCCTCGTTAGCCTTCCCACAGAATGGGTTGGCTTGCACCATAGTGATAAAGCCAGTTTTGATCTCAAAGTTCACATCTCCCGTGTTAACAGTGGGCCCAATAGGCACATTGTTAGCAGAGGGAGCTGAGAACGCACGAAGGGTCTTCTGAGCCATTGGCGTTTGGATTGCTGGCGCAGAAATGTTGGCTTGCCTTGCCGCTCGAATCTTCTGAGGAGTAATGACACGGGGTCGGTCTCTCAGAAGAGATTCAGGATCTTCAACAAAGTTTTCCGGCAGGCAAAAACCAGACATACACTACCCCGTTTTCACATTTAAAATGTGAAAACAAAGAATTATTATCCTACTAAAATCCTACCCAGGGTTCTATCCTATTCACTTAGTAATATTATATATCTATTTGCCTTCCCCGGCAACGGCGCCAAAAATGCTTGTTGACGGCTCCTAAGATATACTAACAAATCATCCCCGGCAACGGCGCTAGAAATGCTTACGCAAGCGTACGAAGATATCATTGTAGCATTTCCCCTTAAGAGTATTCCCAAGGGTTTCATTTATTTGATCCCAAAGGAAGGCAGGGAAGAGATATAACAATCATCAAGTGGAAAGGGTAGAAAGGTCTAGGTAAGAATCTAGTAAGGATGGATAAAATAAAAATGGAGGTAGTGCGACACACACAAAAGCTTTCAATTCTAAGGGGGGTAAGAGGATCCTGGAGGTTAGTTAAGGTTGAGAGTTATGGAGGTACTCCTACTATGCTCTATTGTACATATACATAGTCTAAACTAATCATCCATAAGCTAGAGCAATAGTGAATACTTATGCTATGTGGTTCAACACATCAGGCACGAGCTTACCCCTAGCAATACTAGGGTGACTCCTGCCAAGAGCCTGTGGCATAGCCGAACGTGGAGGATTACAAAGGACAAATAGGGCTGTCACCACCTACTGCCTACCTCTTCAATCCGTGGGTCTATGAGACATCCAATGCTACTTAGCTATCCTAGCACCATGCTAGCATATTAAGTAATTACCTTAAGAGCCTAGGCACAATCCATCCTAAGGCAATGAATTGAATCATCATTGAACCAATGTTGATACACAACATAATTATACATACTAACCTAGTTATTTTATAATTAACTAGACTATAGTGGGGGTCTATAGGTTCTATGATAATGAGATATGTTCATGATGAAATAGTCATAGAAGTTATACCTTCCACATACATGACCTCCACAATCAAACAAGAAACGCTTTGCCCAAGTATATATATAAGTAGAGACTAAAGATACTATCTTTATTATGCATAAAGTCACAAATACAAGAAAGAATACATGAGTCATACCTTTCCAATGTAGGATCGGGAAGAGAGAGACTCCATACTCCTTTCCCAATTTGGACTTGGGACTAGAGACTCTCCTCTCTACAACCTAACTCCTCTAAGACTATGGATGATAGTGTATACAATAGAGATGAAGCTCAAGTGGTGTGTGTTGAAGTGATGGGTAGGGGGTCCTATTTATACTAGTGTTGAGGTCGGTTCCCGCCACCAAAAGCGCGCGAATCAGTCACCATTGACTCCAGGGAGCCGGGAGAAGCCAACACGTGGAGGCTGACCGAGTTTGGTGCAGAGACCTGGTCGGCCGACCCCCTGGTTCGGCCAACCTGGTCATTGCACCGTTTCTCGTGTGCTTTCTCCAAGTGGCTGTCAGGTGGGTCCCATTGATGTATATGGGTGATACACCGTTGGATCTCCTCGGATACTTCTTTTTGTGGGCCATTTGATCCATGGGATGCCATGTGTCGTCGCCTGATTGGCTGGGATGATATTTTATAGGATTGGTCCCTCTACATTTACTCATTTCCTGCATAAAATGCTGCATACACATATTTCTCCAAGTCCAAGTGAAATTGGGTTAGATAGAAAGGTGATGTGTGCAAGAAATGACAAATCCTTAAAATAATTGAGTTAAATTGACGGATGAAATTGGTATATAACAGCCGTCAACATGTACCTTGGTGTCAGTCATCCTAATATCTCGTACTCTATTCACATTCTAAGTCAGTTTGTTTCGGCTCCCACTCAGGTTCACTATAGTCACTTGCTTTGTGTCTTGTGTTGTCTTCGTGGGACTATCTCTAGACACTTGTTCTTTCCACGCTCTAGCTTTTTACAGCTCAAAGCCTATTCTGATGCTACTTGGGCTAGTGATCCCTCCGATCGTCGATCTCTTTCTGCCTATTGTGTTTTTCCAAGTTGTTCCCTCATTGATTGGAAGACTAAGAAGCAGGTAGCAGTTTCACGTTCAAGTGCAGATGCTGAGTTGTATGCTATGGCTCTTGTGAGTACAGATGTTACTTTCTTGCGGTGGTTGCTTGAGGATTTTGGTGTTTCTGTTGGTATGCCGACTCCTCTTTTGTCTGACAGTACAGGTGCTATCAGTATTGCCCATGATTCGGTCAAGCATGAGTCTACCAAGCATATTAGTGTTGATGCTTCTTATACACGAGCACATGTACAGGATGGCGTTGTTGATGTTCAGTATGTGCCTTCAGAGCTTCATTTGCCTGACTTTTTCACGAAGGCACAAACCCGGGCTCAACATGGCTTTTATCTCTCCAAACTCAGTGTTCGTGATGCACCTTAAGTTTGAGGGGGGTGTTAGAGATATAGGGGTTATTTATATTTTTCCTTTTGCATAAGGTTTTTTTCGTATATTTGTAATCCCTTGTACCTCTATTTATTGTGGCCTCTGGCTCTCATAATAATACAAGCGATATATTCATAACAGCAGCCGCATGAAAAAATTTGATACATTGAGTGCCTAGTTGTGTCCAACATATTGTATAACTTTGCTTATAATAATCTCTTTTGTAATTCAAAAGCTTGAGAATATGCCTTTTTAGGATTCTTCTAAAAAATTCCTCCTGTATAAATATATCTCTTTTTTCTTCAAACTTGTCCAGTATCATTAAGACTTCTTCACAATCTTTTATTATCCTTGTCAGATTAGCAGTAGATTTACTCCACCTTTTGAGCTCTCTCAGCAGTTTTATTTTATATCTTGATAGCAACGTTACTGGACTAATACCCTTTGTTCCAGACATTTTCAATGATCTAGAAAAAGCCCGACAATTCTACAAAGTAATTTTCAAATCGAAACACCTTTTCTTTTGGGATACTTGTGCTGATTTGAAGCATGGAGTAGGTTCAGAAATGGTTTTCCCTGAAGGAAGCATAGGCGTGTTGGGGTAGGAAGCATACCATTTTGGGGTTTTAAAACATCAGTCTAATTGTTGGAGAAGCGGATTAGATTGCATATTACTCCATAAACATTCTTCCTTTGAGGGGGGGTCTCAATCAACCATATGTAACTAATGATGTCATTAAATAAGAACATATCACTAAGGATCCCTCCTACGCTGTTTCTGTTTTCAGAAGACCTATAAAAATTGAAGTCACCAAGGAACATCCATACAACCCCTTCCTCGATTTCCAAAGAGTACAACCATCAATAAATTCATTTCTTTCATCACCCTAACATGGATCGTATATAATTTGTTTTGAAGCTAGGAACTGGGCTCCTCTATTAGAAATAAAAGGCAATTTACTGAACAATTCCGGAAAAACACACGAATATGACAACGATAAACACAAGCAGAAGAACAGGACGAGAATATTCACATATCGATTTGAAGTCGGATGGACCGCTGTAAATCGTGCGACAATTTGTTGCTGCAGACGTTAGTGGTGACATTGGGCAGCAGTGCCCGATCTCGACAGTAGGCGACCAATGATGAAGAATGCGAGTAGCATGTAATGCTTCTCAAAAACCTTATTCACCCTCTCCTGATGCAAGATCGGAAGGGAGAGCGCTTCTAAAGACCCGCTCTCCCGATTGTCGATGCAAGCCGGCACTCAAAATGGAGTAGACTAGATGGCGACGCATAGAACATGAATGTGGATTGTTCTGATCTGATCGTGGGATAATTTCCCCTACCCCGCACACCCGCTATTTATAGATCCCCGAGAGGCGGTTCGGTTGCGATCCGGAGGATCCACATCTAAACCTCGGCAGTTGTAGCGCATCCCTCTCCAACTTGGACTCTGTCTCGGAAGCCCAAAATTTGGAAGCGCAAAAGCCCAATTAAAGTTTCCATAACAAAACTAAAATTTGGGCTCTACTCGAGGCTTGAATTCACACGAACACATGCACACACGCACGCACGTGTGGGGCGGTGCGTGGCGTGGCGAGCGAGTGTGGAGAAGGGGAGCATGCGTGGGTCACCCCTATCCTCTCCTCTTCTCTCTTACTTAGAGAATGGAAGAACAACCTCACTTATATGTAGGAGTTGCTATCCTCTAACTTCCCATGTGAGACTAAACTCTTAGCACCATGCTCTCTTGCCCAAATGAGCCTTTGAGATTTATTGGAATTATTTCTAAATTTCTCATGGGCCAAGCCCAAAAATTCCATGAATCCCCTACAAGATCTCAAAGCCACTAGAAGAGAGATCACTCTCGTTCCTTTTTTATATTACTAGTGTTTCAACGGAGATTCTTAAGTTGAACTTCTGCATAGATCTTTAAGTTACATCAGTTCACAATTTGGACAATGGACTACGCGTTGAATGGAAAGTTTTGTATAAACCAACTTCACCTAAAGACCATTACTAGTACTTGACTACCAGCAGTCTACCCCGCAGGTGGAGCCTATGCGTCGTACTCCTTGATATCTTCATGAGCTTTCTAAAGATCAACCAAATCTCATAGACTACAACGTTAGACAGTCAGAACTCATATATGTGTGTTTCTTTAAAGATTGCCCCGTAGGATGCCATCTTTGCTACACATAGTCAACAGAAACATATTAAGGAAAATCGCCAACCTGTCCTACTGTTTGAGAGTACAAGTGTGCATCTTACCATAGAGAGGGTCTAAATGAAATAATCTCCTCAGTGAACCACTAACTTGTTTTCTCATGTCCTAATTCACGGGATCTTTGATCACATAGGCTGGGTTACCACTATGGTGTCATATCCATGTGTCTCAAACCTATCTACTTTGATGCACTTTCTATCACATTATGTGATAGCCCCTTTGTAAAGGGATTTGCCAGATTTTTATCCGTTTGTATGTACGAAATAGTTATAACTCCGGAGTTTATTATTTTCCTAACATATTTCAATCGTCTCTTGATGTTTCTTGATGATTTTGCACTATCCTTAGAATTGGTCACTTTAACAATCAACGTTTGATTATCACAGTTCATGAAAGATTGTCGGAAATGGTTTCTCAAACACAAGGAAATCCATCAAGAGATATTGCGATCATTCTGCCTCTGCAGTTGCTGTCTCTAAAAAGTGAGTTTTGCTTCCATGGTTGACCTCATCAAAATGGTCTACTTGCAAGACCTCCATGATATAGCGCCATTAGCTAGAGGGAACACATATCCACTTGTGGCGTAAAGCTCATCAAAATCAGAGATCCAGTTCGAATAGCTATAACCCTTAGGCACGACCGGATGCACAATATAGTAGATTCCATAACTCATTGTACCTCTCAAGTAGCACATAATCCTTTCAAGTGCATTCCAATGATCTGTACCCGGGTTTGACATGAACTTGCTCAGTTTGCTCACAACAAATGAGATATCAGGATGGGTTGCGCTTGCTAAGTATATGAGTGAAGCGATCATTTGAGAATATTTAAGTTGATCTCTTGGCTCTCTCTTTTTCTTTCTGAGTACCATGCTAGGGTCATAAGGTGTTCGAGAAATCATGTTATTCATAAAGTCGAAACACCTCAAGATTTCCTCAACATAGTGGGATTGTGTTAAAGTAATTCCACTCTCGTCTTTATTTAGCTTAATGTTCAAAATAACATTAGCTTCTTCTAGATCTTTCATATAGAAACACTTTGATAGAAATGACTTGACCTTAGAAATTATATTATTGCTTGTACCAAAGATGAGTATCATTCACATACAAGCATAATATAATGCTATCGCCCCCACCATGGCGGTAGTACACGCAATGATCAACCTCATTAGTGAAAAAGCCCATAGACATCGAAGTACTATCGAACTTTTCATGCCATGGCTTACGTTCTTGTTTCAGGCCATACAAGGATTTTAACAATTTGCACGCCTTTCTCTCTTCAACTTTTACTACGAACCCATCTGGTTGTTCGATATAGATCTCCTCTTCCAACTCTCAATTATTGAAACCTATCTTCACATCCATTTGATAGATGATTAGACCATAAGAGGCAGCTAGAGAAAGTAGTACACAAATTGTCATCATTTTGACGACAGGTGAATATGTGTCAAAATAGTTTTCACCTTCCTTTTGAGTATATCCCTTTGCAACTAGCCTCGCGTTTTACTTTTCAATAGTACCATTAGGCCTGAGTTTCTTCTTGAACACCCACTTACAGCCTACTGCTTTGCACCGATATGACCGTTCAGTTAACTCCCAAGTCCCACTAGAAAGAATTGAGCCCATCTCACTATGAACTGCTTCTTTCCAGTCATCTGCATCAGGTGATGCATATGCCTTTGCTATGGATTTGGAAGTATCATCTACAAGGTCCACAATGAAATCATCACCAAAGGATTTTGCAATCCTTGATCTCTTACTCAATTGATAGTGTTCCTCCTACGGGACATTCTCAAATGGTGTTTCAAGAAACTCGCTAGTTGTGGTTGACTCAGGAGAAATTTTAGAAGAGATCCTAACAGTGATAAGTATATCATAGGAAATATATTCTATAAATATTTCAACACGAGATTCCATAATAGTATCAACATGCATATCAGATACCTCAGATTTAACTACTAAAAATTTATATGCGATGCTTCGGTGAGCATAACCTATAAAGATACAATCCACTATCTTTGGTCCAAGCTTACGTTTCTTGGTAATTGGAATATTGACTTTTACCAAACATCGCCATGTACACAAGTATGAAAGTGATGGTTTTTTCCCAACCCACTCCTCATAATAGGTTCTTCTCTTTTTTCTTGTTTGAACATGGTTCAGAACATGGCATGAAGTCAATAGAGCCTCCTTCCGCCATGCATCAGATAAACCAAAAGTAGTTTGGCGCCAGGAACGGGTCGACTGAACCAGGGGTTCGGCCGACCCGGTCAGTGCACCAATCACGATGTGTTTCCTCTAGGTGATTGACAGGTGGGTACTCTGACCATTTCAAGGCGTTATGCCGTTGGATGCCCACCATTTGATCCATGTGCTACCACATGTCGACATCTAATTGGCTGGAAAGGTATTCTTTAATATTCCTCTCTTAGTTTCACTTCAATTCTGTATAAAATACTTGCATGAACCATTTTCTCCAAGTACAAGTGAAACTAGGTTATTTCTAAAAGCAATGCGTGTAAGAAATGTCTAGTCCTCCATGATTATGAGTTATATTGATGGTCTAAAGTGGTACTTAATGACTCTCAACAAACTCCCCCAAGCTTACCCTTTGCTCGTCCCGAAGCAAAGTTAAAGACTTAGGTTGTTGATCATGAGTTGCTACTATGTCCTATGCTTCAATAGTACCAAATGCACAATTAAACATTGTACCTTGTATTAAATAAATTAGCAATGGTACCCACTCTTTACCTTAGTCCTCATGTGGCTTTTGCCTTCTCCTCTCCTTGGGTGGTTGAAAGATAGAACAATTCACAAAGCATGCATTATTCATAATGTCTAAGTTCCACTCAAATCCCAGTGAATTTCAAATGATTTTCAAAATTAGGCTTAAGTTCCTCAAATGATAATCTCAATCAATCCTTTGTGTTAGTTGATTTTTTCATCACCAAGGCAATGTCTTGCTTGTCCTATATCTAAATAAGGCTTTTGTGGATCCTGGTAGGGAACAAGAGTAGGCATATTTACAACACATATATTGCTATGTCAAAAGAGTAAGCCTTAAGAGGGAACAAATCATACCTCCATATCAAGATTTTTCAAGTGTTAGTGTAATATTTGTGGTGGTGTAAGATGACTCCCTTTTATGCACTCTCTTTATTGTAGGGATGAAGCATGGCTACTTTTCCTCTGTTTTTGTTTTCATCATGCTCATTCCTGGAGAACATGCTTTATTCTTTTTCTCTCTCCCTTTTTTGTAGCCATGTCTTCTACTCCCTTTCTTTTCAAATAAAATTGAAGAGAGTTTTTGGCATTGAATAAATGGAGTATCTTTCTGAAGGTGGAAAATGGAATGATTGAAAATTTGCTAACTTCCAGTGTAGAAGTTTAGCACGTGCACATGTGTAATCTTGATCATAGAAGTATGAAAAGATTTAATATAGGTCTATACTAGTTTGACTAGGCTCAATGTGAACACAAATAGCATATGCATGGGGTTTATCAAATTGAAATATCATATGGCTTTGGTAGGAAATTAAAATCAAATGAGTAACTTCATTTTAAATCAATTTCAAAATTTCTTCAGAGATCAAATTTCACTTTGATCAGGAAACTAGCAGCCCTATGTTCTATATCATATCTCACAACAACCTAGAATTGGAGTTTGCTTATGCTACCCACAATTTCTAAGTTCTGGGTGAAGTACTTAGAGCCAATAAACTAAATAGTTGGAGAATATTAAATTGTAACTTAAGTACTAAAGGAGAATAGAACAAATCAACTATTCATCACTTTAACTTATGAAGGAATCAATCATTCTTACTGCATATATTTTATTTTATTTAAATTCTATCCTATGTGTTGTGTGTTTTATAAATGCAACAACGTGGAAAAGAGAAAGTGAAATGCAAGGTGGGTTGTGATACAAGTTACCTCAAGCGGGGGTCTATTGATGGTCCTTAAATGTCAAATCTGACTATCAATTCCTTGCATAAATTATATGAATTAACCAACCAACACAGTGGTAAGAGTTATCTATTAACTATTTCCACAAGTGTTGATGTAATTTTGCATGCAAGTGAATTAGGCCCATAATTAAAGGGAATTGTAGGGACCAACCCAGAAAACAGACCTTCTGACCAATCGTATGCAAATACAATGATTCATGGGGCCACACGGGGTAGAAAACTGTCTAAAAATGACATGAGTCACCCGTACCCATGATGGGGTCCACAAAACAGCTTCCCGAAGGAAAAATACCGCGTTTGGCCCACCAGAAAGTCGGATGATCCTTGGGGTCGTCTAACCTGGTATTCGTGCCAATCTCGGTCACCCTCCACGTATCGGCTCCTCACGGCTCCCTGATAATGATGCCGACTGATTCCCATGCATATTCTAGCGCCAAACCGACTTTGGAGGGTATAAATAGGGGGTAGAGGCTCACTCATCTCCACACACCAAAAGCCTGAGTCTAATACTTCACGTAGTCCATGGGTTATGGAGGTAGGCGTTTGAAAGCATCTAGGCCCCCATGAGGTATGGTTTCGGTGATTAATGACAACCATTGGATTTTACTAATGAATTTGTGAATGCAAGGTCCCCATAATCACTCAATAAAATGAAATCAATATGTCATTGGAGACCCATATACAATCAATGTATGAGATCAAATCAATTATGTGAAGACAAGAAGTGAAAGCTCTTATGTCAAAGTCACTCAACCAAAATTGATGACACTTAATGCTTGACAATCATCAGAGATACATTTTCAACAAAGTCTAAGAGGTCATTTGAGTAAGACACAAAAATTCACTTAGAAACAACTCGAAGCAAACAAAATCAACTCACCGGATCAACCGATGATGCCAGAAATACACACATCAGTCGAGTTGGTTCAGCTGAAGAAGAAGACCTTAGAACAAATTACTCACCGGATCATCCGATGTGAATGGCTCAGCAACATTGGTCCATCAGTACAGTTTGCATTATCATTGGACCAAGTGTAGCACTGGATCATCCGATGTACAGAGAAGCACACATCGGTCAATTACTCTAGTAAGCATCAAGTTTGAGAAAATTCTGGAGGAAGAGCCACCGGATCATCCGATGAGAAGACAGGATCAACATCGGTCTAACAACGGTCATATCTGACACAATGACATCAGCTAAAGTAACTTGACCGATGATAACTAAAGGGGAGACATCGGATCATCTGGTGTTCACAGTAAAGTTCTGTCAGCCTACTTTTCGAACGGCTATTTCGGGGAGGCTGGCTATAAATACCCCCTAATCCTGTCATTTCGTCAAGTCTTGATCACCAGACACTATCAACACATCCACAAGCATTCAAGACCAAGAGCAATCACTTTCACATCATTTCGATCACCTATACACCAAGAGTTAGGCTAGAACTAGCTAGAGAGAGAGCTTGTGTGCCTTCATTCTGGGTGAGTGGACTCTCTATGATAGTGAGAGCCTCAAGGGAGTGCCCTTGGTGTTTGTAACTGTGAGGAGACTTCCGGAGCTTGCCAAGGCATTTGTGGAAGCCCAGAAGGTCGAAGTTGTACAAGGCTTGAGCTCCACCTTGCCAAGGGAGGCAAACAGAGAAGAATAGTGAAGACCCCTTGTCTTGGTGACTTGGTTGTGGCAAAACCCTTTGGTGGGTGCCACAACGTGGATGTAGGAAGATCTTGACGATCTTGCCGAACCACGGGATAAATCCTCGTGTCTCCTCGGGAGTTTGCATCCTTCTCCTTTCTCTTACTTTTATGCATTTTATATTCCGCGAAGTTTCTATCTACTAGAATGCATAGTTAGTTTGCGTAGGGAATTGGGCTTTATAAATTAAGTTTTATTGCTTAGAATTTTTCAAAAGAAGCCCAATTCACCCCCCCCTCTTGGGCATTCGGTCCTTACAATTGGTATCAGAGCAAGGTTGCTCATAGGATCATTCTAGCTTCACCGCTAGAGAGCTAAAATGGCCAAGGTTGGGGGTTCGGTTCCTATCTTCGAGGGCAAGAACTTTGCCTATTAGAAAGCACGCATGCGCGCTCATCTAGAGGCTATTGCACCCGAAGTATGGGAAGCGACCCACGCGGGGTTTGGAGAACACAATTATGTTGGTGATCAAATTAAATGGGATGCTAAAGCTAGGAATGCAATCTATGAATGTATTAGTCAAGATGTGTTTTCTAGGATTGCTAGCAAGGAAAAAGCTTGTGAAATTTGGGCGTGCTTAATAGAGATTCATGAGGGTTCTTCTAGAGTCAAGGAACTTAAATATCACATGCTTAAAGCAAAATATGATGAATTTAAGATGCTACCCCATGAAAATGTCAATGAGATGTTCTCTCGCTTAAATGTGCTTATTGAAGAAATAAATGCTCTTGACATTGCTTCTCTTGGCAAGGGACTCATCAACCGCAAGATCCTCATGCTCCTTCCCAAGCCAAAGTACAACATCATCAAATCCATGCTCCAAAAAGAGTCGCTTGACCACATTGAAGTTTCGGAGCTCATTGGAGAAATACACGCTCATGAGATGAGTGTGCTTGGGATGATGGAGCAATCATCTTCAAAGACAATTGCTCTAAAGGCCTCCACCAAGAAAACAAGCTTCAAGAAGAAGAAGGTGGTTGAGCCTAGCTCAAGTGAAGAAGAACAAGCCTCAAGTGAAGATGATGATGATGAGCTTGCGTTGATGATGAGAAAGTTCTCACGCTTGAACTCCAAGATCACTAAGAAGGGATACACATTTGATCCCAAGAAGAGAGCATTTCTACCAAGGAGAGATGATCACAAGACTTGCTACAACTGTGGTGATCAAGCCCACATCTCCTATGATTGTCCAAAACTGGACAAAAGAAGAGAGAACCACAAGAGCAAGCATCGCAAGCTTGAAGGAAGTGATGATGATGAAGAAGAGGCCAAACCCAAGCCAAGATCCTTTGGGAAGAAGAAACATGACAAGGGCAAGAAGGCAAGGCTCTTCCCAAAGAAGAGAAATGGCCCACAAAAGATGTTCATGTGTGAGGCAAATGAATGGGTCACCGACGAAGAAACAAGTGATGAAGAGAGTGAAGAGGAAGAAGAAAGCTTGGCCGGCCTCGCCATCGCCAACAATGATGATGCACCTCTTCATCCACCACCCATGTGCCTCATGGCAAAAGGTAACACCAAGGTATGTGACGACTCTAGCGATGATGAGCTTTCCCCCGATGATTTAACTTCTTTGATAAATGAATATCATGCTATCATTAAGAGGGAAAAGAGTAAGGTTAAAGTGCTTGAAGAAACTCGTGCTAGACTTGAGAGTGCTAACCTTGATTTGCTTGACAAGTATGAAAGCATACTCAAAGAGCATGACACGCTCAAATCCCATGTCAAGCAAATTGAGGAAGAAAAGGCTAAAATCAAGATAGATAATCATGAACTTAACTTAGCACACCAAACACTCTTGGAAGAGCACAACAAGTTAACACAAGAACATCAAACACTTAACCTTGCTCATGACATACTTTATCAAGAGTTGAAAAATATGAAGAAGCAAACTCTTAATGATAACATATCTATTACTTCTCATGCCACTAATGCTTTGCACAAGTCTTTGCCTTTGAAAGCTAATGCTAGGGAGAAGGACTTGTTGGAAGAAATTGAGAGTCTCCGCACTAGTGTGTCTAGACTTTCAAAAGGGGAGGTCAAACACAAGGAAATCCTCTTCCAACAAGCAAAGGCCTTCAACAAAAGAGGACTTGGATCCTTCCCGGTGCCCAACAAAGGAAAGGTGCCCTCACCGGAGGTAAGAACAAGCTTGATCAAAGAAGTTGGTTCTTATTGCCAACATTGTGAGGTCACCGGTCACCACACAAGGGAGTGTCCTCTTCCTAACCGACCCTCTCCCAAGCTTCCTACTAATTACAAATCTACTTTCAATGATCGTTATTATCTCTTAAGTAAAGTAGATGGCAAGGTGAAGGCTAGGTTCATTGGCAAGGACATGAAGGACATGAAGGGGAAGCTCCCCAAGCAACTTTGGGTCCCAAAGACACTTGTATCACACATACAAGGACCTAAGTTGGCTTGGGTGCCTAAAGTTAAAAATTGAATTCATGTGTGTAGGTGAACTACAAAGCCGGAGGAAAGCATTGGGTACTCGATAGCGGGTGCACCCCACATATGACCGGCAATGATGGTATGTTCACCACCATAGAAAACCCCGGCGATCATGAACAAGTCACCTTTGGTGATAACTCTAAGGGAAAGGTAATTGGGTTAGGTAAAATTGCTATTTCAAATGATTTATCCATTTCCAATGTTTTGTATGTTAAGTCACTTAGCTTTAACTTACTTTCTATTGCACAACTATGTGATCTTGGACTAACATGCACATTTAGCAAAGATGATGTTGTTGTGAGTAGTGAAACAAGCCAAGACATAGTATTCAAAGGATTTTGGCATGGACATCTCTATCTAGTAGACTTCTCCAACAAGAATGCTAGCTTGACCACTTGCCTTTTCACTAAGACAAGTTTGGGATGGCTATGGCACCGACGCATAGCGCACATTGGGATGAGCAAACTAAAGAAGTCATTCAAGCTTGGGATGGTGACCGGCGTGAAGGATGTCACATTTGAGAAGAACAAGCTTTGTAGCGCTTGTCAAGCCAGGAAGCAAGTTGCTTCACACCATCCAATGAAGACAATGGTGTCAACCTCCAAGCCACTTGAACTACTCCACATGGACCTCTTCGGACCGTCCACATATCAAAGCCTTGGCGGTAACCTCTATTGTCTCGTTATTGTTGATGACTATTCTCGCTATGCTTGGACTCTATTTTTAGGTGACAAGAGTGAAACTCCGGAAGTGTTCAAGACCTTCGCCAACCGGGCTCAAAGGGAATTTCAACTTCCCATCATCAAGGTCCGGAGTGACAAGGCACCGAATTCAAGAACTACAACATTGGGAAGTGGTGTGACCGTGAAGGCGTGAAACATGAGTTTTCGACCACATACACTCCTCAACAAAACGATGTCATTGAAAGGAAGAACAAGACACTCATCACTCTTGCAAGAGCAATGCTTGATGACTACGGCACGTCGGAGAAGTTTTGGGCCGAAGCGATCAACACGGCGTGCCATGCCGCAAATAGGGTCTACTTACATCGCCTACTTCAAAAGACCCCCGCACGAGCTTCTCATTGGGAGAAAGTCCAACATCTCCTACTTACAAGTCTTTGGATGCAAGTGCTACATCTACCGAAAGAAAAGGCTCAGCAAGTTTGAAAGAAGATGTGATGTTGGCATATTCCTTGGTTATGCATCAAACTCAAAAGCATATCGAGTATTCAACCAAACCTCTGGTTTAGTTGAGGAAAGTTGTGATGTTGAGTTTGATGAGACTAATGGCTCCCAAGAGGAGAGTTTTGGTCATGATGAAATAGATGATGAGCCTCTACGAGAAGCCATGAAGAACATGACCATTGGAGACATCAAGCCCGAAGTTGAGGAGAGCCATGATCAAGGGGGAGCCTCAAGTTCCAAAAGCAACACCTCTATGGCGCCTCAAGTTGACGAAAAAGAGAAGTATGATCCATTGCCGACTCAAGATTCACAAGCACAACAACATCAAGAGGAAGAAGAAGTCCTTGATCAAGTCCAACCACAAGAGGAGCAACACACATCACCATCGCCAAATGTTTCACAACCACTTATGAGGCATGGACGCATCTCCAAGGCGCATCCAATGGACCAAATCATTGGAAGTCCGTCAAGGGGTGTAAGCACACGTTCTCGCCACTTTGCTTCATTTTGTGAGCACTACTCATTTGTTTCGTGTGTAGAACCCACTCACATTGAGGAAGCGCTCCAAGACCCAAATTGGGTGATGGCCATGCAAGAAGAACTCAACAACTTCATCCGCAATGAAGTTTGGGTGTTGGAGGAGCGACCCAAGGACAAGAACATCATCGGAACAAAGTGGGTGTACCGCAACAAACAAGACGAGAATGGCGTTGTGATCCGCAACAAGGCTAGACTTGTTGCCAAAGGGTTCTCGCAAGTTGAAGGACTAGACTTTGGGGAGACATTTGCCTCGGTCGCCCGGCTAGAAGCCATCCGTATACTTCTTGCCTTTGCATCACATCATAGCATTAGGCTTTATCAAATGGATGTGAAAAGTGCCTTTCTTAATGGTTACATTAACAAGCTTGTTTATGTTGAACAACCTCCCGGGTTTGAAGATTCGAGGAATCATAATCATGTGTATAGGTTGCACAAGGCGCTCTACGGGCTCAAACAAGCACCTAGGGCGTGGTACGAACGACTACGGGACTTCCTCATCATGCAAGGATTCAAGATCGGGAGGGTGGACACTACACTCTTCACCAAGGACATCAACGAAGATTTGTTCATTTGCCAAATTTATGTTGATGATATTATTTTTGGTTCAACTAACGAAGCTCTTAGCCATGAGTTTAGCAAAATGATGTCTAGGGAATTCGAGATGTCAATGATTGGAGAGCTCAACTTCTTCCTTGGGTTTCAAATCAAGCAACTTCAAGAGGGGACCTTCGTCTATCAAGAGAAGTACACCAAGGACCTCTTGAAGAAATTTGAGATGGGAGATTGTAGCTCAAGAAGCACTCCAATGGCAACAAATTGTCATCTCGACGCGGATAAGGACGATAAACCTATTGATCAATCTCACTACCGTTCTATGATTGGTTCATTGCTTTATCTTACCGCATCTAGGCCCGATATCATGTTTAGTGTATGCTTGTGTGCTCGCTTTCAAGCGGCACCTAAAGAATCGCATAGGAAGGCGGTCTTTAGGATACTTAGGTATCTTAAGCATACCCCTAGTATGGGCTTGTGGTACCCTAAAGGTGCAAAATTCCACCTCTTGGGATACTCGGATTCGGACTTTGCCGGATGCCGCGTAGATCGCAAGAGTACCTCCGGTGGGTGCCACTTACTTGGGCGTTCCCTAGTATCTTGGTCTAGCAAGAAGCAAAACTCTGTCGCCTTGTCTACGGCGGAAGCGGAATATATTGCAGCCGGTGCATGTTGTGCCCAAATTCTTTATATGAAACAAACCCTTTTGGACTTTGGTATTAAACTTGGTTGTGTACCTATCCTTTGTGACAATGAAAGTGCGGTTAAGATAGCCAAAAACCCCGTTCAACACTCCCGCACTAAGCACATTGATGTTCGCCATCATTTCTTGAGGGACCATGAAGCTAAGGGAGACATCTCATTGCGAGGTGTTAGGTCCGAAGAACAATTGGCGGATATCTTCACTAAACCACTAAATGAGAAAACTTTTTCTAGGCTAAGAAGTGAGTTAAATGTTCTAGATGCAACGAACGTCATGTAAGAATGCACTTCATATAGGTCTTGCCTAACTCTCAAAGGATAGAGGTGAGCAAGGGTTAGCTTGGGATGGAGGTTCTTTTGGTTTTTCCCAAGGTTTGGAGAGTGGTTCTCCCTGAAAAAGCTTTTGAAAGGTTCAAACTTGGCAAGATAGATTTATTTTATGCCTTGCATGATGCCTGCCATATAGACTTAAAATTTCTTGCATTATAAAATGTTTGAGATTGCATACGGTAGATTGTCACAAAGGGGAACCCACCTCATGAGAAAGAGACTTGTTTGAAATGCAATATCTCAACTCATACAAGGTGGAAAGAACAAAATGTTAGGTGCGTTAATGCCTAGAGGAACATGCTTCAAAGAGATAGAAGTCTTCATACTCTAGCTCACAAAGCATGGGCCTTACATTTTATTTGGATAATTTCCTTCCCATTTTCTTTCTTCGGTGTTCTATTTGCTTTAAGGATTAGCCAAGTTATTGGCATATTAGCATTTTTGAGGGGTAAGGGGTTGCCAAAAAGTCCTAAGACATGTGTTTCTCTTTGCTTGTTTGTTTGGTCAAAGGACATATATGGGATGTTTTTGTTCTGCTCTCATCGGATTATCCGATGCCTAGGTCAATCTCTCATCGGATCGATTGGTGTTCTATTCCCAAAAGTCAGTTCAGTCAAGTGTGACTAATCGACCGACGAGTTCATCCTGAAAAACATCGGTTCATCCGGTGTGCATAATTCTGGAGCTGTGCCAAATTCCACCGATGCTACTTCCTCCCACGTCGGACCATCCGGTGTCAACATTCCATTCTTGAATACCCTTACTGTGCCATTCGACTGATGCTCCCATCCTTCAACATCGGTCCATCCGGTGTCAACGACACTTTTCTGAAAACCCTTACTATGGCATTCGACCGATGCTTCTATCATTCAACATCGGTCCATCCGGTGTTAAAAAGTCGGCTAGGGTTTGGGACCCACTATTCAAATGGCCGTTCGCCGTTCTCCCTCCTCTCTCCCGATCCCGACGCCGCCACTGCCGATTCTCACGCGTCGCGCCACCACCGCCTCACACGCCACCGCCGCCCTCCGGCCGCTGTCGCCCGTCGCCGTCGCCGCCGCCTCCGGCCGCCCACCGCCTCCAGTCGCCGCACCACCGCCGCTGCCGCTCCACCATCTAGCGCCGCCGCTCCACCCAGCCGACGCCGCCGCTCCACCCAACCGACGCCGCCGCTCCACCCAAGCGCCGCCGCCGCTCTCCCTCATCACCACAGCACCCAAGCGCCGCCTCCTCTCGTGCACATCGTCGCCGTGGTGCCTTCCCCCAAACGGTCGCGTCTCACCGCCGTTAGGGTTTCCAGCCGCATCTATCGTCGTTCCGTGCACGCAACTTCGTCAACCTCACTCTCACGCATCGCAATGGCTCGCGACAAGAAAAACAAGGGCAAGGCCATCGCGGAGCCGGCAGCGAAGAAGCAAAAATTGTCGAAGGAGGAGAAGAAGGCGTTGATGGCCGCTCGCGCCGCCGAGGAGCGTGAGCGTGGCTGAGGGGGATCACTGAGGATCCGTGAGGCTCGTTCGAGGCAGCCTCTTGTGATTGATGACTCCGAGGTCAAAGAAGAGCCGGTAGAGCCTCTCGTCCGCCGGCGCTCTGCCCGGACCCGTGGGGGTCATCCCGCGGCAGCTCCACGTCCGAGACCGACGGCTGCCGATCGTCGTGAGGACAGGGAGGCCCAGCGAGCCATCTACGAGATGGACACCACTGTCCATGTCGCTGAAGGAGTCCGGTTGACTGACTACCAGAAGATGAAGGTTAAGCAGCTCCGTAGACTCAGGTGGAGTGTGCTGCTTGAGGAATGGTACCCGCAGCCTAGAGAGGCCCTGGTGGACAGTCATTTCTGGACTGTGACGCAGGCGTCCCTCTACGAGACCTACAGACGCTGAGGCCACAAGTTGTTCCAGCACAACTTTCTGGACTGGCATCAGCTTGCCCTCGCAGCAGAGACGGAGATACGGCCCTACTTTGAGAGGTACAGAGGGCTGGTGCACCTGATGTCCTATGAGAGAAGTGCTTATGTGGAGGACTGGGTACGTGTGTTCTATGCTACCCTCTACGTCTCTGAGGGCAAAAGATCGATTGATTTCATGTTCATGGGACAGCACTATCACTTGATGAGGCAGACACTGGCACAGCTGCTAGGAGTGGACCTGCACGACACTTGCGTGCATGAGAGAGTATATGGTCAGGCAGACCCGCCGAGGAGGCCGCTCACTGGAGGAGTGGCACCAGCTCTAGAGGAGATCCGTTCCCTGTTTGGCCTTACCTTCTCTCCAGACCAGCCGAGGGTACCGGCTCTGTTGACCCCAGCTGCGCGCACAGTGCACCTCGCCTTGCGCCGCACGCTCTTGCCGAGGTCAGGCTACTTGGAGGGGTTCACCAGTCTACAGCAGACTCTCCTGTTCTACATCATGAACGGGATGGAGTTCGACATAGTGGACGTCCTCATATGCGAGATGGAGGACGTGATCACGGATGGAGTGGGGATGATGAGGCAGCTCGTGTATGGACACTGGATCAGCTACCTGCTCACCATGATGGTCCCTGAGGAGTCCACCGTGCATGACCGCCTCACTGACGAGAGCGTCACACGGTTTAGCCACTACCGTGCTCCAGCTCCTGGAGACCGCCGCCTTGGCCGTCCAGTCGAGCGTCAGGTCAGGGCTCGTCTTTCTGAGGAGGACTGGTCAGACTTGGAGAAGGAGGATGAGAGGCTAGCTGAGGCAGAGGCACAGGGTGAGGACCTGCAGCACATATGGTCCGAGAGCGACACCGACGACAATGTCGAGGAGTATTTTCCACCTCCTCCCTCACCCAGGCAGCAGGATGCGGAGGCTGGAGGCTCTACAGTGCCACCACCTACTCCACCTCCCGTCACTGAGGCACAGGTCACTCAGCCGTCAGAGCTGACTTCGCTTCTCCAGCAGATGGTTGAGCAGTAGCGTCTAGACAGGCTGGCAGCTGAGCAGGCCCGAGCGGAGTAGGCTGCCCGCCTCCATGAGCTCCAGCAGCAGCAGGAGGAGATGCAGCGTCAGATCGCCCGTGAGAGGCGTGAGGACACTGACCGGCTGACTGGACTCATAGACCAGATGCACCAGCGCACCCTCGACCAGCAGCAGCAGACGCAGCAGGCGATGATGGGCATCCTGGGGTTGATCGCCAACCTCTACACCCAGACCGGGATTGCCCTCCCATCGCAGCTGCCAGGAGTCGCTCCACCACCACCAGTCCTGGCTCTAGCTGCCGCTCCGGTGCTGTCTACACCGATTCCCTCCATCAGCATGTCACCACTTTTGGCTCCTGGTGCTCCGATTCACTCCCCGCTGCTGGCCACGACACTGTTTCAGCAGATGCCGGCCTCCGTCATCAGTGCCCCTATTCCAGCAGCTCCTACACAGCAGGCACCGATGGTGGCTCCTACGGCTCCGGCAGCTCCTTCCACCGCTACTCCAGCCAGCAGCTCCGACGACAGCGACGATGACCAGTTCGTCATCGCGCCTAGTACTCAGGGTCCTTAGGCTCTCGGATCCCTTTTTGGTGTCTTGATGCCAAAGGGGGGAAGAGTTAGAGGAGTCAAGGGGAGGTCTGCTTAGTCTCAGGGGGAGTCCTTCTTATGAGTTATCTTTTGTAATTTGGAGTTTATCTATATTATCTTGTGTAATTCAATGCTTTTGCTACTCATTTGGTGTTCATTGAGTACACTTAAGTTAATTAATCGATTGAGCTTATTTGGTGTTGATCACTTATTCTCACTTGAGTTATTGATTGATTTTGAGCCTTCAAATGTTAAGTGTGATATCTTGTATTCATTACATATCTGTTTAAGTTTCATTCTACCAAATTCATTACTATTGTGCTTTAATTGTTGTGTTGTCATCAATCACCAAAAAGGGGGAGATTGAAAGCATCTAGGCCCCCATGAGGTATGGTTTCGGTGATTAATGACAACCATTGGATTTTACTAATGAATTTGTGGATGCAAGGTCTCCATAATCACTCAATAAAATGAAATCAATATGTCATTGGAGACCCATATACAATCAATGTATGAGATCAAATCAATTATGTGAAGACAAGAAGTGAAAGCTCTTATGTCAAAGTCACTCAACCAAAATTGATGACACTTAATGCTTGACAATCATCAGAGATACATTTCCAACAAAGTCTAAGAGGTCATTTGAGTAAGACACAAAAATTCACTTAGAAACAACTCAAAGCAAACAAAATCAACTCACCGGATCAACCGATAATGCCAGAAATACACACATCGGTCGAGTTGGTTCAGCTGAAGAAGAAGACCTCAGAACAAAGTACTCACCGGATCATCAGATGTGAATGGCTCAGCAACATCGGTCCATCAATACAGTTTGCATTATCATTGGACCAAGTATAGCACCGGATCATCCAATGTACAGAGAAGCACACATCGGTCAATTACTCCAGTAAGCATCAAGTTTGAGAAAATTCTGGAGGAAGAGTCACCGGATCATCCGATGAGAAGACAGGATCAACATCGGTCTAACAACGGTCGTATCTGACACAATGACGTCAGCTAAAGGAACTTGACCGATGATAACTAAAGGGGAGACATCGGATCATCCGGTGTTCACATTAAAGTTCTGTCAGCCTACTTTTCCAACGGCTATTTCAGGGAGGCTGGCTATAAATATCTCCTAATCCTGTCATTTCGTCAAGTCTTGATCACCAGACACTATCAACACATCCACAAGCATTCAAGACCAAGAGCAATCACTTTAACATCATTTCGATCACCTATACACCAAGAGTTAGGCTAGAACTAGCTAGAGAGAGAGCTTGTGTGCCTTCATTCTGGGTGAGTGGACTCTCTAGGATAGTGAGAGCCTCAAGGGAGTGCCCTTGGTGTTTGTAACTGTGAGGAGACTTCCGGAGCTTGCCAAGGCGTTTGTGGAAGCCCGGAAGGTCGAAGTTGTATAAGGCTTGAGCTCCACCTTGCCAAGGGAGGCAAACGGAGAAGAATAGTGAAGACCCCTCGTCTTGGTGACTTGGGTGTGGCAAAACCCTTTAGTGGGTGCCACAACGTGGATGTAGGAAGATCTTGACGGTCTTGCCGAACCACGGGATAAATCCTCGTGTCTCCTCGGGAGTTTGCATCCTTCTCCTTTTCCTTACTTTTATGCATTTTATATTCCGCGAAGTTTCTATCTACTAGAATGCATAGTTAGTTTGTGTAGGGAATTGGGCTTTAGAAATTAAGTTTTATTGCTTAGAATTTTTCAAAAGAAGCCCAATTCACCCACCCTCTTGGGCATTAGGTCCTTACAGCGGTAGGTGGTGATAGCCCTATACATCCGTTGTAATCCTCCAAACTCCGCTACAATGTAGGCTCTTGATGGGAGTCGCCTGGCAGACCAAGGTAAGCCCTTACCCAATACAAGCAGCTATTGATAGACTTGCCTTGAATTAGGAATCCTTCTCTTAGGAAATCCATTGTACCCTTTGCCTACCGCCAAGCTTTGTGTCCTTGGGTGAACTGGTTAGAAGATAAGCACACACATTCCTTGGATTCGATACCTTCACAATAATCTTTAAGGGGAAGTGATACAACATTCTCCGTGCGCTTGCAAATTTTCATCTGTGACGTAACAAATGTTAACAAGTATTTTTGGCGTCGTTGTCATAGAATGATTGCTGTTGATCTTCAAACCTTGTTCTCTCTCAAATCTATTTTTATTTATCTTTATTCCTTTCCTTTACCATCCACACCATGAAGCAACCAACCATTCAATCATTTCCTGTTCCCAAGGGTGTGTTCTATGAGCCACCGCCATCGGTGTATCTCATTTGATCAACTAGCTATGAACTCTACCCTAGCATAATAGCTATGGTTGGGGAATAATCCTTCTCAGGAATGGATTGTGAGAACCCATACCACCATCTACATGAGTTTGAGCAATTGTGTCTATGCCGTAACATTGAAAACATGACACGAGAAACTTTTAAGTGGATATTGTTCCTTTCTCCCTCAAGAAGAAAGCTAAGCAATGGAACACTACTACCATTAAAGGCACAAATGGGAATTGGGAAGACTTGCACAACAACTTCTGTCTCACATTCTTTCCAATAACCTGTGTTGTCTCCTTACGTGTAGAAATACTCACTTTCCAGCAAATGGAGAAGGAATCTATAGGTGCAGCGTGGGCAATAATGTTAGATTTGTCAATTCCAAAATCAATGTTGTTTCAACATTTTTGTATAGGACTAAACAAAGAATCTGCCGTATATCTCGACAAAGTGGCTAGAGGGTCTTTACTCCTCAAGACCCTGATGGAAGCAAGGGAAATTCTAGATCGAATTATAGAAAATACCTCTTTCAGCGGATCTTGAACAACCTTTCCAAGAGGAAGGCCAGTTGACTCATGAGGATTCTTCCATAGTCAAACCAGAACTCATACTGAGTTCATCTCAAGTTTTGACTATGAAATCCTCACCCTAACCAAAAACACCGAAGGAAGAAGAAATTCGATATTCAGAGTTTCCATTATGCTTCAAGGAAGATCTTTTTGAAGATTTTTGGAATGCCTCGAAGTATTGTTATGGAAGGAAATCATCATTACATCCCTCACTCCTTGATCTACCCAAATGAAAATTCCTTCAGGAAATGATCAAGGAGTTGATGAGGACATCAACCCTATGGATATACACAACACTTCATTCAACATACAAGATGCAATCAATAGAATTCAATCACACCAATTAATTTCAGAGGTGAGCTTGTTATTATATGTTTCCTTATATATTTTTGAGAATAGATTGCTACCTAATGACTTAATTGTGATTAGGATCCATGGAGAAGTTCAAGAAGTAAATGGAGGAAGATTTAGGGGCGTGGAGGACCAGATATTACGTTCAAAGAAGATGGAAACAGACCCCAACTCAAATTCGTGTCCAACTCGGAGTCCAGGAGCAGTTCGCACTAAACCGGACGCCCAAGACGCATACGAACTCCGTTTTGTACGTTCTATGTATGCATAGAAAGGGAAGAGGATAAATTTTCCAATGGCGCTGGTCTCATGTCAAAATTCCTTCAGGGTCGACGGGAATCGTCAAAACCAAATTGAGTCAAGAATCTGTCAGGGTGCTGCGCCACCATATTGGGCCATTGGGCCTTGTATCAAGTCTAAGTGCATTATTTTCGTGTCCTAGGATTAGGTCACGACTCCAACACCCCCTTGGACGTGCTCCCACCTATATATACTCCATAGTAGCCGCCATAAACAATTGAGTTTTGCTTAGTTAATCTGTTATACACAGTTTCGCCGTTCATCGGTTTGTGACCCCAACTTAGCAATTCAGATTGCTTCTATCTTGTTCTTGCTTGTGTTCTCGGTTGCACTTGCGGGGATTAGCCTTCTTGGTGAGGTCAATCGTGTGAAGCACGTTTGATAACCAACAGAGCGGTGGTGTAGTGATTGCAGGGGTATTCGAGCTGCAAATCATCAATGTCGGGATCTCCACATCAATCGACTTATCGATTACCTTTCGGAAGATCGGGCCTAAACTTTCTTATCAATTGGTATCAGATTTTCAGGTTGCCCATTAAGTAATTCAGCTATCCATTATATTAGTTTTATTTTTCATACCTAGAGTCCACAAAAAAGCCACAAAAAATTTGCTGTTTAGTAGATCTGTTCATTACTTTGTCCAAACCACCATTGAGCCTTTCCAACTTTTGTTTTCAGTTTGGTTTTGTTGATTTTGTGTCCGTTTTTGAGTCATATTTATGGTTTGGAAAGTTGTTTTGGTATTAGTTTGAGTTTTGCATTTAATCGATTCATCTTTTTGAATCGTGTCATCACATCTAGATTAGATTCATCTCTGACCAGTTTGGTATTTTGATCATATCTCACACATACGAACTTGGAATTTGGAGTTCGTATGCATTATATGCTGAGATGATTGACATGATGAAGACGGTGATGGAGTTGCTCACCCAAAATCAAACATCAACCAAGGTTTCACATGACATCCAAACCATCTTTACAACACCTTCCACAAGAAGTAATTATATTCTCCCATCTCTTCCTTCTTATGATGGTTTTGGTTACGATGAATATATTATTTGGGAAATAGAGTTGGATAAAATTTTTGGACAATGACATATGTGTGAGAGGAGAAAGATTAGAAATATTGCTAGTGCGTTAGTTGATTGTGCATTAACTTGGTGGGACAACTTAAGTGATTCAGAAAAACCTCGAACATGGAAAGATATGAAAATTCTTATGCGAGAAACTTTTGCTAATGTATCTAATTGCAAAGATGAGATACATGAAGTTGAGAAGAATTTTTTTGTTGTACCTCCTCCTATGCCTAACCTTTTGCAAGAACATGCACAAATAAATGTAGATGCAAATAAGAATGAGGTGTTGAACAACTCTTGTGATTTTTTTGATGAATCAACCCATAATGCATTTTAACTTCTTACTGAAAATGAGAGTAATGTTAATGAACAATGCTCTATATTTAACCAAGGTATGACATTTTCAGATGTGCTGAATTTTGCATTTTCAGATGTGCTGAATTTTGCTACCAATCATACTATCGATGAACGGCAACAAGATGAACCTTTTCATAATACACCTTCACCACTAGTTGATTTTCCTACTGATTCTTACAACAAAAATAAGTTATGTGCATATAATTATATTGTACCTATGATAGAACAACTAAATGAATTTGATACTTTATCACTCACTTGTGCTGAAATTAAGCATGTGATTCCAATTACATGTGAAAGGGATGAGCTGAAATTGTTGTCTTCCTTAAATACTTTGGGTTATATTGAATTTGACACTCTTTGTGATCTAGATATTGTAGAGAGAAGGATATTTTCTAAAACTGAATTACCTTTGTTGGCAAAAAATAGTTTTCATGCTATAGGTAAATATGAACATAGTGGCATGTTTATGGTGCATAAAGTTTACATATGTTCAAATGTGGAAGCTCTTTTTGTACTACAACACCATGGTAAAGTAAATGAACGCACTAATGCTAATAATGTCTTGTCAAGTTTTTCTAGTATTTTTTCCTTGCAGCGGGGTAAACAAATAAAAGAAAAGCATTGTTCGCTGTGGTTGTGCAATATGGACAGCGCTCATACTATCCCCAAAAGCCTCTTTCCTGGACATACGAGCAAGCCGAGGACGACTTGTCATAAAGAAGGGGAGAATGACGAGATCATGCACGTAATCATTGCACCTACAAACATAGTACAAAGTTTATTTGTTTGGGATTCTGGCTCAAGTGAATGTACGCTCTTATTTGATGGACAAGATCAAGATGGTGCACTATGTCGTCCACCACCTTGGCCTCCTCCTTTCATACATACAAGAAGATTTGATGGCGTTGCACATTTGGATCAACACATGAGAGAAAATGAACTTGAGTCGAGGATGACTCCAACTCAAGAAGGGGAGGATGGTGTGGACATCAATCCTATGGATATACACAACACTCCATTCAACATACAAGATGCAATCAATAGAATTCACTCACACTAATTAATTTCATAGGTGAGCTCGTTCTTATATGTTTCCTTATATATTTTTGAGAATAGATTGCTACCTAATGACTTAATTGTGATTAGGATCCACAGAGAAGTTTATGAAGTAACTGGAGGAAGATTTAGGGGTGTGGAGGATCAGATATTAAGTTCAAAGAAGATGGAAACTGACCCCAACTCAAATTTGTGTCCAACTCAGAGTCCAGGAGCAGTTCATACTAAAACGGATGCCCAGGACGCATACAAACTCTGTTTTTGATGTTCTACATATGCACGGAAAGGGAAGAGGATAAACTTTCCAATGGCCCTGGTCTGATGTCAAAATTCCTTCAGAGTAGACGGGAATCGTCGAAACAATATCGAGTCCAAAATCTGTCAGGGTGTTGTGCCACCATATTGGGCCATTGGGCCTTGGATCAAGTCTAAGTGCATTATTTTCGTGTCTTAGGGTTAGGTCACGACTCCAACACCCCCTTGGACGTCCTCCTACCTATATATACTCCATAGTAGCCACCATAAACAATTGGATTTTGCTTAGATTAATCTGTTATACACAGTTTCGCCGTTCATCGGTTTGTGAGACCCCAACTTAGCAATTTAGATTGCTTCTATCTTGTTCTTGCTTGTGTTCTCGGTTGCACTTACAGGGATTAGCCTTCTTGGTGAGGTCAATCGTGTGAAGCATGGTTGATAACCAATGGAGCAATGGTGTAGTGATTGCAGGGGTATTCGAGCTGCTCGAGTGCCGCGGATCATCAACGTCGGGATCTCCACATCAATCGACTTATCCATTACTTTTCGGAAGATCGGGCCTAAACTTTCTTATCAGGAGTTGACCTCAATCATGAGTAGGTAATAAACTACAAAGGTTGAGCTTTCACCTGAAGTAATTCGGGTAAACTCACCCTCAACAACCATTTGATACCTTATTTGAGGGGTAGTGGTGAATGCTCTTTATAATCCCACTGTTGGAGTCAATATCATTTCCGATAGATGTGGTTTAGCCATTTTGGGTGATCTACCCTGGGCTCCAACAATAAAATCCTTCAGAGATTCTTATAAAAATACGAAGGGAGGATATGGGATTTTACAAAACATGTCTATAAGACACAAGAATATCGAATTTTGCCTCGACATGTCTCTGAAGTCCAAGACTTCGATGTAATGATAGGGTTATCCATTGAGAAATTACTCGTGAATGCACTCTCAAAAGGAAGTATAAATGTTAAACTTGGAGGAAGTTTTCCATTCTCATTCTGCGTTCCAAGAACACAATAGCAGAACCTTCCCCTGAGATTGAGCCAATCGAGGAAGCCATGGCATTCAATTCTTAGACTCTCCTAACAATGAAGAATAAGAAGAACAATTCATACAAAAAATGATGAATTGAAGGAGACATTTTATTTGCCCAAAGAAGAGCTATCACAAAAGCCCTCGATTGAGTTCAAAACCCTACCTTCTAGCCTACGCTATGCTTTCCTACACGATGATGCAGAAGCTCCTGTCATTATAAGTGACAAGCTTTCATAAGAAGAAACTGCCAAACTCATAACCATCCTAAAAAAGTATAGATCCGTCCTAGGCTACTCACTCCAAGACCTTAAGGGAATCGACACTTCTCTTTGCACCCTCGCATTCCCACCGACCCATTTAGCACACCATCCAGGGAACCTCAAAGATGGTTGAACAATGCTATGCGGGAGGTTGTCAAAAAGGAGGTCTTGAAACTCTTGCACGTCGAGATAATTTATCTTGTTTCTTATAGTGAGTGGGTTAGCCCGGTCTATGTAGTGCCCAAAAAGGAGGAATGACGATCGTTCGAAATGAGAGGAATGAACTCCTTCCTCAACGAAGTGTCACGGGGTGGAGAATGTGTATTGACTATAGAAAACTCATCATGGCAACAATGAATGATCATTTCCCACTGCCTTTCATTGATAAAATGCCTTAGCGGCTAGCAAAACATTCTTTATTTTGTTTCCTTGATGGGTATTTTGGGTACCATCAAACTCCCATCCACTCTGATGATCAAAGTAAGACCACCTTCGCATGTCCTTATGAAACATACGCCTATCGACGGATGTCGTTCGGGTTGTGTAATGCACCCACTTCGTTCCGAAGGTGCAATATGTCTATTTTCTCAGACATGATCGAGGAAATCATAGAAGTTTTCATGGATGACTTTTTCATCTATGGAAAAACATTTGGTCATTTTCTTGAGAACCTAGACAAGGTCTTACAAAGATGCCAAGAAAAGGACCTGGTGCTAAATTGGGAGAATTGCTATTTTATGGTCCATGAAGGCATCATCTTAGGACACTTGGTGTTTGAAAGGGGGTTGAAGTGGACAAAGCTAAAATTGAAGTTATTGAAAAGCTTCCACCTCCCACCAACATCAAGGGTATCCGCAGCTTCTTAGGCCATGCGGGGTTCTACCGACGATTTATCAAGGATTTTTCCAAAATCACTAGACCCCTCACAAGCCTATTAGCTAAGAATGTGCCCTTTGATTTCGATTATGAGTGCCACAAATCTTTTGACATCCTCAAGAAGGCACTCGTCATAGCTCCAATCGTTCAACACCCTGATTGGATGCTGCCATACAAAATCATGTGTGATGCCAGTGATTATGCCGTTGGAGCAGTCGTTGGCCAAACCAATGATAAGAAGCATCACACAATAGCCTATACCAGCAAGACTATAATAGGAGCTCAACTTAACTATGCCACAACTGAAAAGGAGCTCCTAGCAGTTGCCTTTGCTATCGATAAGTTTATATCATACTTGGTTGAAGCAAAAGTCATAGTCTACACAGACCATGCTGCTTTGAAATATTTAATCAAAAAGAAAGATGCTAAACCTATGCTAATCCGATGGATTCTCCTACTCTAAGAGTTTGACTTAGAGATAAGGGATAAAAAGGGAGTAGAGAATTTTGATGCCAATGAGCTCTCACGTATGGAAATCCCAAATACACCAGGCATACCCATCAATGAATTCATACGTGATGATATGTTGCTCAAGTTGACCGAATCTAACCCTTGGTATGCGAAGATCGTATACTTCATGGTTACAGGGTATGTACCACCAGGGGAGGATAAGAAAAAGCTCAGGTTTGAGAGTCGGTGTCACGTGTGGGATGATCCATACCTCTATAGGGTATGTTCTGTTGGGTTACTTAGAAGGTGCGTCCCAACAGTTGAAGGCACCAAAATTATCAAAAGATGTCATGCGTCCCCCTATGGCGTTCACTACGTTGTTTACCGTACTTAGGCAAAGATCTAGCAAAACGGATTCTTTTGGCCATCAATGCATGAGGATACAAATGAATTTGTTCGAAGATGCTGAGAATGCCAAAAGCATGGAGGAATCACTGCTCGCAATGCGATGTCCCTCACATACAATCTCCAAGTTGAATTATTTGATGTGTGGGGAATCGACTTCATGGGACCTTTTCCGGAGTCCTACAATTGCGAGTATATTCTTGTGGCCGTAGTTATGTGTTCAAATGGGTAGAAGCATTACGATGCAAACATGTTGATGCCAAGACCACTTGGAAAACATTTCATGAAATCATTTTCCCACGGTTTGGAACTCCTCGAATGGTCATAAGTGATCGAGCATCTCATTTCATTGATAAGACCTTTCGAAGCTTTCTGAGGGAGCTTGCGGTTAGGCATAACACTGCTACTCCAGATCATCTCCAAACAAGAGGTCAAGTAGAAACATCAAACAAATAAATCAAGAATATTCTGCAAAATACCGTCAAGATGGGGAACGGATGGAAGAACAAACTACCCAATGCATTTTAAGCGTACCGTACGGCCTATAAGACACCCATTGGAATGTCACCTTTCTAAATTGTCTATGGGAAAACTTGTCATTTACCTATAGAATTGGAACATAGAGCATATTAAGCAATCAATAAGTGGAACATGGATCTCCACGAAGCTGGAAAGTTGTGCAAGATGCAAATTTCTGAACTGGAAGAATGGAGGGATAAGGCATACCATAATGCCAATATCTATAAAGAGAAAACTAAGAGGTGGCACGATAAAATAATTACGCCTAAGGAGTTCAAACCTGGAGATAAAGTCCTACTTTTCAACTCTAGAGTCACTTTTTGGACATGGGAAACTAAAAAGCAAATGGGAAGGTCCCTATACTATGGTTGATACTTTATCTCATGGAGCAATTATACTCCAAAATGATGAGGTCATCTATTCAAGGTAAATCGGCACCGTCTCAAGATATTTTTAGAACCCGAAGAAAATTTGGACAAAGAGGAAGACGTAGTCAATTTGATTGACTTTAACACCTATCTTTGATGTTTGGTTAAATTTTCCATGTCCAATAAAGCAAACTCCAACCCTCACCACTCCTTTCCAATCATTCCACCATCCCCATTTGTCTAAGTAGGAGATAAGTAAATGTAAAATATCATAAATACATTCCTACTTAGGACTTAGGCGCTTATTTTTTTTTGATTCCATCATATGAAGTGCCTTTGTCAAATAAATTGTGACTCACCAGTGTAGGTAAGGCCGGTGGAGTCTTTCACTTTCCATGTTTTTGTGTCAAATAAAGACAAGTACAATAACAAGTGTGGGGGAGGTCCCACAGGCCTTCCAAAGCGCAACATGCCCGAACCATCATGAAAGAATATATCAAGGCATCTCATGAGGGAGCACGAGAAGATTCAACGAAACCATGCTGGCTTGGTCCACCCTTCTTCATTTAGGTGATGGTTTGTGCTCCTTTACCTTCTATCTTTCTATACTTTATTTGAGTTGAATTTGATTATGCATGATAATATCATTAAATCAACTCATTGGAAACTAAAATTTTACAATTTCCTATATCATATTTTACTAGAGAATAGAATATGTCTACACCTCATTCAATTTCATTACCATATTCTTGAACCACATCTTACTTTAGGAAAAACATGTCATCTAAGTATTTGATTGGTGTGATATGGTAAATGAGTGAAATACTCTCGATGCTAGATTTTAATTTTAGTATTGCAATTTTTGAAGTCATCAGATTTTGCACATAAGTGTTGGTGTAATTTTGTATGCATATGCTCATAATTAAAGGGAATTGTAGGGACCAATCCAGAAAACAAACTTTTCGGCCAATTAGACATAATTATGAGGATTCATGGGCCCACATGGGTGAGAAAATTGACTAAAAATGATGGGAATCACTCATACCCATGATGGGGGCCCACAAAACAGTCTCCCAGAGGAAAAACACCGCGTTTGGGCCCATCAGAAAGTCGGCCAATCCCTGGGGTCACCCGATCTGGTATTCACACCAAACTCGGTCAGCCTCCACGTGTTGGCTCCTTAAGGCTCCCTGATAATGATGTTGACTGATTCTGGCGCATATTCGTGTGCCAAACCGACCTTTGGATGGTATAAATAGGGGGTAGAGGCTCACTCTTCTCCACACACCAAAAGCTTGAGTCTAGTACTCGACTCCAAAGGCGTAGCACTGCCCAAGTGCTTAGAAAGTAGGGAGAGAGTGAGAAAGAGGAGGAGGAGGCTCCGGCTTGTCGGACTTCTTCCACTTAAGGATAGGGTTCGGTCTTGCCGAACCCTCTCCTCCTTGTACCTCGACAGTTCTTTCCATCTTAAGTAATGTACATGATTTCCAATTTAGTTCATTTTTTTAATTCACTCAAGTTAATTCCTTAGTTGCTTGTTCGTTCATCGCTCTATTCATTTAGAGGCCCTAGTCTTTGCATGAGAGGTTAGGGAAGTAATCTATAGCGTAGGTGTGGTGTCTAGGCTTGACATTACCTTTGATTATCTCATAGTCCATGGGTTGTAGAGGCACGAGTTAGGTAGTTACATCCCTATTCGTCCGTTGAAATCCTCTACATTCAACTACGACGTAGGCTCTCGGCGGGAGTCACATGGTAGACCAGGGTAAGCTCGTGTCCAATCCTTCTTTTAAGAAATCCACTCTACCCTTTGACTACCACCAAGCCGTGTGTCCTTGGATGAACTAGTTAAAAGATTAGCACACCCGTTCTTTGGATTTGATATGCTTAGAATACTCTTTAAGTGGAAGTGCTACAAGGTCTCCGTGCGCTTGCGGATTTTCATTTGTGACGTACCAGCCGTCAAAAGGGTCCTCCCCCAAGCTTATTCTTGGTCAAGGTCTGCGATAGTGGTTGAAGCCCTAACGGCGGAGGTCGGCCAAACCTTGCTGCAGCATGGCTTCGACACTGGAGGGTTGAGTGTCGATGTTGTGTTGCCTCCCATGGGTGCCCTTAGTGTGGTCAAGGAGAGTGTTGTCAATGCCGCTCATTCACACCTCAAGATCTCCCATACGTCGAGTGTCATCCTTCATTCCTTGGCTATGGTCATGATAACCCCCAACCACAGAGGAATTAGGTGCACGCATCATGTGTTGGGTGTGATCCACAATTCCTTGGCTAAGGTCAAAATAATCTTTAGCCATGTGAGACCTATATGTGTTGAATACATTGGAAGTTTAAACAAAATTGAGGGTTCACACGTAATGTTTTGAATATTGCGAAAAGCCCACTTTGGATTGTCCGAACCTGAGGAAACCCGTTTTGCACTGTCCAAACTTCATCGCACGTGAGTTGCACGTGTTTTCTCGCTTCAGATTGTCTGAACTTTTTTCACGTGACTTGCACATGATCGACACTTAGGATTGTCCGAACTTCCACACGCGTGAGATGCATGTGAGTTGATACAGGTCTATCTTTACAAATGTGTATTTAGGAGTAATGTTGCCCTTGATGGTTTAGGACTGTTCGAACTTTCTCAATGCATATCGGGAGGAGTAACAGTTACTGCACAAAGTTTTCATATTGAGTTCGGTTGCTCTGTTTTGCTCTGTTCTGCTATGTTTTAACTCGCAATGTTTTGAACTTTCTTTTGGCGTATGGGAAGGTTTGCTTAGTATTCATTTACTAAGTTTTTGATGTGTTATAGCTGGTTATGATGGTTAATATTTTGCTATGGTTTGCAACATGCTTATGTGAGGTGCTCACATAAAGTGTTGTGGGTTTCGGACTAACGGGAGTCAAGTCGAGGACTTAGACTCGCAAAGAATGGTTGTTTATTCATGTGAAGGTGTTTCTTGAGGTCAAGACATGGCTGGTGAAGGGATCCACTGGACTTTTCTTAGGGATAAGATGAGGTTCAACAACAAGTTCGAGAGGAATTGTGGTTGAGTTGATCGGGAGGTCACACAACATGTTTGGGTCAAGAACAATGCACATGAATGTATCGTGAACGTTGTTGGAAAGTGTTTGCACGTATGCAAGGAGTGCATGGATGTGTCTACATTGTTCCAAGACGTGGTGAAGGGATATGGACGTGTCGGAAAGGTCTAACCGGCTGGATTATGCCTCAGGCTGCGACTGAGGTTATGGTTCGTTTATGGAAAGTTTCGAGTTGTTTTGGTTATATTTTGCGTGGACCATGAAGTTGAGTTGTTTTAGGAATGTTTAGGATGTCCTAAGGTGTTTGGAAGTCTTAACATTGCTTCTTTCTGCGTATGGAAGAGTCTTGAGCAGTTATGGTAAGGTTGAGTTAGAGTCCAAGTAGGAAGAGGAGTCCTAGTTAGGATTGGGTTGGCCTTAGGGCTGGTTATATAAGCAAGGGAGGCCAATTTCATGGCAGCACGACTTTGAGATGTTCCTCTTGTGTCTTTGGTGAATAAAATTTGTAGTTTAGAGGAGCTTTTGTGCCTTGTTTGTCCGACTTATTTTTGTCAAGTCTTTCTCGTCGAGTTTCTGCGCTGCCCAACCTTTCTTCTATATTTTGATTGTAACTCACGTTTGACTACACCAATTGACGTGATTCTTCTTGTTGTATATTCACAACTCAATTATCTATCATCTGTGACAATTCCATGGTCATTGTATTTGTGGTTTTTGCGTTACACAAGTTTCTTTGCAGCGTAACAGATCTGTTTACTCTCTGTTAGAACAGATTGGCTTTCACTTAGAGTTTTGGTCATAACTTGAGTTTTACTCGATGATTTCTCATGATTCTTTTTCTGGTGTATCCATGACTTGATTACCTACAATCTATTCTAGTTTTGCCATGGTTGAACTCATATAGATCAGTCGCACACACAATTTCATTCTCAGATTAGTTTTCTGCCAAGGGGTTTTCATAGCTTTCGCTCAAAAGTTTTTAAATCTACCATTCACCCCGCTGGTAGCTTTTCATATGCTATTCGACCCTACAATTGGTATCAGAGCCACAGTGCTCTAGTCTTTGTCATTTGCATGTGTTTTGACTAATCAACATGGAGAAATACTCCGCAAAACCTTGTGTGTTCAATGACATTGATTTTTAGGTTTGGAAGGCTTGTATGGAGGCCTACATACAAAAGCAAGGCTTCGCTATATGGGAAAAGGTATACAAGTCTTTTGACGTGCCACCAAACAATCAAGTTACGGCTGCGAACATGAGAGATGTCGATAACAATAACAAGGCTAACAACTTGATCATACAAGGATTGACTCAAAGCGACTCCGGTCGTGTTGCACACCTCTGATCACCCTACAATGTGTGGAAGGCACTTTGCAACTACTACAAAGTATACAACACGATCAAGGAGGTAAGGCAAGATATGTTCAAGAAGGAATGTATGCGCTTTGATATGCAATCGGGTGAGTCCATCAACGATTTATTTGCACACTTTAATAAAATTCTCAGCAACTTGTGTAGTGTCAATGCTAATTTTTTAGATGCTGAAAATGCTAGGCAATTGTTAGGTGCATTAGACATGTCAATTTGGGAGATGAAAGTTACATCTATTCGTGAATCTACTATCATGAGTACACTTACTTTAGATGTTCTATATTCTAAATTGAAAACTCATGAACTTGACATAATATCACGTAAGAACCCCAACAAGTCTATTGCATTTGTTGTACAATGTGGCATGCCTAGCTCTAACCAATCTTCATCATATGGTACACATGCTTTGCTGTCCTCTTTAACCCTTGAATAGATTGAAGAGTTTCCAGAGGAGGAGATAACACTTCTCTCTACTCCATTCTCCAAAGCATTGCAAAATGTGAGAACAAGAAGGAGAGGAAGTGACAGCTCTCAACAATGCTTTGAATGTGGCAAGACAGAACACTTTCATACAGATTGCCCTAATATTTCAAGTCCTACTTCTCGTGATGAGAAGCAAACAAAGTTCAAGTCCTCCTCTACAAATAACAACAACAATAAGAATGGTTTTACAGGTCGCCAATTTGTAAACAATTTTGTCTCCGCACTTCAAAAACTTAGCTCGAGTGATTTGGACATCGGAAGTGCCGAAGAGGAAGAGAATTTGGCAAATATGTGCTTCATGGCGGGCAATTCAAGATCAAGTATGGAGGAGGCAGAACACAACTACAACGATGAAGAGGTATGTTCCACTTGCGAAGAAATGTGTGATGCTATCTCTCGTGCCACTGTTATAATTAAGGAAAAGGACAAAAAACTTAGGGACAATGCTGTTAAAATTGAATCCCAAAATCTGAAATTAATCTTTTAAAATCTTTGATTCCTAGTGATGATTATTGTTCCTGATGTGAATTGGCATATGAACAATTGTCCTCCTTAAGAAGTGCTCACACCTCCACTCTTGATAAACTTGATATTGAAATTGAAAAGAACAAAAAATTTTGATGCACTTAATGATAAAAACATGAAAGATGCTAGCTGTTGTTCTAGTTGTGATGATCTTGATAAGAAACTACATGATGCTTTGAAAACAATTTATGTTTGAACAATGATTTATGTTCTCACGAATTTAAATATTGTTCTAATTGCAAATTAAAAGGTAAAACTTCATGTGTAAATTGACTAGACTTTTCTAAGAAACTTGATGACATGCATAAGACACTAGAGCGGTTTTGTAGTGGGAATAAAACTCTAAACTTGCTGCTTAATTCTTTTAAGACTTGCAATGATAAAATTGGTTTAGATTTTGATTCTCATGCCTATACTAAGGCACATCTACCTAAGATTGTTAAGTAATTAGGTAGTGGTTTAATTCAAACAGTTCCTAAACAAAAAGAGGTGGGTTTTTAGGTCACCGGAGTGTTGTCTCATTCGATTGCTAACACACATGTTGCTTGCTCATCTAGATATAAATATAAAGTTAAATTTCATTGTACCTACTGTGGTTGATATGGTCATGCCATAGATTTTTGTTATAGACTAGCTAAACATGAAAAGAAGCAAAGAATACTAGCTAGATCATGTAACAATCAAGCAAAACTTGTTGCACGTGCTGAATCGAATGCTAGATGCTTGCAACTTGCTGCCATGGGTCAAAAACATGCAAAATTTGTTCCCAAACTACTGTTTCTTGTGTTGCACATAACACACCTCGTAGGTCCATAGTTGGGTGCAAGAATTCTCAAACTTTGGCTCATAAACCTGCTGTAATTTCTCAGCTTTCATGTGTTATTCTTGCTAGACGTCGTGCGACTCAGTACTGGATTCCTAAATGCTTTTTGACTAACCCTAGTATTTAATCATCGACGTATTGTGCTTCTATGTATGTGCACGCTTCAGGAAGGAGAACATTTGGATTGTGGATTCAGATTGCTCACACCACATGACCGGTAACAAAGAATGGTTCTCCCTCTCTTTTGTGTCACGTGTGGAAAAAGTTACTTTTGCCGATAATTCTTTAACTCCTATAATTGCTAAGGGTTCAGTTAGAGTAAATAAACACTACACTTTGAAGGACATGGCACTTGTTAAAAATTTACAACTTGCTTTCCATTTTACAATTACTAGATGAAAATCTCGAAGTTAAATTTACTAAAATTTGCTGCAAGGTTGTAGATTGAAATGGTGAGCTTATTTTTAACATGTCTTTGTTTGGAAGAGTTTTTAATGCTAATTTTGATACGTCGTCCTCTAAGCATAGGTGTCTAGTTGCTAATGATTCAAAGGACTTATATTTTTGGTATCGTAGAGTTGGTCACATAGGCTTTGATCACCTCACCCGTGTTATTGGTCTTGATCGCACATGTGGGCTGCCTAAGCTTAAAGGGGACAACAATATTGTGTGCTCTTCTTGTAGACATGCTTCTCTCACAATGACTATGACAACTGAACTGGGACAGCTTTTACATCTTGACATTGTAGGTCCTTCATGTGTTCAATCTTTTGGAGTTAAATGGTATGTGCTTGTGATTATTCTAGATACTCTTGGGTTTACTTTATGTCATCTAAGAATGAAGCTTTTAGTCACTTTCAAACTTTATTTCTTAGATTATCAATTGATCACAGCAATTAAAAGTGATAATGGAACTGAATTTAAAAATCAATCTTTTGATCACTTTTGTGCTGAAAAGGAATAGATCATCAATTTTCTTCACCATATGTACCTCAACAAAACGGTGTTGTAGAGAGAAAGAACAGAAACTTAGTTGAGATGGCTAGGACAATGCTTGATGAATATCAAACTCCTAGAAAATTTTGGGGATATGCAATTGCAGCAACTTGTTATGTTTCAAACTGTGTTTTCTTGAGAGCTAAGCTAGGAAAAACACCATATGAGCTTCAATTTAGACATAGGCCTAGCTTTACACACTTTAGGTTCTTTGGTTGCAAATGCTTTGTTAAGAAACATGGTAATCTTGGTAAATTTGAAGCTAGATCTATTAATGATATATTTCTTGGTTATCCATCTCATACCAGAGGCTATCGTGTGCTTTTACTTGACACTAATAAAATTGTGAAGACTTGTGAGGTTTCTTTTGATGAAGCTAGCCCAGATACTAGCTCTAATATTGCAGGTCAAGATGCATATCCACAGGGGGAGAGTATTTTCGTTGAAGATAAGGAAGAAGTGGTCCTACTGCCTGAAAATTTAGCAGCTAATGACATCATTCTAGCTCCTTGTTTTGATTCACAACCAGCACCAACGACCATCATTACTGGTCCAAATCATCCTCAAGTCACAAGCTCCTCGATTTGTGATGAACATGAAGAAGAAGAAGAAGCTTGTGAAGTGTTTACTCCCCTCCAAATCCTCAAAAGTCATCCTCCATAATAAAATATTGGAAGCTTGCATGACTGAGTCACACGGTCTAGGTTTTTTTATCCAAACTCTCATGCTCATTCTGCTTTTGTTGCTTCTTTTGAACCCACATATGTGTCACATGCACTCACTAATGAATCTTGGATTATTACCATGCAAGAAGAGTTAGAAAATTCTAAAAGAAATAATGTTTGGAACTTGTACCTCTACTTCAAGGTCACACATTAATTAGAACTAAATGGGTGTTTAAAAATAAATAATGTGAGGATTGGGTTGTGGTTAGGAATAAAGCTAGATTTGTTGCTCAAGGTTTCACTCAAATTGAAAGTCTAGATTTTGATGAAACTTTTGCTCCCCTTGCTAGATTAGAAGCCATAAATATTTTGTTAGCATTTTCTGCATCTAAAGGTTTTAGGTTATATCAAATGGATGTTAAAAGTGCTTTTCTTAATGGCTACATAGATGAGGAGGTTTATGCCAAGGAACCACCGGGTTTTGAAAATCCAAATTTTCCTAATCATATTTACAAACTGTCCAAAGCACCATCTCAAACAAGCCCTAGAGCATGGTATGATAGGTTAAAATCATTCTTACTTGAAAGGGGGTTTACCGTGGGTAAAGTTGATAAAACTCTTTTTGTGCTTAAGCATGGCAATGACTCACTATTTGTTCAAGTGTATGTGGATGATATTATCTTTGGACGTGCTTCTCATGATCTTGTGTCCAAGTTTTCAGGTATGATGAGTTCGGAATTTGACATGAGTATGATGGGAGAAGTCACATACTTTTTGGGGCAGCAATTCAAGCAAACCAAGGAGGGTACTTTTGTGCATCAAACAAAGTATACGAAAGACCTCCTTAAGCGCTTCAACATGGACAAAAGCAAGACTCTTCAGACACCAATGGGAACAGCAACAACACTTGAACTTGATGAAGATGGTGAACCCGTGGATCAAAAAGAATATTGAAGCATGATCGGGTCACTTTTGTACCTTACAACATCAAGATCGGACATACAATTCAACATATGTCTTTGTGCATGATTTCAAGCTTCCTCACGTGCTTCACATCGTCGGTTGTCAAAAGAATTCTCAGGTACTTACATGGAACTCAATAATTTGGCATTTTCTCCCTTCTTTCTCAACTGTTACTTTGGAAGCTTTTTTAGATGCGTATTTTGGGGGTTGTAGGATTGATAGGAAAAGTACTTCAGGTACTTATCATTTTATTGGTAATTCACTTGTTACTTGGTCCTCTAGAAAACAATGTTCAGTAGCTGTAGCTAGCACTTACTCACAAATTCTTTGGATTGTTCAAACACTTAAGGACTATAGGGTTATTCTAGATAGTTTTCCACTGTTTTGTGACAACACTAGTGCCATTTGCATTGCTAAAGACCCCGTACAATATTCTAGAACAAAGCACATTGACATTAGGTATCACTTTCTCCGTGATAATGTTGAAAAAGGAAACATTGTGCTTCACCATGTTGATACCGAACAACAATTGGCTGACATTTTTACAAAACCTTTGGATTTTACTCGTTTTTGTTTCATTCGTAGTGAAATAGGGGTTATGCACCCTCATGGCTTAAATTGAGGGGGAGTTTTGAAACTTGGGAAGTCTATGTGTGAATCTGAATTTAAAATAATATGAGCATAGTATTCCGTACATATATGACTTTGTGATTCCTTTTACCCGCTGAAAGTTCTTACTACATTACTCGTGTTATACATTTTGTAGTTTTTGCGTTGACTAGTAATTGGAATAATTACTTACACTAAATCTGGTCATGATCAAACTTTCTTGCTATTTTGAACTTCTTGCATACTCGCAAGTGCTTTTAATTATGAAAAAATAATCAATCAACTATCCACATGATGAGCTTTTATGATGAAATAAAAAATGAGAAAAGATCAAGAGAATATGCATGCAAATTTGTGCTTTAAAAATAGTAAAAATGCAGCAACATGTGTCATGCTTTTAGGTTTTGATATAGTTAAATTTGTGAGATCATGACTTGCTTAATTTGAAAAATTACACTTGATCTCTAGCATGGCTTACACTACTTTATGTATCTTATTGATGTGATAGTGTAAGCGTTTTGGTAGTATGACTTGGAAGAGCTTTGTTTTATAGTATATGTTATAATTTGCTCATAACAATTGAAATTTCTCTTTTTAACATTGCTCAATACATTGTCAAAGGGGGAGAAATATGTCACACATTGCGCATTCATGAGTTTTTACACGTTCTTCTCAGAGGAAGAATTTATTTTTGAAATTTCTTTCTCATTTGATTTTTGATTTTCAAAAGTGGACGAAATTTGCTTTCAAAACTTTCATGTGAATGAGTCAATGCTCGAATTTTAAGTGGTGTTGTCAATGCCTTCATCAAGGGGGAGATTGTGAGACCTATGTGTGCTTAATACATTGGAATTTAAATAAAAGCGAGGGTTCACACGTAAAGTTTTGAATATTGCTGAAAAGCCCGCTTCGGATTGTCCGAACTTGCGGGAATCCATTTTGCACTGTCCAAACTTCATCGCACGTGTGTTTCACATGTTTTCTCGCTTCGGATTGTTCAAAGTTTTCTCATGTGTCTTGCGCATGTTTGGCACTTAGGATTGTTCGAACTTTCACACATGTGAGATGCACATGAGTCGACACAGGTCGATCTTTACAAATGTATTTTTAGGAGTAACGTTACCCTCAATGGTTTAGGACTGTCCGAAATTTCTCAATGCATATCAAGAGTAACAGTTACTGCGTAGAGTTTTCATATTGAGTTCGGTTGCTCCGTTTTGCTCTTTTCTGCTTTGTTTTAACTCGCAGTGTTTCAAACTTACTTTTGGCTTATGAGAAGGTTTGATTAGTATTCATTTAACAAGTTTTTGATGTGTTACGTCTGATTATGGTGGTTAATGCTTTGCTATGGTTTGCAACATGCTTATGTGAGGTGCTCACATAAGGTGTTGTGGGTTTCGGATTACCGAGAGTCAAGTCGAGGACTTGGGCTCACAAAGAATGGTTTTTCATTCATGTGCAAGTGTTGCTTGAGGTCAAGACATGGCTGGTGATGGGATCCATTGAACTAGTCTTGGGAAGAAGATGAGGTTGAACAACCAAGTTGGGAGGAATTGTGGTTGAGCTGATCGGGAGGTCATGCAACATGTTTGGGTCAAGAACAATGCATATGAATGTATCATGAACCTTGTTGGAAAGAGTTTGCACATATGCAAGGGGTGAATGGATGTGGATACATTGTTCCAACACGTGGTGAAGAGATATGAACGTGAAGATGTGGCCGGAAAGGTCCAACTGGCTGGATTATGCCTTAGGTTGTGGCTGAGGTGGTTATGGTTCGTTTACAGAAAGTTTCGAGTTTGTTTTGGTTATATTTCACATGGGTTACAAAGTTCTGTTATTTTAGGAATGTTTAAGTTGTTCCTAAGGTGTTTGGAAGTCTTAAGATTGCTTCTATCTGCGTATGGAAGAGTCTTGAACAGTTATGGTAAGGTTGAGTTAGAGTCCAAGTAGGAAGAGGAGTCCTAGTTAGGATTGGGATGGCCTTAGCGCTGGTTATATAAGCAAAGGGAGGCAAGAGCTCGTGGCAGCACGACTTTGGGTTGTTCCTTTGTGTCTTTGATGAATAAAATTCGTAGTTTAGAAGAGCTTTTGTGCCTTGTTTGTCCAACTTGTTTTCGTGAAGTCTTTCTCATCGAGTTTCTGCGTTGCTCGACCTTTCTTCAGTGTTTTTATTGTAACTCACGATTTACTACTACAATTGACGTAATTCTTCTTGTGTTGTCTTTACAACTCAATTGTCTATCATCTATGAATATTTCCCGGTCATTAGATTTGTGGTTTCTTAGTTACACGAGTTTCTTTGCAGCATAATAGATCTGTTTGCTCTCTGTTAGAATAAATTGACTTTCACTCAGGGTTTTGGTCATAACTTGAGTTTTACTTGACCATTTCTTGTGATTCTTGTTGTGGTGTCTCTATGACTTGATTATCTACAATTTATACTAGTTTTATCACAGTTGAACTCATTTAGATCAGTCGCACACACAGTTTCCTTATCAAATTAGTTTTTCGTCGAGGGGTTTTCATAGCTTCCACTCTAAAGTTTTTAAATCTACCATTCAACCCCTTTGGTAGATTTTCACGTGCTCTTTGATTTTACAAGCCATGAAGGAACAATATGCACCCAACATGTCTTGGTGTGATCTATCGTTCCTTGGCTAAGGTTAAAATAACCTTTAGCAACAAAGGAACAATGTGCACCCAGATGGTGGTAACTCCCTTGAGCTTGAATGGGTGCCTAGAATAGTTGGGAGCATAGAGATCCCATTTATTCATAGCAGCCCATTGGTTGCTCATGGAAGGTTTCCATGTCAAACCTCCGGCCTCGTAAAGCTATGATTGTCCAACGGGATTAAATCCCGATAGGTTTTAACCATGCTCGGTTACTCATTGGCCAAGAGATGTTGAAATTGTACCTTCAAATCTTCCTTCAACAATCGACGTCTTGTATGCTTACATAGAAATATTACTCCTGCAAGCTTCCCCTCTTGTATAGAGACGCATGGTTAGCTCTCGTCACTTGTACAGCTGAAACTTCGGGTTAGATGACTAAATTCCATTTATACATCTGAGGAAGAAAAAAAACAAAGTTACATCGGGTCTAATTTCGAGTGCATCCATAAACAATGTATTATTCATTGATATAATAGTGGAGACTTATAAATTAACCAATTTTCACATTTTCTAAAGCTCCTACTTATCACAATGCAAGTGATAGTTGTACATCCTATGGATTCCTTCCACCTGAATTTTTCTAACCATCATGACTTTTTACAAGAGCAAATTTTTTTATATTTTGGATCATGGCAAACAAGATTCTCAATTTTATCCCCCTGAAGAGATTTAATGTCATCTCTAGGAATTAGAAATCTAATGATCCATGTATGAATGAGTTTCAAATCAATCTTATGGATATCAATATTCCTAGATGGCTACATGCCAATTCAACAATTAAGTCATTTCATAAGATTTGTTTATCAAGCCTAGGCAGAGAATGACTAAGTCAATTAAACATTGCTTATGAAGTTACTTATTTAAATTTATTCATGGTAAGGTGACATTCCTTTTGAAGTATAAAAAAACAATGCCAACACTTACTTGTGTGAGGATGCATAAGAATTGAATGATGCAGAGGTGTAAACCTTCCCCGCCAATGTAAGAAAAAATCATTCAATCTTAATACAATCCAAACAACGGAAAATTTTAAACTCGTACTTCAACTGAAGAGCAATTCAGGGTTGAAGGTTATTGTGTGAAAAATTCACGACCATGGATTTTTGGTGTAGCCTTCATGTTTGATGTCTTCTGCCAAGTTGAGGTTGGAGTTGAATGAGTTTCATCTTGCTCCTCCATCGGACCATCATCTTGAGCATTGCTCCACCATGAACTCAAAACGAGATCAGTGGAGGGGTATGCGCCTAAATCCTCCTAATGGTGCGTTGAGCTTGATGAGCCTTTCCAACCTCTTTGCACATTTCCTCCTGGCTGCACGAAAATCAAGAACAAACAAAACAACTCGAAAACAGGTTACGTTATGCAAAAGCAAATTGAACCCTTTGTCAAATTGTCTTGCTCAACTAGAAACAACTTGCAAATGCAATGAGGATCAAGGGAAATCTTTTGGTTCAAATTATGAAGACGAATTCAAGTGGTTATGCCCAAAGTTCATATCCAAATAAATTTATTTTCTAATTCAAAGTTTTAGTTTTACGATGGTTGGAAATTTTACCTTCCAACATGCAAGTGTGAAAATTCAAACGTGCCAAATGCAAATTCGATGATGAATTTAAATATACAACTAGAAAATCATATATGAGATAACTATCAATTAACCTATTGATAAGGACTCATCAAATTTTTGAAGTCCGATGAGCAGGACTTACCTCTGTCCTTTTTAGCATAATGATGTGTCGTCCATACCTAGAGATGAAGGCAAGGATGCCTTCACTTGATGACATGCCAAACTTCCTTTGACATGTCATTTGGACAAGTGGGCCATGTGGTGGCCTCGACCTCTTCTCGCCTTTATGGAGACTTGTTGATGTTGCGACTGCTTTTTCTTGATGATAATCTTTTATGACTTGCTGAGGATTGTCCTTCTTCCGCCATTCTTTTAACAACTTAGTGGACTTGGGCCATATGAATGGCCCTTGCTTCTCCGTCTTCTTAGATTGTCATCGTAGACGACATGTCGGGGTCTCCTCATTCCTCATAAAGGCAATGAGGATGTCCAGTTATGGGTGTGTCACTTCGACCTTCAAGATGTTCTTTTGATTCAACCCATTCTTGATTTTGGATTGAAGACTTCCTTGGGCATGATGAAATGTGGACTACATATCAAACAAGAAACTCTTCATCCTCAGTGTTGTTTTGCCCAAGGTTGCACGGGCTTGGTTGAATTTTTATGGTCCAACAAGTAATTGTGGAACCCTTGGATCTTGAATGCTATTCAAAGTGTCTTGTCCTTGGCCAAATGCTTCATGTTGACATTGATTTCTCCTTAGCCATGGACAAGATACTTCAAGGTATTCTAGTCAAAGTTGAACTCATTGGAATTCAAATTCACATAGCCTCCTTGATTGTATTGATTTCACTTTTGACCTCCTTGTTGGTGGTGGCCTTTGGAGTTGCTTGTAAATGAAGGATCCTCATGGGTCTTAGGGAAATAAACCACCAAGTGTCCCATGTTGACATGGATTTCACAAATAATGTGAATATCCATGGCTTGGATCATCCAAACACTTTTCCATTGGCTTGACCTTCTTGATCTTTCAATAGGAGGTCTAGTTCCGTGGCTAGCATGTCCAACTTGTCAATGGTGTGCATGCCATGCAAATGGAACTAAAGCATTCATTCATCCACCCCTTGAATGTTGACCATCTCCTCAATCAAATCTTCATCCTTTTTCATCATGAATCAATGAGAAACATCATTGGACCATCATAAGGCAATGACTAACCTAAACATCGTTGAACCAATGTTAGGACCAAGCCTAACATATTCATATTAACATAATCATATTATTATCTAATTAGACAATTGTGGTGTATGATGTTTATGATAACATGATATGGGCGTTGTGATTAGATCATAATAACATATACACCTAGCACATGCATGGACTCCACAGTCAAACAACAAAAGCTTTGCCCAAGTATATGAATAAAGAGAGACTAATCATAATACTGTTATAAAGCATAAAGTCACAAAAGGAAAGAAAGATACATGAGCCATACCTTTCCCAATTTGGACTTGGGACTAGATACTCCTCTCTAAAGCCTAACCTCCACTAAGGAACTAGGAGAACTACTGCATATAAAAGAGAATGCTAGAGTGGTGTGTGAAGTGAAGTGAGGCACCTCCCCCCTATTTCACTACAGGAATCTCGACAATAGATGATGGCTAGAAATCGTCGTCTATAAGAACCCTACTGTCGTCTATAGCTTATAGACGACGATAAGTGCTTATAGACGATGGTTTCCGACCGTCTTCGATTATTTGTCGTTTATAATCTTATAGACGACAGTAACTGTCGACTATAAGCTTATAGACGACAGCCACATCCGACCATCGTCAATTAGCCAACCATGCCTTGTGGCAGCAAGGAGGCTTATAGACGACGGTCAGTGCTAGGCCTCGTCTATAAGGTGGCTTATAGACGACGGTTTGGTGCACCGTTGTCAATTATTATGGCTAATTGATGACGGCTAAACACCAGAAAACGTCATATATAAGGTTTGCATTAAAAAAAATATGTTGTCCTGGCTTCGAGGTCAGCCCTGGCTAGATGGCCAGTATATTATATATATATATATATATATATATATATATATTATTTATATGTATGTATGTATGTATGTATGTATGTATGTATGTATGTATGTATGTATGTATGTATGTATGTATGTATGTATGTATGTATGTATGTATGTATATCACAACAAGCATTGCAAAACACTAATTCACAAACACTATACACACGCGACACACGCCACAGTACATGCTACCTCGTCCGCTGCCACCGGAGTTTGGGAAGTCGTCCTCCTGCAATCGCCCAAGCGCCAGAATCTGGGGCGATGGAGTTTGAGCCTCCGTCACCGATCCCTATGATGTGCAAGTGTGGTTACACAACTTATAAGTATAAAAATGCATATTTGACAAAATTTTCTTATTAAAAGCTAGAATTGAGCAAGTTTACTAGATTTGGCTATGTTTGAGTAAGTTTGATCATATTTTACTAAGTTTTGGCAAAGTCAAGTAGTTTTGTTTATGTTTGAGAAAGTTCAACTACTTTTGGCTATGTTTGAGTAAGTTTGCTCATATTTTACTAAGTTTGAGCAAGATCGACTAGTTTTGTTTATGTTTGAGAAAGTTCAACTAGTTTTGGCTATTTTTGAGCAAGTTTGCTCATATTTTACTAAGTTTGAGAAAAATGGATTAGTTTTCTTTATGTTTGAGCAAGTTCAACTAGTTTTGGCTTTGTTTCAGTAAGTTTCATCATATTTTACTAAGTTTGAGCAAGTTTAACTAGTTTTGGCTATGTTTGAGTAAGTTTGATCAAATTTTACTAAATTTGATCAAGTTTAACTAGTTTCAGCTATTTTGAGTAATTTTGTACATGCGCTCCTGTCGTCGGCACCTGTGGCAGCTCCATTGGTGGCGGCGTCCACTGCGGAAAGACAACTTGTTGTCCTTCGACCATATCTTGCAAATACAAAGAAAATCATTATACATGTCATTTATATATTAGAAATATTAATGAAAACGATCAGAACTTACCTGCGCAGAAGCTTGCCTCTGTAGCATGTACGAGTTTTGATACTCATCCCTAGCCCTGAGCGTCGCTGTCTGCATCTCGTCCCTAGCCCTGAGCACTGCTGCCTGCCTCTCGTTCGTTCGTTGCAGCTCTTCTTGCGTCTTTTGGAGCTCCTCCCGGACACCCTGGAGCTCTAGATCTCGGCACTGACGGTTGCTGCTGGGCCCACCCTACTGCAATGAAGAGGCTCTCGAGGAAGCCCACGCCTCCCACGAGTCGGCCACTCCATCGAAGATGGCTAACCTACACAACGAAGTAAGATTATTACATTTTTGTATCTTACAGTTTGTGATAGTAAATTAAAAATAAAAAAACTCACCGTCCATGAGGTTTTCTGTCGCCGCTTGCATACGCAACTGTAGGGACGATTGGTGCGCTCTGCTAATCGTACTCTTCGTCTCGAAGCCTCCGCGCCTCGTGCCTGTACTTTGCCTGAAATACAGAAAAATAACATCATCAGAACCATTAAAGAGAATTGAATTAAGTTAATAAAATAACTCACCATCATCTCTGACACTGCCAGAGAAGACAGCTGGTCAGGCTGCGACAGGTCACTTCCCAAGTGACCCCTCTTCCACACCTATATAGGTGTCGGCTCGTGACCGCTCTCGCACTCCTATCGATACATGTTAGCACAATGTAGATTATAAAATTACTTAAATAGAATTCGATTCATGGTTACCATCTGTTTAGTGAGACTATGTAGCCGTCCCCACCAAGATGGTGTTTCCCGTCCGTCCCTCTACTCTCTCGACAAGTTTTAGACACGCCCTGGAAGCCCTGGCTCGCCCAACGGGCACACAAGGCATGGTACACGTCTGGATGGCTGTCAAGCCAACCTACGCCGACCTGCACACATTTATTTTTGGATGAAAACATTGATCAGAATCAGATCATGAAGCAAAGTAAAATAAAAACTTGCATGCGAGGCATCCCTAAAATGCCCTAGCTCACCCTCATCCGGATGCAACTTGAAGTACACCTTTGTAGCTTGAATGCGAGCCGTCGAGAGTGACTGCATCACGAGCTTGCTAGCGTTGTTATGGAAGGCGAGACTAACGTGATCCAACTGCTCGGCCTCATCCTCCCAACGGTACCGTGTCTAGAAGAAGAAATATACAAGTATATGTATTTAACCAAGAATAGATTTGTATTATACCAATATTCTTCATATTTACCATGAATTCGTGCCACACCGCCTACTGGTGGTTACCATAGGCAAAGGTCCTGGGCCATAGCGTAATCGTCCCAAGACGTAGCAGCGAGTCTGTTCGTTACACCAGGGTAGTGCAATGGGACTAGACGGCCAAGGACATTGTTCACCTGCTGGTGGTGTCCCGTACGCGTGAACAAGACATCATACCAAGACCTCATACATGATTCTCCTATTGCCAACTGGATGAATAACGATCCGATCGTCTGGGTTTGCAGTGGCTCCTCCTAGTCCACCGCTGTGGATCCGACTCCACATCAGGTGACCCAGAAGAGGGGTCACCCGAGTGCACTAGCTCCAAAGAAGGCTCCGAAGTATGGTCAGCCTGTGGTGGCTGAAGAGGACCCCTAGCCTTTGAGTCCTCGAATGTAGAGTCATCCTGACAATTTAAAGATTCATATTATAAATTAAATAATTACTTTTATAATTTATGTAATTAAATGTTATTTACCTATCGTGATCGTTGTAAATGTCCGCGTGACAACTCCGGTAGATGACTCAACAACCGAGCCCGTCTACCCTCGCTAAGATGACTGCCCTAGAAGACCTCGTCCACTCTCGTGGCTCTTGTGGCCAGAGAGCCCCGCCCCCCCCCCCCCCCCCCCATTGTCTGCCGCTGCTCTATGACATCCTTTTTAAAGGAAAACTTGCTAATGAATTTAAAGGAAATTATGGAAGAGGAAAGAAAAGATGAAGGAAACATTACTTTACTCAATTTCAAAATTCATCAACATCACGATCATGTACTCTACTCTGTAACAAACCATCGATCTTCTGTCTTGGTTGTTGCCCGTTTTTGTCTTTGCATCTCACGAGTCTTTACATCTTCTGCATCTCCAACTAAGTCATTGAGTCCTAAACCAGGCTCGACGACAAAAGAGCCCGGCAACTCTTGTTCTTGGTAAACAACATCAACCTCATCATCATGGTATCCATCATTATCTGGTGTATATAACTGCTCACTAGGATTCACTTCGTGTACAACTCACCAAGCCTTAAGCTTTTCTCATGGATAATGTAGATAATACACTTCCTCGACTTGGTGTGCAAGGACGAAGGTGTCACATGCTCATAGTCGGTCCTTGTGTTTGACTTCTACCATGCCAAATTGGTTTTGTCGATTTCCATTGTTATGATCAAATCAATCGCAGTCAAAGAAGACTACTTTAAGGTCCTTATTCCCCACAAAATTGAATTCAATGATTTTTTAATGATCCCATAATAATTAGTTTCACGTCCTTTGGCGTCAACTGCCCTCGTCACAACTCTGGTGTTAGATGTTGCCCTGAGAGGATGTTGAGCTTCAAATTGAGTTGAACGAAATCGAAACACATTGATGTCGTATTGACCATAGCTTTTAACTTTAATGGATCGATAGGACAATTGTCGCAAATCTTCATAAACACCAACTTGTTTTTTGCACTGTCCAACATATGAAGTTAGAAGACTATTTTATGCTATACACGTATTTATTAAGAGAAACAATACATGAACACGTTACTTGTGCATGAAACAAGGATTGGAAGTTAGTCCCTCCATTTACTCCATAATGTCGCATCGATTGTATTTGCCTGCTCGTAGGTTGCTGCTTAGATTTCCAATTTTTTACCGAACTCACGAAATAAGGAAAATACAGAATGATTAGCATAGATGTATAATATAGCACGCTAATTATCATAGATGTTTAACAAACACTTACTGAAAATATTTGTCCATCCCATCTATATTAGCGTACATGTATAGCAAAGCAACCGTCTTTTCATCTGTTGAAGCATCGTAGCTCGTGCCACTACCAACAATGGTGCCTTTTGTTTGAAAAATGGAGAGGTCATTGCAGGGGGGGTGCTTCATCCATATTGTACCGCAACGCAGAAGCATTAACATTGTATTCTTCTGCAAAATAGACACTTGAAAAGTATCCTATCTCCTGAAGTGCAAATGCTTCAGCGATGCATCATTCAACCCGTGCTCGATTGCGAACCACTGGTTTAAGACATTTGAGTGCTCTTTCAATGTGATGCATCCACCTATATTGCACAGGATCGCCCATTTTAGCTTCATATGGAAGATGGATTAGGAGATGTTGCATTGGATTGAAGAACCTGGAGGGAAAACTTTTTCCATCTTACATAAAAGCACTGGTATCTCCATTTCCATCTTCTCCATCATCTCCCTTGTGATTTATTTAACACAAAGTTGTCTCTAAAAGTAGCTAAGCTCGGCTAACACCGCATCATCAAGGTAGCCCCGAAACATAACCGGCAGAAGTCTTTCCATGATTATGTGATAATCATGACTCTTCAACCCTGTGAGATTTCCAGTCTTAACATTGACGGCTTGTCTCAGACTAGCAGCATAACCGTTCGGGAATTTCAACCTTTTTAACCACATCAAGACTTCTTTCTTTTCTTTTGGTCGAAGGCAGAAAGAAGCACGCGGTTTGCTACCAGCTTCGAAGAGCTCAAGAGTTAGACAGTTACAAACCTCTTCCAAATCCTTTTGAGCCTTTATATTGTCTTTTGTTCTGCCCGTCATATCCAAGCATGTGCTTATGATTCATTCGCTCGTGTTATGTTCCTGGTGCATGACATCAATGTTATGCATTAGGATTAAGGACTTCACATACGGTAGCTCCCATAGTGCACATATATGAGTCCAATTGTGGTCCTCTCCATAACCAATAAAATACCCAAGACGACCTTCATATGGCACTAGGTTGTTCAACTGTTCAGCAATCTCCGACCCATTGAGACGTTGCAGTGCTCCTTTTTTGACAATGGTGTCCTTCCTGAAGGCATTTCTCTGTTGCCTAAATATGTGATTGGGCGGTAACCAACGTATGTGGCAATCAAAGTAGCATATCTTGCCAGCATGACTTAGACAAAAACATTCTCTGTCTGAATCATATATCGGATATGTCAAACGATTATGAGTGCTCCAACAAGAAACCATGCCATAAGCTAGGAAATTATGAACAGACCACAAGTATGCACCTCAAAGGTTGAATTTCTATTTTTGTAACACTCATATGCTTTGATTCTTGTCCATAACATTTTCAACTCTTCAATCAACGACTTCAACATCACCTTCAGTCGTGAACCAGGATGATCTAGTCTAGGTACAATAAGAGAAAGGAACTTCAACTCATACTTCATACAAATAGATGGTGGTAAGTTGTACGAAATAGCGAAGACGGGCCAACAAGAGTATCGTGTTGCGTTTGTACTGAACGATGAGAAGCCATCTGTCGCCAATCCGATGTGAATATTTCTCACGTCATTGGCGAAATTTGGATCGAAGCGGTCAAGCGCTTTTCATGCCTCACCAGCAGACAGGTGCACCATCATTCCGTTGTTCTCACGTACACCTTATTTGTGCCACCTCATATGTCTAGCTGCTTTTTTTGAGAGAAACAAGCACTTCAACCTAGGTGTGATAGGCAAGTAGCAAAGTTGCTTCTGTGCAACTTCAGTCATTACTTTTGTACGGTCGTCATTAACAACTTTGACAAATCTCGCTTTATCACATTTAAGCACTTGTTCTCATTGGTATGCTCTTTCCAAGAAAGCATGCAGTTGTCTGGGCACATATCAATCTTCTCATATCTCATACCAAGACCAGAAATCAATTTCTTAGACGGATACATATCTTTAGGCACTTTATGGGGCTGTGGAAGGATATCGTTGATCAATTAGATGAGATCGTTGTAGCAGTTATTGGAGAAGAAATACTTAGACTTAATTGCCATACATCTAGTCAGGAAAGTGAGGAGCGTCACTTCAGTGTGTTCATGCAACGACTCTTCTGAAGCTTTGAGAAGTGTGAAGAACGTTCCAACCTCCGTTGTAGGAGGATCCTCTATCAATTCAAGATTTATGGCTTCAAGCATCTCGTCCATCCTATCGATCCCTTGTACTGTTAGCCTCATCTCGATCTTCTATGACTTGATAAGGTGTCTCGCCGTGAAAGGTCCACACCTCATAATATCACATGAAACCGTTTCAACATAAGGGAAATGTCAATGCCACATTATCGAAACACTTCGCATTCTGACATCTAGTACATGGGCATCACATCTTACTGTTGTTTGGCAACAAAAAAGCTCGTTGTATAAAAGCATCCTCTTGGTCAACCACTCCTCAAAGTGACTCCCATCCTTTTTCCAACCAGTATACATCCAAGTGCAATCTTCAGCCATGTTTGAGGGTATACCTTTAAAGCAGACAAATCGTTGTTATTTTTATTGTTATGTTATGTCATGACCCTAAAACTAGACAGATAGGTCCTAAACCCACCCAAGAGTGATTGAGCGAGACGTTCTTATGAGAGACCCGTGGTCCGAATCCAGACGAATTTTCGGTAGCATAGCCCAGCTGTTCTCTACTGCACGCTCGAAAATGGTGCAGCAGAGAACATCAGGGTTATGCTGTCAATATTTCGTCGAGATCTAGACCCACGTCTCGTCAAAAGCCACATTCCCTCGATCACTCCCAAGCTGTCCATAAGGGACAATTCTGAACCTGCACTTTTCACATGCATATCACATGTGAGGCGTGCCGATCCGAAACGGGTGACATATTTCTATAAGTTACGTTACTCATTTTTCATCTTTAAGTCATTTACAAGAGAGGAAAGAACGAGAGGGAGCGAGGAACGTTGGTCTTAGATGACAATTTCACGTCCGGATCGACTGTCCACGCAAGCGCGGGTGACTGACATCCTCACCATCACTGTTTGCTTCTGTGTCGTCTTGACGCATATGTTATGACTAGAACTGTCTATACGGCACGAACACATTTATTGTGTGTCGTGTTGTGTTGGATCAGATCGTGCCAGGCCGAAAGCCATTTATTTACATATAACAAGTAATCACTCAAAAAATTTAATATCAATAAACAATGAATATCAATTAATGAACAATTAACCTAACTAAAGCACACAATAGATATTATTAGAGTCATTAATCTAATTTAAAACTCAACTAAAACCAGTATACGAGTAACAGCAAGTTAAAACCAAATGGGGTACAGAGCATGAAAGAAATAACTCATTCCATCCTAATTTGCAAGCAATTCCCTAAGTATTTTTTGTGGCATATCGTATCAGAGAAATGTGTTTTCTGTTTTATTATTTTGGACGGTAATGATGCGACGTGGGGAGATTGCACGGCTTGGATTCTCGGAAAAAGAATTCGGGCACTACAAAAGCGGGATTGGGTTCGTAAGTTCATGGGCCGGTGATGGACCTGGCCTTCTGCTGAGAAAGTGAGGGCCCGTTTCTGGGTAAATGGGCTGTGTGCGAGAATGGGTTTGTGGCCCAGTGGTATGAATCTCGGGTGTGCGGGTCTCCTGCACAGCCTTTCAAACGGAAGTCGGGTGCCTCACCTGGCCGAACAAAAATCGTCTGCCTCAAGCACCTTCAGTTTTTTTTTGCCAAAGGTCTGCCTCTATCACGTTAACAGAGAGCGTGTAACGTCCATATGACCAATGAAGCTGGCTGTGTTGATATTTAGCAGCAGTCCTCCTGGTCGTTGACAAGCCTGCTTCAGAGTAATGACGTGCATGGTCTACGATCCTCCTGACCTCACAAGCTTACAATAATTCTGAGTTCTCTTTTACAAAATAGTACACTGGTTGCTTTAATTATCAAACTAGTGCCATGATTTGCAGTTACATTGGTTGCTTGTTCCAAAAAAAGAAATGGGAAACAAAGGTGGAACATGGATAGAGATCATGGGAGTGGGATGTCTAGCTGAGTCTTAAAACTTGGTCATACGAGTTCTTCTTGCTTATGACTGATATAGCGATATGAACAAGGATAGCTCTGCTCCTTGTCGGCTGCTTGATGGTTCAGTCATTCGCGTTTACATGCAGCTATCTATCGCCGTCGGCGCAACGAAAAGCCCTCCGGCTTGCCGAAACATTTCTGTGTTTTTTTTTGCCCTCCCGCTTAATTGTTCTCTATCCAAGTAGAACTTTTCTGCGTTTTTTGTTCTCGAATTGTTCGGTCGATTTTGTCCATGATCGACACGCTCGCACTCCATGATCTGTGCCAGTAGCTAGCTGTCACTACTACAATAAGCCTTATCACAGGCGGCTCCAAACCTATTATCACACACGGTTTTGAAAACCGCCTGAAACGAAGAGTATGTGATAATCCGCAATTTTACAGGCGGATAAGTGACACCGCCTGTGAAGACACATTATCACAGGCGGTTTTTTACTTAGGCTAGCCGCCTGTGAAGATAAGTTATCATAGGCGGGTCGTGCAGCATATATAACCGCCTGTGATAATTGTGTTATCACAGACGGGTCATGCAGCATATATAACCGCCTGTGATAACAGTGTTATCACAAGCGGATCTTGACCCTACATCAAGCCGCTTGTGAAGACAGTTTATCGCAGCCGGTTTCTACCATAACAGTAACCGCCTATGATAATTAGGTTATCAAACCGATGATTCTTTGCCTATATGTAGCCTCCTGTGATAATTGTTTTTCACAGGCAGTTCTAGCCGTTGCTAAATAACCGCCTGTGATAAGGTATAACCTATATGGTACTAGCTGTTGTTATTTCTAATTTTCAGGTCAATTCAATATAATCACAGAACAGAAGTCAACAATATCACAGAAGTCAATGTCACTAAAACAATATACATATATATAAGTTACACATACAATTCATCTCATAGTTTACAAGTTTTCACTAAAAACTGTTTCTATTGGCATAGTCGCAAAGTTCTGGCACATCAGCTATTGCACCATTCTCATCAAAGAACTCACCTCTTTTGTGCAAAATTTTACGACGAATGAATTGACAGAGTTCAGCAACAATCTTGTCGGCTCCTCCACCAGGAATACTTCTACAAACTGGCCATTCTTCGTTCACATTCTTCGTGTGCTGCAATGAAACACATAACAAGGTTTAGAATGTGTTGGTTTGAACAATCTCAAAGTATAGATCAAAGTGAGAGTATACAAGAATTTATTTGTATTTTTGGAGCAGTTGTACTATGAGCAATTGAATTTTGAAGTTGGAATCAAAATATAAAAATAATTTTTCTGGTAATATTGAACATCAGAATATAAGTATTAAACTATGCTAGTTACAATGAAAATGAAACTCAAAAGTAAAAAAATAAGATATCGACATTAAGGATAACTTACATCCTCGCGATTCACTCTATATTCGCTGGTGGTACGAAGATGCCCGTATACATAATACCCACATAAGACACTCCTAGCAGGCTGCTTCGAACAAGCATAATACGTTTTAATGTCCAATGCATTCGTATTAGAAGGTCTCTCACTGCCAAGCTGTTCCGCGTAAAACCGCCAAGCGTTGTAATACAAGAAATGTTATATAAAACTTGTCAACACATTCTAAATGTGAGTAAATTAAAATTATTGAATAAACGTACAGTTTCAAAATGGAAAGGAAATCGTTGTAACGATCTGGTGGGTAATCGACCGAGTCCAAAACTGTTGTCATTCCCTGCGTTGACTTGATGAAGATCATTATGTAGTGATCACTGCAAACAAACAAACACACGTGTTAACAATTACCAATAATTGCTATTCAATGTCATGTGTCGAACTTTCTTGAAGTGGTACGAAGCCTTTACGAGGTCCTTGTCGTCTCTGACAAAGTTAAACATCGCATGTCCTATGTAAGCTGCAACTTCTGTCCTTCTATCCTTCTTAAGTTTTGCGATTGCTTTTTCAAATTCTTTTTTTTTCATGTGCTTGAACTTTGCTGAGTCTCGATCCGCCTTGATGTTGAATAGCGTCTTTGCAATCCGTGTAGGGTCAAGGATACCTGCCATGCGTTTCATCTTTTCATTATCCATGTATTGCATCCTATTGAAGAAGTACAGAATTGTTATAATCTCATGAAATGTGTATGCGTGTAGTAAGAAAAGCAAATGCAAAATATTAGAGGCACTTACAAGCACCAGACGAGTAGCAGGTTGATTTTGAGCATGCCCCGATGGAAAAGAGGATGCAGCTCTTCAAATAAAATGACTCATCTATCTGCTCCAGTGCTCCAGAATGCATCTTTTGGAATATGAAATATGACGCAAGAAAGATCATATTTTGTGCTGGCAAGGATGTACCACTAATGCATTCTATTGAGCGGGACAGGTTGTTTGCTAAGTTGTACGGATGTCATGAATGGCTTCCCATTCTTAAATTTAGGAGGAACATCCTCAAGCTTGTATATTGGAACTCCTAGTTTAACTAAAGCCGTCCGCCAATTATACATGACACTGTCTTTTTCCCACTCCTCGATATCTAATAATGCTGGCTCATGAGAAGAACGAGATGCACTCGATTTTCTAATATTTTCCTTCATAGTTCCCAAATACTTTAACACTTCTGATGAAGGTTTCTTAATTTCGTATGAACTAACTTTGATAGGCACTGATGATCGAGGAGTAGTCGTCGGAAGTTGGACACTGGCTTGTTGTTGAACCTGTTGTTCAACTGATTGCTCTTTACTCCCAGTAGCTGACTCTAGTACTACTTCAAGTTGTTGCTCAACTGGTTGCTCTTTACTAGCAACAGCTTGCTCTAGTATTGCTTGAAGTTGTTGTCCAACTTGTTGCTCTTGGATATCTTTACGAGCAAGGTTACTATCATCCTTGCTGAGACATAGGGGGAGTGGATCTTCCTGGACTTTCGCCTTAGAAGATGGGGTTGCAGTATTTTGAGATGCGACGGGGCTAAAAATTGGCTCATTGTCCAACACGATATCGCGTTGGTGTCAAAGGATTAATTGGTTGATAACCTACCCCAGAGTCGTGATCCCCTCATGTGCGACGTGGTCTATTTCATAATCTTCATAATCATTATCAATGATCTGAAGAACTTGCACCACAGCTTAATACAACGGAAGTGGATTCCCGTTGAAGTCACAATCAGGCTTTGCCATAGCAGTGGCAACCTGTTTGGTTTTGTTCCCTGCTCTGCCGATCGGGACAAGAAGACGACAAGATTTGTCGTTAGCAATATCATCGACAGAAAACTTATGGGTTGACCCTGAGCCTGGCACAGAAGCAACGCTGCTAGGGTAGGCAGTTGGAGATACTAATTGCTCCTTTGGCACCAGAACTATCGCTGTACTCGGTGCCACTAATTGTCCCGATTGTCTAAGTTGTTCCATTATTTCTTGCATATTTTCTTTGACCTTTGAGCAATCGTTTCATCAAGTGTTTTCTTAAACTTCTCATGTCTTCTATATGTGTCTTTATCTTTAGAGAAACTATCTAGTCAAGACATTTGAGAAGAGACTGCTCGAACCCGTCCGCTGTGTTCAGGGTTTCCTAAGATAGAGGTAAGTTGGTCATTCTCCCTCTTCGGCTTGAAGAGACTCTTCTGTTGCTTTTTAATTACTTCTTTCATTTTATCCTCTACTTCATTCACAGAGTCGGGCTTTTCAAGTTTGCCCTCGCTGGTCAAACCTGACCGATCAAAGGCCCACCATTGAGTTCTCTCATCGCAGCCTTCTAATGGGTGAGGATTGCCCTTACTGGTAACTTTGTCTATCATCTTATTCCATTTTTGGACTTTGGGGGCATATCCAGCAGACCCCAAGCGATGATGGTATTTGTTCTTTTTTGCAAGCTCTAACCTAGTTGCACTTAGAGCTTTAGCATCAATTGTGGTCTTTTGACGAACAAACTCTTGCCACTGAGCTTGTGTGATTTTTCCCATCTTCCTCGGGCTAGGGACCTTATCGGCCTTAACATAAGCATTCATTTCACTCTTCCAGCCACGAAACTTCTTGCCGCAAGAGACCAATGTTGCTTTCTTTATAGCTTCTTTCGTGCCTTTCGGAAACTTGAATTGTTTCTTTATCCTTTCCCACAACTCATTCTTGGTCTGCTCGGGTAATTTCCTCCAACTCACGGTTGTGATCGGCACGAGCACCCTAACAAGAAAACCGCATGCATTACGGTACTTAGTAACTGAATCCAGTGGTTCTTGGAGAAGCTCACCTGGACCAACCCTTGTTATGTACATGATGCGGTCCAATGGACCCTTATTGGGACCTCGTTGCCCTCGTTTCCGCTTGAGTGAAGCTGAGGATTCATCCAGACCTTCTACGGTTTTAGGAGTCGAAGTCACTTCGTTGTCTTCGCGATTAATCTAGGTAGAAAAGAATTATAAGACTTCGTATACTTAACAACCAACATTAACTTGAACTGCTAAAGTTAAGATTCATGATCCATACCTCGTCGGCAGGATCATATTCCGGGTCGAGATCCTCTGAAGTCTTTTTAATTTTTATATTAGGAAAAGGATCCGATGGACTGTGAAAGTAGTGTGAACTGCTAGAGTCAGTAAACACCATATTGTATTCTTTATTATTACTACCAACACCAATCTTCTTAGAGCTTTCCATGCTAGAACTAATAAGACAAAAAATATAATAAATGACATATTAACTCTACATGAAGTGTTGCACGGAGAAAAAGATGGAAGCATTCTAGGATTTGATAAGGCATTCTGGGGTTTAAGGCGACTGACCAAAAGGTTCCTGCGAGGGTGGCAAGAATGTTAAAGTTGCTCACCAGCAATGGCAATTTTATCTTTTTATTCTAAATAGGCAGTTACTTGTATATGTGTTCTGAGCACAAGCGATGTTCAACAGTCGTATGCGAGCACATTGCTTAGTTTGGCAAAAGGATAGCGACACCGATCTCGAAGGAGCACAACCCTGTAAGATGAAGTGCGGGGCAGCTACACTCTATTTTCAGTACAGATGCTATTATCCACTCATGTTACCACCAAGTTCCTAGATTTTTAACTGAAATTTGGCAGAGCATCCTTTGTATGTTACTGATTTTGTCCACAATTTTCAAATAGAGAACATTGATATTTGCAGAAACAATATATTGGAAACTTGTTACACACATCCTCAGGATTCCATACATGTAAGTTATGAAGTCTTTTGATGATCCTACTAGAAATTACGATCCAAATAGCAACTGAATACATAACTGTCCAAATTCTGGATGTTACGACACCTTAAACGGTACTTCGATTTAGACCTGGTTATTGCGTGTTTTAGCCTTAGAGTTGAATAGGAAATTGATAGAGAACTCTTTAAGTTTTCCAGACATGTATAGATATGCATAGGTTGCTTTTCTAATTTAAGAATTATGGCTGTTCAAAATTCAGAAATTTTCTGGCTGTTTCAGATAGCACTATACAAAGGTACTAACTTCAACTCCAGTTTCTAATTAGTTCTAAACCGAATTTGAGGTAACAATGAATAGATAAGTTGTATAATAGCTCTTCCCCTTTCAAAATATGTATCACAATAGACTATAAGAGCTTTCTACAGATAATTATGGCAAAAATTCAGATGCTTGTTCATACAGTTTCAGAACAACAGCTGATTTAGTTAGAGAAAATTTTCATCACCTTACAATGGTCTATTGGCTTGAAGGTCAATAGAAAACTTACAGAATACTTCAAGAGCTTTCCAAAAAGTATTCATTTGCCTCCATAGCCCTTCAGGTTGAAGAGATATGGATTTTTAAAGTTGGACACTGTTACCAGATTTCAAAAGTGAATTTGACAAAATTTACTTTATTTGTGGCTGGTTTGATTCTTGATTTTCAAACAGATAACATCACAACTTGACAGCAAATTACATTACAAACTTGTTATACAGGTCACAATGTTTCCGGAAATGTATTACACGAAGCTATTCGACCATTCTACCAAGAGTTATGGTCGAAATCGTGACTGTATACAGAACTGTCCGCTAGGTGTTCAGATTTGATAGAGGTTGGAACTTCGAGTTTTCTCTCGAGTTTCATGAGGATTCTGACCTGGAGTTCAATAGAAAAGATGTAGAAGACTCGCTACAGAAGGGTAACCAAAGATGCCTACCCTTTTCGATTCCCGAACCCTAACCAAGAAAATCTATGCAAGGCATCATTTGACTCGGCCGGCGGCGAGGGCGAGGAGGGAGGCGGCACGGGGACGGAGGAGGGAAGGTCGAAGGATTTAGGGTTTACTGTGAAGCTCGGCGGCGATGGCAATGGCTTCGCTCGGCATACCTGAAAGTGACGAGGGCAAAGCAAACGGAAAACGGCGAAGCTCGACGACGATAGCGGCGAACACTTGGCGGCAAACGAAATTTTGGCAGCCTGACGGCGTCTAAGTATTTCACCCGGGTTAGGTTTTTCCAACGCAGCCAAGGGGTATATATAGACGCCTATTTTCTCAGGCGGTTTTTAAGTACCAACCGCCTGAGAAGATGGTTATCTCAGGCGGGTTTTACTTACCAACCGCCTGCGAAAATTCAATTATCTCAGGCGGTTGGTAAGTAAAACCCGCCTCAAATAAACATCTTCTCAGGTGGTTATTCAGTAACAACCACCTGAGAAGATCTTTACTTCTTCTTAATTAATATTCTTGATTAAATGTAGGGCCTTTAAAAAGGCAAAATTCTACTTTTTTGTAATATTATTGATTAGTAAAGGTTACCATTAAATTTCACTTCATAAATCCTTTAAAATTGGTCAGAACATAAAAAATATATAACAATTGCTATTTTTCATTTTTCTAATGATTTTTTCATTTATTTTTTCAATGGACATTTTTATTCATCATACCAACCTCTATGAAATTTTTCAGATTTTTTAAAATTTTTTTGAATCAATGTGTATTCATAATTTGATGAATGACTCATATGTATATGAGCATTTAGTTAGAATGATGGATAATTTGAATTTTGACATGTTGGAATGCTTTAAAAAATTAACAAAATTATTACATGTATAAATAATATAAATATGTTCATACAAACAAATTTCAGTGAAGGATCCTTTTTTTAGGAGATACACAAATGTGAATAATATATGAGTAGAAATTAATTTGATATTTACCAAAAAATTACAATGTCAACTATACAAGTTTTAAAATATTTAGTTCAGGTGGTAGATGTTAATTTTTGAAAATTATAGAAGAAAGAATCATCGAATTTGGACTCAATTTGCAGAATCTATACATGTTTGAGTATTTATATTGGAATCTAAATAAAAAAGAAGCAAGGGAAAAGGAAACTGAAGAACAGGCTCGGGTATTATCTCAGGCGGTTGGTAAGTAAAACCCGCCTGAGATAAACATCTTATCAGGCGGTTATTAAGTACTAACCACCTGGGAAGATCTTTACTTCTTCTTAATTAATATTCTTGATTAAATATGGGGCCTTTAAAAAGGCAAAATTCCACTTTCTTGTAATATTATTGATTATTAAATGTTACCATTAAATTTCACTTCATAAATCCTTTGAAATTTGTCAGAACATAAAAAACATATAACAATTGCTATTTTTCATTTTTCTATCTTGATGAATATAATGATTTTTTTCATTTATTTTTTCAAAAGATATTTTTATTCATCATACCAACCTCTATGAATTTTTTTAGATTTTTTTAATTTTTTTGAATCGATGTGTGTTCATAATTTGATGAATGCCTCATATGTATATGAGCATTTACTTAGAATGATGGATAATTTGAATTTTGACATGTTGGAATGCTTTAAAAAATTAACAAAATTCATACATGTATAAATAATACAAATATGTTCATACAAACAAATGTAAGTGAAGGATCTTTTTTTAGGAGATACAGAAATATGAATAATATGTGAGTAGAAATTAATTTGATATTTACCAAAACATTACAATGTCAGCTATATAGGTTTTAAAATATTTGGTTCAGGTGATAGATGTTAATTTTTGAAAATTATAGAAGAAAGAATCATCGAATTTGGACTCAATTTGCAGAATATATACATGTTTGAGTATTTATATTGGAATCTAAATAAAAAAGAAGCAAGGGAAAAGGAAACTGGAGTACAGGCTCGGGCATTATCTCAGGCGGTTGGTAAGTAATACCCGCTTGAGATAACATTTTATCAGGCGGTTATTAAGTACCAACCGCCTGAGAAGATCTTTACTTCTTCTTAAATAATATTCTTGGTTAAATGTGGGGCCTTTAAAAAGGCAAAATTCCACTTTCTTGTAATATTATTGATTAGTAAAGGTTACCATTAAATCTCACTTCATAAATACTTTGAAATTGATCAGAACATAAAAACATATAACAATTGCTATTTTTCATTTTTCTATCTTGATGAATATAATGATTTTTTTCATTTATTTTTTCAATGGACATTTTTATTCATCATACCAACCTCTATGAATTTTTTCAGATTTTTTTTAATTTTTTTGAATCAATGTGTGTTCATAATTTAATGAATTATGTATATGAGCATTTAGTTAGAATGATGGATAATTTAAATTTTGACATGTTGAAATGCTTTAAAAAAATAACAAAATTCATACATGTATAAATAATACAAATATGTTCATACAAACAAATTTCAGTGAGTGATCCTTTTTTTAGGAGATACACAAATGTGAATAATGTGTGAGTAGAAATTAATTTGATATTTACCAAAACATTACAATGTCAGCTATACAAGTTTTAAAATATTTTGTTCAGGTGGTAGATGTTAATTTTTTACAAATATAGAAGAAATAATCATCGAATTTGAACTCAATTTGCAGAATTTATACATGTTTTGAGTATTTATATTGGAATCTAAATAAAAAAGAAGCAAGGGATAAGAACCTTTGTGCTTCACCATGTAGATACCTAACAACAATTGGCTGATATTTTCACAAAACCTTTGGATTTCACTCGTTTTTGTTTCATTCGTAGTGAAATAGGGGTTATGCATCCTCACGACTTGAATTGAGGGGGGGGGTTGAAACTTAGGAAGCCTATCTGTGAATCCAAATTTAAAATAATATGAGCATATTATTTCATACATATATGACTTTGTGATACCTTTTACATGCTGAAAGTTTATACTACATTACTCATGTTATACATTTTATAGTTTTTGCCATGACTAGTAATTAGAATAATTACTTACACTAAATTTGGTCATGATCAAACTTTCTTGATGTTTTGAACTTGTTGCATGCTCGCAAGTGCTTTTAATAATGAAAAATTAATCAATCAACTACTACCCACATGTTGAGCTTTTATGATCAAATAAAAATGAGAAAAGATCAAGAGAATATGCATGCATCGCACTTTTTCATTTCAGATGGCTTATTATTGCACTTAGATATGAACTTAGAAGAAGTTGTGTATGACTAAAACTATGACCTTAAGCTTCTGATTGTCAAATGACATAGGCTTGGCTTGGTTGTCTAGAATAAGGAAGATGTGGCATATAATCTCTTGCAAATGTTATATGATCAGAATTTATGCTTTAAATAATATTGAAAAAATAAAATTGCAACAACAAGTGTCATGCTTTCAGGTTTTGAAATACTTAAGTTTGTGAGGTCATGACTTGATTAAATTTTAAATTACACTTGATCTCTAGCATGGCTTACACTGCTTTATGTATTTCATTGATGTGATAGTATAAGTTACTTGATAGTATGACTTGGATACGCTTTGTTTTATATGTATGTGTTACAATATGCTCATAACAATTGAAATTTCTCTTTTGAACCTTGCTGAATACATTGTTAAAGGGGGGAAATTGATCACACATTGCACACATTCACAAGTGTTTTAAAATTTCTTTCTTTCTCATTTGATTGTTTTCAAAACATTTCATAAGCCAATGTTTGGATTTTAAGTGGTGTTGCCAATGTATTCATCAAGGGGGATATTGTGAGACCTATGTGTGCTAAATACATTGGCTATCACGATAAAAGTTTTGAATTTTGCCAAAACACGCGCCTATCAAGGTCCGACTCTAGGTCCAAGCTCCTGCAAGGTTCGACGATAGGTCCGACTTGTTTTGGGTAGCTCTGGCAAGTTCCGACGTAAGGTATGACTTGTTTTGGCTAGGTCCGACTTACTTTGTCTAGGTCCGACATGTGTTGGCTAGATCCGACTTGATATGGCTAGGTCCGACATATTTTTGCTAAGTTCGGCGCTAGGTCCAACTAGCTTTGTTAAGCTCTGGCGCTAGGTCCGATGGTAAGCTCCGACGCTAGGTCCTACTAGCTTTGGTAAGCTCCGTTTCAAGGTCCGGTTAGCTTTGGCAAGGTCCGATGCTAGTCTGCAATGGTTCTGCTTTTACCCTGCAATGTTTCGAAATTGCTTTACATCTATGGAAAGTATGCTTAGTATTCTTTTACTAAGTTTTTGGTGTGTTTTGGTGGTTATGGCTGATATCATCTTGCTATGGTTTTCAACATGCTTATGTGAGGTGCTCACGTAAGGTGTTGTGGTTTCGGAACTAACGAGAGTCAAGTCGAGGACTTGTGCTCGGAAGTATCGGTTGTTTATTCATGTCTAGGTGTTACTTGAGTTCAAGACATGGCTGGTGATGGGATCCAATGAACTAGTCTTAGGGAGAAGATGAGGTTCAACAACCAAGTTCGGGAGGAATCGTGGTTGAGTTGATCGGGAGGTTGTGCAACATGTTTGAATCAAGAACGATGCATATGAAGGTAATGTGGACGTTGTTGGAAGATGTTTTCACGTGTGAAAGGAGTGCATGGACGTGGCTACATAGTTCCAAGGCGTGATGAAGAGATGTGGACGTAAATAATTGGTCGGAAAGGTCCAATCGACTAGGTTATAGACTCAGGTTGCGGCTGAGTCAGGTTTGACTCAAATATGGAAAGATTTGAGTTGGTTACGTTAGGATTTTGTGGTGAGCCTGAAGTTGAGTTGTTTTAGGAATGTGAGATACGTTCCTAAGGTGTTTGGAAGTCTTAAGATTGCTTCTATCTGCGTATGGAAGATTCTTGAGTAGTTATGGAATGTTTCGATTGAAACTAAGTAGGATACGAGGCCTAGTTTTGTTTGGGTTGGCCTCATGGATGGTTATTATCGGTGGTTTTGATCCGGCATATCTCCTGACACTACTAAAAGTGTTTGCGGAGTTTGAGGTTCGGTGTGAGCGCGCGGATTCAAGAAGGTGAAATGTAAAATGACACAGGAGACACAAAGATTTACGTGGTTCAGGCCACCTGAGCATAATACCCTACTCCACGGGGTGTGTTGGTGTTGTATTGGATGTATGAGCTCAACTCAGGTGACGTGAGTTGAGAGCGCGTATGAGCCGATCAGACTAGATCAAATCAGATGTAATCAGCTCTGAGCCCCTCTATGTATCGTCGGCCTATCCTTTTATAGTACAAGGACATGCCGTTACAAGTTGGCCTGGCCCGACATGTGGCCTCGGCAGTTACTAATATTGATACACATTTGATGCGCTTAATTACCCTTAATGACCGAGCTACGGGCTCTGACAGCGTTGTTACTGGTAATAAGGGTTGTCCGATCGTGTGTCATTAACATAGTATTAATGACACTTAATTGGGTCTTGAAGTCCTTGATTCCCCTTTGAAGATCCGGAGCCGTTGTGGATTCTACCGGAGGTTTGAGGCTGAAGATCCGACAGTTGGACACGTGGCAGCTCCGGAGCATACTGTGGGGAACAGATAGGTCCGGTGCCACCAGACACGTGTCAATTGTGGAGCTTCCCTCGGTCTGGGGTTAGGTCTGGGGGTGCCGTTATGGTACATAGCCCGGAGCTTCCCCCTTGTGGGCGGTAGCTCCGGTTTGATGGTACACGTGGCGACCCTGGGACCAACCATGTTGGGGAAGCGGGTCCGGTTATGTCTGACATGTGGGCCTCAGAAGGTCTTCAAATCAAGTAGATGACATTTCCTTGAGATTTTGCAATCTCAAGGGGTATACGGTACTCAAGGTACCGATAGTGGCCCCCTAGGCCCACCTCTGGGGATGACCCCTTGGGTGAAGTCATTCCGCCGGAGGTGGGTCCATCCTTCGACTCTTGGGCCGAGTCTTCAAAGGTCTTCAGATGTGTCGTTGACCAAGAGGATATTGTATTTTGTTGAAGACTCGTTTGCTTCGAACTTGTAGAGTGTAGGTCCGAAGTCTTTGATAGTGAAGGCCCTCTGAGGTTGTCGGAGCTCAGAAGCTCTAGCATTGACTACCGTTGGAGCTTAGTAGCTCCGGCAATAGTCCCTATCAACGCGTAGAGCATCGATAGTTAGCCCTTCGGGGTGTCGGAGCTTAGTAGCTCCGGCAGTGACCTTTGCCAACGCGTAGCTTGTCGGCAGCAGACTCCGCTTGTGGGGTCTTCTCACCATCTTTTATTCTGCGTCGACGGCTGCCCCCCCTAGCTTTGCCGGAGCTTGGTTGCTCCGGTAATGCTCGTTTTCAATGTTTAACATCGATCACAAGCCACCTAGGGGGAGTCGGAGCTTTGTTAGCTCCGGCTTTTCTCCATCAATGTGGATTCTTTATTTTTCCTGCACACTGAAGCCAAGAAAAATAGTAAAATTCGCTCCTTGCCTATAACTTTATCGCGGCTTACTATTCCCAAGAAAGTTTTAGGTCAAACATTATTCTGAATACAACCGAATGCGTTGCCTTCTTTCTTCCAGATCCAATTGTACTTGGACCCGCCTTACTTCGGCCTCCCGGGGTGTAGGTAGAGTGGCGTACTTAGGGTGTTTGACCTGGCTAAGTCGATAGCACACTCCGGCCCTACATTGGCTTGGCGGAATTCAGGCAGTGGGTCATGAACAAAATTTGAATCCAAAAGAATTGACAATACAGCTCGAATTGTACATGAACTGGTCGAACTAAAATCTCTTAAGAATTGCACAACTTTGTTATAGACAAGAAAGAGAAAAATAAAAAATGTTGAGCCTGTACAAAATAAATGCACGTGGAGTCTGTTTCACATGAAGATGTCTTTCATTATAGGTCTGAGGTACAGGGGAAACGAGTACACTCTTAGGGTACGGAACCAAGCTAAGCGTATTTCATTTCTCGTTTGACCCAGGGTATCTAGCCACACTTTTAGTCCTGAGACTGTGACAAGTGTTGCATGAACTTTGCGGACCTTCCGGGAAAGGTCTGGTTGTTTTCCCGGAGGAACTATCCAACTCTGTACAATGACTCTATAACATACACCTCAAGTTACTACAGACTCACCTCCGTGATATTAAGTGTAGAACTTACGGAGGTGCTCAATGTTCCAAGGATTTGGGAGAGGTGTCCCATCTCGGTAGCCAAACGAACGCTTCTGGGACGGGATACTTTAATCACTCGGAAGGGTCCCTCCCAGCTGGGGGAGAGTTTGTTTAACCCTTCTCTGGATTGTATTCTCCGTAGCACCAGATCGCCTTCCTCGAGTTGTCGGTTGTGTACATGCCGCTGATGATAGTGCCGAAGGGCTTGGCGGTATCGGGCATTCCGAACAGCTGCTTGGCACCTTCCCTCCTCAAGGAGGTCTAGGTCTTCACGCCGGAGCTGGTCCTGCGTGGCTTCGTCGAAGGTCCGGACCCGGAGTGACCCCAAGGTGATTTTTGGAGGAAGGATTGCTTCAGCTCCGTACACCAGGAAGAAGGGTGTCTCTCCAGTTGACCGGTTTGGAGTTGTCCTGTTGGCCCATAGAGTGGGCGGAAGCTCTTCAATCCAGTTGGCTCCATGTTTTTTCAAGCGCTCATAGGTGCGCGTTTTGAGTCCTTTCAGGATTTCAACATTTGCTCTCTCGGCCTGGCCATTGCTTGCCGGGTGAGCTACAGAGGCGTAGCAAACTTGAATGTCGAGGTCTTCGCAATATCCTTGAAATGCAGAGCTTGTGAATTGGGTCCCGTTATCAGTAATGATTTTATTTGAGACTCCAAATCTGCATACAATGGACTGCAAAAAGTTGATAGCAGATTGCTTGTTTATTGTCACAACTGGAGTTGCTTCCGGCCACTTGGTGAACTTGTCAATGGCGACGTACAAGAACTTGTAACCTCTGACGGCTCTTGGGAAAGGTCCCAAGATGTCCATCCCCCACACAGCGAAGGGCCATGTAGGAGGTATCATTTGTAGAGGTTGAGTCGGTGTGTGAATTTGCTTTGCATGAAATTGGCATGCTTCGCATTTCTTCACCAGCTCAGTTGCATCCTGGAGTGCTGTAGGCCAGTAGAAGCCATGCCGGAAGGCTTTACCGACCAGCGTGCGGGAAGACGCGTGATTTCCACACTCGCCTCCATGGATTTCTGCGAGGAGCTCGCAGCCTTCTTCCCTTGTGATGCACCGCATTAGGACGTCGTTGGCACCGCTCCGGTAGAGATCCCCTTCTACCAACGTGTATCTTTTAGCCAATCTGACTATCCGGTCAGCGGATACATCATCGTCAGGAAGGATGTTATCTTTCAAGTAGCTCCGGATCTCCTAGATCCATGCATCGGAGCTAACTTGAGCATTTGAGTCTTGCGTGCTGGGTTGCTCGGAGCTTCCGGCAGCACCTACGACCCTTGATGGCTGCCATGGTAACAGGGCCATCAGGACCGTCAGCTTCAGGATGCTGATCTCGCCCCATTCGCTCAGTTCGGCAGGCTGAGTTGTGGGTTTTGACAACCTCCGGACAAAAGTTCCGTCAGGAGCTGGAGCTCCGGTTGACGCTTTCGTCGAGAGTTCGTCGGCTTCAGCGTTGTGGACACGCTAGACGTGGTGGAGGTCTAGGACTTCGAAGTCCTTCCGAAGCCTCTAGACTTCAAGGAGGTAAGCAGCTAGCTGGAGATTGTTGCAGGAGCATTCACCCTTCACTTGTTTAATGATGATATGTGAATCTCCCTTGACCAGCAGTTGCTTGACACCGTATGACAGTGCCACCTTTAGTCCGTAGATGGGTGCTTCGTACTCCGCCATGTTGTTGGTCGCCTTGAAGTCAAGGTGTACCATGTATTTTACCTTCTCCCCGGTTGGTGCGAGGAGAAGGATTCCAGCTCCGACCCCCTGCTTTTGCATGGAGCCGTCGAAGTAGAGGGTCTAGTGAGGCTCGGTGAAGACCGAAGCCTTGTGTTCCGGCTTCTGCTCACTGGGGCCCCCAGGGTTTGATGGAGAGGGAGTCCATTCCACCACAAAATCTGCCAATGCTTGACTCTTGATTGCTTGTCTTGGAATGAATTCGAGATCGAATTCGGCCAATTCCGCTACCCACTTTGCAATATTCCCAGTTGAATTGGGATTATGCAAGATTGCTCGAAGTGGGTAAGAAGTCACCACTGAAATCTTGTGAGCTTGGAAGTAATGGCGAAGCTTCCTGGAGGCGATAAGAACTGCATAGAGCAGCTTATGCACCTCTAGGTATCGAGTCTTGGCGTCATGAAGTACTTCACTGATGAAGTACACTGGGCGCTGGATGGTCCGGACCCACCCGGAGGGGCCCGGAGCTTCCTCTTCATTGACCCGAATCCTCCGGAGGGATCCGGACCTTCTTCGGGGACCTCCGGGTCCTTGCTGGAGGGACCCGGAGCTTCTTCAGAAGCGACCTGGACCCTCCCGGAGGGGTCTGGGTCTTCTGAAGTAACTTCTTGTGGACTCATGTCTGGGAACTGGGACCCAAACTCGCTTTCAGGAACCTCCGGACCCTCCTGGAGGGGTCTGGATTCCTGAGCATGGGATGGTTCTGGTCTCTCCGCAACCAGGACCATACTGACGACTTCGCCAATTGCTGAAATGTAAAGCAACAAAGACTCACCAGGGTTCGGAGCTACCAGAGTTGGTAGGGTGGTGAGGAGCTGTTTTAGTCCCTGGAATGCCTTTTCTGCTTCTTCAGACCATTGGAATGGTCCGGACTTCCTCAATAACTTGAAGAAGGGAAGTGGCTGTTCCACTAGTCTTGAAATGAACCGGCTGAGGGCTGCTAGACATCCAGTCAGCTTTTGGACATCCTTGATGCGGGCTGGTGCCCGCATGTCCTCAATGGCTTTGATCTTCGCCGGATTGGCCTCTATGCCCCGGTGATTTACCAGGAAACCAAGAAGTTTTCCAGAGCTAACCCCGAAGACACACTTATCTGGGTTTAGCTTTGTGTGGGTGACCCGCAGCTTGTCGAAGACAGCCTGTAAGGTGTCAAGGAGTGACTCCTTGTTCTTGACCTTGACCACGATGTCATCGACGTACACTTCCATTATGTCTCTAATGAGTTCTTCAAAGGTTTTGTACATAGCTCGTACAAAGGTTTAAGCTGCATTCTTGAGACCAAATGGCACGGCTGTATAACAGTACAATCCATCTACTGTGATGAAAGAGGTATGCTCTTCATCTTCCCTAGACATTCTGATTTGATGATATCCAGAATATGCATCTAGGAAACATAGTAATTCACACTCGGAGGTGGAATCCACTATCTGATCTATTCTAGGTAGTGGGAATGGATCTTTTGGACACGCCTTATTTAGTGTTGTGTAGTCAATACACATCTGAAGCTTCCCGCCGGCCTTGGGCACAACGACTGGGTTTGCCAGCCATTTTGGATGGAAGACTTCTCGGATGAATCCAGCTTCGAGCAACTTCTTCACTTCTTGTCGAATGAAGTTCTATCGCTCCACGGATTGCTTCCGAGGCTTCTGATGCACGGGCCGGGCATCAGGGTAGATCTTCAGATTGTGCTCAATCACTTCCCTGGGGATCCCAGGCATTTGCGACGGTTGCCAGGCAAACACGTCGACATTAGCCCGGAGGAAAGCGATGAGCGCGAGTTCCTATTTGTCATTCAGTCCCCCCGATATACAGGTGGTCTGAGCGGCATCAGAACCGATTTGGACGACTTTGACGGGAATGTCAGTGTCGCCGCTTGGCTGCACACGAGGTGCAGAAGTCGAGCCTCGTTGACGAATGCTTGGGGGTTTTGGAGCTTGCTCCTGCCTGGAGTCCTCCTCTTGGGCCGTAGTAAGTGCATGAAGTTCTTCCAGAGCGGTTACTCCGGTAGTGCGATCTCCGCGGATCTGGAGAACGCCTACTGGTGTTGGCATCTTTAACACCAGGTAGCCGTAATGAGCAGCTGTCATGAATTTGTACAAGGCAGGCCTACCCAAGATGGCGTTGAAAGGTATGTTGATCTGAGCAATGTCAAAGACCAACTTCTCAGTGCGATACTTCTCCCAGATCTCGAAGGTAACGGGGAGAGTAATAGCACCGAGTGGGGTAATGGCTCCCGAACCTACTCCGGAGAAAGGTCGGGAGGGGTGAAGATCCGAAGGTCGGAGCTAAAGCTTGGTAAAAGCTTCGAATCTTATGAGGTTCAGCCCCGAACCTTCGTCTACCATAACATGGTGGAGCTGAATGTTATTGATGGTAGGAGATACCATCAAAGCTAACTGGCCTGCTCCAACCATGCTTCGAGGGCAGCCCGAAGCATCAAAAGTGATGGATGTGTCCATCCACTTCCGATGAGGCTCCGCCCTGGTTGTAGGAGCTACAGCGGCCATGTTCCGACGCATTGTCTTGAGGACGCAGCGAGAGGTGATGTCCCATGATCCACCAAAAATGGTGTTCATGGTCTTCCGACGCTCGTTGTCAGAGACGTCAGAATCGTTGTCGACGGAGGTGTAGACGGCCTTCAGGACCTTTTTAGGATCCTAAAAACCTAACTCCTCTTCAGCTGGAGCTTCGTCAACTTTTTGTTTTCCTTCCCTCTGTCGGAAAGGAACTTCTTCCCGGCGCTTGTTGTAGCGCTCGGCAAGGTTTTGGACCTCCCGGCAGTCTTCCAAACTGTGGATGTTCGTCTTATGAATTGGACACCACACCTTGGGTTTGCCACCGTGCTGCAGCAGCTGCAGCATTAGATGCGCCGGCCGACGGCTTCTTCTTGCCGTTGGTCTTTTTCTTCTTTTTGCCACTCCCGGAGGTAGTGGCTTCGCCTTTGGAAGATTTCTTGCGATCCTCCGAAGGTGGTTTGGAGTGCATTTCACGGCCCCCCCGCAGCTTTGGCATATTTGTCAGCCAAGCTGAAGAGTTCCGTGACACTGGTGATCTCCTTGATCGCCAATTTCTCCAACATCTTCTTATCCCGTACGCCATGTCTAAATGCCACAATGACAGAAGCGCTAGAGATAGAAGGGATAGTGTTTCGTACCTGAGAGAATCTTTAGATGAATGATCGCAGGGATTCTCCCCTTTTTTGCACGACTGCAAAAAGGTCCAGTTCGGTGCCTGGTCGGGTGTATGAACTCCCGAAGTTGGCAGTGAACTGTTAGCACAACTCCTCCCAACTGTTGATGGAGTTGGGTGGAAGGCTCATAAACCAGGACCGGGCGATCCCAGTTAAAGCCACTAGAAAATAGTTGGCCATTACGGCCTCATTTCCTCCAGCTGCCAGAATAGCAGTGGAGTAAATCTGAAGAAATTCGACGGGATTAACGGTCCCGTCAAACTTCTCCGGCAGGTGAGGCCGGAATTTCTGTGGCCACCTGACCATACGCAGATGCATGGCCAGGGCTGAACAGCCTCCTCCTACTCCTTCAGGTGCAGGAATGTCCTGAGCTTCTCGTCTTTCACGAGCACGCTCGATATGGACTCGGTCGTCTTGTTGACGGTATCGCGATCAAGCTCCGCCCGAAGGTCATGAGTTGAAAGCCTTGATACCGTGTGAGCGCGTCGCGCCCCGGAGGGCAACGATGTCACTTGCTGTGACGCAACACGTCTCCTGTTGTTGGAAACGTGCGGACCAAGTCTGCCAGACAAGGTTCGTCACTGCGACGGGGCCCGTCCTAAAGGAGGAGGACCCTGGTTGCTGATGCGGTCGGCTGCTGCTGCAACCAAGTGTTCCACATCGGCCCTCCACTGCTCCATTGCATCCCGGAATGCATCCGGAGGTGGTGGGCGCTGAAGAAGAGCACGTGCTGCATGGAGCACGTGTTCCAAGTTGTCATGATTCGCCGACGCATTGATTGACGCCGGTGCACCATCGCGCTGCCCAGCTTGATTTGCTGGTGAAGGCGGCGATGGTGGAAGTGTGACTCCTGCTGGAACTGAGGTTCCTGCTGGTGGCTGCATATTGGAGGGATTGCCCCCAGCAGCTTGAACAGCGGGATGACCATTGGATGATTCAGTAGCTGAGTTCACCATTCTTGAAATCTCAAGGCGCCCCTACCTGGCGCGCCAACTGTCAGTGGTTTTGAGCCGGCAGATCTCCTGACACTACTAAAAGTGTTTGCAGAGTTTGAGGTTCGGTGTGGGCGCACGAAGATTCAAGAAGGTGAAATGTAAAATGACACAGGAGACACAAAAAATTTACGTGGTTCAGGCCGCCTGAGCGTAATACCCTACTCCACAGGGTGTGTTGGTGTTGTATTGGATGTATGATCTCAACTCAGGTGACGTGAGTTGAGAGCGCGTGTGAGCCGATCAGACTAGATCAGATCAGATGTAATCAGCTCTGAGCCCCTCTATGCATCGTTGGCCTGTCCTTTTATAGTACAAGGACATGCCGTTACAAGTTGGCCTGGCCCGACATGTGGCCCCGACGGTTACTAATATTGATACAATTTGATGCGCTTAATTACCCTTAATGACCAAGTTACGGGCTTTGACAGCGCCGTTACTGGTAATAAGGGTCGTCCGATCGTGTGTCATTAACATAGTATTAATGACACTTAATCGGGTCTTGAAGTCCTTGATTCCCCTTTGAAGATCCGGAGCCGTTGTGATTCTACCGGAGGTTTGAGGCTGAAGATCCGACGGTTGGACACGTGGCAGCTCTGGAGCATACTGTGGGGAACAGATAGGTCCGGTGCCACCAGACACGTGTCAATTCCGGAGCTTCCCTCAGTCTGGGGTTAGGTCTGGGGGTGCCGTTATGGTACATAGCACGGAGCTTCCCCCTTGTGGGCGGTAGCTCCGGTTTGATGGTACACGTGGCGACCCTGGGACTAACCATGTTGGGGAAGCGGGTCCGGTTATGTCTGACATGTGGGCCTCTGAAGGTCTTCAAATCAAGTAGATGACATTTCCTTGAGATCTTTGCAATCTCGAGGGGTATACGGTACTCAAGGTACCGACAGTTATATAAGCAAGGGAGTCCAGAGCTCATGGGAGACAAATTTTTGGGCTGTTCTTCTTGTGTTCTATTGAATAAAGATTGTAGTTTAAAGAACTTTTTGTGCCTTGTTCGTCTGACTTGTTTCACACAAGTTTTTCTTGTTGAGTTTCTGAATAGCACTACCTTGCTTTAGTGGTTTGATCATAACTCGAGTTTTTCATATTCAATTGACGTGATTCTTTTTGGGTTGTATTCAGAACTCAATTATCTATCATCTATGAAAATTTCACAGTCATTGGATTTGTGGTTTCGGATCTACACGAGTTTCTTTGCAGTGTTGCAGATCTGTTTTTCTCAGGTAGGACAGATTGACCTTTGTTCGATCTTTCGATCGTAACTTGAGTTTTTCTTGACATATTTTCGTGATTCTTGTTGTGGCGTCTTTGTGACTTGATATTCCACAATCTATACTGGTTTTGTCACAATTGATCACGTTTAGATTAGTCGCATACACAATTTTTTAATAGATCAATTTTCTGCTAAGGGGTTTTCGTTGCTTCCTCTGAAAGAGTTTTAATCTATCATTCATCCCCCCTGGTAGCTTTTCACGTGCCCTTCGATCCTACACATGCATCATAATGAACTCCACAATAAAAAAGAAACGCTTCATCCGCGATGATACTTGCCCAACGCTGCATAAGCTTCATTCAAGTTAAATGTTTGGAAATGATAACTTTAATTATGCTATCTCTAATTCAGTCAAGGTTACAATACAAAATATTATTCATAACAGCATATTCATATTCTTCCAACTACTCTTTATTACTACGTCACAACTCAGTGAACAAGTGGTACTCATAACTGCGAGGGACGGTGATCCGAATCAAGATACTCGGAATACACAACACGTACGTCCGTACTGGAAGTCACGTAGGTGCACTCCATGGACGTCGTACGCAGCAACCTTTCCCAAGTCCGACCCAAGTTTAATCGATTCAATCGTCCAGGACAGTATTCCCACCCACGATGCACCTTTTCCGCTGTGAAGATGTCGTGGGCGAGTTCCGTCTACTTTGCTACAACCGAAAGACTGAGGTGATCGAAAAAGTCTCAACAAAGGCTTCTCAAGGTACGTCGGTTTCTTGGACCCCATATATCCAATATGACTCCGATACAGTTCAAACTTGCTCAGCAGGGCGGCATACATATCGATCCTTTACCGACACAGACAGGACTACACATCCTACCCCGCTGCCCGGTCTCATATTCAGTTCATAAACCATTCTCCAAAATATCCAATCCCAAGTGACAATATTGATATCTCGCAAGTGGATTCCAACCACTCGACTTCTACCGGGTTCCCTACAACATTAGCATGGCAATTCTACGCATTGAGCTATAAACCTACCCATATACTCCATGGGATTTTGGGTCATTTGGAGTATTCAAACAGAATAGACCTAATGCACAATTCATATACTAGTCAACATAGTGATAAAATCAAAACTTTATAAAGGCACTTAAATGCAAACCGGGGATTGCCTTGGGTTGCGACTAGATAAATGTCAATAAGTTAGTGGCTTGGTCTTCCTTTAGAGAATCCACTATAGACTTTGACACGACTCAACCAATAGAGAATTCCTCATCTCCATGTTGTTCTTATCGTCCAAGCAGCAACAATAAAGATGTCGCCTCCTCCTAGTGATGATCCTTGTCGGTCTTCCTCCGTAATAACATCTACCAAGATGAGAATGCACATATTCAATAAAGTGCGACTTAGTAGTTTCATAATTGGAAGTGTTTATAACTTGAGAGGGCTAAACTCAGATGCCAAGACATGGGTTGTCTCTGTTGGGTTAAGAAAAACAGAGAAGAATCAAAGAAACAATTTGGATGATTAAATAAAGTGAAAGATGCATCATGTAAAAGAATGTAGTTTAGCAAAGAGTCAAAATACATGAATGACCTGAGGAATACTTTTGCTGTACAAGGTTTACAAGAGGTTCTCTACTGTGTACAGGAAGCAATAGAGAAGAAACTTAAGTGCAACATAGAAGGATATGGTTTGAAGTGAAATGTGCAATGTTTTGAACATAGAGGTGGGGAACACAGTTTAGTATAGAAAATTTGGTCCACTGCTGCTGAACTTTTTACAATGGACACTAGGCTGTATGAGTATATTTCTGGACAAATATGAGCAATGTTCATGGCAGTCTCTAGTCTCTAAAATTCTATGAAGATAAACAATTTCCAGAATTTTGAGGAGAAAACTGAAGCTTTAACATGGCTAAGAGTTGGTTTTCTGTTTAGAGGAGGTCAATAGGGGTCCAACAAAATTGGTATCATATTTTTATGAGAATTATATAGTGAGTTATGAATTAAAAGTTATAATAGATTTTCTGATCTGGTTTTTGCTATTTTATGACATTTTATAGACATAGGGCAAAATCACACAATTTGACTTAACTAAACATCTCCAATGAGATTGAAACTTTTACTGGAAACCCTAAGGTACTAATAGAGGATTTTGGCCATGTTTGAGAATTTTTCATGTAGTGGAACTCCTGGTATAAAATTCCAAAGCTTTTTTTCAAAGAAATATTGAGATATTTACAGAGAGATTCGTGCAATGTAAACTGTTCCAATGGATATTACAGGTCAAGAGGGTTCCAATAAAATTTGTTTGCTAATTTTTAATGAAATATACAGGGAGATATGCATTTTCTAAGTTTGAATCTTTTTCTGATTTTCTTTTCTATTGAATTGTTTGAATTAGCCAGCTGGGCCCACTAGGATTTAAATGGACCAATGAACTGGAGCCACACGGAGCAAAAGACCTAAAGGCTATGGCCACATAAGATCAACCATGCACAGCAGATCCGTGTGGGTTTTTTTTTTCTCTGGCTGATGGTGGGACCACCAGGCGGTTGTCTTCCACCTTGAGCCAAAAGGCTCGGGCGGCGCCCTGCCACCGGAGTGCTGTGGCTTCTCGCCGGCGCGGAGCTGCAGTGCCCGAGAGCTCGCCGCACAAGATCTGTACAACGCAACAGAGCACGGCGAGCAGCATTGGGTGGTCCGCAGTGGCTGGATATAGTCGGAGCACGGCCAACGGCGACGGAGGTGGCGAGAAGAACGGCGGCACTATGGAACTTGCTGTAAAATTGGTAAAATCTATCGCTTATTGTACCAGTAGCATCATACGTATTTTAGGAGCAAGGATTTGGGCACCAATTGGAGTTTAATCCATTGCAAGGACGTGTTTGGGGTTGACCTACGGTTTCAGCCGAATTTGGGGGAAACCAATCGCCAAGCTTGGTTAGGCCGCGGCGCTATACTTCAAGTTCACTTAGTGATGCGAAAATAAGTGTGCAAGAATCTTTGGGCTTGGATTATGACGAGATGGAGTGAACACGATTAATTTTGGAGATTATGTAGGGTGGCTATAAGAACTTGCCGGTACAAACTCAACCAATACCGACGCTATGAAGGATAATAAGCTAAGAGTCTCCAAAATAGGGTCTCGGAGGCTCGAGATAGAGGCTCTCACTGTGGCAACGTCGAAGCATCGGCGGACGAACGCATTCAGGTACGGCGGCCATAGAAACGACGATTCCATTGCCTAGGAAGCACGAGCTGGGCAAGGAATAAGTCAGAGATATGCACAGAACCGTTTGGGTGATCAAAACCAGAAAGAAAAGAATGAAAACCCACCTTGCAGGGCAGATTTCGCTGGGGGCAGTACTAGGTTGACGATGAACGAAGTTCCAGCACGAGGAAGACGAAGAACAGAGGACCATCGCCTTTTGCTGGCCAAGAAACTCATCATAGGTATGCGAAATATCAAGGAGAAGCTAGCTGCCCGGATTCCACCAACACAGAAAAGAAATGAGAGTGGCCGCAGCTTCTTGCGCCAAGGGAGGAAGAAAGCTGCTGCACAGCTTGTCTCGGCAATGAAATGACAAAGGAGGAGGAGGAGAGGAAGATTAGGACGAGCTGATATTTTCTGGTGAGTTGGAGTCGGTGGGTGAAGCAGGTAGCTCGGTGGCACATGCAGCCGCCATCTGCCTGGCGCCCTGGGAGCAAACAGCGATAAGGGAGAAAACAGAGGAGGCAGAGAAGAGGATGACATGTGGGGTCCACCCGTGCAAGTAAAGTCCCCTCTCTGTTGAATTTAAACACAATTCAAGCATGCTTCAAAAATGGTGAAACTTGGCAGTTAGGGTAATTCATCTATGAGGAACTCAATTGTGAAATCAAATTTGGCATTTGATAAAGTGGACAGTGGAGTTTGAATTTTAATTCAAAAGTAGATGCTCTCATATGGACAGATTCAATTAACGACAAAATTGATTCAAATTTTATCAAACTTGACATAGATGTTGTTTGGAACATGGGAGGGACCTTGGTGGATAAATTTGAAGTTTTGACAGATTTGATTTGAAGAATTTGCTTTGATTTAGACTCTCTTCGTTTAGAATTTAAAAGACATACCCTACATGAGCACTTTATTTATAAATCATATTTTGTTCCCTCCCTCTAAATGGATCCTTGAGCTGAGGTTTACACTAAGTTTTTATGCGTCATAACCTAAATCATGTGAGTTGAAACTCTAGTTAAACTTGAAAAAAAAAATTAAGTTCACATTTTTTAATTCTTGTTTTATTCAAATGTGGTCTTTTACAATCCTTCACACTTAAAGGAATCTCGTCCCGAGATTCAAGTGAACGGGGAAGGGAGTCGATAGGGGACAATCAGTAAAGAGAGTCGTTAACCAACAAGATGTTAACAACTTTAAGAGAAAAGATCAGTGGTAAGTTTTTGACTCTATGTTGTTTCTCTATACAGTTCTGCATTTGAGGTTTACTATTTAAGTCTGGACTTGGTCACAAGAAGTTCGAGTAATCGGCGCTACTTTTATTTCTCAAGGATAAGGAATTGAATAACTGGTGCTATGAAACATAGAGTTGTCCATGACTCAAAGATATTAGACACTACTTAAGTATTTGAACGAGGCACATATTCTTGCTCAAAGTTCATTATTAACATTTTTCAGGTGTTTCTATATCCTTAGTTATCGGTGAATCATGATGCATCACCAATAGGATTATGTTATGCATACACAACGCAACCCATGATGAAGATGCATAAGATATGGTGCATTCACTTTTATCATGATCCTTGAGCTGACGTTTACACTAAGTTTTTAGGAGTTGTAACCTAACTCATGTGAGTTGAAATTCTAGTTAAACTTGAAAAAAAAATTAAATTCACATTTTCGAATTCTTGTTTTATTCAAATGTGGGCTTTTACATGGTGTCTCTCCTGTTGCCCGGCTTGGTGTAGTCCGACTTGCCCACAATGTAGACAAAAGCTCTTCTATCCAGTTGGTGCCATGTTTCTTCAAGCGCTCCTAAGTGCGCATCTTGAGTCCCTTGAGTATTTCTGCATTTGTTCTCTCAGCTTGGTCATTGCTTGCCAGATGAGCTACTATTGCGTAGCTGACTTGTATGCCGAGTTCTTTGCAATACTCTTGGAAAGTTGAACTTGTGAATTGGGTTCTGTTGTCAGTGATGACTCTGTTCGGAACCTCAAATCTGCACACAATGGACTTTAAGAATTTAACGGTTGATTGCTTATTGATAGTTACAATTGGAGTTGCTTCCAGCCACTTCGTGAACTTGTCAATGGCGACATATAAAAACTGATAACCTCCGATGGCTTTTGGGAAAGGTCCCAAAATGTCCATCCCCCACACAACAAATGGCCACGTGGAAGGAATCATCTTCAGTGACTGCGCCGGTGTGTGAATTTGCTTCGCGTGGAACTGGAACGCTTCACACTTCTTGACCAGCTCGGCTGCATCCTGGAGTGTTATAGGCCAATAAAAACCATGCCGAAAGGCCTTACAGACCAGCATGTGGGATGATGCGTGGTTCCCACACTCGTCTCCATGGATCTCTACGAGGAGCTCGCAGCCTTCTTCCCGGGAAATGCACTGCATTAGAATGTCGTTGGCGCCACATCGATAGAGATCCCCTTCTACCAACGTGTATATTCTAGCCAACCTGACAATTCGCTCAGCGGATACACCATCTTCAGGAAGGATATTGTCTTTCAAGTAGTCCCGGACGTCCGAGATCCATGCATCAGGACTAACTTGAGCTTCCGGATTTTGCGCGCTTGGTTGCTCGGAGCTTCTTGTAGCGCCTACGATCCTTGGTGGGCGCCATGATAACAGGGCCACCGGGACTACCAACTTTTGGGTGCTGGTCTCGCCCCCATCACTCAGTTTGGCAGGCTGAGTGGCAGGTGCTGGTAATCTCCTGACAAAACCCCCCGTCGGGAGCTTGAGCCCCGGTTGAATCCTTTGTCGAGAGGTTGTAAGCTTCAGCGTTGTTGAGACGCAAGACATGGCGAAGGTCAAGGACATGGAAGAACTTCTACAACTTTTGGACTTCAAGTAAATAAGAAACAAGTTGAGGGTTGTTGCAACTGCATTCACCTTTGACTTGCTTGATGATGAGTTGCGAATCACCCTTCACTAGAAGCTGTCAGACGCCATATGATAGTGCCACCTTGAGTACGAAGATGAGAGCTTCATATTCCGCCATGTTGTTGGTTGACATGAAGTCGAGGCGCACCATGTACTTGACCTTCTCCCCGGTGGGAGCGAGGAGAAGGATTCCAGCTTTGCCCCCTGCTTTTGCACGGAGCCGTCGATGAAGACAGTCCAGTGAGGCTCGGTGAATACCGGGGCCTTAGGTTCTGGCTTCTGCACGTCGATGCCCACTGGAGTTGATGAAGAAGGTGTCCACTCTGCCATGAAGTCAGCCAGCGCCTGACTCTTGATTGCATGTCGGGGCAGGAGTTTGAGGTCGAATTCTGCCAACTCCGCTGCCCACTTGGTGATATTTCTCGTAGAATTAGGATTATGTAAAATAGCTCACAGTTGATAAGATGTTACAACTGATATCTTGTGGGCTTGGAAGTAGTGACAAAGCTTCCTTGAGGCAATAAGGACTGCGTATAACAGCTTATGCACCTCAATAAACCAAGTCTTGACATCATGAAGTACTTCGCCATTGAAGTACACTGGCCGCTGGACAGTTTGGACCTTCTCGGAGGTGTCCGGAGCTTCTTCTTCATCAACCCAGACCCTCCCGGAGGGGTTTGGATTTTCTCCTTCTTCAGTATGTACTCCCTCGGATGAGGGACGTTGATCCACATGCATCTTGCCTTTAGGATCTGTGCCTTGGGGCTAGGACCCAAACTCGCCTTCAGGTAGCTCCGGACCCTCCCGAAGGGGTCTAAGCTCCAGAGTTGAAGATGTTTCTGGTCTCTCCGCAACCAGAACCTTGCTGACAACCTCCGTAGTTGCCGCGATGTAAAGCAGAAGAGGCTCACCAGGCTCCGATGCTAGCGTGATTGGTAGTGTGGTGAGGAGCTGCTTGAGCTCTTGGAATGCCTTCTCTGCATCTTCAGACCAATGGAATGGTTCGGACTTCCTCAACAGCTTGAAGAAGGGAAGCGCTCGCTCCACCAGCCTTGAGATGAACCGGCTGAGTGAAGCTAGACACCTAGTTAGCTTCTGGACATCCTTGATATGGGCTAGAGGCCGCATCTCTTCAATGACTTTGATCTTGGCCGGATTTGCCTCAATTTCTCGATGAGTCAACAAGAAACCAAGGAGCTTTATGGAGCTTACCCCGAAGACACACTTGTCCGAGTTGAGCTTCGTGCACGTCAACCGCAGCTTGTCGAAGACGGCTTGAAGATTGTCCAAGAGTGAGTCCTGGTTCTTCACCTTGACGACGATTGCATCGACGTAGACTTCCACCAGGTCCCTAATTAGCTCCCCAAAGGTTTTGTGCATGACTCGCACAAAAGTCGAGGCAACATTTTTAAGACCAAAAGGCATGCCAGTGTAATAGTACAACCCATCTACTATAATAAAGGAAGTATGCTCTTCATCTTCCTTAGACATTGGAATTTGATGATATCCAGAATATGCATCCAAGTAACATTCTAGGTAGTGGAAAAGGGTCTTTTAGGCATACATTATTCAGTGTAGTGTAGTCGATGCACATTCAAAGCTTCCCACCGGCCTTTGGTACCACAACTGGGTTCGCCAGCCACCATGGATGGTGAACCTCCCAGATGAAGCCAGCATCGAGCAGCTTCTTGACTTCTTGTGTGATGAAGTTCTGTTCCTCAACAGATTGCTTCTGGGACTTCTGTTGTATAGGTTGTGCGTCGGGGTAGATCTTCATACGGTGCTCGATCACCTCCCTAGGGATCCCAGGCATTTGTGATGGTTGCCATGCAAACACGTCGACATTTGCTCGGAGGAAAGTGACGAGCGCGAGTTCCTATTTGTCGGTGAGACCTCTCGATATTCGAGTGGTCTGACCGGTATCAGAATAAATTTGGACGACTTTGACGGGAACGTTGGTGTCACTGCTTGGTTGCACATGAGGTGCAGGAGATGAGCCATGTTGACGCGAGCTCGGGGGTTGTTGAGCAGCTTGCTCCTTGCCGGACCCTTCTTTTTGCGCTGTAGCAAGCGCATGAAGTTCTTCCAATGCAGTGACCCCAACAGTGCAGTCTCCTCGGATCCGAAGGATGCCTAATGGAGTTGGCATATTCAACACGAGATAGCCGTAGTGAACCACGGCCATGAACCTATATAGGGTTGGCCTACCTAGGATCGCGTGGAACGGTAGGTTGATGTGAGCCACATCAAACACCAGCTTCTCGAACCGGTAGTTGTCGCGTGTCCTGAAGGTCACAGGTAAAGTAACTGATCCAAGGGTGTGACAGCTCTCAGACCTACTCTAGAGAAGGGACGTGAGGGCCTCAGGTCCGCGAGGTTGAGCTGGAGCTTCACAAAAGCTACAAAGTTGAGGTTGAGCGCCGCGCCTCCATCCACCAGGACATGATAGAGCTGGATATTTTTGATAGTCAGAGAGACCATCATGGGTAATTTTCCAGCTCCCACCATGTTTTCCGGACAATCTAAAGCATCGAAGGTAATGGAAGTATCCATTCACTCCTGATGTTGCTCCGCCTTGGCAGTAGGAGCAGCAGCAGCCATCTCTCGACGCATAGTTTTCAAGATGCGCCAGGAGGTGATATCCCAGGACCCTCCATGCATCATATGGAGAGTCTTCCGACGCTCATTGTCAAATATGTTAGAGTCGTCGTCGACGGTGTTGTAGATCATCTTTAACGCCTTCTTGGCATCTTGGAAGCCTAGCTCCTAATCAGACAGAGCTTTGTCCACTTTCTGCTTTCCTTCCCGCTGGCGGAAAGGGGTCTCCTCTTGGTGCTCGTTGTTGCATTCAACGAGACTCTTGACATTCGTGACATTCTTCAAGATTGTGGGTCGATGATTTGTGGATCGAACACCACATCTTTTCATCGTCGCCATCTTCAGACGATGGTTGAGGTCGTTTGTTGGGCCGTGGCCCCCGACCACCAGGAGCTACGACAACAGCAACAGTAGGTGTGCAGGCAAGTGACTTCTTCTTGTCACTTGACTTCTTCTTCTTCTTCTTTTTTCCACTGCCAGAGGCAATAGCTTCAGCTTTGGAGGATTGGTTGGCCTCTGCAGCTAGTTTGGAGCGAATCTCACGGCCCTCTGCAGCTCTGGCACATTTGTCTGCCAGGCTGAAGAGCTCTGTGACGCTGCTGACATTCTTGGTTGCCAGCTTCTCGAGCATCTTCTTATCTCATACCCCATGTCGATATGCGACAACAACAGAAGCATTGGAGATAGAAGGGATGGTATTCCATACCTGAGAGAATAGTTGGATGAGGGTTCTTAGTAACTCCCCCAACTTCTGCTGTACGGCGAGCAGGTCCAGCTCGGTGCCAAGCTGGGTGTAGGAGCTTCCAAAGTTGGTGGTGAACGAGTGATAGAGTTCCGTCCAACTGTAGATGGAGTCAGGCAGTAAGCTCATGAACCAAAACCTTGCAATTCCAGTTAAGGCCACAGGGAAGTAGTTGGCCATGACGACCTCATTGCCTCCAGATGCGAGGATGGCGATAGAGTAGATATGAAGAAACTCGATGGGGTTAACTGTACCGTCGTATTTCTCCGACAAATGAGGCCAGAACTTGGGTGACCACTCGACCATGCGAAGGTGCATGGCAAGGGCCAGACAACAACCCCCAACTCCCAGAGGAGAAAGGTTTTCTCGAGCGATGCACCTCTCGCGAGCATGATTGATATTGACACGACCGTCTTGGCACATGTAACGGCAGTCTAGCTCCGACCGAAGATCTAAGTCGAGAGCCTAGTCACCGTGTGAGTACGGCGAGCCCTGGAGGGTAGTGACATCACTTGCTGGGAGGGCGTACATCTCCTGAGTTGTGATTCCTAAGGACCAAGTCTACCAGACAAGGTCCTCTTCCGAGAAGGTGCCTACCCTGCATGAGGCAGACCTTGGTTGCTGATTGCCTTGGCTGCAGCTGCAACCAAATGCTCAACATCAACGCGCCACTATTCTAGCGCGACAGGAGGAGCTCCTGACGCTGGTGGACGCTGGAGTAGAGTCCGCGCTGCATTCAGCGCGTTCTCAGGATTGTTTGTCGATGTAGTGACCGATGCAATACACCATCCTGTTGAGATGGTGGTGGTGGTGGAGGAACGACACCCACCGGAACTACAACGTTGGTCAGCTGCTGCACATTGGAGGGATTTCCTCCACTAGGCTGCACAGCTGGTCCGTTGGATGAAGCGGCACCGGAGTTCACCATCATGAAATCTCGAAAGCTCCCCCTACCCGGCGCGCCAAATGTCGAAGTGTGGACTAGGACACTTCCCCCGATACTACTAAGAAGTAGTTCGCAGAGGTTCATATTCGGTTGGGGCACGAGTCAAGAGCGAGACAAGAGGTGAACACTGAGGGTTTTACGTGGTTCAGGCCGCCTGAGCGTAATACCCTACTCCACGGGGTATGTGTTGATTATATGGGCTTGGGTGTGTATGAGTTGGCTTGAGATCAGTTGTGATAGCCTGTCCTTTCTATCGTGTAGCGCAACCCTTTTATATGCAGAGGACTAGCTGTTATAGTGTGTGTCCGTCCCGACAAGGGGCTTTGGCTATAATAAACCACCCATACACGATCTATAGTGTTAAGGGTGGTTAATAGTGTGATAACGTGTCTTAATAGCAACGTTACCGGTCTTGATAGTCCTCTGATCGTGCGTCATTAATATAACATTAATGACACATTAACCAGGTCTTGTAACGGCCAATTGCTGGTCCTTGAATGTCCGCACCGTTGGAGATCCCGCAGTCTTCATGTTGCAAACTTAGGTCCGGGTGTTGACACGTGGCAGCTACGGAGCTTCCCTCTACTCGGTGATAGGTCTGGTGCTATTGGACACATGGCAGTGCTGGGGCTTCCCCACGGAGGAAGGCAAGGTCCGGCTCTGCAAAACGCGCGACAACACTGGAGCTATCCAACCGAGGGAGGCAGGTCCAGATCTTCTAGACACGTGGCAGTACCGGAGCTACCCTATGGAGGGAGTCAGGTCCGATACTGCGGGATGTGTATTCCCTCCGGTTGCCCATCACATGGACATTGGAACTCCATAGCTTTGTTCATAGTATCAAGGGGTACCCGGTACACAGGGTACCAACAAGTTGACAACCACAGTTCTTCCTGAAGTTGGTTGTTGAACTCATCTTCTCCCTAAGAAAAGTTCAATGGATCACCGTCACCAGCCATGTTTTGACCTCAAGAAACACATGCACATGAACAAACAACCAATTCTTTCGGGCACAAGTAACCGACTTGACTCACATTAGTCCGAAAACCACAACACCTTATGTGAGCACCTCACAGAAGCATGTTGCAAAATATTATCCACCATAATCAACCAAAACACATCAAAAACTTCGTCGAAAAGTACAAAGCAAACTTCCCATAAGACATAAAGCATGTTTGAAACAATGCAAGTTAAAAATAGAGTGGTTGAAACTAAACAGCATGATCAAACAGTGCGAACCGCTACTCTGTAGTAATGGTAACTCCCAATATGCATTGAGTAAGTCCAGACAGTCCAAACTGATGATGGTAACTATTACTCCTGAAACATTTAAATGTTCGGACAGTCTGATATTATTGGTAGTAACAGTTACTCCTGATTCACATTGAAAAGATCGGATAGTTGAAAGTATGTTATGCAGTTCCAATTGAAAGTAGCTATTACTCCGAATGTTCATTTGTAAAGGTCAGACGATCCACACTGAGTTGCTCTGATATATTCATAACTTTGCATGTAAATGTAAACCTTCACTTTTAACATATTTGCCAATGTATTCATCACACATAGATCTCACAATCTGGCCCTTGATGAATGCATTGGAAACACAACTACGAAAGTGAACATTGGCTCATTCAAGTTTCATGAAAAGTTTTGACAAAAGAAATTTCCTCTCTTTTTGAAAATCAAGAATGAAATAAGAAGATACCAAAAAATTCTCCCCCTAAGGATGTTCACTCCGAGAAGAACGTGTAAATCAAAACACTTGTGAATGTGCAATGTGTGATCTATTTCTTTCCCTTTGACAATGTATTTCGAAATGTTCCAAAGAGAATTTTTAATTGTTATGAGCATACTATGACATAGACATATAAAACCAATCTCATCCAAGACATACTATCAAGTAACTTACACTATCACATCAATGAGATACATAAATTAGTGTAAGTCATGCTAGAGATCAAGTGTAATTTCAATTCAAGCAAGTTATGATCTCTTTGTCTCAACTATCTCAAAACTTGAAAGAATGACACATGTTGTTTTTTATTATCTTTTAAATCGCAAATTTAAATCATATGAACTTTGCAAGAGATTATATGTTGTATCCGCCTTATTCTAACCAACCAAGGCAAGCTTATGTCATTTGACAATTAGTAGTTTAAGGATATGGTTCTAGTCATACACAACTCCTTCCAAGTTCAAATTGAAGTGGAATGAGAAGAAATTTCAAAAGAGAAGTGCTATCATGCATATTCTCTTGATCTTTTCTGATTTTTTATTTGATCATAAAAGCTCAACAAGTGGGCTGTTGATTCATTAAATTTTCATGATTAAAAGTACTTCGTGAGCATGCAACAAGTTCAAAACGGCAAGAAAGTTTAATCATGACTAGATTTAGTGTGAGTAATGATTCCAATTACTAGTCATGGCAAAAACTATAAAATATATGACACGAGTAATGTAGTAAGAACTTTCAGCTTGTAAAAGGAATCATAAGTCATATCTGTATGAAACAATTATACTCATATTATCTTTTAATTTCAGATTCACACACTTTCCAAGATGCAAAATTCCACCTCAATTTAAGCCATGAGGATGCATAACCCATATTTCACTACGAAAGAAACAAAAAGAGTGAAATCTAAAGGTTTTGTAAAAATGACAGTCAATTGTTGTTCGATTGCTACATGGTGAAACACAATATTTCCTTTTTCAACATTATAACGAAAAAAGTGATGCCTAATGTCAATGTTCTTTGTTCTAGAGTCTTGCACGAGTTTTTTTACAATGAAATGGCACTAGTGTTGTCATAAAATAGTGGAACACTATCTAGATTTACCCATAAGTCCTTAAGTGTTTGAACAATCCAAAGAATTTGTGAGCAACTGCTAGCAACAGCTACATATATAGACTTGGCTGTGGATTGTACCACTGAACTTTGTTTTCTAGAGAACCAAGCAATGAGTAAGTTACGAAGACAATGACAAGCATCCGAAGTACTTTTCCTATCAATCCTACAACACTCAGAATCAGCATCCGAAAAAGCTTTCAAAGTAACGGTTGAGGAAGAAGGAAGAAAAATGCCAAATTCTTAAGTTCCATATAAGTACCTGAGAATCCTTTTGACAGCTTGACAATGTGAAATACGTGGGGAAACTTGAAATCGTGCACAAAGACATATGCTGAATTGTATGTCCGGTATCGGTGTCATGAGGTACAAAACTGACCCGATCATGCTTCAATATTTCTTTTGATCAACAAGTTCACCCTCTTCCTCTAGTTCAAGTGTTGTCGTCATTCCCATTGGTGTCTAAAGAGGCTATTGTTTTCCATGTTGAAGCACCTAAGGAGATCTTTAGTATACTTTGTTTGATGTACAAAGATTTCCTCTTTCATTTGCCTTATTTGTAGCCCCAAAGTATGTGAATTCTCCCATTATACTCATCTGAAATTCTGAACTCATCATAGCTGAAAACTTGGACACAAGATCATGAGAAGCACAACCAAAGATAATATCATCCTTATACACTTGAATGAATAGTGAAAACCTAGATTTCACAAAAAAAGTCATTGCCACGCTTAAGCACAAAAACAGTTTTATCTACTTTGCTCATGGTAAACCCCCTTTCAAGTAAAAATGTATTTAACTGATCATACCATGCTCTAGGGTATTGTTTTAGACCATACAAGGATCTGGACAGTTTGCAAACATGATTAGGAAAACCTAGATTTTTAAAAACTGGTGGTTGCTTAACATAAACCTTCTCATCTATGTAGCCATTAAGAAAAACACTTTTAACATCCATTTGATATAATGTGAAACCTTTAGATGCAACAAATTCTAACAAAATTCTTAAGGCTTCAAATCTAGCAATAGGAGCAAAAGTTTCATCAAAATCTAGACCTTCAACTTGTGTGAAACCTTGAGCAACCAACCTTGCTTTGTTCCTAACCACTACCCCATCCTCACTTTTGTTTTTAAACACCCATTTAGTTCCTATCGATGTGCGACCATTAGGTGGAGGAACAAATTTTCAAACATTATTGCTTTTAAAATTTTCTAATTCCTCTTGCATGCCAGTGATCCAAGATTCATTAGTCAGTGCATGTGATATATCTTTGGATTCAAAAGAAGCAACAAAAGAAGAATGAGCGTGAGAGTTTGGATCGAAAAATCTGGACTGTGTGTCTCGTTCGTGCAAGCTTCTAATAATCTGTTGCGCAGGATTACACTCCACAAGCTTCTTCTTCATGTTCATCACAAATCGATGAGATTATGGCTTGAGGATGATCTGGACTAGCAATATTGGACGTCGGTGTTGGTTGTGGTGAGAATTCAGGAGCAGTAACAACTTCGTTAGCTTATGAATTTTCAAGTAGCAGCACCACTTCTTCCACATCTTCAATGAAAATACTCTCCCTCTGCAGATATGCATCTTGACCTGCAATATTAGAGCTAGTACTTAGACTAGCTTCATCAAAAGAAACCTCACAAGTCTTCACAGTTTTGTTCGTGTCATGTAAAAGCACACGATAGCCTCTAGTATGAGATGAATAACCAAGAATCATGCCGTCGATAGATCTAGCTTCAAATTTATCAAGATTATCATGTTTCTTAACAAAGCATTTGCATTTGAAGACCCTAAAATGTGTAACGTTCGGCCTATGTCCAAACCGAAGTTCACTTGGTATTTTTCCTAGCTTAGCTCGCAAGAAAACTCGATTTGAGACATAACAAGCTGTTGCAATTGCATGAGCCCAAAATTTCATTGGAGTTTGATATTCATCAAGCATAGTCCTAGCCACCTCAACTATGGTCCTGTTCTTTCTCTGTGAGACCATTTTGTTTGGGTACATGTGGTGAAGAAAATTGATGATCTATTCCTTTTTTAGCACAAGAGTGATTAAATGATTGATCTTTAAATTTAGTTTCTTTATCACTTCTAATCGCTTTTAAAGATCATGGGTGTTCAAGTGAAAGTCTAAGAACTAAACTTCTAAAATGACTAAAAGCTTCACTATTAGATGCCATAAAGTAAACCCAAGAGTATCCAGAATAATTATCAACAATTACAAGCACATACCATTTTCATCCAAAAGATTGAACATGTGAGGGACCTACAATGTAAAGGCGTAAAGTTGTGTCAATGATGTTGTCATGGTAATTGTGAGTGGGGCATGTGAGCCTACAACTATCTTAGCATGTCTACAAGAGAGCACACAATTTCTTTATCCCCTTTAACCTTAGGTAACCCACGTATGCGATCAAGAGCACTAACTCATGTAAGGTGATCAAAGCCTATGTGACCAAGTCTACGATGCAAAAAATCTAAGTCTTTTGATTCAATAGCAACTATAAAACTATGCTTAGATGTTGACATATAAAAATCAGCTTTAAAAGCTCTTTCAAACTGAGACATGTTAAACACAAGCTCACATTTGAACCTAGAACCTTGCAACAATTTTTAGTGAAAGTTATTTCAAGATTTTCATCTAGCAATTGTGAAATAGAAAGCAAGTTGTATTTCAAGTTCTTAACAAGTGCCACATCCTTTAAAGTGTAATGATTATTAACTCTAACCGAACCCTTAGCAATTACAGAAGTTGAAGACTTATCGACGAAAATAATATTTTCTACGCGTGACACAAAAGAGATGGAGGAGAACAATTCTTTGTTGGCGTGACCAACTTGAATACACAAGCCAAAAGTTCTCCTTCCTCAAGCGTGTAACCTACAAAGCAGCACAATACGTCGATGACTCAATATTGGGGTTAATCAAAAGGCTTTTCGGAATCTCGTACTGAGTCACACAACGTGCAACATGAATAACACGTGAGACCTGAGAAAATATAGGATTCTTATACCCAACTACTGAACTACGAGATGTGACTTGTGTAGCATGAAAAATAGTAGGTTTAGAGGCAAACATAGCATGTTTTTGACTCATCAAAGTAGGTTGCAAGTGTCTCGAATGTGGCCTAGAGGGGGTGAATAGGCTTAGAAACTTTTCTTGCAAAACTTAATCAAAAGGACAGGATGGACCGGACTTGTCCGGTGCGTTATATGGACTAGTCCGGTGTGCTTGAAGTACTATGAAAAGATTATGTGTTTATGCAGAATTCTCAGATGAAATAGTAGCAGAATGTAATCACTATTCTTACAACTCAAACAAGAGATCAGATTGATTAATTTTCACGTAGAACACAAATTACTTATTGATCAACTCTACTACCCTAGATGATAAAACTTGCAGAAGTAAAAGAATGGAACACGCGAGACAAGGATTTTTACCGAGGTTCAGTCTCACCAAAGAGATCTATGTCCTCGTTGAGGAAGCCCACACGGAGCCAAGTCTCTTCAAACCCTTTTCCCTCGTCAAGTCACCACACAAGACCGACTTTAGTTCCACTATCACGGGGTAATCACCAAGTTGGTGGGGCAACCTCACACGCTGATTTCTACCACAAGATTACACCAAGAAAAGATGATCTATACACTAAAAAGACTACAAGTAATGCACAAGTGTATAAGATATCAAACCCCAAAAGCTCAACGATGCGTAGACGATGATCTCCCTATCCCAAATCTGGATACCAAAATATTTAACTCTTTAGGCATTTAGATGTGTGGGGAGTTGTGTTTTTGTGCTCTTGGGATGAGTGGTGGCGCTAGGGTTTGTGTTCTTGACAGTAGAGTGCAGTTCTTCTGTTTGTGGGGCTGTGGATCACGTATTTATAGTGTTTCCAAAAATATTACCGTTAGGGATCCTAACAGTCAGACTAGTCCACTCTGGTGACCGGACTTGTCCAGTGTGCTGTGTAAAGTTTGTGTGGAATGTGCAACACACTAAAAACCCTAATTTATGTGAGGTTTCCGTACTTGTCCGTCTTGGAACAAAGAGTTCATCGGACTAGTCTGTAGTGATTACAGAAAGTTAATCAGACTAGTCCGCAATATGACGGACTTGTCCAATCCAATGTGAATTGTGTTTTTCCAATTTATCTTAGTGAAACATCAGAAAGTTAAACGGACTTGTCCGGTTAGTGTCCGGACTTGTCTGGTGCACGATGAATTGAAACATCAGAAAGTTGGATGGACTTGTCTGGTTAGTGTCCGGACATGTCTGGTGCACGGTGAATTAAAACATCAGAAAGTTGGATGGACCTGTCAGGTTAGTGTCCGGACTTGTCCGGTGCACAATGAATTACTTAATTAATTAATTTTAGCACTTACCCTCTACGCAAAGATCTAAGCTCTTGGGATGTGTCTCTCACACACATCCTATACAGTTACATCTACTTTGCATTTCCTTGATCAATTTGACTTTTCCTTTTCTTCACCCCTCATTTTTTTTCACCTTTTTGAGTGCACCAAAATATCTAATCTTTGTTTACCTGCATTCATCTCAATGAATTCATTAGGATCTCATTTGTTTGTCATCAATCGTCCAAAACCCATAGGGGATTGCCTAGATGCACTTTCAATCTCCCCCTTTTGGTGACTGATGACAAGCAATTGAGATTTCACAATTAAGAGTAAAAATTTATTTTCATAAAGTGTGCATATATGAGAATGACATATAAACAATAAACTTTTTTCACATATATGCACTCTTTATAGTGGGGTGCCTATACAGTGTGTGTGATCAAATAATATGATGTGCAAAATTAAGAGTATTGCAATTATAGCAACCATCACAGTAATATCAAAATAAGCATTACACATTCATATTGGACAAAGTAGGAACATCCAAACGATATTACAATAATTTGAAATTTAAAATACATGTCCATGATCACGAGTCCTTAAGGCTTACAAATAAATACTACTAGTCTCAATCTCTCCCCCTTTGGCATCAAGGAACCAAAAAGGGAAAAATAGAGGGAATCACTCTTCGTCACTCTCTCTCTCACTCTCAGTCCTGTCTTCATCTTCATCTTCATGTGCATGCTGAGGAGGAGGGGCGGAGACACCTGCTAGTCTGAAGGATGCCAATTCTTGCTCCGTGAGAGGTGCCATCTCTGTTCTAAATCCTCTGAGATTTTAGGTGATCCCATTGGCTCTATGTCAAGCTTCTCACAGATTGCTTTGATGTTTGCCTTTATGTACTGTTGATGCCTCTTTCTGGCCATGCTTCCTTGTGTTGCTTAATTTCCACTTTGAGGCAGGATGCAAAGATGGAGGAGAGCATTTTTAGCACACCACTAGAGGAATATTTGGAGGGTGGAGGAGCAGAGGTAGCAGCTAGAGTCCTTGTGCCTTCATGAGCATGCTTAGATCTCTGTTCCACTGCGGGTGAGGCAGAAGCAGAGGGAACTGTGTAGACTGTTGGCTTCTGGGGCTTGAGGCCGGCATGAGTGACATCCTTGACAATATCCAGCTCAGTCACCTTCTCAATCATATAGATGAGATGTTCACAATGTCACAGGACCTATTTGGAGTGATAGAGATGTTCACAATGTCATTGTAGATGTACTCAAAGACATTGAAGGTCCTTTTCTTGCTTATCACTTTCATCAAGGTCTTTAAAGTTTCTTGAATTGTCCCTGCATCTCCATCCTTTGGAGCAATGGTCTTCCTCAAGATTCTATTAAGTACTGCAAAGAATGGCTTCATGTACTTGGTGGTAGGAGACTTGTATGGCATTCTTGTATCATAGAGGAATTCTAGCTCATCCTTCTCCAAAGGCTTCAAGTTTGAACAATGAGCTCATTGTCCAAGGTATCTTCAAGGTGAAGTATCTTGGCAAATTCCTCATATGTGACACTATACTTAGATCCATGTGTCATCCAGGTCATCTCATCCCCATCCTCACGAGCAAAGTAGAGGGTTGAGTAAAACTAAGTTATGACTTCATTGTTCCAGTCATGTTGGAAGGATAGGAGATCCTTCAAGCCATGCATCTCCAATGCCTCTAAGACCTAATGATAAGCCTAGCATTTCATGGACTGTAAGTAGATTGTGTTCACCCACTGACTCTCAACCACTTGATCTTTCATCTTCATGTGCACATGCTCATAGTAGTCAGCATGAAGTGACTCCAAAATCTTTGGTCAACAAATTGCTTTGGCTGCTCATAAACTTCAATCTTTTTGTACTTGTCAGCCAACTCATTTCCTTTCCCCATGAAGTCATTTTCTGCTCATAACCTTCAATCCTTGCTGCATAGGTGGATTCATCTTAAGCGGACCAATGGGACCACTTGCAAGTCCTTTTCCCTTGCTGGTGCTCCTTCTAGGTGCCGTTGAGCTGGCACCAGCACCATCCTTGCTCAATGCTTTCTTTACTACCACTTTCCTCTTTCTCGAAAGAACATCATTGGGAGGAGAGGAGTGGGCATTGAAGTTACGTCTCTTCTTGCTTACCCTTTCTTTTGCCCTTTCAACTCTTTCACGGTCACGCTCGACTTCATAGTCAAACATGCTGTCATCTGAAGCGGATGACATTGTGCCTGACATGGAGAATACAAGGAGCAGTAAGAATGATATGTAGACTTCGTGGAGATAAGAATTTAGTGGTTCAAACTATCAGGGGACCAAACTTATCCGTTTTCAGAGTGCGGACTTGTTCGGAGCATCGGACTTGTCTGCACCAAGCATTGGACTAGTCTGGTCTAACGTATGAACCCTAACTTCCTATTCCAACAAATATAACAAAGATTGATGCTACAAGGATGGGAATACAATAGGAATACATACAACAATGTAATGTTTGCCCTAGGAATCAAGAAAAATAAGCAAGATTTAAGGAAAGATGAGAACTAGAGTTAAGTGAGATTTTTACCAAAAAATCAAAGATTTGAGGTTGAAGGAGCAGAGCAAGGTCCGGATTAGTCCGGAGAGGGATGCTTCATGCCGACAGAAAGATTTCCCGTGGAAGAACCTTCTATTTTGGTGGCCAAAAGTGAAAATCGCCTTGGGAGCTAGGGTTTGAGGAGAGAGAGTGCCAAAACTATTGTGAGAGGAAGAAGAAGATGTCCTGGTGGCTTACTAGGGTTTAAGTCGAATAAATACGGACTAGTCCGCAGAGGAGCCGGACTAGTCTGCAGCAATGGACTAGTCCGGTATAGACCACAGACTAGTCCAGGCCTGCTGGACATAATTGAATTAGAAACAAAGTGATTTTTGGAAGTTTGATCTAATAGTGATCTAAAATTCAGAAATAATCTTGATGAACATGACCAGTAAGCAATCAACAATCATATAATGGCCATAATTCACCAAGATTCAATTATTGAAATAGTTTTCAAGAGAAAATTGAGACAAGGGATATTTTTTGCAAAAAAAATAAACTTTGAAGAGTCAATCAGGTATGCAGTGTTTGAAGCCACATTTTGAGAGTCGAAGTGATTTGAAATATTGCACACAAACCATATACTTAGTATAGTAATGAGACTTGATGCACAAGAGTATACTAAATTACCAACAAAAGTTAATATACGAGCTCCATATGGTCTAGTATCCTCCTCTTCTTCTCCATTTTCTTCATCTCCCCCTTGATCATTACCTCCATTATTGAATTGATTATCTTGATCCTGTTGAGGTTGATCTTGTGCATAAGCTCCCCCTTGATCATTGCTCTCTTGTTAAGGTACATCTTGAACACTTGTATTGATAGTATGGGTGGAGATGAACTTGGATTTTCATTGTATACCATGAATGTTTTTCTTTCCCCCGGTCATGTGATTAATGCCAGTCAAGCACTTATTTTGATCCACCAGAGGGGGTACACCTACAAAACAAGATTATGCCTTGGTTCTAGGTACCCAAGCTTGCTTGGGTCCTTTGATGTTAGTGATAAGACATTTGGGCACCCACACACAAGATTTTGGACTATTGTGGAGTGGCCCAACATACTTGGCATAAACATGATTAAATTCATTCTTCATAAGGACATATGGGCATTAAAGTCATGGAACATGATGTTTGGTCCATTTTAGATTTTTCATGAAATGAAGGAACATGTTTGATGTTCTTGACTTGATTTGAGCTTTCCTTGACAAAAGCAATCGATTCCTTGTTATTCTTGAGGTTTCTGGCGTTACGCTTTTCACCTTGAGAATATCCAAGGCCATCATTAAAATTTGGAGCTCTAGTAACCGAGTATGAACTTCGTGCATACTTGATTTTCTCCTAGTCAAAAATGCCACCTTTGGGTGAGTTTTTGCTTTGTGCCACGTTAAGCTCATTTTTCAGGTCAAGAACCAAATTAACACAATTACAAGTTTTAGGTGGAATAGACTCAATATTTAAGGAAGGTGAGCTCTTAGAAGAGGAGGGAGCACCTTGCTTGAGTGATTCAACTTGTACTTGAAGGTCTTTGTTAACTTTTTTCAAGTAAACAAGCTCATCCTTAAGTACAACATTCAAATCATTTAGATTTGAGAAGGTTTCCTTGCTCAAAACTAGCTCACGCTCAAGTGCTTCTCTCTTTTCCTTTTCAAACTCGAGAGCCTTTTTAACCTCAAAATATCTCTTCTTTTGAAGGATGAGCATATCTTCTTGTCGATTGATAAGATCTTCCTTCTCAAATATTTCGTCCATCAGCATTTTTATTTTAGCTAATGCATTTTTACTTAAGCCCTTAAGCATATGTTCATTTTCATCACTGCTATCAAAATCATCATCAGAGTAATGTAAAGATGAGGGTTTAGATATAACCTTTTTCTTGCCTTCCTTGGCCATAAGGCAAGTATGGTTCGACTCCTTCCATTCTCCCAAGTTTGGAAAGATAGTGGACTTCATGGAGGGCTTCTTGATGACAACGGTTGCCTCCCTATCTTCATCTTCGGAGGAGGACTCATCGTTTGAGTCCCACTCCTTGCCAATATGTGTTTGCCAATATGTCTTCTTGTCTTGTTGTTTAACTTCCTTCTTTTTCTTGTCATCTTCTTCATATGGACAATCAACTATGAAGTGCCCGTATTCACCACAATTGTAGCATGACCTCCTAGTTTTGGACTTGTCCTTGTTCTTGCTCTTGCCTTCACTGGAGTTGTCTCCTTTTCTTCTTCTCATCATGAGCTTGAATCCTTTCATGAAGAGCACCATCTCTTCATAATTTATATCTACGCTTAGATCGTCAAAGTCTTCGTCGTCTTGCACCTTATGCACTTTCTTGTCTTTTGTTTTGCGAGTCCAAGGACTTCATTGGGAGTCATTTTATGAAACCACGGGCTTTCTCTTATCATGGAACACAAGGTGACATTCTGAGGCATAAAGGCCCTTATCATTCTCTTCATGACCTCATGATCAATCCACTTCTTGCTTCCATAATCACGGATCTTGTTGATCAGTGTCTTCAAGCGGTTGTACATCTCTTGAGGGGATTCACCATCTTCTATGGCAAATCTCCCCAGTTCTCCCACAAGCATCTCAATCTTCACTTCGCGGACGAAGCGATTCCCTTCATGAGCAGTGTTGAGTGTATCCCAAATGTTTTTGGCAACTTCAAGTCCATCCACCTTGGTGAACTCTTCTCAGCTCAAGGATGAAGTGATCACAACAACATCTTGTCATTGCAGTGAATTGCTTATTCTTGCTCCAGGGTGAGTTCATCATCGGTGTGTGGGATATCTATACATGTACACACTATATTCCAAAGACTAGTATTAAGTGAAATTACATGCATCTTCATATTATATTTCCACAATGAATAATCATTGCCATCAAATTGTGGAGGTCCTCCCATGGGAATAGAAAGATAATGATTGTGGTTGTTAAGCTTCTCATAATTAAAAGGATATCGAGATTAGTCTTGATGGCTACCCCCTTTTGGCTTTTCATCCTCCTCCTTGCCCTTCTGGCTTAGAAGCTTCTTCTTGAGAAGTGCCTTGAGTTCACACACTTCTTCATCATCATGTTCGTGCTCCTTGAGCACATCAAACTCCTTGGAGTCTTGATCGTCTCCAATAATGGGTATTTTTGGGATCTCGTCGTTCTTGTCGGTGGCCATTTGTCTCTCCGAGCAGTGAGTCTCGTAAAAGGAGAGCCCCGCTCTGATACCAATTGAATGTGACCTACAGGGGGGTGAATAGGCTTTAAAAACTTTTCCTGCAACACTTAATCAAAAGATCAAATACAAGATGGTCCAGACTTGTTTAGTGTGCTTGAAGTACTATTAAAAGATTAAGAGTTTATGCAGAATTCTCAGATGAAATAGCAACGGTATGTAATCACTATTCTTACAACTCGAACAAGAGATCAAATTGATTAATTTTCACGTGGAACACAAATTACTTGTTGATCAACTCTATTATCCTAGATGATAAAACTTGCAGAAGTAAAAGAACGGAACACGCGAGACAAGGATTTTTAATGAGGTTCGATCTCACCAAAGGGATCAACATTCTCGTTGAGGAAGCCCACACAGAGACGAGTCTCTTCAAATCCTTTTCCCTCGTCAAGTCACCACACAAGCACTACAAGAATCCAGATCAATTACGTCAGTCAGGGCCGACATAATTAGGGTCTACTGACATAAGTTACTTACTTACATCATTTTTCTCTTAATTACGTCGGTTGCCGGCCGACGAAGCAGTTTGAACATGATTAAGGTAACTTACGTCAGCCGCCGATGTAAGTTACTAACTTTCATCGAGATCCCATAACCGACATAAGTAGGTTACCGGGATGGGCCGCGGGCTGGGCCGAAGAACTTACGTCGGCCGCAGCTAGCTGACAAAAGTTACGTGTCTTACTTACGTCAGTAATGCCAGACCGACGTAAGTTAACCTGGGATAACTTACGTCGGCTATGACCATACCGACGAAAGTTAAGGGATAACTTGCGTCGGTGTAGCCACACCGATGAAAGTTAACCTGGGCTAACTTTCGTCTATGTGACCATAGCCGACGTAAGTTACGTTTTTTACTTTTGTTACAATAACAGAAACTGACTACCTCGCACGATGGCGAGAACACAGAACAAATATAAAGAAACAGATATCTACACAGACAATAGCAAAATAGTTTCAAAACATTCAAGACATCAATAACAACAACACAATTTCACCAGGCTACACGCTAGCCCCTCCACTACCTACAGAGCTGAGAAGATCTTCTCAGCGCTTCTGTCCAGGTGTCGAAGGAGTTTGCGCTGCTATTACTGAACCCCGCAAAAGAACATTAGAGTTAAACTCTTATATTTTCTCATATGTAAAAGAACAGAGGAATCCTAGCATCTAGCCCACGTTTCATATCACAGACTTCTGAGGTATTCCCCGTTTGCATGGCCATCAAGCCATGTGCTCATGTTGCTCCATTACCGGTCACCACCGTTTGAATAACAACCATCTTTCCTTCCAATCTTCCAACAAGACAGATAAAAGGCTATTCCTCCATGCTTGCAGCCATTTAGATATTACTTTAAAATATATTTAAATAGTAGTCAGCTTAGATGTTCCATCCATCACACTTTGGCTATACATGCTTTGGTCGGCCATCTCTCCAAATCTCTCTCAAGCACGCTGAAAGCATCTAGGCCCCATGAAATATAGTTTCAGTGATTAATGACAACCGTTGGATTTTACTAATGAATTTGTGGATGCAAGGTCTCCCATATCTCTCATCACAATCAAATGAAATCTATATGAATATAATCTACTGCCCATTGGATATAATTGGAGACCCCTAAACAATCATTCTATGAGGTCAATCGATTTTTATGAAGATTAGAAGAAAAAGCTCATATATCAAAATTATTCAACCAATATTGACAGCACTCAATGCTTGATAATCATCAGAATAATATTTCAAACCAATGTATAAGAGGTCACTCGAGAAAATTCCAAAAGAATCACTTAGAACAACTCGAAGCAAACAAAATCAACTCACCGGATCAACCGATTCTTCCAGAAAACAATACATCGGTCGAGTTGGTTTAGCAGAAGAAGAAGACCTCAGAACTAAGTACTCACCGAATCATCCGATGATGAAGGGAATGATACTTCGGTCCAGCAGTACAGTAAGCAATCTCCCTGGACCAAGTGTAACACCGGACCATCCGATGTACAACTATAAACACATCGGTCGATCACTCTAGTAAGCATTAATTCTGAACCGATTTTGGATGAAGTGCCACCGGATCATCCGATGAGAAGGCAAGTGTAACATCGGTCTAACAACGGTCATATCTGACACAGTGACATCAGCTAATTTGGATTCGACCGATGATAACTGAAGGGAGAACATCGGATCATCCGGTGTTCGCAGAACAGTGATGTCATCCTACTTTTCCAATGGCTATTTCGTGGAGGCTGGCTATTTATACCCCTTCAACCAGTCTATTCGATAAGTCTTGACAACTAGAGCTACTCTACACATTCTCAAGCATTCAAGACGTTGAGCTACCACTTCTACATCATCTACACCACTTACACACCAAGAGATAGGCTAGAACTTGCTAGAGATAGTGCTTGTGTACTTCCATTCTTGGTGATTGGAGTCTCTAGTGTAGTGAGAGCTGTAAGGGAGTGTCCCTTGGTGATTGTTTTGGAGAGAGCCTTGCGGAGTTTGCCAAGACGGTTGTGGAAGCCCGGAGGATCCAACTTGTACAAGGCTTGAGCTCCACCTTGCCGAGGTTGGCGAACGGAGAAGTATAGTGAAGATTTCTGGTCTCAGTGACTTGGGAGTGGCTATACCCTTTGGTGGGTGCTACAACGTGGATGTAGGAAGATCTTGACGATCTTGCCGAACCACGGGATAAATCTCCGTGTCTTCGTGTCTCCTCAGGAGTTTGTGCTTTCTTCCTCCCCCTTTACACTTATGCATTTCATATACCGCAAAGTTACTATTCACTTGAATGCATAGGTTGTTTGCATAGGAAATTGGGCTTTTAGTAATTAAGTTTTTAGTGCTTTAAATTTTGAAAGAAGCCCAATTCACCCCCCCTCTTGGGCATTCGATCCTTAAAATTGGTATCAGAACAAGGTTGCTCATTGGATCATTCTAGCTTCACCGCTAGAGGGCTATAATGGCCAAGAATGGGGGTTCAGTTCCTATCTTCGAGGGCAAGAACTTTGCCTATTGGAAAGCACGCACGCGTGCTTATCTAGAGGCTATTGCTCCCAAGGTATGGGAAGCGACCCATGCGGGGTTTGGTGAGCATAATTATGTTGGTGATCAAGTCAAGTGGGATGATAAAGCTAGAAATGCAATTTATGAATGCATTAGTCAAGATGTATTTGTTAGGATTGCTAGCAAAGAGAAAGGTTGTGAAATTTGGGCTTGCTTGATTGAAATTCATGAGGGTTCTTCTCGTGTCAAAGAACTAATATATCATATGCTTAAAGCCAAATATTATGAGTTCAAAATGCTACCTCATGAAAATGTCAATGAAATGTTTTCTCGCTTGAATGTGCTTATTGAGGAAATTAATGATCTTAACATTGCTTCTCTTGGCAAGGGACTCATCAACCGCGAGATTCTTATGCTCCTTCCTAAGACAAAGTACAACATCATCAACTCCATGCTTCAAAAAGAATCTCTTGATCACATTGAAGTTTTGGAGCTTATTGGAGAGATTCACGCTCATGAGATGAGTGTACTTGGGATGATGGAGCAATCATCTTCAAAGACAATTTCTCTAAAGGCTTCCACCAAGAAAACAAGTCTCAAGAAAAACAAAGTGGTTGAGCCTAGTTCAAGTGAAGAAGAGCAAGCATCAAGTGAAGATGATGATGATGAGCTTGCATTGATGATGAGAAAGTTCTCTCGCTTTAACTCCAAGATTGCCAAGAAGGGATACACCTTTGATCCAAAGAAGAAAGCTTTTCTACCAAGGAGAGATGACAATAAGACTTGCTACAATTGTGGTGATCAAGGCCACATCTCCTATGATTGTCCAAAACCTGACAAAAGAAGAGAGAACCACAAGGGCAAGCATCGCAAGCTTGAAAATAGTGAAGATGATGAAGAAGAGGTCAAGCCCAAACCAAGATCCTTTGAGAAGAAGAAACATGACAAGGGCAAGAAGGCAAAACTCTTCCCAAAGAAGAGGAAAGGTCCATAAAAGGTGTTCATGTGTGAGGCAAATGAATGGACCACCGACGAAGAATCAAGCGATGAAGAGAGTGAAGCAGAAGAAGAAAGTTTGGCCGGCCTTGCCATTGCCAACAATGATGATTCATCTCTTCATCCACCTCCCATGTGTCTCATGGCTAAAGGTAACACCAAGGTATGTGATGATTCTAGCGATGATGAGCTTTCCCCCGATGACTTAACCTCATTAATAAATGAATACCACACTATCATTAAGAGGGAAAAGAGTAAGGTCAAGGCTCTTGAAGAAACTCATGCTAAGCTTGAAAGTGCTAACCTCGATTTGCTTGACAAGTATGAAAGCATACTTAAGGAGCATGACATGCTCAAATCTCATGTCAAACAAGTTGAGGAGGATGAGGCTCAAATCAAGCTAGATCATCATGAGCTTGACTTAGCACACCAAGCACTCTTGGAAAAGCACAATGAGTTAATCCAAGAGCATCAAGTACTTAACCTTGCTTATGAAGTTCTTGATCAAGAATTGAAAAATATAAAGAAACAAACCCTTAATGATAAGGTATCTGTTACTTCTCATGCTGCTAATGTCTTGCATAAGTCTTTGCCTTTGAAATAGAATGCTAGGGAGAAGGACTTGTTGGAAGAAATTGAAAGTCTCCGCACTAGTGTGGCAAGACTATCTAAAAGAGAAGTCAAGCACTCTTCAAACAAGCAAAGGCCTTCAACAAGAGAGGACTTGGATCCTTCCCGGTGCCTAACAAAGGAAAGGTGCCCTCACCGAAGCTTAGAACAAGCTTCATCAAGGAAGTTGGTTCCTATTGCCAACATTGTGAGGTCACCGGTCACCATACAAGGAAGTGTCCTCTTCCTAACCGGCCTTCTTCAAAATTGCCTACTTGTAGGATCAAAGAGCACGTGAAAAGCTACCAGAGGGGAGGGGGTGAATGGTAGATTTAAAAATCTTACGCAGCGGAAACAATTAAACCCCAAACCCTTTCGGTAGAAAAACGATCTGTTAAAGAAATCATGTGTGAGACTAATCTAAATGTGTTTCACCGTGACAAAAGTGATAGATATCAGAGAGAATCAAGTCACGAAGACAACACAAAAAGAATCACTCAAATCCGTCGAGAAAAACTCAAGTTATGATCGAAAGATCAAACAATAGTCAATCTGCCCTACCCGAGAAAAAACAGTTCTCGAACGCTGTAAAGAAACTCGTGTATATCATAGACCACAAATCCAATGACCGTGAAATTTTGACAGATGATAGACAATCAAGTTGTGAAGACAACCCAAAAAGAATCACGTCAATTGGATCTGTAAAACTCGAGTTATGATAAAACCACCGACGAAAGGTAGTGCTGTCCAGAAACTCGACGAGTAAAACTTGTCTGGAACAAGTTGGACGAACAAGGCACAAAAGTTCCTTCAAACTACGAATTTTATTCAATAGAACACAATAGGAACAGCCCCAAAGTCGTGCACCACGAGCTCTGGGCTCCCTTGCTTATATAACCAACCCTTAGGCCAACCCAATATCAACTAGGACTCCAATCCTACTCAGATCATGAATCGTAACTTTCCATAACTGCTCAAGATCCTTCTATACGCAGATAGAAGCAATCTTAAGACTTCCAAACACCTTAGGAATGTATCCCACATTCTAAACAACTCAAATTCGTGACCCACATGAAATCCTATCATAACCAACTCAAATCTTTCCATATTTGAGTCAAACCCGACTCAGCCGCAGCCTGAGTCCATAACCTAGTCGGTTGGACCTTTCCGACCAATTCTTTACGTCCACATCTCTTCATCATGTCTCAGAACCATGTACCACGTCCATGCACTCCTTGCACACGTGCAAACATCTTCCAATGACATCCACGATACCTTCATATGCATTGTTGATTCAATCATGCTGCGCAACCTCCTGATCAGCTCAACCACAATTCCTCCTGAATTTGGTTGTTGGAACCTCATCTCCTCCCTGAGACTAGTCCAATGGATCCCGTCACCAGCCATGACTTGAAATCAAGCAACACCTGCACATGAATAAACAACCAATCCATACGAGCCCAAGTCCTCGACTTGACTCAAGTTAGTTCCGAACACAACACCTTACGTGAGAGCCTCACATAAGCATGTTGCAAAGCATAGCAAAACGATATCAGCCATATCATCCAAAACGCACCAAAAACTTAGTAAAAGAATACTAAGCAATCTTTCCAACAATGTAAAGCAAGTACGAAACATTGCAAATGAAAAGCAGAAGCAGTGCGGTCAAGTTCCAGACCTTGCCAGAGCAACCCAGACCTTGAGCTGGAGCTAACAAAAGCTAGTAGAACCTAGCGCCGGAGCTTACCAAAACTAGTACAACCAAGCTCCCGCCGGAGCTTACAAAACTAGCAGGACATAGCGCCGGAGCTAACCAGAACTAGTCGGAACTAGTAAATCCAAAAGCCGGAGCTAGAAAAATCAACTCGGAGCTTAGCAAAAACATTCCGGAGCTATCAAATATATGCCGGAGCTATCAAAGACATGCCGGAGCTAAAGATAAAGCTCACCGGAGCTAACCAAAGCTAGTCGGACCTTACCAAGAAATCGGACCTAGCTTCGAACATAGCCGGAGCTACCCAAAACAAGCCGGACCTACCGTCGGACCTTGCTGTAGCTCAGAGCTAGAGTTGGACCTTGATAAAAAGGTGTTTTGGTGATATTCAAAACTTTTATCATCAAAGCCAAGTGTATTCACTACAAGCCAATGTATTCAACACACATTGGTCTTACAATCTCCCCCTTGATGAATGCATTGGCAACACCATTTAAAATCCGAACATTGGCTTATTCTCATTAAAAGTTTTGAAGACAATTTCTCCCCTTTTTGTAAATCAGAAATAAAATGAGAAGAAAAGCAAAAATTCAAAATTCAAAATTCACATATTTCTCCCCCTTTATCATCTCTCCCCATGCACATTATCTTTCCCTTTTTGGATGTGTGATTAATCTCTCCCCCTTTGACAATGTATTCAGCAAGGTAAAAGAGAAATTTTAATTGTTATGAGCATATTAACAAATTATCTCTCCCTCTTTAGTTGTTATGAGCATATTATAACATATACATATAAACAAAGCTCATCCAAGTCATACTATCAAGTACCTTACATTATCACATCAATGAAATACATAAAGTAGTGTAAGTCATGCTAGAGATCAAATGTAATTTTCAATTTAAGCAAGTCATGATCTCACAAATTTAACTATTTCAAAACCTGAAAGCATGACACTAGTTGCTGCATTTTATTATTTTTTAAAGCATAAATTTAGATCATATGATATTTGCAAGAGATTATATGCGCATCTGCCTTATTCTAACCAACCAAGCCAAGCCTATGTCATTTGACAATCAGAAGCTTAAGGACATGGTTTTAGTCATACACAACTTCTTCCAAGTTCATATCTAAGTGCAATGACAAGCCATCTCAAAAGAAGAAGTGTGATGCATGCATATTCTCTTGATCTTTTATTTGTTCATAAAAACTCAACATGTGAGTTGATTACTTGATTAATTCTTTATGATTAAAAGTATTTGTGAGCATGCAACAAGTTCAAAACACCAAGAAAGTTCGACAATGACCAGATTTAGTGTAAGTAATTATTCTAATTACTAGACATGGCAAAAACTACAAAATGTATAACACGAGTAATGTAGTAAGAACTTTCAGCATGTAAAAGGAATCACAAAGTCATATATGTATAAAATACTATGCTCATATTATTTTAATCTCAGATTCACACATAGACTTCCCAAGTTTCAAAAAAAACTCCCCCTCAATTTAAGCCATGAGGATTCATAACCCCTATTTCACTACGAATGTAACAAAAACGAGTGAAATCCAAAGGTTTTGTAAAAATGTCAGCCAATTGTTGTTCGGTATCTACATGGTGAAGCACAATGTTTCCTTTTTCAACATTATCTCGGAGAAAGTGATACCTAATGTCAATGTGCTTAGTTCTAGAATGTTGCACGGGGTTTTTAGCAATGCAAATGGCACTAGTGTTATCACAGAACAGTGGAACACTATCTAGATCAACCCCATAGTCCTTAAGTGTTTGAACAATCCAAAGAAGTTGTGAACAAGCACTAGCAGCAGCTAGATATTCAGATTCGGTTGTGGATTGTGCAACTGAATTTTGTTTTCTAGAGGACCAAGCAACAAGAGAATTACCAAGAAAATGACAAGCACCGGAAGTACTTTTCCTATCAATCCTACAACCCCCAAAATCAGCATCCGGAAAAGCTTTCAAAGTAACGGTTGAGGAAGAAGGAAGAAAAATGCCAAATTCTTGAGTTCCATGTAAGTACCTTAGAATCCTTTTGACGGCTTGACGATGTGAAGCACGTGGGGAAGCTTGAAACCGTGCACAAAGACATACGCTGAATTGTATGTCTGGTCTTGATGCCGTGAGGTACAAAAGTGATCCGATCATGCTTCTATATTCTTTTTGATCCACGGGTTCACCATCTTCATCAAGTTCAAGTGTTGTTGCTGTTCCCATTGATGTCCGAAGAGGCTTGCTTTTGTCCATGTTGAAGCGCCTTAGGAGGTCTTTGGTATACTTCGTTTGATGCACAAAGGTACCCTTCTTGGTTTGCTTGATTTGTAGTCCCAAAAAGTAAGTGAGTTCACCCATCATACTCATTTCAAATTCGAAACTCATCATTGCTGAAAACTTGGACACAAGATCATGAGAAGCACAACCAAAGATAATATCATCCACATACACTTGAACGAATAATGAGTCATTGCCATGCTTAAGGACAAAAAGAGTTTTATCAACCTTGCCCATGGTAAACCCCTTTTCAAGTAAGAATGTTTTTAACCTATCATACCATGCTCTAGGGGCTTGTTTGAGACCGTATAAGGCTTTGGACAGTTTGTAAATATGATTAGGAAAATCTGGATTTTCAAAACCCTGTGGTTGTTTGACATAAACCTCCTCATCTATGTAGCCATTAAGAAAAGCACTTTTAACATCCATTTGATATAGCTTAAAACTTTTAGATGCTGCAAAAGCTAACAAAATTCTTATGGCTTCTAATCTAGCAACAGGAGCAAAAGTTTCATCAAAATCTAGACCTGCAACTTGAGTGAAACCTTGAGCAACCAACCTAGCCTTATTCCTAACCACAACCCCATCCTCACTTTGTTTATTTTTAAATATCTATTTAGTTCCAATTAAAGTGTGACCTTGAGGTGGAGGTACAAGTTTCCAAACATTATTTCTTTCAAAATTTTCTAACTCTTCTTGCATGGAAATAATCCAAGATTCATTAGTGAGTGCGTGTGATATATCTTTGGGTTCAAAAGAAGCAACAAAAGCAGATTGAGCATGAGAGTTTGGATCACAAAACCTGGACCGTGTGACTCGTTCGTGCAAGCTTCCAATCATCTGTTGTGGGGGATGATCTTTGTAAAACCGTAGGGGAACAGATGTGTCACAAGCTTCTTCTTCATTAGGTTCATCGTAGATTAATGAGCTAGTGACTTGTGGACGATCAGGACCAGCATAGGTGATAGCCAGAGCTTGTTCAATGTCCTGAGTTGGACACGTGTCAACTACGGAACTACCAGGCAGTATCACCGGCTCTTCTTCATCTTTGAAAATACCCTCCCCCTGAGGATACGATCTGATCCTGCAACATCGGAGCTAGTACCTGGGCTAGCTTCATCAAAAAACACTTCACAAGTCTCCACAACTTTGTTAGTGTCAAGTAAAAGTACACGGTAGCCTCTAGTATAAGATGGATAACCAAGAAACATGCCATCAATGGATCTAGGTTCAAATTTATCAAGATTACCATGTTTCTTAACAAAGCATTTGCAACCAAAGACCCGAAAGTGTGTAACACTAGGCCTATGTCTAAACCGGAGCTCATATGGTGTTTTACCTAGCTTAGCACGCAAGAAAACACGATTTGAGACATAACAAGCGGTTGCTAACGCATCAGCCCAAAATTTCATAGGAGTTTGATATTCATCAAGCATAGTCCTAGCCATCTCAACTAAGGTTCTGTTCTTTCTTTCTACAACACCGTTTTGTTGAGGTACATATGGGGAAGAAAGTTGATGATCTATTCCATTTTCAGCACAAAAGTGATCAAAAGATTGATTTTTAAATTCAGTTCCATTATCACTTCTAATTGCCTTTAATGATCCTAGGTGATCAATTGATAATCTAAGAAATAAAGTTCTAAAGTGACTAAAAACTTCATTCTTAGACGCCATAAAGTAAACCCAAGAGTATCTAGAATAGTCATCAACAATCACAAGCACATACCATTTACCTCCGAAAGATTGAACTCGTGAAGGTCCTACGGTGTCAAGATGCAAAAGTTGACATGGTTCAGGGGTCATGATCATTGTGAGAGGAGTATGTGAACCTGCAACCATCTTAGCATGTCTACAAGAAGAGTACACAATTTCTTTGTCCCCTTTAAGCTTAGGCAGCCCACGTATGCGATCAAGAGCACTAACACGCGTTAGGTGATCAAAGCCTACGTGACCAAGTCTACGATGCTAAAAATATAAGTTCATTGAATCATTAGCAACTAGACACCTATGCTTAGAGGAAGACATATTAAAATCAGCTTTAAAAACTCTTCCAAACCGGGACATGTTAAAAATAAGCTCACTATTTGAACCTACAACTTTGCAGCAGTTTTTATTGAAAATAATTTCTAGATTTTCATCTAGCAATTATGCAACAGAAAGCAAGTTGTATTTCAAATTTTTGACAAGTGTCACATCCTTCAAAGTGTAGTGATCATTTACTCTAACCGAACCCTTAGCAATTATAGGAGTTGAAGAATTATCGGCAAAAGTAACATTCTCTACACGTGACACAAAAGAGAGGGAGGAGAACCAATCTTTGTTACCGGTCATGTGGCGTGAGCAACCTGAATCCACAATCTAAATGTTCTCCTTCCTCAAACGTGTAACCTACATAAAAGCACAATACGTCGATGACTCAATACTGGGGTTAGTCAAAAGGCATTTAAGAATCCAGTACTGAGTCACGCGACGTGCAGCAGGATAAACACGCAAAAGCTGAGACAAAACAGCAGGTTTATGAGTCAAAGTTTGAGATTTTTTATTCTTGACTACTGACCTATAAGGTGTTACTTGTGTAGAACAAAAATCAGTAGCTCCAGAGGCAAAAACAGAAGGTCCGGAGGTAAACTTTGAATGTTTTTGACTCAAAACAGCAGGTTGTACATTCGGTTCAATGTGTGCAGCAAATTTTGCATGAAAGTTATGAGATCTAGCAACCATTCTTTCCCTTTTCTGTTGTTTAGCTAGTCTATAACAAAAATCTATGACATGACCATCTCTACCACAGAATGTACAATGAAATTTAACTTTGTGTTCATGTCTAGATGAGCAAGCAATATTTTTATTTGAAACCGAATGAGGCAACACTCCTGCAGATTTAAAAACCACTCCTTTTTGTTTAGGAACTGTTTGAATCAAACCATTTCCTAATGACTTTACAATTTTAGGTGGATGTGCCTTAGCATGAGCATGGGAATCAAAACCTAAACCAGTTTTATCATTGCATGACTTGGAAGAATTCAGCAGCAAGTTTAGGTTCTTATTCCCATTACAAAACCGATCTAATGTCCTATGCATGTCATCAAGTTTATTGGACAGATCAAGGCAATTTTCACATGAAGTTTTTCCTTTTAGTTTGCAATTTGAACAAAATTTAACTTCATGAGAACGTAAAGCATTGTTCAATATAGAAATTTCATTCATAGCATCCTTTAGTTTCAGCTAGCATCTTTCAAGTTTTTATCATTAAGTGCAGCAAGCTCTTTGTTCTTTTCAATTTCTTCATCAAGTCTATCTAGAGTGGAGGAGTGTGCACTTCTTAATGTGGACAATTGTTCATAGATTAAGTCACATGAGGGGCATGCATCATCACTAGGAATCAAAGTTTTTAAACGGTTAATTTCAGATTCTAGTGATTCAATTTTAGCAGCATTATCTCTAAGCTTTTTGTCCTTTTTCTTGACAATAATAGTTGCACGAGAAATAGCATCACACATTTCATTGCAGGTAGAACATACCTCATCGTCTTCACTGTTGTGTTATGCATCCTCCTGACTTGATCTTGATCTTGTTTTGCCTGCCATGAAGCATAAGTTGGCCAGATCGTCATCATCTTCATCACTTTCAATGTTTACATCACTTGAACTAAGTTCTTGAAGTGCGATGATAAAGCTGTTAATCATCTTGCGTCCTATGGTACCCTTCTTTTTCTTCGTATCTTTTGTAGAGGAGTGCTTCGTTCTTGTTTTCTTTTCATCCCGGAAAGTAGGACCTGAAAGGTTAGGGCAATCTGAACGAAAATGTCCTGTCTTACCACATTCGAAGCACCGTTGAGGTTCGGAGCTTCCTCTCCTTCTAGTTCTCACATTTTGCAATGCTTTTGAGAACCTCGTAGAGAGAAGTGCTAGCTCCTCCTCTGGAAACTCCTCAATCTGTTCAAGAGTTAGAGAGGACAACAAAGCAAGTGTACTACAAGATGAAGATTGGCCGGAGCTAGGCATATCACGTTGAGAAACAAAAGAAATAGACTTGTTGGGGTTCTTACGTGATATTATATCAATTTCATGAGTTTTTAGCTTGGAATATAGCACATCTAAAGTAAGTTTACTCATGACAGTAGATTCACGAATAGATGTAACTTTCATCTCCCAAATTGACATGTCTAATGCATTTAATAATTGCCTAGCATTTTCAGCATCTGAAAAATTAACATTGACGCTACACAAGTTGCTGAGAATTTTATTAAAGCGAGCAAAGAGATCATCAATTGACTCACCGGGTTGCATCTCGAAGCGCATGTATTCTTTCTTGAACATGTCTTGCCTTACCTCCTTGATCGTATTGGATCCTTCGTGGTAGTCACAAAGTGCCTTCCACACATCGTATGCAGATCGGAGGTGTGCAACACGGTCGAAGTCGCTTTGTGTTAATCCTTGTATGATCAAGTTCCGAGCCTTGTTGTTGTTGTCGACATCTCTCAGATTTGTAGCTGTAACTTGATCGTTTGATGGCACTTCGTAAGGCTTGTATACCTTCTCCCATATTGCAAAGCCTTGTGCCTGGATGAAAGCCTCCATGTGTGCCTTCCAAACCTGAAAATCAATACCAGCGAACACACAAGGTTTGGCAGAGTACTTCTCCATGATGATTAGTCAAAAATACGCGCGAATCACAAAGATTAGAGCATCGTGGCCCTGATACCAATTGTAAGATCGAAGAGTACGTGAAAAGCTACCATAGGGGGGGTGAATGGTAGATTTAAAAATTTTACGCAGCGGAAACAATTAAACCCCAAACCCTTTTGGTAGAAAAACGATCTGTTAAAGAAATCGTGTGTGAGACTAATCTAAACGTGTTTCACCGTGACAAAAGCAATAGATATCAGAGAGAATCAAGTAACGAAGACAACACAAAAAGAATCACTCAAATCCGTCGAGAAAAACTCAAGTTATGATCGAAAGATCAAACAATAGTCAATCTGCCCTACCCGAGAAAAAACAGTTCTGGAACGTTGTAAAGAAACTCGTGTAGATCATAGACCACAAATCCAATGACCGTAAAATTTTGACAGATGATAGAAAATCAAGTTGTGAAGACAACCCAAAAAGAATCACGTCAATTGGATCTGTAAAACTCGAGTTATGATAAAACCACCAACGAAAGATAGTGCTGTCCAGAAACTCGACGAGTAAAACTTGTCTGGAACAAGTCGGACGAACAAGGCACAAAAGTTCCTTCAAACTACGAATTTTATTCAATAGAACACAAGAGGAACAGCTCCAAAGTCATGCACCACGAGCTCTGGGCTCCCTTGCTTATATAACCAGCCCTTAGGCCAACCCAATATCAACTAGGACTCCAATCCTACTCAGATCATGAATCGTAACTTTCCATAACTGCTCAAGATCCTTCTATACGCAGATAGAAGCAATCTTAAGACTTCCAAACACCTTAGGAACGTATCCCATATTCCTAAACAACTCAAATTCGTGACCCACACGAAATCCTATCATAACCAACTCAAATCATTCTATATTTGAGTCAAACCCGACTCAGCCGCAGCCTGAGTCCATAACCTAGTCGGTTAGACCTTTCCGACCAATTCTTTATGTCCACATCTCATCATCACGTCTCGTAACCATGTAGCCACGTCCATACACTCCTTGCACATGTGCAAACATCTTCCAATGACGTCCACGATACCTTCATATGCATTGTTCTTGATTCAATCATACTGCGCAACCTCCTGATCAGCTCAACCACAATTCCTCCTAAATTTGGTTGTTGGAACCTCATCTCCTCCCTGAGACTAGTCCAATGGATCCCGTCACCAGCCATGACTTGAACTCAAGCAACACCTGCACATGAATAAACAACCAATCCATACGAGCCCAAGTCCTCGACTTGACTCAAGTTAGTTCCGAACACAACACCTTACGTGAGAGCCTCACATAAGCATGTTGCAAAGCATAGCAAAACGATATCAGCCATATCATCCAAAACGCACCAAAAACTTAGTAAAAGAATACTAAGCAATCTTTCCAACAATGTAAAGCAAGTATGAAACATTGCAAATGAAAAGCAGAAGCACTGCGGTCAAGTTCTGGACCTTGTCAGAGCAACCCGGACCTTGAGCTGGAGCTAACAAAAGCTAGTAGAACCTAGCGCCGGAGCTTACCAAAACTAGTACAACCAAGCTCCCGCCGGAGCTTACAAAACTAGCAGGACATAGCACCGGAGCTAACCAGAACTAGTCGGAACTAGTAAACCCAAAAGCCGAAGCTAGAAAAATCAACTCAGAGCTTAGCAAAAACATTCCGGAGCTATCAAATATATGTCGGAGCTATTAAAGACATGCTGGAGCTAAAGATAAAGCTCACCGGAGCTAACCAAAGCTAGTCGGACCTTACCAAGAAATCGGACCTAGCTTCGAACATAGCCGGAGCTACCCAAAACAAGCCAGACCTACCGTCGGACCTTGCTGTAGCTCGGAGCTAGAGTCGGACCTTGATAAAAAGGTGTTTTGGTGATATTCAAAACTTTTATCATCAAAGCCAAGTGTATTCACTACAAGCCAATGTATTAAGCACACATAGGTCTTACACTACTAACTACAAGTCTACTTTCAATGATCATTATTATCTCTTGAGTAAAGTAGATGGCAAGGTGAAGGCAAGGTTCATTGGCAAGAACATAAAGGGCATGAAGGGGAAGCTCCCCAAGCAACTTTGGATCCCAAAAACACTTGTATCACACATACAAGGACCTAATTTGGCTTGGGTGCCTAAAGTAAAAAATTGAATCCATGTGTGTAGGTGAACTACAAAGCCGGAGGAAAGCATTGGGTACTCGATAGCGGGTGCACTCAACATATGACCGGCAACGATGGTATGTTCACCACCATAGAAAACCCCGGCAATCATGAACAAGTCACCTTTGGTGATAACTCTAAGGGGAAGGTAATTGGGTTAGGTAAGATTGCCATTTCAAATGATTTATCTATTTCCAATGTATTGTATGTTAAGTCACTTAGTTTTAATTTGCTTTTTATTGCACAATTATTTGATCTTGGACTAACGTGCACCTTTAGCAAGAACGATGTTGTTGTGACTAGTGAAACAAGTCAAGAACTAATCTTCAAAGGATTTCGGCATGGACATCTCTACCTAGTAGACTTCTCCAACAAGGATGCTAGCTTGACCACTTGTCTTTTCACCAAGACGAGTTTGGTTGGCTATGGCATCGACACATAGCTCACATAGGAAAAAGCAAGCTCAAGAAGTCATTCAAGCTTGGGATGGTGACTGGCGTGAAGGATGTCACATTTGAGAAGAACAACCTTTGTAGCGCTTGTCAAGCCGGGAAGCAAGTTGCTTCTCACCACCCGATGAAGACAATGGTGTCAACCTCCAAGCCACTTGAGTTGCTTCACATGGACCTCTTCGGACCGTCCACATATCAAAGTCTTGGCGTAACCTCTGTTGTCTTATTATAGTTGATGACTACTCTCGCTATGCTTGGACTTTGTTTCTAGGTGACAAGAGTGAAACTCCGGAAGTGTTCAAGACCTTCGCTAACCGTGCTCAAAGGGAATTTCAACTTCCCATCATCAAGGTTTGGAGTGACAACGGCACCGAATTCAAGAACTACAACATTGGGGAGTGGTGTGACCGTGAAGGCGTAAAGCATGAGTTTTCGGCCACATACACTCCTCAACAAAATGGTGTCGTTGAAAGGAAGAACAAGACACTCATCACTCTTGCGTGAGCAATGCTTGATGACTATGGCACGTCCGAGAAGTTTTGGGCCGAAGCAATCAAAACGGCGTGACATGCCACAAATCGGGTCTACCTACATCGACTACTTCAAAAGACTCCGTACGAACTTCTCATTGGAAGAAAGCCCAACATCTCCTATTTCCGAGTCTTTGGGTGCAAGTGCTACATCTACCGCAAGAAAAGGCTTGGTAAGTTTGAAAAAAGATGTGATGTTGGTATCTTTCTTGGTTATACATCAAACTCAAAAGCATATCGAGTATTCAACGAAACCTCCGGTTTAGTTGAGGAAAGTTGTGATGTTGAGTTTGATGAAACCAATGGCTCCCAAGAGGAGAGTTTTGGTCATGATGAAATAGATGATGAGCCTCTACGAGAAGCTATGAAGAACATGACCATTGGAGACATCAAGCCTAAAGTTGAGGAGAGCCATGATCAAGGGGGAGCTTCAAGTTCCAACATCAACACATCTATGGCACCTCAAGTTGATGAAGAAGAAAAGGATGATCCATTGCCGACTCAAGATTCACAAGCCACACAACATCAAGAAGAAGAACAAGTCCATGATCAAGTCCAACCACAAGAAGAGCAACACGCATCACCACCTCCAAGTGCTTCACAACCACTTATGAGGCATGGACGCATCTCCAAGGTGCATCCAATTGACCAAAATATCGAAAGTCCGTCAAGGGGAGTAAGTACACGTTCTTGCCATTTCGCTACGTTTTGTGAGCACTACTCGTTTGTTTCATGTGTAGAACCCACTCACATTGAGGAAGCACTCCAAGATCCAAATTGGGTGATGGCCATGCAAGAAGAACTCAACAACTTCATCCACAATGAAGTTTGGGTGTTGGAGGAGCGACCCAAGGACAAGAACGTCATCAGAACAAAGTGGGTGTACTGCAACAAACAAGATGAGAACGGTGTTGTGGTCCGCAACAAGGTAAGACTTGTGGCCAAGGGTTTCTCGCAAGTTGAAGGACTAGACTTTGGGGAGACGTTTGCTCCGGTCGCCCGACTAGAAGCCATCCGTATACTTCTTGCCTTTGCATCACATCATAACATAAAGCTTTATCAAATGGATGTGAAAAGTGCCTTTCTAAATGGTTATATTAATGAGCTTGTCTATGTTGAGCAACCTCCCGGGTTTGAAGATCCGAAGAATCCTAATCATGTGTTTAGGTTGCACAAGGCGCTCTACGGGATCAAGGAAGCACCTAGGGCGTGGTATGAACGACTACGGGATTTTTTGATCATGCAAGGATTCAAGATCGGGAGGGTGGACACTACACTCTTCACCAAAGACATCGACGGAGAATTATTTATTTGTCAAATTTATGTCGATGATATTATTTTTGGTTCAACTAACGAAGCTCTTAGCCATGAGTTCGGCAAAATGATGTCTAGGGAATTCGAGATGTCGATGATTGGAGAGCTTAACTTCTTCCTTGGATTTCAAATCAAGCAACTTCAAGAGGGAACCTTCATCTATCAAGAAAAGTATACCAATGACCTCTTGAAGAAATTTGAGATGGGAGATTGTAGCTCAAGAAGTACTCCAATGTCAACAAATTGTCATCTCGACGCGGATAAAGACGGTAAACCTATTGACCAATCTAATTACCGTTCTATGATTGGTTCATTGCTTTATCTTACCGCATCTAGGCCCGGTATCATGTTTAGTGTATGCTTGTGTGCTCGCTTTCAAGCGGCACCTAAAGAATCGCATCAGAAGGCGGTCTTTAGGATACTTCGGTATCTCAAGCATACCCCAAGTGTAGGCTTGTGGTCCCTAAAGGTGCAAAATTCCATCTCTTGGGTTACTCGGATTCGGACTTTGTCGGATGCCATGTGGATCGCAAGAGTACCTCCGGTGGGTGCTACTTTCTTGGGCGTTTCCTAGTATCTTGGTCTAGCAAGAAGCAAAATTCCGTTGCTTTGTCCACGGCGGAAGCGAAATATATAGCGGCTGGTGCATGTTGTGCCCAAATTCTTTATATGATGCAAAACCTTTCTTATTTGATGGAGAACATGGAGATGGTGCACTATATCGTCCACCACCCTGGCCTCCTCCTTTGATGCACACAAGAGGATTTGATAGCGTTGCACATATGGACTCACACATGAGAGAAGATGAACTTGAGTCGAGGACGACTCCAATTCAAAAAGGGGAGGATGATGAGGACATCACTTCTATGGATACAAACAACACTCCATTGAACATACATGATGCAATCAATAGAGTTCACACACAACAATTAATTTCAGAGGTGAACTCGTTCTTATATGTTTCCTTATATGTTTTTGAGAATAGATTGATACCTAATGACTTAATTGTGATTAGGATCTATGGAGAAGATCAAGGAGTAATTGGAGGAAGATTTAGGGGCGTGGAGGACCAGATATTACATTCAAAGAAGATGGAAACTGACCCCAACTCAAATTTGTGTCCAACTCGGAGTCCAGGAGCAGTTCGCATGAAAATGGATGCCCAGGAAGCATAGGAACTCGGTTTTGGACGTTCTACATATGAACGCAAAGGGGAGAGGATAAGCTTTCCAATGGCACTGTTCCCATGTCAAAATTCGTTGGGAATCGACGGGAATCGTCAAAACAAAATCGAGTTTAGAATCTGTCAGGGTACTGTGCCACCGTATTGGGCCATTGGGCCTTGTATCAAGTCTAAGTCCATTATTTTCGTATCTTAGGGTTAGGTCACGACCTGAACACCCCCTTGGACGTCCTCCCAGCTATATATACTCCATAGTAGCCGCAATAAACAATTGGGTTTTGCTTAGATCAATAATATCGCCGTTCTTCAGTTTGTGAGACCCCAACTTAGCAATTCAAATTGCTTCTACCTTGTTCTTGCTTGTTTTCTCGGTTGCACTTGTAGGGATTAGCTTTCTTGGCAAGGTCAATTGTGTGCAGCATGGTTGATAACCAATGGAGCGGTAGTGTAGTGATTGCATGGGTTTTTCGTGTTCTACTCGAGAGCCTCGGATTATCAACGTCGACATCTCCACATCATCGTCTTATCCATTACCTACCGGAAGATCGGGACTCATCCTCCTATCAATCGCCACCACCTCAAAATCGGTTGGGAGAGTTTATGAGGACTAGGCTACTGACCTTTGCTCAAGCTGCTGACCCTATGGATGCTGATGATTGGCTCAAGTCCGTAGAGAAGAAGCTAGCCATTGTTCAATGCAGCAGCCGGGAGAAGGTCCTATTTGCTTCTCATCAACTAGTTGGAGCAGCTGCGGATTGGTGGGATTATTTATGCAACGCCCATGAGAACCACGATAGGATTACTTGGGCTGAATTCAAGGAGAGCTTTCGTTCTCATTATGTGTCGGAAGGTGTTATGATCTTAAAGAGACAAGAATTTGAGAACTTGAGGCAAAGAAGGTCAAGTGTAAGTGAATATCTCAATAAGTTCATGCAACTTTCAAGGTACACCCTTTAAGATGTCAGCCGGAATAGCCGGAAGCAATACTTGTTCATGAGAGGCTTGAACAATGAGATCCAGATACAATTGCTCAACTGTGATTATGCAAACTTTCGAAAGCTTGTGGACAAAGCAATTGTGGTTGAGAACAAGGTTTGTGAGATGGAGCAAGATAACAAAGGAAAGCACCATATCAAGGACAACAAAAAGGAAGCAATGTGTGCTCTCGCTTTGCACCACCCAATGCGCCATATTACAGCACCTCTGTGCCTGCTCAACGCCCTGGTTATCAACCTCGTCCAGCTCAGCCTCAGTTTGTGCAGCAGCGCCCCATCATGCAAGCACCTAGGCCTCGAATGCCTTATGCACCTCGTGCCAATTTTCCTGGTGCAAATGTGCAGAATCAAGTCCGTCCAAATTCTGGTGCAGCTAGGAAGTGCTATACATGTGGAGAAGCAGGACATTTTGCATCTCAATGTCCTAAGTTAGGCCTTGGTCAAAAAAACAATGCACCAAGACAGAACCCAAGACTGAATGGAGGAGCGCCACAAGGCGACCGTGGACAACAGAATTTTTCTCCTGGCAACGTGAACCATGTCTCTACGGAGGAAGCGCAACAAGGGGATGATGTGGTTATTGGTATGCTTCTCGCAAACTCCAACCCAACGACTATGCTATTTGATTCTGGAGCATCACATTCATTCATTGCATCAAAGTATATTGCCAAGTATAGTTTGCCTATCTCTCATATAAAGTATACTCTATTGGTTAAGTCTCCTGGAGGAGAGATGAGGACAAATATAGTATGCCCAAAAGTAAGCCTTAGAATAAGGGGTAGACTTCTTTGCCAACCTCATTGTTCTGGATTCTCAAGGATTGGACATTATACTTGGTATGGACTGATTGAGGAACCATAATGGAGTCATTGAATGTGCAAAAAGACAGTGAAGTTGACCAATGAGGTTGAAACAACTGATCAGCATTGAGGTTGAAACAACTCAACATGCATCGAAGCAATTGGAGCTGAATCACATGGACGGTGCCACAATTGAGGAGATTCAAGTGGTGTGTCAATTCTTGGATATGTTTCCAATTGAGTTGCCAGGTATGCCACCTGATCAAGACATAGAATTTGTTATTGAATTGATATCTGGAACTGCACCTATAGCTAAGAGGCCATATAGGATGCCTCCTAAGGAGTTAGCGGAGCTCAAGAAGCAAATTCAAGAGCAACTAGATTGATTTAAGGTCAGGTTACTTTCAAATGAAGATAAAACCGTCGAATATACCCAAAACAGCTTTTCGGACACGTTATGGATCTTATGAGTACACAGTTATGTCTTTTGGATTGACAAATGCACCTGCATACTTTATGTACCTCATGAATAAGGTCTTCGTGGAGTACTTGGATAAGTTCGTTGTGGTGTTCGTTGATGGTATTATGATCCACTCGAGAAGCGAGGAGAAACATGAAGAGCATTTGATGCCCAGATTGCAGAAATTGAGGGAGCATCAATTGTATGCCAAATTCAGCAAGTGCCTATTTTTGTTGAGGGAAGTGTCGTTTTTAGGCCATATCATCTCAGGAGGAGGAGTATCAGTCGACCCTGAAAAAGTGAGGGACGTGTTAAAATGGTAACCCCCACAGAATGTAAAGGAGATCCGGAGTTTTCTTGGAATGGCTGAATATTACCATCGATTCATCAAGGACTTCTCAAAGATAGCCAAGCCCATAACGGAGATGCTAATGAAGGGGAAAGCTTTCCAATGGACTCAAGCTTGTCAAGAAAGTTTTGAGGAGTTGAAGGAAAGGTTAACCACGACCCCAGTTTTGGTTTTGCCGGATGTAAGCAAAAGTTTTGATATATATTGCGATGCATCAAGACAAAGACTTGGATGTGTGCTCATGCAAGAAGGTCAAGTGGTAGCCTATGCAACGAGGCAATTGAAGAAACATGAGCAGAATTATCCTACACACGATCTCGAACTCACAGCCGTAGTGCATGCCTTGAAGATTTGGAGACATTATATTCTTGGTCATAGGTGTGAGATCTATACGGACCACAAGAGCCTCAAGTACATATTCACGCAAATGGACCTGAATTTGAGGCAACGAAGATGGTTGGAGCTCATCAAGGATTATGATGTGGGAATTAATTATCACCCAGGAAAGGCTAATGTTGTGGCCGATGCATTGAGTAGAAAAGGAGTAAGTCACCAGCTCACAGTTCGAGAGCTGCCATCCGAGCTATACAAGGAATTTGAACGGTTGAACCTTGGATTTGTCAATGAGATGGGAATGATGGAGTCAAATCCAACCTTGGAACAAGAAATACGAGAAGGTCAGACCAAGGATGAGGAAATCCAAGAAATCAAGGAAAGGACCGAAGATGGGAGAGAATTCAGTTTTGATGAAGACGAACATGGTACTCTATGGCTTGGAAAGAAAATTGTTGTACCTAATGTGAAGAATATTTGGGAAACAATATTAAAGGAGGCACATGACTTGCCATACTAAATTCATCCCGATTGTGCAAAGATGTACAAAGACTTGAAGACATGTTACTGGTGGGCTAGCATGAAAAAGGATATAGCTGCATATGTAGCTTTGTGTGATGTGTGTCAGCGAGTCAAAGTTGAACATCAAAGGCCAGCTGAATTATTGCAGCCATTAAAGGTTCCGGAGTGGAAGTGGGAAGAGATTGGAATGGACTTTATAGTTGGTTTACCGCGTACCCAGTCCGATTATGACTCCATATGGGTAATCGTTGATCAGTTAACTAAGTTAGCTCACATTATTCCCATCAAGACCACATTTAATGGGGAGAAGATGGTTGAACTGTATATGGGAAGAATAGTATATTTGCATGGAGTTCCAAAGAAGATAGTGTTGGATAGAGGTTCTCAATTTACCTCCAGGTTTTGGCAGAAATTGCATAAAGCATTGGGAACAAGGTTGAACTTTAGCTCAGCATATCACCCTCAAATGGATAGACAAACTGAGAGGACCAATCAGATTTTAAAGGATATGTTAAGAGCTTATGCCTTGAATCATGGAAGAAGTTAGGACAAAAGCTTGCTGTTTGTGGAATTCTAATATAACAATAGTTACCAAGCAAGCTTGAAAATATCACCCTATGAAGCACTATATGGAAGGAAGTGTAGGACACCTTTGTTTAGGAATGAGGCAGGAGAGAACCAGATATTTGGACATGATATGTTACAACAAGTTTAGATCATCCGCGAAAATTTGAGGGCTTCTCAATCTAGACAAAAAAGGTATGCGGATAATAGGCGGAGAAGCTTAGCCTTTGAAGTTGGAGACTTTGTCTACATTAAAGTGTCACCCATGCGAGGTCATAAGAGGTTTAATATCAGAGGTAAGCTAGCACCTCAATATATTGGACCATTCAAGATTTTGGCCAAACGTGGAGAAGTAGCATATAAGTTGGAAATGTCGGCACATCTTTCAGATGTGCATGACGTGTTTCATGTTTCCCAGCTCAAGAAGTGTTTAAGGGTACCGGAAGAACAAGTGTCAATGGAAGAGTTGGAACTAGAGGCAGATTTGACTTATGTCGAGCAACCGGTCAAAATCTTGGAAACCAAGGAGAGTGTTATAAGGAATAATATTATTAGATGGTGCAAAGTACAATGGAAGCATCATACAGAATCAGAAGTGACTTGGGAGCTAGAAGATAAGATCAAGAAAGATTTTCCCTATCTCTTTCCTTCTACGTCGAATCTCGAGGGCGAGATTAATTTTAAGGGGGTAGGTTTGTAGCACCCTCATTTTCATCCACCATGCATTGCATACATTTTTATACACGTTTAGCATTAAGAAACATAAAATAAAACAAGTTTAAAATGAATTAGAAGCAAAACAACACTTAGAAGTCTGTATAAGTAGGGACTTGTCCGGTTTGTACCCCGGACGAGTCCGGTTTCCCCTTCTCATGCCCTCCGGACTTGTCTGTTTTTGCTGTGGACCAGTCCGATTAAGTCTCTGTTCCATTCTGGACTTGTCCGTGATTGAGTGCAGACTAGTCCGATCTTTGGTCCAGTTTTCGAATAAGTTACCAAATCCCTGGACTTGTCCGATCTCTGCCGGACTTGTTCGTTTTCCTCTCTGGATAAGACCGGACTTGTCCGGACCACCTACCGGACATATCCGTTTTCGTCTCTCTTCAACATCGGACTAGTCGAATCCTCTAGCGGACTTGTCCGGTGTGCCCGACTTAGATTCAATCTTTTCCTCCACAACTTGTATTTGGGTATTTACCTTAATTGGGCCCAGGAACATTGTGCTTAACCCCTGTGGAGCCTATGTGGGACCCCTACATGGCCTGCACCGCCTTGAACAAGAAATCCATCAAACCCTACCTCTCCACCCCTATATAAACAACCTAACACCCCAACTTCTCATCTCTTTACCACTTTTGAAAGACCGCCAAACCCTAGTTCGTGGGAGCCGCCATCTATAGGAGATCCAGCAGCAAGTAGGAGGAGGAGAACTCGAAGGAGGATCAATCAAGCAAGATCTTCATCGACTTTTTGTTCTTCATCCAATTCACCCTCAAATCTCCATCTACTCTCCATCATCAACTCTAGATCATCAAGATTCAAGTTTCGTCTTCAATTCTCTATCCTTGGAGTTTTAAATACGTGGTACACCCCTACTCCCTCTTTTCAACGTGAGTTTTATCCTAAATCTCGCAGATCAAGAAAACCCTAGAAAACTTTATTTCGCTGGTTCTCCGAAGGGCGGACTAGTCCGGTCCCAAGCGGACTAGTCCAGTCTTGCTCTGTTTTCTGCTGAATTAATTCTAAATTGATTCGAATCAATTCCACACCTGTCCAAACTTATTAAAAACTATTAGAACTAGATAGTAAACATTATTAACAACTCATTAACAAGTCTTACCTCACAATTGCAATAATCATGCATATCATGTCATATTGAGTAACATATGAGCCTCTATTGATTGTGATTCTTGTCTTGTATGTACATTGCACGGATTAGACGGATTCTCTCTAGAGGTTGCTGCCGAAGACCTCCAGCACCAGCACTTTGAAGTCTCTGATCCCAATCAACCTCAGGAGCAAGGCAAGTGTCCTTGAACATATTGATCCTATTTTTAAATGTTTTGTTTGCAAAACTGCATGCTTGTCTCAAATTGATGGGAAACCCATTTATAGGTGTTTACTAGTCTTGTTTGACCATCCTTGTCGCTTGGGATACATTGTACAGAGTCGAGAATGGCTTTTAACCTTTTGCTTTGCTTAAATAATTGGGATGGGAAAACAACCAAGTTACTTAATCATAGATTATGGAGATGATGGATAATGTACACTGATGAACATGGTTAATGGTAACATGGTAATAAGTGATCTAAGCAAGCATGGTATGTGGACTGGGTCGGATGCTATGGTTGTTTCGCTTGCTTTAGATCTATGGACCAGTTCGTAGAGCGACCATCCAGGATTTACAGTGTCACCACAAGGTCAAGTATGGGTGCAGCATAGCTGAGTAATTAGGGTATAGCTAGTATTGCGCGGACCATTTGGCACACCGGAGAAGGGGAGTCAGATTGGTTTTTTATTTGTGGCGGGACTCCCTGGGATCCGAATGGCACAAGAGGGGGCCCTTGGTTGAAGATGTCCTTAGCTGAAGGCATCACCACTGGTGAAACCTCAGTGGGTCCATACAAGCTAGTAATCCCTTTGTAAAGGCTATTTTGTGATCTCTTAGCCACACACCTAAGGAAGTGTGAGACGGCATAATTGAGATTCCATAGTTATCGAAAGGTGATGAAATCACGAACATGTGGGTAAAGTGGTACAACCTCTGCAGAGTGCATTAAAAACTATCATGATAGCCGTGCTCCCGGTCATGAGCAACCTGGACCCTCATATGATTAGAGGGGAACTTGGGATTTGGGATGGATTGGGTATGTTTTGGTATTGGGATATTTTGGTACCAGTTATTGTTGATAATATGGTTATGGCTGGTTATGGATTGAATTATGGTATTGGATATGGTTAATGGTAATGGTGAAATCTGGTATGATGGTGATAGATATGGAACATGGACTTATACCGTGATAATCATTGTGGTATACGATGGGTTTACTTCACATACAAATAATATACTGCTCTTCAAATGTTTTAATGTACTTTTCTGCACTTAGCCTTTATTATTGTTGTCATTTGTATCAGCTACATGTCATACTTTCTCACACTTGCTGAGTACAATATGTACTCACCCTTGCAATTCCCCCACCAACAGTTGCAGGTCAGGATTAGGAGTATCGCGACATTAATGAGGAGTTCTAGGCTGCATGCTGCCGTCAGCTTTGCCTGTGGTGTTGCTTGGAGCTGCGCTGCCCTTTGCTTAGCTTGCTTATTTTGTTTAGCTCATATTTAGTTATTTTCACTGCAGTATTAGTTTTTTCATCGTTAATAATCATTAGAGCTGTAATTTGAGGATTACTTGAATATTGTAATAAAAGTACTTCTTAATTAAATTGTGTTGTGATAATTATCTGTTTATCATTTGTGAATCACTTGTGTATGTGTGTTAAACATCCTGGGCACACATATACTGCACTTGGTTCATTTTTTGGAACCGGGTGTCACATGTTCGGTAAGAATGACTTGGAATTCACATAGATGAAATGACGAATAGTTGCTCTGTTTTAATTTTCCTAAATCCCTAGTTTACAACTTACTACTCTGCAACATATTGCTCTCATTGGCTAAAAAATGCTTTTGCCTTGATTTGGAAATTGTGGGTAGCAAAAGCTTAATTGATTCTAAGTTTTTGTGAGATATGATATAGTGATAGGGCTGCTATTCCTAGTTTGAAAGTAAAACATAGATTTTCGGAGAAATTCTAAAATATTAAAGTTACTCTCATTTGACTAGAAATACCTACCAAAGACATATGATATATTACATTGATAGACCTTATGCATATGTTGTGTGCATTCACATTGAGCTTTGTCAAACTAGTATAGACCTATGTGAGATTTCATTCATTACTTTTTGAATTCAAGACTTCAATTGGACATGCTATACTTCTACACTAGAAGTAAGAAAAATCCCACCATACCACCATTCCACAATAAAAAGAGAAACTCCATATCATTCATGCATAGTACTCTCTCCAAAAGTTATTGCATAAAAAGGTAGTAGAAGACATGGCTACAAGAAAAAAAAAGAAAAAGAAAATGCATGCTTACATCATAAGCATGAGGAAAAAAAAAGTAGACATGTTTCATCCCTGCAAAGTAGGAGAGTCCACTCAAAAAGAAGTCATCTCAAATATCCACCTCCATTACATCACACTTGCACAAGTCTTGAATCAAATTGTTTTTAATTGATTTCTCCTAAGGCTTGCTCTTTTGACTTAGCACTATTATGTGTTGCAAATATGCTTACAATATTCCCTACCAAGCTCCACATACAAGCCTTATGTAGAGTTAGGATGAATTTGGGCACAATGTTTTGATGAGGATATATTTCCACTACACATAATGGAGAGACCGAGAGAATCAAGTTGAGATACTTAAAATCTAAATGGAACTCTCTGGAATTTGAGTGGAACTTGATTCCTAGGGTATGTATGCTCCATTTGCTATTCTATCTTTCAACCACCCATGAATAGGAGATGGCATAAGCCCCATAATGACTTGAGATGGGTGAAGTACCATGCCAATTTTTGCTATACTAGGTAGAGTATTTTGTTGTGCACACGATACTTTTGAAAAATAGAACATTAAAGCAACTCCTAATCATCAACCTAAAGTCTTGATTCTTATATTCCTATTTGTATTTGTGAATTTGTTCTTAATAAAGATGATATCTTTAGTCTTCTATTGTTCATATACTTGGATGAAGATTTTCTTGTTTAATTGTGGATTCCATGTATGTGGTAGGAGTAGTATTTATGATTATGCTATACCATTCTCATTATATCAACATAAACACTACAAACCCCCACTATAGTCTAATTAGCTATGGCATGATTATGTTAACATGAATCACTTATGCTATGAATTAACATTGGTTCAACGATGATTTAGTTCATTGACTTAGGATGGCTTGTGCCTAGGCTCTTAAGGTAATTACTTAGTATGCTAGCATGGTGCTAGGATAGAAAGTAGCGTTGAATGTCTCGTAGACCCACAGAATGAAGACGTAGGTAGTAGATGGTGACAATCCTATCTGTCCTTTGTAATCCTCCACGTTCGGCTATGCCACAGACTCTTGGCGGGAGTCGTCCTAGTATTGCTAGGGGTAAACCCATGCCCGATGTGTTAATCCACTTAGCATGAGAATTCATAATTAATATGATCATTAGTAACTAGCTTAGGCTATGTATATGTACATTAGAAGCATATTAGGAGTATCTACCTAACTCTTAGCCTAGTCCTTCTTTACCTCATTCACCCCCTTATGATAGAATACTCTTGTGTGTGTCGCACTACTCCAAATATCATTTCTCTATCCTTGCTAGAACCTTACCTAGACCAACCTAGCCTCTCCACTTGATGATTGCTTTGCTTCCATCTAGCCTTCCTTTGGGATAATATAAATGTCACCCTTTGGGAATACTCTAAGAGGGAAATGCTACATCGATAGATTCCGTGCGCTTGCGAATTTACATGTGTAATCTAAAATATATTAACAAGCATTTCTTGGACCTCTGCTAGGGATAAATTGTTAGTATTCCATAGGAAGTATGAACACCCTGCATGGCTATACTTCGGGCCGCATAATGGCACCAGGCTGGTGAGGGGTCACAACACGGAGACGAACCCGCAAGAGGTGTTCAATGTGATGTCCAAGGCGTGTGACGACCCACTGTCTCCTCACGTATTCATCCTTCTATGGTCCTGTTCGCCGCTTTGCTCAGATTGTAACCTCAGGGTGAAGATATAGAAGGAGATGTTGAACCTGAATGCGCTTGGCCTTGCACCGCAGTAGGTTGGCGATGCGGACTGTGGACTGGCCATCCCCGACCCTCCACAGGAATCTTCACATGCTCCAGGCTTCGAAGCATCAAGGTTGGAGGACGCGCCCTCCGACGGAGGGAAAGGTAAGGCGCAGGTACCCAACACAGGGAAGGGGAAGGCGCCGGTCCTCGACATAGGGAAGGGGAAGTCGTCGGTGATCGAGGTTGTGAAGGACAAACACCCTTGGTCGCCGCCGAGGGCACCACCGCAAGCGGTCCTTGCTCCAAGTCAACGTACGATGGAGCGCCCCTGCTCAGCCTCGGGTGTTGGCGGTTCTTCGGGGGGAGGCCCAATCCATCAAGCGGCGATTCCGCAATCGACTGCAGCCAGCACACCGGCCAACATTTCCGCCACCGGTGCAGTCCAAGGTACCAAAGAGGGCTCCGGGAGCGCTACCCATGGAGCCTATGGCCAAGAGGCCTCGGACCATCAGCAATCTTGCCCCAGGTTTTGCAATGGACGATGACAGTGGCTCGAGAGGAGGCTCTGGGAGTGGCACCGTTGGATTCGGTGGAGATAAGCGGATGTGGGGCGGTAGCATTGTCGGTTGTTCTAGAGGAGGTCCAGTCGGATCAACCCCGCCTGCCACATTGTTGGTAGAACCCACAGCCTCAGGGGCACTGAAGGTCGAGGCCCGCTAGAGCTTTTTGGGACGTCGGTAAGGCATTCTTACCAATGCTTGCATCGTTGTCTTATCTATTCTTCTTGTTTCAACAGACTTTGATTTTGATATGCAGGTCTACGTCAGCTATTGTGACACCCTTATCGACGGGGGTAGTGACCCGGAGCGCCCCAATGTCGGCCCATGAGGCTACTGCTGCATCAGCGGAGCAGACCGCCAAGCTGGCACAGGGGAGCGCTGCTCCGGCATCCGCACCTGGTGCGGGTACCGACGCACCTCCGGCCATCGTACCGGCAGGCCCCTAGTGTACAGGTTTCCACAAGAGAACCCTATTAGCAACTAGAGCGGGACGGGGAGTGTACTCATGAATTAGTGCTTGTACTCTCTTCGTCATGCTGAGACGTCAACGTCGGGCCCCCTGGGAGGTGCCGGAGCTGTTTGCTCCGACATCGTCAACCATCTATGTGTAGTACTTCAACGGTAGGCTCCTGGTCTACAATTTTCCACAAGAGAACCCTATTAGCAACAAGATCGGGATAGGACAGTGTACTCACGAATCAGCGCTTGTTACTATCTCCGTCGCGCTGAGACGTTGACGACGGGCCCCTAGGAGGTGCCGAAGCTGGATGCTCCGGCGTCGTCCACCACCAATATGTAACACTTCAGCAATAGGCCCCTGGTGTACAAGTTACTACAAGAGAACCCTATTAGCAACAAGAGTGAGACAGGAGTGTGTACTCACGAAACAGCGCTTATTGCTACCTTCGACGTGCTTAGACGTCAACGGTGGGCCCCTGGGAGGTGCCGGAGTTGGATGCTCCAGCGTCGTCCACCACCGATGTGTAGCACTTCAACGGCAGACCCTTGGTGCACAAATTTCCACAAGAGAACCCTAATAGCAACAAGAGCGTGACGGGAGAGTGTACTCATGAATCAGCGCTTGTTACTGTCTTCGACGTGCTGAGACGTCGATGACGGGCCCCGTGGGAGGTGCCGGAGCTGGATGCTCCAGCTTCGTCCACCACCGATGTGTAGCACTTCAATGGCAGGCCCCTTGTGTACAGGTTTCCACAAGAGAACCCTATTAGCAACAAGAGCGGGATGGGAGAGTGTACTCACGAATCAGCGCTTGTTACTGTCTGTGATGTGCCGAGACGTCGACGGCGGGCCCTCTAGGAGGTGTCGGAGTTGGCTGTCCTGCACACATGGTGAAGGAGGGACTAGTTTGCTTGCCGATTTTACTTGTTCCTCTACCTTAGCTTTGTCATGTCTCACTATCCTGAGCTAACACATGAGGCTTGGATAATTCAATGCGTTAGTGCCTCAGGGTCTGGCCCCCTTCGTCCTTAGGGTGTGAACTTTCCGGCCCCCAATACTCGGCCGTAGCGCTGAGAGGCAGGGTGTGCGTGCTTAGGGTACATGACCAGACTAAGCAGTTCACACGCCCTAGACCTCCAGCTTGGCGTAGTCCTTTCCTGGGAGGCCATCAAGCGTCATAGGACTCCAAGGATGGGGGCAGCTGAGAGAACTCTTCACACAATGCAGGTACCTCAAGCAAGCCCGCCTACAATAGGATTGCACAACTCCAGCAAGGGTGAGATACAAAAAGTATAACCATGCATATGAAAGCAATATACAATAAATGAGTCAAGCATGGTTCATCATAAAATTAACGCGTAATTGAATGAACATCATTAGGGAAATGTAGAGTACGACAGTGATTCTTTTATATCGGCATTCATAGGAGGAGATGGGCTTTTACAAAAGAAGGCAACAGCTCGCTTCCGGATGACGAGGGAGGCAGGGTGCACAAGCTTAGGGTTTGGGACCAGGCTAAGCTGACTGCACACTCTGGACATGACCATCTTAGAGTTTGGTTGTCCTAAATGCTGCTCCTAGACTCTATCAAAACCTTTACACTGTCCTACTAAGCTAATATTAACATATAGGGGTGCCCAAAGCTCCGAGGATAACAGTGATGGTTGCAGGGCAACTTGTCGTCGATAGCTACCAGTGGGGCGATGAGCGGGCGTCCCTACTTTCTGCCTTGGCCCTTCGCCTTGCGGGTGGTCTGAGCAGAGCCGGAACTGATCTTGACAGCTTTGACGGGAGCATTCGTGCTGTCGAAAGGCTGCTGACGGGGTGCAACGGGTAAGTCATGCTAACGTGAGCTAAATGGAGGCTGACTTGGTCCAGCATCGCCTGAGGCAGGTGTTGGGTTTGCTGTGAGGGCTTTGAGCTTCTCCATGGCTAACACCACAACAGTGCGGTCTCTGCGGATCTTGAGGACGCCAGAGGGAGTCACCATCTTCAGGACTAGGTGCTGTAGTGGGCTACGGCCATGAATTGTTACAGGGTGGGCCTGCCTATGATGGTGTTGAAGGGGAGGCTAACATCCGCGAAGTCGAACAGGATGCTCTCCATCCCTAAGTTGTCGGGTGTCCCAAAGGTCACCTGGAGGTGGCTATTGCCGTATGGGATGATGTTCTCTGGTCCCACTCCCGAGAACAGGCTCGAGGGGGTGATCTTGGACAGTGGGATCTATAGCTGGTTGAAGGCCGCACGACTGATGAGGTTGAGGCCGACTCCGCCATCTATGAAGACATAGTGAAGCTTGATGTTGGCAATGGTGGGGGCGACCAGGTGAGGCAGGATCCTGGCTCCTGCCATGTTCTTGGGGCAGTTGGAGGCGTCAAAGCTGATTGGCATCTCCTTCCACTTGTGGTGCTGCGCCGGACCGGGAGCAACAGCTATCGAAGCCACTGCTCGCCGCAAGGTCTTGACTGCGTTCCGGGACGTGGGGTCCCAAGACCCCCGAAGATGACGTGGAGTGTCTTGCAACGCTCGTGGTCGCTGCTGGCATCAGAGTCCTCGTCCTGGGGGACCACCTTGATGGCCCGTTTCTTCTTATTGTACTCCATCTCCTCGTCGTCGTCGACCTTGAGGTTGACCTTCTGTTTGCCCTCTCGCTGGCAGAAGGGGGCGCTGTCAGGACACTGCTGCGCCCGCTGTTGGTATCGCTCAACGCATGTCTTGATGTTCCGGTACTCGCTCGCGGTGTGGTTGTGAGTCTTGTGCACCGGGCAGGGATCGACGCTGTCGTCAGTAGCAAGTGGCTAACGTGGGCGTTTCCCAGGGCGTGGGGGTCTTCCACCACCGGTCACTACTGCTGCGATGACGGGTGACCCATGCAGCGGCTTGTTCTGGCCGCTGCCCTGATTCTTGTTCTTCTTTTTGCCGCTACCAGGGGTAACGGCACCTTCGCCGGTCTGGTTGGCCCCACTCACCGTGGGGGCGGGCTGGGTGTGCCAGTCACGGTCTTCTGCTGCCCTGGCGCACCGGACGGCGATGGTGAAGAGCTCGAAGACATCTTGCATGTTGTGCATGGCTAACTTCACGAGCATCTTCCAGTCACGCACTCCCTGCCGAAATGCCACTATGGCAGAAGCATTCAGGATGTTGGGGATGGAGTTGTGTACCCTGCGAGAAACGTTGGATGAATGATCGTAGTGTCCCCTTAGGTTGCTGGTGCACGGCGTCAAGGTCGAGCTAGGTTCCAGGGCACGTATAGGAGCTGCCGAAGTTCATTGTGAACTGCCGGTAGACCTCATCCCTAGAGGTTATGGACCTCTCGAGCAAATTAACAGCCATGACTAGGCTGAGCCGGTCAGGGCGACGGGGAAGTAGTTCGCTAGGATCGACTCATCCACTGATGCAGCAAGGAGTGTCGTGGTGTAGATCTGCAGGAACTCGGCAGGGTTGACGCTTCCGTCAAACTTCTCCAGCAGGTGTGGCTGGAACTTGCGCGACCACGTCATCAGGCGGGAGATATGGATCCAAGGCGTGCACCCTCTGATGGGCTTTGCCGGAGAGGCGCACGGAATAGTGTATCCTAGAGGGATTTGCTACGTATCTTGTGACTGCTGTGCAGCTTGCTGTTGTGGTACCGGCTGAGCCAGGTACTACTGCTGCAGCACCTACTGCACAGAGTGCTGCAAGGGGCAGTCCACCCAACATAATTCTGGTGAGGCTGCGGCAGAGGGTTTACTTGTGGTGCACCGTGGCAGAGGACACCTCCTGCTCAGGCCCTTGAGGGCCGTATTCAGTGTCAAGATTGCACCATCTCTCTTGCTGCCGCTCGATGATGATGCGGCTATCTATCCGAGCTTGATAGCAGTCAAGCTCAGCCCTCGGGTCCTCCTTGGGGATCCAAACAGCGCTAGTAAGCCTAGTGGAACAGGAGTCGGCAGTGCAACGATCGATAAATGGCATGCGTGATAGCGACACGTGACGCTCGCCCTGTAGGGAGAGTTGATGGCCGTAATGACGGAGGTGTCGATGTCTTGGACCCACTGCTTAGATGCACCTTGGGAAGCGTTCAAGGATGGTGGGTGGTGGAGAAGAGCTCTGGCTGCTGAGAGCGCTCCTCGGACTTGCAGCCGGTGGCTCCAGGGGCGCCGACTAGGCCGGGATGTGCCCGGATGCGCCGCCCTGGCGAGCTGCATTTGTGCGGGGGCGTGATGGACCAAAATGTGCTGCTCAGGCGATGGATCTGGTCACCGAAAGATGGCCACGGAAACCGCCATCCATGGTCTTGATGAACACCATTGTGGTGAAAGCGCAACCACTTTTCAGAGGAAAAAGCCCCTACTTAGCGCGCCAAATGTGAAAGTGTTCTTGCGACACTTCCCCAAGACCTGCTATGTGAACAGCCAGCGGAGGTTCTTGATTGGCAGGGCTTAGTCCTCTATGTAGAGATTGCGCGTATGAGAGTGGTAAGATAGTGGTTTTACGTGGTTCAGGCCACCGAAGCGTAATACCCGACTTCACGGTGAGGTTGTACTGCTGGTATGTACAAGTGTGTAGCGTGTGAATGCGTAGATTGGGGTCCTTTGTAATGGTGGCAGTCCGATCCTTTTATAGACAAGGTCGGACGCCTTACAAGTGGGGGTCGGGGCCCGATAGGTGGTCCCGGATCGATCTTATGCTAAAGATCTCTAAGGCTTCTCGCATAAGCCTCCTCTGACCGTGGCTTTGAACACCTGCCGTCTTGCTGCCTCAGTCGTGAGTGGCCCATGCGTAGTAGTTGATGATGGCAGGGAATGTCTCGTCCAACTGTCCCTGTCGCCGCAAGCTACCCACTTGGCAGAGTGGGGTAGGCCTGCGGCCTTCACTGCATTGCGATTGGATGCAGCGGTACCTGACAGTAGGCGTGCGCCGCGTCATGGGCCTGGGGAATACGCGAGTCTTCAATGCTTGATTTAGATAAGGTGCACCACCCTCTTAACTCCTGCAACCCGCCGTCCTGGGCAAGTTGCAGGGTACGTGGCAGCTCGGGATCTAGCCTCTGCGGGGGAGGCCGGGTCCCGATCCTCATACCACGTGGCAGCCCCAGAGCCCATTCCTGAGTAGAGCGGGGATCCAGGGCCGCGAGACACGTGGTAGAGCCGGAGCCCGCCTCCACGTGAGGTGGTTTGTCAGGTGCTTCAAACCACGTGGTAGCTCTGAAGCCCTTACCCATGGGGGAGAGGGATCCTGTCTTGCTGGACTTGACCGCTTGGGAGCTCGTCTCCAAGCGGGAGGTGGACTCCTCCTTGAGGTCCATGTGGATACACCGGACCTATCTGAGGTAGAGGGGTCCGGACCTGCTGGACACGTGGCGCCCTGCCTTGGCACGAAGGTAAGGCACCAAGGCGGCTTTAGCCTATGCGCGAGGGTACCTAGTATGTCGGGTACCGACAGTACCTATAAATCTTGCAGAAGATAGTGCTTAACATCTTGCAGGGGTCTTAGGATGTCAGCTGCAGTCCTTTCCAATTCAGTACTTGGGAATACCACTGGGCATAACTATGCCAAAATGCTCTGATTATATGCCCCTGATATCTAAAACGGAGAGAAAGTTATCATCCACATCTGCTTTCATAAATACGGCGGGACGGTTACAGACTATCAATTCAGTCATTTCAGCTTTGCCCACTTACACTATGTGTTCTCTCGTCATCCCTAGCTCTATCATAGAACAGATTGATAGATTTCGCAAGAGATGCCTCAGGAATGGGCCTGAATTTCATGCTAGGGGGAAATCTCTCGTAGCTTGGGAAAAAATGTATAATTCTTAAAAATAGAGGAGGCCTGGGAAATATTGTTCTCCAAATTCAGAACAAGGGCCTATTGCTCAAGCATCTGCGTACATTTTGTAATAAAATGGAGATTCCTTGGGTTCAATTCAAGTGGTCTGTCTGCTACAGATCTGGGTTAGTTCCTCACAGCTCTACTAACATTGGCTCCTTTTGGTGGAAAGATATTTTGAACCTATTTCAGAAGTACAAGAGCATTGCCAAAATTTGTTTACACAAAGGGGACACGGCTCTCATTTGGTTTGAGGATTGGGGTATAGGGAGGCTAGACTCCAGGCTCCCATGTCTATCATCTTATTCTAGAACATTTGGATGTGTTAGTGGAAAATTTTCTCAACACCGTCGATCTCAAAGATTTGTTCCATGTCCCCCTTTCTAATGAAGCCTGGGCAGAGCTCACGGAACTCAAACACCTGATAGAACAGTTCCCTCTTCAAGATAGGAGGTGTGGCTGCTGAAATAATATTGATGGATACAAATCAAGCCTTTTCTACAAACTACAGTTTGGGATATTAACCCCCCGCCCCCAAGCCCCTTCCCCTAATCTGGAAAGCCAAGAGTAACAATAAATTAAAGGTATTCCTTTGGTTACTGATAAATGATAAACTGAACACAAGGAATGTTCTGCGCAGGAGAAACATCAAAGTATTTGATGATAACTATGGTTGTCCACTCTGCCTTGAATGTGTTGAAGAAACTATGATTCATTTATTCTTCAAATGCACCCTCGGCTTAAGTCTTTGGAGCTGGCTCAAAATTCATTGGGACAACAACTTATCCTTCTACCAAATGATTATGTAAGCTCGTATACTCTTCAAACGGTTTTTTTTTCATGGATGTCCTTATGATTGCCTGTTGGTCAATATGGAAGGCAAGAAATGATAAAATGTTCAGAAACCTATGCTACAGCTTTGAAGACTACAAAAAATTCTTCATAGAAGAAAGTGAACTGCAGAAATCTAGAACAGTTAGTACGGTTCACAACAAATTTTCTAATTGGCTTGTATCTATTTCATAGCTCTTCTCGAGCTCCTACAAATTTTCTAACAGTGGGGACCCTCCCTGCTGTTGTCCTTCTAAAAAAATCCGATGAGATGAATTTTTCTAAGTCTTCACTGAAGTTCACTTTTCAGCCTCTGGCCCCGGAGAAGTGGGCACGACTGGCTCGACTTGCTTCTTCCGAAATTCCTTCCTTGGCAGTTTAGTGGACTTGGGCCATTCAGATGGTCCTGACTTCTCCATCTTCTTGAAACATTGACGTGGGCGAAAAGATGGAGTCTCCTCATAAATCAATTTCTTCAATAATGCAATGAGGGTGTCCACTTGAGGTGATGTAGCTTCAAACTCCTTGATGTGTTTGACATTCAAGCCATACTTGATTTTGATCATGGAGCATTGCTCCTTCCTTGGTTGAAAGTCAAACTTCTCCTCCTTGCCGTTGATATGGAAGCGGATTTCTCCGGCTCCCACATTGATGCGATCATCTGCGGTGCTAAGGAAAGGGCAACCAAGAGTTAGCGGAATTTCCTTCTCGATATCCATGTCGAGCACTACGAAGTCAACATGTATGAAGCAGTTTCGCATTCTCACCGGAACGTCTTCAGCGATACCCGCGGGATAGCGGACCGATGAATTGGCCAGCTAAGCTGCATCAGTGTTGGAGACAATGTGATGAAGTTGAGCTTGTTAAAGACCACCTTTGGCATGAAAGTAACACTTGCACCAAGGTCACAAAGTGCCTTGTCAAAGTGTTGTGTAGCAATGGAGCAGGATATAGTGGGACATCCTAGGTCCTTAAGCTAGTTGTCGTCCCGTATGGAGATCATTTTCTATGGAAGGCTCGGGTTATCCTTCATCTTGAAAGAAAGAGCATGGTTGACCCCACCCTTGACCTTCTGGACGGTAGCCATTATCGAAATTCCCATTGTTGCTAAGTATAAAGCCTCCTCACGGGTCTTGGGGTAGTAACTCCGCATATGACCCATGTTGCCAAAGACCTCACATGTCATGAGAGAGTCTAAGGCCTGGATGGCGCCCAATACTTCTCCATTGGCCTGACAGTCTAGGTTCTTCATTAGGAGGTCCAGTTTGGTAGCGATCATGTCCACCTCTTTTAAGGTGTGCATGCCTCACTTTTGGGGCTGGAGACAGTCATCACTCCAACCCATGTTGGAAACCATATTCTCAATCAACTCTTTGGCTTTGGGCACCGTAAGCGAGAAGAAGGCTCCTCTAGCAGTAGTATCCAGATGGTCACGGGCTGAAGGAGTCAGCCCATTGTAGAAATTTTGGATGATGAGCCAATCATCCATCCTATGGTGGGGACAGGCTAGGATATACTCCTGCAACCTTTTCCATGCATCGGGAATGGACTCCTTGGGCTCTTGCTGGAAGCTTGAAACTCTTCTGGGTAGGGCATTCGTCTTTTCCAACGAGAATAATTTGGTGAGGAATGTTGTAGAACACTTTTCCCAAGTGTTTATAGCACTTTAGTTCGCATAGAACCACTGTTTCGCCATCCAAAGGAGGGAGAACGGAAACAGACAAAGACAGATGGCATCAAGCGTGACATCCTTGATCTTGAATATGCTACAAATCAAAAGTAATTGTTGCAGGCGAGCACTTGCATCCTCATTGGCTTTCCCATAGAAGGGGTTAGCCTGCACCATAATGATTAGGCCAATATTGATTTCAAAGTTTGTGTCTCCCTTGTTGACATTGGGCCCAATAGGCACATTGCCAGCAGAGGAAGTCAAAACTCGTGAAGGGTCTTCTGGGCCATTGGCTTGTAGCGTGATGGTGCAGAAATGATGGGTTTCCTTGCTGACAAGATCACCTAAGGAGAAACAACATGATGTCAAACTCTTCTCAGCAGTGACTCGGGATCTTCTACGTAGTTTGCCGGCAAATGAAAACCTGTCATACACTACCTTATTTTAAAATCAAAAAATGCAAAATCAAAGGATGGTTATCCTACTAAAAACCTACTAGAATCCTATCTGTCACATGGTCATGCAAATCTTTTGTGCCTTCCCTGGCAACAGCACCAAAAATGATTGTTGGTATTTCTTAACGTCTATAGTGCATCCTAGCAGCAAAGGCTAGTTCTACAGAGGCACTAGGCTAACCTAAGCCAAAGCAAGATGAGTTCTGCAAGCGCACAGAAAGTACCGCTGTAGCATTTTGCCCAAGAGTATTCCCTAGGGTATTGTAACACCCTCATTTTCATGCATCGTGCCTTGCATACACTCATATACATGTTTAACATTAACCCATAACAAGATGAACAAGTTTAAAATTGATTTAGAACAAAACCGCACTTAAAAATGTAGGAAAGTGCGGACTAGTCCGGTTTTGCTGAGGACTAGTCCGATTTCTCTCTGTCTAAAAACGGACTTGTCCGTTTTTGCTGCGGATTAGTCCGATATTTGCCTCTGGACAACTTCGGACTTGTCCGATTTTGTGCGGACTAGTCCGGTATTCCATGAATCCTTGAAAATTTGCTAAGTCCCTGGACTTTTCCAGACTAGTCCAGTGTTCCAGCGGACTTGTCCGTTTTCCTTTCTGACTAAGATCGGACTTGTCCGATTTTCTCTCTGGACGACTTCGGACTAGTCCGGTCCTGTTCGGACTTGTCCGATATTTCGTGACTCCGAGATTGACCTTTTGTTTTACGACTTGTTTCTTGGGTTTCACGTTAAGTGGGCCTAGGGACGTCGTGCCCAACTCTTTTAGAGCCCATGTGGGACTCTAAACCGGCCTCTACTCATCCCAAAACTCGAAATCCATCTAACCCTAGCCTCCACCCCTATATAAACAACCCCACCCCTTGGTTTGACATCTATTTGCCACTTTTCCACCCACCCAAACCCTAGTTCGTGGGGAGCCACCATCAAGGAGGGAGGAGGAGATCCCAAGCAAGAAGAATAAGAGGAGGAAACGAAGGAGGATCAAGATCTCCACCAAGTTTCGTCCTTCACCACCAATTCATCTCCAAGTTCATCACCAACCCTAGATCATCAAGATCCAAGTGTTACCTCCAAGTTTCTTGGTTCATTGGAGTTCTAAACACCTGGTATACCTCCTATTCTCTTTTCCTTACGTGAATTCAACCCCTAATCTCCAAATTCACGTCGATCTAGAAAACCCTAACCTGCTGATCTCGTCAAGTGCGGACTTGTCCGGTACCTAGCGGACTAGTCCGATCTTTCTGGTTAAATTGTGTTGAATTAATTCTAAAATTTGATCTAATCGACCCCAAACCTGTATAAACTTGTTAAAATCTATCAGAGCTAGTTAGTGATCATTAAAAGCAATCTAGTAACAAGTTCTACCTTGCATTGCATCAATCATGCATGTCATGTCATATTGAGTAATATTTGTGCACTCTTTGATTGTGTTTCTTGTTTTGTATGTTTATTGTGTGGATTAGACGGATTTACGCTAGAGAGTGCCACGGAGGATCTACAACATCAAGAGTTTGAAGGCTTTGACCCTAATCAACAGCAAGAGCAAGGCAAGTGTCCTTGAAGCATATTGATCCTGTTTTTAAAATAAATGTTTTGTTTGCAAAACTGCATGCTTGTGTCAAATTGATAGTAAATCCTATGGTAGGAAGTTTACTAGATTTGCTAAACCACCCTTGTCACCTGGAATTTATGGTAGAGAGTCGGGAAGGGTTTTTACCTTTTTGCTTCGCTTAATCAACTGGGATGGGAAACAACTATATCACTCAATTTAATTATGCATGGATGAGATTATGGTTAACATGAACTGGTTAAACATGGTATGGTAATTGATGATCTAAGCAAGCTTGGTATGTGGATGGGTTGGATGTTATGGTGGTTTGCTTGCTTTAGATCTAAGGACCGGTTCATGCGAGAATAAGCCAGGACTACAGTGCCACCACGAGGCCAAGTATGGGTGCGGCGTAGCTGATTAATTAGGGCTTTGCTAGTGCTGTTTGGACCATTGTGGATGCTCGGGGAAGGGGTAGTCGGATTGGGTTTGTTGATGATTGGTGGGACTACCCTGGGATCCGAATGGCTCAAGAGGGGGCCCTTGGTTGAAGATGTGCTCTGTGGGAGACATCGCCACCGGTGAAACCTCAGTGGGGTCTAAATAGGCTAGTAATCCCTTTGTAAAGGCTATTTTGTGATCTCTTGGCCACACACCAACGGAAGTGTGTAATGTGACCGACGGGTCATGGGCATAAGGGAGGTTCTTAGTCGCTGAAGGGTGATGAAATCACGAACACGTGGGTAAAGAGGTACAAACTCCGCAGAGTGTTAATTAAAACTATCATGATAGCCGTGCTCCCAGTTATGAGCGCCTGGACAACTTCCATGATTAGAGGAAAATTGGAATTTGGGATGGTTATGGTTTGGTAATGGTTATGGCTGGTTATGAGTTCTTCTCTGGTATTGAATATGGTTATTGGCAATGGTGAAATCTGGACTTATTGATGATGGTAATGAATTCAGTTTGGTATTATGGTATTACTCGTGATTATGTTGGGATTACTTCACATACTTATACTATATTGCTTTTCAAATGTTTTAATGTTCTTTTCAGCACTTTACCATTATTATTGGCGTCATTTGAATCAGCCACATGTCATACTTTCCACACTTGCTGAGTACGACATGTACTCACTCTTGCAATTCCCCCCCCCCCAACAGTTGCAGGTCAGGATTGGGAGTTTAATGGTGATAATGCGGAGTTCTAGGCCGTGTCTACCGTCAGCTTTGCCTGTGGTGTTGATTGGAGCTGCGTATATATACCTTGTCGCTTATGCTGCATAGTTGCTTTAGTTGCTTAATTAGTTTATTTCTGCTGCATTAGTTGAACTTGTCATTAATATTTATTAGAGCTTGTATTCGAGGATAATCTAGTTCGTGTAATAAAATTTGGTTAATTAATCTTGTCTTGTGGTAATTTTCTGTAAACTCTTTTGTGATTGCACTCGTGTATGTGTGATGAACATCCTGGGCACACATATGCGTTAGCTTGGTTCAGTTTTCGGAACCGGACGTCACAGATTGGTATCAAAGCCACAGGTTGACCGTAGGATGCAGCCTAGATAGAATGGACACTTTAGAGCACATAGGAGCACTCAGGAATCGATGTGTTTTCGCTTGAAGTGCTGTTTGCTATATATATTGCTTGCTTGTATGCTTAATAGAGGATTTTTGGGATGCCTTAGCATTGCCATGTCCACCTAGGCTAGTGTAACTAGCTGTTTAGTTCATATCCCTTGATGCATATAGTTGGGACGTTTTCTAATTCTCATCTATTGCTTTTCTTCAGATGGTGAGGACTCGCAACCATAGGGATGGCAATGATGAGGAGGAGAACAATGGAGTGCCTCAGAACAACATCGGACAAGGATCTACTCAGGGAGCTATCAACATTGAGCAGCTATTGGCCATGCAAAACCAGCTCATGCAGACCATGATACAGACTATGGGACAGCTGCAGGCTGGCAATATCAACAATCAGCCCCACATGCCTCCACCGCCACCCCCACCTCCTCATAACCGATTGGGAGAGTTTATGAGGACTAGGCCGCCAACCTTTGCTCAAGCCGCAGACCCTATGGATGCGGACGATTGGCTCAAGTCCGTGGAGAAGAAGCTGGCTATTGTCCAATGCAGTGACCGGGAGAAGGTCTTGTTTGCTTCACATCAACTAGTTGGAGCAGCTGCGGATTGGTGGGATTCTTATTGCAATGCTCATGAGAACCAAGAGGGAATTACTTGGGCCGAATTCAAGGAAAATTTTCGTTCTCATTACGTGCCCGAGGGTGTTATGATCTTGAAGAGGTAAGAATTTGAGAATTTAAGGCAAGGAAGATCAAGCGTGAGTGAATATCTCAATAAGTTCACTCAACTCTCAAGATATGCGCCTGAGGATGTTAGCCGGGACAGCCGGAAGCAATACTTGTTCATGAGGGGATTGAACAATACGATCCAAGTACAATTGCTCAACTGTGATTATGTCAATTTCCAGAAGCTTGTGGACAAGGCAATTGTGGTTGAGAACAAGATCCGTGAGATGGAGAAAGAAATCAAGAGGAAGGCGCCATATCAAGGACAGCAACAAGGAAGTAATGTGCGCCCTCGCTTTGCGCCGCCCAATGCGCCTCATTACAGCTCCTCTATTCCTACTCAGCGCCCTGGTTATGCACCGCGCCCAACTCAGTTTGTGCAGCAGAGCCCTGTTATGCAAGCACCTAGGCCTCCAATGCCTTATTAGCCTCGTGCTAGTTTTCCTGCTGCAAATGCTCAAAACCAAGCTCGTCCCAATAATTCTGGTGGAGTTAAGAAGTGCTATACCTGTGGAGAAGCTGGACACTTTGCGCATCAATGTCCTAAGTCGGGCCTTGGTCAAGGAAGCAATGCACCGAGGCAAAACCCAAGACCTAATGGAGGACAACAACAAGGAAGCCGTGGACAGCAGAATTTTGCTCGTGGCAACGTGAACCATGTCTCTACGGAGGATGCTCAACAAGCAGATGATGTGGTCATTGGTATGTTTCTCGCCAACTCCAACCCCGCGACTATGTTATTTGATTCTGGAGCATCGCATTCATTCATTGCATCGAAGTATGTTGCCAAGTATAGTTTGCCTATCTCTCATATGAAGTTTACTCTGTTGGTTAAGTCTCCTGGAGGAGAGATGAGGACAAATATAGTATGTCCAAAAGTAAGTCTTAGAATAAGGGGGGTAGACTTCTCCGCCAACCTCATTGTTTTAGATTCTCAAGGGTTGCATATTATACTTGGTATGGACTGGTTGAGGAAGCACAATGGAGTTATTGAATGTGCCACAAAGACGGTGAAGTTGACTAATGAAGAAGGGATCACCGTAGGATTTGAAGCGACCCAACATGCACCGAAGCAATTAGAGCTGAATCATATGGACGGTGTCGCAATTGAGGAGATTCCGGTGGTGTGTGAATTTTTGGATGTTTTTCCGGACGAGTTGCCAGGTATGCCACCCGATCGAGACATTGAGTTTGTTATTGATTAATACCTGGAACTGCACCTATAACTAAGAGGCCGTATAGGATGCCTCCTATGGAATTAGCGGAGCTCAAGAAACAAATTCAAGAGCAATTAGAGAAGGGTTTTATTCGCCCTAGCTCTTCACCTTGGGGAGCGCCCGTTCTATTCGTGGACAAGAATGATGGATCCCAAAGGATGTGCGTGGATTACCGAGCTCTCAACGAGGTAACAATCAAGAACAAGTATACCTTGCCCCGTATAGAGGATTTGTTTGATCAGATGAAAGGTGCCTGTGTGTTTTCCAAGATTGATTTGAGGTCAGGTTACTTTCAAATGAAGATTAGACCATCGGATATACCCAAGACAGCTTTTAGGACACGGTATGGATCTTATGAGTACACTGTGATGTCTTTTGGATTGACAAATGCGCCTGCCTACTTTATGTACCTCATGAATAAGGTCTTCATGGAGTACTTAGATAAGTTCGTTGTGGTATTTATTGATGATATTATGATCTACTCGAGGAATGAGAAGGAACATGAGGAACACTTGAGGCTTACGTTGCAGAAATTGAGGGAGCATCAATTGTATGCCAAGTTCAACAAGTGCCGGTTTTGGTTGAAAGAGGTGCTATTTTTGGGTCATATAATCTCAGGAGGAGGAGTATCAGTTGACCCAGGGAAGGTGAGAGATGTGCTTAAGTGGGAACCGCCACAGAGTGTCAAGGAAATTCGGAGTTTTCTTGGGATGGCTGGATATTACCGTCGATTCATCAAGGACTTTTCCAAGATAGCCAAGCCTATGACGGAGTTGCTAATGAAGGGAAAGGCATTCCAATGGACTCAAGCTTGTCAAGGGAGTTTTGAGGAGTTGAAAAAGCGATTGACAACAGCCCCAGTTTTGGTATTGCCGGATGTAAGCAAGAGTTTCGACATCTATTGTGATGCATCAAGACAAGGGCTTGGATGTGTGTTGATGCAAGAAGGTCAAGTGGTCGCCTATGCGTCGAGACAATTGAAGAAACATGAGCAGAATTACCCCACGCATGATCTTGAACTAGCAGCCGTGGTACATGCATTGAAGATTTGGAGACACTATATTCTTGGACATAGGTGTGAAATTTACACGGATCATAAGAGTTTGAAGTATATTTTCACACAGACAGACCTGAATTTGAGGCAACAAAGATGGTTGGAGCTCATCAAGGATTATGATGTGGGAATCAACTATCATCCGGGAAAAGCCAATGTAGTGGCCGATGCCTTGAGTCGGAAAGGAGTAAGCCATCAACTTACAGTTCGAGAGTTGCCGTCCGAGTTATGTAAGGAGTTTGAATGGTTGAACCTCGGGTTTGTAAACGAGATGGAGATGATAGAGTTAAACCCAACCTTGGAGCAAGAAATTCGAGAAGCACAAACCACGGATGAGGAGATCAAGGAAATCAAGGAAAGAACCGAAGAAGGGAGAGAATTCAGATTTGACAAGGATGAACATGATACCTTATGGCTTGGAAAGAGGATCGTTGTGCCTAATGTAAAGCATATTCGGGAGAAAATATTAAAGGAGGCACATGACTCGCCTTACTCGATTCACCCCGGTTGTACAAAGATGTACAAGGACTTGAGGACTTGCTATTGGTGGGATAGCATGAAAAGGGACATAGCTGAATATGTAGCATTATGTGATGTGTGCCAACGAGTCAAGGCGGAACATCAAAGGCCAGCCGGATTATTGCAACCGTTGAAGATTCCGGAATGGAAGTGGGAAGAAATTGGTATGGACTTCATAGTTGGGTTACCACGTACTCAGTCCGGGTATGACTCAATTTGGGTAATTGTGGATCGCTTAACCAAGTCACCTCATTTTGTCCCTGTGAATACCAAGTATACAGCTGCACGATTGGCCGAAATATACATGGAGCATATTGTGTGTCGACATGGAGTCCCTAAGAAGATAGTCTCGGATAGAGGTTCTCAATTTACCTCCAGATTTTGGCAAAAATTGCATGAAGCTTTGGGAACGAGGTTGAATTTTAGTTCAGCATATCATCCTCAAACGGATGGACAAACCGAGAGGACCAATCAGATCTTGGAGGACATGTTAAGAGCTTGTGCTTTAAAGCATGGAAAAAGTTGGGACAAAAGCTTGCCATACGCAGAATTTTCATACAACAATAGTTATCAAGCAAGCTTGAAAATGTCACCATATGAAGCGCTTTATGGGAGGAAGTGTAGGACACCTTTATTCTGGAATGAGGCAGGAGAAACTCAAGTGTTTGGTCCGGACGTGTTGCAAGAAGCCGAAAAGCAAGTCCAAATAATTCGTGGAAACTTGAGGGCTGCCCAATCAAGGCAAAAAGGCTATGCGGATAATAGGAGAAGGAAATTAGCCTTTGAAATAGGAGATTTTGTTTACCTCAAGGTGTCACCAATGAGAGGTCATAAGAGGTTTAACATAAGAGGCAAGCTTGCACCTCGTTATATTGGACCATTCAAGATTTTGGATAAAAGAGGAGAAGTAGCATATAAGTTGGAGATGCCAGCTCATCTTTCAGACGTACATGATGTGTTTCATGTTTCCCAACTCAAGAAGTGTCTCAGGGTACCGGAAGATCAAGTGCCAATGGAAGAATTGGAACTAGAGGAAGATTTGACGTATGCCGAGCAACCGGTCAAAATCTTGGAAACCAAGGAGAGAGTCACAAGGAACAAGGTCATTAGATGGTGTAAAGTTCAATGGAAGCACCACACATAAAAAGAAGCGACGTGGGAATTAGAAGATAATCTCAAGAAGGAATTTCCCTATCTCTTCTCTTCCGCGTCGAATCTCGAGGGCGAGATTCATTTTAAGGGGGGTAGGTTTGTAACACCCTCATTTTCATGCATCGTGCCTTGCATACACTCATATACATGTTTAACATTAACCCATAACAAGAGGAACAAGTTTAAAATTGATTTGGAACAAAACCGCACTTAAAAATGTAGGAAAGTGCGGACTAGTCCGGTTTTGCTGAGGACTAGTCCGATTTCTCTCTGTCTAAAAATGGACTTGTCCGTTTTTGCTGCGGATTAGTCCGATATTTGCCTCTGGACAACTTCGGACTTGTTCGATTTTGTGCGGACTAGTCCGGTATTCCATGAATCCTTGAAAATTTGCTAAGTCCCTGGACTTTTCCAGACTAGTCCGGTGTTCCAGCGGACTTGTCCGTTTTCCTTTCTGACTAAGATCGGACTTGTCCGATTTTAGGCCAGACTTGTCCGATTTTCTCTCTAGACGACTTCGGACTAGTCCGGTCCTGTTCGGACTTGTCCAATATTTCGTGACTCCGAGATTGACCTTTTGTTTTACGACTTGTTTCTTGGGTTTCACGTTAAGTGGGCCTAGGGACGTCGTGCCCAACTCTTTTAGAGCCCATGTGGGACTCTAAACCGGCCTCTACTCATCCCAAAACTCGAAATCCATCTAACCCTAGCCTCCACCCCTATATAAACAACCCCACCCCTTGGTTTGACATCTATTTGCCACTTTTCCACCCACCCAAACCCTAGTTCGTGGGGAGCCACCATCAAGGAGGGAGGAGGAGATCCCAAGCAAGAAGAATAAGAGGAGGAAACGAAGGAGGATCAAGATCTCCACCAAGTTTCGTCCTTCACCACCAATTCATCTCCAAGTTCATCACCAACCCTAGATCATCAAGATCCAAGTGTTACCTCCAAGTTTCTTGGTTCATTGGAGTTCTAAACACCTGGTATATCTCCTATTCTCTTTTCCTTACGTGAATTCAACCCCTAATCTCCAAATTCACGTCGATCTAGAAAACCCTAACCTGCTGATCTCGTCAAGTGCGGACTTATCCGGTACCTAGCGGACTAGTCCGATCTTTCTGGTTAAATTGTGTTGAATTAATTCTAAAATTTGATCTAATCGACCCCAAACCTGTATAAACTTGTTAAAATCTATCAGAGCTAGTTAGTGATCATTAAAAGCAATCTAGTAACAAGTTCTACCTTGCATTGCATCAATCATGCATGTCATGTCATATTGAGTAATATTTGTGCACTCTTTGATTGTGTTTCTTGTTTTGTATGTTTATTGTGTGGATTAGACGGATTTGCGCTAGAGAGTGCCACGGAGGATCTACAACATCAAGAGTTTGAAGGCTTTGACCCTAATCAACAGCAAGAGCAAGGCAAGTGTCCTTGAAGCATATTGATCCTGTTTTTAAAATAAATGTTTTGTTTGCAAAACTGCATGCTTGTGTCAAATTGATGGTAAATCCTATGGTAGGAAGTTTACTAGATTTGCTAAACCACCCTTGTCACCTGGAATTTATGGTAGAGAGTCGGGAAGGGTTTTTACCTTTTTGCTTCGCTTAATCAACTGGGATGGGAAACAACTATATCACTCAATTTAATTATGCATGGATGAGATTATGGTTAACATGAACTGGTTAAACATGGTATGGTAATGGATGATCTAAGCAAGCCTGGTATGTAGATGGGTTGGATGTTATGGTGGTTTGCTTGCTTTAGATCTAAGGACCGGTTCATGCGAGAATAAGCCAGGACTACAGTGCCACCACGAGGCCAAGTATGGGTGCGGCGTAGCTGATTAATTAGGGCTTTGCTAGTGCTGTTTGGACCATTGTGGATGCTCGGGGAAGGGGTAGTCGGATTGGGTTTGTTGATGATTGGTGGGACTACCCTGGGATCCGAATGGCTCAAGAGGGGGCCCTTGGTTGAAGATGTGCTCTGTGGGAGACATCGCCACCGGTGAAACCTCAGTGGGGTCTAAATAGGCTAGTAATCCCTTTGTAAAGGCTATTTTGTGATCTCTTGGCCACACACCAACGGAAGTGTGTAATGTGACCGACGGGTCATGGGCATAAGGGAGGTTCTTAGTCGCGGAAGGGTGATGAAATCACGAACACGTGGGTAAAGAGGTACAAACTCTGCAGAGTGTTAATTAAAACTATCATGATAGCCGTGCTCCCGGTTATGAGCGCCTGGACAACTTCCATGATTAGAGGCAAATTGGAATTTGGGATGGTTATGGTTTGGTAATGGTTATGGCTGGTTATGAGTTCATCTCTGGTATTGAATATGGTTATTGGCAATGGTGAAATCTGGACTTATTGATGATGGTAATGAATTCAGTTTGGTATTATGGTATTACTCGTGATTATGTTGGGATTACTTCACATACTTATACTATATTGCTTTTCAAATGTTTTAATGTTCTTTTCAGCACTTTACCATTATTATTGGTGTCATTTGAATCAGCCACATGTCATACTTTCCACACTTGCTGAGTACGACATGTACTCACTCTTGCAATTCCCCCCCCCCCAACAGTTGCAGGTCAGGATTGGGAGTTTAATGGTGATAATGCGGAGTTCTAGGCCGTGTCTACCGTCAGCTTTGCCTGTGGTGTTGATTGGAGCTGCGTATATATACCCTGTCGCTTATGCTGCATAGTTGCTTTAGTTGCTTAATTAGTTTATTTCCGCTGCATTAGTTGAACTTGTCATTAATATTTATTAGAGCTTGTATTCGAGGATAATCTAGTTCGTGTAATAAAATTTGGTTAATTAATCTTGTCTTGTGGTAACTTTCTGTATACTCTTTTGTGATTGCACTCGTGTATGTGTGATGAACATCCTGGGCACACATATGCGTTAGCTTGGTTCAGTTTTCGGAACCGGGCGTCACAGGTATCATATTTATTTATCTCAAAAGAAGGCAAGGGAAGAGTGGCAAGATCAAAGGAAGAATAGGGTGTTCTAGTGAGGGATCCAGTAGGATGGGTAAAGGACGTAGTGGGGGTAGTATGACACACCTAAGCAATCTACTCTAAAGGGTAAGAATGTCCTAGTGAAGGTCCAGTTAGATATGAATCTACTCATACCGTGCCTTAAGTATTCATATACATAGCCTATCAGTGTACACATGAGTATGCTAATGATGAGTACTAGACTTAGTGGTCCAAAACATTGGGCATGGGTTTACTCCTGACAATATCCGGACGATTCCCGCCTCGAGCCTGTGCCATTGCAGAACGTTGGGGATTACAAAGGTGGGACAGGGTTGTCACCACCTGCAGCTTACCCCTACAACCCATGGGTCTACAAGACATCTAACGCTACTTAACTTCTAAGCACCATGCTTACATGTTAAATAAATACCTTAAGAGCTGCAAGACAAGTACCTTCCTAAGGCAATGGCTAACTTAAACATCGTTGAAACCAATGTTGGGACCAAGCACTAACTTACTCATATTAATATAATCATATTAATACCTAATTAGACTATAGTGGTGGTGTATGATGTTTTTGATAACATGATATGAGCATTATGACTAGGTCATAATAAAATCTACACCTAACACATATCTCCCCACACATCTAAAGGCCTAAAGAGTTAAATCTTTTGGGTATCCAAATTTGGAATAGGCAGATCGTCATTTACGCATCATTGAGATCTTGGAGTTTGATCTCCTATACACTCGTGCATTACTTGTAATCTTTTTTAGTGTATTAGATCATCTTTTCTCGCTGTAATCTTGTGGGAGCCCTCAGCGTGTGAGGTTTCCCCACCAACTTGGTGATTACCCCATGATAGTGGAACTCAAGTCGGCCTTCACTACAAGAAACACGAACAATTATGGTGGCCCAAGCAACATACGAGGGCCAGCCGATGTATGCTAAGTAACTTATGTCGGGCATAGGTAACCAACGTAAGTTTACTAAGTTACGTCAGTTGTCGCCCCGCAGTCGACGTAAGTAAAGAAATTGACAGAAACAACTACTCACATCAGCCCATGCCTGCAGCCGACATAAGTAATTAGGCCGACGGAAGTTCTCACATACTAACGTCAGCCATAACGTCGACCGACGTAAATTACTACAGCCGACGTAAGTGTGGAAATTAACCTACCCGTGCGAGCCGCGCGCACACGTGCGCCTCTTCTTCTTTTTCCCCGCCTTCACCGCACAGATGTCGCCGCCCGACACTGCTGCCCGACGTTGCCGCCAGCGCGTCGGACACCGCCGCCCGTGCCGCCTGTCGCCCGACGCCCTGACCGAGCCCCAATGCACCGCCCCGACCGCGCCCCACATCTGCAGTGCCACCCCACTGCGGCCGCGCGCACCATGAGTCGGAGCGACACCGCCTCCTCGCTCTCTCACCAGGTAAGGCCTTCGCCTTCTCCTCCCTGCGCTCCACCTCTCTCCCTGCCCCCTCCACGTGAGCCTCAACCCTCTGAGCCCCTCACCCTCACCCTCACCACCGCGGCTCCGCCTCCTCCCCGCACTCCACATCCCTCCCACCTTCACGCCGGCCTGCACCCTCCCTAAGCCCCCCACCCTCCCCCTCCCCCCCCCCACCTTCAGCCGCCAGCCTCCACCATAACCCTCACCCTCCCCCCTCCCCCCCCACTGGCAAATTGAAATTCAAATTTCAATTTGAATTCAAATCAAATTCAACTTTGAAATTGAAATTGAATTTAATTGTTTAAATTATGGTTAAAATACTTAAATGTTATTTAATTATGCTTAAGTGGTTAATTGCTTAATTTGCTTCGTGTAGATTATGCTTAATATGTTTAGTGTAGATGATGCTTAATTGGTTTCATTGTGCGCCGAGCTTGATAGCAGTGGCGAGGGCGGAGACAGGGGCGGGCGGCCGTCGGGTTGCTGTAGTGCCAGTGGTGGCCAACATGAGGGAGGTGTGATGGGGGAACCGAGCTCAGGCGCCATGAGGAGGGTGGCATCGGGGATGGCCGGCTATCGGGTGCCGCAGCGTCGGTGGTGGCCGGTGGCTCCAGGAGAGAGAGAGAGAGAGAGAGGAGGTGGTGGCAGCGTTGTGTGAGGAAGATAAGAGAGGTGGGTCGTGTGGGCCAGAGATTGGTTAGTTGGGGACAAAGATTGATGAAGCAAGCAAAGCAATGAGATCCGCAGGAGGGGACCTGAGGGACGTGAACTAGCTGGTTAGAGGTCCTTGACGGGGGTGTCATGGTCTCTGATCAGCTTCACGTAGCGAGAAGGGTGATGGGTTGCAGCCTCCTCTGCCATTTTATTTCTCTCTCCGTCTCTGTCTCCGGTCGGTGATGGACATGGGGGACGAGCCGAGATCTGCCATCCCACCTCTCCTTAAGAGAAGAGAAGAGAAGAGAAGAGAAGAGAAGAGAAGAGAAGAGAAGAGAAGAGAAGAGAAGAGAAGAGAAGAGAAGAGAAGAGAAGAGAGAAGAGAAGAGAAGAGAAGAGAAGAGAAGAGAAGAGAAGAGAAGAGAAGAGAAGAGAAGAGAAGAGATGATGAAGTGAAGTGAGTGAATGAGTTGGGCCTTGTGGTCAGGTCAACCGCAACATGTTGTGGCCCAAGTTCTCTGCTCCGCTGTTCTCTGCTCCCAGTCCCAGTCTCCCACCTCCCAAGGCCGGGGGCAAGGCACTAAGGATGGAGATGGTGAAGGCCATCAGAATCCATGAGGTCGCTCGATGATGAAAATGAAACGGGAGGTCAGGGTACCCAAGGAAGGAAGGGGGGTGTGAATGACTGCATCCCCTTTCTCTTTCTCACCACTGATGGCTGCCATGTCAATGCCATGGAGAAGGAGAAGGGGCCCGCCGCGCCCTAGCACGGTTAGCCGCCACCCCACCCCAACGAGCCATTAAGGTTCTGTTGCGACCCATTTAGTGTGAATTTAAAGTATGCGTATAAACTACCCGCGCATGTGTATGGCAGACCCCGACGGACCAAGTTCATTGTCTCTCTCATTCCCTCCTCTTTCTCTATCTCATTCTTTCCTCTGTTTTTTAAATGACTCAAAAATAAAAGGTTAACGTAACCTACTTACGACGATTTGAAAACTGCACCATTTTTGGTCAGTTGCCTAGATCTTGAAGAACTACACTGTATTTGGGTGGCGCAGTGTAAAAACAAGTGGCATTATGCTGCCAAAATTTTGTCGTGCATAAATTAACGAATAACTAATGATAATTTGTCTGGCTTTAAACTACAGAGTCAAACATGGGCAAAGATCGTAGTTGGATGTATACTGGTTGGAAGAGCAGAACTGGTGGTCAATCAGATGAGTGGTATGCCAAGACATAAAATTTTGTGGAACAAGATTTCTCATTGTCAAATAGTGATAAGGCGCGGTGCCCATGTACAAAATGCCAGAACAGAATGTTTTTAGACAAAGTGGAACTTACGATGCACTTGTATCGAAACGGTTATGTGTCACATTGTGAGTTGTGGAACTTCCACGGCGAAATAGCTTCTCAAGCTACACAAGAAGTGGAAGCGGACAATGATAATGCCATAGAGGTTGATATGATGTATGAGATGCTAGAAGCTATACGATCAGTGCTTACGGAGGATTCTCAAACAACGGAGGTTAAAGAGTTCTTCAAACTTCTCAAAGATTCAGAACATCCGCTACATGGACACACTAAAATGACAATCCTCAATTTTGTGAGTAGACTTATGGAAATTAAGTCTAAGTTCTTATTTTTTAATAACTGTTACAACGAGCTCATCAATTTGTTCAATGATGTCGTTCCACATCTCAACAAAGTGCCTAAAGATATGTATAAGTCGAAGAAAATTCTTTCCGATCTCGATATGAAATATGAGAACATTGATGTGTGTCCGGACAACTGCATGCTTTTCTGGAGAGAGCATGCCAATGAGAACAAATGTTTAAAATGTGGTCCACTGAGGTTTGTCGAAGTTGTTAATAACGATGGTGATACTATGACGATGGAAGTCGCACGTAAGCAGCTTAATTACTTACCCGTGACACATAGGTTGAAGCAGCTGTTCCTTAAGAAAAACAGTGAGACACATGAGATGACACAAAGAAGGTGAGCGTCAGAACAATGGTGTCATGACGCACCCGTCCGATGGTGAGGCATGGAAGGTGCTGGAACGATTTAATCCAGCATTCGGTCTTGAAGCGAGAAACGTTCGCATCGGGTTGGCAATAGATGTGTTCACGCTGTTAAGCACAAACACCACACCATACTCCTGTTGGCCCATCTTTGTCATTCCGTACAATCTTCCACTGGCTTTTTGCATGAAGTATGAGTTCATGTCTTAGCCTCATTGTACCTGGGTCAGATCATCCTGGGTCACGTCTCAATGTGATGTTGAAATCGTTGATCGAAGAGTTGAAAATGTTGTGGACAGGAGTCGAAGTGTACGACTGTTACAAGAAGTAGAAATTCAACCTTCAAGCTGCTTATTTGTGGCCCGTCCATGATTTTCTGGCATATGGCATGTTTTCTGGATTGAGCACTCATGGTCGGTTGACGTGTCTGATATGTGCTTCGGATACCAACTGCTTTTGACTTACCCGTGGAGGCAAGATATCTTACTTCGATTGTCATAGACGTTGGCTGCCTCTGAATCACGTGTTTGGACAACAGAGGAATGTCTTCAGAAAGAACACCGTTGTCACTAAAGGACCACCAAAACTTCTTAACGGATCAGAAGTATCTGATATGATGGACAAAATTGGTATCAGATGAAGGTCGTCCTAGATATTTTGAAGGTTACGGAGACAAACACAATTGGACTCACATATGTGGACTTTGGGAGTTACTGTATGTGAAGTGAGTGATTCTAAGGCACAACATTGATGTCATGCATCAAGAGCGTAACATGGCCGAATATATCATAAGCACATGCATGGACATGATGGAAAAAAAATACAATTTAAAGGCTCAAAAGGATATCGCCGAGCTTTGTAACTGTCAAACACTTGAGCTCTCCGAAAATGGTGGTAAACCATGCGCTCCTTTTTATCTTTGACCTAAAGAAAAGAAAGAAGTTCTCGAATGGTTGCAAAGTTTGAAATTCACATATGGTTATCCAGCTAGTCTGAGACAATCCATGAATGTGAAAATGGGAAAGCTCATTAGGTTGAAAAGTCATGATTATCACATAATCATTGAAAGACTTCTACCTGTTATGTTTTGAGGCTACTTTGACGGTGCGGTGTGGAAGGTGTTAGCCGAGCTTAGCCACTTCTATAGGTAACTCTATGCTAAAGAAATCACGCCAGAGATGATGACTAAGTTGGAGAAGGAGATTCCGGTACTTTTGTGTAAGATGGATTTTTTTTTTTGCTCCAGGGTTCTTCAATCTAATGCAACATCTCTTAATCCATCTTCCATTTTAAGAAAAAGTCGGCAATCCCGTGCAATATAGGTGGATGTATCATATTGAAAGATCACTCAGGTATCTAAAACCAATGGTTGGTAACAGAGCAAGGGTTGAACGTTGTATCACCGAAGCTTTTACTCTTAAGTAGGATACTTCTCAAGTGTTTACTTTGCAGAGGAACACAATGTCAATACTTTGGCAATGCGATACAATATTGGATGAGCACTTACTCCTTGTAGCAATATCTCAAGTTTTGCAACAAGAGGCACTACTGATGGTAGTTACACTTCCTACGACGTTAGCTAAAAAAAAGGTGTGTTGCCTTCTTATACATGTACGATAATGTGGATGAAATGGAGGAATATTTGAAGTAAGTGTTTCTCCTACATTTATGCTTTTCAGCATATTTTGCAACACATCTATTCTAAAAGGTTCTCTTTTCATGCAGTAAGTGTGACAAGCAAAATTGGAGACATAGACATCAACCCACGAGCAAACAAATAGAACAGATGCGACGGGAAGGAATAGACGGGGGATCTAATTTTCTTTCCTGGTTTCGAGATCATGTAACGTTTTCTCATTAACTTATCAATATTTACAATGTTTTCTTATTACTTAAGAATGCTTACATTTTCTAATAACTTCATATCTTGGACAGTGCAAAAAAGATGCCAACGTCCATGAAGATTTGCGACAACTATCCTATGGGGTGGTTAACGTTAGAAGCTATGGTCGATATGACATCAAAGGCTTTCGATTCCATACAACTCAATTTGAATCTCTTCGTCCTCTCGTCGCAACATGTAATACCGAAGTTGTGATGAGGGTAGTCGATTTGCATGAACGTGAAACTCATTACTACGAGATTATTAAAAAAATCCTTGAATTCACTTTTGTCGGAAACAAGACAATTCGAGCAGTATCCTATGACTGGGAATGGTTTGATTCCATTCGTGTAATTCGAGTAAACGAATTTGGCATGGTCGAAGTAAAACACAAGGAATGGTTGAAAGGATTCAATTCATTAGTTATTGCACACCAAGTAGAGCAAGTGTACTATCTACCTTATCTATGCAATAAATTCAAAGCTTGGTGGGTGGTACATAAGTGAATCCTCATGAGTGGTTATACGCTCCAGAAGATGATGATTACCATGAGGAAGCTGAGGCTAATGAGGTCTACCAATAGGAAGAGTTGCCAGACTCCTTCTCAGTCGAGCCCGGTGTAGGACTCGATGACTTAGTTGGAGACGCTCAAGATATCGAGACTGGCATAGAAGTGGAAACGGAATGAGAATCAGAAACTGAAAAAATCGATGACTTAGTCGAACCTGCTGATTTGCGAAAACAAATACGATATGTGGAAGAAGAAGATCGATGGGCTGGTCTAAGGAGTAGGGTGCATGACCGTGATGTTGATGAATTTTAAAATTTATGAAGTAACGTTTTATTCACAAACTTAACATTAATTTTGTATATTATCTTAGCATATTAATCATTTATTCCTTGCAACAGGATGTAGTCGAAGGGGAAGGGGAAGCCAGTGAGAGGGTTTGAGCCAGCACGAGACCCTTGCTCAGGGACCTCGTTAACCTCGAGCCGACGTTCCTTGTTTCTGGCGCACGCTCCACGCTCAGCTCAGGTGTGCTTTCAGCGCACGGAGGTAATTTTCAGTTTACAATCAAGTTATTTATAAACTACACTTGTTAATAATTATTTATTATCAAACTTTTTCTTTTGTGTAGTCTGACTCAAAGTCATCTGAGTCCGAGTCAGAGGCTAGGGGGCCGCTATAGGAACCCGAGCTAGAGGCTAGGGGGCCGCTACAGGAGCCCGCTAGTGCTAGAGTCCCTCTGGAGCCGGCTACCGCTAGCCTTCCTTTGGACTCTGGTGGTTCCGCAGAGCCTTCAGGGTCACAGGACACGGCAGTGCCGCAGCAGAGGCGACAGACGAGGAGGACCCACTTTGCGACTCCTCCTCTGGTTCCTTCTTAGCGGATCACTATCCGTCCTGTCGGAGACAGGTAAAAAATAGTATATAGTATATTAAATATTAGATGTTGTTTTTCATTACTTAATGATTCAATATATTTTGTAGATGTTGGTACAAAACATCATTCACGGGGGCCGAGAAACACCACAGGCTGGTTAACAGTGTCCTGGTGCTATAGTGAAGTTGCACTACCCCGGTGTCATTGACGGTTTCCCTCCCCTGTCATGGGATTACTATGCTCGTGTCTCTCATCAGGTCCACAACACGGTTCAAGGAGCCTGTGGAACGATTTTATGTTAAGTATATATGTTTCATTTTTTCAACTCGTTTGAATTGTTAATGCATATCATTTAAATGTTTGTTTGTTTAAAGCTGAGGTACCAAGTAGAGGAACCGAGCATGGAGGGCCACACGAGATGTGTGTTCCATTACAACGCTCGGAGGCTCACGACGACGGTGTTGTCGAACGACGGTGGCGTTGTCGAACGCCCGGATTTAGGCCATCAAGGTGTACTACAAGCGGCACCCCCGGGAGCAAGAGCAGCAAAAGGGGTCCATTTAGGAAGGACTACGACACGTACTTGACAGAGTAGCAGTACACGGAGGTAAGTTTTTAATATTGTTAAGTATTTACAATACCTATGTATGTTAACTGCATTGATGAAAAATGAAATATGTGCAGGTTAGTATTTCCTGGTTACAGGGTAACCCCGATGCGTACTTAGCCCTTTGTCGGCACTGGGCTAGCAAAGCTTTCATCGATAAGTCCAAAAAGGCTAGACAGTGCCACATGGGGTCTGAGGGCAAGCACAACTATGGCGACGACGACTACTTGCGTTTGGCTAGACGCACGGTAAGTACTTTTTCAATTTATTTATGTATTTCTAAAATATTTGTCTCACTAACACGGCTATACAGGACCGAGAGATGGGTCAGGAGCCGACCCCAACCCAGGTTTGGAAGAGAGGTCACAAGGGAAGTGACCCTTTTCAGCTAGGGCAGTGTAGTCAGGTCGCAACCGATCGACTAGTAAATTTTTGAAATTCATCAATTTCATTATAACTAATACTATTATTGACATGCTTATAAGATTTCTTTGTTTTGTAGGCAAAGTATGCGCAGAAGGTCGCGAAGATACACGGTGCGGATTATGATTGGGAAAACACGCCGATCGACCCCCAAGCCGGGTACACGAGCGGAGGCGGGAAAGCCCATGGACGGTGAGTTGGTCATTTGTTTCATTTCTTTCAATTTATCTTCTTCTACTTAGTATTTTCATTCTTTTGCAGGTTAGCCATTTTTTATGGAGTTGTCGACTTGAGGTCGGCGCGACCTTTGAGAGGCACTTCATCAACGTAGGCCTCGTCCGTTGGACCCTCAAGTGGTCGTTTCTCGCAGACCCAGTTGGAGCTCCTTGCCTTGAATGAGACGCTGGTGCAGACCCAGGCGGAGCTGGAGAGGTCGAGGGCGGAGGCAAGGGAGGAGCAGCAGAGGACGACATTAATGATGGCCCAGATGCAAGCAGTGGTGGCGGTAAGTAATTTAAACTACCGGAGTTAAATTTCATAGCATTTCAATAACATATATCTTCTAATATTTTGCAATGGCAGACTCTTGCTCGAAACGGCAGTTAGGATATCGATATTCCTTTGCTTCCACCATAGGGGACCCCAGAGCTTGTAATAAACTCTTTCTTTAATATTGTTGTATTCATTTCAGTATTTTACATAGGAAGATAAGGAGGTAGAACATAGAGTGGGAGAGAGTGAGATAGAGGTAGAACATTGGATTTCTGGTGTAGGTGGAGACACCTAAAATTCAAGAAGACATCAGTCAAACCTTAGCAATGGGGGTACTCCTAGCCTCACCCAAGCAATCTAGGATCATCCCCTAAATAGTTAATCTTTTGCTTTGCAAAACTACTGCTATTAGAAGCTTGGGAATTTCATAGAAAGAAAGTCAATTCCATATTCATTAATATAGGCACATATTCTTGCATTTGAAGCAGTAGTCTAATATTCAGCCTTTGGTCACCATGTTAACAAAGTATTAAAACATGAATACTTTCTAACCCCTTTAGTCTAGAGGATCAACTTTCTGGGCGTGTGTAAGGATCGAATGCCCAAGAGGGGGGGTGAATTGGGCTTCTTTCAAAATTTAAAGCAATAAAAACTTAATTACTAAAAGCACAATTCCCTATACAAACAACCTATGCATTCAAGTGAATAGTAACTTTGCGGTATATGAAATGCATAAGTGTAAAGGGAGAGGAAGAAAGCGCAAACTCCCGAGGAGACACGAAGACACGGAGATTTATCCCGTGGTTCGGCAAGATCGTCAAGATCTTCCTACATCCACGTTGTGGCACCCACCAAAGGGTATAGCCACTCCCAAGTCACCGAGACCAGGAATCTTCACTATACTTCTCCGTTCGCCAACCTTGGCAAGGTGGAGCTCAAGCCTTGTACAAGTTGGATCCTCCGGGCTTTCACAACCGTCATGGCAAGCTCTGGAAGGCTCTCTCCAATACAATCACCAAGGGACACTCCCTTATAGCTCTCACTATACTAGAGACTCCAATCACCAAGAATGGAAGCACACAAGCACTATCTCTAGCAAGTTCTAGCCTATCTCTTGGTGTGTAAGTGGTGTAGATGATGTAGAAGTGGTAGCTCAACGTCTTGAATGCTTGAGAATGTGTAGAATAGCTCTGGTTGTCAAGACTTATCGAATAGATTGGTTGAAGGGGTATAAATAGCCAGCCTCCACGAAATAGCCATTGGAAAAGTAGGCTGACATCACTGTTCTGTGAACACCGAATGATCTGATGTTCTCCCTTCAGTTATCATCGGTCGAATCCAAATTAGCTGATGTCACTGTGTCAGATATGACTGTTGTTAGACCGATGTTACACTTGCCTTCTCATCGGATGATCTGGTGGCACTTCATCCAGAATCGGTTCAGAATTAACGCTTACTGGAGTGATCGATTGATGTGTTTATACTTGTACATCGGATGGTCCAGTGTTACACTTGGTCCAGGGAGATTGCTTATTGTACTGATGGACCGATGTATCATTCCCTTCATCATCGGATGATCTGGTGAGTACTTAGTTCTAAGGTCTTCTTCTTCTGCTAAACCAACTCGACTGATGTATTGTTTTCTGGAAGCATCGGTTGATCCGGTGAGTTAATTTTGTTTTCTTCGAGTTGTTCTAAGTGATTCTTTTGGAATTTTCTTGAGTGACCTCTTATACATTGGTTTGAAATATTCTTCTGATGATTATCAAGCATTGAGTGCTATCAATATTGGTTGAATAATTTTGACATATGAGCTTTTTCTTCTAATCTTCATAAAAATCGATTGACCTCATAGAATGATTGTTTAGGGGTCTCCAATTATATCCAATGAGCAGTAGATGATATTCATATAGATTTCATTTGATTATGATGAGAGATATGGGAGACCTTACATCCACAAATTCATTAGTAAAATCCAACGGTTGTCATTAATCACCGAAACCATACCTCATGGGGACTAGATGCTTTCAATCTCCCCATTTTTGGTGATTGATGACAACACAACAAGTAAAGCATAATAGTAATGAATTTAAGAATATGATACTCAAGAGGATATGCAATAAGTACAAGATTTAGCACACTTAAACTTGAACGCCCAAAAACGATCAATAACTCAAGAGAATGAAGTGGCACATGAATACTCAATAAATAGCAAAAGAGTAGCAAATCTCCAAAACACAAAAGACTCCCAAAAAGATAAGCCCCCCCTACAGCTAGGACTCCCCCTGGGACTAAGCTAACCCCCCCTGACTCTTCTCCCCCTTTGGCATCAAGACACCAAAAAGGAAGTTGAGTGCCTAAGGATCCTGAGCGCTCGGGGCGATGACGAACTGGTCACCGTCGGGGGTGCTGTCGTCAGAGCTGTTGCCTGCTGCTGCCGAAGCTGGAGTAGAGGTGGCGGGTGCTGCGGGAGCCGCTATCGGTGCCTGCTGAAACTGGACTGCAGGAAGAGGGGCACTAACAATGGATGCCGGCGTCTGCTGGAAAAGCGTCGTAGCCGGCAAGGGAGAGTGGATAGGAGCACCTGGAGCAAGCAGTGGGGACATGCTGATCGTCGGGGTCGGTGTGGTCGGCACTGGTGCTGAAGCTGGTGCCAGGACAGGCGGACCTGGAGCAAGGCATGGAAGCTGCAAGGGCAGGGCAATCCCGGTCTGCGTGTAGAGGTTGGTGATCAACCCCAGGATGCCCATCATCTCCTGCTGCGTCTGCTACGGCTGGTCAAGAGAGCGCTGGTGCATCTGATCAATCAGCCCAGTCAGCCTGTCAGTGTCCTCTCGCCTCTCGCGGGCAATCTATCGCTGCATCTCCTGCTGCTGCTACTGGAGCTCCAAGAGACGCGCAGCCTGCTCAGCTCGGGCCTGCTCAGCTGCAAGCCTATCCAGACGCTGCTACTCAACCATCTGCTGGAGTAGAGAAGTCAACTCAGATGGCTAAGAAACCTGTGCCTCGGACACCGGAGGTGGAGTAGGAGGTGGCACAGTCAAGCCTCCAGCCTCCGTGTCGTGCTGCCTGGGTGAGGGAGGAGGTGGGAAGTACTCCTCGACACTGTTGCTGGTGTCACTCTTGGACCAAATGTGCTGGAGATCCCCACCCTGAGCCTCTGCCTGTGCTAGTATCTCATCTTCCTTCTCCAGGTCTGACCAATCTTCCTTTGAGAGACGAGCACAGACCTGACGCTCATCTAGATGGCCAAGACGGCGGTCTCCAGGAGCTGGAGCACGGTAGTGCCCGAACCGTGTGACGCTCTCGTCGGTGAGATTATCACGAACGGCGGACCCCTCTGGAGCTACCATGTAGAGCAAGTGACTGATCCAGTGGCCAAACACAAGCTGCCTCATCATCCCAACTCCATCAGTAATGATGTCCTCCATCTCACATATCAGGATGTCCACAATGTCGAACCCGATCTCATTCATAACCTAGAACAGGAGAATCTACTGCAAGCTGGTGAACCCCTCAAGATATCCGGACCTCAGCAAAAGTGTGCAGCACAAGGCAAGGTGCACAGTGTGCGCAGCTGGAGTGAGAAGAGCTGGTACCCTCGGCTGGTCTAGGGAGAAAGGTTGAGCAAACAGTGAGCGTATCTCCTCAAGGGGTGGTGCCACACCTCCAGTGAGTGGCATCCTCGGTGGGTCAGCATGTCCATACACTCTCTCGTGTAGGCATGTGTCATGAAGATCCACTCCTAGCAGCTGTCCCAAAGTCTGCCTGGTCAGATGGTGATGCTGGCCCATGAACATGAAATCAATGGATCTACGACCCTCAGAGACGTAAAGTGTGGTATAGAATACTCGAACCCAGTCCTCCACATAGGCACCCCTCTCGTAAGACATCAGCTCCACTAGCCCTCTATACCTCTCAAAGTAAGGGCATATCTCCGTCTCGGTTGCAAGCGCACGCTGATCCCAATCCAGGAAATTGTGCTGGAAGAGCTTATGGCCCCGACGTCTGTAAGTTTCATACAGCGACGCCTGTGTCAGGATCCAAAAGCGGCTGTCCACAAGTGCCTCTCAGGGCTACGGGAACCACTCCTCAAGTAAAATGTTCCACCTAAGCTTCCTGAGCTGCTTGGCCTTCATCTTCCTGTAATTTGTCAGCCGGACACCCGCACCAATACGGATGTTGGTGTCCATCTCATAGACGGCTCTCTGGGCCGCCCTGTCCTCCTGAAGGTCAGCTGCTGACGGTCTCTGTCTTGGGGCTGCAGCTGGATGACTCCCTCGGGTCCTGGCTGAGCGCCGGCGAACAAGCGGCACTTCAGGCTCCTCTTCCTCCTTTGACTCCTCAGGCACCGGAGGCTGCCTCTGTCGGGCCTTGTGGATCCTCAACGATCCTCATCGGCCTCGCTCTCGCTCCTCAGTTGCGCGAGCAGCCATCAAAGCTTTCTTTGCCTCCTTCGACAACTTCTAATTTTTGGTGGCCGGCTCCTCAATAGCCTTGCCCTTTCCCTTCTTGTCGCGGCCCATGACGACGACGAGGATGAGCACGCAGCACAAACGAGCTCGAGCACACGGGACGGTGATGCAAAGATCGTCGCGGCCGGGGAACCCTAGCGGTGAAGCAACAACGACCGTAGGGGGGCACCACAGCGGCGCAGAGGGCGGCAGTGCGATGTGGGCGGCGGCAGAGGTGCGGCACCGGTGAGGCGTGGGGAGGCGGCGGCGGTGCTGCTTGGGGAGGCGGCAGCGCTGCATGGGAAGGCGGTGCTGAGTGGCGGCGACGGCCGGAGGGCGGTGGTGGCCGGAGGCGGTGGCGGCCGGAGGGCGGCGGTTGGAGGGCGGCGACCGGCAAAGCACGGAGCGGCGGCGGCGGAGAGAGGGCGCGAAGCGTCGGTGGTGGTGAGCAGAGTCGGGGAGAGAGAAAAGGAGGTGAAACGGCACGCTAAATAGGTGGGGCCCGAACCCTAGCTCAAAATTTAACATCGGATGAACCGGCGTAAGATGAGGGTTGCATCGGTTGAATAGTACAGTAAGGGTATTCCAAAAGTACTATTGACGCCGGATGATCCGACTTGGAAAGTATTTGCATCGGTGGAATTTAGCACAACTCCAAAAATGTGAACATCGGATGCTCCGATGTTTCTCAGAATGAACTCATCGGTTGATTTGACTTTCTAACTTAGCTGACTCTTGGCACTTGAACACAAACTGATCCGATGATAGTTCTACCCTAAGCATCGGATAATCCGATGACCACAAAACAGCAACATCCCATATATGTCCTTTGACTTAAACACACAACGAGAAACACAAGTCTTAGGACTTTTTGGGCAACCCCTTATCCCTCAAAAGTACTAATTGCCAATAACTTGGCTAAGCCCTAAAGCAAATAGAACACCGAAGAAAATAAGGAATAAATCCAAATAAAATGTAAGGCCCATGCTTTGTGAGCTAGAGGATGAATACTTATATCTCTTTAAAGCATGTTCCTTTAGGAATTAACGCACCTAACATTTTGTTCTTTCCACATCATATGAGTTGAGATATTGCATTTCAAACAAGTCTCTTTCTCATGAAGTGGGTTCCCCTTTGTGACAATCTACCATATGCAATGACAAACAGTTTATAATGCAAGAAATTAAACGTGAGTGCAAGTCTATATGGCAGGCATCATGCAAGACATAAATTAAATCTATCTTGCCAAATTTGAACCTTTCAAAGGCTTCTTCAGGGAGAGCCACTCTCCAAGCCTTGGGGAAACCCAAAGGAACCTCCATCCCAAGCTAACCCTTGCTCACCCCTATCCTTTGAAAGTTAGACAAGACCTATATGAGATGCATTCTTACATGATCATGGCAACTTACATGATGTGGCTTACTGAACATATCCGCCAATTGTTCTTCAGACCTAACACCTCGCAAGAAGATGTCTCCCTTAGCTTCATGGTCCCTTAAGAAATGATGGCGAATATCAATGTGCTTAGTGCGGGAGTGTTGAACGGGGTTTTTAGCAATCTTAACCGCACTTTCATTGTCACAAAGGAGAGGCACACAACCAAGTTTAATACCAAAGTCCAAATGACCATTCACTTGAACCAGGATCCCAAACAAATAAACATTGTGCTATGTTTATTCGTGCAATGATCTTATCATTCTCCCCTTCTTTATGACAAGCCGTCCTCAGCTTGCTCGTATGACCAGCAAAGAGGCTTGATTTGGGGGTAGAATGAGCGTTGTCCATATTGCACAACCGCAGCGAACAATGCTCCTCTATTAAATGTTGTTCATGCTGCAAGAAAAAAAATACTAGAAAAACTTGACAAATAATTATTAGTGTTAGTGCTTCCATTCGTTTCACCATGTTGTTGCAGCACAAAAGGAGTTTTCGCATTTGAACATATGTAAACTTTATGCACCATAAACATACCACTATGTTCATATTTGCCTATAGCATGAAAAATATTTCTACTTAACAAAGGCAATTCAGATTGGGAAAATATTCTCTTCTCTACGATATCTAGATCACAAAGAGTGTCAAATTAAATATAACCCAAAGTATTTAGAGATGACAACAATTTTAGCTCATCCCTTTCACATGTAATTGGAATCAAATGCTTAATTTCAGCACAAGTGAGTGATAAAGTATCAAATTCATTTGATTGTTCCACAATAGGTACAATATAAATATCACACAACTCTTTCTTAGTGCAACGATCAGCAGGAAAATCAACATGTGACAATAGTGTATAAATAAATGATTCTAATAGTTGCTCCTCAAAAATAGCATGATTGGTGGAAAAATTCAGAACATCCAAAACTTCTCACCTTCTGTAATTGTAGAATGTTTTGCCTTACCATTTTCAGCAGTGATTTCGAGTGCATTATGAGTTGATCCATCTAAAATTTCACAAGTGTTGTCGAAAGCCTCGTTCTCTTTTTCATCATCTATATTATTTTCTATATTGTCCCACAAAACGTTAGCCACAAAAGGAGGTACAACAAGAAATTTCTCCACAAATTGATGCACTTCATCTTTGCAATTAGATGCATTCATAAAAGTTTCTCGCATACAAATTTTCATATCCTTCCATGTTCGAGGTTTTTCTAAATCATTTAAATTGTTCCACCAAGTTAATGCCCAACTTACTAATGCACTTGCAACATTTCTAATTTTTCTCCTCTCACACATATGACATTGTCCAAAATTTTTATCCAACTCTATTTCCCAAGCAATATATTCATCGTAACCAAAACCATCATAAGAAGGAAGAGATGGAAGAATATAATTATTTTTTGTGGAAGGAGTTGTAAAGATGGTCTGAATGCCATGTGAAACCTTGGTTGATGTTTGATTCTTAGCGATCAACTCCATCGTCGTCTTCATCGTGTCAATCATCTCAGCATATAAAGCATGATTCTTGCTTTTACCTGACATTGTTAGTAGCAAACAGAAAAAAACAAAAAATATTGTTATCCCTATCAACTACAAAGGATAATGGCAATATGGAAGTGGAATCACACACTCTCAAGCGTCTTATCACGCTCTTACAAGTGTTCTTACAGACACTGCAGGTGGCAAACGGTGGCCGGTATGAAGAAACTAATGAAGTGTGGGATGATTGCAAAGGTGTATCAATTCTGCTCAAGAGTAAAGTGTAGTTTGGATGGCACTTTATATGTAGCAAGGATTAGCAACAATGCAATCAAATAGTAAAGTTGAATAAGTGTCAAAAGTACTTGTCAAAGTTGTTGGCCTAAATGTGTTCCTAGTAGTTCAAGCAAGCAAGACATGAGACAAAACTAGATGATACAAAGGATGCAAGCACTTTTGTTTTGTTTCTTCTATTTTTTGTGCGGCTTTTGTATCTTGTTTTGCACTTGACTTTTTCTTTTGTCTTTCTTTTCTCGGAATGTGCTGCAAAAGAAGAACACAATAAAAACCAATCAAAGATATCTCCTGTCTCTGTTGCAGATTTTCTGCTCAATATTCCAAGGACAAATAGGCACACTTAGAAGCTCTAAATAGAAAAACTTACAACAGCAAGATTGTAGATATATCTCTCCTCTTTAATTTCTATATGGAAGACCTATTTTGTACAATAACAATATGAGATATTGTCCCCGAAATACAGACTGTTCAGAAATTCTAGGTCGGGAACAGATTCAGATCTAATGCACTTTTGACCATGATAGCTCCGTTTTTTGGGAAACCTATGAATACGAAAGTTATAGAGAACTTCTTAAGCTTTCTATAAAGTACAAGAACTCCAAAATCCGTATTCGTATGAGTGATATATGATGAAAATACCAAACTGGACAGAGATGAATCTAATCTGGACGTGATGACGTGATTCAAGAGGATGAATCAACACAATACAAAACTCAAACTAAGACCAAAAACAATTTCTAAACCAGCAATATGACTCAACAATGGACACAAACTCAACAAAACCAAACTGAAAACGAAAGTTGCAAAGGCTCAATGGTGGTTTGGACAAAGTAATGAAAAGATCTACTAAACTGCAAGTTTTTTGTGGACTCTAGGTATGAAAAACAAAACTAATGTAATGGATAGATGAATTACCTAATGGGCAACCTGAAAATCTAATATCAATTGATGAGAAAAAGGTTTAAGGCCCGATCTTCCGATAGGTAATGGATAAGTCGATTGATGTGGAGATGTCGACGTTGATGATCCGAGGCTCTCGAGTAGAACTCGAAAAACCCCTGCAATCACTACACCACCGCTTCGTTGGTTATCAACCATGCTGCACACGATTGACCTTGCCAAGAATGCTAATCCCTGCAAGTGCAACCGACAACACAAGCAAAAACAAGGTAGAAGCAATCTGAATTGCTAAGCTGGGGCCTCACGAACCGAAGAACAACGATATTATTGATCTAAGCAAAACCCAATTGTTTATGGCGGCTACTATGGAGTATAGGTGGGAGTACGTCCAATGGGGTGTTGGGGTCGTGACCTAACCCTAATATACGAAAATAATAGACTTAGACTTGATACAAGGCCCAATGGCCCAATACGGTGGCACATCACCCTGACAGATTCTGAACTCAATTTTGTTTCGACGATTCCCGTCGATTCTGTAGGTATTTTGACATGGGAACAGCGCCATTGGAAATGTTATCCTCTCCCCTTTGCGTGCATATGTAGAACGTCCAAAACGGAGTTTGTATGCGTCCTGAGCGTCCATTTTAGTGTGAACTGCTTCTGGACTCTGAGTTGGACACGAATTTGAGTTGGGGTCGGTTTCCATCTTCTTTGAACGTAATTTCTGGCCCTCCATGCCCCTAAATCTTACTCCAATTACTCCTTGATCTTCTCCATGGATCCTAATCACAATTAAGTCATTAGGTAGCAATCTATTCTCAAAAACATATAAGGAAACATATAAGAACGAGTTCACCTCTAAAATTAATTGTTGTGTGTGAACTCTATTGATTGCATCATGTATGCTCAATGGAATGTTGTTTGTATCCATAGAAGTGATGTCTTTATCATCCTCCCCTTTTTGAATTGGAGTCGTCCTCGACTCAAGTTCATCTTCTCTCATGTTTAAGTCCATATGTGCAACGCTATCAAATCCTCTTGTGTGCATCAAAGGAGGAGGCCAAGGTGGTGGACGATATAGTGCACCATCTCCATGTTCTCCATCAAATAATCATGACCATTTCACTTGAACCAGGATCCCAAACAAATAAACATTGTGCTATGTTTATTCGTGCAATGATAATGTGCATGATCTTATCATTCTTCCCTTCTTTATGACAAGCCATCCTTGGCTTACTCCTATGTCTAGCAAAGAGGCTTGATTTGGGGGTAGAATGAGCGTTGTCCATATTGCACAACCGCAGCGAACAAAGCTCCTCTATTAAATGTTGTTCGTGCTGCAAGAAAAAATACTAGAAAAACTTGACAAATAATTATTAGTGTTAGTGCTTCCATTCGTTTCACCATGTTGTTGCAGCACAAAAGGAGTTTTTGCATTTGAACATATGTAATCTTTATGCACCATAAACATACCACTATGTTCATATTTGCCTATAGCATCAAAAAAATTTCTACTTAACAAAGACAATTCAGATTGGGAAAATATTCTCTTCTCTACGATATCTAGATCACAAAGAGTGTCAAATTCAATATAACCCAAAGTATTTAGAGATGACAACAATTTTAGCTCATCCCTTTCACATGTAATTGGAATCAAATGCTTAATTTCAGCACAAGTGAGTGATAAAGTATCAAATTCATTTGATTGTTGTAGCATAGGTACAATATAAGTATCACACAACTCTTTCTTAGCACAACGATCAGCAGGAAAATCAACATGTGACAATAGTGTATAAATAAACGATTCTAATAGTTGCTTCTCGAAAATAGCATAATTGGTGGAAAAATTCAGAACATCGAAAAACTTCTCACCTTCTGTATTTGTAGAATGTTTTGCCTTACCATTTTCAGCAGTGATTTTGAGTGCATTATGAGTTGATCCATCTAAATTTCACAAGTGTTGTCGAAAGCCTCATTTTCTTTTGCATCATCTATATTGTTTTCTATATTGTCCTGCAAAACGTTAGCCGCAAAAGGAGGTACAACAAGAAATTTCTCCACAAATTGATGCACTTCATCTTTGCAATTAGATACATTCATAAAAGTTTCTCGCATACATATTTTCATATCCTTCCATGTTCGAGGTTTTTCTAAATCATTTAAATTGTTCCACCAAGTTAATGCACAACCTACTAATGCACTTGTAAAATTTCTAATTTTTCTCCTCTCACACATATCATATTGTTCAAAAAATTTATCCAACTCTATTTCCCAAGCAATATATTCATCGTAACCAAAACCATCATAAGAAGGAAGAGATGGAAGAATATAATTACTTTCTCTGGAAGGAGTTGAAAAGATGGTCTGAATGCCATGTTAAACCTTATATGATGTTTGATTCTTAGTGAGCAACTCCATCGCTGTCTTCATCATGTCAATCATCTCAACATATAATGTATGATTCTTGCTTTTACTGACATTGTTAGTAGCAAACAGAAGACAACAAAAAAATATTGTTATCCCTATCAATTACAAAGGATAATGGCAATATGGAAGTGTAATCACACACTCTCAAGCGTCTTATCACGCTCTTACAAGTGTTCTTACCAACACTGCAGGTGGCAAACGGTGGCCGGTATGAAGAAACCAATGAAGCGTGGGATGATTGCAAAGGTGTATCAATTCTGCTCAAGAGTAAAGTGTAGCTTGGATGGCACTTTATATGTAACAAATATTAGCAACAATGCAATCAAATAGTAAAGTTGAATAAGTGTCCAAAGTACTTGTCAAAGTTGTTGTCCTAAATGTGTTCCTAGTAGTTCAAGCAAGCAAGACATGAGACAAAACTAGATGACACAAAGGATGCATGCAACCGAGGACACAAGCAAGAAAAGGTAGAAGCAATCTGAATTGCTAAGTTGGTGTCTCACAAACTGAAGAATGGCGATATTATTGATCTAAGCAAAATCCAGTTGTTTATGGCGGCTACTATGGAGTATATATAGGTGGGAGAACGTCCAAGGGGGTGTTGGGGTTGTGAACTAACCCTAAGATACGAAAATAATGAACTTAGACTTGATACAAGGCCCAATGGCCCAATACGGTGGCGCAGTACCCTGACAGATTTTGAACTCAATTTTGTTTCAACGATTCCCGTCGATTCCCAACGAATTTTGACATGGGAACAGCACCGTTGGAAAGCTTATCCTCTCCCCTTTGCGTTCATATGTAGAACGTCCAAAACGGAGTTCCTATGCGTCCTGGGCGTCCATTTTCATGCGAACTACTCCTGGACTCTGAGTTGGACACAAATTTGAGTTGGGGTCGGTTTCCATCTTCTTTGAACATAATATCTGGTCCTCCACGCGCCTAAATCTTCCTATAATTACTTCTTGATCTTCTCCATGTATCCTAATCACAATTAAGTCATTAGGTAGCAATCTATTCTCAGAAACATATAAGGAAACATATAAGAATGAGTTCACCTCTAAAATTAATTGTTGTGTGTGATCTCTATTGATTGCATCATGTATGTTCAATGGAGTGTTGTTTGTATCCATAGAAGTGATGTCCTCATTATCTTCCCCTTTTTGAATTGGAGTCGTCCTCGACTCAAGTTCATCTTCTCTCTTGTGTGAGTCCATATGTGCAACGCTATCAAATCATCTTGTGTGCATCAAAGGAGGAGATCAAGGTGGTGGACGATATAGTGCACCATCTTCGTGTTCTCCATCAAATAAGCATGACCATTCACTTGAACCAGGATCCCAAACAAATAAACATTGTGCTATGTTTATTCGTGCAATGATAATGTGTATGATCTTATCAGCGCTGGCGGTGGAGGCATGTGGTGCTGATTATTATTGTTACCAGCCTGCAGCTGTCCCATAGTTTGTATCATGGTCTGCATGAGCTGGTTTTGCATGGCCAATAGCTGCTCAAGGTTGATAGCTCCTTGGGCAGGTCCCTGGTTGTTATGAGGTGCTCCATTGTTCTCCTCCTCATCGTTGGCATCCCTCTGGTTGCGAGTCCTCACCATCTGAAGAAAAGCAAGAGAGAAGAATTTAGAAAACGTCCCTAACTATATGCATCAAGGGATATGAAATTAAGCAACTACCTATAGAAGCCTATATAGACATGATAATGCTAAAGCATCCCTAAATCCTCTACTAAGCACACAAGCCACATAAAAGCAAACATTACATAGCAATCAGCAAACCAAACAAACCACAACGTTTCCTAAGTGCCCCTATGTGCTCTAAAGTGTCCAATCTATCTAGGTTACGTCCTATGGTCAACCTGTGGCTCTGATACTAATTTGTGACACCCGGTTTCAAAAAATGAACCAAGTGCAGTATATGTGTGCCCAGGATGTTTAACACACATACACAAGTGATTCACAAATGATAAGCATATTATTACCACAACACAAGTAATCCTCAAATTACAGCTCTAATGATTATTTACGATGAAACTACTAATACTGCAGCGGAAATAACTAAATATGAGCTAAATGAAATAAGCAAGCTAAGCAAAGGGTAGCGCAGCTCCACGCAACACCACAGGCAAACTGACGGCAGCACACAGCCTAGAACTCCTCATTAACGTCGTGATACTCCCAATCCTGACCTGCAACTCTCCATCTGAAGAAAAGCAAGAGAGAAGAATTTAGAAAACGTTCCTAACTATATGCATCAAGGGATATGAAACTAAGCAACTACCTATACAAGCCTATATGGACATGGCAATGCTAAAGCATCCCAGAATCCTCTACTAAGCGCACAAGCAACATACGAGCAAACATTACATAGCAATAAGCAAGCCAAACAAACCACAATGTTTCCTGAGTGCCCATATGTGCGCTAAAGTGTCCACTCTATCTAAGCTATGTCCCACGGTCAATCTGTTGCTCTGATACCAATTTGTGACACCCGGTTCTGAAAATGAACCAAGTGCACTGTATGTGTGCCCAGGATGTTTAACACACATACACAAATGATTCACAAATGACAAACAGATAATTACCACAATACAAGTTAATTAAGAAGTACTTTTATTACAATATTCAAGTAATCCTCAAATTACAACTCCAATGATTATTAGCGATGAAACTACTAATACTGCAGTGTAAATAACTAAATATGAGCTAAACGAAATAAGCAAGCTAAGCAAAGGGTAGCTCAGCTCCAAGCAACACCACAGACAAAACTGATGGCAGCACACAACCTAGAACTCCTCATTAACGTCGCGATACTCCCAATCCTGACCTGGAACTGTTGGTGGGGGAATTGCAAGGGTGAGTACATGTCATACTCAGTAAGTGTGGAAAGTATGACATATAGCTGATACAAATGACAGCAATAATAAAGGTTAAGTGCTAAAAAGTACATTAAAACATTTGAAGAGCAGTATATAATATTTATGTGAAGTAAACCCATCGTATACCACAATGATTATCATGGTATAAGTCCATATTCCATATCCATCACCATTGTACCAGATTCACCGTTACCATTAACAATATCCAATACCATAATTCAATCCATAACCAGCCATAACTATATTATTAACCATAACCGGTACCAAACCATCCCAATACCGAAACATACCCAATCCATCCCAAATCCCAAGTTTCCCTCTAATCATGTGAGGGTACATGTTGCTCATGACCGAGAGCACGACTATCATAATAGTTTTAACACACTCTATAGAGGTTGTACCACTTTACACACATGTTCATGATTTCATCACCTTTTGATGACTATGGAATCTCAATTATGTTGTCTCACACTTTCTTAGGTGTGTGGCTAAGAGATCACAAAATAGCCTTTACAAAGGGACTACTAGCATGTACGGACCCACTGAGGTTTCACTGGTGGCGATGCCTCCAGCTAAGCACATCTTCAACCAAGGGCCCCCTCTTGTGCCGTTCGGATCCTAGGGAGTCCTACAAAAAATCCAAACCCAATCCGGCTCCCCTTCCCCGGTGCGTCAAATGGTCCACGCAATACTAGCAATACCCTAATATATCAGCTACGCTGCACCCATACTTGGCCTCGTGGTGGAACTGTAAATCCTGGATGGTCACTCCACGAACCGGTTCTTAGATCTAAAGCAAGCGAAACCACCATAGCATCCAACCCAATCCACATACCATACTTGCTTAGATCACCCATTACCATGTTACCATTAACCATGTTCATCAGTGTACATTATCCATCATCTCAATAATCTATGATTAAGTAACTTGGTTGTTTTCCCATCCCAAATAATTTGAGCGAAGGAAAAGGTTAAAAACCCTTCCCGACTCTCTACAATGTATCCCAAGCGACAAGGATGGTCAAACAAGACTAGTAAACACCTATAAATGGGTTTCCCATCAATTTGACACAAGCATGCAGTTTTGCAAACAAAACATTTAAAAACAGGATCAATATATTCAAAGACACTTGCCTTGCTCCTGAGCTTGATTGGGATCAAAGACTTCAATGTGCTGGTGTTGGAGGTCTTTGGTGGCACCCTTTAGAGTGAATCCGTCTAATCCGTGCAACGAACATACAAGACAAGAATCACAATCAATAGATGCTCATATGTTACTCGATATGACATGATATGCATGATTATTGCAATTGTGAGGTAAGACTTGTTAATGAGTTGTTAATAATGTTTACTATCTAGTTCTAATAGTTTTTAACAAGTTTGGACAGGTTTGGAATTGATTTGAATCAATTTAGAATTAATTCAGCAAAAAACAGACAGCAAGAGACCGGACTAGTCCACCCATCGCAGAACCAGCGAAATAGGGTCTTCTATGGTTTTCTTGATTTGCGAGATTTAGGATAAAAATCACGTGGAAAAGAGAGAGTAGGGGTGTACCACGTATTTAGAACTCCAAGGATCGAGAATTGAAGACGAAACTCGAATCTTGACGATCTGGAGTTGATGATGGAGAGTAGATGGGGATTTGAGGGTGAATTGGTGATGAAGAACGAAAAGTCGATGAAGATCTTGCTTGATTGATCCTCCTTGAGTTCTCCTCCTCCTCCTTGTTATTGGATCTCCTGTTGATGGCGGCTCCCACTAACTAGGGTTTGGCGGTCTTTCAAAAGTGGCAAAGAGATGAGAAGTTGGGGTGTTATGTTGTTTATATAGGGGTGGAGAGGTAGGGTTTTATAGATTTCGTGTTCAAGGTGGTGGAGGCCGTGTAGGGGTCCCACATGGGCTCCACAGGGGTTAAGCATGATGTTCTTGGGCCCAATTAAGGTAAATACCCAAACACAAGTCGTGGAGGAAAAGATTGAATCCGTGTCGGGCACACCGGACAAGTCCGCTAGAGGACCAAACTAGTCCGATGTTGGACAGAGACGCAAATGGATAAGTCCGGTAGGTGGTCCGGACAAGTCCGGTCTTGTCTAGAGAGGAAAATGGACAAGTTTGACATAGATCAGACAAGTCTGGGGATTTGGTAACTTATTCGAAAACCAGACTAAAGATCCGACTAGTCCACACTCAATCACGAGCAAGTCCAGAATGGAATAGAGACTTAATCGGACTAGTCCGCGGAGAAAATGGACAAGTCTGGAGGGCATCAGAAGGGGAAATCGGACTAGTCCGGGGTAAAACCGGACAAGTCCGTACTTATACATACTTATAAGTGTTGTTTTACTTCTAATTAATTTTAAACTTATTTCTTTTTATGTTGCTTAATGCTAAACGTGTATAAGAATGTATGCAATGCATGATGGATGAAAATGAGAGTGCAACAACACATCATTTATTTTATTTGGAAACAAATATATCCTACTTTTTTTTATATGCAAGGTGGATGATGGGTGAATGGAAAACAAATATGCAAAGGGGTTGATACAATTTTCCTCGAGTGGGGGTCCTCCCCTAAGCTTGTTATTCACTCACCTCCGTGATGAGGGTTGAACCCTTGATGATGGAAGTATGTCGCGAAATCGGCTTGTTGTTGTTGTAGCATGGAGTTGAAGTATGTGAATTGAGCGTCCATATGTTGTTGCCAATCTTGGGTACCTTGGACATGCCCTTGGAGAGTGTTGTAGATGTCACCCGTTCTCATTTCAAGCTCTTCTATACGTCGAGTGTGATCCATCATTCCTCGGCTATAGTCATGATGACTTCTAGCCGAAGAGGAACGACATCTTCTGATGGACGTTGGAGGCAAGCTGCTGGAGCTTGAAGTTGATAGGGGCGACTCCCATGTGGCACCTGTCCATCCATGCCAAGACGGACCTTCGGTCTCATACAATGGAGGTTGAGTCCATCAAGGTGCATCATTCGTTGGGTTCTCTTCCTCTTCGTACTCATAGACCGTGGAGGTTGTCAGGGGCATGGCCACTCTCCTTGCACGATTTCTAGTTATCCTGCCAGAGAAATTACTTCTTCATGCTTACTCGATGGGAAGAAGGTCAATGGTTAGCTTTTGGCATTTGTACAAATGATAATTCGGGTTAAGCAACCTAATTTCATTGATAAAGCCGGGATAATAAAATAACAAAGAGCCATCTTGATCATGCTTAAGGGTATATCCTTGCACTAAATAATCTTCATCAATTAATTCTCTTTCATTTTCAATATACTCAAATGAAGAATATTCTAGTGCTCCTACCCTAGTAGCAATATGAGTAATCATTGAAGTGCATTCAATTTGCCCTGTTCTTGAAATATAATCTAACCATTGTGTCATCATGGCAATAATTGGAGCAACTTTATTTTTTAATCATGGCAAATAAAATTTTTAGCTCATCATCAAGCAGTACTCTTACATCTCCTCTAAGGAATATGCATGAGCGTAAAGTAGGGTTGTGCAAGTGTCTATTCCTAGGTGCACTACATCTGACCTCACTAGTTAAATCTTGCCAAAAACTTTGTTAAACTAAGGCAAAGCGTCTAAATCTAGCAAACAACATCTATGGAAGCCTAGGATTTTACTTAATTCTTTCCATAGGATGTTGTATTCTTTTTGAAATAATCTAAAAGTAATATCATCAAATCCTATTTTGAGTGTGCAAAGGAATTGTATGGAGAGAAGGCGTGAACCTCTCTCCTCTATGTGAGCAATGTTTTCCCATCCTAGTGCATGCCAAATGGAAAAGAATTTGGAATCCATACCTATTTTTGAGAGCAAATCCGGATCATAAGCTTTCGTATGAGAAAACTCACGATCTTGGTGGAGCTTGTGTGCTTGATCTTCAACTTCAGTTTGTATATCGAGATCATCGTCGTGTAGAAGATGATGAGGGTTGCTTCTCTAACCGATGAAAGTGTATTCACCTACACTCCACCTCCGTGAACTTGGTGTAGCAATGGAAGAGGGGCGTGCACTTGAGTCTCCTCCATGTCTTGAGCTTGCGGCTTCCTTCCTCTTTCCAAAAAACCTCTTCATCCCTTTCATGGCTACAACAAACAAGAACACAACAAGGCAAAAACTCGAAAGAGGTGATGTTAGCAAAAGCAAAACCCTCGACGAATTTTCCCTTGGAGAGCTCGAGAGCAAATTGCAAATGCAAACTAAAGCAAATCTTTTGGAGTTGGATTTTGAGCAAGAGTACTTAAATGAAGAGCAAGAAAAACAATGTGAGCAAGAGTGGCTTTGGGGAGGTATGAAATGAGGTTAAGTGTGACGAGAAGTGCCCCTTACGGCCACCATTTATAGTGTGCACTCCCCAATGGTCACTAGGGAATCACATGTAGCCGTTGGAGGAGAGAGAGCCAAAATGGCTCTTTCCCCTAGTCGGCCGAATAGGGGGGTCGGCTGAATTGACAAGTGGGCCCCCTTGTTCTCCCTTTTGGTAGGTGGCTCCCCAACGGCTATGGAATTAGCACGTTAGTGAATTACCACTTTTGCAGCTCAGAAAAATTGTTTTCCGAATAGAAACTCTTTTTTCAAAACCCAACAATTTTCTTTTTATGAAAGATAATGAAATAAAAATGATAGTTGAGACTATAAGAGTCTCAATTTGCTAAGGAAAACCGAATATGCAATGGGGAAAATCAAACTCAATGGGGAAAACCAAATGAAGAGAAAAGAAAAATTAAATAAAAGGATAACTACCAATTTAACCTATTGGCTAGGTCTCAACACCGTCTCTGATGAGATGGACATTCCTCCTTCTTCATTTCTTGACATCCGGGCTCAAAGGGATGGGCTTGGATAGGTTGTCTTGATTCTTACGCCATTCCTTCTTTGGCGGCTTGGTGGACTTGGGCCTTTGGGGAGGCCCAGACTTCTCCGTGTTCTTGGGGTGTCGGCGTGGACGATAAGATGAGTTCTCCGCATAGATCAAATTCCTCATGAATGTAATGAGCGGCTCCAACTTTGGAGGTGTGATTTCGACCTCTTGAATGTGTTTAACATTTGGCCCATACTTGACACGGATCATGGAGCATTGCTCTAACTTTGGGCGAAAGTTAAACTTCTCCTCCTTGCCATTGATATGGAAGTGGATTTCTCCAGTTTCCACATCTATGTGAGCCTTTGCAGTGCTTAGGAATGGTCACCCAAGAATGAGCGGTGTATCCTTCTCGACCTCCATGTCGAGCACCACAAAATCCACGGGTGTGAAGCAATTCTGGATTTTCACCAGAACATCTTCAGCGATACCTGGCGGATAACAGACTGAAGAATCAGCCAGTTGGAGCTGCATTGGGGTTGGAGTAAGCTCCATGAAGTTCAATTGGTCGAAAACCACCTTGGGCATCACACTCACATTTGCTCCAAGGTCACAAAGGGCCTTGTCAATGTGGTGAGCCCCAATCGACCATGAAATTTTAGGACATCCGAGATCCTTCTTCTTTTCCGGAAGCCTGTTAAGGATGGCTGCATTGCAGTCTTTCGTAAGCTTAACAACCTCAGTGGTGGGCAATGGTCGCTTATTATTCAATATGTCCTTGAGATAGCGAGCGTAAGTGGGTACTTGCATCACATCAATAAAGGGCACATTTATGTGGATTTTCTAGATGATCTCAACAAAGCGGTTGAAATTCTCATCCACTATTGGCTTCCTTTGCCTGTGAGAGAATGGCAATAAGTTGGTATCTTCAAAGTGATTGGCCATTCTCTCACTAAGTGGTTCACTTATGCCAACTGGGACATCCTCCTTCTCTTTTGTAGTTGTGCTCTTCTCTTGTGTGGGATACGGTGGGTCACGAGTGGTCTTGCCACCTCTCGTAGCCACCGCACTCACTTTTTCCATTGGAGGAAAAACTGCAGCAAGTAGAGCCAACTAGATTTCCGACATCTTATTGAAACTCAATTGATTCTTGAAGGCTGAGGATAGTCCTTCAATCTTGGCATTAATGCTCTCTAGGGTCTTGTCATTAGCCGACAGCTTCTTCGATATAGCTTCATTGATCTTCAATTGGCCAATGGCAAGTTCTCTCAACTTGGGTTGATTTCCATTTTTACCATTGTTGTTGCACCCTCCTTGAAAGAATGGGCATGGTTGACCCCACCCTTGACCTCCTGGACGATAGCCATTGTTATTTCAATTGTTGGCTACGTATAAGGCATCCTCACCGGTTTCTGGGCAGTCATTGCCTAAATGGCCCGTGTTGCCACAGACTTTACAAGTGATGTAAGATTCTAAGCCATAGGCATTGCCACATACCTCACCATTGCCTTGTCCATCAATCTTCTTCATAAGGAGGTCCAATTTTGCAGCGATCATGTCCACCTCCTTCAAGGTGTGCATGTCTCGCCTACAGGTATGGAGACGCTCGTCGCTCCAACCCATGTCTGACACCATCCTCTCAATCAAATCTTTGGCTTTGGGCACAGTCAATGAGAAGAAGGCACCTCCAGCAACAGCATCAACATGGTCACGGGCAGAAAAGATCAACCCATTGTAGAAGTTTTGGATAATTAGCCAATCATCCATCCTATGGTGGGGATAGTCTAGGATGTACTCCTGAAGCCTTTCCCAAGACTCGGGAATAGACTCCTTGCATCTTGCTGGAATCTGGAAATTCTTCCACGTAGGGCATTGGTCTTGCCCAACAGGAAAAACTTGGCAAGGAATGACGTAGAACACTTCTCACAAGTGTCTACAACACTACGGTTCATGTAGAACCACTTTTTCGCTCTCCCAAGAACTCAATCATGCAATACTTCGGCTACCTTTCCCAGCAACAGCGCCAGAAATGCTAGTTGATACTTCCTACGCACTACTAACAATTCATCCCTAGCAGTGGTGCCAGAAATGCTTGTTAATAGATTTTAGATTACACATGTAAATCCGTAAGCGCACGGAATCTATCGATGTAACATTTCCCCTCCAAGAGTATTCACAAAGGGTGTCATTTATATTCTCCCCAAGGAAGGCTAGATGGAAGCAAAGCATTCATCAAGTGGAGAGGCTAGGTTGGTCTAGGTAAGGTTCTAGCAAGGATGGATAAATTATATTTGGAGTAGTGTGACACACACAAGAGCATTCTATCCTAAGGGGGTGTATGAGGTAAATAGGGACTAGGCTAAGAGTTAGGTAGATACTCCTACTATGCTTCTAATGTACATATACATAGCCTAAGTTAGTTTCTAATGATCATATTAATTATGAATTCTCATGCTAAGTGAATTAACACATCGAGCACGGGTTTACCCCTAGCAATACTAGGACGACTCCTGCCAAGAGCCTATGGCATAGCCAAACATGGAGGATTACAAAGGACAGATAGGACTGTCACCATCTACTGTCTACCTCTTCAATCTGTGGGTCTACGAGACATTCAACGCTACTTTCTGTCGTAGCCCCATGCTAGCATATTAAGTAATTACCTTAAGAGCCTAGGCACAAGCCATCCTAAGGCAATGAACTAAATCATCGTTGAACCAATGTTAATTCATAGCATAAGTGATTCATGTTAACATAATCATGTCATAGCTAATTAGACTTTAGTGGGGGTTTGTAGTGTTTATGATGATGTAATTATAATGGTATAGCATAATCATAAATATTACTCCTACCACATACATGGAATCCACAATCAAACAAGAAACGCTTCATCCATGTATACGAACAATAGAAGACTAAAGATATCATCTTTATTGAGAACAAAGTCACAAATACAAATAGGAATATAAGAGTCATACCTTTCCCAATTAGGAATTGTGAAGAGACTCCTTCTACTCCCCTCCTACTTGGACTATGGACTAGAGGCTCTCCTCTCTACAGCCTATACTCCTCTAAACCTATGGAGAGTAGTGGATACAATGGATGAATACTCAAGTGGTGTGTGTTGAGGTGAGTGGTTGTTGATAGCTGTTATATACCAATTTCACACGTTAATATAACTCAATTATGTGAAGGAAATATCATTTCTTGCACACATACCCTTTCTATTTAACCTATTTCCACTTGTCTTTGGAGAAAGTAGTGCATGCAGGGATTTTATGCAGAATTGAAGTGAAACAAGAGGATGAATCCTATAAAATATCATTCTAGCCAATCAAACGACGACATGTGGCACCCCATGGTTCAAATGGCCCACAAACAGAAGTATTCGAGACCATCCAACGGTGTAGCACCAATGATAGTCAATGGAACCCACCTGGCAGAGAACTGGAGGAAGCACGACCCCAACAGAGCTGAGACCAGGTCGATCGACCCCCCTAGTCGGGTGACTAGGGAGTGGCTCCAAACCTGGTCAAATGCCACGTGTTGGCTCCTCCCAGCTTGAAGAAGTCATGAGGGACTGATTCACGCGCTTTTGTTGGCGGGAACACACACCACTTGAGTATTCATCCATTGTATCGACTACTCTCCATAGGTTTAGAGGAGTATAGGATGTAGAGAGGAGAGTCTTTAGTCCATAGTCCAAGTAGGAGAGGAGTAGAAGGAGTCTCTTCCCAATTCCTAATTGGGAAGGTATGGCTCTTAGATTTCTATTTGTATTTGTGTCTATATTCTAATAAAGATGTTATATTTAGTCTTCTATTGTTCATATACTTGGATGAAGCGTTTCTTGTTTGATTGTGGATTCCATGTATGTGGTAGAAGTAGTATTTATGATTATGCTATACCATTATCATTATATCATCATAAATACTACAAACACCACTGTAGTCTAATGAGCTATGACATGGTTATGTTAACATGAATCACTTATGCTATGAATTAACATTGGTTCAATAATGATATAGTTCATTACCTTAGGATGGCTTGTGCCTAGGCTCTTAAGGTAATTACTTAATATGCTAGCATAGTGCTAGGATAGAGAGTAGCGTTGAATGTTTTGTAGACCAACAGATTGAAGAGGTAGGCAGTAAGTGGTGACAACCCTATCTGTCCTTTGTAATCCTCCATGTTCAGCTATGCCACAGGCTCTTGGCTGGAGTCATCCTAGTATTGCTAGGGGTAAACCCGCGTCCGATGTGTTAATCCACTTAGCATGAGAATTTATAATTGACATGATCATTAGTAACTAACTTAGGCTATATATATGTACATTATTAGCATCGCAGGAGTCTCTACCTAACCCTTAGCCTAGTTCCTCTTTACCTCATTTATCCCCTTAGGATAGAATGCTCTTGTGTGTGTCACACTACACCAAATATCATTTATCCATCCTTGATAGAAACTTACGTGGATCAACCAAGCCTCTCTACTTGATGATTGCTTTACTTCCATCTAGCCTTCCTTTGGGAGAATATAAATGACACCCTTTGGGAATACTCTTAGAGGAGAAATGATGCATCGATAGTTTATGTGCGCCTGGTGATTTATATGTATAATTTAAAATCTATTAACAAGCATTTCAAGCACCACTTTTAAAGATGAATTGTTAGTAGTGCGTAGGAACCGTCAACAAGCATTTCTGGCGCCGTTGCCGGGGAAGGCAGCCGAAGTATCGCATGATTGAGTAAATATGATAGGACCCTGGTAGGTTTTAGTATGATGATCTTTCTTTGTTTTCGCATTCTATGTGAAAATAGGGTAGTGTATCTGGTTGCCGCTTGCCAGAAAACTTTGTTGAAGATCTCGAATCTCTTCTGAGAGATCGACCTCATGTCGTTACTCCTCAGAAGCTTCGAGCAACAAAGCAAGCTAGCGCAACTGCATGAACAACCGAAACTCTAATGGCCTAGAAGACCCTTCGTGAGTTTTTGGCTGCTTCTACTAACAATGTGCATGTTGGGCCCACTGTTAACACGGGAGACGTAAACTTTGAAATCAAGACTAGCCTTATCACTATGGTGCAAGCCAACCCATTTTGTGGGAATTCTAACGAGAATGCAAGTGCTCACCTGCAACAGATCCTTGATATCTGCAGCACTTTTAAGATCAAGGACGTATCTCCTGATGTTGTCCGTTTTAGGCTATTTCCATTCTCTCTTCTTGGGAGAGCGAAATAGTGGTTCTACGTGAACCGAAGTGCTATAGACACTTGGGAGAAGTGTTCTACGGCATTCCTCGCCATGTTTTTCCCGTTGAGCAAGACCAATGCCCTACGTGGAAGAATTTACAGCTTCCAGCAAGATGCTAAGGAATCTATTCCCGATGCTTTGGAAAGGCTTCAGGAGTACATCCTAGCCTGTCCCCGCCATTGGATGGATGATTGGATCATCATCCAAAACTTGTACAATGGGTTGATCCCTTCCGCCCGTGACCATGTTGAAACTGCTGCTGGAGCTGCCTTCTTCTCATTGATAGTGCCCAAAGCCAAAGATTTGATTGAGAAGATGGTTTCAAACATGAGTTGGAGCAACGAGTGTCTCCATACCCACCAGCAAGGCATGCACACCTTGAAGGAGGTGGACATGATCACTGCCAAATTGGACCTCCTTATGAAGAAGATTGATGGACAAGGCAATGGTGAGGTATGTTCCTATGCCTATGTGGTTTAGCTCCAATTGCTTCGGTGCATGTTGAGATGCTTTGAATTCTATGGTGATCCCTTCCTCATTGGTCAACTTCGCCGTCTTTGTAGCACATTCAATAACTCCATTGCGCTTCCTCAACTAGTCCATACCAAGTATAATGTCCAGTCCTTGAGAATCCAAGACAATGAGGTTGGCAAAGAAGTCTACCCCCCTTATTCTAAGGCTTACTTTTGGACATACTATATTTGTCCTCATCTCTCCTCCAGGAGACTTAACCAATAGAGTGAACTTCATATGAGAGATAGACAAACTATACTTGGCAACATATTTCGATGCAATGAATGAATACGATGCTCCAGAATCAAATAACATAGTCGCCGGGTTGGAGTTTGCGAGAAACATACCAATCACCACGTCATTCACTTGTTGAGCATCCTCCGTAGAGACATGGCTCACGTTGCTACAAGCAAAATTATGTTGTTCACGGTTGCCTTGCGGCTGTCCTCCGTTGAGTCTTGGGTTCTATCTTTGAGCATTGCTTCCTTGACCAAGGCCTGACTTGGGACATTGATGTGCAAAATGTCCTGCTTCTCCACATGTATAGCACTTCCTAACTGCACCAGAATTTGGACGGACTTGGTTCTGCGCATTGGCACCAGGAAAGTTGGCATGAGGTGCATCAGGCATTGGAGGCCTAGGTGCTTGCATGACAGGGCGTTGCTGCACCAACTGAGCTGGACGCGGTGCATAATCAGGGCGATGAGCAGGCGTAGGGGCGCTCAAATATGGTGCATTGGGTGGCGCAAAGCGAGGGCACACATTACTTCCTTGTTGATGTCCTTGATATGGAGCCTTCCTCTTGTTGTCTTGCTCCATCTCACGGACCTTGATCTCAACCACAATTGCTTTGTCCACAAGCTTCTGGAAGTTTGCATAATCACATTTCAGCAATTGTACTTGGATTTCATTGTTCAAGCCTCTCATGAACAAATATTGCTTCCGACTGTCCCGGCTCACATCCTCAGGCGCATACCTTGAAAGTTGAGTGAATTTATTGAGATATTCACCCACACTTGATCTTCCTTGCCTCAAGTTTTCAAATTCTTGCCTCTTCAAGATCATAACACCTTCCGACACATAATGAGGACGGAAGCTCTCCTTGAACTCAGCCTAAGTAATTCTCTCTTGGTTCTCATGAGCAATGCAAAAGGAATCCCATTAATTGGCAGCTGCTCCCACAAGTTGATGAGATGCGAATAGCACCTTCTCCCGGTCATGGCATTGGACAATAGCTAGCTTATTCTCCACAGACTTGAGCCAATCATCAGCGTCCATAGGGTTAGCGGCTTGAGCGAATGTTGGTAGCCTGGTCCTCATAAACTCCCCCAATCAGCTATGAGGCTGCGGGGGTGACGGTGGAGGCATGTGGTGCATATTGTTGATGTTACCAACCTGCAGCTGTCCCATAGTTTGTATCAAGGTCTGCATGAGCTCGTTCTGCATATCAAATAGCTGCTCAATATTGATAGCTCCCTGAGCAGGTCCTTGTCCATTGTTGTTCTGAGGTGCTCCATTGTTCTCATCCTCATCATTGTCATCCCTCTGGTTACGAGTCCTCACCATCTGAAGAAAAGCAAGAGATAAGAATTTAGAAAACGTCTCCGACTATATGCATCAAGGGATATGAAACTAAACAACTACCTATACTATCCTATATGGATATGGCAATGCTAAAGCATCCCAAAATCCTCCACTAAGCACACAAGCAGCAAAACAAAGCAAACAACACACCAACCAAAAACACCTCGATTCCTCGGTGTTCCTATGTGCTCTAAAGTGTCCATTCTATCTAGGTTGTGTCCTACGGTCAACCTGTGGCTCTGATATCAATTTGTGACACCCGGTTCCAAAACAGAATCAAGTGAACGCATATGTGTGCTCATGACGTTCAACACACATACACGAGTGCATTCACAAAAGCATATACAAAAAATTATCACAGAACAAGATTAATTAAGCACTTTTATTACACAATTCAAAACATCCTCAAATACAAGCTCTAATGATTATTAATGACAAGTTTGAACTAATGCAGCGAAAATAAACTAATTAAGCAAACTAAGCAAATAGGGTATAGCTCAGCTCCAATCAACACCACAGGCAAAGCTGATGGCAGACACGGCCTAGAACTCCGCATTATCACCATTATACTCCCAATTCTGACCTGCAACTATTGGTGGGGGAGTTCCAAGGGTGAGTACATGTCGTATTCAGCAAGTGTGGAAAGTATGACATGTAGCTGATTCAAATGACAAATATAATAGAGGCTAAGTTCTGAAAAGTACATTAAAACATTTGAAAAAGCAATATATTATATGTATGTGAAGTAAACCCATCATAAACCATAATTAATAACATAGTACCAGTCCATATTCCATATCCATCACCATTGTGCCAGATTTCTCATTACCATTAACTATATCCATTGCTATAATTCAATCCATAAATAGCCATAACCATTTTACCAATCATAACCAGTACCAAACCATAACCATACCAATTACACTTCCTTAGATGTGTGGCCAAGAGATCACAAAATAGCCTTTACAAAGGGACTACTAGCATGTACGGACCCACTGAGGTTTCACCGGTGGTGATGCCTCCAGCTGACCACATCTTCGACCAAGGGCCCCCTCTTGTGCCGTTCGGATCTCAGGGAGTCCCGCCAACCATATCCAAACCCAATCCGACTCCCCTTCCCCAGTGCGCCAAATGATCCATGCAATACTAGCAATACCCTAATTAATCAGCTACGCCGCACCCATACTTGGCCTCGTGGTGGCACTGTAAATCCTGGATGGTCGCTCCACGAACCGGTCCTTGGATCTAAAGCAAGCGAAACCACCATAGCATCCGACCCAATCTGCATACCATGCTTGCTTAGATCACCCATTACCATGTTACCGTTAACCATGTTCATCAGTGTACATTATCCATCATGTCCATAATCTCTGATTAAGTAACTTGGTTGTTTTTCCATCCCAATTAATTTGAGCAAAGCAAAAGGTTAAAAGCCCTTCCCGACTCTACAATGTATCCCAAGCGACAAGGATTGTCAAACAAGACTAGTAAAGACCTATAAATGGGTTTTCCATCAATTTGACACAAGCATGCATTTATGCAAACAACACATTTAAAAATAGGATCAATATGTTCAAGGACACTTGCCTTGCTCCTGAGCTTGAATGGGATCAAATACTTCAAAGTGCTGGTGTTGGAGGTCTTTGGCAGCAACCTCTGGAGCAAATCCGTCTAATCCGTGCAACAAACATACAAGACAAGAATCACAATCAATGGATGCTCATATAATACTCAATATGACATGATATTCATGATTATTGCAATTGTGAGGTAAGACTTGTTAATGAGTTGTTAATAATGTTTACTATCTAGTTCTAATAGTATTGAACAAGTTTGGACAGGTGTGGAATTGATTCGAATCAATTGAGAATTAATTCAGCAAAAAACAGACAGCAAGACCGGACTAGTCCTCTTGGGACCAGACTAGTCCGCCCTTCACAGAACCAACGAAATAGGGTTTTCTAGGGTTATCTTGATCTGCGAGATTTAGGATAAAACTCACATAGAAAAGAGAGAGTAGGGGTGTACCACGTATTTAGAACTCCAAGGATCATGAATTGAAGACGAAACTCGAATCTTGACGATCTAGAGTTGATGGTGGAGAGTAGATGGGGATTTGAGGGTGAATTGGTGATGAAGAATGAAAAGTCGATGAAGATCTTGCTTGATTGATCTTCCTTCGAGTTCTCCTCCTCCTTATTGCTGCTGGATCTCCTCTTGATGGTTGCTCCTACTAACTAGGGTTTGGCAGTCTTTCAAAAGTGGCAAAGAGATGAGAAGTTGGGGTGTTAGGTTGTTTATATAGGGGTAGAGAGGTAGGGTTTTATGGATTTCGTGTTCAAGGTGGTGGAGGTCGTGTAGGGGTCCCACATGGGCTCCACAGGGGTTATGCACGATGTTCTTGGGCCCAATTAAGGTAAATACCTAAACACAAGTCGTGGAGGAAAAGATTGAATACGAGTCGGGCACACCGGACAGGTCCGTTATGGGACCGGACTAGTCCGATGTGGGACAGAGACAAAAACCGATAAGTCTGGTAGGTGGTCCATACAAGTCCGGTCTTTTCCAGAGAGGAAAACAGACAAGTTAGGCATAGATTAGACAAGTCCGGGGATTTGGTAACTTATTCGAAAACCGGACTAGTCCGATCATGGACCGGACTAGTCCGTTCAAGTCTCTGTAAATCCTGTTTAGTGCACTTCGGACAAGTTTGTCCATGGGACAGGACTAGTCCGTTGAACTCTTTGGAGTCCAACTACACATAGCACCGACAAGTCCGTTCAACTCTCTAGAGTTGTATTACACTGGCACCGGACAAGTCCGAACATACACCGGATTAGTCCAGTATACCTCACACAATTAGGGTTTCTAGTGTGCTGCATTCCACGCCGTCTTCTACATAGCACACAGGACAAGTCCGGTACCTAGTACGGACTAGTCCAGCATCAGAATTTCTAACGCTAACTTTTTGGAAACCCTATAAATAGGAGATCCACTGCCCCACAATGATAACTTTTGATTCCTACTGTCAAAATCATAAACCCTAGCGCTGCCACCTGTCCCAAGAGCCCAAAAACACATCTCCCCACACATCTATAGTCCAAAAAGGTGAAAACCAATTGAACACTTAGATTTGGGATTGGGAGATCGTCGTCTACATGTTGTGAGGTCTTGGGATTTGATCTCTTGACACTCGTACTCTCTCTTGTAATCTTTTCAAGTGTACTTGATCATCTTTTCATTGTAATTTTTGTGGGAGCCCTCAATGTGTGAGGTTGCCCCATAAACTCGGTGATTGCCTGTGATAGTGGATTCAAGTCGGTCTTGTGTGGTGACTTGAAGAGGGAAAGGGTTTGAAGAGACCCGGCTCTGTGTGGGCTTCCTCAACGAGGAGTAGATCTCTATGGTGAGATCGAACCTCGTTAAAAATCAGTGTCTCGTATGCTTCTTTACTTTTGCATCTTTATTAGGGCACGTAGTTGATCAATATCATAACTTGAATTGCAAATTGTTTTTCATGTATAACTTCACAACATAGATTGTAAATTCTAGTAATCTTATGTGTTGTTTACATTTCCGTTGCTTAAAAGAATTTAAATCCTGTCTAGATACTTAATCAAATTGGCATACACCAGGCACACCAGACTAGTCCGCCCACACAACCGGACAAGTCCGATCAATCAAGTTTTTGACCGTTTGATTAAGTGTGCAGGAAATTTTTAAAGCCTATTCACCCCCCCCCTCTAGGCCACATTCACCCGCTCATTGCGTTCATGGGGAATTCGATCTATGTGGAGAACCTGTCTTATCATCCACGCCGACACCCCAAGAAGACGGAGAAGTTTGGGACTCCCCAAAGGCCCAAGTCGACTAAGCCACCAAAGATGGTATGGTGGAAGAAGCAAGACAAGCCGTCCGATCCCATCCCTCAATGAAGAAGAAGGAATGTCCATATCATCGGACGGTGGTGAGACCTAGCCAATAGGTTAAATTAGTAGTTATCTTTTTCTATGTTTTTCTTTTCTCTTTATTTGATTTTCCCCATTTTGTTTGATTTTCCCACTGCATATTTGATTTCCTTAGTAAGTTGAGAATATTATATTATAAACTATCATTTTTAATTCTTTATTTTCACAAAAAGAAAATTGTTGGGTTTTGAAAAAAGAGTTTTTATTCGGGAAACAATTTTTCTGAGCTGTAAAAGTGGTAATTCACCAAACTGCTAATCCTATAACTGTTGGGGAGCCACCTGCCAAAAGGGAGAACAAGGGGCCCACTTGTTAGTTCGACCGACCCCCCTGTTCGGCCGACTAGGGGAAAGAGCCACTTTGACTCCCTCTCTTCCAACGGCTACATTTGGTACCCTAGTGACCATTGGGGAGTGCATAGTATAAATGGTGGTCGTGAGGAGCACATCTCCTCACACTTCACCTCATTTAATACCTCTCCAAAGTCACTCTTGCTCACATTGTTTTTCTTGCTCTTCATTTAAGTGCTCTTGATCAATTTCCAACTCAAAAAGGTTTGCTTTTGCTTGCATTTGTTATTTGCTCTCAAGTTCTTCAAGGGATAATTTGTCGGGGGTTTTGCTTTTGCTAACATCACCTCTTTCGAGTTTTTGACTTGTTTTGTTCTTGTTTGTTGTGCCCATGAAAGGGATGAAGAGGTTGTTTGGAAAGAGGAAGGAGGTTGCAAGCTCAAGCCATGGTGGAGACTCAAGTGCATGCCCCTCTTCCGTTGCTACACTATGTTCACGGAGGAGGAGTGTAGGTGAAGACACTCCCATGGGTGAGAGGAGCAACCCTCATCAACTTCTTCATGACGACGACCTCGACATACAAAGTGAAGTTGAATATCAAGCACACAAGCTCCTCCAAGATCGTGAGTTTTCTCATACGAAAGCTTATGATCCAGATTTGATCTATAAAATTGGTATGTATTCCAAATTATTTTCCATTTGGCATGCACTAGGATGGGAAAACTTTGCTCACATAAGGGAGAGAGGTTCTCGCCTTCTCTCCATACAATTCCTTTGCACCAAAAATAGGATTTCATGGTATTACTTTTAGATTATTTCAAAAAGAATATAACATCCTATGGAAAGAATTAAGTGAAATCCTAGGCTTCCATAGACGATGTTTGCTAGATTTAGACGCTTTGCCTAAGTTTAACAAACATAGTTTTTGGGCAAGATTTAACTTGTGAGATCAGATGTAGTGCACCTAGGAATAGCCACTTACACAACCCTACTTTACTCTTGATGCATAGATGGGTGGCTATGACTATGTTTTCTAGAGGAGACATAAGGATAGTGCATGATGATGAGCTGAAAATTTTATTTGCCATGATTAAAAAGATAAAAGTTGCTCCTATTATTGCCATGCTGACACAATGGTTACATTACATTTCAAGAACAGGGCCAATTGAATGCATTTAATTGATTACTCGTATTGCTACTAGGGTAGGAGCACTAGAATATTCTTCATTTGAGTATATTGAAAATGAAAGAGAATTAATTGATGAAGATTATTTAGTGCAAGGACATACCCTTGAGCATGATCAAGATGGCTCTTTGTTATTTTATTATCCCAGCTTTGTCAATGAAACATGGTTACCTAACCCGGATTATCATTTGTACAAATGTCGAAGGCTAACCATTGACCTTCTTCCCATCGAGGAAGCACGAAGAAGTAATGTCTCTAGTAGGGTAACTAGAAGGCGTGCAAGGAGAGCGGCCATAACTCCTACAACCTCCACGGTCCATGAGGACGAAGAGGAAGAGAACCAACATGTGATGCACCTGGATGGACACAACCTCCATCGTATGAGACCGAAGGTCCATCTTGGCAAGGATGGCCTAGTGCCACATGGGAGTCACCCCTATCCACTTCAAGCTCTAGCAGCTTGCCTCCAATCCATGAGAAGATGTCGTTCCTTTTCTTCTAGAGTCATCGTGATTATAGCCAAGGAATGACAGATCTCACTAGATGTATGGAAGAGCTTGATGTGAGAACGGGTAACATCTACAACACTCTCCAAGGGCATGTCCAAGGTACCCAAGACTTGTAACAACACATGGACGCTCAATTCACCAACTTCAACTCCATGCTACAACAACAACAATCTGATCTCGTGGCATACTTCCGTCATCAAGGGTTCAACCCTCATCACGAAGGTGAATGAAGAACAAGTTTGGGAGAGGACCCCCACTTGAGGTAAATTGTATCACACCCTTCGCATATTTATTTTCCATTCACCCATCATCCATCTTGCATATAAAAAAATGTAGGATAGATTTGTTTTCAAATAAAATAAATGATGTGCGGTAAGAATGGTTTGGAATTCACATATATGAAATGATGAAAAGTTGCCCTGTTTTAATTTTCCTAAGTCCCTAGTTTAGAACTTACTACTGAAAGCATCTAGGCCCCCATGAGGTACGGTTTCGGTGATTAATGACAACCTTTGGATTTTACTAATAAATTTGTGGATGCAAGGTCTCCCATATCACTCAATCAAATGAAATCTTTATGAATATGAACATGAACTACTGATCATTGGAGACCCCTAAACAATCACTTTATGAGATCAATCAATGTTATGAAGATTAGACGTAAAAGCTCATATGTCAAAGTTACTCAACCATAATTGACAACACTCAATGCTTGAAAATCATCAGAAGTATATTTCCAACAAATTTCTAAGAGGTCAATCGAGCAAAATACAAAAGAATCACTTAGAACAATTCGAAGCAAACAAAATCAACTCACCGGATCAACCGATGTTTCCAGAGAACAACACATCGGTCAAGTTGATTCAGTAGAAGAAGAAGACCTCAGAACAAAGCACTCACCGGATCATCCGATGTTAAGGGCAATGTTACATCGGTTCAACAGTACAGTAACCAATATCCTTGGACCAAGTGCAGCACCGGATCATCCGATGTACAGCAATATACACATCGGTCAATCACTCCAGTAAGCATCAAGTCTGAACCAATTCTGGAGGAAGTGCCACCGGATCATCCGATGAGAAGACAAGTGCAACATCGGTCTAACAACGGTTATATCTGACACAATGACATCAACTAATTTGGTTTTGACCGATGATAACTGAAGGGGAGACATCGGATCATCGGGTGTTCGTAGAACAGTGATGTCAGCCTACTTTTCCAACGGCTATTTCGTGGAGGCTGACTATTTATACCCCTTCAACCAGTCTATTCGATAAGTCTTGATCACCAGACATACTCTACACATTCTCAAGCATTCAAGACGTTGAGCTACCACTTCTAGATCATCTACACCACTTACACACCAAGAGATAGGCTAGAACTAGCTAGAGATAGTGCTTGTGTGCTTCCATTCTTGGTCAGTGGAATCTCTAGTGTAGTGAGAGCTGTAAGGGAGTGTCCCTTGGTGTTTGTAATTGAGAGAGACTTCTGGAGCTTACCAAGACGATTGTAGAAGCCTGGAGGATTCAAGTTGTACAAGGCTTGAGCTCCACCTTGTCGAGGTTGGCAAACGGAGAAGAATAGTGAAGATCCCTAGTCTCAGTGACTTGGGTGTGGCTATACCCTTTGGTGGGTGCCACAACGTGGATGTAGGAAGATCTTGACGATCTTGCCGAACCACGGGATAAATCTTCGTGTCTCCTCGGGAGTTTGCATTATCTTCCTCTCACCCTACACTTATGCATTTTATATACTGCGAAGTTGCTATTTACTTGAATGCATAGGTTGTTTGCGTAGGGAATTGGGCTTTTAGTAATTAAGTTTTATTACTTTGATTTTTGAAAAGAAGCACAATTAACCCCCCCCCTCTTGGGCATTCGATCCTTACAATTGGTATCAGAGCAAGGTTGCTCATAGGATCATTCTAGCTTCACCGCTAGAGAGCTAAAATGGCCAAGATTGGGGGTTCGGTTCCTATCTTCGAGGGCAAGAACTTTGCCTATTGGAAAGCACGCATGCGCGCTTATCTAGAGGCTATTGCTCCCGAAGTATGGGAAGTGACCCACGTTTGCTGAGCACAATTATGTTGGTGATCAAATTAAATGGGATGCTAAAGCTAGGAATGCAATTTATGAATGTATTAGTCAAAATGTGTTTGCTAGGATTGCTAGCAAAGAAAAGGCTTGTGAAATTTGGGCTTGCTTAATAGAAATTCATGAGGGTTCTTCTCGTGTTAAGGAACTAAAATATCACATGCTTAAAGCCAAGTATGATGAGTTTAAAATGCTACCTCATGAAAATGTCAATGAAATGTTCTCTCGCTTGAATGTGCTTATTGAAGAAATTAATGCTCTTGACATTGCTTCTCTTGGCAAAGGACTCATCAACCGCAAGATTCTTATGCTCCTTCCCAAGCCAAAGTACAACATCATCAACTCCATGCTTCAAAAAGAATCTCTTGACCACATTGAAGTTTCAGAACTCATTGGAGAGATTCACGCTCATGAGATGAGTGTACCTGGGATGATGGAGCAGTCATCTTCAAAGACAATTGCTCTAAAGGCCTCCACCAAGAGAACAAATATCAACAAAAAGAAAGTGGTTGAGCCTAGCCCAAGTGAAGAAGAGCAAGCATCAAGTGAAGATGACGATGATGAGCTTGCATCAATGATGAGAAAGTTCTCTCGCTTAAACTCCAAGATTGCCAAGAAGGGATACACCTTTGATCCCGAAAAGAAAGCATTTCTACCAAAGAGAGATGACAACAAGACTTGTTATAATTGTGGTGATCAAGGTCATATCTCCTATGATTGTCCAAAACCGGACAAAAGAAGAGAGAACCACAAGAGCAAGCATCGCAAGCTTGAAGATAGTGAGGATGATGAAGAGGACAAGCCCAAACCAAGATCTTTTGGGAAGAAGAAACATGACAAGGGCAAGAAGGCAAAACTCTTCCCAAAGAAAAGAAAAGGACCACAAAAGGTGTTCATGTGTGAGGCAAATGAATGGGTCACCGACGAAGAATCAAGTGATGAAGAGAGTGAAGCGGAAGAAGAAAGTTTGGCCGGCCTTGCCATTGCCAACAATGATGACTCACCTCTTCATCCACCACCCATGTGCCTCATGGCTAAAGGTAAGGTATGTGATGATTCTAGCGATGATGAGCTTTCCCCCTATGATTTAACTTCATTAATAAATGAATATCACACTATCATTAAGAGGGAAAAGAGCAAGGTTAAAGCTCTTGAAGAAACTCGTGCCAAGCTTAAGAGTGCTAACCTCAATCTGCTTGACAAGTATGAAAGCATACTTAAAGAGCATGACACACTCAAATCCCATGTCAAGCAAATTGAGGAGGATAAGGCTAAAATCAAGCTAGATCATCATGAGCTTAACTTAGCACACCAAACACTCTAGGGAGAGCACAACAAGTTAATACAAGAACATCAAACACTTAACCTTGCTTATGAAGTGTTTGATCAAGAATTGAAAAATATAAAGAAACAAACTCTTAATGATAATGTATCCATTACTTCTCATACTACTAATGTCTTGTACAAGTCTTTGCCTTTGAAAAAGAACACTAGGGAGAAGGACTTGTTGGAAGAAATTGAGAGTCTCCGCACTAGTGTGGCTAGACTATCAAAAGGAGAAGTCAAGCACAAGGAAATCCTCTTCCAACAAGCAAAGGCCTTCAACAAGAGAGGACTTGGATCCTTCCCGGTGCCTAACAAAGGAAAGGTGCCCTCACCGGAGCTTAGAACAAGCTTCATCAAGGAAGTTGGTTCTTATTGCCAACATTGTGAGGTCACCGGTCACCACACAAGGGAGTGTCCTCTTCCTAACCGGCCTTCTCCAAAATTGCCCATTAATTACAAATCTACTTTCAATGATCGTTATTATCTCTTGAGTAAAGTAGATGGCAAGGTGAAAGCAAGGTTCATTGGCAAGGACATAAAGGGCATGAAGGGGAAGCTCCCCAAGCAACTTTGGGTCCCAAAGACACTTGTATCACACATACAAGGACCTAAGCTGGCTTGGGTGCCAAAATCAAAAATTGAATTCATATGTGTAGGTGAACTACAAAGCCGGTGGAAAGCATTGGGTACTCAATAGCGGGTGCACTCAACACATGACCGACAATGATGGTATGTTCACCTCCATAGAGGACCCCCGACAATCATGATCAAGTCACTTTTGGTGATAATTCTAAGGGGAAGGTAATTCGGTTGGGTAAGATTGTATTTTTCACATGGTTTATTTATTTTCAAATATGTTGCATGTTAAGTCACTTAGTTTCAATTTGCTTTCTATTGCACAAAATTTGTGATTTTGGGCTAACGTGCACCTTTAGCAAGAATGATGTTGTTGTGACAAGCCTAAAGTTGAGGAGAGCCATGATCAAGGGGGAGCTTCAAGTTCCAACATCTACACATCGACGGAGAATTATTTATTTGTCAAATTTATGTTGATGATATTATTTTTGGTTCAACTAACGAAGCTCTTAGCCATGAGTTTGGCAAAATGATGTCTAGGGAATTCGAGATGTCGATGATTGGAGAGCTCAACTTCTTCCTTGGATTCCAAATCAAGCAACTTCAAGAGGGGACCTTCATCTATCAAGAGAAGTATACCAAGGACCTCTTGAAGAAATTTGAGATGGGAGATTGTAGCTCAAGAAGCACTCCAATGGCAACAAATTGTCATCTCGACGCAGATAAGGATGGTAAACCTATTGATCAATCTAACTACCGTTCTATGATTGGTTCATTACTTTACCTTACCGCATCTAGGCCCGATATCATGTTTAGTGTATGCTTGTGTGCTCGCTTTCAAGCGGCACCTAAAGAATCGCATCGGAAGGCAGTCTTTAGGATACTTAGGTATCTTAAGCGTACCCCTAGTGTGGGCTTGTGGTACCCTAAAGGTGCAAAATTCCATCTCTTAGGTTACTCGGAGTCGGACTTTGCCAGATGCCGTGTGGAACGCAAGAGTACCTCCGGTGGGTGCCACTTGCTTGGGTGTTCCCTAGTATCTTGGTCTAGCAAGAAGCAAAATTTCGTCGCCTTGTCCACGACGAAAGTGGAATATATCGCAGCTGGTGCATGTTGTGCCCAAATTCTTTATATGAATCAAACCCTTTTGGACTTTGGTATTAAACTTGGTTGTGTGCCTCTCCTTTGTGACAATGAAAGTGCGGTAAGATAGCTAAAAACCCCATTCAACACTCCCGCACTAAGCACATTGATATTCACCATCATTTCTTGAGGGACCATGAAGCTAAGGGAGACATCTCTTTGCGAGGTGTTAGGTCCGAAGAACAATTGGCGGATATCTTCACTAAACCACTAGATGAGAAAACTTTTTCTAAGCTAAGGAGTGAGTTAAATTGTGCTAGATGCGTCGAACGTCATGTAAGTTGCCATGTAAGAATGCATCTCATATAGGTCTTGTCTAACTTTCAAAGGATAGGGGTGAGCAAGGGTTAGCTTGGGATGGAGGTTCTTTTGGGTTTTCCCAAGGCTTGGAGAGTGGCTCTCCCTGAAGAAGCCTTTGAAAGGTTCAAATTTGGCAAGATAGATTTACCTTATGTTTTGCATGATTCCTGCCATGTAGACTTGCACTCATATTTAAATTTCTTGCATTATAAATTGTTTGGCATTGCATACGGTAGATTGTCACAAAGGGGAACCCACCTCATGAGAAAGAGACTTATTTGAAATGCAATATCTCAACTCATATGAGGTGGAAAGAACAAAATGTTAGGTACGTTAATGCCTAAAGGAAAATGCTTTTAAGAGATAGAAGGCTTCATCCTCTAGCTCACAAAGCATGGGCCTTACATTTTATTTGGATAATTTCCTCCCTATTTTCTTCGGTGTTCTATTCGCTTTAAGGCTTAGCCAAGTTATTGGCAAATTAGCATTTTTGAGGGGTAAGGGGTTGCCCAAAAAGTCCTGAGACATGTGTTTCTCATTGTTTGTGTGTTTGGTCAAAGGACATATATGGGATGTTGCTATTTTGTAGTCATCAAATTATCCGATGCATAGGCTAGACCATCATCGGATCACTTTGTGTTCAAAAGCCAAGGGTCAGCTCAATCAGTAACACAAATCAACCGACGAGTTCATTCTGTGAAACATCGGTGCATCTGATGTTCACATTTCTGGAACTGTGCCGAATTCCACCGATGCAAATCCCTTCCACGTCGGACCATCCGGTGTCAACGGTACCTTTTTGAATATCCTTACTGTGCCATTCGACTGATGCCTCTATCTTTTAACGTCGGTCCATCCGGTGTTAAATTTCAAGCTAGGGTTCGGGACCCACTTTTTAAACACCGCTTCGCCTCCCTCCTTTCTCTCTCCCCGACCCCGATGCTCGCTCGCCCTTCCGCCACCGCCGCTCCCTCGCCCTACCGCCACCGACCGGCGCCGCCCTCCGGCCACCGCCGCCCTCCGTCTGCCGCCGCACCACCACAGCAGCGCCGCCGCCGCTGCTTCCTCCAGTACCACTGCCGCCGCTCTCCTCCACCGCCGCAGCCGCTCCATCCAAGCGCTGCCGACCGTCGCCTCCCTTGCACCACCGCCGCCACCCCAAGCACACTGCACCACCGCCCTCTGCGTCGCCGTGGTGCCTCCCTCTACAGCCGCCACTACGCCGCTAGGGTCTCCGGCCGCGACGATCTTCGTGTCGCCGTTCTGTGCGCTTGACATCGTTGACTTCATTCTCGCGCATCGTCTCATCACAATGGCTCGTGAAAAGAAAGGAAAGGGAAAAGCCATTGCGGAGCCGGCCGCAAAGAAGCAAAAGCTGTCGAAGGAAGAAAAGAAGGCTTTGATGGCCGCTCGCGCCGCCGAGGAGCGAGAGCGTGGCCGAGGAGGATCACTGAGGATCCGCGAGGCTCGTCAGAGGCAGCCTCCCGTGTCGGATGAGTCCGAGGAAGAAGAAGAGTCGGAAGTGCCGCTTGTTTGCCGGCGCTCAGCCAGGACCCGTGGGGGTCATCCGCCGGCAGTACCACGTTCGAGACCATCTGCTGCCGATCTTCGAGAGGACAGGGCGGTCCAGAGAGTCGTCTACGAGATGGACACCAACGTCCGTGTTGGTGAAGGTGTCCGGTTGACAGAATATAGGAAGATGAAGGCCAAGCAGCTCAGAAGACTCAGATGGAGTGTTTTGCTTGAGGAGTGGTTCCTGCAGCCCAGAGAGGCACTTGTGGACAGCCGCTTTTGGACCTTGACACAGGCGTCGCTATACGAGACCTATAGACGCCGAGGCCATAAGCTCTTGCAGCACAACTTTCTGGATTGAGGTCAGCTTGCCCTGGCAGCCGAGACAGAGATACGCCCCTACTTTGAGAGGTATAGGGGGCTGGTGGAGCTGATGTCCTATGAGAGGAGTGCCTACGTAGAGGACTGGGTCCGCGTATTCTACGCTACGCTCTACGTCTCTGACGGCCGCAGATCTATAGACTTCATGTTCATGGGCCAGCACCATCACTTGATGAGACAGACTTTGGCACAGCTGCTAGGAGTGGATCTCCACGACACTTGCCTGCACGAGAGAGTGTATGGACATGCAGACCCACCAAGGAGGCCACTCACTGGAGGAGTGGCACCACCACTAGAGGAGATACACTCTCCGTTTGCACCATCTTTCTCTCCAGACCAGCCGAGGGTACTGGCACTGCTGACTCCAGCTGCACGCACAGTGCACCTTGCCTTGCACCGCACACTTTTGCCGAGGTACGGATACCTAGAGGGGTTCACCAGCCTGCAGTAGACCCTCCTGTTCTACATCATGAACGGGATGGAGTTCGATATTGTGGACATCCTCATATGTGAGATGGAGGACGTGATCATTGATGGAGTTGGTATGATGAGGCAGCTTGTGTTTGGACACTGGATCAGCTACTTGCTCTCCATGGTTGTTCCTGAGGAGTCCGCCGTGCGTGACAGTCTCACTGACGAGAGTGTCACACAGTTCAGCCACTACCGTGCTCCAGCTCCTGGAGACCGCCTTGGCCGTCCAGTCGAGCGTCAGGTCCGTGCTCGGCTATCCGAGGAGGATTGGTCAGATCTGGAGAAGGAAGATGAGAGGCTGGCACAAGCAGAGGCTCAGGGTGAGGACCTTCAGCATATATGGTCCGAGAGCGACGCGGATGACAGCGTTGAGGAGTACTTCCCACCTCCTCCCTCACCCAGGCAGCACGACGCGGAGGCTGGAGGCTCGACTGTGCCACCCCCTACTCCACCTCCCGTCTCAGAGGCACAAGTCTCTCAGCCGTCCGAGCTTACTTCACTCCTACAGCAGATGGTTGAGCAGCAGCGCCTGGACCGGCTTGCAGCTAAGCAGGCCCGAGCTGAGCAGGCAGCACGTCTTTTGGAGCTCCAGTAGCAGCAGCAGGAGATGCAGTGCCAGATCGCCCGTGAGAAGCGAGAGGACACTGACCGGCTGACTGGGCTGATAGACCAGATGCACCAGTGCTCCCTCGACCAGCAGCAACAGACGCAGCAGGCGATGCTGGGCATCCTGGGGTTGATCACCAACCTCTACACCCAGAACGGGATTGCCCTGCCGTCGCAGCTGCCAGGCTTTGCTCCACCCTGCCTGTCCTTGCTCCAGCTGCAGCTCCAGTGCCGACCACGCCGATCCCGACGATCAGCATGTCTCCACTGCTTGCTCCAGGCGCACCGATCCACTCTTCGCTGCCAGCTACGGCGTTGTTCCAGCAGACACCGACATCCGTTGTCAGTGCCCCGTTGCCAGCAGCTCCGACTCAGTAGGCACGGACAGCGGCTCCTACAGCTCCCTCCACTTCTACTCCAGCCTCGACTGCAGCAGCAGGCAGCAGCTCCGACGACAGCACCCCAAAGGTGACCAATTCGTCATCGCTCCGAGCACTCAGGGTTCTTAGGCACTCGGATTCCTTTTTGGTGTCTTGATGCCAAAGGGGGAGAAGAGTTAGAGAGAGCCAGGGGGAGGATAGCTTAATCTCAGGGGAGTCCTAGCTGTAGGGGGAGTCTCTATCTATATCTTTTGTAATTTGGTGTTTTCGCTACTCCTTTGTTATTCATTGAGTACTCTTAAGTTATTGATCGATTGAGCTTATTGGTGTCTATCTATATCTTATGACCACTTATTCTCTTGAGTTATTCATCGATTGAGCTTTCGAATTATTGATCGGTTTTGAGCCTTCAAGTTTTAAGTGTGATAACCTTGTACTCATTGCATATCTTCTTGAGTATCCTATTATCAAATTCATTACTATTATGCTTCACTTGTTGTGTTGTCATCAATCACCAAAAAGGGGGAGATTGAAAGCATCTAGGCCCCCATGAGGTACGGTTTCGGTGATTAATGACAACCTTTGGATTTTACTAATGAATTTGTAGATGCAAGGTCTCCCATATCACTCAATCAAATGAAATCTATATAAATATGAACATCAAATAATGATCATTGGAGACCCCTAAACAATCCTTTATGAGATCAATCAATGTTATGAAGATTAGAAGTAAAAGCTCATATGTCAAAGTTACTCAACCATAATTGACAACACTCAATGCTTGAAAATCATCAGAAGTATATTTCCAACAAATGTCTAAGAGGTCAATCGAGCAAAATACAAAAGAATCACTTAGAACAACTTGAAGTAAACAAAATCAACTCACCGGATCAACTGATGTTTCCAGAGAACAACACATCGGTCGAGTTGATTCAGCAGAAGAAGAAGACCTCAGAACAAAGCACTCACCGGATCATCCGATGTTAAGGGCAATGTTACATCGGTCCAACAGTACAGTAAGCAATATCCTTGGACCAAGTGCAGCACCGGATCATCCGATGTACAGCAATATACACATCGGTCAATCACTCCAGTAAGCATCAAGTCTAAACCAGTTCTGGAGGAAGTGCCACCGGATCATCCGATGAGAAGACAAGTGCAACATCGGTCTAACAACGGTCATATCTGACACAATGACATCATCTAATTTGGATTTGACCGATGATAACTGAAGGGGAGACATCGGATCATCCGGTGTTCGCATAACAGTGATGTCAACCTACTTTTCCAACGGCTATTTCGTGGAGGCTGGCTACTTATACCCCTTCAACCAGTCTATTCAATAAGTCTTGATCACCAGACATACTCTACACATTCTCAAGCATTCAAGATGTTGAGCTACCACTTCTAGATCATCTACACCACTTACACACCAAGAGATCGGCTAGAACTAGCTAGAGATAGTGCTTGTGTGCTTCCATTCTTGGTGAGTGGAATCTCTAGTGTAGTGAGAGCTGTAAGGGAGTGTCCCTTGGTGTTTGTAATTGAGAGAGACTTCCGGAGCTTACCAAGACGATTGTGGAAGCCCGGAGGATTCAAGTTGTACAAGGCTTGAGCTCCACCTTGCCGAGGTTGGCAAACGGAGAAGAATAGTGAAGATCCCTAGTCTCGGTGACTTGGGTGTGGCTATACCCTTTGGTGGGTGCCACAACGTGGATGTAGGAAGATCTCGACGATCTTGCCGAACCACAGGATAAATCTTCGTGTCTCCTCGGGAGTTTGCATTCTCTTCCTCTCACCCTACACTTATGCATTTTATATACCGCGAAGTTGCTATTTACTTGAATGCATATGTTGTTTGTGTAGGGAATTGGGCTTTTAGTAATTAAGTTTTATTACTTTGATTTTGAAAAGAAGCCCAATTCACCCCCCCTCTTAGGCATTCGATCCTTACAACTACTCTCCAACATATTGCTCCCATTGACTAAAATTGCTTTTGCCTTGATTTGGAAATTGTGGTTACCAAAAGCTTAATCCATTCTAAGTTGTTGTGAGATATGATATAGTGATACTGCTGCTATTCCTAGTTTGAAAGTGAAACCTAGATTTTCGGAGAAATTCTAAAAATATTTAAGTTACTCTCGTTTGATTGAAAATACCTACCAAAGCCATATGATACATTACATTGATAGACCTTATGCATATGCTATTTGTCTTCACATTGAGCTTTGTCAAACTAGTATAGACCTATGTGAGATTTCATTCATTACTTTTTGAATTCAAGACTTCACTTGCACATGCTATACTTCTACACTAGAAGTAAGCAAATTTCCACCATACCACCATTCCACAATAAAAAGAGAAACTCCATATCATTCATGCTTAGTACTCTCTCCAAAATTTATTGCATAAAAAGGAAGTAGAAGACATGGATACAAAAAAATAAAAAGAAAATTGCATGCTTACATCATAAGCATGAGAAAAAAAAGTAGCCATGTTTTATCCCTGGAAGATAAGAGAGTCCACTCAAAAAGTAGTTATCTCAAATATCCACATCCACTTCATTCCATCACATATGCACAAGTATTGAATCAAATTGTTTTGAATTGATTCCTCCTAAAGCTTGCTCTTTTGATTTAGCAATATTATGTGTTGCAAATATGCCTACAATATTCCCTACCAATCTCCACATACAAGCCTTATGTAGAGGTAGGATTACTTTAGGCACAATGCCTTAGTGAGGATATATTTCCACTACACATAAATGAGAGACCAAGAGAATCAAATTGAGATACTTAAAATCTAAATTGAACTCTTCAGAATTTGAATGGAACTTGATTTCTTGGGTATGTGTGCTCCATTTGCTGTTCTAGCTTTCAACCACCCATGAATAGTAGAAGGCATAAGACCCATAATGACTTAGGATGGGTGAAGTACCGTGTCAATTTTTGCAATACTAGGTATAGTATTTTGTTGTGCACTTGGTACTTTTGAAAATAAAACATAGTAGCAACTCCTGATCATCAACCTAAAGTCTTGACTTTGCTCGGGACGAGCAAATGATAAGCTTGGAGGAGTTTGTTGACGGCTGTTATATATCAATTTCACATATCAATATAACTCAATTATGAGAAGGAAATATCATTTGTTGCACACATCACCTTTCTATTGAACCTATTTCCACTTGTCTTTGGAGAAAGTAGTGCATGCAGGGATTTTATGCAGAATTGAAGTGAAACAAGTGGATGGATCCTAAAAATATCATTCCAGCCAATCAAACAATGACATGTGGCACCACATAGATCAAATGGCACACAAACAGAAGTATCCGAGGCCATACAATGGTGTAGCACCAACATCAGTCAATGGGACCCACCTGGCATAGACCTGGAGGAAGCACAACCCCAACGGGGCTGAGACCAGGTCGGCCGACCCCTAAAGTCGACCGACTAGGGAGTGGCACCAAACCTGGTCAAAGGCCACGTGTTGGCTCCTCCCGGCTTGAAGAAGTCATGGGTGACTGATTCGTGCACTTTTGGTGGCAGGAACCGACCATTCTCCAAGCTATAAATAGGACCCCTCACCCCTCACTTCAACACACACCACATGAGTATTCATCCATTGTATCCACTACTCTCCATAGGTTTAGAGGAGTATAGGATGTAGAGAGGAGAGTCTTTAGTCTATAGTCCTAGTAGGAGAGGAGTAGAAGGAGTCTCTTCATAATTCCTATTTGGGAAAGGTATGACTCTTATATTTCTATTTGTATTTGCGACTTTATACTTAATAAAGATGTTATTTTTAGTCTTCTATTCTTCATGTACTTGGATGAAGCATTTTTTGTTTGATTGTGGATTCCATGTATATGGTAGGAGTAGTATTTATGATTATGCTATACCATTGTCATTATATCATCATAAACACTACAAACCCCCACTGTAGTCTAATTAGCTATGACATGATTATGTTAACATGAATCACTTATGCTATGAATTAACATTGGTTCAACGATGATTTAGTTCATTGCCTTAAGATGGCTTGTGCCTAGGCTCTTAAGGTAATTACTTAATATGCTAGCATGGTGCTAGGATAGAGAGTAGCGTTAAATGTCTCGTAGACCCACGAATTGAAGATATAGGCAGTAGGTGGTGACAACCCTATCAGTCCTTTATAATCCTCCTTGTTCGGCTATGCCACAGACTCTTGGCGGGAGTCGTCCTAGTATTGTTAGGGATAAAACTGTGCCCAATGTGTTAATCCACATAGCACGAGAATTCATAATTGACATGATCATTAGTAACTAACTTAGGCTATGTATATGTACATTAGAAGCATTGTAGGAGTCTCTACCTAACCCTTAGCCTAGTTCCTCTTTATCTCATTTATCCCTTTAGGATAGAATGCTCCTGTGTGTGTCACAATACTCCAATTATCATTTATCCATCCTTGATAGAACCTTACCTAGATACCTTTGGGAGAATATAAATGACACCCTTTGGGAATACTCTTAGAGGGGAAATGCTACATCGATAGTTTCCGTGCACTTGCGGATTTATATGTATAATCTAAAATCTATTAATAAGCATTTCTGGCACCACTGCTAGAGATAAATTGTTAGTATACGTAGGAACCGTCAACAGTGGTGAGGGGTCCTATTTATAGCTTGGAGAAGGGTCGATTTCTGCCACAAAAAGCGCGCAAATTAGTCACCATTGACTTCTTCAAGTCGGGAGCAGCCAAGACGTGAAAGTTGACCAGGGCTGGCACCAGGAAGGGGTCGGCCGAACCACCAGGTCGGCCGACCTGGTCCTGGCTCCAAACAGCTTGTGCTTTCTCCCGGTGGCTTCCAGGTGGGTCCCATTGACTGATATGGGTGCTACATCGTTGGATGACCTCGGATACTTCTGTTTGTGGGCCATTTGATCCCTGTGGTGCCACATGTCAGTGCTTGATTGGCTGGAATGATAATTTATTGGATCTTTCCACTTGTTTCACTTCAATTCTGCATAAAATACCTGCATACACCATTTTCTCCAAGGACAAGTGAAAATAGGTTAAATAGAAAGGTAATGTGTGCAATAAATCATATTTCTTTCACATAATTGAGTTATATTGATGGGTGAAATTGGTATATAACAGCCGTCAACATAGGGCAGCTACGATGCTAGAGGGGGGCTAGGCGCCGATGCATGAAGTCCGCCAGCACCATCAGCTCCCACAAACTATGATCCGTCAAGAATCATATCCTCTCCATCGTCGGGGTATATGCCGGCTCCAACTCCGGGTGCTCTTCCAGGTCTTCTTCCTAGATATCGGCCAGTCGGTGGCAGGACCATGCGATCGTAGGCATCAGTGTGTACGATCACCCAGTCACTCCTCCAGTCGGCCCATTTCGTGGTGGAGAGCGAGGTGATGTACTTGAAGGGGTTGTTTGCCTGATGCTGGAAGGAGTAGGCGCTGAGGAAGTTCATCTTGTCCTTCCCAGGCCGACTCAGCACGAAGAACTGCGAGAACACCAGCACATACGGGTACACCCCGATGAACATCTCATAGAAGTGCGAGAATACCGCTGCCACCACCAAAGAATTCGGCGACAAATGATGTAGCTGGAGTCCGAGGGTCTCCAGAAGCGTCACCAGGAAGGAGGAAAAGGGAGGAACGAACCCGGAGTACGCATACAAGTTAAAGAAGACGATCTCATTCTGCTCCAAATCCAGAGGAAGGGAGCCACGAATCATCATATCCCGCCACTACTCGTCCTCCCAGCTGAGTAACCACCTCATAGGCGCTACATCCACCACACGGGAAGGAGGCAAGGCAGAGTCCATTGGAGCAAGAGTCAAGAACTTCGAAGGTGGGGAAAAGTGCGGGTGCTCAAGGAGGAAGACGAAGGCTTGAACATTGGGGTGTGGGTAAGAAGGGAATCACCTTTGTCCACAAAGGTCCCCTTTTAAACACCCTGGCCGCTTTTGGGCGCATTGTGCAAATTGCATGGGCTCGAAACATGCTGCTCAACCCACAGCGTCCATGGCAGCGAGGCCCAGGTCCCTTGTCAGAGAGATTGGTTCGAGCGGGCCCCCACCTGAGGAGGCAACCCAGCGGTTCCCATAAAGGCGAAATTGAGAGCAGCAGAAGTACAGCAGCCGCGTTGGGAACCGTCGCGATAAATAAGCTGCAGCAAGTAAAGATCCCATCACCAAGACCCCTCAACCAAAGGGGGGCGCGTGGCCACGATGGCAGAAGCGTGCACCGCTTCGACTAATCAAGACAAAATCAAAAGATGGTGCAGGAAAGTAGGGATAGGGCTCCGCCCTCGGTCTCATCACCTCCCCCCAGGGTGGACCCAGGGGCCACTGTCGGTACCCGGCATATCGGGTACCCTCGTGCATAGGCTAAAGCCACCTAGGTGCCCTGCCTTCCTGCCAAGGCAGGGTCTGAGGGCGCCACGTGTCCAGAAGGCCCGAACTCCTCTACCTCAAATATGGGGTCTGGTGTATCCACATGGACCTCAAGGAGGAGTCCAGCTTCCCCTTGGAGACGAGCTCCCAAGCGGCTTGTCTAAATCAAGCATTGAAGACTCGCGTCTTCCACAGGCTCATGATGCGGCACACGCCTACTGTTAGGTACCGTTGCGCCCAATCGCATCACAGTGAAGGTGCCGCAAGCCTACCCCACTCTGCCAAGTAGGTAGCTTGCAGTGACAGGGATAGTCGGACGGGACATTCTCTGCCATCATAAATGACTACGCATGGGCCACTGGAAGCAAGACGACAAGTCTTCGAAGCCACAGTCGTGGAGGCTTATGCAAGAAGCCTTAGAGATCTTTAGGATAAGATCGACCCGGGACCACCTGTCGGGCCCCGAACCTCACTTGTAAGGTGACCGACCTTGTCTATAAAAGGACCGTACCGCCACCGTTACAAAGGATCCCCAATCCACGCATTCACACGCTACACACTCATACACACCAACAATACAACCTCACCGTGGAGTAGGGTATTATGCTCCGACGGCCTGAACCACATAAAACCACTGTCTCACCACTCTCATACGCGCAACCTCTTCATAGAGGACTAAGCCCTGCCGATCAAGAACCTCCGCGGGCTGCTCACATAGCAGGTCCGGGGGAAGTTTAGCAAGAACACTTTGCTAGGTACCATGCATGATTTGGCAAAACTGATTCTAAGCCCTGTAGACTGGGAGAAACTGTTAAGGATTGCTTTTAAGCAGAACATTTATTTTTGTGCCACCTTGATGATGAGCAGAGTGTCATCGGCATACTGAACAATTGGAAAGTCTTCACATGAGGGATCATCAATGGGTCTAGATATAACTCCCTTCATCAATGCTTTGTTTATAATATGTTGAAGCAGTTCTCCAGGTAAAACAGAAAGCATCAATGAGAGCTGGTCTCCATGTATCACCCCTCTTTTACAGGCAAAGGGGGTACCCGAGACCTCATTGAGAAGGATTGATGAGGATCCAGAGTTTAGAATGGCGTGCACCTAGCTTATCCATTTCGTTGGAAACCCCATTTGTCTCATCATTTCAATGATAACTGTGTCCTCCACTGTGTAAAACGCCTTTGAAAAGTCAAGTTCAAGAACTATGACTTTAGCTTTCGAATTTTTGCAATAATGTATATACTCATAAGCTCATGCAATATAGTCTTGTATTGTCCTTCCCTGAATGAATCCATATTGATTACGGTGAATGATGGGAATAATGACATTCTGCAATCTCTTGGCCATGAGCTTAGTTATGATTTTGAGCACGCAGTTCATTAATGCAATAGGTCTGTAGTCACTTAAATTTCCAGGATTAGGAACCTTAGGGATGAGAGTAATAAACGAATTGTTGATGGACCTGAGGTGGACACCATTATTGAAGAAATCTTGGCAGAGATCAATGATGTCCCATTTGATAATTGACCAGCGTGTCTTAAGGAACCATCCATTAAATCCATCAGAACCTGATGCTCTATCATTTGGCATGCGCTTGACAACTGATTCAGTTTCCTCTATGGAGAAAGGATCTGCCAAATGCTCCAAGTGATCAAATCTAGGGATTATGGAGTTTAAGTCAAAAAGCATTGGTGGTTTTTCTAAAGTCCCCATATGATTTCTGAAACTTGATCTAATCATGTCAACTTTAGCCTGATGACCTGATACAAGGATACCATCTCCAGATTGTAGAACTGAAATTACGTTGAATCGATGGCGTTCAGTGGCCACCGCATGAAAAAATTTGGTTGATTGATTGCCTAGTCATGTCCATCTTACCGTGTCCCGTTGTTTCCAATATGCATTTGTCGGTGGTTTTGATCCGGCAGATCTCCCGACACTACTAAAAGTGTTTGTGGAGTTTGAGGTTCGGTGTGGGCGCGCGGAGATTTAAGAAGGTGAAATGTAAAATGACACAGGAGACACCAAGATTTACGTGGTTCGGACCGCCTGAGCGTAATACCCTACTCCACGGGGTGTGTTGGTGTTGTATTGGATGTATGAACTCAACTCGGGTGACGTGAGTTGAGAGCGCATGTGAGCCGATCAGACTAGGTCAGATCAGAGGTTATTCGATCAGAGCAGATGTTATCAGCTCAGAGCCCCTCTATGTATCGTCAGTTTGTCCTTTTATAGTACAAGGACAGGACGTTACAAGTTGGCCTGGCCCGACATGTGGCCCCGGCGGTTACTAATATTGATACACATTTGATGCGCTTAATTACCCTTAATGACCGAGTTACGGGCTTTGACAGCGCTGTTACTGGTAATAAGGGTCGTCCGATTGTGTGTCATTAACATAGTATTAATGACACTTAATCGGGTCTTGAAGTCCTTGATTCCCCTTTGAAGATCCGGAGCTGTTGTGGATTCTACTGGAGGTTTGAGGCTGAAGATCCGACGGTTGGACACGTGGCAGCTCCGGAGCATACTGTGGGGAACAGATAGGTCCGGTGCCAACAGACACGTGTCAGTTCTGGAGCTTCCCTCGGTCTGGGGTTAGGTACGGGGGTGCCGTTATGGTACATAGCCCGGAGCTTCCCCCCTTGTGGGCGGTAGCTCCGGTTTGATGGTACACGTGGTGACCCTGGGACTAACCATGTTGGGGGAAGCGGGTCCGGTTATGTCTGACATGTGGGCCTCTGAAGGTCTTCAAATCAAGTAGATGACATTTCCTTGAGATCTTTGCAATCTCAAGGGGTATACGGTACTCAAGGTACCGAGAGTGGCCCCCTGGGCCCACCTATGGGGAAGACCCCTTGGGTGAAGTCATTCCGTCGGAGGTGGGTCCATCCTTCGACTTTTGAGCTGAGTCTTCAAAGGTCTTCAGAAGTCTTCGATAGTGAAGGCCCCCTGAGGTTGTCGGAGCTCAGAAGCTCCAGCATTGACTACCGTCGGAGCTTAGTAGCTCTGGCAGTGACCTTTGCCAACGCGTAGCTTGTCGGCAGCAGACTCCGCTTGTGGGGTCTTCTCACCATCTTTTATTCTGCGTCGATGGCTGACCCCCATAGCTTTGCCGGAGCTTGGTTGCTCCGGTAATGCTCGTTTTCAATGTTTAGCATCGATCACAAGCCATCTAGGGGGAGTCGAAGCTTTGTTAGCTCCGGCTTTTCTCCATCAACGTGGATTCTTTATTTTTCCTGCACACTGAAGCCAAGAAAAATAGTAAAATTCGCTCCTTGCCTATAACTTCGTCGCGGCTTACGATTTCCAAGAAAGTTTTAGGTCAAACACAATTCTGAATACAACCAAATGGGTTGCCTTCTTTCTTCCAGATCCAATTGTACTTGGACCCGCCTTACTTCGGCCTGCCGGGGTGTAGGTAGAGTGGCGTACTTAGGGTGCTTGACCAGGCTAAGTCGATAGCACACTCCGGCCCTAGATTGGCTTGGCGGCATTCAGGCGAGTGGGCCATGAACAATGTTTGAATCCAAAAGAATTGACAATACAGCTCGAATTGTACATGAACTGGTCGAACTAAAATTTCTTAAGAATTGCACAACTTTGTTATAGACAAGAAAGAGAAAAATAAAAAATGTTGAGCCTGTACAAAATAAATGCACGTGGAGTATGTTTCACATGAAGATGTCTTTCATTATAGGTCCGGGGTACATGGGAAACGAGTACACTCTTAGGGTACGGAACCAGGCTAAGCGTGTTTCATTTCTCGTTTGACCCAGGGTAGCTAGCCACACTTTTAGTTCTTAGACTGTGACAAGTGTTCAATGAACTTTGCGGACCTTCCGGGAAAGGTCCGGCTGTTCTCCCGGAGGAACTACCCGACTCTGTACAATGACTCTATAACATACACCTCAAGTTACTACAGACTCACCTCCGTGATATTAAGTGTAGAACTTACGGAGGTGCTCAATATTCCAAGGATTTGGGAGAGGTGTGCCATCCTCGGTAGCCAAGCGAACGCTTCTGGGACGGGATACTTTAATCACTCGGAAGGGCCCCTCCCAGCTGGGGGAGAGTTTGTTTAACCCTTCTCTGGATTGTATTCTCCGTAGCACCAGATCACCTTCCTTGAGCTGTCGGTTGTGTACATGCCGCTGATGATAGCGCCAAAGGGCTTGGCAGTATCGGGCATTCCGAACAGCTGCTTGGCACCTTCCCTCCTCAAGGAGGTCTAGGTCTTTCACGCCGGAGCTGGTCCTGCGTGGCTTCGTCGAAGGTTCGGACCCGGAGTGACGCCAACGTGATTTCTGGAGGAAGGATTACTTCAGCTCCGTACACCAGGAAGAAGAGTGTCTCTCCAGTTGACTGGTTTGGAGTTGTCCTGTTGGCCCATAGAGTGAGCGGAAGCAACTCCAGTTGCGGCATCGGTACCGATTTGGACGACTTTGATGGGAATGTCGGTGTCGCCGCTTGGCTGCACACGAGGTGCAGAAGTTGAGCCTCGTTGACGAATGCTCGGGGGTTTTGGAGCTTGCTCCTGCCTGGAGTCCTCCTCTTGCGCCGTAGTAAGCGCATGAAGTTCTTCCAGAGCGATTACTCCAGCAGTGTGATCTCCGCGGATCCGGAGAACGCCTACTGGTCTTGGCATCTTTAACACCAGGTAGCCATAATGAGCAGCTGCCATGAATTTGTACAAGACAGGCCTACCCAAGATGGTGTTGAAAGGTAAGTTCATCTGAGCAACATCAAAGACCAACTTCTCAGTGCGATACTTCTCCCGGGTCCCGAAGGTAACGGGAAGAGTAATAGCACCGAGCGGGGTAATGGCTCCCGGACCTACTCTGGAGAAAGGTCGGGAGGGGTGAAGATCCGAAGGTCGGAGCTGAAGCTTGGTAAAAGCTTCGAAGCTTATGAGGTTCAGCCCCGAACCTCCGTCTACCATAACATGGTGGAGCTGAATGTTATTAATGGTAGGAAATACCATCAAAGGTAACTGGCCTACTCCAACCATGCTTCGAGGGCAGTCCAAAGTATCAAAAGTGATGGTTGTGTCCATCCACTTCCGATGAGGCTCCGCCCTGGTTGTAGAAGCTACAGCAGCCATGTCCCGGCGCATTGTCTTGAGGACACGGCGAGAGGTGATGTCCCATGATCCACCAAAAATGGTGTTCATGGTCTTCCGACGCTCGTTGTCAGAGACGTCAGAATCGTCATCGACGGAGGTGTAGATGGCCTTCAGGACCTTTTTAGGATCTTGGAAAACTAACTCCTCTTCAGCCGGAGCTTCGTCAACTTTTTGTTTTCCTTTCCTCTGTTGGAAAGGAACTTCTTCCCGGCGCTTGTTGTAGCGCTCGGCAAGATTTTGGACCTCCCGGCAGTCTTCCAAACTGTGGCTGTCCGCCTTATGAATTGGACACCACACCTTGGGTTTGCCTCCGTCTTCAGAAGACGGTCGAGGTCGCTTCTCGGGGCGTGGCCCCCGGCCACCCGGAGCTGCAGCAGCTGCAGCATTAGATGCGCCGGCCGACGACTTCTTCTTGCCGTTGGTCTTTTCTTCTTTTTGCCACCCATGGAGGTAGTAGCTTCGCCTTTGGAGGATTTCTTGCGATCCTCCGGAGGTGGTTTGGAGTGCATTTCACGGCCCTCCGCAGCTCTGGCACATTTGTCGGCCAAGCTGAAGAGTTTCGTGACACTGGTGATCTCCTTGATCGCCAGTTTCTCTAACATCTTCTTATCCCGTACGCCCTGTCTAAATGCCACAATGACAGAAGCGCTAGAGATAGAAGGGATAGTGTTTCGTACCTGAGAGAATATTTGGATGAATGATCGCAGGGATTCTCCCCCTTTTTGCACGACTGCAAAAAAGTCCAGTTCGGTGCCTGGTCGGGTGTATGAACTCCCGACATTGGCGGTGAACTGTCGGCACAACTCCTCCCAACTGTTGATGGAGTTGGGTGGAATGCTCATAAACCAGGACCGGGCGGTCCCAGTTAAAGCCACTGGAAAATAGTTGGCCATTGCAGCCTCATTTTCTCGAGCTGCCAGGATAGCAGTGGAGTAAATCTGAAGAAATTCGACAGGATTAACGGTCCCGTCAAACTTCTCCGGCAGGTGAGGCCGGGATTTCTGTGGCCACCTGACCATACGCAGATGCATGGCCAGGGCTGAACAGCCTCCTCCTACTCCTTCAGGAGCAGGAATGTCCTGAGCTTCTCGTCTTCCACGAGCACGCTCGATATGGACTCGGCCGTCTTGTTGACGGTATCGGCAATCAAGCTTCGCGCAGAGGTCATGAGTTGAAAGCTTTGATACCGTGTGAGTGTGTCGCGCCCCGGAGGGCAACGACGTCACTTGCTGTGACGCAACACGTCTCCTGTTGTTGGAAACGTGTGGACCAAGTCTGCCAGACAAGGTCCGTCGCTGCGACGGGGCCCGTCCTGAAGGAGGAGGACCCTGGTTGCTGATGCGGTTGGCTGTTGCTGCAACCAAGTGTCCCTCCACTGCTCCATTGCATCCCGTGATGCATCCGGAGGTGGTGGGCGCTGAAGGAGAGCACGTGCTGCATGGAGCGCATGTTCCGGGTTGTCATGATTCGCCGACGCATTGATTGACGCCGGTGCACTATCGCGCTGTCCATCTTGATTTGCTGGTGAAAGCGGCGGTGGTGGAAGTGTGACTCCTACTGGAACTAAAGTTCCTGCTGGTGGCTGCATATTGGAGGGATTGCCCCCAGCAGCTTGAATAGTGGGATGACCATTGGATGATTCAGCAGCTGAGTTCACCATTCTTGAAATCTCAGGCGCCCCTACCTGGCGCACCAACTGTCGGTGGTTTTGATCCGGCAGATCTCCCGACACTACTAAAAGTGTTTGTGGAGTTTGAGGTTCAGTGTGGGTGCGCGAAGATTCAAGAAGGTGAAATGTAAAATGACACAGGAGACACCAAGATTTACGTGGTTCGGGCTGCCTGAGTGTAATACCCTACTCCACGGGGTGTGTTGGTGTTGTATTGGATGTATGAACTCAACTCAGGTGACGTGAGTTGAGAGCGCATGTGAGCCGATCAGACTAGGTCAGATCAGAGGTTATTCGATCAGAGCAGATGTTATCAGCTCAGAGCCCCTCTATGTATCGTCGGCCTGTCCTTTTATAGTACAAGGACATGCCGTTACAAGTTGGCCTCGCCCGACATGTGGCCCCGGCGGTTACTAATATTGATACACATTTGATGCGCTTAATTACCCTTAATGACCGAGTTACGGGCTTTGACAGCGCCGTTACTGGTAATAAGGGTCGTCCGATCGTGTGTCATTAACATAGTATTAATGACACTTAATCGGGTCTTGAAGTCCTTGATTCCCCTTTGAAGATCTAGAGCCGTTGTGGATTCTACCGGAGGTTTGAGGCTGAAGATCCGACGGTTGGAAACGTGGCAACTCCAGAGCATACTGTGGGGAATAGATAGGTCCGGTGCCACCAGACACGTGTCAGTTCCGGAGCTTCCCTCGGTCTGGGGTTAGGTCCGGGGGTGCCGTTATGGTACATAGCCCAGAGCTTCCCCCTTGTGAGCGGTAGCTCCGGTATGATGGTACACGTGGCAACCCTGGGACTAACCATGTTGGGGGAAGCGGATCCGGTTATGTCTGACATGTGGGCCTCCGAAGGTCTTCAAATCAAGTAGATGACATTTCCTTGAGATCTTTGCAATCTCAAGGGGTATACGGTACTCAAGGTACCGACAGCATTCTTGATTTGAAGGAGGCGTGCAATATGTCTCTTGAGGATTAACCTAAAGTTCAATTCTGGTAGGAATAGTGGTCTGCTTTTTCCAATAAATCCATAGTAGATATTACCTTATGGCATTTTTCTAGGGTAATATTGATATTTGGAAATGATCTACTACAAATGCGCAACTCTCTTCTTAGCCTCTTGAATTTACTCGAGGTGTTGGTTGCTTTGTTTGTTGCATGAGTAGGTATCATCCATACACTTCGAACCACATCAAAGAATCCCTGCAGTTGAGTCCAGTAGTTTTCAAAGCGAAACAATTGCACTTTAGGAATACCTGTTTCCATGCTTACTTGGAGAGGGTTATGCAGATACTGTATTAGGCAAAGACCAAAGTCGAGTGTTAGGAAACTGGTTGAACCATTCTGGAGACGTAAAGCACCAATAATTCTGCTGCATTAGTGGATTACATTGCATGTTGGACCATGTATATTTCTGACCCTACAAAGGCACTTCAGTCAATTGAAGTTCGTTGATGAGATCATTGAAAAATTTCCATGTCTAATAGATTGCCCCTGGTTTGTTTCTATTAATTGGGGGTCAATAAAAATTAAAATCTCCCACAATCATCCATGCCATCTCACTGAAATCCAATGTCCTGAGATAACCTACAAAGTTGTTTCTTGTAGGCCATGAGTAAGGTCCATAAACGGTGATGAGGATCCAATCTTTTTGACAAAGGGAGGACAAAAACTTTATAGTAATCACAACGTCTTGAATATCAATGACCTGGCCCGAGATCTTAAGATTGTTCCAACAAACAATAATTCCACCCAAGGCCCCTCTTGAAGGAGAATAGCGGAAACAATTGGGAGTAAACATCTTTACGAAGCACAAATCCACATTTTCTTTTTTAGATTCTTGGAGACAGAGGATATCACAATGTGAGGAAGTAATCCGAGATCTGAGTGCATTAATTTTAATTTGAGAAATCAGACCCCTAATGTTCCAATTCAAAATGGCTAAGGATCTATTTGATACTGGCGCCATAGAAATCGAGAGAGTAGGAGAGCAGTTGCACAATATCTAAAAGACCATGCATGGCACAAAATATAATAAAAGGGGTCACAAGTATTATTAGGTAGACTACCATACATGGTCGTATCTTCAGGGAATCCATCCCTGGCAATATCCCACACAAAATGTTTTCGACCCCCCAACCGACCACACCAACAATGCAGTTTCGAGCAGACAACAAAAGACACCAGACAATAAGGCCCATGACACCGCTGGGTCATCCAATGCCAACATCCTCGCCAGTCTTCAAGGCATCTACGCCGCAGTTCCACTTCATTCCCCATCATTGATCTCCATTTTGGGCGCCAACAGGTCTGCAGCTGTCACCGCCAAAGGGGATATCTGGCATTTGTTAACTGCTATATTTTGAAGAACAACAATATGGATTTTAGGAAATTTTTCCTCATGTTAGATCAGAAGGCTCTGAGGAAAAGATGCATAATTAGAAGCGGGTGAAGAATTACCCTCAGCCTTCTTACATTTCCTGTTCTTGGAAGTTGCTTGGAGGAGTGGTGTGGCCACCAGATCTTTTTACCCCTTGTTTTTATCTTTTAAGCGCAGGCTGCGATGAACTTTGGTCGTGGCCTTAGGGGTGGAGCCAGCAAGGTTGTTTTACTCCATGGCAATAGCCTCTAGAACAGACACATCTTCACCCCGCCATGGGGAAGGAATGAAATCTTTGTTAAGGCTAGATATCATTTTTCTTGACGAAGCAAGAGCAGCAATAGACTGGGCCAACTGCTTTTCCTTGGTCATCATGACAGAGATTTTTTCAGTAATTTCTTCAGCCAAAGATTCCACATTGTAGTTGGAATCCTTGTTGGGTCCATCAGTCTCTAGATGTTCATTTTATAAAACCAAGGAGCAAAACCCTAGTGGCGGACTGATCGGGGCCTGATCTTGGGCAACCTCAATACTGGTCACTGGCTGAGCTTCCTGCAACTGTTGAACTGAGCCTTCGTTCAGCTGATCATCCGCCAGACTGTATGCACTACACCGAGAGTTATCTAAGCCAGGGGCAGCGGGGGGGGGGGGGGGGGGGGGGTGGTGTTGAAGTTGATGCCAGGTAGGATGGGCCCTTGGAATGGGTGAGGATTTGCATCGTGAGACGGAGGATTTTCTTCATCATCTGGAAATTGGTCAGTAAGCTCAAAGTCAAATAACTAAACAGGGATGGTCCAAGACCTTCCCTCCCCTCCGTTGCACCAATCGTGCTTAATAACTACACTGCGAGGGACATCTAGGCCTGCTAATGGGCCGAAGCCCAATCCAAACCCCAGTCCAGTCCTATATTTTCTCGTCATGGGCCCTATCCTATCCGGTCCAATTCTGATCTAATAAACCCAATCCAACCCAGCCCTTCCAAGAAATGAGTCCAACTCTATCCTGATCCTTTTCAAAAATTTGGGTCGGGCCCTAAGGATTCGGCCCGTGGACTTTCATTTTCTTGTGAGTTGAACCACCGGCTACGTACATTTGGCTTTTGTCAGATGCTGAGGCCAGCTGCGTACTGTCTTCTGAATTCTGGCCAACACAGGTTATAAACTGGAGTCTGTAGGTAGTAAAAAATAAGAACTTAATTCTGGAAACAAATCTCCAAAAAAGAATAATGGTTTAAAATATGAAGATTGATAAAATTTTAGTAAACATATTATGACCAATATTGGCATAATTAATATAGAACATTATTTTTAAAAAAAATAAAAAACTGATTAAAGAATAAGCTGATTACAGAGCTAGCTAGCTTATTACTAGTACCACTAATTTCAGAATAAAAAAACTAATAGCCATCAGTACAAATAAACAAAAGAGTTGTCTTGGCATTGCTTTATTATCGCGGTCACTGGTCAAAGCATGAGAGGCCAACCTTCAAAGCAAAGCACAACACATTCCATTCAATTGATGCTTTCACAATACTTGCATCGAACCAAAACCAAAGAAACAAAAAATAGTCTTTCTATAGCATGTTGAACAGCATCAGGAAGACGGCCATCATTTGATATGATGTGGTTTAGTCTTGCTCTAGAGTCTATGCCTCCTACATGCTCTGTAGTAGCTCCTGTCAACCACATAGGATTAGCAACATCTCTTCGGTTTTCTGAAACAAGTTACTGATATGAATTCAATTAACAATCAGCCAACAATCAGGGCTACAAAGATAAATAAAACAATGATGTCTTGAATACATCCACTGCAAACAAGAAACATGACTTGCATTTCATTATCAGTCATTAAAGCGACAAATCAATAAATAACAAGGTCAAGTTCTAAAATGGCTATAAGGCGAATCTTTTGTTACAACATGATATGCTTGAAGAAGAAAAAACAGTTGTAGTGAGGTTTACTAATTTCTTTACCTTATTAGGCAGATGCTCCATCACTGATACCTATACAGCAATACCAGAAAGAACCAGCAATAACAGTGACAGATCACCAACCAGAGCAACTTATTTTATTTCCTAAAGGCTAATACCAACACTGGTTGCTAATAAAGGTTTAGGGGCCAAAATGTTGATTACTCAAGTTCGTGAATGAAAAACATGGAGAACTTGTGGAAAATAATCACAAATTTCGTAAGCTCAGCACCAGCATAATCTGCCAAATCAGCTAAAGAATAAATACTATTTTATGTTTGCAAATTAAGTTGTAATAATGCAAGATCGTCGCATGCATAACAAATCTCACAGGCCATGACTAAACTTAATATATCAGAATGGTTAATAGCGTAGTAAGCAAGGACCTCTTCGTCACATTATCACATTTTATATCACCTTATCCCAGATAGAACATATGTAAAAGAATTATCCCAGATAGAACATATGTAAAAGAAACAGATGGGAACAAATGGGATCAAGCCATCATTGTCACACCAAATGCAATGTACATTCATGTCCTGATATTTCACAAGGTTACGACAGTATCAATTTTTGTAAAAACATCAAAATCCGTGACTAGCATATTTCACAAGAAAACCATACAGACACAAGGGACAATCTAAAATTCAACCTAAAACAACTGAAATCAGCCGATGTATCCAAGAAGAGGGGAGGAGAACTATACCTAAATGACGGACCTGAAGAGAGCCAATCCAGCAATCCCTCCATCGCCAGTCCAAGAAAAACATGTTGCAATGAAATGGATTAATACATTATTAACAATGAGTGGATTAATGTACTTCTCAATAACGCCGGGGGGGGGGGGGGGGGGGGGGGAGCAGTGCGGGCCGGCGACGGTGTCCCTTGTCGATGGGGGTCGTTGTTCCGATGCCGCCGCCCGTGCCTTCCCAGAGAGAGGTGCCGCGGCCAGCGGGTGGCCGGCCGAGCAGGGCGGACCGGCGACGGCGGTGTCCCTTGCCGATGAGGGTCGTTGTTCCGATGCCGCCGCCCGTGTCTGCCCAAGGAGAGGTGCTGCGGCCCGCGGGTGGCCGGCGGGGGAGGGAGGGGGGGGGCGTCCCAGGGGGCGGGTGGGGAGCGGCGGCTCCCTTGCCGGCGGGATGGGCGGGGCTCTTTGCTTGTCCCGATTGCGGCCGTGTGGGGGTTGGGTGCGCTGCGAAGCTGGATAACCCTAGAACCATAAAATGGGCCATGATCCGTGGGTTGGGCCCTGTTTTCGTAAACGGGCTGAAACTAAAATCCTATCCTTTTTTTACATGATCCAACCCAATCCAGCCCTTTTACTTTAACAGTCCATATGAATCCTAATCCATTCAGCCCGATTAGTAGGGGGCCCTTTCAGCCCTTGGGCTCGCTGGGCCCATATGCAGGCCTAGGGACATCAAGTGTGTTTTATCTCTGCCCCTTCCCCAGCCCCGCCCCACCGGTGACCGCCCCTTGACCCGCCGGTGTCCAACCCTCGCCCCGCCGGCGGCCTCCCCAGCCCCGGCGTCCACCCTCACTCGCCCTCCCTTCTTGCTACTCCATTTGCGACTTCCGCCAGTATCCAGATCATGTGGTCCCCCCTTCGTAAGCTCAGTGGAGGTGACTCTGCCGAGGTTCTGCCTCCTGCCCCGTCCCTTCTCACGAGCCACACTTAGTCCAAACCCAATCCCTCATGGCCTTCGTCGAGCCTCCTTGGAGCTTTGCTCGGAAACTTTGGGATTAGCCCCAAGCAGGGGGGTATCTAGAGACTTCCGCAGTCGGGGCTGGAGGCCCTGATCCACTGAATCGGCATGAGGCAAAGAAGTTGACGCTAATGGCGAAGCAGTTGGCGCTGGTGGCAATTGAAAGCGTCTTCCTCCCTGAGCAGAGGGGGAGTCTGGACCATGTTTAGCAACATCGATGGTCTGGCAACTTCTTGGCGCATGCTGGTAAGCCTCCCAAATCTTTTGCTGAAGTTGTTCGCTTTGATTCTGGTACTTGCCAGTCGTTCGGTGTGTCGCGTCGTAGTGTGAATCTTGCTTCCATTGGTTCGTCCGCCTCCCTTAGGAAGGTCCGCTTCCACCCTGAAGTTGCTGTAGCTCAATTTACCCTGAGCCAACTCCAGAGGCTCGGGCTACTCAGAGGTGCAGCCCTCGGCTTAAGGGTAAATCTATAACCCGAAAGCCGGCTATTAAATTAGCTCAGGAGCTTCTTGCTAAAAAATGGGGCCTTGTCAAAGCGGATCAGGCACTGGATGACATGACACTTAGACAATACTTGGACGCCTATAAAAAACCTCTCTCCCCATCGGCGCTGGAAGCCATCTCTGCCCTCACGGAGGTGGCAGAGCAGAAGAAGAAGCATAAAGGCGTGGCGAAGAAGCGGGTGAGGAAGAATACCAAGGTGGACGCGCTTAAGGTCAAATGAAGACCTTCGATGAGCTGGTTCTTGGTGGTCATAATGTTTTAATCATGTCTCTCTTTTGCTATGGTCTATGTCATACCTGCTGTATTTGGGACCACCCTCCCTGTGTGTCCTGTGTCGAACAAGACTCCATTAGTGTGTTTTCTGTTAAAGTTCAATCCAATTACCTTTATTTCCGGGTTGTGTATGCTGATTTGATGCCTGATGATCGTCCTTCTCTGTTGTGGTTATGGGTTAGTGCATTATTCTGTGATTTGATATCTCATCTTGGGCCTACTTTATCTTTGATCCTCATGTTCCTGACCCTGCAGCAGACTTCAATTTGTTCCTGGGAGGACACACCTATGCTGTTAGTAGACTTCTACCCGACCAATGACTGAACAGTGCAAGCCGTATTCTTTCATCTCATGGAATGTCAAGGGTATGAACAATGGGGCCAAACAAGCTGAAATAAAACAATCCATTCAGTTGCACCGATTGATGGTAATTTGTTTGCAGGAAACTAAAACGGCGGCGATTTCTCCACAGATCATCCATGATACACTTGGTACAGCATATGCCAACAACTTTGGTTATCTCCCAGCTGAGGGGACACGGGGAGGAATTCTCCTTGCTAGCAATAATGCCCACATCAAGCTATCCAATTTTACAACCCGGTCTTACTCCATCTAAGCAAATATCACAGATGATAGAACCTCGGTTCCCTCAACGATCTCAGGGGTGTATGGCCCTCAATCCGAAGTTGAGAAAAGACTCTTCCTGAATGAGCTTCGTGAGCTCTACCTGACAGCATCCCCGGCGTGGCTAGTATTAGGTGATTTCAACCTGATTTATCGCGACGAAGACAAGAGCAATGGCAGGCTAAATCGACGCATGATGAGGCGCTTTCAACAGACGCTGAACCATATTGAAGTCAAGAAAATTCCCTTGTTAGGACGTCGTTTCACATGGTCGAACGAACAACAACATCCCACACTGTACAGAATTGATCGCGCGTTCATCTTGCCACAGTGGGAAAACGTTTTGGCGACCCTATTCTGCAGGCTCTTTCATCATCGGCACCTGACCACTGCCCTCTGTTATTAGTACCGTTTGAAGAGGATTTTAGAAGTCGGTTCTTCCGTTTTGAGGACCACTGGTTAAACATGCCTGGTTTTCGTGAGTGTGTCCAAGAGACTTGGAACAGACAAGTCTCCCCACAACACAATGCTATGCTTACTCTCCACATTAATCTTTCCAGAACTGGTCGCGCTCTTAGGAAATGGTCTCGTGCACAAATTCCTCAAGGCAAGCTGGCCATAATAATATGCAGGGAGGTGATCCTCAGGCTCGATGAAGCTATGGAGCTGTGACTCCTGACAGATCAGGAAAGAGAGACTCGTGCATTTCTTAAGCAGCGGATTTTAGGCCTATCGATCATAGAAAAATCCAGGGTCAGGCAGCGATCAAGGTTGACATGGATGCGCAAGGGAGATGCCAATACCCAACATTTTCATCTTTTGCAAACTCGAGACGTAAGATCAACTTCATCCAGTCACTTGAGGTTGGGGAGGAGGTTGCTGTGATGCAACCTGACAAGCACAGGGCAATCCTCCAGCACTTCAAGAAACAATTAGGAACCCACCACCCTAGGAGTCTAGCTCTTGATCTCTCTTATTTAGGATGGCAGGGAAGAGACCTCTAGCATCTTGATCAACCAATTTCAGAGGAGGAGGTCTTCAAAGTAGTCAAGGAAATGCCCAAGTGTAAGGCGCCAGGGTCGGATGGCTACACGGGTCACTTTTTCTCCTCATGTTGGGACATTATCAAAACAGACCTGCTTGCTGCGGTGACTCAATTTTGCCTGTCTAACCAACAGAATCTGAATATACTTAATACAGTCTGGGTTGTTCTGATCCCAAAAAAAGCTGAGCCTAGAAGGATAACGGATTATCGACCTATCAGCTTAATCCACACCTTTGCCAAGATCATCTCAAAAGTTCTGGCAAACAGATTGGCTCCAAAGCTAGACTAGATCATCTCCTTACACCAGAATGCATTCATTAAGCGAAGATGTATTCAGGATAATTTTTTATTTGTCCAGCAAACAGTGAGGCACTTGCACAAGAAAAAATCCCCCACAGTATTCATTAAGTTGGACATATCCAAGACGTTCGACACAGTTAGCTGGCCATATTTGATGGATATCATGCGACACCTTGGCTTCGGGAATAAATGGCGTAATTGGATAGCAGCACTTTGGGGGACCTCTTCATCTTCTTTACTCCTCAATGGCACCTCGGGATCAAAGATCGCCCATGCAAAAGGGGTTTGCCAGGGGGACCCCTCTCTCTGATGATTTTTCTATTAGCCATGGAGCCCTTGATTAAGTTGTTCCACTATGCGCAGCAAAGGGACTTACTCACCCCCGTGCCAGAACTTGGAGACCAGTTGAGAGTATCACTATTTGCTGATGATGCTGCTATCTTTATCTGACCCACCTTTCATGACATAATGACCACAAAGCTCATCCTATTCATGTTTGGGCAAGCATCAGGCCTAATCACGAATGTGGATAAGATGGAATTTTTTCCAATCAGCTGCCAAGAGATTGACGTCACTGCAGTAGTGGGAAATAACTCCCGTATTGGCCCACTTCCCTGTACATACTTGGGTTTGCCCCTCCATTATTGCAAATTACCCAAAACAGCGGTACAGCCTGTGGTACAGGGAGTGGCTCAAAGATTAGTTGGGTGGAAGAAGAATTTGCTATCTTACTTCGCTAGAGAACTCTTAATCAGGTCTGTTTTAACAGCCATGCCAACATACTTCATGACCATGTTCCAGCTGCCAGCTTGGGCTTGTCAACAGATCGACAAAATTAGACAAAGTTTTATCTAGAAGGGTGAGGATCATGATTCAGTTCATGGTGGCAAATGCTTGGTACGATGGAAGGTGTGCACTAGGTCGATGAAAACGAGCAGCCTCGGCATCAAGGATTTAGAGAAATTTGGGAGAGCTCTCAGGCTTCGATGGCTATGGCATGCTTGTGATCACCGCGCTAGACCCTGGAAGACCTTGTTTAATCACCATGATAAAATTGACTGCCAGCTCTTCTTTGCTTCCACTATATTCACTGTTGAGGGCGACCAAAACACCCCGTTCTGGGAGGCTCGGTGGCTGCACGGACAGGCCCCAAAGGTCCTTGGGCCACTTCTGTTCCAGCAGGCGCGATTCAATAAATGTATTGTGGCAAATGAACTATCAAACTTCAATTGGATTAAAAATATAAGTTCTCTGCATAACATTGAGCTCTTGGAGGAGTTCATCCTGCTGTATCAGACGCTTAGTGGTATCAACCTCTCAACTGATAGTGATAGCATGCATTACTTGGAGATGGACACAAAGTGGGGAGTATTTAGCAGCTTCGGCTTATGAAATTCAGTTTCTAGGGGGCGTCTCCTCTAGCTGGGCTCCATTGCTTTGGGCGGCAAATACCCAACCCAAATGTCGTTTCATTGCCTGGCTGGTATTGCACAACCTGGCTCTCACGGCAGATAACCTCGCAAAAAGGAATTGGCCCCATCAAACTAATTGTGTGTTATGCTCTTCGGTACCAGAGACAACCGATCATCTCTTGTCCCAGTGCCCCTACACGTGCATGGCATGGCGCTGGCTATCTCAATTCCTGCAGCCTCCTGAGACCTTGCGCCAGGTTCCTCCAAAAGGTGTCTTGAGTTGGGTCCAGACCGTGGTTCAAATCTGCTCAATAAATCAATGCAAGAAACGTTTGGGCTTGATTCTTTCATTCTGGTGGCAAATATGGAAGGAGCAGAATTGTCGTATCTTCCAGCATCAAGACCTCCCCCATTTGCAAGTTGCTCGCTTAACATTGGAGGAAATCAACTTACAGGAGTCTGCCTCACTGCTTTGAGACTCCAGTAGTCTTTGGTAGATACCTTTCAGTAGGCAAATATTAGTGGGAGTATTTGTAGCTGGGGTTTTGAACTACTCTATATGTATTGTGTCTAGATGTTCTACCCTGAGGTTGTAATTCTCTTTTCCTTCTTAATGCATTGGCAGCGCTCCTGCCTATTATTTCAAAAAAAAAAACAAGCAATAGAGCCAAAACACGAGTGACGACTGGGTCCTCTTTATTCCAGCGGAACAATCTTCCAAAGGGGGCACAGACTTGTTCTATGAAATGAGTAGGGCAGAGATCAAGCAGGAAACCAAGGAACATTACCCAACAAGTTTTAGTAAAGATCGTCCTCCTGTAGTTGAGGGGGGCTTCATCTTGCTTGACAAAGCGAAAGACATAGTCTTGCACTTTATAGGGGTTCAAAGCAATAAAAACATCTCTGTCACAGGCGCTGGAGAATATGTACATGCCGATCCCAAATGGGTGGGCACCAAACTTGATTAGATCCTTCTGCAGAACATCACTAATGTAGTCTGCCATCTTGTTTAGAAACTGAGTCCTCTGAGCCGAGGAAAGGATTTCAGGCGAAATCGCAAGGGCCATGTTTTCGTGTATACGAGCAACTGCACCAGAGATGAAGCAAGCTGAGCGGACTCTCCGAAGGGGGCCTCCATCTTCAAGGACGAGAAGAGGTGGAATAAAGCGAGTGGGGTTCATGGCAAAATTAGCAATGGGCGGAATTGACAAGGACACGAGGATGATTCACTGTGAGGACGATGAAGAAGATATAAGTAGGAGGTTAAAGCCAGGAGACGAAGCTAGTGAAAAGGACCAGGCAGAGGAGGCTCTTGAGTAATCCTGGCAGATATTGAGCATTTAATGAGGGGAGGTAACCTCAGGTGTCGGACACGGGTCTTTAATTTCAGACGGCGGGGGATTATAACTTGTTGAGAAGCCTGAAAAATCTTTCTCAGAACCCATTTAAATTTACTCAACCGAGCCTTGAGTAAACAACAGTTAAAAATTAATCATAGTTAAAAAAACATTGCACCTTTTTTATTTTGACAAACCGCTCGAAAATGGCCCATAGCAAGGCAGTTCGAGCAAAAGTGAGGGTTAGAAACCCTGAGAGATTTGACCAAAGGTCATGAGGACTGCACCTTAGACTTGACATGAATACCAGGATTAGCCAATTGATTTTTTAAATGATTGAAAACTCTGCTAACCGGAATAGTACCAGGAGAATCTATGGCTGGGTTACGAAGATCATTCATTGAACTTTGTGACTATGGAAGTAAGGAGAGATTACCAAAGAGATGAGTCCTTGAAGATTCCATGGTGAAAGAGAACTGCCCAAACTTGATATAGTGAGGAGACTTCTTGGAGATAGAATTCCTTAGAGAATAATCATCATTCCAAGACTTGCGATCATTAACCAATGACAAATGAGAACCAGACCGTTGCTTCTTGATATGACGATTCTTTCTAAAAACTAGCGTCCAAGCATCATCTTGCTCCTTGAGCCATTTACGGTATTCAGATCGCCATTTAGGTCCTCCATCTCTCTAAAGATGAAAGGAAAGATCAAAGTCTTTATTGGCTATTCTCTTGAAATGGCAGAGGATAAAGCCCACAAACTTGGAAGGTACCAGAATTTTGAAGTGACGATCTTGAAGGTACTCCACTTGAAAGTAATGAGCAGGTCCTCCCAGACAGCAATGAAGAATAGTGGCCACTTAAACTTCCAATAAACGTAAAGAGCAATCGCAAAAGACCACAATCAACACGAAAGAACCCATCCTGCTCGGAGAAGGGTGATGGATGGAAAGCCCAAACAGATTACGTACCTCATCTTGAAGATTATCTCATCCAGATAAATTGATGAGGTCATCCCTAACACTTTACCATCTTCTCCTATTCATGACATGGCTAGTCCAGTTGACGTTCAACCTGAATCCACCGTACTGGACCCATTACAAGAGCACGTGCCAAATTATTAGAACACCAGGTGAATACTCTCCTAGTCGAATATAATATTGTTACAAATGAGAATTTTATACTACCTAAGTCTTTGCATGTTTGCATGATCAGATTTGAAGCTGATGCATCCATAGCAAGTTGAGGTGAGGAGATATGTGAAGATTGTTGCAAGTTGGATGCCCACATCAAGTAGTACGTGGGAGAGGAGAGGAAGGCAGGAGCACTACCAATAAAGAATTGATCATGGAAATCAATTCAGTTTCGGATATGGCAACAAGAAGCTCTATTGAATCAGCCGCAGATTTCTCTCCCAGAACTCAAATCCTGCAAATAAATATCCGTTGGAAAGATAACTCTAAATACTTTCCAATAAGTATGGACTCAGTTTATGGGAAGGCATATACAGGTCATGGCAACCAAATAAAGTTGACAGTCACTTCTATTTCTTTCCGAATAGAGTCTGTTTTATTTAGGGAAGTTTGGCCTGTGATTTTGTTACCAAGCATAGTTTGGACGTCCAGGAGTCCCATATATATACTCTTGTAGGACGTGGAATTAGAGAGGTTCAACAAGTTCATAAAAATTCCAGAACTGAATTGCTATATGCATTCATCTGAGATCAAATATTCCACTTTGTTTTGATCTGGAGTATTTTTCCCATTCACCATTTTGTTGCGATTTGGTGATTCTTCCATTCTGAAAATCAAGTGTAATATGTCGTTCCATTAGGAGTTGGTTGATTTCAAACTGCTTCGTGGTTGGCGGATACGAGCACAAGTGTGTGATGTTGCGAATATCCATAGGGTTGAGATCTGTTGCATTGGCAGCGGGGGAACAGCCGGAGAGTTCGTGAGTGTCTCACATGTTATCTTCACACCCATTGTCATGGGCTACCCCTCCATCATCTTGGTATCAGATTCCAGCGTTTACTCGGTGTCCATCCCATAGATTTGTTTTCTTTTCGTCCTATCCAGAAAAAGCCATAAAAAATTATACATCAAGCTTAGATTTTTGCCATAGCCTAGATAACACCATTTTTTTCAATTTTTAGTTGATGGTCATCTTTCTTGTTGCAACTTAGTTTTTACTTCTGTTTCAAGCAAGAAGAGTAACAAAAGAAAAGAAGAAAAAAACAAAACAAAAACAAAAGAAAAAGAGGCATAGAATTTCATACTTAAGTTTTAGCTGTGGAGCTTATTCGGATTGAGTAATCGTATGCCTATTACAACTTGCACTATTTGCTACATCCATCCTTCATACACCATTGTTGGCCATTTCCTGTTCACCATGTGTGTTCCATCTTGTTTTCTTATTCTCATACGATCAACACTAGGATTTGTGAATTGGTGTTGTTAGGTATCCCAACCAAGCTCCACCATATACCCTGGTTTGTCGTGTGATAGGTTTGACCCTCAATATTCGCCACATCACATCCGTGCAAGTTCTGCCCATACAAGTTGTAAGCTATATTAATTCACTTTGGAACGATAAGATACCTTGCTTCTTGCAGTTTGAGTGAGTTGAGTGTTTTCCACATATCTATACATTTTTTATATTCTTGTGCGAGCTAACCATGTCTTCAAATGAGATTGATGTGACTCAGAAAAAGAGTCCTACTAATGTGGTACATTGGAATAAATATGAGGCTCTTTGTAATCATCTTCAGTGTCAAATTTTGAATGCAACAGATCCTCTTCATGAGGGTGTCCAAAATATGGACTTGAGCCCGAAGGATGCCATTGAAACGCCAATACAAAACGACAAGTTACTGAAGTTCAACAAACTCTCACTGCAATGCAGCAAGCTATGACAGCTTTGCAAGCGTCGGTTGATCGTCAGCAACGTCGTCAGCATGATGATGATGGTGAACCAAGTGTACAAGGTGGTGCTGAACCTCACACCCCCAATTCTTGTTACCGTCTAGCTTGCCAAGCTGGTGGTCGTGGTAATGAAGGCCGTGTTGGAGGCCAAGCTGGTGGAGGCCATGGACTTATCCCCCAGCGTGTGCGTCGCCAATTTGATGATCCTAATTTTGCACAACCAGCCCACCGTGATGAGGATGGGTTGGGGAAACCAAAATTCACCATGCCCAAATTCGTGGGTTCTACAGATGTTGAAGAGTATCTCAATTGGGAGTTGAAAGTGTAAAAATTATGGCATATGCATGAGTACACAGAGGACAAGAAAATAAAGTTAGCATCTTCTGAATTTGATGACTACGCTTTGATTTGGTGGGACAATTTGGCGCAGTCTAGAATTGAAGATGGTTATCCACCCATTGTTACATGGGGAGCTATGAAGGAGGAGTTGTGTGCTCGTTTTGTCCCACGCAACTATATTCGTTCTCTCTATGACAGATTGCAGAATTTGAAGCAAGGCACTTTGTCTGTTGATAATTATTTTCAGGAGACAGAGTTGATCATGCAACGTGCTCAAGTGCGTGAACAGCCCAAACAGACAATGCAACATTTCCTTGCTGGTTTGAATTATAACATCAAGTGCATTGTTCAGCATCACCAGTATTTTGACATGACAGATTTATTACATCAAGCACGTGAGGCAGAATTGCAGTTGGTTGATGATGCCAAGTTTGCACCTTATTCTGCAGCAAATAGAGGTCGTTTTCCACCACGTACAGCACCTGGTGTGGAGTCTACGCATAACCCTACTGTTGGATTCCGTGGGAATGTTTCGTCCAAATCAGATTTGATGGTTTCAAATGCTAAGAAGCCATCACAACCTGCTGCTAGTACTGCTGTATCTTCTAATGCCGTGCCCAGAAATAGGGACATGAATTGTCATACATGTGGTGGCCAGGGCCACTTCAAGAAAGATTGTCCCAATAGAAAGGTTATGTTGATCAATGAAGAAACCGCTGAGTATGAGACCGGATATAATGCTGATCCAGAATCAGGTTGTTGGGACAATGAGGATGGTTCACTGGATGCTTATGCGACACATTTACCCACTATTGTTTGCTCGCCAAGGGTGTTGAGTGTTACTCCTAGTCCTGCAGATCAGCGGTGCAATTTGTTTCAAACAAAGGCTGTTGTTGGTCCAGGTAAAGTGTGCAAAGTTATTATTGATGGTGGTAGTTTTCATAATTTGGCCAGCAAAGAGCTTTGTACCAAGCTAAACCTGAAATATTTTCTGCACCCCAATCCTTATTACATTCAGTGGTTGAGTGATAGTGGAGAGATGAAGATCAGCTACATAGTGCGAGTAGAGTTTCAGATTGGACCATATAAAGATACCGTTGAGTGTGATGTGGTTCCTATGACTGTATGTCACTTGCTGTTGGGCCACCCTTGGCAATATGATCGAGATGTTCGTCACAATGGGAGAGCCAACACTTATAACCTGAAGTGGAATGGCAAGGAAATTACATTGCAACCTGTGACACCGCAACATATTGTCAATGAGTCTCGCCAGAAAATTGAAGTCAATTGTGAGAAAGAGTGCAAGAGATTAGATAGGCAAGAGATTCCACTTTCGGTGAGCGAGAGCCACAAGCCAAATCTGAGTGGTAAAAAGAAATGTGAGGGAGTGAATTCCTTAGTAATGCTAGTCACCAAATCAGATTTACGAGAGTTTTGTGAGGATCCTACAGTTGTACCTCTTGTGCTTATGTACAAGGGTAAAGTTTTGTTTTCTAATGATATGACACCTCTCTCTATTGCTGTCTCTAATGTTCTACAGGAATCCAGCGATGTATTTTGAAGGAGATCCCTGCTGGTTTGCCACCATTGCGAGGGATAGAGCATCAAATTGATTTGATTTCGGGAGCGTCGCTGCCCAATCGTGCGCCATACCGCACCAACCCTGATGAGACAAAAGAAATTCAGAAACAAGTACAAGAGCTTCTCGACAAAGGGTACATTCGTGAGAGTTTAAGTCATTGTGATGTTCCTGTCATTTTAGTTCCTAAAAAAGATGTTACATGGCGCATGTGCATAGATTGTAGAGTAATTAATAACATTACTATTTGATATCGTCATCCTATTCCACGGTTAGGAGATATGCTAGACGAATTGAGAAGTGATGTGTTGTTTTCAAAAATCTATTTGTGTAGCGGTTATCATCAAATTAGAATGAAAGAAGGGGACGAATGGAAAACTGCTTTCAAAACAAAATTTAGATTATATGAGTGGGTAGTTATGCCTTTTGGGTTAACTAATGCACCTAGTACTTTCATGAGACTAATGAACCATGTTTTGAGGCATTTTATTGGCAAGTTTGTGGTTGTCTATTTTGATGATATCCTTATTTACAGCCGCAATGAATCTGAACATATTGCTCATATTCGACAAGTCTTACATGTGTTGCGTAATGCCAAGCTTTATGGTATCTTGGCAAGTGCACATTTTGCAAAGATAAAGTGATATTTTTAGGATATGTTGTTTCTGCACAAGGAGTTGAGGTAGATGAATCTAAAATTTCTGCTATACAGAATTGGCCTACTCCATTGAATGCTAGTCAAGTACGAAGCTTTCATGGTCTTGCTGGTTTCTATAGGCGTTTTGTGAAGGACTTTAGTACCATTGCTGCACCTTTGAATGAACTTACAAAGAAAGGTGTTGACTTTGTGGGGCAGAGCCCAAGAAAACACTTTTGATGAACTAAAACGCCATTTGATTACTGCACCATTACTTGCACTTCCTGATTTCACTAAACAATTTGAGGTCGCATGTGACGCTAGTGGACTTGGTATTTGTGGTGTGTTGATGCAAGAGGGTAGACCGATTGCATATTTTTCTGAAAAGTTGAATGGTGCACAGTGGAATTATCCTGTATATGATAAAGAACTATATGCTCTTGTTCATGTTCTTGAGGTTTGGCAACATTATCTGTGGACAAAAAAATTCATCATACATTCTGATCACAAGGCATTGAAATTTTTGAAAAGTCAGTCCAATTGAAATAAACAACATGCTAAATGGGTTGAATTCATTGATTCTTTTCCATACATCATTAAATATACAAAGGGTAAACATAATGTTGTCGCTGATGCTCTCTCTCGAAAAAGTATGTTATTGACACAATTGGATGTTAAAGTTCCTGGTTTAGAGAGTTTGTGCGACTTATATCCTACTGATCCTGATTTTTCAACACCATATATGTTGTGTACAGATGTGAAAGCATGGGAAAAATATCATATACATGAAGGCTACTTGTTTCGAGGTAATAAACTATGTATTCCCAAATCGCTCGTGCGCTTGTTGTTATTGCAGGAATCACATGCTGGAGGTTTGATGGGACATTTTGGACTTGAGAAGACTTTTCTTATGCTTGCTAATCACTTTTATTGGCCAAAGATGAGGCGCGATGTTGACAGATTTGTGTGGTGATGTATTACTTGTCACAGGTCAAAATCCAAGCTGAAACCTCATGGTTTGTATACCACTCTTCCTGCCCTACTACACTATGGAAAGATATAAGCATAGATTTTGTGTTAGGATTGCCTAGGACCAAGAGAGGGCATGATTCAATTTTTGTGGTAGTTGATCAATTTTCTAAGATGTCACATTTTATTGCCGGCCACAAGAGCGACGATGTGTCGCATATTGCTAATTTGTTTTTCAGGGACATTGTGCGCTTACGTGGAGTGCCGAAAACAATCATTTCTGATCGTGATGTGAAGTTCATGAGTTACTTTTGGAAGACACTTTGGGGAAAGCTGAGGACAAAGTTATTATTCAGCACAACTTGTCACCCCCAAACTGATGGACAAACGGAGGTGGTGAATTGCACACTCTCAATGTTACTGCGATCGATGATCAAGAAGAACCTGCGAGTGTGGGAGGAGTGTTTACCACATGTGCAGTTTGCCTATAATAGGGCAGTGCACTCAACAACACAGTTATGTCCATTCAAGGTGGTCTATGGTTTTAATCCCATTACACAACTTGATATGCTGCCGCTCCCAATTCAAGAGAGAGTCAACATGGAAGCATCCAAGCGGGCAGATTTTGTGCGGAAGATACATGAGAAGACAAAAGAAGCAATTGAAAAGAAGGGCAAGTACAATGCTGATCGTGCCAATAAGAAGAGAAAGAAGGTCTTGTTTCAGCCAGGTGACATGGTGTGGGTACACTTCCATAAAGACAGATTTCCTAAACGGCGAAAGTCTAAGTTGCTACCTTGAGGTGATGGACCTTACAAAGTTCTTGCCAAGATCAATGATAATGCTTACAAGATAGATCTTCCTAGTGATGAATTTAGTGTCAGTAATACTTTCAATGTTGCTAATTTGGCACCATATGATGGTAGCAACCTTGACGCGTCGTGGACGACGCCTTTTTAGGGGGGGGGGGGGTGATGAGGTCCTCCCTAACACTTTACCATCTTCTCCTATTCATGACATGGCTGGTCCAGTTGACGTTCAACCTGAATCCAATGAACCCCGTACTGGACCCATTACAAGAGCATGTGCCAAATTATTAGAACACCGGGTGAATACTATCCTAGTCGAATATAATATTGTTACAAATGAGAATTTTATACTACCTAAGTCTTTGCATATTTGCATGATCAGATTTGAAGCTGATGCATCCATAGCAAGTGGAGGTGAGGAGATATGTGAATATTGTTGCAAGGTTGATGCCCACATCAAGGAGTACGTGGGAGAGGAGAGGAAGGCAGGAGTACTACCAATAAAGAATTGATCATGAAAATCAATTTAGTTTCCGATATGGCAACCAGAAGCTCTAAAATTGAATCAATCGCAGATTTCTCTCTCAGAATCCGAATCCTGTAAACAAATATCCGTTGGAAAGATAACTCCAAATATTTTTCAATAAGTATGGCCTCAGTTTATGGGAAGGCATATACAGGTCATGGCAACCAAATAGAGTTGGCAGTCACTTCTATTTCCTTCCAAATGGAGTCTGTTTTATTTAGGGAAGTTGGGCCTGTTATTTATTTATTACCATAGTTTGGACGTCCAGGAGTCCCATATATACTCTTGTAGGACGTGGCTTTAGGGAGGTTCAACAAGTTCATAAGAATTCCAGAACTAAATTGCTGTATGCATTCATCTGAGACCAAATATTCCACTTTGTTTCGATCTGGAGTATTTTTCCCCTTCACCATTTTGTTGCGATTTGGTGATTCTTCAATTCTGAAAATCAAGTGTAATATGTCATTCCATTTGGGAATTGGTTGATAGCAAACTGCTTTGTGGTCGGCGGCTACGAGCACAAGGTGTGGTGAGATCTGTTGCATTGGCAGCAGGGGAACAGCCGAAGAGTTCATGAGTGCCTCACAAGTTATCTTCACACCCGTTGTCGTGTTCATCGAGAAGATCGGGCTACCCCTCCGTCATAAATCCCAAGTATAAGCCGCAGTAAGGGCCCGCTCTAGATGAAAGGCCATAAGCGTGAACCAGGAGAGATAACAAAGAAGAAAGCTGAAGGGTAGCTGCCGAGGCCGGAGGGCTGTCACAGGGAATGCGGTTGCCGGCGCCGAGGGTGGTGCTGACAAGGGGAGAAGGTTGGGGCTCGCTCACTTGCTCACTCACTTTTCACCTTTGATCGACAACCAAGAATTTGGTAGTATGCATGTGTATTTCTCTCATAGAATTTTGGATGGGACCTCGCCAATGAGTTAATTTGGTAGTTATCTTATCTTTTTATTTTTCCATCCTCATCTGAATTTTCCATTTGGATTTTTGCATTTTCCCATAGCATGTTTGCTTTTCCTTAGAGGGTTGGGAATTTTGTTGTCTCAACTTAGATTTATTTTCTTTCATCTTTTTGAAAAAATAAAAATATTAGACTTGGGAAGTTTTATTTGAAAAAAACAATTTTGTAGAAATTTTGTGGTTGATTCAACCAACAGCTCAAAATATAGTCGTTGGGAAGTCACTTGCCAAAAGAGGGACTAGAGGGGGGCCCACCCACAGGGCGGTCGAGCCCCTTGGTCGGCCGATTAGGAAAGAGTGCCACTTCGGCTCTCTTTCCTCCAACGGCTATATTTTTCCTCTTATGACCGTTGGGGGTGCTACACTATTTATACATGCCCGAGTGAGTGTTTTGCTTCACACTTCACCTCATTTTCACCTTCTCAACTCACTCACACAATTGCTTAAGAAATGTTTTGCTCTTTGTTGAAACACTTCTACCAATTTCAAGACAAAACGATTTGCTTTCATCTCTATTTGCACTTTGCATTTGCATTTTCAAGTTGCTATCAAGTTGACAAAACAATTCATCGGGGTTTTCATTCACTAACGTAACCTGTTTTGAGTTTATTTTGTTTGTTCTCAAGTGGTGCAGCCATGTAGAGCATAAAGAAGTTGTTTGGGAAGAGGAAGGAACCTTCATCAAGCTCAATCCATGGGAGGAACTCAAGGTAACACCTCTCCCCTGAGCCTACACCAAGTCCACAGTGGAGTGGTGCGCAAGATGACGTCCCGATGGAGGAAGATGATGCTCCACTCCGCCTTCTCAACGACGATGACCTCGACTTGAGGCACAATGTTGAACGACAAGCCTACAACCTCCTCCGAGATCGTGAGTTTGCTCACACGAAGGCTTACGATCCGGCGTTACTCTCCAAAATTGGTATGGATTCTGAATTTTTACCATTTGGCATGCACTAGGATGGGATAGTTTTGCTCAAGCAGATGAGGAAGGTTCAATCCTCCTCACTATTCAATTTCGATGCACCCTTAAAGTAGGATTTGAAGGTGTTTCATTTAGGTTTTTCTGAAGAATACTTTATCCTATGGAAAGAATTTAGTGAACTCCTAAGCTTCTATAGACGTTGTATAATAGATTTAGACACTTTGTCTAAATTTAATAAACAAAATTTTTGGCAAGAATTTACTAGCGGGGTAGCATGTAGGAATCCAAGGAATAGACACTTACAAAACCCCATTGTACGCGTCATGCATAGATGTGTGGTTATGACTATGTTCCTAGAGGGGATGTTAGGATTGTGCGCGAAGATGAACTTAAAATACTTTATGCCATGGTTAAAAAGATTAAAACTGCTCCTATCAAGATAATGATGTCGCAATCGTTAGAAAATACTAAAATGACAAGATTGATTGAATGTACTTCGTTAATTACCTGCATCGCTATGAAAGTACGGGCTTTAACAAATGCTTCAATTGAATATATTTAAACAAGCCGCTACTTAATAGATGAGGACTATCTAGTGCAAGGACAGACTCTTAAACATGATCTAGATGATTCCTTAGTTTTTTCTATCCTGACTATATTAATGAAATTCGATTACCTAACCTGGATTTTTTATTTATATAAGTGTCGGCAAGTAACCTTGCTCTTCAACCTATCGAAGAGGTTCATAGTAGTCATGTTTCTGGCAGGGTCACAAGAAGTCCTTCAAGAAGAGAAGCTATGAAGATGCCGCCGCGATCTACTCACGCCTATCACTATAGGAATCGGGCAAAGAAGTGTCGGGGAATCTATAATTGTCGGGGCCGACGATCTTTTAATGGGTTAAATTCGTCAGTTTTATTGAACTGACTGTGATAACTATATAGCTATCGGTGAGGCGATGGAGGCCGACTGCTTTACTTGTTTTCGTCGGGGCCAACTCCTTAGCCGACATCCATAAGTTATGTTCATCAGTTATAGCCAGGAAGTCGACGGTCATAAGTCAAGCCCCGCGCACCAAAATAAAATTTCCCTGCCCGTAGACTAAACCCGTCGGTGCCAACCCCAAGGCCGACGACCATAACATGGGCCCCACGCAGCTGACTTAGCATCGTCGGAGCCAGCTCCGCGGCTAATGGCCATAACATCGGCGCGCCTTAACTAGGGTCGTCGGCTTCGGGGTCTCGACAACTTTACTTGCGTTTACATCGCACACGGTGAAAAACCTAACACACTCACACCGCACTCACTCGCTTCGTCGCCGCCCGCGCACCACTCTGCTTCGGTGCCGCCTCGCAGCCGCGCGCTGTCGCGCACTGCTCTGCTCCGGCACGGCCTTGCAGCCGCGCGCCGCTGTGTGCTGCTCTACTCCGGCGCTGCTTCGCCGCCTCCCTTCTGCGCAGCCGCCGCGTGCCACCTCCCGCGCCCCGTGCTCATCCGCTCGCTCGCTCGGCAGCTTGATGTCCCGTCAATTGGGGCGCTCTGGCGGCTTCTTCGCTCGCCCGGCGTCTCGCCGTCCTGTCCGCCCTGTCGGTTGGGCGCCTCACCACCTATCTGCCGCCCAAGCCCCACCTGTGCAGCGCCTCACAAGGTTGAAATCTGAACTTGTAAAATTGCTATATATTGTGTATGTTTCAATGCATTAGTGTGTGATTCATATGCATTAGTGTGTGATTGCATTAGTGTGCTATATTGTACATTAGTGTGCTAAATGCATTACTTATGCAATTTTATATTGAATTTGATTCATATATGTCTATGTGAACTTGATTATCCTATTATGTTAATTTGAATATGTGTAGGATGCAATAATATTTTGAATGTAGATAGTCTATGCGTTAAACTGAATATTTGTAGGACTCAATACTTGTGTAGTATATGTTTGTTTATGTTTAATTGAATATTTGTAGGACTCAATAACTTTGTAGTATATTTATTTGTTGCAGTTTTAAAATGGGTGACAACCGTAAGGTGATGTATAATGGATGGAGTTCAACTGGTGCACACACTAAAGAATGGGGTCATATCACAAATACTTTCTTGAGCCATGCATTTGCTAGTGATGCTCGTGTTGCGAAGTGTCCATGTATCAAGTGTCCGAATCGTCGACGTCTGGAAGTCTAAAGTGGAGCTGCATTTTTGCAAGCACAAATTTATGCCTGAATATCTAGTGTGGCACGAGCATGGGGAGATAGAGCATGATGATGAGTCTGACGAAAATGAGGACAAAAATCGGATGGATGAGATGATAGCGGACATTGATAAAGAGTACGAAGAGCGGTCACAACTGAAGGAGGTGAAGAAGTTTTACAAGATTCTTGCCAGCTCAGATGAAAAAGTGCATGAGGGCAGCAATGTGACCGTTTTGCAGATGGTCACACGACTTATGGCGATGAAGTCCAGTACAATTTCTCAAACAATTGCTACAATGGTATCATTAAGTTGATCATTGATCCCCTTCAGTCAATTCAAAATATGCCTACAGATCTATATCAATCTAATAAGATATCGGCTGGTCTGGGCATGAATTATGAGAAGATTGATGCGTGCGAGAATAATTGCATGCTATTTTGGAAGGAACACAAGAACTATACTCATTGTATGCATTGTAAGAAATCTAGATATGTGGACATCTTGAGTGATGATGGAGAGCAAATAACAACAAAAGTATCGATTAAACAACTTCAGTACATGCCTATCACATCAAGGCTTAAACGAGTGTTTTTGTCCCAAGAAACAGCGAAGCAGATAAGGTGGCATTCTGAAGGGATACGTGAGAACGATGAAAAAGATGTTATAGCGCATCCTTTGAATGGCGCGGCTTGGCAAGCTTTAGAATATTTTGATCTGGAGTTTGCAAGAGATCCGAGAAATGTTCATTTTGGGTTGTCAACGGATGGTTTCACTCCTTTCAGCACCAATAACAGCCCATACTCTTGTTGGTCTGTTTTTATCATGCCTTACAATATCCCTCCCAACATGTGCATGAAAGAAGGATACATATTCCTTGCGGCGGCCATTCCTGGTCCTAAACATCTAGGCAAGAAAATCAATGTGTTCATGCAATCGTTGATTCAAGAGTTGTGGCAAGGTGTAAAGGCATATGACAATCATATGAAATGTGAATTTGGGAGCTACGATATGCAAAGGCGCTGCTTCTATCGCACAATATTGATTTGATGCACCAGGAGCGTAATGTCGTTGAAAGCATCGTAAGAACGTGTTTTGATTTTACTGGTCAAACCAAAGATAATTTGAATGCGAGAAAAGATTTAGTTGATCTTTGTGATCATCCTGGATTTGAGATTAGAACAAATGCAAGTGGAAATAAAATTAGGTCACGAGCTCCTTATTGTGTCAAGCCAGAAGAAAGAAAACAAATACTTAATTGGTTGAAAACATTGAAGTTTCCAGACCGCTATGTACTCCATCTGTCACACAACATTTGACGTTTTGGCAGTTTTAAGACAAAATAGAGCAACTGGGAATTGACACATATACCCTCAAAAAGAAAATAATGACCTGCGTTCTACTACTCCTATCTGGCACATTTTAGCTTTCCACTGGTCACCGTCCTTTCTACTGCCACCTTCAATTACTTTGCCAGCCACCTACCAAATGAAAGAGACAAGCGCCATCACTTCATTTGGACTTTGGACACCACTGTACTCCTACCAGCCAAATGAAAAAGAATACAGGCGCCATCATTTGCTTTGCCGCCAGCAACAAAATGAAAAAACACAAGCGCCAAATTAAAAGAGCATAGGCGCCCAAATTGTTAGATTAGCAAGGCTATATAATCACAACAGAAGATGCACAAAGCAAATGCATTGTGCAGAATAGAACTCTCAAACACAAGATGCCTCTCCCAGATTTAAACCAAACTGTTGAAGAAGTATTTGGTGGTGATCAAGAATCTTTTGGAGCTCTACCAAATCTCAACACTAGTAAGTTCATTATCAATATTTTATTTTGATCAGAATTCTATCATTCTCCATAAACATCAATATTTTTTTAGAGAAGTCTACTGAACACGTTTTTCTTCAGTTCCTGATGAATCTTTTGGAGACATACCAGATCTCAACACAAGTAATTTTCATCATTCTTTTTCTTTACCAGAAATTAATGATCCTGTATTGAACATGTTTTTTACCCGTACTTACAGCAGCCTAGTATTACATCTTTTTCTTTAGCAATACATACAGCAGTCTATTCAACACCTTTTGATTCACCGGTACTTACACTAGTAGTACATATTTTTTTACAAGTACATACAACAGTCTATTCAACACCTTTTGATTCACTAGTTACACCTGTGGTACATCTTTTTTTAACCAGTACTTACAACAGCCTATTGAACATGTTTTTTATTTTCTCAACTTATTTTAGTACCTGATCGGAATGAAGATGTCAGTCATATTGCAAATCGAATCAGACAACATGAGTTGCGAAAAAAAATCTAAGCAAACAAGCACGAGATGACATATAGAGAGCCTTGCTAGCCAATAGCTGTAATGGAAAATTGAATAAGTATTCCACACGACAGGTTGCTACTACGTTCAATTGTAGTATTAGGACTGTGCAGCGTATTTGGGACCTAGCAGGAAAATGTGTACAAGTTGGTATGCCAGTTAATGTTCAGTCAAAAATCCCTTTGAATTGTGGATTGAAAAGAGTACAAATTGATCTAACACTTTTAGCCGATGTTCCTCTAAATGAAAGTGGTACAGTTTGAGTTGTAGCTCAAAAATTTGGAATGAAAAAAAGTGCAATTCATAGAAGATTCAAAGAAGGTGAATTGCGTAGGCATTCCAATTGTTTGAAACCACTGTTGAAGGAAGCAAACAAGACAAATAGGCTGCGATGGTGTCTTTCTATGTTAGATGAAGCTAGTTTGCCAATATAACCCAAGTTCAAGTATACAGACAATGTTATACATGTGGATGAAAAATGGTTCAATATGACAAAAATGGCAAGAAATTTTTATTTGCTCCCGAAGGAAGAAGACCCTTACCGTACTGTTCGAAATAAAAAATTTTATAGACAAGGTTATGTTTCTTGCATCGGTGGCACATCCACTTTATGATGATGAAGGTAATTGCAGTTTTGATGGGAAAATAGGTATATGGGCCTTTGTTAGAAAGGTATCTTTATCTATTTAAGTTCATCAATTTCCTTCATTTGATTCACCATTGATATCTAACATGAAAATAAAAAATGCAGGAACCAACACAAAGAACAAGCATTAATAGACCTAGAGGTACTCTTGTGACCAAGTGTGTGAATGTTGGGCGTGACATGACGAGGTCCTCTTTTATTTCCAAGCTCCTGTCTGCGATTGTTGCAAGATGGCCTACAAACGATGACCACAGAACTAATATGATACAACAGGACAATGCTACAAGCCATGTGCCATCTAATGATACTCAATTTCAAGCTGCAGTAGCTCAAACTGGACTTGACATTCAGATTATGTACCAACCGTCTAACTCCCCTGATATGAACATTTTAGATTTGGGTTTCTTTGCTTCTTTGCAGTCTCTAACCCATAGAAGAGCGGCTAGGAACATAAAAGAGCTGATAGAGAATGTAGAAAAAGAATGTGAGGAGTACAACCCGTGTACTCTAAAGCGGATTTTCTTGACACTACAATCATGCGTGATAAAGGTGATGAAGGTCAACGGGGGTAATCGATACAAGCTTCCTCATATGAATAAGGCTAGGTTGGAGGCTCTAAACATTTTGCCAACATGCTTAGAGTGTCCACATGAGGTTTATGAGACAGTGATGCAATTTATGAACAACCAAGATAAAGTAGCATGAAAATATCATGATTCTATTTTATTTTGCCAAATATGACGTTATTGAACATTCTACCGCATTTCTGAACAACCAGAACCAATTGTAATCAAATCATTATTTATGGCATGAACCAATTTCTGAGTAATTGTTTACTCTTTGTTGGCTTACAGCTTCCCTTCTTCCTCAGATGCATGCTTCCCTTCCTCCTTGTTTACTGCAACCTATACAGAAAAGAAAAAAAAGTTTGCGTAATTTGTCATCAGCTCAAGTATGTTACAGTATCCTGTTATAGTATCCATACTTGCGCACTTGCGCATCAGATAAATTCCTTGTAAACTGAATTCTATGTAAGTTATAGTTCCGTCCAGTAAAACAGCACAAGTGTGTTTTTTTCTTTGTCAGTTATCATCATCTCAAGTGATTTTTTTCTTTGCCAGTTAGCATCAGCACATGGTCAAGCAACAGCACTACACTTTGTTGAAACTCAAAAACATAACATAAAAATAAATTCAAAGTAAACGTTGGTATTTTTATTAGTATGATGAAATGTGGAGAATTCAAAGAATGCAAATAAAAAACTTTGCCCCTGTTGCTACAAACTTTGTGTTTGTCGGTTTGTAATCAAATTAGCAGTGAACAACTAATTACAACTAATTGTGTCCTTGTTGCTACAATTAAAACTTTGCCGAGTTATGAAGAGAATCCACCTGTAGAGGACTGTCGCCACCGAGTGCCCTGCCAGCAGTGCCCTCGTCCACGAACTCCTTCGCAACCGACTTCACTTGTTCCTTGGGCGCCTCGTCTTCATCTTCTACATCCGCCAAAACAGAACCTCGCGGCCCCCTTCAACGGCGGTATGGCTGGTGGCGGAAAGAGCGTACGACGGGGAGGAATCGCCCGCCTCGTGGAGCACGCACCGTCAGTGAGGTCCATCGGGGATCGGACTCTGAGCTGAATGAAGGAGAGGGAGGGCACCGTACGGGGTCCATCTGGGATGAAGGAGAGTGAGGCCGGGGAAATGTGGAGGGCGCTGATTTATGCCCAGATCCGTGGAGGCGCTGGCTGCGGATTTTTTTGGGAGGCGGCCATGGTTTCCTAGGCGGCGCCGATTCAGGGAATGCAATGAAGGAAGGCGTCGATTTTTTCCTTGGGGAGGCGCTGATTCAGGGGAGGAAATGAAGGAAGGCTGCAGCCCTTTCACGGGAGACGCTGGTTCATGGGTAGGAAATGGAAGGAGATTTTTTCTTGGGGAGGCGTTGGTTGGGAGGAACAGAAGGAAGACTGCCACCCTTTCACATGGAGGCGCTAGTTCACCAGGAGGAAAGGAAGGAAGGTTATTGAAGGCATTGAACGAACGTAGACTATGAGTTCCTGGAGTCAGTTGGAATGCTTAATGGCACAACGAGACGACAGTCTTTTGGGACAAATCCAAAAGGCTAAAACATCAAACGTTGTGGGACGAAGTGAGTAGCTAACATAAAGCGATGGGTTAATCTTAGCACCAGTAAACTGAATGGGCTGATGAGTCACGATTACCATATTATGATGGAAAGACTTCTACTGGTAATGTTTCGTGGCTACTTCAAATCTGACTTGTGGAAGATATTTGCTGAACTTAGCTATTTTTATAGGCAGATATGTGCTAAGGAAGTGTCGAAGAAGATAATGCGGCAGTGGGAGAAAGAAATCATCGTGCTTGTATGTAAGATGGAAAAAGTCTTTTCACCTGGATTTATGAATGTTATGCAGTATTTGCTGATGCATTTGCCTTACGAAGCATTAGTAGCAGGACCTGCACAGTTCGGATGGATGTATAGTCAAGAAAGAGAACTGAAAAAACTTAGAGCCATAGTGCGCAACAATGCAAGAGTTGAGGGGTGTATTGCAGAGGCATTTGCAGCTAAAGAGATTACAAGCTTCTCTAGCAAATATACATCAGCATCTAATTTACATCAGCATTCCATAAAAGGTGGCTCAAACTTCGTGAACTGGTTCCGTGAATATGTAATTTTCTATCTGTCCTTTGTTCTTCGATCATAGTTCATATAATTATTATAAGATGCTAACTTTGTATATTGTTGTATATGTAGTCTACGAACGATGTCAGAATCTCCAATGACTTGCGACAGATCGTGCATGGTCAATTGAAAGCTAGAGAATTTAGCCGATACAATATCAATGGATACCATTTTCGAACGGCAAGTTTAGAAACAAATCGCCCACTTGCAGCCACATCAAATAGTTGGATGTGTATAATGGCTGCAAAGGGTAGTGGAGAAGTGAAGGGATATTATGGTGTTCTTCAAAAAATAATTGAGTACACATTTGGCGGTCCGAAAGAACTGAAGTCGGTGTTTTTCAACTGTCACTGGTTTGATCCAACATCGGGCATGCAAGCGGATGATTTTGGAATGGTGGAGGTGAACCAAAACTCGCGCTATATGCCCCTAACAACAATGTTGTACTTGCGCATCAAGTGGAACAAGTGTACTATTTAAGTTATCCACATCCAAGTTTGAGAAATTGGTGGGTTGTATATAAAGTTAACCATGAAGTGCACCCTCGTCGTTATGATGAGTACATAGAGAATCAGGAAGACGATGATGGTGGTGTTTATCAAGATGAAGTCGAGAAAGTACAAGATATTAGGATATCTTCTAGGACAGGACTTGCAGAAATTGCTAGTACTACTCTAGAGTTAATGTCTGAAGAGGCCGAACCTTTAAGAAAACGTCTTTGGTAATCTCAAAGGACAATTGAAAAGCAAAAAAGAATTATTGAAGAAGAGAATGAAGGAGAAGAGTTTCAAGAAGAGATGGAAGAAGAAGAGAGACATGAAAATCTTCAAGCACGTGTGATAGAAGCAGATTCTGATGTTGATGATTTTTGTTCTTATTGTACGCATTCTTTGATATTTTAATTCTTATTGTGTACATATTTTAGTCTTTATCATTTATTGTTTATTGTTTTATATTCTCGTATACTAATCATTATTTTGAAATTTGTGCAGATGTGGAAGTCTTTCAAAAAAGGGAAGAAGCGGAGTGATACTTCTTCTTCCTCGTCTCACCACAGTAGTGGTTCGGATCACACATCCTTGTTTCAGGTACTTTGTTTTTTTATAAACACTTCAATATCATAATCAACTATTTACTATTTTTTACATGTTTACTTGAATTTGCAGGGCACGGCTGTGAGTGCAGATAGAACAGGCAGCTCATGGGGTGTGTGACAAAGTAGGCCTCGAGCCACCTAGCATTAGGTTTGAGTCCCACACAAGTCAGAGATGTTCGGAATGAGCTGTACTCGGAGGAGGCTTAGGAGCAGGGAGGAAGCTCAGGAGCAGGCATGATGGAGGAGGCTCAAGAGCAGTGGAAGCTCAAGAGGAGGCCTTTGCATCATCTTCTGAGGGTGGACACGGTGCTAGCGAGGGTGGTTCGGGTGGTACTGAGGGTGAAGAGAGCAACAAAGAGGAAGATGATTCAGATCGAGATGCAAGGTTGGCAAGATTGACAGAGTTACAAGAGGCAACAGAGGGGCAAAGTGATCGATGCCCTTACAGGTACTTTTTTTTTAAAAAATTATTTGATAAACTATCTTATACATTTGGTTTTCTTGTCAACTAACTAATGCTATTTGTACAGGTTGCGGTGGCACCTTTTATGTACTCTAAGTAAAACTCCAGATACGCGAACGGTTATAAGGCCAAAGGGTAATAGGTGCTAGATCGAGATTGGTTGGGATGGCAGGGGGCATCGACGCTGTGTTAACACGGAGTTGGGAAATTGAAAGTCGCCTAGAGGGGGTGAATAGGCAATAAGACCTGAAATGACTTAATCAAATGAGATTAAACTCTTGAGGCCGGACTTGTCTGGACAGGGCCAGACTAGTCCGCTCACCACATGGTGAAAACCTAAAAATTTGGTTTCTACAAGTTATTTGCGGAATTTAAGTTCACCGAAGATGTAAGCAATGTGTGGTAACATAGTACAACTTAGATTGTGAAGTTAAAGCACTTAGGTTACAAGATTTCAACAAAGATCAAAGTGAAGAGCGGTATGAACAATAAGAACCCTAATAGCAATGCTAGTGATTATGAAATGTAAAATGACAAGTCAGACGAGATTTATCTCGTGGTTAAGCTCCACGAAGAAGACTACATCCATGTTGAAAAGTCCACACAAGGACCGGGTCTCATTTGACCCTTCTCTCACCAAGCTACCACAATGGCCAGCTTGGTTTTCACTATAGCAATGGGTAATCACCAAGTTTGATTGGGGTTGCTCACAAGTTGAGGCTCCCAAAAATCAATACAATGAGGAGCACACGAAGCTCAACTCACACAAGCCACAAAATACAACACAATGTGCAAGAGATCAAACCGAGAGCCCAAGCGCGATGATCTTCCTTCACTCTCCTCCCTAAACCCTAATCTCTTCAAGATTTGGTCTTAGAGGGCTAGTAAGATGAGTGGAAGGCTTTGGAAGGATCTAGGTCACTTATGGCGACGCTAGGGTTCAAAAGTTGTCAAACAGGGGCCGGGAGTCCCCTTTTTATAGGGGTCCCGACAACTAACCGTTGCCACCATGGCAAACCCAGACTAGTCCGGCCTTATGGGACCATCGATAATTTCACGTCATCGATCGACAAAACAGATGACGTGTGCGCCAACGTTTGAATTTCAAATGGCCACTGACAATATGGACTAGTCTGGTGCAAAATGGACTTGTCTGAAGTAGAACATAAACATTTGGTCCGTCCCAAAATTGACACAACTGGGTATGGTCGGACTAGTCCGGCCACAGGGGGCGGACTAGTCCGACCCTCTAGGGTTTTCTCTCGGTTGATCTCACCAAGTATCAAACGGACTTGTCCGTACCACCACGGACAAGTCCAAACTTTTCCAGAGAGCTTTGGTCCGCTCCAAAATGGACAAGTCCGGTTTTCGGGGACTTAGCTCCAACTCTACTAAGGGATGAACGGACTAGTCCGTACCCATAGGACAAGTCCAAATTCATCTAGAGACCTTTAGTCCATTCCAAAGCGGACTTCTCTGACTGGCCAGACTAGTCCGGCCTCCTAAGGTTTTTCCTCATTTTGGCTTTTCACTTAGGTTTTTCTCTCAACCATCACTTTGAGCCCTCTAGAATAATCTCACTGCACATGATACATCCACCCCCACACATGATACGGCTCACTTAAGCTCAATACTAAAGAAACCCTAATTTCTACGCTTGAGTCTTTGACACCCGTTTTGATTTTTTCTTTTTTGAGGGTTTTCGTCTCATTTCAACCATTACACCTGTGCTTAAGATCAACTCAGCTCATTAGTCTCTTAATTGTCATCATCGATCATCCAAAACCCACGGGGATGCCTAGATGCACTTTCAATCTCCCCCTTTTTTGTGATTGATGACAACACATTAAGACCTCAACAAAAAGGATAATAGTTTGTTCTCATAACATGTATTTGTATGAGTGATTCCCCCTCAATTTATGCATTATGAGTAAGAGAAATTTAGAGAGTTCTCGTACATATACATGTTATGGTGGGGTGCCTAAGTGATGTGCTCATAAATTGTGATAAGGTACCAAGTATGCAAGATGAAACATGTAACTCAAGCATAACATCACAATTTAGACAAGATACATGAATTAAGTCTTACAACAATTTAAATGCAGCAAGTTTTAAAACATAAGTCCATAGTGGATCAATCTCTCCCCATAAGACTATCTAAGTACCCCATTTTCAATCCCCTTCCAATCTCCCCCCATTTGGTATCAAGACAACAAAAAGGAAAAGAGAGAAAGAAGAGTCATAAGGTCTACTCCTCCTCCTCCTCATCATCATCATCATCGTCGCGCCCTTGGTGCCCGCTGTCGCTCTCCGTGGCCTCCGGATCATCAATAGCATCATCTTCAGACGGAGCTGCCGTGGAGGTATCAACTTCACCGAATTGAGCAAGCTCCTCGGCAGTGAACTCCGGGAATGGAGTCAACTCCCCTCACTCTCTGCGGCGGGAGACATAGGGATCTCTAGCTTGTCACACATCGCCTTGAGATACTTCTCTTGTCGACTCTCCATGCAATGTTGCCGAACTTCCGTCTTCCGGCAAGAGGAGAATATGGCTTTGAAGCACTTGAGGAATCCTCTACCGCATTGTGATGAAGGAGGAGGTGGTGGAAGAGGTGATGGCACAAAGTGTGAAGAAGAAGCGGGAGGATCCGCATTCTTCCTACGAGGGGCAGCCGGCTTCGGAGGTGGAATTTGAGGATGAAGCCTTCTATGAATGATGTCCTTCTTGAAGTTGAGCTCGGACACTTTCTCTATCATTTACATGATGTACGGAGCATAGCCACATGATCGGTTTGTAGTATGCGAGATGTTGAAGATGTCATAAAAAATGTAGTCCACCACATTGAAACGGACATCTCCATCAATTAGCACCATCAGGTGCCTCAAGTTATCTTGAATAATCCCCGCATCTCCATCCTTGGGGGCAATAGTCTTCCGGAGCACTCGGTTGAGGACACTGTAGAAGGGCTTGATGTTCCTTTTATGCCCGGCCTCGAAAGCTACATGACTTGGATACATGTACTCCAAGATGTCTTGATCAACTGGTCTTAGATTGGAGATGATGATCTCATTGTCCAATTGGTCCTCCAAGTCAAGTAACTGAGCAAACTCCCAGTAGGTGGTGGAGTATTGCTCTCTGTAAGTCATCCAAGTGATCCTTTTGTCTCCGTTAGTGTGGAAATAGACGGTGGAGTAAAATGGGCAATGACTTCTACATTCCAGTCATATTGAAAGCCCATGAGCTTCTTCAATCCATGGCACTCTATGGCCTCAATCACAACATTGAAGGCTAAATGATCCTTTTGGGCCATGTAATCCCAGTCAATCCACTGAGCATCAGTCACAGGTGTTTGCTTGGACATATAAAATGTCCTGTAGTAGTCACACTGGAAGAACCAAAATCAGGGATCCACTGTCCTCCTCTCCCTCTGATAGACATTGAGCTTCCTGAGCTTCCTAGCCTTCTCAGCCCCTTTGCCTTTGAAGATGTTGGCATCGAAGGTAGCTGCATGGTTGGGGTTCTGTGCAGGTGAAGACATCCTCAAAGGACCTATGGGCTGAGAGGCTCCCTTCTTGGCCTTGCTTGCAGGCTTCTTAGCAACAAGGACCCTCTTCTTGGGTGCAGCATCCACTGGTGCCTTGCCCTTGTCCTTGGAGGTCCTTGCCTCCTGGGATTTTGCCTTCTCCCCAACAGTCGCAAGTCTTTTCTTCTTGGGAGTTCCCTCGACTGCAGCTGAGTTATGAGCCTCCTGTTGTGTCTTCTTTGCTCTTCTAGCTTTTGACTGAGAGTTGAGATATGCCATGACAAGCTCATCCTCCTCACGCTTTCGGAGGTATAGTGCTTGCCTTCCCACCTCGGCTTCGGAGGGGAACATAGTCGGAATCCGACATGGTTGCTGATAAGAGATGCAAAGGAATGTGTATGAGTCCAAGGAAGTAGAGATATGGTGGTATATATCACAAAATAGATTTAGTTTAGGGTTTTACTGTGTAACCCGGACTTGTCCGCCCAGGGGCCGGACTAGTCCGTACGAAGCCGGACTTGTCCGCCCTATGGCCGGACTGTCCGATTCACACAGCAAGAACCCTAATCTAGAGAAATTTTGCAAAAACTATGGATCCTACCACCAAAATTTAGGTACATGATCACAATGATGTGGACAACAACATTTGTGAAGAAGTTTCTATCAATAGACCTAAAAGAATTGAATTTTATAGATTTTGGGGTTAGGTCAAGAATACCTCTTCAAATCTTCGATTTTACGAAATGTGGGTGAGGAATCGGCCTCCGATGCTTGAGGAAGAGTTCCCACACACCATAGGGCTTCAATCCACCGATTGGAGTCAAGATTTGGTGGTTGGAGTTAAAAATCGCCGATTTGGGGTGGTTTTCGTGCTTTGGAGGAGAGAGAGTGCATTTGAATGAAGTGGCGAGGTCGAGGGCTTCCAGGGAAGGTTAAGTCCCCAAGGGTCGGACTAGTCCGGTTGGGGACCCGGACTTGTCCGGCCAGCGGACTAGGTCCGGACTATATTGAACCACCAGACTAGTCCAGTTCGGGGGCGGACTAGTCCGGTCCTAAGGCTGAAAACTCCTATATATTGATTTTTCAGTGGAGATTAGATCCTTTTGGACTATATTTTCACAAAAGATCTTTGTAAATATGGCCAGTAAGCAACCAGCAATCAAACTATGACCATAATTCACAAGGATTCAATAATTTCAAAATAATTTGTAGAAAATTGAGGAGGATGAGTTTCTCGCAAGCATGTGTGAATTTTGAATATATTAATCAGATGTGCAAGGCTCAAGGCACATTTTGAGAATCTAAGATATTGAGCTCACTACTAAGTTCACAAAATCTTTTCACATTTAGGGGTTTGGTAAAAAAATCGGCCAATTGTTTTTCGGTTCTCACATGGGATATTCCAATGTCTCCTTTGATGGAGTCAAGAAGTGGTGTCGGATATCGATGTGTTTGGTCCTTGAATGCTCAACTGGGTTGCGGGCTATTTTGATGGCACTCTCATTGTCACATAGGAGGGGAATATGGCACAAGTTTATGCTATAGTCCCTAAGGGTTTGTCGCATCCAAAGAAGTTGTGCACAACAACTTCCAGCAGCGACATACTTCGCTTCGGCTGTGGAAAGAGCAATGGAGTTTTGTTTCTTTGAGTACCAAGACACTAAAGATCTACCAAGGAATTGGCAAGTTCCGGATGTACTCTTCCTATCAACTTTGCACCCCGCATAGTCTGCATCAGAATATCCAATGAAGTTAAACTTAGAGCCCTTAGGGTACCAAATTCCTAGGCTTGGTGTGTGAACCAAATATCTAAGAATTCTCTTAACGGCGGTCAAATGACACACCTTAGGAGCAGCTTGAAATCTAGCACACATACACACACTAAGCATGATATCGGACCTAGATGCACATAAGTAAAGTAATGAGCCTATCATGGAACGATATACCTTTTGGTCCACACTTGGACCATCTTCATTAAGATCGAGATGTCCACTGGTTGCCATAGGAGTCTTGATGGGTTTGGCCTTGTCCATGTCAAACTTCTTGGGTATATCTTGTGTGTACTTGGTTTGACTAATGAACGTGCCCTCCTTGAGTTGCTTTACTTAGAAACCTAGAAAGAACTTCAACTCCCCCATCATGGACATCTCAAATCTTTTCGTCATTATCTTAGAAAACTCATCACAAAAAACTTTGTTAGTGGAACCAAATATAATGTCATTGACATATATTTGGCAAACAAACAAATCATCATCAAAGTACTTAGTGAATAGAGTGTAATCCGCCTTTCCAATTTTTAAATCATTTTGAGTTAGAAAGTCTCTAAGGCACTCAGACCAAGCTCTAGGAGCTTGTTTGAGGCCATAGAGAGCCTTACGCAATTTGTACACATGGCTTGGGAATTCTTCAACTTCAAAGTCGGGGGGTTGCTCCACATACACCTCTTCCTTGATTGGACCATTGAGGAATGCACTCTTGACATACATTTGATATAGCTTAAAATCATGGTGAGTAGCAAAGGCAAGTAATATACAAATTGATTCTAGCCTAGCTACGGGAGCAAAGGTTTTTTCGAAATCCATACCTTTAATGAATACCCCTTGCCACAAGTTGTGCTTTGTTCCTTGTAACCACCCCGTGCTCATCTCGTTTGTTGCAGAACACCCACTCGGTGCCTACAACATTTGCATTAGGCGTCTTCACGATCTCCCATACTTGATTTTTTTCCAAGTTTTTGAGCTCTTCTTGCATGGCCATTACCCAATTCGGATCTCGTAGCGCTTCTTCAACCTTGTGAGGCTCCAAAGAAGAAACAAAATAGTAATGTTCACAAAAGTTTGCAACACGAGATCGAGCAGTTACCCCCTTGGAGATGTCTCCAAGTATATTGTCAACGGGATGGTCCCGTGAACGCTTTGGTGCACTCTTCGGTGAGGCGCTTGAAGTTTTGAATCTTCATCTTCATCTTCCTCATTTTCATTGTCTCCCCCTTGATTGATGCCTCCATTATCATCTTCTTGGAGCGCATCTTAGGGTACTTGATCTTGATCATTTGAGGAAGAGCTTGCTTAATGTGTGAGATGGTCACTTGGATCTTGATGTTGTTCTTGTGGTCGTATATCTCCAAGTGCCATCCTTCCAATCACCACCTGTGGAGCTCCTTCTTGATCTAGCACATGAAGATCAACATGCTCCACTTGGGAGCCATTAGTCTCATCAAACACTACATCCCGTGCTATTTCAACAATTCTGGAGGATTTGTTGAAGACACGATAGGCGTAGGTGTTTAGTCATAACCAAGCAAGAAATCCTCATCGGACTTAGAAACAAACTTCGAATTCCTAGGCTTCTTGTTGAGAATGTAGCATTTGCTCCCCAAAACACGAAAGTATGAAATGTTGGACTTGTCACCGGTTAGGAGCTCATAAGACGTCTTCTTGAATATGTGGTGAAGATATAACCGGTTTATGGCATAGCAAGCGGTGTTAACCGCTTCCGCCCAAAACTGGTCCGACGTCTTGTACTCATCAAGCATGGTCCTTGACATCTCAATTAGAGTTCTATTCTTCCTCTCAGCCACCCCATTTTGTTGATGCGGGTAGGGGGCCGAAAACTCATGCTTGATGCCTTCTTCATCCAAAAACTCTTCAACTTGAGTATTCTTGAATTCGGTGCCGTTGTCACTCCTTATGGTCTTGATACTTAAGGAGAACTCATTTTGATATCTCTTACACCTTGAGTCTCACTTTTATCATGCAAAAAGAATACCCAAGTGAAACATGAAAAATCATTAACAATAACAAGACTGTATTTGTTACCGCTAATACTTATGTAGACGATTGGACCGAAGAGATCCATGTGTAGAAGTTCCAATGGTCTTGTTTTTGTCATAATGTTCTTGGATGGATGTGGAGATCCAACTTGCTTTTCGGCTTGGCATGCGTTATATGGCCTATCCTTTTCAGACACAACATTCTTTAAACCATGGATGTGCTCGCCCTTAACGAGTTTTTGCAAGTTTCTCATCCCAACATGGGCTAGCCTTCTATGCCAAAGCCATCCCCTGTTAGCTTTGCAATTAAGCATGTATCAAGTTGGGCTATCCGCGGAGAAATCCACAAGATAGAGATTTCCCTCGAGTACACCCTTAAAAGCAATTGAGTCATTGCTTCTCCTTGTGACAATCACATCCTCATTAGTGAATAAACAATTATAACCTTTGTCATATAGTTGTGATATGGACAAGAGGTTATAATCAAGTGAATCAACATGTAAAACATTTGAAAGAGAATGATTAGGTGATATAGTAATTTTACCAGTGCCAAGGATTTTTCCTTGGCTATTATCCCCAAACATCGTCCTCACTTAGATTCCTTCACTTGGATCTTCATTTGCTCATACTCCATAAACATCTTCCTCTCTCCGGTCATATGATTAGTGCATCCGCTATCAAGAACCTATTTGGTTCCACTAGTGGAGTATGCCTACAAGAAGGATTTAAACCTTGGCTTTAGGTACCCAAGCGGTGTTGGATCCTTTGATGTTAGTCAAGAGGCACTTGGGCATCCACCGCAAGGTTTAGGACTCTTGTGGTGTGGCCCAACATACCTAGCATAAGCTTTACCAAATTTGTTCCTTAATAACACATATGAAGCATCAAAGTCATGGAACAAGGGATGTGGTTCTTTCTTAGGCACTTTAGGTGATGTAGTGATGTTCTTTCCCTTATTATTGTATGAGCCTCCCTTGACAAAAACAATCAAGTCTTTGCCATTCTTGGGAGTTTTGGCATTTTGCCTCATCTCCCTAGAATAACCAAGACCATCCTTGACAAAGGGATGTCATGTGTTGGCTTATGCACTACATCCATATGCCATCTTCTCCTTGTCAAAGATGCCACCCTTTGGTGCTTGATTGGTTTGTGCCAACTTAAGCTCATCTTTAAGTTTCATAATCAAGTTTGAGCATTTGCAAGGTTGAGACGCTTTGGATTTGACATTTGGAGAAGGTGAGCTTGTATAGGAAGAAGGGGCATTGACCTTGAGAGACTTCACTTGTGTCTCAAGGATCTTGTTAGCTTGTGTCAAACTAACAAGTTCATCTTTGAGCACAATTGTAGTGTTCTCAAGGTTTGAGCAAGTTTCCTTGCTCAAAGCAAGTTCACGCTCAAGTGCTTTGCTTCTTTCTCTTTCAAGCTCCAAGAGCTCCTCAACCTCTTGACATCTCTCCTTTTGTTGGATGATCATGTCCTCTTGACGGTTAATGAGCTCTTCTTCCTTCTCAAGTATCTCCTCCGTCAACAACCTCAATCTTTTCAAGGTACTTTTACTCATGTCCTTAAGCATGTGTTCATTTTCACTACTACTATGAAAATCATCATGCGAGGAAATTGAAGAGGAGGATTTAGACTTAAGCTTCATTCTTCCCTCCTTGGCCATGAGGCAAGTTGGCCTTGAAATCTCCAAGTTGGGGAAGAGCTTGTTCTCTGTAGTTGTCTTCTTCATAGCAATAGTTGCTATCTTCTCTCTTCATCGAAAGAGGATTCCTCATTTGAATCCCACTCCTTTCCAAGGTGGGCATGTCCGGATTGCTTCTTCTTCTTGAAGTACTTCTTCTTCTTGGACTTGCCCTCCTTCTTCTTCTTGTTTTCTTCATGTGGGCAATCCACGATGAAGTAGCCATACTCCCCACAATTGTAGAAAGCCCTCTTTGATCTTGTTTTGGGCTTGTCTTTGCTCTTGCTTTCATGATGGTAGCTCCCCCTCCTTCTTCTAAACATCCTCTTGAAGTTATTGATGAAGAGTGCCTCTGCCTTATCGGTGTCGGGGCTCTCTTCACCACTCTTTTCCTTTTCTTGTGATATTGAGGATGTTGCCTTGAATACACCATCCCTTTTCTTGGAGGAGGAGAGCTTTTGTAGATCATTGTAGAACATAGCTTCTTGCTCCATCATCTCATGGTTGATGATTCTCCCAAGCACTTCTTCGGAAGTTATCTTGTGAAAACCCAGACTCTCGCGAATTAGTGAGCAAAAAGTAACGTTTTGAGGCATGAATGCTCGAATCATCCTCTTTACCACCTCATGGTCGGTCCACCGTGTGCTTCCATAAGATCGACTCTTGTTGATGAGAGTCTTGAGGCGGTCGTACATGTCTTGGGGGGACTCACCATCCATGATGGTGAACCTCCCAAGCTCTCCTTCGATCATCTCGATCTTCGCCTCCCTAATGACACGGTTGCCCTCATGCGCCGTCTTGAGAGTATCCCATATCTCCTTAGCAACCTCCAACCCTTCAATGTGGTTGAACTCCTCTCGAGTCAATGAGGAGGTAATCACTCCAATGGCTTGAGCATTGCGATGGAGGAGGATGGCTTGCTTCGGAGTGATGTCTTCCTCATTCTTGGGAAGATGTACACCTGTCATAACAATTTGCCACAAGCTAGGGTTTAAGGAAATGAGATGCATCTTCATATTATGCTTCCATATAGACTAATCATTTCCATCAAATTGAGGAGGTTTGCCAATGGGAATAGATAAATAGTGATTGCTTGTGGTAAGTTGCTCATAGTTGTAAGGATACCGGAAGTAGTCTTGTGAACTACTCCCATTGTCGACGTTGATTGAAGCAATTGGCTTGATCTCCTTCTTGGGCACATTGAGCTTCTCACGAAGTTGTGCCTTGAGCATACGAACTTCTTCGTCGTCATTTGGATCATCTTGAAGAACATCAAAGTCCTTTATCTTGGTGTCATCAACGACCACCGAAACCTTGTTTTCACCCCTTCTGGCCATTTCTTCTCCAAGTTGTTAGACTCTTATAGAGAAACCTGCTCTGATACCAATTGAAAGTCGCCTAGAGGGGGGTGAATAGGCAATAAGACCTGAAGTGACTCAATCAAACGAGATTAAACTCCTGAGGCTGGACTTGTCTGGACAGGGCTGGACTAGTCCGCCCAGCACAGGGTGAAAACCTAAAATTTTGGTTTCTACAAGTTATTTGCAAAATTTAAATTCACGGAAGATGTAAGCAATGTGTGGTAACCTAATACAACATAGATTGTGAAGCTAAAGCACTTAGGTTACAATATTTCAACAAACATCAAAGTGAAGAGCAATATGAAAAATAAGAACCCCAATAGCAATGCTAGTGATTATGAAATGTAAAATGACAAGTGAGACAAGATTTATCTCGTGGTTCAGCTCCACGAAGAAGCCTACATCCACGTTGAGAAGTCCACACAAGGATCAGGTCTCACTTGACCCTTCTCTCACCAAGATACCACAATGGTCGGCTTGGTTTCCACTATATCAATGGGTAATCACCAAGTTTGATTGAGACTGTTCACAAGTTGAGACTCCCAGAAATCTATACAATGAGGATCACACGAAGCTCAACTAACACAAGCCACAAAACACAACACAATGTGCAAGAGATCAAACCGAGAGCCCAAGCGCGATGGTCCTCCTTCACTCTCCTCCCTAAACCCTAATCTCTTCAAGATTTGGTCTTAGAGGGCTAGTAGGACAAGTGGAAGGCTTTGGAAGGCTCTAGGTCACTTGTGGCAGCGCTAGGGCTCAAAAGTTGTCAAATAGGGGTCAGGAGTCCCCTTTTTATAGGGGTCCCAGCAACTAACCATTGCCACCAGGGCAAACCCGAACTATTCTGGCCCTGTGACACGGATTAGTCCGACCTTCTGGGACCACCAACAATTTCACATCATCAATCGACAAACAAATGACGTGCGCCAATGTTTGAATTTCAAACAGCCACTGACAATACGGACTAGTCTGGTACAAAACGGACTAGTCCAAAGTAGGACAGAAAGGTTTGGTCCATCCCAAAATTGACACAACTGGGTATGGACGGACTAGTCCGGCCACAGGGGCGGACTAGCCCGAACCTCTAGGGTTTTCTCTCAGTTAATCTCACGAAGTCTCAATCGGACTAGTCCGTATCACCATGGACAAGTCCGAACTTTTCCAGAGAGCTTTGGTCCATTCCAAAACAGACAAGTCCGGTTTTTGGGGACTTAGCTTCAACTCCACTAAGGGATGAACGGACTAGTCCGTACCCATACGGACAAGTTCGAATTCATCCAGAGACCTATAGTCCACCCCAAAGCGGACTTCTCTGACTGGCCGAACTAGTTCGGCCCTGAGGCCCGGACTAGTCCGACTTCCTAGGGTTTTTCCTCATTTGGGCTTCTCACTTAGGTTTTTCTCTCAACCATCACTTTGAGCCCTCTAGAATGATCTCAATGCACATGATACATCCACCCTCACACGTGATACGACTCACTTAAGCTCAATACCATAGAAACCCTAATTTCTACGCTTGAGTCTTTGACGCTTGTTTTGATCTTTTCGTTTTGAGTGTTTTCGTCTCATTTCAACCATTACACTTGTGCTTAAGATCAACTCAACTCATTAGTCTCTTAATTGTCGTCATCAATCATCCAAAACCTATGGGGATGCCTAGATGCACTTTCAGAAATGCCATCCGGTTTTGCTTCCCGGGGATGGTTCTTGCGGGCGGTCAACTAATTGCCCCGCATAATTGGGATCACTAGCCCTGAAATCATATGGCACTACAGGTACTTGTCAGGATAGAGTTTGAGAGATTTTTTAGATAAGTTTATTTTCATTGTTTAAATTATGTTGCATCTTGCTTTGGTTGACACTAATTGTTGATTTTATGCAGAGTATATTTAAATTGGAGGAAGGTCAGAGTCCAACATATGCGAGATCCATTTTTGAGACGTTAGCGAGAAAACTCATGAAGGACTCCTTCTCTGATGCATGGATCAAGGTTGTGACCATGTATTACAAGACCAGGTTGCGTCAGCCCATGACAAACAAGCGAGCAACTACAATTTATCTTCTATTACATCCACCCGTGAACTTAATTTATTCTTGCAGACAAAGTATGTCGAGTGTCTCAAGAAAAGCATAGAGATTACGTAGATTATCTAAGAGCACCGTTGGATGTGGGTGCAGTGTACGAAGCCAGCGGAGGCGATCGCATGGGAGGTACGTGTAAATATAATGATTGTTTATAGGTTAATTATCGTCGATTAATCAAATTTATGTTTTTGTATACTTGGGTTGGGCAACGGTTATGTGGAGAGTGAGTCTTATGTGGGACGACGGTCTTCTACTCCCAGTTCGAGTTGATCCCATGATGTAGAGACGGAGGAATTGAAAGAAAAATTGAGACACTACGAGGAGAAGGTGGAATAGCAACAACTGCATATGCAACAACAATAGCAAATGCAGGTCCAGACGCAGATGCAAGTGCAACAGAAGCAACAACAGATGCAGTATTTGTATATGGCATAGGTAACTTGTAATCTTAACAATTGAATAGTTTTTTTATTTACAAACTGTTTCTACTTAAGATCTCACAAATAATTTACTTAATGTAGTTCTTGGGTCAAGGTAACACCGGAACTCAGTTCAATATGCCGCAGCAGTCCTAGTTCGAGATGATGTCGCAGGTAAACTATAGTTTTACTTAAGTTGCTATACTCATTACCATATATGTGTTACATTCATTAACTGAATGTCTTTACTTTATGCAGTACTTCCCTCAAGATGGCTTTGGATTGCAGTTTGGTATTCCTCGTTCGATGCAGCCCGGACAACATGTTGACTCTTCTTCACAGGTATAACTGTATTTCTTATTAACTCAACTTATAGTACGAAATAGTAATCAAATTTGTCACAGAGTTCCCAGAGTGGTCAAGCCTATCCTCCACAATCTCAGGGATTCATGTCGATGTTGGCCTCTAGATTGCAACCTTATCCAGGTGTTCTCCCATCGTTGCCCATTGCTCCGGGGCATAGTCAACCATCAACACCTCTGACCGCAGCGGTATGATTACTAAATCATTAGCTCTAATAAAAAAGTAGTATAATTTGAACAATACTTAGCAACTTCACTCAATTACATAGTTGGTAATACCTTTGAGTTAATTACACATGTGAGTTGTGCATTTGTGAATTTTAGAAAGATTGAGACATATGAATTGTAAGTATTAATGCAATGTTAACTTTTATTTGTTTCTCGTAGGGTTCCGGTCATGTAACGCCTCAACTGTAATGAATTCCTCCATTTGAACGTCGGAGGTGCGAGTGGTGGAACTTCAAACAATGACATGGAAGCGGATTAATATTCACAATGGTATTTGTGTTGTTTTTTCTCTTGGACTAATTTAGATGTAAACTCGTTACATTGAAGTTAGTTGCTGTATGACTATATGACTTCGTCGTTTCATTCTGTTTGCACTAGAATATTGTATGGAGCTTTGTTGCATTGTGTGAAGAATGTGATGGAGCTTTGTTGCATTTGTGTGTTGTTGTATAACTGTGTTCTTGTGTTGTGTATAGCCGGCGGCTTCCCACCTTGGGAGGGAGGGAAAGCAGCCGCAGTATTAAAAAAACGCCAATATGGTCGTCGGTGTCGTTTGAACCGACGGTTATAAATGCCATATGCTCGTCGGTTTTGTCTAAGACCGACGGCTATATGGCTCTAAAAGCGCACACGTGTAGTATCTATAGCCGTCTATTCACTAGGGGACCGACGTCTTTATGTAGCATTAAAGATGTCGGGCGCGCGGGCCGACGGTCTTACTTGGTTTATCGTATAAGGGTCTCGGGTGCCTGAGACCGACTTTAATGCTTTATAGCCATTGGGACCGACGATCGTAGAAGTCAAGAACGTCGAGCATCATTCGTCGGTTAAGGATGTCGGGTAACCGACACTCATACTCTAAAGTCGTCAGTTCAGTTGCTTAACGACGTTTACATGGCCGACACTTCTTTACCCGATTCCTGTAGTGCATGAGTACTAAGAGGAAGTGGATTCGACTAGTGATGCACCCGGCTGGACCCAACCTCAAACGTATGAGGTCGGGGGTTCGTCGTGGCAGGAGTGGACTACCACTGGAGGGAGATGGGACCCTTATGCTTCCAACTCAAGCTCTAGTAGCTTGCCTCCTCCACCGATGAGTACACAGTGTTCCTTTTATGTGACACCTGGTTCCAAAAATGAACCAAGTGCGACGCATATGTGTGCCCAGGATGTTCAACACACATACACGAGTGCATCACAAATGATGTACAGAAAATTACCACAACACAAGTTAATTAAGTAACTTTATTAAAATATTCAAATAATCCTCAAATTACCAACTCTAATGATCAATATTGAACTATAACTGTAGCAGAAATAATATAATTAAGCAACTAAGCAAACTGAGCAAAGGGGAATGCGCGGCTCAAAGCAACACCACAGGCAAGTCGATGGCAGCACACAGCCTAGTACTCCACATTATCCTCAGAATACTCCCAAACATCACCTGAAACTGTTGGTGGGGGAATTGCAAGGGTGAGCACATGTCGTACTCAGCAAGTGTGGGAAAATAATGACATGTAGCTTTAACAAGGAATTGATAATAAATAATGGCTATTTGCTGAAAAGTACATTTAAAACATGTAAAAAGCATCCCACAATGTCTTTGTGAAATGATCCCATCATATCTCACATAGTTAACATAATATGAATTTATCATAAATTATCCATTCGTACACCAGATTCTTACATTCATCAGTAACCATATCCAATTATTGCCATCCAATCCATAACCATAACCAATACCGAACCATAACCCAACCATAACCATAGAAAAAACTAGTTCCACTCTAATCATAGAATTTGTTCAGGTGCTCATAACTGGGAGCACGACTATGATGATAGTTTTTAACACTTTGCAGAGGTTGTACCACTTTACCCACATGTTCGTGATTTTATCACCTTTCGGTGATTGAGAACCTCTATCATGCCTTATCACACTTCTGTTGATGTGTGGCCAAGAGATTAGAAAATAGCTTTTACAAAGGGACTACTAGTATGTACGGACCCACTAAGGTTTCATCAGCAGGCTTGAATCTCCATTCTCCCACCCACGGGCCCCCTCATGTGCCATGTGGTTCCCAAGATAGCCCTCCTCGACTCCCATTCCCCGCACCATCCGGTAGTCCATACAATACCAGCAGCACAACTAATTATTCAGCTACGCCGCACCCATATTTGGCCTTGTGGTGGCACTGTTGTCCTGGCTTATTCTCGCATGAACCAGTCCTTAGATCTAAGGCAAGCAAAACCACCATAACATCAAACCCAATCCACAGACCATGCTTGCTTAGATCTCCCAAGACCAATGTTACCAATTATCCATATTCATCAATTCTCATCATATACATGCTCATTAATTCATAGTTAAGCCATTTGGTTGTTTTCCCAAACTAATTAGTTAGAGGGAAGCAAAAAGGTAAAAAACCCTTCCTGACTCTCTCTACACTACATTCCAAGCGACAAGGATGGTGAAACAAGACTAGTAAACTTTTATCATAGGTTTCCCATCATTTTGACACAAGCATGCAGTTTTTTCAAACAAAACATTCAAAAACGGGATCAAAATGATCAAGGACACTTGTCTTGCTCCTGATCTTGATTAGGGTCAAAAGCTTCAAAGTTCTGGTGGCAAAGGTCCTCGACAGCACCCTCTAGAGCAACAACTTCCATTCCGCGCGATAGACATACAAAACAAACATTACAATTAATAGATGCTCATATATTACTCAAAATGCCATGACATGCATGATTAATGCAATTATGTGGTAAAACTTGTTAATGAGTTGCTATTAATGTTTACTCACTAGTTACAATGGTTTCCAACAAGTTTGAACAGGTTTCGAATTGATTTGAATCATACTGGGATTAATTCAGCAACTTTAGATTCAGGTGGCTGAACAAGTCCATATTGGGGACCGGACTAGTCCACCATGGACCAGAAAGTCGATCAGACTAGTCCGCACTTGGCTAGACAAGTCTGTTCGGCTAGGGTTTTTGGCAAATTTCCAATTAGAGTATAGTTTGAGTTGAATTATGGGGCCAAGATTGACGTGGAAATATGATCTAAGGTAATTACCGTGAATTCAACAACTCAAGGGTCGAGAATTGGGTGTGAAACTTGAATCTTGACGATTAGGATTTGGTAGTGAAGAGTTGATGGAGAATTGGCGATGAAGAAAGTCGATGTCGAGAAGGTGACATAGATTGCGCTTGCTTGATCCTCCTTCTTCTCCTTCTTCTCCTTGTTTTTGGATCTTCTCTTGATGGCGGCACATGAAATAGGGTTTTGGGGTTTTCTCTCAACTTGACAAAAAGATTAAAGGTTGGGGTGGGGGTGTTTATATTGAGGTGGAGCGGTAGGTTTGATGGATTTCAAGTTCAAGGTGGTGGAGGTCGTGTAGGGGTCCCACAAGGGCTCCGCAGGGGTTGGGCACGACGTTCTTGGGCCCAATTAAGGTAAATACCCAATAACAGATCATGAATGAAAAGATTGAATCCGAGTCGGGCACACCAGACATGTCCGCTAGGGGCCGGACTAGTTCGATATCAAACAGAGACTTGAATGGACATGTCCGTTCTAGTTTTGTACAAGTCTGGTCTTGTTCAGAAAGGAAAACGGACAAGTCCTGTATAGGTCGGTCAAGTCTAGAGGCTTGATAAATTTTCCAAGAACCGGATCAAATGAGGGATAACCAGATCAAATGAGGGATTACCGGACAACTCCAAAGAGGTCCACTAGCGAAGAACGGACTAGTCCATACTTTGGAATGGACAAGTCCAGACAATCAGCAGAAATAGTTCTGAACCAGTCCGCAGCAAAAAGCGGATAAGTCTGAGGGACAACAGAGAGCAAAATCGGACTAGTCTGGGATCCAAATCCGACAAGTCCACAACTATTCAAGTTTTTAAATGCTGTTTTGGTTCTAATTCATTTTAAACTTGTTCCTTTTTATATTGCTTAATGTTAAATATGTATAAGAATGTATGCAATGCATGATGGATGAAAATGAGGGGGTTACATTTTAGGCGCGAGGCTCTCGTGACCTTGGCCAAGGAATGACAGAACTCACTCAACGAATGGGAGACCTTGAAGTGAGGATAGGTGACGTCCTCATAACAATTCAAGACCACATCCAAGGTACCCACGACTGGCAGCAACAAATCAATGCACAGTTCAACAACATCGACACCATGCTAAAACAACAACAAGCCGACCTCATGGCCTACTTCCGTCATCCAGGGGGAGGACCCCCACTTCTCACGGAGATTGAGAAGAACAAGCTTGGGGAAGGACCCCCACCTGAGGTAACTTGTATCACATCTCATTTGCATTCCATTATTTTATTTCTTTATTTCCACCACATTTGTATTTTAAAAAATTATTGTAGTATAGGTTAGGGTAATAAAATAAAAGATGTGTGGCAGGAATATTTCTTTACTTTTCATAAGTGGAAATGCATACTTGCTCCATGTTATTTTCTCTAGTCCCTTGCATACAACTTAGTATTCTCCAAGTATTGTGTTGATTGGCTTAGAATTTTTTTGCCTTAAAACTTGGAATTTTTGGGTAGCAAAAGCCTAAGTCCAATTCTAGGTGATTGTTGGATATGATATAGTGATAAGAGCTGCTAATATCCTAGTTAAAAGTGGAACTTAATTTTTGGAGAAAATCTAAAATGGGAGTTACTTATTTGATTGAAATTCCTACCAAAGCCATATGATAATTTGAATTTGATAAACCCAATTCATATGCTACTTGCCTTGACATAGAATCTTTTCATGCTTTTAAGATCAAGATTGCACGGGCACATGCTAAACTTCTACACTAGAAGTTAGCAAAATCCATCATACCATTCTACCATCAAAAGATACACCATGATTTCCATGCATAATGCTCTCTGCAAAATATTTAAAAAGAAAAGAGGAGTAGAAGACATGGCTACAAGAAAAAGAAAAATACATGCTCATGTACAAGAGCATGAGAAAAAAAAAGAATAAGTAGTCATGTATCATCCTCACAAAAAAAAGAGTGCATACAAAGGAGTTATCTTCATATTTCCACTCCACAACTATTTCATCACACTTGCACAAATCTTGATCAACAATATGAATTGTTTTCTCCTCTGGCTTACTCTTTTGACTTAGCAATATATGCGTTGCAAATATACCTACTCTTGATCCCTACCAAGCTCCGCATATAAGCCTTATTTAGATGTAGGACAAAAAAGGCTTTGCCTTGTTGAGGATACAAATACCACTTGCCACATAGGAGTGATTGAGTGCATCATTTGAGGAACTTAAATTCAAACACCATTTGAAATTCTCCAAAAATTTGAGCGGAACTTAAACATTAGGTGATGCATGCTCACTTTGTTGTTCTATCTTTCAACCACCCAAGAAAAGGATGAGGCATAAGCCCCATAATGACTAAGGAAAAGGGTGAGGTACCGTAGCCAATTTATTCGATACAAGGTAGAATATTTTGTTGTGCACTTGGTACTTCTGCAAAAAAAGAACATTGTAGCAACTCCTGATCAACAACCTAAGTGTTGACAGCTACTAAGAAACATTAACAAATCATCCCCGGTGTAACACCCACTATTTTTAGAGAGAATTTTTTTTTGTAAAATGAATTTCTCATGAGATAAAAACATTTTCTTGGGAATAAAGTTCATATAAGGCAAATTGCATCATGTTTGAATGATTGTGTGAATTTTTGAAAATTCAAATTCGCTAGAAATTTGGTTTACAAATTCAAAACGTAAAAGAGAAGAAAAAGAAAACAGAAAAGAAAAAGAAAAAGAAAAGAAAAACAAAAACCTGCCCCTGGGCCGATTCCTCCCGCCAGCCCAATTCCCTCCCCTCTCTCCGCCGGCCTGCGTCTCCTCTCCCCTCCTTCCCTCTCTGTCACCCGGGTCCCGCGCGCTAGCCCACTTCCCCGCGCCCGCACTCTCTCTCCCCTCGCTGACAGGCCGACCACGCCTGTCAGGCCTTCGTCCACCTCCTGCCGCACCCGCGCGTAACGGTCGTGTGCCATCACCGCGCTGCCCACTTCCCCCCATTTCAATGTCGGTCGTTTCACCCTAATCAAACGCCCCGTCGTGCCCATCATGACCGCCGCCCGTTACTAAACCAAAGCCCTATAAATACCGGTCGTCCCCCCCTCAATTTCCTCACCCCGAAACTCTCAAACCCTAGCCGCCGTCGAGGTCAGTGTTGGCGATCGCGTTCCCGTCAGTTCTTTCAATCTCCGTCCACGCCACCTTGTCTAACACCTTTGCTGCATCCCCAGGAGCTTGCCGGACAACCTCGTTGGGGGATATCGCCTCTGTGTTGCCGACTTCATCGGGCGCCGAGGAGTGCCGCCGCCGTCCACCGTCATCGACCCCCTTCTGTCCATTTTCCGTCGCGCGATGACCTCCGGTGAGACCCCCTTGATCCCCTCTACATTTTGCGCTAAGTAGACGTACCACGTGGCCTGTGTAGCGCGTTTTAGGTCATCGCCGGCGAGCCCGCAGCCCCGCGCGCGTCACCACCGCCGCGCGCCGCCCTGCGCCGTCGCTCCCGCCATCCGGGGCGACGTGGCTCTCTCTTGGCCGTTCATTTTGAACGGGCGGCTGAGATTAAAACATCCCACTTCGGTATATAAAATCCAGGCCGTCCATTTTAAATCCAACGACCCAGGTTCAAACCATTTTTCCCGCCGCCTGTTTTGCGCACAAGCCCCTGGAAACTTACGGGATACCCCCTGGGTTTCTCTAGAATTCAAATCTAACCCCTGGAAATGTCAAACTAGCCCCTCGACTTTTTGGAAATTAGTAAAATACTGGTTAAATTAATAAAAAGTGTTTTAAAGCCCCTGAAAAATTATAAAATTGCAAATAAAATCTGAAAAATTGTAGAATAATCCTTGGAGTTAATAAAAATTATTTTAACCTTTGGAACAGTTTTGTTTTTACAGAAAAGCCCCTGTTAGTTCTAGAAATTAAATAAAAGTCCTTAATTTGTATAAAATAATTATAAAAACAGATTTAAATATGTTTTATTTATTTCTGTATTATTATTTTTAATTCATTTAATTTGCTGAAATAGTCATAAAAATACTTTTTAAGTATATTTAGTTCATAAAAATTGTTTTGCACATAGAAATAATTAGTAAAAATAATGTAAAAATTGTAAAATTTACATTATTTATTATAAATTTATTTTAAGCTTATTTAGAAGGTTAAAAATTTCTAGAAAATAATATTAGGGTTCTAATAAATATAAAAATGGCATAAAAATCTCTAAAAATATGTTTTACTCAATAAATTTCATTTAAATTTATCTTCTCAGCGATTGATGTATGCCTATAATTTAAATCAACCCTAAAATCACTTTTGCGTAGGAATTTGTGTTTATTTGAATTGATTGCATTTTATTATGTTCTTATTGTATGTTTTTTTTCGTGCATCGTCGTAATTTAGAGTCGGGGCCAGAACCCACTTTTAACCTTCAAGAGCAACAATTTCCCGACGACCCCGAGGCACAATTTGGAGGCAAGTTCCTTGACCATCTTGCACCCTTTTTATTAAGTTTTAGTTAGTTGCATGCTAAATTAAAATATGAATCCTATGTTACGTTTTCCTAGATTTTCCACAATATTCCTTGTCAACATGGTTTGGGTGTTTTTCTATTAAATTAGTTTACGCTTAGCCATGCTTAATTGAAATATGATATATTTATCTACAGGATTTCATTTGATGTATTACGATACATGAATTGATGGCTATAATGGAATTTAGTAGATAGGAATCTGATAGGGGGTTTTGTATGGATTGGTGCATGCGTGCACAAGCCCTTGGTTTGGGGCTTGACACCTATTGGATTCTAAGGACCGGTTTATGGAAGAAGTTGCTAAGCCTTTTAGTATCACCACAGAATTGTATATGGGACAACTTGGTTTAGTAATTTGGTCTCTCCCGATGTAGCATAGGTAATTGATCGGGCGGGGAATGGGCTTTGCCTTGGGATCCGCATGGCTCAAGAGGGGGCTTCTCCTAGCGGAGGGGAAATAGACTCCAGGTGCCGGAGCGGTGAATCCTTAGAGTACTCATTGCAAGTCGGGAGAACCATCAGAAACACCTCGTAGTGATCTCCTGGCCACACACCTACGGAAGTGTGTATTGTGGTTAGCTACCACGGGCATCAGGGAGGTTTACCTTAGTCCACCTGGCAACAGGGGACGAAATCACGAACTGTGGGTAAAGGATACACACTCTGCAGAGTTTTGTCAAACTGTCTAGACAGTCGTGCTCACAGACACGAGCGGCTTGGAAACCAAATTCATAATTAGCACATGGTTACATAATGGATGGTTTGAGTTTGGTCTTACCTGGATTAATTTTGGGATATTGGTTGGGATTTCACCTAGATGTAGGTGCTTAATAACATGTAAGAGTAGGTTGTAACTGCTATAGTGCTTTACCTATTATTTGCCTTCCTTGTTGTGAATCACACATGTCATAACTTCCCAACTTGCAAGTACCATTGGTACTCAAACTTGTTAGTTGCATATTCCCCCCCCCCAGTCTACGAAGACGCTAAGGTGGAGAACCAGGACTTCTACGGAGATCCCGAAGAGATGTTCTAGGCTGGCGCTCCCCCGTGCAACGCCTGTGTTGGAGCCCTTTGTTATGTTTTCCGCTGCTTGTGTACTTTTATTTTAGAGCTGGAAGGTCATTTATGTAATAAGGTGATGTACTCGAACATGGTATTTTATTTGGTATTTCACTTTCGTCTACACATGTATGAGTTGAACTGATCCTGGCATACATGTGGAAAGCATCTAGTTGTCTTCTTATTACCAGATGTGACAAAGTGGTATCAGAGCCGTGTTGCCCATAGGACGCAAGCCTAGATAGAAAAGGACGATTTAAGGACTTTACCTATTTTCAAATATTATTAATTGTAAAATTTCTTTGTATTCTTTACCTTGTACTTGTTTCACTTACTCCTTAATTTGTTTTATTACTGACACTCTTCTGTTTCAAAATTTTAGATGGCCAACGTCAGGAGAACTGCTCGCATGTCACTGGAGGCTATGTTCCTAACCAAAGAATTGTTGCCCGCCGTACCCCGCTCAATGATCCTAGACGTGCGGTGGTGATTCGTACTGATGGGAGAGCTGCAGGACGACTCCGACATCGAATTCAAGCCATACTGCACGATGACGGCTACAAGCATGAGATACTGGCACTCACCTACCACTCCATCGGGATGCAGCGTCCCTACCGGATCGAGTGGTCATGCAAGCTATTTGTCTACTATGGGGATGAACTACTCAAGGTGCACCGTACTCCTGCCGCGAGGAGCTACCGACGTCACGCTGAGCAGGATGTCAGTTGGGAGGCCATCACCTTCTGGAGTCACACTTACCGCTACCAGCTTCGAAACTCGGTGCACGCCTACACTCCCCAGCGTCCAAGCAGCACTGGCAACTTCGTCACCAGGTATGTGGAGGGGCCCCTGACCCTTCCACAGACTCACCAGATAGTTGATGACGTGGAGCGCCTCAGCATTCGTCTCCACAAGGCTCAGCAAGAAATTTAGGATGTCCGTGACCTTGCAGCACATTATGAAAGGCAAGTGAGGAGGTACCATCGGATCACCGACGAGGACCCAGATGAGTATGCTTCAGACATCTCCACTTGGATTTCGGACTCTCCTGATCGCCGTGTCGGTCGTGGTGACACTAACTCACTGGACCAGTCTTCAGACGAGGAGCTAGATTCTGAGGAGCCTTCTGTGCCGTAGCATCCTGCCAACTCTCCTCCGCATGGCAACGAGTCTCATGGCAGCAACTCGGGATATGATGGAGATGATGATGAAGACCCGGACGAGGAGGAGGATCCTGAGGAGCGAGAGTAGACTCCGACCTGCCCTACGACTCTAGATTAAGACACTTACCCATGACTTGTAATAAGAGCGATGTAGTAGCGATCTGTGTAATCTTGAGTTGTATGATTTTGCTTTGAGAACTTGATTATCCATGTTTGAGTTTGCTTAATGAAATGACCTTTTATTTCTCTATTTCCTTATTGATGCATATAGTGGGAAAGTCGTGTAGAATAGTTTCCCTCTTACCTTCTTATTCTAAATCAACACCCCAACCTCAGATGGCAGGAAGAGGAAGAGGACGTGGACGTGGTGTGCCACCCAATCAAGACAATGAAGTCCCGCTACCTCAATGGAATGGACGAGGTGCCCGTGGAACACCAGCTGCAAATCAAATGCAGCATATGATGGCTATGCAGCTTCAAATGATGCAAAACTTGACACAAATTATGAACAACATGCAACAGGCTCAGCAAGCACCACCACCCCCTCCTCCACCACCACCACCCCCACCTCCAAGGTTTTGTTTAAGAGACTTCAGGAACACTCAACCTCCACACTTTTCCAATGCCGTGGAACCTATGGATGCAGACGACTGGATCAATACAGTTGAAAGTAAACTAAGGATTGTCCAATGTGAAGGAAGGGAAAGGGTACTTTTGGCATCACACCAACTTCATGGACCTGCAGCTGACTGGTGGACCGCTTATACGGCAGCCCATAATAACCCAGACAACATCACCTGAGAGGAGTTCAGAGAAAGCTTCCGCAATCATCACGTGCCTGAAGGAGAAATTCAATCCAAGCGTCTGGAGTTCCTAGCACTGAAGCAAGGGAACATGAACATACGGGGGTATTTGAACAAGTTAACACAACTATCTCGGTATGCCTCTGGTGATGTGGACACTGATGCTAAGAAACAATTCCGTTTCAAGGAGGGACTGGACAAAGAAATACAGTTGATGATGCCTTCCAGTGACTATGCTAGCTTCCAACATCTAGTGGACAAAGCTTTTACAGTGGAAAGAAAGAAGAAGGAATGCGAAGGAGAGGATCGCAAAAGGAAGATGATGATGGGGCAGTCTTCAAGCAACAATCATCCTCGCTTCAACCCACAGCAATTGGGACACATGAGTCGTCCCATGGGCAATAATCAAGGTCAGCGGTACGCCAACAACTCTTCATTCAGATCTCAAGCTCAGTATGCTCATCCACAGTACCAGCAGATGCAACCGCAACGCTCTCAAATGTATCAACAGCATCCTATGACTTCAAACCCTCGACCAACTGGGCAATCACAACAAAATCAACAAAGAAACAAGGCTCAAGACACCAGTACTCGGGGAGCTTGCTACATATGTAGTGACAAGGGACACTACTCCAACAACTGCCCGAAGAAGCGATCACAGCAGAACCAATGCAGAGGAAGGGTCAATCATGTTGTCTTGGAGGAAGCCCAAGACGCATCAGATGTGGTGATCGGTACGTTCCCTGCTGATTCCTATCCTTCTACAGTATTGTTTGACTCTGGTGCAACGCATTCATTCATAGCAAAAGAATTCATAAGAAGACATGGAATGACTGTTACATTAATGAATCAAGTATTAGTAGTCAACTCTCCTGGAGGAGAGATGCTGACAAGGCAAGTATGCCCTAATGTAAGCATAAGCATTAGGGGGGTAGCATTCTTAGCAAACCTTATAGTGCTGGAGTCACAAGGAATAGACATTATTCTCGAAATGGATTGGTTAACCAAGTACAAAGGAGTGATCCACTGTGCCACCAAAACAGTATGGTTAACTCATACAGATGGCACAAACGTGGAGTTTCGTCCTAATCAAGCACCACTTCAGAAAATACGACTCAATCAAGTTGAAGGAGTAGAAGAGATCAAAGTTGTTTGTGACTTTTCGGATGTTTTTCCCGAGGAACTACTGAGTATGACCCCTGACAGAGAAATTGAATTCATCATTGAATTAGTGCCTGATACAGCACCAATTTACAAGCGACCATACAGGATGGATGCTAAAAAATTGGCAGAATTGAAGGATCATATCAATGAGTTGTTAGAAAAAGGATACATTCATCCTAATTCCTCACCCTGGGGAGCTCCAGTGATATTTGTGCCCAAGAAAGATGGCACACAGAGATTGTGTGTGGATTACCGCGCTCTCAACGCAGTAACTATCAAGAACAAGTATCCTTTACCAAGGATTGAGGATTTGTTTGACCAATTGAGAGGTGCTTGTGTGTTCTCGAAGATTGATCTGCGTTCAGGGTATCACCAATTGAAGATACGACCTTCGGACATACCCAAGACGGCATTTGTTTCAAGATATGGATTATATGAGTATACAGTCATGTCTTTCAGTTTGACTAACGCCCCTGCTTATTTCATGTATCTTATGAATAAGGTGTTTATGGAATATCTGGATAGGTTTGTCGTGGTGTTTATTGACGACATTTTGATATTCTCCAAAAGTGAAGAGGAACATGAGGAGCACCTAAGACTAACCTTATAAAAACTTCGTGAACATCAGTTGTATGCAAAGCTAAGTAAATGTGAGTTCTGGTTGAGGGAAGTGTCATTTCTGGGACATGTTATATCACAAGGAGGAATAGCAGTAGACCCTAGTAAAGTGAAAAATGTTCTGAATTGGAAAACACCAGAAAATGTTGGGGAAATCAGGAGTTTCTTGGGTATGGCTGACTATTATCGCTGGTTCATCGAAGGATTCTCAAAAATATCTCATCCGTTAACAAAGTTACTTGAGAAGGGAGCTGTATACAAGTGGACCCCAGAGTGTGAAGCCAATTTTACATAGCTAAAGAAAAGGTTGACTACTGCTCCAGTGTTGATTATGCCTCATATGCAGAAAGAATTTGCAGTCTATTGTGATGCATCCGGACAAGGACTGGGATGTGTATTAATGCAAGAGGGACATGTAGTGGCCTATGCTTCACGTCAACCCAGAAAGCATGAAAGAAATTACCCTACTCATGACTTGGAGTTAGCAGCTGTAGTGCATGCATTGAAATTATGGAGGCATTATCTGATAGGAAAAAGAACTGAAATTTATACGGACCACAAGAGCTTGAAGTATATCTTCACCCAACCAGATCTAAATCTTATACAACGTAGATGGTTGGAACTTATCAATGATTTTGATGTCAGAATCAACTATCATCCTGGGAAAGCTAATGTGGTCGCAGATGCATTAAGCAGATCAGCTCAATGCAACAGCTTGGTAATGCAAGGTCAACAATCGCAGTTATGTGAGGAATTTGCAAGGCTAAACCTTAGTATCGTGACTAATACTGAGTTAGTGTCTATGGAAGTAGATTCTACTTTGGAAAAGGATATTCGTGAAGGGCAAAAGAATGATAAGTGGATCCAGAAGATTAAACAACTAATGAAAGAAGGAAAAGCACCAGACTTTAGAGAAGATGAACAGAGGACTCTATGTCTAGGGAATAAGATATGTGTACCTGATATCAAGGAGATTCGAGAGCTAATACTGGGAGAAGCCCATGATTTGTCATATTCTATACATCCGGGAAGCACAAAGATGTATCAAGATCTAAAGGATCGGTATTGGTGGCATGGAGTGAAACGTGATGTGGCGGAGTATGTAGCTCTGTGCGACACATGTCAGAAGGTCAAAGCAGAACATCAAAGACTCGCAGGGTTACTTCAACCAATTAAAATTCCTGAATGGAAATGGGAAGTAATAAGTATGGACTTTGTTGTGGGATTGCCGAGAACTCAGTCTGGATACAACTCTATATGGGTCATAGTGGACTGTTTGACCAAAGTGGCTCACTTTATCCCAGTAAAAGAAAGCTATTCTGGTTCAAGATTGGCAGAACTATATATGGCAAGAATTGTATGCCTGCATGGAGTGCCGAAGAAAATAATATCGGATAGGGGTACTCACTTCACTTCCAGATTTTAGCAAAAGTTGCATGAGTCTATGGATACCTGACTGAATTTCAGCTCGGCATATCATTCGCAAACTAACGGTCAAACAAAGCGCACTAATCAAATTCTTGAAGATATGTTGAGAGCGTGTGCTTTGAAAAATAGTAGGAGTTGGGATAAGAACCTACCTTATATTGAATTTTCTTATAACAACAGTTATCAAGCCAGTTTGAAGATGTCTCCCTTTGAAGCTTTGTATGGACGGAAGTGCAGAACACCATTGTTTTGGAATCAAACTGGGGAAAGCCAAGTATTTGGGCCTGAAGTGTTAAGGGAAGCTGAGAGACAAGTACAAGAAATCCGGAAGAATTTGAAGATGGCTCAGTCAAGGCTGAAGAGTTATGCTGATACTCGACATTGTGATTTATCCTTTGAGATTGGAGATTTTGTGTATCTCAAGGTGTCACCCGTGAGAGGGTTGAGACGATTCAAAGTGAAGGGCAAGTTATCACCCCGATATATTGGTCCTTTCAAGGTATTAGAGAAAAGAGGAGAAGTAGCCTATCGGCTCGAGCTACCATCTCACTTATCAGATGTACATGACGTATTCCACGTATCACAGTTGAAGAAGTGCTTAAGAGTGCCTGAAGAACAATTGCCATTGGAAGCAGTAGACATACAAGAGGACCTGACCTATGCAGAACAACCTGTTAAGATTCTCGAGACGTCAGAACGAGTTACAAGAAATAAGGTTACATGTATGTGCAAAGTCCAATGGAAACATCATTCAGAAGAAGAGGCAATGTGGGAAAGAGAAGAAGACCTCAAGGCGGAGTTTCCCAGTCTATTCTCTTAGGACGTCCATATCTCGAGGGCGAGATTTCTTTTTAGGAGGGTAGAATTATAACACCCACTATTTTTAGAGAGAATTTTTTTTTGCAAAATGAATTTCTCATGAGATAAAAACATTTTCCTGGGAATAAAATTCATATAAGGCAAATTGCATCATGTTTGAATGATTGTGTGAATTTTTGAAAATTCAAATTCGCTAGAAATTTGGTTTATAAATTCAAAACGTAAAAGAGAAGAAAAAGAAAACAGAAAAGAAAAAGAAAAAGAAAAGAAAAACAAAAATATGTCCCTGGGCCGAATCCTCTCGCCAGCCCAATTCCCTCCCCTCTCTTCGCCGGCCCGCGCCTCCTCTCCCCTCCTTCCCTCTCTGTCACTCGAGTCCCGCACGCCAGCCCACTTCCCCGCGCCCGCACTCTCTCTCCCCCTCGCTGACAGGCCGACCCCGCTTGTCAGGCCTTCGTCCACCTCCCGCCGCACCCACGCGTAACGGCCGTGCGCCATCACCGCGCCGCCCACTCCCCCCCCCTTTCAATGTCGGCCGTTTCACCCTAATCAAACGCCCCGTCGTGCCCATCATGACCGTCGCCCGTTACTCAACCAAAGCCCTATAAATACCGGTCGCCCCCCCCCCTCAATTTCCTCAACCCGACACTCTCAAACCCTAGCCGCCGTCGAGGTCAGTGTTGGCGATCGAGTTCCCGTTGGTTCTTTCAATCTCCGTCCACGCCACCTTGTTTAACACCTTTGCCGCATCCTTAGGAGCTTGCCGCACAACCTCGTTGGGGGATATCGCCTCTGCGTCGCCGACTTCGTCGCGCGCCGAGGAGCGCCGCTGCCGTCCACCATTGTCGACCCCCTTCTGTCCATTTTTCGGCCGCACGACGACCTCCGGTGAGACCCCTTGATCCCCTCTACATTTTTCTTTAGGTAGATGTACCACGTGGCGTGTGTAGCGCGTTTTAGGTCATCGCCGGCGAGTCCACCGCCGCGCGCGCGTCACCGCCGCTGTGCGCCGCCCTGCACCATCGCTCCTGCCATTCGGGGCGACGTGGCTCTCTCTCTCGGCCGTTCATTTTGAATGGGCGGCTAAGATTAAAGCATCCCATACCGCTTTGGTATATAAAATCCAGGCCATCCATTTTAAATCCAATGGCCCAAGTTCAAACCATTTTTCCCACCGCCTGTTTTGCACCCAAGCCCCTGGAAACTTGCAGGCTACCCCCTGGGTTTCTCTGGAATTCAAATCTAACCCTTGGAAATGTCAAACTAGCCCCTGCACTTTCTGGAAATTAGTAAAATACTGGTTAAATTAATAAAAGTGTTTTAAAGCCCCTGGAAAATTATAAAATAGCAAATAAAATCTGAAAAATTGTAGAATAATCCCTGGACTTAATAAAAATTATTTTTAACCTTTAGAACAGTTCTGTTCTTACAAAAAGCCCCTGTTAGTTATAGAAATTGAATAAAAGTCCTTAATTTGTATAAAATAATTATAAAAACAGATTTAAATATGTTTTATTTATTTCTGTATTATTTTTATTGATTCATTTAATTTTCTGAAATAGTCATAAAAATACTTTTTAAGTATATTTAGTTCATAAAAATTGTTTTGCACATAGAAATAATTAGTATAAATAATGTAAAAATTGTAAAATTTACATTATTGATTATTAATTTATTTTAAGCTTATTTCGAAGGATAAAAATTTCTAGAAAATAATATTAGGGTTCTAATAAATATAAAAATGGTATAAAAAGCTCTAAAAATATGTTTTACTCAATAAATTTCATTTAACTTTAACTTCTCATCAATTGATGTATGCCTATAATTTAAATCAACCCTAAAATCACTTTTGCGTTTATTTGAATTGATTGCATTTTATTATGTTCTTATTGTATGTTTTTTTGTGCATCGTCGTAATTTAGAGTCGGGGCCAGAACCCACTTTTAACCTTCAAGAGCAACAATTTCCCGACGACACCGAGGCACAATTTGGAGGCAAGTTCCTTGACCATCTTGCACCCTTTTTGTTAAGTTTTAGTTAGTTGCATGCTAAATTAAAATATGAATCCTATGTTATGTTTTCCTAGATTTTCCACAATATTCCTTGTCAACATGGTTTGGGTGTTTTTCTATTAAATTAGTTTACGCTTAGCCATGCTTAATTGAAATATGATATACTTATCTACAAGATTTCATTTGATGTATTACGATACATGAATTGATGGCTATAATGGAATTTAGTAGATAGGAATCTGATAGGGGGTTTTGTATGGATTGATGCATGCGTGCACAAGACCTTGGTTTGGGGCTTGACACCTATCGGATTCTAAGGACCGGTTTATGGAAGAAGTTGCTAAGCCTTTTAGTATCACCACAAAATTGTATATGGGACAAATTGGTTTAGTAATTTGGTCTCTCCTGATGTAGCATAGGTAATTGATCGGGCGGGGAATGGGCTTTGCCTTGGGATCCGCATGGTCAAGAGGGGCTTCTTCTGGCGGAGGGAAAATAGACTCCAGGTGCCGGAGCAGTGAATCCTTAGAGTACCCATTGCATGTCGGGAGAACCATCAGAAACACCTCGTAGTGATCTCCTGGCCACAAACCTGCGGAAGTGTGTATTGTGGTTAGCTACCACGGGCATCAGGGAGGTTTACCTTAGTCCACCTGGCAACAGGGGACGAAATCACGAACTGTGGGTAAAGGATACACACTCTGCAGAGTTTTGTCAAACTGTCTAGACAGCCGTGCTCACAGATACGAGCGGCTTGGAAACCAAATTCATAATTAGCACATGGTTACATAATGGATGGTTTGGGTTTGGTCATACCTGGATTAATTTTGGGATATTGGTTGGGATTTCACCTAGATGTAGGTGCTTAATAACATGTAAGAGTAGGTTGTAACTGCTATAGTGCTTTACCTATTATTTGCCTTCCTTGTTGTGAACCACACATGTCATAACTTCCCAACTTGTAAGTACCGTTGGTACTCAAACTTGTTAGTTGCATATCCCCCCCAGTCTACGAAGGCGCTGAGGTGGAGAACCAGGACTTCTACGGAGATCCCGAAGAGATGTTCTAGGCTGGCGCTCCCCCGTGCAACGCCTGTGTTGGAGCCCTTTGTTATGTTTTCTGCTGCTTGTGTACTTTTATTTTAGACCTGGAAGGTCATTTATGTAATAAGGTGATGTACTCGAACATGGTATTTTATTTGGTATTTCACTTTTGTCTACACATGTATGAGTTGAACTGATCCTGACATACATGTGGAAAGCATCTGGTTTCTTCTTATTACCAGGTGTGACACCTGACAATGGTGCCATAAATGCTTGTTGACATTTCTTACGTTACATATCATCTCTTTAAAGACATGAGGTCCGCAAGCGCACGGAAACTGTTGTGTAGCATTTCACCCAAGAGTATTCCCAAGGGTATCATACTTATACTAAAGGAAGGCAATGGAGTAAAGTAGACACTATTTTTATGATCAAGCTATGAGATACTAATCAATTATCAATACAGGGGTAAGTTGATAATATGGGTAGGGTGACACACACCTAAGCAATCTATTCTAAGGGGTAAATGGGTCCTAATAGAGATTAGACTAAGAGTTGGGGAGTTACTCCTAAAATGCTTCTAATCATATACATAGCCTAGGTTAGATACTAATGAGTATGTCAATGGTGAATACTTATGCTAAGTTGTTCAACATATCGGGAACGGGTTTACCCCTAGCAATACTAGGATAACTCCCGCCAAGAGCCTGTGACATAGCCGAACTGGAGGATTACGAAGGACAGATAGGGCTATCACCACCTACTACCTACCTCTTCAATTTGTGGGTCTACGAGATATCTAACGTTACTTAACTGTCCTAGCACCATGCTAGCATATTAAGTAAATACCTTAAGAGTCATGACACAAGCCATCTTAAGGCAATGACTAACCTAAACATCGTTGAACCAATGTTCAGACATAGCATAAGTTATTCATATCAACATGATCATATCATAACTAATTAGACTATAGTGGGGGTTTGTAGTGTTTATGATGATAGATTAAGAGTGATATGGCATAATCATAAAGACTACTCCTACCACAAACATGGACCCCACAATCAAACAAGAAACACTTCATCCAAGTATATGAATAAAAGAAGACTAAAGTTAATATCTTTATTATGCATAAAGTAACAAATATAAGAAAAGATACATGATCCATACCTTTACCAACTTGGACTTGGGACTAGAGGCTCCTCTCCCTATAGCCTAACTCCACTAAGGACTAAGAGAACTAGTGTATATAATAGAATGATGCTCAAGTGGTGTGTAAGTGAGGGGTAAGGGGTCCTATTTATAGGTGAAGAAGGGTCGTTTCCTGCCACCAAAAGCGTGTGAATCTGTCACCACTGACTTTTTCAAGTCGGGAGGATCCAACACGTGGAAGCTGACCGAGTTTGGCGCCAGGACCAGGTCGGCTGACTAGGGGGGTCAGGCGACCTAGTCTTTGCAACGTTTCTTGTGTGCTTTCTCCAGGTCACTGCTAGGTGGGTCCCATCCCTTGGTTTGGGTGCTACACCATTGGATGGCCTCGAATACTTCTGTTTGTGGGCCATCTGATCCATGTGGTGCCATATGTCAGTGCTTGATTGGCTGGGATGATATTTTATAGGATCTATCCCCTTGTTTCACTTTAATTCTGTGTAAAATACCTGCATGCACCAATTTCTCCAAGTACAAGTGGAAATAGGTTAAATAAAAAGGTGATGTGTGCAAGAAAAGATATTTTCTTCACATAATTGAGTTATATTGATGGGTGAATTTGGTATATAACGACCGTCAACACTAAGTCTTTATCTTTCCTTCGGGATGAGCAAATGGTAAGCTTGGGGGAGTTTGTTGATGATAGTTATACACCAATTTCAACCGTCAATATAACTCAATTATATGAATGAATAAAAATTTCTTACACACATTATAGTTAGATTAACAAAATTCCACTTGTACTTGGAGAAATAGTGCATGCAGGAGTTTTTATGCATAATTGATGGAGAATGAGGGGAGCAATCCTGAAAAGTGCCACCCCAACCAATGACGCGACAACATGTGGCATCACATGTATCCATGGACCCATTCCCGGCCGTATCCAAGAGAATCCAATGTCGATTCACACGAGGATGAAGAATGGGCCCACTTATTAGTCACTAGGCAAAAGCACAACCGAGGGTGGGGGCGGACCGGGTCGGCCGACCCCCTAGCTCAGCGACTAGGTGTTGGCACCAAACTCAGTCAGTCGATGCGTGGCGCTCTCCTGTGGTGCCCTGAAGATGGTGGAGAATGGTTCGTGCGCTTTTGGTGCCGAGAACCGCCTCTACTCCGTGTATAATTAGGGAGGTGCCTCACTTCTCCCACACACCACTCAAGCATTTCTATTGTATTACACTAGTGCTCTCTTAGTCCTTAGTGGAGGTTAGGCTATACAGAGGAGCCCCTAGTCCCAAGTCCAAATTGGGAAAGGTATGGCTCATGTATCTTCTCTTTATTTATTGAATGTATGCTTTATGATAATGTTATTATTAGTATATATTTATTCATATAATTGGGCAAAGCATTTCTTGTTTGATTGTGGAAGTATGTACGTGTTAGGTGTAGATGTTATTATGATCTAGTCATAAATCTCATATCATGTTATCATAAACATCACACCACCACTATAGTCTAATTAGGTATTAATATGATTTTGTTAATATGAGTAAGTTAGTGCTTGGTCCCAACATTGGTTTCAACGATGTTTAGGTTAGTCATTGCCTTAGGAAGGTACTTGTACTACAACTCGTAAGGTATTTACTTAACATTTAAGCGTGGTGCTTAGATAGTTAAGTAGTGTTGGATGTCCTGTAGATCTATGGGTTGTAGGGGTAAGGATAGGTGGTGACATCCCTGTCCGTTCTTTGTAATCCCCCACGTTTGGCTACACCACAGGCTCGAGGAGGGAATCGTCCTATGTTGTCAAGGGAAAATTGGTGCCCAATGTGTTGGACCACTAAGCCCTAGTACTCATCATTAGCATACTCATATGTACACTGGTAGGCTATGTATATGAATACTTAAAGAAAAGTAGGAGTACCTTCATCTCTAACTTGACCTTCACTAGGACATTCTTACCTTTAGAGTAGATTGCTTAGGTGTGTCACACTACCCCCACTATGTCATTTACCCATCCTATAGGATCCCTCACCAGAACACCCTATTCTTCCTTTGATCTTTCCACTCTTACCTTGCCTTACTTTGGGATAAACAAATACGATACCCTATGGAATACTCTTGGGTGAAATGTTGCAGCGGTACTTTCTCTGCGCTTGAGGAACTCATCTTGCTTTGGCTTAGGTTAGCTTAGTGACTCTGCAGAACTAGCATTTGCTGCTAGAATGAACTATAGACGTTTGGAAATACCAACACTCTTCTCCAGCGAAAACAAGAAAAGTTACTTGTTAGGTAAGACAGAGAGTTTTGGGATAATCATCATCTTCCTCGGTCGCGATGTCATCATGGAAGAGAGCAGCAGAGCCTGAGGATGACCGCGCCACGAAGTGGGTTGGCACGAGTGTAGAGGATGGTTCATTGCCATCCACGTCTCCTGTCGACAAAGTTCCTATCATAGTTGTCATTTTGTTGTCTCCGTAGACTGTCTGGTGTGATGGTTCTAGTAAGGGGGTTGGGAGCAGCAACCCATCCATCGGGACGGGTACCCCAAAGTGCGGCGATGTCCCCGTCTCGATAGGAGCAAGTGTCATCATCCTAGGCGGTCGCTCCCTCGGTGGTAGACATGTTGCTGCTTCCACCATCTGTCGTGGTAGTCTTGGTGGCGAGCATCTTCCCAAAGTATGTTGTTGTTGTCCCATCGAGCCCGTATGAATGGTCGCCTGTCGAAGAGTCGACGAGTCGCCTACGCAGGCAACGACTCCTGCAAGGTCGTCGAGGCCTTCTGAGGTAGAAGCCGGGGGCATCGCCTCATCATCGTAGCCTAGGGTTCCTGCTCCTGCATCTACCAAGGGCAAGGCTCCAGGCGCTGGAGGCGGCGACAATGCTCTGGCTCCACCTCCAGCGGATCGGGGTGTCTCCGAGTAGGTTGGAGCCGAAACGCTCGCCCAGTAGGAAAGCGTTCATGAGGATCCTATTTTTATCTGCTCCCAACTTGCTGCCGTGAGACAAACCTCAAGGCAGGATGTGGTGAGGTCCTTGAAGTGCTTTAGAGGGTGAGGGCTACAGCCTCCAATAACCAGATGATTTTCTTTAATTTTTTTATTAGGGTTGTCTCCAAGGCTAACTTTGGTCATCCTAGCAGATGTTGGCCCAGGAGTCCGTTGAGAGGGCACGACTCTCATGCTCGGGTGGCCCGAGTTCTAGATAGGGTGAGTGAGCCACATCGTCTGATGTGCTTGGGCAAGCTCGAGCAGAGGCGGAAGCAGCCCGGGCAGATGCCAAAGGGCGCACACAGAGTTGGCTTACCGGCATGTCGCGGCTTTCGCTGCTCGCGCAGATTTGGTTCGAATTGCCAAAGAGATCCAGGACCTCCGTGCCTCCATTTCTTCCATGTGTAGGGTGGTGCTCGGTCCATTGGGACCGGGCACAGAGCCGAACGCTCGCCTTCGAAAAATCCTGACCTGCTTCCTCGTCGTCTAGGGAGATATCGCGAGAGTCTAGGAGGCGGCAATGGCGGCATGCGACTAGGTGCTCGGCTGACCTGAACCAGGTACATCGGGTGATGTCGCTCTAACGGACAGGCTTCGGGAGGTTCCCCGACACCACGGGGAGGTGGTGGCAGAGCTTCAGGGGCTCTGCTCCTCCGGGGTTGTCATATGTGGTGCGGCATACAAGGCTTCATTCGTGTCGCAGTTGGGTGCCCAAATGGCGGAAATCCCATATAGGGTGTGCTCACAGCTCAACGTCGTGGCCACCACCGGGGCATGCCTCTCCCTTACGGTCATGACGCCCCATTACAATAGTATTGATCTCCACACTGTGGGGGAAGGCTACGCAGGGGGCCGGTCAGAGACGGAGCAAGAGCTGCTGGAACGGGAGTCTGAGCCCATCTGTGGGGACCGGGGTCCCAATATTCCAGGAATCACATTGGGTGGTGTCGTGCTATGCGACACCCAACGACACACACGAAAAGAATACGTGAAACATACAAAATCTTTATTTCATAAGATAATCGATTTTACAACATAGTGTACATAGGGAGTACATAAGAAGCGGAAAGAATATACTCAAGCTCTCAACCTATCTAAGCATGAGAGAAGACATCCATGCCCGTGGACACTTCTTACTAGCAACACGAAGAAGATAAAGTAGCGGTGAAGTCTTTCGTGAGCCATATACCTCAAAAAGTCCAAACAAGACGTAACCGTCTCACCTAATCATGAAACTCTACATGCAGGGACTTTAATATAGGAAAGTTGAATTGCATAAAGGACTCGCCTGGTAGTAAATCCTTACTTTTAGATTTTAAGTAGCAAATGACATTCCATGGGCATGGCACATCATGAACTCCACAATCAAACAAGAAATGATTTGTCTATGATGTTACATGCCCAAAGTTGCATATACTGCATACAAAGTTAAATTTTGGGGAATAGTAAATTTAATTGTGCTACTGCTAAGCCATACAAGTTGCAATACAATATTATAATCAATGCAGCAGATTCATAATGGTCCAGCTACTCTTTATTACTTTGTCACGACACAGTGAACAAGTATGCTCAGTCCATAGCAGCGAGCGATGATCATTCAAATCAATAACAACCCGGAATGCATGACACGTACTCCCCGCAAGGAAGCCACGTCGGTGCACTTCTCTCTACATCGCATGCAACCACTTTTCACAAGAGGCACTGATATGGAATCAAGTCTCCATCCCCAGCAAAAGGACCCCTACACGGACACGTCGAAGTTGCCTGCTAGATGATTTACACTTTTATGCCTTCTCAACCCCATTCACAGATGGCTGGGAAGTTTCCACACCAAGGTCATCGAGTTACATTAGTTTCTTGTGTCCCATATACCAGTATGCATTCAGTACAGCTCAAACTTGCTCAGCGGGGCCGCACACGGATTGGTCCTTAACCGACGCAAATGGGGCTACAACCTAACCTCCACATCTGCCTTGCAATTATCGACCCAGGCATAATGTGGTCACAAGCGTTGTCCTACCCTTCCGGTCGAGATCAACCTTGTGTATCCCATCCTACGGAAAATCCCCATCAACATCTCAACTTTAAGAGTAAATATTGTGGTGACATCTCGCGAGTAGGTTTCCCTCACTCGACTTCTCTCGCAAGTAGAATTCAACTACTTGACTCGTGGTCGGTAAAATGTGACCATTATCGTGAGTAGATTCCAACTAATCAACTTCTACCGATATGTCAACTAAACAATTAAGCATAGAAAGATAATATGATGAAGTAATGTCCTATCTAGCCACTCCAAGGATTATTTGCTTATGCATGTGGAGTATCATCAAAACCTGACCTAATGCACAATACATACCTCATACATATAGTGTATACAAAAGAAAACTTTATAAAGGTAGTTATATGCAAATTGGGGCTTGCCTTAGGTTGCAGCTAATCCATAAGCCAATATAGTCAGTGTGAAGCCAAAACAAGTAGCTGCTGGTCCGTCAAAAAGAAATCTCTCCTCGAAGTCCTTCATCTTGATCTATATCGATATGAGATGCACATTATAAGAATATACTTTAGCAAGGATGCAACTACGTAATTCAGGAGAGAGAAAATGCCATGCTGTACAGGACATAGGAAGGCTCTATGTTGGTCTAAATTCTGGTGGAGAGGTAAGTTTATCAAAGTTGAGATGGAAGCACTAGAATCCTGAGCTTCAATATGACATTGATGAAAAGAAAATGGTTTGGCAAAGAGGGAACATATATGAATGTCAAGAGGAAGATCATATGCTGTATAAACTACAGGAAAGTCTCTGCTGGAAATACAATTCTGGTTGAAAGGAATAAATGGAACAAGGTGGACTTACGAAAATGTCCAAATGATCTCAAAATGAACATTCATGTAGGGAATGGTACTAATGACACAATCTGATGAATACAAAACATGATGAAGGTAGTACTTTTATAGTGGTCCACATGGGGGTGTTAGCAAAGTTTCAACTCAAGTAAAGGCAGAATGCGGTCTACAAATTTCCATAAATCTTTAGGTTTGTCTGAATTTTCATGACTGTTATGGAGTTTTTTCATAGGAAAAGTTAGTTTTATGTTTAGAGGAGGTCAATAGGAGTCAAACAAAATTGGTTCCATAATTTTCTAAGCATTCTACAGGGAGATAATGATTTTTGAAGTTGGAATATTTTTCCGGAAAAGAATCTGGTACTTTTGGAATTTTACTGGTACATACAGCTTGGAGACACAAATTGACTTAGCAAAACAAGTCAAATAGATATGAAACTTTTACTGGATCTAAAATTAATTTAGGAGGAATCTATCCAAATTTGGGATTTTTCAATGAACATAGCTGCTGAAATTAAATTCAAAGTCTTTTTGCTTAGGGGAATTATTCAAGCAAAATTATGGATTTTCATACTGATGAAAATGCACCAAATGAAAGTATATATCACCCTGGTTCCAAAAATATTTATTTGAGAATTTTTGTCCAATTATACTGGGAGCTACAATTTTTGGAAGTTTGAGACAAATCTGGAATTATTCTCCAATAGGAAAATGTTTAAACCGACGCTGGACCCACGAGGTTTAAATCCAGCCAATCATGGGGAAGCAACATGAGGAACAGACTTATGAGCCGCAGCCACATGAGATCCGATGGCCACACCAGATCGGATAAAGGTTCATACCGGCTGATGGTGGGGCCCGCATAGAGGTTATCTTCAACCTCCAGCACAGGGCGGCGCACGGCTAGGGTTCTAGCGAGGGGGCGGCGCCCTCGCCGGCGACGGATCCCTGTGATAGGCCTTGGACACCAGCGCGCCACTACCGTGTCGTGAACGCGTCAAGTCGTCGGTGTCGAGCAGCGGCGGAGCGATGGGAAGGCGGCACGAGAGCAGCACAACCACTTTCTGTTACGAGTTTGTTTTTTTGATCCCTTTCTGTTTGCCGTAGCAGCTTACATAGCCAGCAGGGGCATACCCCCGGATCCACTCGGCAGGTTCCTTGGACTCATGACCCACCGGTCAGTTCACTCACATCGGACACACACATACTCTTTGCTACTCAGTCGATCTCCGCCGACTCACCTCAACCCTAGGTCGTCGCCGCCGTCACACCTCCCCCCGCTCTAGAGAGTGCTTGTCCCCAAGCACGGACGTCAGGGAATCTCGCCGTGAGTGTCTCCCAATCTTCCCAGGTCACCATCTCTTCCGCCAACTTCTCCCATTTGACTCGCACTTGAGTAATGGCTTTGTTTCCCTTCTTTACGAGTCAACGCAAGATTAGGTGGTGTTGCAAAGATTGGGGAATAGCATGGCAGGAATGGCTTCAATTGCGAGACGTGGAACACTGGATGGATCTTGGAGTCTTCAGGTAATCCTAGCTCATAAGCCACCTTCCCAATTCTGCGCAGTATCTTGTAAGGGCCAAAATACTTGAAGGCCATCTTAGGGTAGGGCCTATTCACGACAGATGACTGCATATGGTTGTAGCTTGAGTAGCACAAATTCCCCAACTTGGAATTCTATGTCAGTCCTCAGTTTATCTGCCTTTTGCTTGATGCGGTTCTGAGCAGTAGCTAGATGTTGTTTGAGTATGTCCAATTGCACTGCTCTGTCACATAAGATTTGTGACACATCTATCCCTGTATCTTATGAGGGAACTGGGACTGTTGCAAGTGGAGGATCATAACCATATAAAGCCTTGAATGGGGAGCAGCCTAGAGAAGTATGGAAGGAGCTGTTGTACCAATACTCAGCCAAAGGCAACCAAGATTTTCATTTGTGAGGAGCAGAATGAGTAGCACATCTCAGGTATTGTTCTAAACACTTATTTACTCTCTCAGATTGTCCATCAGTTTGTGGGTGATAAGATGTGCTCAGTAACAGCTTTATATTCATTAAGGAGAACAATTGCTTCCATACATGGCTTGTAAACACCCTGTCTCTATCAGACACCATAGAAGAAGGCATCCCATGAAGCCTGACCACAGTGTCTAGCAGTAATTTAGCTACCTGCAAGGCTGTAAAAGGATGTCTCAAAGGAATAAAATGAGCATACTTAGAGAAACGATCCACCACTACTAAGATAGTGTCACAGCTCTCAGATTTAGGAAGACCTTCTATGAAGTCTAGAGTAATGTCCTGCCAGGCCCCTTTTGGTATAGGTAAAGGCTGTAATAATCTAGGAGAATGAATTCTCTCCACCTTTGCCTGTTGACAAATGCCACATTGCTGTACAAATTCTTGCACATTTTGTTTCAAACCCTTCGAGTAAAAGACTTTCTTGATTCTGTGATATGAAGCCTGAATACCAGAATGGCCACCCACTGCACTGCTATGAAACACATATAACAACTTAGATTTTAAGGCAGAATTGTTACCAATATAAATCTGAGCACCTCTCTTGATAATTCCTTTGCTCAATGAGTATCCCTCCTCATCAGGGCTGGACAGGTCAATTTAGCTAACAAAGCCTGAGCCTCTACATCATTTGAATAAGAATTGATGACCTCCTGCAGCCACAAAGGTTTTACTACAGATACAGCTTCTACAGCCATAATATGTCCCACCCTAGACAAAGCATCAGCAACTATATTCTCTTTCCCTCTTCTATAGACAATTCTGAAATTAAGACCCATGATTTTAGCCATTGCTCTTCTTTGCAAATCTGAATGTAGCTTCTGCCCCTCCGAAAAACATAATCTCTTGTGGTCTGTTTTTAATTATGAATTTATTTGTAGATGATACTAAACTTGGTCAGGCGGTAGTTTGCTTTAATTGTTTATCGTTTGAGTTAACGTAACAGAAGGAAAGAAGTTTGGAAGAAGTATGGCTAAAGGACTTAAGGTTGCCATAATGCGCTATGCATCCCAAGTTAGTAGAACCGAGCATGTGAAGCTACCAATTCAGTTCTCCACTAGGTTGGGTGCTGCGGTTGGTATTAACCAATGGCACTTTGTCAATGATGTGGTTATGTTTACAAAAAGACATGAATCCCTCAGCGGTGCAAGGAAGTGGGCAGAGGTTGGCCATAGTAACAAGAGAGATATAGTACGAGACATTCTGGTTAGTGTTGTCACACCCCCACACAAGTATTTTTTTTCTTGCAATCTCCATCTTGTACATTTACAGCAACTTGTTATACAATGTACAGGATTCCTTGGACATGGAGGACACACCGGAGAGCACAAGAAAAAATTTAAAAATTGCTGGTGAACGCTACAAGGGGTGGCACTCGACTTTGCATGCCACCTATAAGAGTTATTCTACCGATGAAGAACGTATACGAAACAAGTCGACTGACGTAACGACGTTCGAGTGGTTGCACCTAATAAAATATTTTGGGTCTGAGCGATTCAAGGTCAGCTAACTTTTTAATAGCTTCGCATCATACAAAAACTATTCGATTTACATTCATTCGTGAAATTAATTCTTAAAATTATTATAGTCAATAAGCAGGACCAATTTTAAAAATCAAAGAAGACAAAAGACGAGTCACTTGCTTGGCTCCAAATCCTACACCCAACTTAGTTACGAGAAGGTATGAAAAATAAATCACGCTTTTACTTTGCGCTGCAAACAATATGTATGTCGACATGTTGAATTTTACTTATTTTATGTAGCGAGACCCAGAGACCGGAGAAGAACCTGATGACATACAACTGTGGGAGGCAAGCCATTTGTTGGAGAACGATGACTGGGCAAACAAGCTGGCAAAAGTTGTACATGTGAGTAACACTTAAAACAATCCTCAATTAAATAAATATTTGCAATTTACCTGTGACTTTTATTTTTGTATATAGATCCAGGCACGTGCCCAAGTGGACGACATGGAAGGTGAGCAGGGAGGCCCAATTCCAAATGAGGAGAAAAACCACATCTTCCAGCGTTGTTATAGATCCTCAATCGGTTGTGGAGGATCACATGTTCGGGGGCGTGGTTATATTGCTAACCCAATTGGTCCTGAACGTGAGTGTATGCGTATCCAGATGCCTGAACACCTCAACAAGCAAGTTCGAAACTTAGAAGATAGAAATGCAGGCCTCAATCACAAAGTGCAGGAGTTGGAAGGAAGGAATCATAGCTTAAGCACCAAGATGGACTGCATAAACCAGAAGAATGAAGAGTTAAACGTTCAAGTCCAGAACTTACAAGGTCAGATAGTAGCTGATCATGAACTGACAGCTAAGGAAATGCAGGACATGCGCGTCTCAATGGCTGAAATGCACAAAATAATGATAGAGACCACTCCACAAAAGGTCTACCAAAGGAACCGCCAAAAGCCACCTACTGCAACAATTAGTCCCGGTCAGCTTAGGCAAAATTACATGCAAACAAGTCGTGAACAATGTAATACTTGAGTGTTGTTATGCATGTTGCAATATCAATTGATGGATGTTTATTGTTAAACTCGTGATTCTGTTGCCACTAATTTTCAAACTTGGTGCATTAGGATTCTACTGCCGCTAATTATAAAATGTGGCATTACCAATTTCTTGTCACGAATGATAAATTGTTGCAGTAGGAAGCTATTGCCACAAATTACAAAACATTGCAGTATAAACATTTGGCCACGACTCAAAAAACATTTCACTAGACTGCTATTGCCATCACGCAGAAAATGTTGCATTACAACACTATTTCCACAGATGAGAAAATGTTGCATTACAGCTCTATCACCACAAATCATTTAATGTTGCATTACAACCGTACTGCCACAGATCAGAAAATGCAACATTACGAACCTATTACTACAGATCAGAAAAATTTGCATTAGAAACCTATTGCCACAAATCAGGAAACGTTGTATTACGAACCTGTTGCCAAAGATAAGAAATTGTTGGAATACCAACCTATTCGCCACAGATGTGAAATCGTTGCAATATCATTCTATTTCCCATGGATCTGAAATTATTGCAATACACTACAATTCACCACGTTTGTGCACTAATTGCAATAACATACTATTTGCCACATAAGGTATGACGGCGTAGTACCTTACTATTTGCCACGGCTGTGACATCGTTGCAGTACCATACTATTTGCCACGAATGTGAAATCGTTGCAATACGTAATATTCATTGCAATACATTAAATCGTTGCAATACCATAAATCGTTGCAATACTGTACTATTTGCCACGGTTGTGAAAATCGTTGCAATACTGTAGTATTTACCACGAATGAGAAATCGTTGCAATCACATACTATTACCACGAATATGAAATCGTTGCAATACCATGCTATTCGTTGCAATACGTTAAATTGTCGCAATACGCTAAATCGTTGCAATAGCATACTATTTGCCATGAATGTGAAATTGTTGCAATACCGTACTATTGCCACGACTATGAAATCGTTGCAACTACATACAATTACCATGAATGTGAAATCGTTGCAATACGTTAAATTGTCGCAATATGCTAAATCATTGTAATAACATACTATTTGCCATGAATATGAAATTGTTGCAATACCGTACTATTTGCCACGGTCGTGAACTCGTTGCAGTAACGTACTATTTGTTGCAATACGTTAAATCATTGCAATACGTGAAATCGTTGCAATAGCGTCCTATTTGCCACTGATGTGAAATCATTGCAATACCATATTATTTGCCATGGATGTCAAGGCGTCGCAATAACCTATCACCACGGGATTTATTACAACGATTCAAAAAAACTATTGCCACGCTCTTTTTAGTTGCAACAGGGACCTATTGCGACGAAAAACGACCTATTGCGACGAATTGTTTCATTGCGATAAACCAGAATCCTTGCAGTGCAATTAGGGCTTGATGGAGAGGAGTTGATGAAGAACTTGAGTTGAAGAACGTCAATTGTCAAGGAATCAATGAAGATTGATCTTTACTGGTCCTTCTTCGTGTTCCACTCTTCCTCCTTGATTCTGGACTTGATCTTGACGACGGCACAATGCGAAAGTGGCAGCAAGGGTTTTCAACTTGATGCAGAGGTGAGGTGTTATTGGGTTGTTTATATAGGGTGGAGAGGTTAGGGTTTTGGGGTGGATTCCTAGTGGAATTCGATGGCGGACAAGTAGGGGCCAAGGTGGGTCCCAATTGGGCTCCTTTGGGGTTGGGCACGAAGTCCTTGGGCCCGAATTTGGCAATTACCCAAAAAGAAATCATGGACAAAATAAAAGAATTCGAGTTGGTTTCCGAAGGGTGGACTAGTCTGCAATGGGGACCGGACATGTCCGTTGTGGAACAGAGGTGAAATTGGACAAATTCGGTTTAAATGGCCGGACAAGTCCGGGGTGACTAGAATGGATTGAAATTTAGACATACTCGGACTAGTCCGCTCGAAATCGGACAAGTCCGAAAGAACATCAGAACCAAAAATGGACTAGTCCCTGCATTGTGTTGGACAAGTCTGGATTCTGAAGAATCTGAATTTTTTGAAGGGAATAGGGACACCGGACTAGTCCGGATACAAGGCCGGACAAGTATGTACCCTGGCAGACTGAAACTTCCAAATTAAGCCTAAATTCATCTTAATCTTGTTTCTTTTTACATGGCTTAATGTTAAATAGGTATGAGGATGTATGCAATGCATTATGTATACAAATGAGGATGTTACAAACCTACCCCCTTAAAGTGAATCTCGCCCTCGAGATTCAACGCAAAAGGAAAAAGATAGGGAAATTCCTTCTTGAGATCATCTTCTCGCTTCAAGGTTCTTCCGATTCTGTATGATGCTTCCATTGCACTTTACACCATCGAATCACCCTATTCCTTTTGACCCTCTCCTTGATGTCCCAAATTTTGACAGGTTGCTCAGCATAAGTCAAATCCTCCTCAAGCTCCAATTCTTCCATTGGTACTTGCTCCTCCAGAACTCTCAAGCCCTTTTTGATTATAGAAACATGAAACATATCATGAACCTCGGAAAGATGTGTTGGCATCTCCAACTTATAGGCTACTTATCTCCGTTTGTCCAAAATCTTTAATGGTCCAATATAGCGGGGTGCCAACTTGCCTTTGACATTAAACTGCTTGTGACCTCTCATAGGTGATACTTTGAGGTATAAGAAGTCTCCCACCTCAAAAGATAAGCTCCTTCGTCTATTATCTGCATAATCTTTTTGTCTTGACTGAGCAGCCCTTAAGTTCTCGCGGATGGTCCGCACTTGCTTTTCGGCTTCTTAGATCACATCAGGTCCAAATACTTGAGTTTCCCTTGTCTCATTCCAAAACAAGGGTGTTCTACACTTTCTCCCATACAAGGCTTCATATGGTGACATCTTCAAGCTTACTTGATAACTGTTGTTGTAGGAAAATTCAGCATATGGCAGACTTGTGTCCCAACATCCTCCATACTTTAGTGCACAAGCTCTCATCATATCCTCCAGTATCTGTTTTGTCCTCTCCATCTGTCCATCCGTCTAAGGGTGATATGCAGAACTGAAATCCAACTGAGTTCCCATCGATTCGTGTTGCTTCTGCCAGAACCTCAAGGTAAACTGGGAACCTCTATCAGACACTATTTTCTTGGGCACAACGTGTAAACACACTATTCTTCCCATATGCAGTTCTGCTTCGCTCCACTATAAGTAGTCTTGACAGGAATAAAATGAGCTCATTTGGTCAATCGATCCACGATAACCCATATTGAGTCATAACCTGCTGAAGTGCGAGGCAAACCAACTATGAAATCTATACCAACCTCTTCCCACTTCCATTCTGGAATCTTTAATGGTTGTAATAATCTAGCTGGCCTTTGATGTTCATCTTTGACTCATTGACATACATCACACAATGCCACATATTTAGCTATGTCCCCTTTCATACCATCCAACAAGTAGTACGTCTTCAGGTTCTTGTATATCTTTGTACAACCAGGATGGATAGAGTAAAGTGAGTCATGTGCCTCCTTTAATATCAATTCTCAGAGACGCTTCTCATTAGGCACAACAATCCGTTTTCCAAGCCATAGAGTACCTTGGTCATCCTCATCAAATCTGAATTCTCTCCCTTCTTGGGTCCGTTCTTTGATTTCCTGGATTTCCTGTCCCTCTTGAATTTCTTGTTCCAGGGTTGGATTCACTATCATCGCTCCCATATCATTTACAAATCCAAGATTTAACCGTTCGAACTCCTTGCATAGCCTAGGTGGCAATTTCCTAACGGTGAGCTGGTGGCTTGCACCTTTTCGACTGAAGGCATCAGCCACTACGTCAGCTTTCCCTGGATGATAGTTGATTCCCACATCATAGTCCTTAATGAGTTCCAACCACCTTCATTGCCTTAAATTCAGATCTGTCTGAGTGAATATGTACTTGAGACTATTATGATACGTATAGATCTCACATCTCAAGATCTTAATGTCTCCAAATCTTCAATGCATGCACTACGGTTGCGAGTTCAAGATCATGCATAGCATAGTTTTGCTCATGTTTCTTTAACTGCCTAGATGCATAATCTACTACTCAACCTTCTTGCATCTATACACATCCAAGTCCTTGTCTTGAAGCATCACAGTAGATGTCGAAGCTCTTGCTCACATCTGGCAATACCAACATAGGTGTTGTTGTTAACCTTTTCTTTAGCTCCTCAAAGTTGTCTTGACAAGCTTGAGTCCACTTGAAAGGCTTCTCCTTCATTAACAGCTCAGTCATGGGCTTCACTATCTTGGAAAAGTCCTTGATGAACCGACGGTAGTATCCAGCCATTCCAAGAAAACTCCTTATCTCCTTCACATTCTATGGCAGTCCCCACTTTAGCACGTCCCTAACCTTTCCTTGGTCGACTGACACTCCTCCTCTAGAAATGATATGACCAAGGAATGATATCTCCCTCAACCAGAATTGGCACTCGTTGAACTTGGCATACAACTGATGCTCTCACGATTTCTGCAATGTCAACCTTAAATGCTTTTCATGCTCTTTTTCACTTTTCAAGTAGATCATGATGTCATCGATGAACACTACCATGAAATTATCCAAGTACTCCATGAAAACCTTGTTCATAAGATACATGAAGTATGTGAGTGCATTAGTCAATCCAAATGACATGACCATGTACTCATAGGATCCATACCGTGTCCTAAAAGCTGTTTTAGGTATGTCTGATGGTCTAATCTTTATTTGGAAGTATCCCAACCGAAGATCAATCTTAGAGAATATTTTGGCTCCCTTCATCTGGTCGAATAGATCTTCAATACGTGGCAGAGTGTACTCATTCTTAATTGTCACCTTATTGAGAGACCGTTAATCCACACACATTCTTTAGGACCCATCCTTCTTATCTACGAAGAGCACTGGTGCTCCCCATGGCGACGAAATTGGGCATATAAAACCCTTCTCTAGCTGCTCTTGAATTTGCTTCTTGAGCTCCGCTAGTTCCTTAGTAGGCATCCTATATGGCCTCTTTGCTATAGGTGCAGTTCCAGGTATTAAATCAATGACAAACTCGATGTCACGATCAGGTGGCATACCTGGCAATTCCTCAGGAAACTCATCTAGGTACTCTCGAACAACTGGAATCTCCTCCAAGGTCACTCCTTCTCCATGATTTACCATTGCCTTCTCGGACGTCGGCTGAACTGCCTTGAACTCTACACTGACTCTTTCTTCATTTATCAATTGAACTGTTTGAGTAGCACACATAATTACTCCGTTATGCTTCCTTAGCCAATCCATTCCAAGTATGATGTCCAAGCCTTGCAAATTCAAGACTATAAGGTTGGCAACGAATTCTACCCCCTTACGGAAATACTTACTTTTGGACATACTATATTTGTCCTCGTCTCTCCTCCAACAGATTTTACCAATAAAGTAAACTTCAGGTAAGATATGGGCATGCTATGCTTTGCAACATACTTTGATGAGATGAATGAATGGGATGCTCCAGAATCAAATAATATAGCCGCAGGGTTAGAGTTGCGAGAAACATACCAATCACAACATTCTCAGCTTGCTAAGCCTCTTCTGCAGACACATGGCTCACCTTGCCACGAGCGAAATTTTGTGGTCCATGGTTGCTTTGAGTTTCTCCCCCACTGGGCCTTGGATTCCACCTTGGAACATTGTTCATTTGACCCTGACCTGATCTTGGGCATTGATTTGAAAAATGTCCTGTTTGACCACAAGCATAGCAAGTCTTTCCACCTATGGCACCAGCAAAGTTAGGACGAGGCTGATTTTGAGCATAAGCAGACACATTTGGGTGTGGCGCAGGCTGCATAGGTAAGCGAGGTGCTTGCATGGGTGGGCGTGGCTGCATTGGTTGTTGCGGACGCGGTGGATAAGCACAGCGATATGCAGCAGCAGATGGGTTGTAATAGGGTGCAGCAGGTGGCGCATAGCGACGGTGGGCATTGCTTCCTTGCGGCTGTCCTTGATATGGCATCTTCCTCTTGTGGTCTAGCTCCATCTCCCGAATCTTGTTCTCAACCACAATAGCCTTGTCAACCAACTTATGGAAGTTTGCATAGTCAGCATTGAGCAATTGAACCTGAATTTCGTTGTTAAGACCCCTCATGAACAGATATTGCTTCCTGCTATCAGTGCTGATGTCTTCTGGAGCATATCGAGACAATTGAGTGAATTTATTGAGGTATTCACTCACACTCATCCTTCCTTGCCCGAGGTTTTCAAATTCTTATCTTCTCAGGATCATGACTCCCTCTGGCACATAGTGAGATCAGAAGTTCTCCTTGAATTCAGCCCAGGTGATTCTCTCTTGAATTTCATGGGCATTGCATCAAGATTCCCACCAATCTACAGCAGCTCCCATCAACTGGTGTGAGGCAAAAAGAACCTTCTCTTTTGTCGCTGCACTGGACAATAGCGAGTTTCTTCTCAACAGACTTCAACCAGTCATCAGCTTCCATTGGGTCTATGGCCTGAGTAAAGGTAGGTGACCTGGTCCTCATAAACTCTCGCAACCAGTTGTGATGTGGCGGGGGTTGTGGCGTTGGCGGCATATGGCGCTGATTGTTGTTGCCAGCTTGCAGCTGTCCCATAGTTCATATCATGGTCTGCATGAGATGGTTCTGCATAGCCAATAGCTGCTCAAGGTTGATAGATCTTTGGGCAGGTCCCTGGTTGTTCTGAGGTACTTCATTGCTCTCCTCCTCACCATTGGCATTCCTCTGGTTACGAGTCCTCGACATCTGTTGGTGAAAGAATAGTAGATACGGAATAGTTTAGAATTTGAAAAGAAACACCTCAACTATATGCATAAGGGTACATGTAACTAACAACTCTTTTATTGATACTAAAAGCCCTATTAGAGGATGTGGACAACGATCCCACAACTCTCCACTACGTGCGGATGTGGACAAAACGCTAGACATCCCACAACTCGCACAAAGCACACAAGCACAAGCACACCAAGAAAACTCAGCACACCACACTAAACATGACTAAGACGATCTAAACGCTTTTTTAACTTCTAAATAGGAGACCTAGACTTAAATATGTGAGTCGTGACTGTCCTGGCCATGAGGCGACGAAGGTGACGGCTGCGGCGAAGCATACATGGGTGCGCGCCAGGGTGAGTTGGCCGTCCATGTAGGTGCTGGAGAGGTTGCTATACCATTGACCTCCATGGTAGCACGAAATTCCTCTTGCTTCTCCATGACGAACAACTTCTTACGGAGGTAATAGATCTCTTCCATAGCATCAGTATAACCATTTCGCAAATTCACCAATACCTCTTGAGATCTGTCAATAGCGTGAGAACTGACTTGAGCTCCATCCTGAGGCCTTAAGATCTCCCTTGCCACCTTCTTCCGTTGCGGGTGCAGCGCAAAGCTAGTTCCTACAATCCGCTCCCGATAGATGTGGCACAATCTAGTAAGTGCATCCCAAGCGACATCATCAATAGCTTGCTCCCTGGTGCTTCTCCATGTGGTCACAAAGTGTCGGGTGACCACCTCATCACTGGCAAGAACAGTAACTTGAGCCCTCCATTCTTCACGTCCATGGCGAGGAATCCTCTTGACATAGTACTCCGGGTGCATCTTGCATAGATCAAGAAACTCCTTCAATTGCCTAGCTGCAAATCCTCCATCAGTGCCATCAGAACGAAATTCTTGGGCTTCACGGTAAACTATGCATTTGTCCTCCTTCCTGGCTTCACTAGGCTGCGATTCATTCCTTTGAGCTTCAGGTACCTCCTCTTGTGGTTCCTCCTCATCTTGCGCTTCATCTTCACTCTCCTCATGTGTATCACGCTCCTCTTCTTCGCTATCATAGCATTCAACCATTTCAGGATCTTCCTCTTCCTCATCATCACCATAGGACTCCACCATTTCAGGATCTTCTTCTGTCGTGTTGGAGTGTTCATGCTCAACTTCCTTTGTGGGAGAATTCACTTCTTCCTCCTCTTGGACTGGTTCCATCCTTGGCTCCTTGCGAGGCCGAAGCTTGCTTCCAAGTGGTGGCGAACGAGCTCTCTTGCGGGCTGTCATTTTGGTGTGAGCCATGTACAAGAAAACATGAGAACAATAGAGGAAAGCACCAGTTCTGAAATTGCAGCATCCATAAATTTAGATGAGAGGACGTGCATTTGCTCAAGAAGATGCAAAATAGCAAAAATTGCAGCAGCAGCAAAAATACAGTTTTTCCCCACATTATATAGCTAGTGGTAGGCAAAATTGTGCAAAACGGGCTAATTTTGAATATAACGAAGTCCTAAGTGATTTGCGGTGTACATTCTAACTAGGCATACGTCCTACGGTCAAACACGGCTCTGATACCAAATTGTGACACCCGGTTCCGAAAATGAACCAAGCGTGATGCATATGTGTGCCCAGGATGTTTAACACATATAGACAAGTGATTCACAATTGATAAACAGATTACAAACCATGTCTCAAATAATAATACTAATAATAGTACCTTATTACAAACCAAATAGTCTCGATTAAGAGCTCTAAAGATACTGCAGCGGAAAAACTAAACACTAAAGACTTCAACTCCACAGGCAAGTTTGACGGTAACACGCGCCTAAAATCCTCAAAGACCTCCTGGTAATCCACCTGGTCGCCTATGTCTGGATTTGGTGGAGGAATAGCAAGGGTGAGCACATGTCGTACTCAGCAAGTGCGGGAAAGTATGACATGTAGCTTTAACAAAGGATGACAATAATATAGGCTATCTGCGTAAAAGTACATTCAAAACAGTTGAAAATGCAATTATATCATTATTAAGTGAGGTCCTTCCCAAAATAACCCATATAACATTGATTTCAACTTAAATAACCAATTTCAGCAATAATAATCCATAATCAATTCATAACTGCTCACTTATCTCAAATTCATCAATTTCATGTACCAAAGTCAATTAATTAACAAATACCCATTCCCAATTCAATTCTGGCCATTAAACCAAGTTAAAGTCAAATTTCTCATTATATGACTGTCCAGGTTGCTCATGGCCGGGAACACGACTATTATGATAGTTTTAGACACACTCTGCAGAGGTTGTACCACTTTACCCACAAGTTTGTGATTTCATCAGCTTTCTATGACTATGGAATCTCAATTATGCCGTCTCACACTTCCTTAGGTACGTGGCCAAGAGATCACAAAATAGCCTTTACAAAGTGATTACTAGCCTATTTAGACCCCACTGAGGTTTCACCGGTGGTGATGTCTCCAACTAAGCACATCCAACCAAGGGCCCCCTCTAGAGACATTCGGATCCTAGGGTAGTCTCACCAATCTCTACAAACCAAATCCGACTACCCCTTCTCCGAGCATTCTTAATGGTCCAAACAGCACTGGCAATTCAGTAATTAGTCAGCTAAGTCGCACCCACACTTGTCCTTGTGGTGGCACTGTAAATCCTGGATGGTCTCTCCACGAACCGGTCCTTAGATCTAAAGCAAGCAAAACCACCGAACAGTCCAACCCATTCCACATACCCATGTTTCTTAGATCCCTAGGCACCACGTTGCTAAGGGTCATTATTACCAATTCTCATCATTCACATGTTCAATAGTTCACATTTACCATTTGATTGTTTCCCAAACCCAATTTAGTATTGCAAAGCAAAAGTGCAAAATACCCTTCCTGACTCTTTACATAGTGTTCAAGCGACAAGGGTGGTCATACAAAACTAGTAAACTCCTACAATTGGGTTTTCCCATCATATTGGCACAAGCATGTAATTTTTGCAAACAAAACCTTTAAAGCAGGATCAATATGGTTAAGGACATTTACCTTGCTCTTGAGCTTGGTTTGGATCGAAAGCTTCGTAGTTCTGGTTCTGCAGGTCCTCGAAAGCACTCTCTATGACAATTCCTTTTATTCTGAGCGACAACATGCAAAACACATAATTCAATCAAATAATGCTCATATAGTACTCAATATGTCATGATATGCATGATTAATGAAATTGCAAGGTAAAACTTGTTAATGAGTTGCTATTAATGTTTACTAACTAGTTACAATAGTTTCTAACAAGTTTCGACAAGTTTGGAGTTGATTCGAGTCAATTTGGAATTAATTTAGCACATTTCAGATTTAGAGGCCGGAGAAGTCTGGTTTCAGGGGTTGGACTAGTCTGCCCTGGACAGAACTGGATTTTTAGAGTTTTCTTGATCTGCGATAATTGGGATTGAATTTACGTAAACTTGCATGTCGAGGGTGTACCACGTGTCTAGAGATCCAAAGATCAAGGTTTTGACGTGAGACTTTGGATCTTGGCAATTAGGTCTTGATGGAGAGGAGTTGATGAAGAACTTGAGTTGAAGAATGTCAATTGTCGAGGAATCGATGAAGATTGATCTTGACAGGTCCTTCTTCATGTTCCTCTCTCCCTCCTTGCTTCTGGACTTGATCTTGACAACGGCACAATGCGAAAGTGGCAGCAAGAGTTTTCAACTTGATGGAGAGGTGAGGGGGTATTGGGTTGTTTATATAGGGTGGAGAGGTTAGGGGTTTTGGGGTGGATTCCAAGTGAAATTCGGTGGGGGACGAGTAGGGGCCGAGGTGGGTCCCAATTGGGCTCCTCTGGGGTTTGGCACGAAGTCCTTGGGTCCAAATTTGGCAATTACTCAAAAACAAATCATGGAGAAATAAAAGAATCCGAGTTTGTTTCCAAAGGTCGGACTAGTCCGCAATGGGGACCGGACAACTACATTGTGGAACAGGGGTGAAATCGGACAAATCCGGTTTAAATGGCCGGACAAGTCTGGGGAGACTAGAACGATTTGAAATTTAGACATACTCGGACTAGTCCGCTCGAAATCGGACAAGTCCGGAAGAACTTCAGAACCAAAAACGGACTAGTCCGTGCATTGTGCTAGACAAGTCCGAGTTCTGAAGAATATGAATTTACTAAAGGGAATAGGGACACCGGACTAGTCCGGATATAATGTCGGACAAGTTTGTACCCTGACAGACTGAAACTTTCAGATTATGCCTAAATTCATCTTAATCTTGTTTCTTTTTACATGGCTTAATGTTAAACATGTATGAGGATGTATACAATGCATTATGCATGAAAATGAGGGTGTTACACGCATGATCATAGAGACTATACCTACCACATACATGGAATCTACAATCAAAACAAGAAATGCTTCATCCAAGTATATGAACAAGAAAAGACTAAAGATATTATCTTTATTATGCATAAAGTCACAAATATAAGAAAATATACATAAGCCATACCTTCCCAATTTGGACTTGGGACTGGAGGCTCTCCTCCCGATAGCCTAACTCCACTAGGGACTAAGAGAACTAGTGTATACTAGAATGATGCTCAAGTGGTGTGTCTCTAAGTGAGGGCCTATTTATAGCTTGGAGAAGAGTTAGTTCCCGCCACCAAAAGCACGCGAATCAGTCACCACTGACTTCTTCAAGCCGGGAGGAGCCAACACGTGGAAGCTGGCCAAGTTTGGCGCCAGGACCAGGTCGACCGACTAGGGGGGTCGGCTGACCTGGTCTTTGCACCGTTTCGCGTGTGCTTTCTCTAGGTCACTGGTAGGTGGGTTCCATCCCTTGATGTGGGTGCTACACCGTTGGATGGCCTTGGATACTTCTGTTTGTGGGCCATTTGATCCATGTGGTGCCACATGTCGGTGCTTGATTGGCTGGGATGATATTTTATAGGATACATCCCCTTGTTTCACTTCAGTTCTTTATAAAATACCTGCATGCACCAATTTCTCCATGTACAAGTGGAAATAGGTTAAATAGAAAGGTGATGTGTGCAAGAAATGATATTTCCTTCACATAATTGAGTTATATTGATAGGTGAAATTGGTATATAACGGCCGTCAACAAACTCCCCAAGCTTATTCTTTGCTCGTCTCGAGCAAAGTCAAGACTTTAGATCGATGATCAGGAGTTGCTACAATGTTCTACTTTTCAGAAGTACCATGTGCACAACAAAATACTCTACCTAGTATTGCAAAAATTAGCATGGTACTTCACCCATCTTAAATCATTATGGGGCTTATGCCATCTCCTATTCATGGGTGGTTGAAAGATAGATCAGCAAATGGAGCACAGATACCCTAGAAATCAAGTTCCACTCAAATTCTGGAGAGTTCAATTTAGATTATAAGTACCTCAATTTGATTCTCTGAGTCTCTCCTTTATGTGTAGTGGAAATATTTCCTCACGAAGGCATTGTGCCTACACTCATCCTACCACTAAATAAGGCTTGTATGTAGAGCTTGGTAGGGAATATAATAGGCATATTTGCAACACATAATATTGCTAAGTCAGAAAAGCAAGCCTTAGGAGAAATCAATTTAAAACTATTTGATTCAAGACTTGTGCATGTGTGATGTAATGGAGGTGCATGTGGATATTTGAGATGACTCCTTTTTGAGTGGACTCTCTTATTTTGCAGGGATGAAACATGGCAACTTTTGTTTTTCTTTTCCCCTTTTTTTCTCTCTTTTTTTCTCATGCTTATGATGTAAGCAAGCATTTTCATTTTCTTGTATCCATGCCTTCTACTCCCTTTTTATGCAATAATTTTGGAGAGAGTACTAAGCATAAATGGTATGGAGTTTCTCTTTTTATTGTGGAATGGTGGTATGATGGGAATTTCACTTACTTCTAGTGTAGAAGTATAGCATGTGCAAGTGAAGTCTTTATTTGGAAAAGTAATAAATGAAATCTCACTTAGGTCTATACTAGTTTGACAAAGCTCAATGTGAAGATCAATAGCATATGCATAAGATCTATCAATGTAATGTATCATATGGCTTCGGTAGATATTTCCAATCAAATGAGAGTAACATAAATCTTTTTAGAATTTCTCCGAAAATCTAAGTTTCACTTTCAAACTAGGAATAACAGCCCTATCACTATATCATGTCTCACAACAACTTAGAATTGGATTAAGCTTTTGCTATCCATAATTTCTGAATCAAGGCAAAAGTAATTCTAGCTAATGAAAGTAATATTTTTGGGAGTAGTAAGTTGTAAACTAGGTGCTTTGGAAAATTAAAACAGAGCTACTATTCATCATTTTATCTATGTGAATTCCAAATCATTGTGACCGCACATCTTTTATTTTATTTTAAAAGCAAATCTACTCTACTTATTTTTAAGTTTTTTTGTATTCAAGGTGGATGATGAATGAATGGAAAATATATATGCAAGGGGTGTGATACAATTTACCTCAAATGGGAGTCCTCCCACAAGCTTGTTCTTGTTCAAGGTCCGCTATAGAGGTTGGGACCCTAATGACGGATGTAGGCCATGAGGTTGGCCCAACCTTGCTGCAGCATGGCTTTGACATTGGAGGGTCGAGTGTTGATGTTGGGTTGCTTTCCATGAGTTCCATGCGTGTGGTCGAGGAGAGTGTTGTCGATGTCACTCATCCAGACCTCAAGGTTTTCATAGGTTGGATGTACCTTGTTATTCCTTGGCTAAGGTAGTTATAACCCTTCACACAAAGGCATGACGTGCACTCAATGTGCATTGAGTGTGTTTCGTCATTCTTTGGCTAAGGTGTATCATACCTTCTTGCCATAAAGGAATAACTTGTACCCCTCATGCATTGGATGTCATCCATCATTCCTTTGCTAAGGTAATGATACCCTTTAGCCACGAAGGAGTGACATGTACCCAACATATGTTGAGTACGATCCATTATTCCTTGGCTAAGGTACAACATACCTATAACCACAAAGGGATGGCGTGCACTCAACATGGGTTAAGTGTGATCCGTTGTTCCTTGGCTAAGGTATAAAATACCTTCTCGCCACATCGGAACAACTTGCACACAATATACATTGGATGTGATCTTTTCATTCCTTGGTTAAGGTACATCATACCTTTTAGCCACAAAGGAATAATTTACACCCAATGATGGTGGCAATTCCCTTGAGCTTGAATGAGTGCTTAGAGTAGTTGAGATCATAATACTCTCACATATTCGTAGCAGCCCATTGGTTGCTGACGGAGGATTTTCATGTCAAATCTCTGGGCTCATATAGTAATGGTTGACTTTCGGGCTTAATTTCCGATAGGTAGCAACCATCCTAATTTACTACTTGGCCAAGAGATATTGAAATGGAATCCTCTTAGGGTTTCCAAATATCGGAACCGAATCTTCATTTGTACGTACGGGGAACAAAGATGCATTGGGTCCAATTTCCAGTGTATCCATGAACAATGTATGAATCATTGCTAGGAGTGTGGCTTTATGGATAGATCAAGTTGAACATTTTTTAAAGCTCCTACTCATAGTAATGCAAGAGATATTAATACACTATATGGATCGCTTCATTTTGTACAATTTGTAACCATCATAGTTTTTTTTTTACAGGAGCAAATATTTATCATTTGGGTCATGGCAAACAAGATTCTCAATTTTATTCTCCTAAACATTTTTAATTTCTTGACTATGAATTTGAAATTTAGTGATTGTTGACGTTTCTTATGTCACAGATAAAAATCCGCAAGCGCACGGAAACTGTCGTGTAGCACTTCCCCTTAAGAGATCATTCCAAGGGTATCGAATCCAAGGAACGTATGTGCTAACCTTACGAACTAATCCACCCAAGGACACAAATTTGTTTGGTAGGCAAGGACGAGAGAGGAATTCAAAGTATTGATTATAATTCAAAAGAATTTGCAGTAGCTGCTTGTTTCGAGCACGGGTTTACCCCTAGCAACAATAGGACGACTCCCGCCAAGAGCCAATGGCATAGCCTAACGTGGAGGATTACTAAGGACAGATAGGGCTGCCACCACCTACTGCCTACCTCTTCAATCCGTAGGTCTACGAGATATTTATTGGTAATTTCTAACCTAAGCACCACGCTTACGTTTTAAATCACAACTCTAGTTGTTTCGAACACAAAGCAATAACTAGAGCCTCTAATAAATTCAAGCAATGAACCCACAAGTAAATACTTGTGCAAACTACTATGAATTGAGAATCAAACTTGAATTGAATTCACAAAGGACTTACTTGATTTGAGTACACCTTTGTAGGGATACAAGTGTAGAAGAGGGACTTGACAAATCCAAGTATCCTTCTCCTAAACTCTCACCACAGTCTACTTCTACTTGGCAGCCTCTAGGACTACTCTAAACCTTATGAGAGGTATTCTATTCTCAACTTTTGTTGTGTGTGTGAAGTGAGGTGTGGGGTTCTATTTATAGGGTGGGGGGTGGAAGGGTCGGTTCCCGCCACCCATTGCGCGCAAATCAATCACCCATGACTTTTTCAAGCCGGAAGGAGCCAACACGTGGCATTTGACCAGGTTTGGCGCCACTCCCTAGTCAGCCGACTAAGGAGGTCGGCCGACCTGGTCTCAGACCCGTTGGGGTTGTGCTTCCTCCAGGAGGTCTGCCAGGTGGGTCCTATCCCCTTATATGGGTGCTACACCATTGGATGGTCTCGGATACTTCTGTTTGTGGTTCATTTGATCCATGTGATGACATGTGGAATCGCCTTATTTGTCAAAATCCCATTTTATGGATTACTCTCTGCATGTCTTGGTATTTTAGTGTGACACCCGATTCCGAAAATGAACCAGATGCAGTATATGTGTGCCAGGGATGTTTAGCACACATACACAAGTGATTCACAAATGATAAAAAGATAATTACCACAACTCAAATTATTAAATAAGTACTTTTATTACACAATTAATAACATCCTCGAATACAAGATCTAATGAATATTAATGATAAGTTTGAACTAATGCAGCAGAAATAAACTAAACTGAGCAAACTAAGCAACTACCCAGCATAAGAAAATAGGGTATGGCGCCGCTTCAACACTCCACAGGCAAAGCTGACGGTAGACACAGCCTAGAACTCCGTATTATCATCATTAAACTCTCAATCCCGACCTGCAACTGTTGGGTGGATTCCAAGGGTGAGTACATGTTGTACTCAGCAAGTGTGGAAAGTATGACATGTAGCTGATTCAAGTGACGAATATAATATTGGCTATGTATTGAAAAGTACAACAAAACATTGGAAAAGCAATATATTATATGTATGTGAAATAAACCCATCATAAACCATAGTTAATAACATAGTACCAATCCATATTCCATATCCATCATCCATATACCAGATTTCACCATTACCAATAACTATATTCAATACCAGAAATTAATTCATAACCATCCATAACCATAACCATATTATCAACCATAACCATTGCCAACCATCCCAAATCTCAATTTCCCTCTAATCATGGAAGTTGTCCAGGTGCTCATAATCAGGAACACGGCTATCATGATAGTTTTATTAGACTCTGCAGAGTTTGTACCACTTTGCCCATGTGTTTGTGATTTCATCACCTTTCAGTGACTAGAACCTCTATTATGCCGTCTCACACTTCCATCAGTGTGGCCAACAGATCACAAAATAGCCTTTACAAAGGGACTACTAGCCTATTTAGACTCCACTGAGGTTTCACCGGTGGCGATGTCTCCTACAGAGCACATCTTCAACCAAGGGCCCCCTCTTGAGCCATTCAGATCCCAGGGTAATCCCACCAACAATCAACAAACCCAATCCGACTACCCCATCCCCGAGCATCCTTAATGGTCCAAATTGCACTAGCAATGCCCTAATTAATTAGCTACACTGCACCCATACTTAGCCTCGTGGTGGCATTTTTGTCCTGGCTTATTCTTGCATGAATCGATCCTTAGATCTAAAGCAAGCAAACCACCTCAACATCCAACCCATCCGCATACCAGGCTTGCTTAGATCACCCATTACCATATCATATTAACCAGTTCATGTTAATCATAATCTCATAAATGCATCATTAATATGTAGTATTGTTTTTTCATCCCAATTAATTAAGTGAAGCAAAAGGTAAAAAGCCCTTCATGACTCTCTACCACAAATTCCAAGTGACAAGGGTGGCTAAGCAAAGCTAATAAACTTCCTACCATAGGATTTCTCATAAAATTGACACAAGCATGCAGTTTGCAAACAAAACATTTACTTTAAAAACAGGATCAATATGCTTCAAGGACACTTGCCTTGCTCTTGGGATTGGTTCGGGTCAAAGCCTTCAAACTCTTGGTGTTGGTCCTCCACGGCACTCTCTAGCGCAAATCCGTCTAATCCGCACAATAAACATATAAGACAAGAATTACAATCAAAAGATGCACAAATATTACTCAAGATGACATGACATGCATGATTAATGCAAATACAAGGTGGAACTAGTTCATAAGTTGCTTTTAATGATCACAACTAGTTCTAATAGCTTTTAACACGTTTATACAGGTTTGGAGTTGATTAGATTAAATTTTTAGAATTAATTCGACACAATTTAACCAGGAAATCGAACTAGTCCGCTAGGGACCAGACAAGTCCGAAAGTGTCCAGAGGCAAAAATAGACTAGTCTATAGAAAAATCGACAAGTACGATCGAGGTCCGAGAGAAATCGGAGTAGTCCGCACCAAAAACGGACTAGTCCGCACATCCCAGAATTTTTAAGTGCGGTTTTGTTCCAAATCAGTTTTAAACTTATTCCTTTTTATGTGGATTAATGTTAGGTACATATATGAATGTATGCAGGGCATGATGCATGAAAATGAGGGTGTTACAATCCTAACCCCCTTAAAATGAATCTCGCCCTCGAGATTCGACGCAGAAGAGAAGAGATAGGGAAATTCCTTCTTGAGATCATCTTTTAACTCCCAAGTTGCCTCTAATTCGGTATGATGCTTCCATTGCACTTTACACCATCTAATAACCTTGTTCCTTATGACTCTCTCCTTGGTTTCCAAGATTTTGACCGGTTGTTCGGCATAAGTCAAATCTTCCTCTAGTTCTAATTCTTCCATTGGCACTTGTTTTTCTGGTACTCTCAAGAACTTCTTGAGCTGGGAATAATGAAACACATCATGGACATCTGAAAGATGAGCTGGCATCTCCAACTTATACGCTACTTCTCCTCTTTTGTCCAAAGTCTTGAATGGCCCAATGTATCGAGGTGCTAGCTATCCTCTTATGTTAAACCTCTTATGACCCCTCATTGGTGACACCTTGAGGTAAACGAAGTCTCCCACTCCAAAGGCGAGTTTTCTTCTCCTATTGTCCGCATAGCATTTTTGCCTTGATTGAGCAGCCATCAAGTTCTCGCGAATGACCTGAACTTGTTTTTCAGCTTCTAGCAACACATCCGGACCAAATACTTGGGTTTCTCCTGTCTCATTCCAGAATAAGGGCGTCCTACATTTCCTTTCATATAGTGCTTCATATGGTAACATCCTCAAACTTTCTTGGTAACTATTGTTGTATGAAAATTCTGCATATGGCAATCTCTTGTCCCAACTTATCCCATGCTTTAAAGCAAAAGCTCTTAACATATCCTCTAAATTTTGATTGTTCCTCTCAGTTTGTCCATCCGTTTGTAGGGTGATATGCTGAACTAAAATTCAATCTTGTTCCAAAGCTTCATGCAATTTCTGCCAAAATCTGGAGGTAAATTGAGAGCCTCTATCCAAGACCATCTTCTTTGGGACCCCATGTCGACACACAATATGCTCCATGTATATTTCGGCCAATTGTGCAGCTGTATACTTGGTCTTGACAGGAACAAAATGAGCTGACTTGGTCAATCGATCTATGATTGCCCAAACTGAGTCATACCCGGACTGGGTACGCGGTGGACCAACTATAAAGTCCATGCCGATTTCTTCCCACTTCCATTCTGGGATCTTCAATGGTTGCAATAATCCAGCTGGCCTTTGATGTTTCGCCTTGACTCATTGACACACATCACACAATGCTACATATTCAGCTATGTCCTTCTTCATGCTAGCCTACCAATAACATGTCTTCAATTCTTTGTACATCTTGGTACAACTGGAATGAATTGAGTAAGGCGAGTCATGTGTCTCCTTCAGTACTGTCTCCCGAATATGCTTCACATAGACACAACAATCATCTTACCAAGCCATAGAGTACCATGTTCATCCTCATCAAATCTGAATTCTCTCCCTTCTTGGGTCCTTGATCTCTTGGATTTCCTCATCCTTCATTTGGCCCTCTCGAATTTCTTGCTCCAAGGTCGGATTTAACTCCATCATCCCCATCTCTTTCACAAATCCGAGGTTCAACCATTCAAACTCCTTGCATAACTCGGATGGCAGCTCTCGAACCGTAAGTTGGTTACTTACTCCTTTTCTACTCAAGGCATCATCCACTACGTTGGCTTTTCTCAGGTGATAGTTGATTCCCAAATGTAGGATCGAAGAGCACGTGAAAAGCTACCAGAGGGGGGGTGAATGGTAGATTTAAAAATCTTATGCAGTGGAAACAATTAAATCCCAACCCCTTCGGCAGAAAACGATCTGTTAAAGAAATCATGTGTGAGACTAATCTAAATGTGTTTCACCGGGACAAAAGTGATATATATCAGAGAGAATCAAGTCACGAAGAAAATAAAAGAAGAATCACTCAAATCCGTCGAGAGAAACTCAAGTTATGACGAAGGATCGAACAAAGGTCAATCTGTCCTACCCGAGAAAAACAGTTTTGGAACACTGTAAAGAAACTCTTGTAGATCAGAAACTACAAATCTAATGACCGTGAAATTTTGACAGATGATATATAATCAAGTTTTGAAGACAACCCAAAAAGAATCATGTCAATTGGATTTGTAAAACTCGAGTTATGATAAAACCACTGAGAAAGGTAGTGCTGTACAGAAACTCGACGAGTAAAACTTGTCTTGAACAAGTCGGACGTACAAGGCACAAAAGTACCTTCCAACTACGAATTTTATTCAATAGAACACAAGAGGAACAGCCCCAAAGTCGTGCACCACGAGCTTTGACCTTCCTTGCTTATATAACCAGCCCTTAGGCCAACCCAATCTCAACTAGGACTCTAATCCTACTCAGATCACAAATCGAAACTTTCCATAACTGCTTAGGACTCTTCTATACGCAGATAGAAGCAATCTTAAGACTTCCAAACACCTTAGGAATGTATCCCACATTCCTAAAACTACTCAAATTCGTGACCCACACGAAATCCTATCATAACCAACTCGATACTTTCCATACCGAGCCATAACTGACTCCGCTGCAGCCAAAGTTGTCAACCGATATGATCTGTGATGAGGATATCAACACCCTCGATACATCCACACCAACTCAGCTACCGGTTTCTGGTCCGATCACTCGCGCTCGTGCACGTCAACTAAACTATGAGGTGAACTTGTTCTTGGCCTTATGTACATCTTATCTAGACCGTGGAACTACGTGCTTTCTTGTTTTGCTTAGGAACAATGGAGAGGAGCCAATGGGAAGGGAATTCGCGCGGACGGGATTTGGACAGCAGAACAGCACCAACTTGTGACGGCCACCATGATTTCATACGGACTCCGATCTGGGCGTTCAAGTACTTCCTGGAAAGATAATCAAGTCTACTTTCAAACGGATCTGGCCTCATGTCCATATCTATTCGGAGTCGGCCGCAATAGTTATTTTAATACCAAGACCTTTTTCTGTCCATGGTGCTGCATCACCAAAATTGGGCCCATGGCCCATGTATCGTTTGGAGTCCATTAGGGACTCGTGATTAGGGTTTCTCATGACCCTAGGGAGGTAACAAATAGTAGCAGCCGCCCTCTTTAGCTGGTGGGTTTTGTTTATTCGTAAGTTAGCTTCTGCTGCTTCCTTGTACACGCGCGTGTCGACTAGATCGCCCGTCTACTTGTATCCAGAACCCCACTTTAGATTGATTCAACAGATAAGAGCTTGTTCTTCTTATTCTTGCGTGTTCTTCGATTGCTTGCAGGAACAAAGGCCCTCGTGGTCAGGTTGATCGTGCGTCAGCAAGATCAATACAACTTCGGAGTCGGTGTACCGATCGCTAAGGCGCATCGTCTTGGGGACGGTGTAGTCGGATCGCTAACGTCTTCTCCTCCACAAATCGAACCCTCCTATTCTCATCGAAAGATCGGGAACCAAGATCCTATCAAGTGGTAATCAGAGCAAGTTAATCGGTGAGAGTGCTACCATTACTTTTCTTTTCACTGTTATCATCCTATAGTCCAAAAAAAGCCAAAAAAAATACCAGATCTGTTTTTTTTCCATTATTCCTAGACCATTGTGCCTTTTACTTTCTCCACTTAGTCAAGACTTGTTGAGTTCATGGTTGCTTCGACGAGTCAAGTTGCTGGTCTTTAGTTTTGCACCACTAGAGTTTCGAGTTCGTCTCACATTCGGTCACCTAGTTTGAGTCAGATTCGTAGTTCGAGTTTGAGTCGGATTACTAGTTTGAGTTTGAATCAGATTGCTACTTCGAGTTTGAGTCAGATTACTAGTTCGAGTTTGAGTCGGATTACGAGTTCAAATCATATTGCTACTTTGAGTTTGAGTCGGATTGCTAGTTTGAGTTTGAGTCGGATTACGAGTTCAAATCAGATTGCTACTTCGAGTTTGAGTTGGATTGCTAGTTCGAGTTTGAGTCTGATTACTAGTTCGAGTTCGAATCAGATTGCTACTTTGAGTTTGAGTCAGATTAGTAATTTGAGTTTGACAACAAGAAAAAGGCAAGTGCAAAATCAAAAGCCGCACAAAAGCCACAGGCAATTAGAGAAGAAAAAAAAAGGCAAGTGCAAGATCAAAAGCCGCATGTGCAAATTTTGTTCAAGGGTCTCATGATTCCATCTAGAGAGAGTTTGGGTGACCACCCCAACAAAAAAAACGAAAAAAAAAGAAAAAAAAATCAGGTTGTTGTTTGGGGTGTTTTTGGTGACGACATTGGTGTCTCGGCTCGCGTCTCTAGTACGGTCTAGACTAAGATCAGCACAGTACTGTCGTAGAATATTTATTCAGCTTGTTGTGATTAACGTGGTGAAAGTTTGCTCCTTGTGCTAGTTCAGCCACCTAAAGCCATAGATTGATACCTGCTCTTGAAGTTGTTCATTACTTGCTGGTTGCCATCACCTTCTTGCTGAGCTTTGTAAGAACAGGTAAGAGCTTGATTGAACAGGTTGAGAGTGAGCGAGTTATCTCCACCAGCACCTTTGTAGCTAGGGATAACGTTACCCTTTCATATTGGACTTTTTTTCTACTAACCATGGCAGGAGGAGCAAATACAACTGAAGACGTGCATTCACCTCGCACACGGGGAATTATACAACACTTCAAACGCCAAGTGCAGCTACACACAGAAGCGCTTGATGAGGATTTTCGAGTTACCAGTGACCGCCTTGGTCAATTGGAAAATATGCAGATCGACACCAACACCAAAATCAGCACGTTGGAGAGTTCCATTCAAACATTGAATACCTCTATTGGAGCCATCCTACAGCGCCTTGAGGAGAGGGATCGTGGACGCAGCGCAGATGGACAGGTGAGCAATGCTCCTAGTATTGTACGTGACAATGAAGATGACTATTCTGCAGATACGGAGATTGAGGAAGATGAGGAAGCTAGGCCACGGCGCTGGCTACAGCGCAACCGTCAAGGCATAGGTGGACATCGTCGGCGTGAGGTACGCAATCATGAAGATACTTTTAACAAGATCAAATTTAAGATACCTCATTTTGATGGTAAATATGACCCTGATGCATATATTACTTGGGAGATTTCTGTTGATCAAAAATTTGCATGTCATGAGTTTCCTGAAAACACAAGAGTTGGAGCAGCCACTAGTGAGTTTACTGATTTTTGCTTCTGTTTGGTGGATATAACATGGCAAGAAAAATCCTAATAACATACCACAAACTTGGGATGCTTTGAAACGGCTCATGCGGGCTAGATTTGTTCCTTCTTACTATGCACATGATCTGTTAAATAAGTTACAACAATTGAGACATGGAGCTAAAAGTGTAGAAGAGTATTTTCAGGAATTACAAATGGGTATGTTGCGTTGTAATTTAGATGAGGATGAGGAACCAGCTATGGCTAGATTTTTGGGTGGTTTAAACCGTGAAATTCAGGACATACTTGCTTATAAAGATTATAATAATGTTACCCATTTGTTTCATCTTGCTTGTAAAGCTGAAAGGGAAGTGCAGGACGACGAGCTAGCTCAACTAATATTTTTGCAGGAAAGACTAGCTCATGGCAACCACGCACGACTACTCCTTCGACTGGGCGTGCTTCCCCGCCATCTTCTTCACCAAGTCGGGCAGCACCTTCTTCTTCCGGCAACAAGCCACGTGCTTCTTCCACTAGCTCAGCAGTAAAGACCACCCAAAAGTCCACCGAGAGTGCTTCTTCCGTAGCATCTACCCGACGATCTAGAGACGTTCAATGTCACAAGTGCAAGGGTTTTGGCCATGTGCAGCGTGATTGCCCAAGCAAACGTGTTCTAATTGTTAAAGATGATGGTGAGTACTCATCTGCTAGCGATTTTGATGACGATACATGTGTTTTGCTTGCAGCTAAATATGCAGGTAGCGATGAACATCAATAAGAGCATATTGGTTCAGAAGATGCAGCGCGCTATGATAGTCTCATTGTGCAGCGTGTGCTTAGTGCACAAATGGAGAAAGCGGAACAAAATCAAAGGCACACATTATTCTAAACAATGTGTGTCGTCAAAGGGCGATATTGCCGTATGATCATTGATGGAGGTAGCTGCAACAACTTGGCCAGCAGTGACATGGTGACCAAGCTGGCACTAAGCACCAAACCGCACCCACATCCCTATTACATTCAATGGTTAAACAACAGCGGTAAGGCAAAGGTAAATAGACTTGTGCGAATCAATTTTACTATTGGATCATATAAGGATGTCGTTGAATGTGATGTTGTGCCTATGCAAGCTTGTAATATTCTGCTAGGAAGACCTTGGCAATTTGATAGAGATTCTATGCATCATGGTAGATCAAATCAGTATTCTTTTCTTTACCACGATAAAAAAATTGTGTTGCATCCTATGTCTCCTGAGGCTATTGTGCAAGATGATGTTGCTAGAGCTAGGAAAACTAAATATCAGGACCATGCTAACATTGAGAACAATAACAATGCCAAATCTGTGTTTGATAAGAAAAATGAGATATCTCTAAAGGGAAAATGCTTGTTTGCCGTGAAATCTGATATTAATGAACTGATTGCTTCCACCTCTATTGCCTATGCTTTGGTATGCAAAGATGCTTTGATTTCCCTTTACGATGTGCAACATTCTTTGCCTCCTGCTGTTGCTAATATTTTGCAGGAATATTCTGATGTGTTTCCAAGTGAAATACCACCAGGACTACCACCACTTTGAGGGATTGAGCACCAGATTGACCTCATTCATGGTGCTTCATTGCCCAACCGTGCACCATACAGGAGAAATCCAGAAGAAACAAAGGAGATTCAGCGCCAAGTACAAGAACTACTTGACAAAGGTTATGTACGTGAGTCTCTTAGTCCTTGTGCTGTTCCAGTTATTCTAGTACCTAAAAAGGATGGATCATAGCGTATGTGTGTGGATTGTAGAGCAATCAACAATATAACCATTCGATATCGTCATCCTATTCCACGCTTAGATGATATGCTTGATGAATTGAGTGGTGCTGTTGTGTTCTCAAAAAGTTGATTTGCGTAGTGGTTATCACCAAATTCGCATGAAACTAGGAGATGAATGGAAAACTGCTTTCAAAACTAAGTTCGGTTTATATGACTGGTTAGTCATGCCTTTTGGGTTAACTAATGCACCTAGCACCTTCATGAGATTAATGAACGAGGTTTTGCGTGCATTCATTGGAAAATTTGTTGTTGTGTATTTTGATGATATATTGATTTATAGCAAATCCATGGATGAACATCTTGATCACTTACGTGCTGTTTTTAATGCTTTGCGTGAGGTACGATTATTTGGTAATCTTGAGAAGTGCACCTTTAGCACGGATCGAGTCTCTTTCCTTGGCTACGTTGTTACTCCACAGGGAATTGAAGTTGATCAAGCCAAGGTAGAGGCTATTCAGGGGTGGCCTGTACCAAAGACCATCACACAGGTGCGGAGCTTTCTAGGGCTGTCTTGGTTCTATCGTCGCTTTGTGAAGGATTTCAGCACGATTGCTGCTCCATTGAATGACCTTATGAAGAAGGGGGTGCCTTTTTCTTGGGGCACCACATAAGATAACGCCTTTACCATACTGAAAGATAAGTTGACACATGCACCTCTTCTCCAACTTCCTGATTTTTCTAAGACTTTTGAGCTTGAATGTGATGCTAGTGGGATTGGATTGGGTGGTGTTTTGTTACAAGAAGGAAAACCTGTTGCATATTTTAGTGAGAAAATGAGTGGGTCTGTTCTAAATTATTCTACCTATGATAAGGAATTATATGCTCTTGTACGAACTTTAGAAACATGGCAGCATTATTTGTGGCCCAAAGAATTTGTTATCCATTCTGATCATGAATCACTAAAGCATATTAGGAGTCAAGGGAAACTAAACCGTAGGCATGCTAAGTGGATGGAATTTATTGAGTCTTTTCCTTATGTCATTAAACACAAAAAGGGAAAGGATAATGTTATTGCTGATGCTTTATCTAGACGTTATACTCTTCTATCTCAACTTGACTTTAAAATTTTTGGATTAGAAACGATTAAAGATCAATATGAACATGATGCTGATTTCAAAGATGTATTGCTGAAATGTAAAGATGGAAAAACATTGAATAAATTTGTCCTTAATGATGGCTATGTGTTTAGAGCTAACAAGTTATGCATTCCAGCTAGCTCCGTTCGTTTGTTGTTGTTACAGGAAGCGCATGGAGGCGGGCTGATGGGGCACTTTGGAGTGAAAAAGACGGAGGACATACTTGTTGGTCATTTTTTTTGGCCAAGGATGAGGCGAGAAGTGGAGCGCTTTGTTGCTCGCTGCACGACATGTCAAAAAGCTAAGTCACGACTTAATCCACATGGTTTGTACATGCCTCTTCCTGTTCCTAGCATGCCTTGGGAGGATATTTCTATGGACTTTGTTTTAGGACTGCCTAGAACAAAGAAGGGGACGAATAGCATCTTTGTTGTTGTGGATAGATTTTCTAAAATGGCACACTTCATACCTTGTCGTAAAAGTGATGATACTACACATGTTGCTGATTTGTTTTTCCGAGATATTGTTAGATTGCATGGTGTGCCAAACACAATAGTTTCAGATCGTGATGCTAAGTTTCTTAGCCATTTTTGGAGAACATTAAGGGCAAAATTGGGGACTAAGCTTTTTATTTTCAACTACTTGTCATCCCCAAACTGATGGTCAAACTGAGGTTGTGAATAGAAGTTTATCTACCATGCTTAGGGCTGTTTTGAAAAAGAATATAAAAATGTGGGAAGAGTGTTTGCCTCATATTGAGTTTGCTTATAATCGTTCCCTACATTCTAGTACTAAGAAATGCCCTTTTGAGATTGTTTATGGATTTGTACCCCGTGCTCCTATTTATTTATTACCTCTTCCTTCAATGGAACGAGTGAATTTTGATGCTAAACATCGTGCTGAATTGATCTTAAAATTGTATGAAACCACTAAGAATGAGTGCATGAATGCCAAGTATAAACTTGCTGGTAGTAGGGGAAAGAAAACTATCACTTTTGAACCTGGTGATTTAGTTTGGTTACATTTGCGAAAGGATAGGTTTCCTGATTTGAGAAAGTCTAAATTGTTACCTCGAGCTGATGGTCCATTCAAAGTGTTAGAAAGGATTAATGATAATGCATATAAACTCGAGTTGCTTGCGAATTTTGGGGTTAGTCCCACATTTAACATTGCAGATTTGAAGCCATATTTGGGAGAAGAAGATGAGCTTGAGTCGCGGACGACTCAAATGCAAGAAGGGGAGGATGATGAGGACATCAACACCCTCGATACATCCACACCAACTCAGCTACCGGTTTCTGGTCCGATCACTCGCGCTCGTGCACGTCAACTAAACTATGAGGTAAACTCGTTCTTGGCCTTATGTCCATCTTATCTAGACCGTGGAACTACGTGCTTTCTTGTTTTGCTTAGGAACAATGGAGAGGAGCCAATGGGAAGCGAATTCGCGCGGACGGGATTTGGACAGCAGGACAGCACCAACTTGTGACGACCACCACGATTTCATACGGACTCCGATCTGGGCGTTCAAGTACTTCTTGGAAAGATTATCAAGTCTACTTTCAAATGGATCTGGCCTCATGTCCATATCTATTCGGAGTCGGCCGCAATAGTTATTTTAATACCAGGACCTTTTTCTGTCCATGGTGCTGCATCACCAAAATTGGGCCCATGGCCCATGTATCGTTTGGAGTCCATTAGGGACTCGTGATTAGGGTTTCTCACAATCCTAGGGAGGTAATAAATAGTAGCAGCCGCCCTCATTAGCTGGTGGGTTTTGTTTATTCGTAAGTTAGCTTCTGCTGTTTCCTTGTGTACGCGTGTGTCGACTAGATCGCCCGTCTACTTGTATCCAGAACCCCACTTTAGATTGATTCAACAGATAAGTGCTTGTTCTTCTTGTTCTTGCATGTTCTTCGATTGCTTGCAGGAACAAAGGCCCTCGTGGTCAGGTTGATCGTGCGCCAGCAAGATCAATACAACTTTGGAGTCGGTGTACCGATCGCTAAGGTGCATCGTCTTGGGGACGGTGTAGTCGGATCGCCAACGTCTTCTCCTCCACAAATCAAACCCTCCTATTCTCATCGAAAGATCGGGAACCAAGATCCTATCAATCTGATCCTTCCAACCAGATCTTTCCATCCATAAACCATCTTCGGAACCATGTTTCCATGTCATGCACTGCATGCATACGTGCGAACACCTTCCTTCGACGTTCAGTAACCTTCATATGCACTGCCCTTGATTCAATCATCCTGCGCGACCTCCTGACCAGCTCAACCACAGTTTCTCCCGAACTTGGTTGTTGGAACTTCATCTCCTCCCTGAGACTAGTCCAATGTATCCCGTCACCAGCCATGACTTGAACTCAAGCAACACCTGCACATGAATAAATAACCAATCCGTACGAGCCCAAGTCCGCGACTTGACTCAAGTCAGTTCTGAACACAACACCTTATGTGAGCACCTCACATAAGCATGTTGCAAAGCATATCAAAATGATATCAGCCATATCAACCAAAACGCACCAAAAACTTAGCAAATGAATACTAAGCAATCTTTCTAAGAATATAAAGTAAGTACGAAACATTGCAAGATAAAAGCAGGAACATTGCGATCAAGCTTCGAACCTAGCCAAAGCTAACTGGAGCTTGAGCCGGAGCTTACCAAAACTAGTACAACCTAGTGCCGGAGCTTACCAAAGCTAGTACAACCTAGTGCCGGAGCTTACCAAAACTAGTCAGACCTAACGCTGGAGCTAACCAAAACTAGTCGGAACTAGTCATCCCAAAAATCGGAGCTAGAAAAAACATGTCGGAGCTAACCAACATAAGTCGGACCTAGCAAATCATATCAGAGCTTAACAAAGACATGCCGTAGCTATCAAAGACTTTCCGGAGCTAAAGACAAAGCTCACCGGAGCTACCCAAAAACATGTCGGACCTAGACAAAGAAAGTCAGACCTATTGTCGGACCTTGCAGAAGCTCGGGGCTAGAGTCGGACCTTGCTAAAAAGATGTTATGGCAGCATTCAAAACTTTTATTGTCAAAGCCAATATATTTAGCACACATAGGTCTCACAATCTAAACCCAAACATTGGCATGAAAAGTTTTGAGAACAATTTTCCCCCTTTTTGAAAATCAAATGAGATAGAAATAAATTTTTCCCCCTATACATATTTCTCCTCCTTGCATAATTCACCATATTATCTCTCCCCCTTTGACAATGTATTCAGTAAGGTTCAAAAAAGAAATTTTGATTGTTATGAGCATATTATAACATATACATATAAAACAAAGCTCATCCAAGTCATACTATCAAGTAACTTACACTATCACAACAATGAGATATAAAAATAGTGTAAGCCATGCTAGAGATCAAATGTAATTTTCAATTTAAGCAAGTCACGATCTCACAAACTTAACTATTTCAAAACCTGAAAGCATGACACTTGTTGCTGCATTTTATTATTTTTCAAAGCACAAATTTATATCATATGGTATTTGCAAGAGATTATATGCGCATCTGCCTTATTCTAACCAACCAAGCCAAGCCTATGTCATTTGACAATCAGAAGCTTAAAGACATGGTTTTAGTCATACACAACTTCTTCCAAGTTCATATCTAAGTGCAATGATAAGTCATTTCAAAAGAAAAAGTGCGATGCATGCATATTCTCTTGATCTTTTCTCAACTTATATTTGTTCATAAAAACTCAATATGTGAGTTGATTACTTGATTAATTCTTCATGATTAAAAGCACTTGTGAGCATGCAACAAGTTCAAAACAGCAAGAAAGTTTGACCATGACCAGATTTAGTGTAAGTAATTATTCCAATTACTAGACATGGCAAAAACTACAAAATGTATAATACGAGTAATGTAGTAAGAACTTTTAGCATGTAAAAGGAATCACAAAGTCATATATGTATGAAATACTATGCTCATATTATTTTAATTTCAGATTCATACATAGACTTCTCAAGTTTGAAAACTCCCCCTCAATGTAAGCCATGAGGATGCATAACCCCAATTTCACTACGAATGAAACAAAAATGAGTGAAATCCAAAGGTTTTGTAAAAATGTCAGCCAATTGCTGTTCAGTATCTATATGGTGAAGCACAATGTTTCCTTTTTCAACATTATCACGGAGAAAGTGATACCTAATATCAATGTGCTTAGTTCTATAATGTTGCACAGGGTTTTTAGCAATGCAAATGGCACTAGTGTTATCACAAAACAGTGGAACACTATCTAGATCAACCCCATAGTCCTTAAGTGTTTGAACAATCCAGAGAATTTGTGAGCAAGCACTAGCAGCAGCTACATATTCAGATTCGGCTGTAAATTGTGCAACTGAATTTTATTTTCTAGAGGACCAAGCAACAAGTGAATTACCAAGAAAATGACAAGCACCAGAAGTACTTATCCTATCAATCCTACAACCTTCAAAATCAGCATCGGAAAAGGCTTTCAAAGTAACGGTTGAGGAAGAAGGAAGAAAAATGCCAAATTCTTGAGTTCCATGTAAGTACCTGAGAATCCTTTTGACGGCTTGACGATGTGAAGCACGTGGGGAGGTTTGAAACCATGCACAAAGACATACGCTGAATTGTATGTCCGGTCTTGATGCCGTGAGGTACAAAAGTGATCTGATCATACTTCTATATTCTTTTTGATCCACAGGTTCACCATCTTCATCAAGTTCAAGTGTTGTTGCAGTTCTCATTGGTGTCCGAAGAGGCTTGCTTTTGTCCATGTTGAAGCGCTTTAGGAGGACTTTTGTATACTTCGTTTGATGCACAAAGGTACCCTCCTTGGTTTGCTTGATTTGCAGCCCCAAAAATTACGTGAGTTCTCCCGTCATGCTCATCTCAAATTCTGAACTCATCATAGTTGAAAACTTGGACACAAGATCATGAGAAGCACAACCAAAGATAATATCATCCACATACACTTGAACGAATAATGAGTCATTGCCATGCTTAAGCACAAAAAGAGTTTTATCAACCTTGCCCATGGTAAACCCCTTTTCAAGTAAGAATGTTTTTAACCTATCATATCATGCTCTAGGGGCTTGTTTGAGACCGTACAAGGCTTTGGTCAGTTTGTAAACATGATTAGGAAAATCTGGATTTTCAAAACCCGGTGGTTGTTTGACATAAACCTCCTCATCTATGTAGCTATTAATAAAGGCACTTTTAACATCCATTTGATATAGCTTAAAACCTTTAGATGCAGCAAAAGCTAACAAAATTCTTATGGCTTCTAATCTAGCAACAGGAGCAAAAGTTTCATCAAAATCTAGACCTTCAACTTGAGTGAAACCTTGAGCAACCAACCTAGCCTTATTCCTAACCACAACCCCATCCTCACTTTGTTTATTATTAAACACCCATTTAGTTCCAATTAAAGTGTGATCTTGAGGTGGAGGTACAAGTTTCCAAACATTATTTCTTTCAAAATTTTCTAACTCTTCTTGCATATAATAATCCAAGATTCATTAGTGAGTGCGTGTAATATATCTTTGGGTTGAAAAGAAGCAACAAAAGCAGAATGAGCATGAGAGTTTGGATCGCAAAACCTGGACCGTGTAACTCGTTCGTGCAAGCTTCCAATAATCTGTTGTGGAGGATGAATTTTGAGAACACGGAGTGGAGTGGACACTTCACAACCTTCTTCTTCTTCATGTTCATCACAAATCGATGAGCTTGTGACTTGAGGAGGATCTGGACCAGCAATGGTGGTCGTCGGTGCTGGCTGTGAATCAAAATCAGGAGCTTGCACAATGTCATTAGCTGCTGAATTTTCAGGTAACATCTCCACCTCTTCCTTATCTTCAACGAAAATGCTCTCCCTCTGCGGATATGTATCTGGACCTGCAATGTTTGAGCTAGTACCTGGGCTAGATTCATCAAACGACACTTCACAAGTCTCCACAATTTTGTTAGTGTCAAGTAAAAGCACACGGTAGCCTCTAGTATGAGATGGATAACCAAGAAACATGCCATTAATGGATCTAGGTTCAAATTTATCAAGATTACCATGTTTCTTAACAAAGCATTTGCAACCAAAGACCCGAAAGTGTGTAACACTAGGCCTATGTACAAACCGGAGCTCATATGGTGTTTACCTAGCTTAGCGCGCAAGAAAACACGATTTGAGATATAACAAGCGATTGCAATCGCATCAGCCCAAAATTTCCTAGGAGTTTGATATTCATCAAGCATAGTTCTAGCCATCTCAATTAAGATTCTGTTCTTTCTTTCTACAACACCGTTTTGTTGAGGTACATATGTTGAAGAAAATTGATCTATTCTATTTTCAGCACAAAAGTGATCAAAAGATTGATTTTTAAATTTAGTTCCGTTATCACTTCTAATCAATTTTAAAGATCATGGGTGATCAATTGATAATCTAAGAAATAAAGTTCTAAAGTTACTAAAAGCTTCATTCTTAGACGCCATAAAGTAAACCCAAGAGTATATAGAATAATCATCAACAATCACAAGAACATACCATTTACCTTCAAAGGATTGAACACGTGAAGGTCCTACGGTGTCAAGGTGCAAAAGTCGACCTGGTTCAGTTGTCATGATCATTATGAGAGGATTATGTGAACCTGCAACCATCTTAGCATGTCTACAAGAAGAGCACACAATTTCTTTGTCCCCTTTAAGCTTAGGCAGCCCACGTATGCGATCAAGAGCACTAACACGCATTAGGTGATCAAAGCCTACGTGACCAAGTCTATGATGCCAAATATATAAGTCCTTTGAATCATTAGCAACTAGACACCTATCCTTAAACCGAGACGTGTTAAAAATAAGCTCACGATTTGAACCTACAACTTTGCAGCAGTTTTTATTGAAAATTATTTCCAGATTTTCATCTAGCAATTGTGAAACAGAAAGCAAGTTGTATTTCAAATTTTTGACAAGTACCACATCCTTCAAAGTGTAGTGATCATTTACTCTAACCGAACCCTTAGCAATTATAGGAGTTGAAGAATCATCAGCAAAAGTAATAGACACAAAAGAGAGGGAGGAGAACCAATCTTTGTTACCGGTCATGTGGCATGAGCAACCTGAATCCACAATCCAAATGTTCTCCTTCCTCAAACGTGTAACCTACATAGAAGCACAATACGTCGATGACTCAATACTGGGGTTAGTCAAAAGGCATTTAGGAATCCAGTACTGAGTCCCACGACGTGCAGCAGGAAAAACACGCGAAAGTTGAGATAAAACAGCAGGTTTATGAGTCAAAGTATGAGGTTTTTTACTCTTAACTACTGACCTATAAGATGTTACTTGAGTAGCACAAAAACCAGTAGCTCTGGAGGCAAAAACAGAAGGTCCGGAGGTAAACTTTGAATGTTTTTGACTCATAACAGCAGGTTGCATGTTCCTGACATCCGGTTTAATATGTGCATCAAATTTTGCATGAAAGTTATGAGATCTAGCAATCATTCTTTCCCTTTTCTGTTGTTTAGCTAGTCTATAACAAAAGTCTATAACATGACCATCTCTACCACAGTAGGTACAATGAAATTTAACTTTGTGTTCATGTCTAGATGAGCAAACAACATTTTTATTCGAAACCGAATGAGACAACACCCTTGCAGATTTGAAAACCACTTCTTTTTGTTTAGGAACTGTTTGAATCAAACCACTTCCTAATGAATTTACAATTTTAGGTGGATGTGCCTTAGCATGAGCATGAGAATCAAAACCTAAACCAGTTTTATCTTTGCAAGACTTGGAAGAATTCAGCAGCAACTTTAGGTTCTTATTCCCATTACAAAACCTATCTAATGTCCTATGCATGTTATCAAGTTTATCGGACAAATCAATGCAATTTTCACATGAAGTTTTTCCTTTTAATTTGCAATTGGAACAATATTTAACTTCATGAGAACGTAAAGCATTATTCAATATTGAAATTTCATTCATAGCATCTTTTAGTTTCTTTTCAAGATCATCACAACTAGAACAATGCAAATCAATTGTAGAACAAGAAGCATCTTTTAAGTTTATAATATCAAGTGCAACAAGCTTTTTGTTCTTTTCAATTTTAAGTTCAAGTCTATCTAGAGTGGAGGAGTGTGTAGTTCTTAGTGTGGACAATTGTTCATAGATTAAATCACATGAGGGACAAGAATCATCACTAGGAATCAAGTTTTTCAAACGGTTGATTTCAGATTCTAGTGATTCAATTTTAGCAGCATTATCCCTAAGCTTTTTGTCCTTTTTCTTAACAATAATAGTTGCATGAGAAATTGCATCACACATTCCATTACAGGTAGAACATACCTCATCGTCGTCACTGTTGTGTTCTGCATCCTCCTGACTTGATCTTGATCTTGTTTTGCCCGCCATGAAGCATAAGTTGGCCAGATCATCATCATCTTCATCACTTTCAAAGTCTACATCGCTTGAATCGAGCTCTTGAAGTGCAGTGATGAAGCTGTTAATCATCTTGCGTCCTATGGTACCCTTCTTTTTCTTGTTGGGGTTTTCAGAGGTGGTTTTGACCTTGTTCTGTTTTTCTTCACGGGTAGTAGGACCTAAAAGGTTAGGGCATTCTGTATGAAAGTGTCCTGTCTTACCACATTTAAAACAGCGTTGAGATCCGGAGCTTCCTCTCCTTCTAGTTCTCACATTTTGCAATGCTTTTGAGAACCTAGTAGAGATTAGTGCTAACTCCTCTTCTGAAAATTCCTCAATCTGCTCGAGGGTTAGTGAGGACAACAAAGCAAGAGTATTGCAAGATGATGATTGGCCGGAGCTAGGCATATCACACTGTGAGACAAATGCAATAGACTTATTTGGGTTCTTACGTGATAAGATGTCAATTTCATGATTTTTGAGTTTAGAGTAAAGCACATCTAAAGTAAGTGTACTCATGACAGTAGATTCACAGATAGATGTAACTTTCATCTCCTAGATTAACATGTCTAATGCACTAAGAAGTTGCCTAGCATTTCCAGCATCAGAAAAATTAACGTTGACACTACGAAAGTTACTGAGAATTTTGTTAAAGCGAGCAAAGAGATCATCAATGGACTCACCGGGTTGCATCTCGAAGTGCATGTATTCTTTCTTAAACATGTCTTGCCTTACCTCTTTGATCGTGTTGGATCCTTCGTGATAGTCATAAAGTGCTCTCCATACATTGTATGCCAATCGGAGATGTGCAACGCGGTCGAAGTCGCTCTGAGTGAGTCCTTGGATCATTAAGTTTTGGGCTTGGTTGTTGTTGTCGACGTCCCGTAGGTTTGTAGCCGTAACTTGATCGTTTGGTGTTACTTCGTAAGGCTTGTACACCTTCTCCCATATTGTGAAGCCTTGCGCCTGGATGAAAGCCTCCATGCGTGCCTTCCAAACCTGAAAATCAATACCAGAAAACACACAAGGTTTGGCGGAGTATTTCTCCATGATGATTAGTCAAAAACCCGTGGAAATCATAATAATTAGAGCATCGTGGCTCTGATACCAATTGTAGGATTGAAGAGCACGTGAAAAGCTACCAGATGGGGGTGAATGGTAGATTTAAAAATCTTACACAGTGGAAACAATTAAATCCCAACCCCTTCGGCAGAAAAATGATCTGTTAAAGAAATTGTGTGTGAGACTAATCTAAATGTGTTTTACCGGGAAAAAAGTGATATATATCAGAGAGAATCAAGTCACAAAGAAAACACAAGAAGAATCACTCAAATCTGTCGAGAGAAACTCAAGTTATGATCGAAAGATCGAACAAAGGTCAATCTGTCATACCTGAGAAAAACAGTTCTGAAATGCTGCAAATAAACTCGTGTAGATCAGAAACCACAAATCCAATGACCGTGAGATTTTGAAAGATGATATATAATCAAGTTGTGAAGACAACCTAAAAAGAATCATGTCAATTGGATATGTAAAACTCGAGTTATGATAAAACCACCGACAAAAGGTAGTGCTGTCCAGAAACTCGACGAGTAAAACTTGTCTGGAACAAGTCGGACGTACAAGGCACAAAAGTTCCTTCCAACTACGAATTTTATTCAATAGAACACAAGAGGAACAGCCCCAAAGTCGTGCACCACGAGCTTTGACCTCCCTTGCTTATATAACCATCCCTTAGGCCAACCCAATCTCAACTAGGACTCTAATCCTACTCAGATCACAAATCGAAACTTTCCATAACTGCTTAGGACTCTTTTATACGCAGATAGAAGCATCTTAAGACTTACAAACACCTTAGGAATGATCCCACATTCCTAAAACAACTCAAATTCGTGACCCACACGAAATCTTATCATAACCAACTCGATACTTTCCATATTGAGCCATAACCAACTCCGCCGCAGCCAAAGTCATCAACCGATACGATCCGATCCTTCCAACCAGATCTTCCCATCCATAAACCATCTTCGGAACCATGTTGTCACGTCATGCACTGCATGCATACGTGCGAACACCTTCCTTCGACGTTCAGTAACCTTCATATGCACTGCTCTTGATTCAATCATCCTGCGCGACCTCCTGACCAGCTCAACCACAGTTCCTCCCGAACTTGGTTGTTGGAACCCCATCTCGTCCCTGAGACTAGTCCAATGGATCCTGTCACCAGCCATGACTTGAACTCAAGCAACACATGCACATGAATAAACAATCAATCCGTACGAGCCCAAGTCCACGACTTGACTCAAGTTAGTTCCGAACACAACACCTTACGTGAGCACCTCACATAAGCATGTTGCAAAGCATATCAAAACGATATCAGCCATATCAACCAAAACGCGCCAAAAACTTAGCAAATGAATACTAAGCAATCTTTCTAAGAATATAAAGCAAGTACGAAACATTGCAAGATAAAAGCAGGAATATTGCGATCAAGCTCCAAACCTAGCCAAAGCTAACCGGAGCTTGAGCCGGAGCTTACCAAAACTAGTACAACCTAGCGCCGGAGCTTACCAAAGCTAGTACAACCTAGCGCCGGAGCTTACCAAAGCTAGTCGGACCTAGCACCGGAGCTAACCAAAACTAGTCGGAACTAGTCATCCCAAAAGTCGAAGCTAGAAAAAACATGTCGGAGCTAACCAACATAAGTCGGACCTAGCAAATCATATCGAAGCTTAACAAAGACATGCCGGAGCTATCAAAGACATGCCGGAGCTAAAGACAAAGCTCACCGGAGCTACTCAAAAACATGTCGGACCTAGACAAAGAAAGTCGGATCTATTGTCGGACTTTGCAGAAGCTCAGAGCTAGAGTTGTACCTTGCTAAAAAGATGTTATGGCAGCATTCAAAACTTTTATTGTCAAAACCAATGTATTCAGCACACATAGGTCTCAGACCAAATCATAATCCTTGATGAGCTCCAACCTTCTTCGTTGCCTCAAATTTAGATCTGTTTGCGTGAAGATATACTTGAGACTCTTGTGATCCGTATAAATTTCACACCTATGTCCAAGAATATAGTGTCTCCAAATCTTTAATGCATGAATCACGGTTGCAAGTTCCAAATCATGTGTTGGGTAATTCTACTCATGTTTCTTCAATTGCCTCGATGCATATACAACCACTTGACCTTCTTGCATGAGCACACATCCAAGTCCTTGTCTCGATGCATCACAATAAATATCAAAACTCTTGCTGACGTATGGCAAAACCAAAACTAGAGCTGTAGTTAACCTTTTCTTCAACTCCTCAAAACTTTCTTGACAAGCTTGAGTCCATTGAAATGCTTTCTCTTTCATTAGCAACTCCATCATTGGCTTGGCTATCTTGGAAAAGTCCTTGATGAATCGATGATACCCAACCATTCCAAGAAAACTCCTTATTTCCTTTACGTTTAGCGGGGGTTCCGATTTCAACACATCCCTCACCTTTCTGGGGTCAACCAAAACTCCTCCTCCTGAAATGATATGACCCAGAAACTATACTTCTCTCAACCAAAACTGACACTTGTTGAACTTGGCGTACAATTGATGCTCCCTCAATTTCTGCAATGTAAGCCTCAAGTGTCCCTCATGTTCCTTCTCATCCTTCGAGTAGATCATAGTGTCATCAATGAACACCACGACAAACTTATCCAAGTACTCCATGAAGACCTTATTCATGAGGTACATAAAACAGGCATACACATTTGTCAGTCCAAAGGACATCAAGATGTACTCATAAGATCCATACCGTGTCCTAAAAGCTGTCTTGGGTATGTTCGATGGTCTAATCTTCATTTGAAAGTATCCCGACCTCAAATCAATCTTAGAGAAGACACAAGCACCCTTCATCTGATCAAACAAGTCCTCTATACGGGGCAAGGTGTACTTGTTCTTGATTGTTACCTCGTTGAGAGCTCAGCAATCTACACATCCTTTGCGACCCATCCTTCTAGTCCACAAATAGAACAGGCGCTCCCCAAGGTGAAGAACTAAGGCGAATGAAACCCTTCTCTAGTTGCTCTTGAATCTGCTTCTTGAGCTCTGCTAATTCCTTAGGAGGCATCCTATAGGGCCTCTTAGCTATAGGTGCAGTTTCAGGTATTAAATCAATAACAAACTCAATGTCTCGATTAGGTAACATACCTAGCAACTCATCGGAAAAACACGTCCAAAAATTCACACACCACCAGAATCTCCTCAATTGCGGCTCCGTCCATGTGATTCAGCTCCAATTGCTTTGGTGCGTGTTGAGATGCTTCAAATTCTACGGTGATTCCATCCTCATTGGTCAATTTCACTGTCTTCATGGCACACTCAATAACTCCATTGTGCTTCCTCAACCAGTCCATACCGAGTATAATGTCCAATCCTTGGGTATCCGAGACAATGAGATTGGCGAAGAAGCCTACCCCCCTTATTCTAAGGCTTACTTTTGGACATAATATATTTGTCCTCATCTCTCCTCCAGGAGACTTAACCAATAGAGTAAACTTCATATGAGAGATAGGCAAACTATACTTGGCAACATATTTCGATGCAATGAATGAATGCCCTCCAGAATCGAATAACATAGTCTTCGGGTTGGAGTTTGCGAGAAACGTACCAATCACCACGTCATCCGCTTGTTGAGCATCCTCTGTAGGGACATGGTTCACGTTGCCACGAGCAAAGTTCTGCTATCCCCAGTTTCCTTGCGGCTATCCTCTATTGGGTCTTGGGTTTTGCCTCGGCACATTGCTTCCTTGACCAAGGCCTGACTTAGGACATTGATGTGCAAAATGTCCAACTTTTCCACAAGTATAACACTTCTTAACTCCATCAAAATTATTGGGGCAAGCTTTGTTCTAAACATTTGCACCAGGAAAATTAGAACGAGGTGCATAAGGCATTGGAGGCCTAGGTGCTTGCATAACAGGGCGCTGCTGCACAAACTGAGTCGGGCGTGGTGCATATCCACGGCGATGAGCAGGCGCAGAAGAGCTGAAATAAGGCACATTTGGCGGTGCAAAGCGAGGGCGCACATTACTTGTTGTTGTCCTTGATATGGCGCCTTCCTCTTGTTGTATTGCTCCATCTCACGGACCATGTTTTCCACAACAATTGCTTTGTCCACAAGCTTCTGGAAGTTGGCATAGTCACAATTCAGCAATTGCACTTGGCTCATTGTTAAGGCCTCTCATGAACAAATATTGCTTCCAGCTGTCCCGACTAACATCTTCAGGGGCATACCTTGAAAGTTGAGTGAATTTGTTCAGATATTCACCCACACTCGATCTTCCTTGCCTCAAGTTCTCAAATTTTTGCCTCTTCAAGATCATAACTCCCCCCGGCACATAATGAGAACGAAAACTCTCCTTGAATTTGGCCCAAGTAATCCTCTCTTGGTTCTCATGAGCATTGCATAGAGTCCCACCAATCGGCAGCTGCTCCAACAAGTTGATGAGAAGCAAATAGAACTTTCTCTCGGTCGCTGCATTGGACAATAGCTAGCTTCTTCTCCATGGACTTGAGCCAATCATCGGCGTCCATAGGGTCAGCGGCTTGAGCAAAGGTCGGTGGTCTTGTCCTCATAAACTCTCCCAACCATTTATGAGGAGGCAGGGGTGGCGGTGGAGGCATGTGGGGCTGATTGTTGATGTTACCAGCCTGCAGCTGTCCTATAGTCTGTATCATGGTCTGCATGAGCTGGTTCTGCATAGCCAAAAGCTGCTCAATGTTGATTTCTCCATGAGCAGGTCCTTGTCCATTGTTGTTCTGAGGTGCTTCAAGGTTCTCCTCCTCATCATTGCCATCCCTCTGGTTGTGAGTCCTCACCATCTGAAGAAAAGCTATAAATAAGAATTTAGAAACGTCCCCAACTATATGCATCAAGGGATATGAAACTAAGCAACTAGCTATACTAGCCTACATGGACATGGCAATGCTAAAGCATCCCAAAATCCTCTATTAAGCACACAAACAAATAATATATATATAGCAAACAGCACACCAAGCAAAAACACATTGCTTCCTGAGTGCTCCTATGTGCTCTAAAGTGTCCATTCTATCTAGGCTGCGTCCTACGGTCAAACTTGGCTCTGATACCAATTTGTGACACCCGGTTCTGAAAATGAACCAAGTGCAGTTTATGTGTGCCCAGGATGTTTAACACACATACACAAGTAATTCACAAATAATAAACAGATAATTATGTATGTGAAAAGTACAATAAAATATTTGAAAAGCAATATATTATATGTATGTGAAACAAACCCATCATAAACCATAGTAAATAATATAGTACCAGTCCATATTCTATATCCATCATCAATATATCAGATTTCACCATTGCCAATAACCATATTCAATACCAGAAATTAATTCATAACCATCCATAACCATAACCATATTATCAATCGTAACCATTACCAACCATCCCAAGTCCCAATTTCCCTCTAATCATGGAAGTTGTCCAGGTGCTCATAACCGGGAGCACAGCTATCATGATAGTTTTATTAGACTCTGTAGAGTTTGTACCGTTTTATCCACATGTTTGTGATTTCACCACCATTCAGTGACTAGAACCTCTATTATGCCGTCTCACACTTCCATTGGTGTGTAGCCAAGAGATCACAAAATAGACTTTACAAAGGGATTACTAGCCTATTTAGACCTCACTGAGGTTTCACCGGTGGTGATGTCTCCTACAGAGCACATCTTCAACCAAGGGCCCCCTCTTGAGTCATTCGGATCCCAAGGTAGTCCCACAAATCATCAACAAACCCAATCCGACTACTCCTTCCCCGAGCATCCTTAATGGTCCAAATAGCACTAGCAAAGCCCTAATTAATCATCTACACCGCACCCATACTTGGCCTCGTGGTGGCATTGTTGTGCTGGCTTATTCTCGCATGAACCGGTCCTTAGATCTAAAGCAAGCAAAACACCTTAACATCCAATCCATCCGCATACCAGGCTTGCTTAGATCACCCATTACCATATCATATTAACCAGTTCATGTTAATCATAATCTCATAAATGCATCATTAATGTGTAGTATTGTTTCCCATCCCAATTAATTAAGCAAAGCAAAAGGTAAAAAGCCCTTCCCGACTCTCTATCATGAATTCCAGGTGACAATGGTGGCTAAACAAAGCTAATAAACTTCATACCATAGCATTTCCCATCAAATTGACACAAGCATGCAGTTTGCAAACAAAACATTTACTTTAAAAACAGGATCAATATGCTTCAAGGACACTTTCCTTGCTCTTGGGATTGGTTCGGGTTAAAGCCTTCAAACTTTTGGTGCTGGAGATCCTCCACGACACTCTCTAGCGCAAATCCGTCTAATCCGCACAATAAACATACAAGACAAGAATTACAATCAAAAGATGCACAAATATTACTCAAGATGACATGACATGTATGATTAATGCAAATGCAAGGTGGAACTAGTTAATAAGTTGCTTTTAATGATCACAACTAGTTCTAATAGCTTTTAACAAGTTTATACAAGTTTGGAGTTGATTAGATCAAATTTTTAGAATTAATTCGACACAATTTAACCAGGAAAATCGGACTAGTCCGCTAGGGACCGGACAAGTCCAAAAGTGTCCAGAGGCAAAAAGAGACTAGTCCGTAGAAAAACCGACAAGTCCAATCGAGGTAAGAGAGAAATCGGACTAGTCCACACCAAAAACGGACTAGTCTGCACTTCCCAGAATTCTTAAGTGCGTTTTTGTTCCAAATCAATTTGAAACTTATTCCTTTTTATGTGGATTAATGTTAGGCACATATATGAATGTATGCAGGGCATGATGCATGAAAATGAGGGTGTTGCATTTAGGGTCTAAATTCACCTGCGTACAAATACACACCAAAACTTGTGGAATTGGTTAGTTTTTAACCCTACCACTACGTTGTGTTTCTCTTTTGTGCACATTATGATGTGAATTGACGGTCTAAATATGGCACTTAAGCACCGTCAACAGTGATCCATGCATGAATGAGTTTCAAATAAAAATTATGGACATCACTATTCCTAGGTTGCTACATACCAATTCAACCATTAAGTCATTCCATAAGCATTACCTAGGCAGAAAATGTCTAAGTCAATTTTAGCAATGCTTATGAAATTCTAGGTACCTGTTTAAATTTATTCTCAAGTAAGGTGACATTCCTTTTAAAGAATTAAAAAGAGTAATATCAACACTTACTCTCGTGAGGATGCATAATAATTGAATGATGAGAAGGTGTAAACCTTCCTTACCAATGTAAGCAAAAATCATTCAATCCTAATTCAATTCAAACGACGGAAAATTTGAACTTGTACCTCAATTGAAAAGTAGTCTTGGTTGAAGGTCGTTGTGTGAGAAACTCAAATCCATGGATTTTGGTTTAGCCTTCATGTTTAATGTCTACTGCCAAGTTGAGTTGAATGAGGTTCATCTTGCTCCTCAATTGGACCATCTTCTTGAGCATTCCTCCACCATGAACTCAAAATGAGATCGATGAAGGGATATGTGCTTCATGGGGCCTTCCATCCTCTTTGCAAATTTTATCTTGGCTGCACTAAAATCAAGAACAAACAAAACAACTCGAAAACAGGTTACGTTAGCTCAAAAGCATGTTGTACCCTTTTGCCAAATTGTTTTTCCCAACTTGAAAGAACTTGCAAATGCATTGAATATTAAAGAAAATTATTTTGGTCTGAATTAGGAAAAATAATTCAAGTGGCTACACCCAAGGTTCATATCCAAATACATTTATTTCCAAATTCAAAGTTTTAGTTTTATGATGGTTGGAAAGTTTAATTTCAAATATGCAAGTGTGAAAATTAAAATATGCTAAATGCAAAATAAAAGATTTGATGGAAATCCAAATATGCAATTGGGGAATTAAATATGAGATAATTACCAATTAACCTATTGGCAAGGACTCACCAAACTATTAAAGTCCGATGAGTGGGTCTTACCTCCGCCCTGTTTAGTGCAATGATTTGTTGTCCAATCTCGGAGTTGAAGATATGGACAACCTCTCTTTATTGACATGCCAAATCTCCTATGGCATGTTAGTTGGACATGTGGGCCACATGGTGGCCCTAGCCTCTCCGTCGTCTTGATGAAGACTTGTTGATGTAGTGATGATTTTTCCTTCTTAAAGATATTCTTTTAAGAGTATGGTGAGGCTTGTCCTTCCTTAGGGGTGCCACTCCGACCTTCTTTATATTCCTTAAGGTCAACCAATACTTTGAGCATGGATCAAAAGCTTCCTTGGGCACAATGACATGTGGATTCCAAAATAAAACAAGAAACACTTCATCCACAATATCACTTGCCCTAGGTTGCATGGGCTTGGTCGAAGGGTAGGAATCCCAATAAGTGATTGTGGGATATCTTGGATCTTGAATGATCTTTAAGTTTCTCGTCCTTGGCCAAGAGCTTCATGTAAATGTTGTCTTGATTTCTTGCTTGGCCATGGACAAGATACTTCAAGGTAGGCTAGTTGCACTTAAATCCCTTGAAATCAGCATAGCTTCCTTGATTACAAGGGTGATGTTGATTCCACCCTTGACCTCCTTGTTGGTGATAGCCATTGGAGTTGTGTTTGGAAGGAAGAATCCCCATGGGTCTTAGGGAAATGATTCCCCAAGTGGCCCATGTTTGACATGGATTTTCACAAATCATGTGAATATCCATTGCTTGGATCATCCAAACACTTCTCCATTGGTTGATCTTCATGATACTTCAATGTGAGGTGTAGTTCCATAACTAGCATTTCCACCTTGTTAAGTGGTGTGCATGTCAAGCTAAGGGAACTAGGGAATTCTTCAATCCACCCCTCGAGTGGAGACCATATTATCATTCATGAGAATAGGACTCCTTCAACTCCAGCACGAATGTGGTCATGGATTGGTGGAGCCAACTCATGACATGAGTGTTGCATGAATAGCCAACTATTCACCACGATGAAGGCAAACCAAGATGATTTCATGGAACCTCCCCAAGCTTGGGGATGGATGACTTTGGCTCCTACTAGAAGCTAAAATTCTTCAGCGAAAGGCAATGTTGTTGCCTAGCAGACATTTGTTGAGGTACGCCATGAATCATCTTGCAGTTGAGCACTTGCGTCCTCGTTGGTCATCCCATGAAATGGGTTAGCCAACACTACCCTGTTTTCACACAAAAGGAGAAAACAAACAAGGATAATCCTATCTAATAACAATTAGTGCCTATAGCTTAATCACAAGTGATAGCTACCCTTCACTTCCTTTGCCTTCCCGGGCAACGGCGGCAGAAATGCTTGTTGACAGCTACTAAGAAACATTAACAAATCATCGCCGGCAACGGCGCCAGAAATGCTTGTTGACATTTCTTACGTCAAGGATCATCTCTCGAAACAGATGAGGTTGCAAGCGTACAAAAACTATCGTGTAGCATTTCACCCAAGAGTATTCCCAAGGGTATCGTATTTATCCCAAAGGAAGGCAATTGAGTAAAGTAAACACTACTCTTATGATCAAGATGTGGGATACTAATCAATTATCAAGACATGGGTATGTTGATAATATATGGGTAGTGTGACACACACCTAAGCAATATATTCTAAAGGGTAGATGAGTCCTAATAGAGGTTAGGCTAAGGATTGGGGAGTTGCTCCTACAATGCTTCTAATATACATATACATAGTCTAGGTTAGATACTAATGAGCATGTAAATGGTGAATTCTTATGCTAAGTTGTTGAACACATCGGACACGGGTTTACTGGGATGACTCCCGCCAAGAGCCTGTGGCATAGCCGAACATGGAGGATTACAAAGGAAAGATAGTGATGTCATCACCTACTGCCTACCTCTTCAATATGTGGGTCTACGAGACATCCAACGCTACTTAACTATCCTAGCACTATGCTAGCATATTAAGTAAATACCTTAGGAGCTACACCACAAACCATCCTAAGGCAATTAATAACCTAAACATCATTGAACCAATGTTGAGACATAGCATAAGTCGTTCATATTAACATGATCATATCATAGCTAATTAGACTATAGTGAGGGTTTATAGTGTTTATGATGATAGTATAATGACATTAGAGCATGATCATAAAGACTATACCTACCACATACATGGAATCCACAATAAAAAAGAAACGCTTCATCCAAGTATATGAACAAGAGAAGACTAAAGATAATATCTTTATTATGCATAAAGTCACAAATATAATAAAAGATAAATGAGCCATACCTTTCCCAATCTGGACTTCAGACTAGAGGCTCTCCTCCTTATAGCCTAACTCCACTAAGGACAAAGAGTATTAGTGTATACATTAGGATGATTCTCAAGTGTTGTGTCTTGAAGCGAGGGGTGTGGGGTCCTATTTATAGCTTGCAGAAGGGTCGGTTACAGCCACCAAAAGCACGCGAATCAGTCACCACTGACTTCTTCAAGCCGGGAGGAGCCAACATGTGAAAGCTGACCGAGTTTGGTGCCAGGACCAGATCAGTCGACTAGGGGATCGACCGACCTGCTCTTTGCGCCTTTCGCGTGTGCTTTCTCCAGGTCATTGACAGGTGGGTCCCATCCCTTGATATGGGTGCTACACTATTGGATGGCCTCAGATACTTCTGTTTGTGGGTCATTTGATCCATGTGGTGCCACATGCTGGTGCTTGATTGGCTGGGATGATATTTTATAGGATCCATCCCCTTGTTTCACTTCAATTCTGTATAAAATACCTGCATGCACCAATTTCTCCAAATACAAGTGGAAATAGGTTAAATAGAAATGTGTGCAACGAATGATATTTCCTTTACATAATTGAGTTATATTGATGGGTGAAATTGGTATATAACAACCGTCAACAAGAAGTTGCGGAGGTTAAACAGAAATGTGTGCAAGCAAGAATGTCAGCAGCATCATGGAGCTCTTCAGCCTGGCAGACAAATGTGTCAGAGCTGCGGAGGGTCATGAGATGCACTACAAACTAGCTGCGGAGGCAAGCAATCATCCAAAGCTGAAGCTACTGCCTCTGGTAGTGGAAAAAAGAAGAAGAAGGAGAAGTCAAGTGACAAGAAGAAGTCACTTGCCGGCACACCTACTACTGCAGCTGCCGCATCACCTAGGGGTCGGGGGCCACGCTCTGACAAACGACCACGACCATTGTCTGAAGATGGCGATCATGAAAAGATGTGGTGTCCAATCCACAAATCGATGACACACAATCTTGAAGACTGTCGTGAGGTCAAGAGGCTTGCTGAACGCAATAGCAAGCGCCAAGACAAGACCCCTTTCTACCAACGGGAAGGGAAGCAGAATGTCGACAAAGCCTTGTCTGATCAAGAGCTAGGCTTCCAAGACGCCGGGAAGGCATTAAAGGTGGTCTACAACACCATTGATGATGAATCCAACATCTACAACAATGAGCGTCAGAAACTCTCCATATGATGGATGGATGGTCTTGGGATATCGCCTCCCGGCGCATCTTGAAGACTATGAGTCGAGAGATGGCTGTTGTTGTTCCTACTTCCAAGGCGGAGCCACGTCAAAAGTGGATGGATACTTCCATCACCTTCGATGCTTCGGATTGTCCGAAGAACATGGTGGGAGCTGAACCATTGCCCATGGTGGTCTCCCCATCTATCAACAATATCCAGCTCTACCATGTCCTGGTGGATGGAGGTGCGACGCTCAACCTCCTCAGTTTCGCAGCTTCTGTGAAGCTCCAGCTCAACCTCTCTGACCTTAGGCCCTCACGCCCATTTTCCAGAGACGGTCCAGGAGCTAGCAAACCTCTTGGATTGGTTACTCTACCTGTGACCTTCGGGACACAGGACAACTATTGGTCCAAGAAGCTGGTGTTTGATGTGGCTCACATCAACCTACCCTTCAATGTGATCCTAGGAAGGCCGACCCTGTATAGGTTCATAGACGTGGTCAACTATGGCTACCTTGTGTTGAACATGCCGACTCCTTCAGGCATCCTTCGGATCTGAGGGGACGACACTTCTGGGGTCATTGCGCTGGAAGAACTTCATGTGCATGCTACAGCGCAAGAAGAAGGGTCCGGCAAGGAGCAAGCTGCTCAACAACCCTCGAGCTCGCGTCAACGTGGCTCATCCTCTGCACCTCGTGTGCAACCATGCGTCGACACCGACATTCTCGTCAAATTCATCCAAATTGATTCTGATGCCGCTCAGACCACCCGTATATCGGGAGGTCTGGCCGACAAATAGGAACTCGCACTCGTCACTTTCCTTCGGGCAAATGTCGACTTGTTTGCATGGCAACCGTCACAAATGCCTGGGATCCCTAGGGAGGTGATCAAGCACCTCTTAAGATCTACGCCGATGCATGACCCATACAACAAAAGCCCTGAAAGCAATCTTTTGAGCGGTAAAACTTCATCGGACAAGAAGTAAGAAGCTGCTCAATGCTGGATTCATCTGGGAGGTTCACCATCTACGGTCGTTGGCAAACCCAGTTGTTGTACCAAAGGCCGATGGGAAGCTTCAGATGTGCATCAACTACACTACATTGAATAAGGCATGCCCAAAAGACCCATTTCCACCACCTAGAATAGATCAGATAGTGGATTCTACCTCTAGGTGTGAATTACTGTGTTTCTTAGACACTTATTCTGGATATCGTCAAATTCCAATGTCCAAGGAAGATGAAGAGCATACTGCCTTTATCACAGTAGATGGGTTGTATTGTTACACAGCTATGCCTTTTGGTCTTAAAAATGCTGCCTCAACTTTTGTGCGAGCCATGCACAAAATCTTTGGGGAGCTGATTAGGGACCTGGTGGAAGTCTATGTCGATGACATTGTCGTCAAGGTGAAGAACCAGGATTCACTCCAGGACAATCTTTAAGCCGTCTTCGACAAGCTATGCCTGACATGCATGAAGCTCAACCCGGACAAATGTGTCTTCGGGGTTAGCTCTAGAGAACTCCTTGGTTTCTTGGTGACTCACCGAGGAATTGAGGCAAATCGGGCCAAGATAAAAACCATTGAAGAGATGCGGCCTCCAGTTCGTATCAAAGATGTCCAAAAGCTAACTGGATGTCTAGCTTCGCTCATCCAGTTCATCTCAAGGCTAGCAGAGCGAGCACTACCCTTCTTCAAGCTATTCCAAGAGCAGTTTGGACCATTCCATTGGTCTGAAGAAGCAAAGAGGGCATTCCAAGAGCTCAAGCAACTCCTCACCACACTACCAATCATGGTAGCTCTAGAGCGTGGTGAACCTCTTCTACTTTACATCACTACAACTGCGGAGGTTGTCAACATGGTTCTAGTTGCAGAGAGATCAGAACATATTCAACTTAGGAGCCTAGACCCCTCCAGGAGGGTACGGAGCTACTTGAAGGTGAGTCTGGGTCCTAGCCCCCAGGCACAAATTCTAAAGGCAAGATGCTTGAGGATCAACCTCCCTCATCCGAGGGAGTACTCACTCAAGAAGGAGATCCGGACTCCCCAGGGAGGGTCTGAATTGATGAAGAATAAGCTCCGGACCCCTCCAGAAGGGTCCGAACTGTCCAGAGGTCAATGTACTTCATCACCGAAGTACTTCACGATGCCAAGACTCAATACATTGAGGTGCATAAGCTGTTGTATGCAGTCCATATTGCCTCAAGAAAGCTTCGTCACTACTTCCAGGCCCACAAAATATCAGTGGTAACTTCCTACCCACTGCGATCAATTTTACATAATCCCAATTCTACGGGAAATATCGCCAAGTGGGCAGCGGAGTTGGAAGAATTCGACCTCGAATTCATGCCTTGACATGCAATCAAGAATCAGGCATTGGCTGACTTCATGGCTGTAACACCCTCATTTTCATCCATCATGCATTGCATACATTCTAATACATGTTTAACATTAACCCACGTAAAAAGGAACAAGTTTAAAATGAATTTAGAGCAAAACGGCACTTAAGAATTCTGGAAAGTGCATACTAGTCCGTTTTTGGTGCAGACTAGTCCGATTTCTCTCTGACCTCCGCCAGACTAGTCCGTTTTTCTATGGACTAGTCTGTTTTTCTCTCTGTATAGTCTCAAACTTGCCCGGTCCATTGCGGACTAGTCCGGTATTCCAGGAATCCTTGAAATTTTGCTAAGTCCCTGGACTTGTCTAGACTTGTCTGGTATTGCAGTGGACTTGTCATTTTTTCTCTGACTAAAATCGGACATGTCTAGTTTTGGCCAGACTTGTGTGATTTCTCTCTAACCAAGTTTGGACTTGTCCGTTTTTTCCCCTGTTAATCTTCAGACTAGTCCGACCCTTTTCGGACTTGTCCAGTAAATCGCGATTCCGAATTGATCTTCAATTAGACGATGTGTATTTGGGTTCTACCTTAAGTGGGCCTAAGGACATCATGTCTAACTCTTTTTGGAGCCCATGTGGGAACCCACACCGGCCACCACCCTTCCTAAACTCGAATTCCATCAAACCCTAGCCTCCACCTCTATATTAACAACCCCATCCCTTGACTTTACATTCTTTTGCCTCAATTGAAAGTCCACCCAAACCCTAATTCATTTAGAGCAACCATCAAGGAGGGAGAAGGAGACCCCGAGCAAGAAGAAGAAGAGGAGGAAACGAAAGAGGATCAAGATCTCCATCAAGTTTCGTTTTGCATCAACAATCCACCATCAAGTTCTTCATCAACCCTAGATCGTCAAGATCCAAGTGTTGCCTCCAAAACCATTGATTCATTGGAGTTCTAAACATCTGGTATACCTTCTATTCTCTATTTCTCATGTGAATTCAACCCCGTTTCTCCAAATTCATGTCGATCTAGAAAACCCTAGTTCCCTGTTCCTACGACGAGCAGACTAGTCCGGTCCCAAGCGGACTAGTCCGATTTATCGATCTGTTTCCTGTTGAATTAAATCTAAACTGATTTGAATCAATTCCAAACCTGTATAAACTTGTTAAAAACTATTAGAACCAGTTAGTAAACATTATTAACAACTCATTAACTAGGTTTGCATCGCATTTGCATTAATCATGCATATCATGACATATTGAGTAATATATGTGCACTTATTGATTGTGATTCTTGTCTTGTATGTTTATTGTGCGGTTTAGACAAATTTGCACTAGAGAGTGCTGTGGAGGACCTCCAACACTAGGAGTTTGAAGTCTTTGATTCTAATCAAGCCCAGGAGCAAAGCAAGTGTCCTTGAACATATTGATCCTGTTTCTAAAATAATTGTTTGTTTGCAAAACTACATGCTTGTGTCAATTTGATGGGAATCCTATGATAGGAAGTTTACTAGCTTTGTTTAACCACCCTTGTCACCTGGAATTCATGGTAGAGAGTCGGTAAGGTCTTTTTACCTTTTTCTTCGCTTAATCAATTAGGACAGGAAAACAACTATATCATTTAATTATGCACTAATGAGATCATGGTTAACATGAACTGGTAATATGACATGGTAATTGGTGATCTAAGCAAGCATGTTATGTGGATGTGTTGGATGTTATGGTGGTTTAGGTTGCTTTAGATCTAAGGACCGGTCCGTGGAGTGACCATCCAAGATTTATAGTGCCACAACGAGGCCAAGTATGGGTGGACTCCCTGGGATATGAATGGCACAAGAGGGGGCCCTTGGTTGAAAATGTGCTCAGTTGGACACATTGCCACCGGTGAAACCTCAGTGTGTCCATACATGCTAGTAGTCCCTTTGTAAAGGCTATTTTGTGATCTCTTAGCCACACACCTAAGGAAGTGTGAGATGACATAATTGAGATTCCTTAGTCATCAAAAGGTGATGAAATCACAAACACGTGGGTAAAGTGGTACAACCTCTGTAGAGTGTGTCTAAAAACTATCATGATAACCATGCTCCCGGTCATGAGCAACCTAGACCCTCACATGATTAGAGGAAACTTGAATATCGGATTTGAGATGGTTTGGTACTAGTTATGGTTGATAATATGGTTATGGCTGGTTATGGATTGAATTATGGTATTGGATATGGTTAATGGTAATGGTGAAATCTGGTATAATGGTGATGGTTATGGAATATGGACTGGTAGTATGTTAATAATTATAGTTTATGATAAGTTTACTCACATACATACATTACATTGCTTTTCAAATGTTTTAATGTACTTTTCGGCACTTAGCCATTACTATATTCGTCATTTGTATCAGCTACATGTCATACTTTCCACACTTGCTGGGTACGACATGTACTCACCCTTGCAATTCCCCCACCAACAGTTGCAGGTCAAGATTGGGAGTATAACGATGATAATGTGGAGTTCTAGGTCGTGTTTGCCGTCAGCTTTATCTGTGGTGTTGATTGGAGCTGCGTTATCCCTTATGCTTAGTTTGCTTAGTTAGTTTATTTCTGCTGCATTAGTTCAAACTTGTCATTAATATTCATTAGAGCTTGTATTCGAGGATATTCTGAATTCTGTAATAAAAGTGCTTAATTAATCTTGTTCTGTGGTAGTTTTCTGTATATCCTTTTGTGAATGCACTCGTGTATGTGTGTTGAACATCCTGGGCACACATATGTGTTCGCTTGGTTTATTTTTGGAACCGGGTGTCACAAATTAGTATTAGAGGTACAGGTTGACCGTAGGACGCAACCTAGATAGAATGGACACTTTAGAGCACATAGGAACACTCAGGAAGCGATGTGTTTTTGCTTGGTGTGCTGTTTACTTTGTATTGTTTGCTTGTATGCTTAGTAGAGGATTTTGGGATTCTTTAGCATTGCCATGTCCACATAGGTTAGCATAGGAAGTTGCTTAGTTTCATATCCCTCGATGCATATAGTTGGGGATGTTTTCTAAATTCTTATCTCTTGCTTTTCTTCAGATGGTGAGGACTCGCAACCAGAGGGATGACAATGATGAGGAGGAGAACAATGGAGCACCTGAGAACAACAATGGACAAGGACCTACCCAGGGAGCTATCAACCTTGAGCAGCTATTGGCTATGCAAAACCAGCTCATGCAGACCATGATACAGACTATGGGACAACTGTAGGCTGGCAACAACAATAATCAGCCCCACATGCCTCCACTGCCACCCCCACGTCCTCATAACCGATTGGAAGAGTTCATGAGGACTAGGCCACCGACCTTTTCAAGTTGCTGACCCTATGGATGTCGATGATTGGCTCAAGTCCGTAGAGAAGAAACTTACAATAGTCCAATGCGGTGACCGGGAGAAGGTGCTATTTGCGTCTCATCAACTTGTTGGAGCAGCTGCGGATCGATGGGATTCGCTATGCAACGCCCATGAGAACCATGAGAGATATACTTGGGCTGAGTTCAAGGAGAGCTTCCATTCTCATTATGTGCCGAAAGGTGTTATGATCTTGAAGAGGTAGGAATACGAAAACTTGAGGCAAGGAAGGTTGAGTGTGGGTGAATATCTGAATAAGTTCACTCAACTTTCTGTGGGGACCGGGTCCACACATTCCAGGAATCACAGAGGGTGGTGCCGTGCGATGCGGCACCCAACTGCACACACGAAAAGAATAAGACATATACAAAGTTTTATTTATATAAACAGCGTAAGTCTTTTAGAATACTTAATATACAGTGCAAGATAATATTCATAGCTAAACTCTCAGCCTAGCTATGCAGAAGTGCAGCCGTCCAGCCTGCGGACGCTACACACTAGCCGCACACAATTTACTGCGCGCGTGTAGGGCTCCCATTCGGCGGTATACCCCGACGGGGGCATCATCTCATCCTTGGGCCATTCCTCATAAGTCTCACATGCAAACAACTTAATATAGCAACCGTGAGCACAAAGGCTCAGCAAGACTTAACCGTCTCACCTAAGCATGAAACTCTATATGCAAGGATACTTAACATAGGAATAGATATAGCAGTAAATGACTCGCATATAAATTGATCATCATTTTACAAGTTAATAGTAGCAGCTTAAATGTTCAATAACAGTAACTCTAATGAGCCTAATCTATAGCAAACATAGTGGCAAAACAATTATATTTCAATACATTATATTCTCTTGACTTCTTCAATATTTACTACGTCACAACACAGTGAAGAAGCGGTACTCAAATAACCGCGAGGGACGGTGATTCCAATCAGGACACATCCGAATAACACGTCACGTACACCCGTGCCTAAGGAGCGTGCCGTGCTCCTCACCACATCATACGCAGCCTTCACAAGAGAACTCAAACGCCGAACCGGTTCAACCATCACGGGCATAAGGTTCCCACATGGAGCATGTCTGTGCCCGCCGGCGAATTTACATTTTACTACCCTCAGCCCTCCCCTATCGACAATGGGCTATGCCTCGACATCCAAGTTATCAAGTTACATCGGTTTCCTGGGTTCCATATGCCCAGTATGCATTCGGTACTGTTCAAGCTTGTCCAGCAGGGCCGCACACGGATCGGTCCACAATCGACACAAGCAGGGATACGCACGTGAGACCACGTCTCGCTGCATCCTACCAGCCGCTCGGTCTCAGTTTCACATTTCTAAACCATTCTTTGATTCAATTCATCCCGTGTGATAAAATCCTATCTCGCGAGTAGATTCCAACTACTCGACTCTCGACTTCTACCGAATTCCTATAAACATTAGCATGGCATTGTCTACTCATCAAGCTCTAGACCTACCGAATAATCCATGGGATTTATGGGTCATGCAAGTGGAGTAACAAGCACCTTAGCCCTAATGCACAAAATTCATCCTAGACATAAGTGATACAAATAGAAAATTTGAAATAGCACTTAAGTGCAAACTGGGGATTGCCTGGCTGCGAGTTAGAGAGGAATTTAGCTTCTGGAAGTCGAGTCTCCAAGGGCTCCGGGTCCTCCTCGATCTCGGTCACTATATGATATGCAATATATAAAGTACATGACTGATATAGAAACTATAGAGGAGATATTATAAATACTGATCGTGTATGTAAATAATTTTAATTGGCTTTGGGATTTTTACAGTGGACACTAGGTTCTATAAGGAAGATTTGGACCAAAAATTGGAGATGTTCAAGGAAGCTTGTTGTCTCTAAAATTCTAACAAGAAAAAGGATTCTCTGAATTTTGGTTGTAATTCTGGAGCTTTGTCATGGCTAAAAGTGGATGGTCATGGTATAGGGGGTCTCACTGGTTTCACATTTTTCTAAGGTTCCTATAGGGAGAAATTGATTTTACAAGTTTACAAGAAAATTTGAAATGGTTACTGTACTTTTTCCAATTTTTAACTACATAAAGATTTGGAACACTGATCATCCAAGTAAATGAAGTCCAATGAACTTGAAACTTTTACTGGACGTCAAGTTTATTATTAAGAGTGTACTGACCGAAATTGGGAATTTTCCAATAAACTGAACAGTGGTAATTAATTTCCCAAGCAGTTAGATCAAAGAAATTAATTATGAAAATTCTGTGTGTTTCATGTCCAACAAAGTGCACCACTTCAAAGTTGGGATCAAGAGGAGTCTACCATAATTTATTTGGAAATTTTTGAGCAAATCTACTAGGAGTAATTGATTTTCCAAGTTGGGATGAAATGTGGAATTAATTTTGAAAGGAAAAGTTTAAATAAAACCGGCTGGGCCCCTCTGTTTAAAATGACCCAATCGCAGCTGGACCACATATGGGCCACAGGGTTCACCCTGCGCAGCCGTATTTAATCCGGGCCACAACCGATACGAGGGGAAACAACCGACGCTGACCAGTGGGACCCGCGCGTCATCTTCTACCTCGCGACGTGCGGTTCGGCCGCGGCAGTGCAGCGCCGGCGAGCTCTCCGGGATGGCTGCGTCGACCTCCTCCCAGCCTAGCCTTGACTGCCTAACCTTTAAAATTGACTGCACAAGACGATGGTGGGGTCCAATCGTGGTGGCGACGGCCGGAGATGGCGGCGCGACGACGGCGGCAGAGCTAGGGTTTAGGCGATGGCCGAAATCGCTTGGGAATGGCTCAAACATCTCGGTAAAAGGCAGGTAAGATTCCCGGGATCATGAGGAAGGTTAATAGGTGGTGTAAACGACGTGGAATAGTCAGCAAAGTTGCCTTCAATGGTGAACCTCGACACTTTTCAACGGCGACGGGGAAAACTTGAATAGCTCGATCTTTACTCGATGGTTTCCATTGATTTTTTGCAGAGGGGTGCGCTAGGAGTTCGTGATCCTACTACCTCACTGGATTAGAAAAAGTTTGCACGTAGAAACGGAATTGAACGGACGATCTAAACCTGATGCTTGGTTTTTGCCGTCGGGAGAAATGGGAAATACCAATTCTATACACTATGACAAGCTGCCAAAATTTGCAGGCATATGCAGTGATCAAATACGCACCACTTTGATGTTTGCATGCGGCCTCAAAAAGGTCTGCTTCGTCCTGGCGTCATTGAACAGAGAGGGGGCGACTGTCAGCTTCAATGGTGGACTTCCACGGCGCTTCAAAATACACCGCAACCAATTGAGGAATCAACGAACTACTCGATGGAGATGATAGAGGGAGAAGTTTTCTTTACTTTTGCTATTGGGAGGATGGAGAGACTCGTTCGAATTCATGAGCTATTCAATGGACAGAGGGGCGAGGTGGTGCGCTCGGGAGGGAAGAATAGAGGTGACCGCCGGTGCTCATCTACTTGGGGCTGTAGTCGAAGATGGGGACGAGGAGTGTAAGAGAGGCCACACAGCAAGCAGGCAAGCAGCTCGCTGGAGCTTGCGGTGTTGAGCGAGGCAGCACCGGAAAAACGGCGTGCAGATCACTACCTTAGATGTCACACTGACCAGTGGGTCCCACTACCCCCCTTAAGCCTATCCACTCTGGAACTTCAATTCCCCTACCAAACATGATCCAAAAATCCTAAATTTTTGTGGAGAGGCCTATTTAAATATGGAGATTCATATCCTGAAATTGGATTTCAAATTTGGACAGGTTTCAGGTGAAATTCAAATTCAAATTTGAATTTGACTAGAATTCAATGTACCCATTGAATTAAATAGAATTAGTGCTCCAAATATTACGAAAATTTGCAGGGGTGCTATTTGGAATATTCGGAAGCTAATGGTTAGCTCAGATTTTTATTTTTGCAAAGTTTGAACATGAGCTAAACTTGAATTTTTGAATTCTCTCAATTGAGGTTTAAATTGGTTTGCATTTTCAGATTCTAATTTGATTTTTTTCCCCTCCAAATTTGAATATCGCCCATCTGACTTTTGCATTTTTAATTTAGGGCGTTTACATTCCTCCCCCCTTGAAAGAATCTCGTCCCGAGATTACAATAAAAGAGACAGAGGTAAAAGATTACCGGATATAAGATGATAATAATTGCGGATAGTTTGATTGGAGAAAATCCTCGCTTTCCCATGTTGCTTCCTCAGCGGTATGGTTGCTCCACAAGACTTTGTAGAAGTACAAAGTCCGGTTTCTGGTGGTGCGAGTCTTTTCCTCAATAACATGAATCGGATACTCAAAATAAGTGAGATCCGGTTGGAGATTCTCAATGTCTTTGGTGCGGATTTCAGCTGAGGGTTTAAGACATTTCTGCAGCTCAGAAATGTGGAATACATTATGGATTCCAGAGAGTGATGCCGGTAACTCCAACTGATAGGCCACGGGTCCGAATTTTTCTATGATAGCGAACGACCCGATGAATCGTGGAGCAAGTTTTCCCTTCACTCCGAAATGATGAATCCCTTTCATCAAACAGACATGGAGATAAACGTAGTCTCCGATGTCGAAGTGGAGAGGTCGACGTCTTTTATCCGCATAGCTTTTCTGACGAGATTGAGCAGCCTTCAGATTGGCTTGAATTACTTGCACTCGTTCTTCGGTTTCATTTACAAGATCAATTCCGTATATAACTCGTTCGCCGGATTCATACCAGTTGAGTGGTGTGCGACATTTCCAGCCGTAGAGAGCTTCATATGGCACCATCTAGATGCTCATTTGATAGCTATTTTTGTATGAGAACTCCGCCAACGGTAAATGATCATCCCAATTTTTACTGTGGTGGATGGCACAAGCGCGTAGCATATCGTCCAAAACTTGATTCACCCATTCAGTTTGACCATCAGTTTGCGGGTGATATGCGGAGCTTCAGATCTGTTTCGTCCTCAATGATGCGTGCATCTGCTCTCAAAAACGAGCAACGAACAGTGCACCGCAATTGGAAGTAATCGTTTGGGGAACTCCGTGCAAGCACATGACTCTTGCATTATACAATTCCGCATACTTCTTGGCGATGTAGTTTGTATGTACAGGGATGAAATGAGCTGATTTGGTTAGTCGATCGACTATCACCCAAATCGAATTATGCTTGTGGAATGTGAGCGGTTATCTGACAATAAAATCCATACTAATATCCTCCCATTTCTACGCTAGAATTTTCAATGGTTGCAGCTGTCTGACCTTTCTCATGTGGTCGGCTTTCACCCGCTGACACGTATCACATTCCGATTCGTACTTTCAATTTGTCTCTTCATCCCTGTCCACCAAAATCTGGTTCTTAAATCTTGATACATCTTGTTGCTGCCCGGATGAATAGAGTACTTGGATAAGTGAGCGTGATCCAAGATTTTCTTCGGAAGTGTCGTGTCACGGAGTACCACGATACGGTCCTTGAACCACAGGGTACCCTGTTCATCACTTCAGAAGCACATCATTTCCCCATTCTTCATTCTCCTCCGAATGTGCAACATACTCACGTCTTTCTTTTGAGCCTCCATAATCTCCTCTCGTATGGTAGGGATGAGAGTAAGATTATATAGCGCTCCATAGGGAACCAAGTATAAACTCGGCTCGTCCTCTTCCATCGGAGTAGTGGATAGATTATTGACATGAGACTTGCGGCTCAGCGTGTCGGCAACCACATTTGCCTTGCCAGGATGGTAATAAATCTCAATCTCATAATCTTTGATCAATTCTAACCATCTTCGCTGTCGCATATTCAGTTCCTTCTGAGTGAAAATATATTTCAGGCTCTTGTGATTGGTGTAGAGGTGCACTAAATTTTCGAGTAAATAATGCCTCCACATTTTCAAAGTGAGTACCATGGCAGAAAACTCAAGGTCATGAGTTGGGTAATGCTGCTCATGATTTCGGAGCTGCCGTGATCCGTAAGCGATCACGCTGCCTTCTTGCATTAACACGCAGCCGAGACCAATACCAGACGCATCACAATAAACGTCGAAAGATTTGGTCGTCTCCGTCTGAGCTAGCATTGGGGCTGTTGTGAGATGTTTCACCAATGCTTGGAATGCATCCTCACATTCCTTGCTCCAAATATATTTAGTCTCCTTTTTCAGCAGCTCCGTCATCGGTTTAGCAATTTTTGAGAAGCTCGGAATGAACCTCCAATAATATCCCGCTAACCCGAGGAAACTGCGAACTTCGTGGACATACGTTGGAGACTTCCATTTCAGCACTTGAACAATTTTGCTTGGATCTACAGCAACGCCCTCTGCTGAAATGATGTGACCAAGAAATGGTACTTGTTTGATCCAAAACTCACACTTGCTGAATTTTGCATATAGCTTGTGATCTCGCAATCGTTGGATCACGATATGCAAGTGTTTGGCGTGCTCTTCCTATGATTTTGAATACACCAGAATGTCATCGATGAAGACCACGACAAACTTGTCCAACTTCGGCATGAAAACAGAATTCATGAGGTACATGAAGTGAGCCGGCGCGTTGGTAAGCCCGAACAACATGGCGCGATATTCATAGAGCCCGTATCTTGTCGAGAATGTCGTCTTCGGTATATCCTCCAGTCGGATTTTTATTTGATAATATTCGGACCGAAGATCCATCTTTGAGAATACTTTAGCACCCACTAATTGATCGAATAAAATATCGATACGCGGTAGTGGATACTTATTCTTGATCGTCACGGCGTTGAGTAGACGATAGTCCACAGATAGATGTAACGTCTTGTCCTTCTTCTTCACAAATAATGTGGAGCAGCCCCAAGGTGATGAACTTGGGCGTATGAGATCTTTGTCCAGCAGGTCCTTCAAATGCTCCTTTAATTCCGCCAACTCATTGGGTGCCATCTTGTACGGCCTTCGAGAAACAGGCGTGGTTCCCGAAATGAGTTCAATCTTGAACACGATGTCCCTATCCGGTGGCATACCCAGAAGGTCATCAGGAAACACGTCCGGATAATCACGGACCACATGAATGTCTTCAAGCTTTGTGGCTTTCGTGTTGTAGGTGGCTCGAATTTCTTGGATAAGGCGGTCTAGAATGAGAGTGTGTGGTTCATATAGTGGAGAGTTCAAATGGACCACACGTGGAACAATGTCGAGAACAGCACTATGACGGTGCAGCCACGAAATCCCTAAGATGACATCAAGCTTTTGACCCTCTAATATAATTAGAGATGTCGGATAGATATTCCCACCCATCCTAAGTTGTGCTTTATGGAGTTTCATGTTCGCTGCTATTTTCGCTCCCGGAGAGCAAATCAAATATGGACTTTTTGTGGGAGTGATAGGTAATTGATGCTTGACAACATAAGATTGGCTAATGAAGTTATGGGTGGCACCGGAATCAAATAATATGACTATAGGATTTTGGAGTAGAGAAAATGTACCCGCAAGAATGGGTTCGCCTTCCGGCACGTTTTCGAGATCTAAGTGATGGACGTTGTCAGGTTTTGGTGCTGGTTTCTTGGGCTGGTTGCGGGGTCGAACGGCACCCCGATATGGTGCTTACCCGCTGCCTTGACGCTGCTCGGGGAAGTCCCTTGCAAAATGCCCGGCACGGCCACACGTATAGCACGTCTACTGTGTCGGGTTCCCTCCAATCTGCGTGCAGAATCCCGGTACACGTGGTGGAGGTGGATATGCATGCGAGACCATTCTTTGCTGCTGCTGCTGTTGTGGAGATGGCGGTTGAAAACGCAGGGCGTTAAAAGATCGACAGCGAAATTGCTGCGGTCGCTCCGGTGGCTGCCATCGCTGACCGGATGGTGAGCGATACACCACGCAGTACTTCCGCGGACCACCCCCGCTGCTGCTCGACAGCGTGCTCTGTTTCTTCTTATCAGAAACGATCTCGCGTTGAGCATCTTCCTGTATAATCGCGGCATTGACTATGTCGTTGAAGGTGCCGCGATTGCTCTGTGCGAGTTGGACCTTCATCTTTAGATTCAGGCCCCGGAAGAATATGTCTTGCTTTCTGTCTTTCGTCCTCACATACTCGGGGGCGTATTGCGCCAAGTGATTGAATGCGCGGGAGTATTCGTGGGCACTCCTCCCGCCTTGCTTTAGCTCCAAAAATTCTTGAATCTTCCTCTTCATTATTCCGTAAGGGATATGGTAGGTGCGAAGCACCTCCCGAAATTCGGTCCAGGTGACCGCATGACCAGCCGGCAGTGATGCGATGAAGTTCGCCCACCAAGCGTTGGCGGCTCCCTGGAGTTGTTGCGCTGCGAACAGCGCCTTTTGTTGTTCGGTGCATCGCAGCAAACCGAACTTTGCCTCAAGAGTGCGGATGAAGTTGTCCGCCTCCAGGGGCTCCTCGGCCTCCGTGAAGACCGGTGGATGCATCGCCAAGAAATCCAAATACGAGCTTTGTTGGGTTTGGCGTGGCCCATTGTCTTGTCGTCCCCCTTGACGGGACGAATTTTGAACCAACATCCGTAGTAACTCGGTTTGCTCGTCGCGCAAGCTGAGTACTGCGGCCAGAATCTCCGCGAGCGTCCTCGGAGGTTCAGGTGGTGGTGGTGGAGGGACTTGTTGCTGTGGTGTCGCGGTTTTCTCCCAGGTCGGAGATTCATCCTCACAACCACGGCTACATCCTCCCATCTCGGGCGTAGAGCGCGTACGCACCATTCTGCATTCATATGATTTAATTCAGCAACATGTTTGTTTTTATCATCCATTTTATAACATAGTAGTGCGAGTATTGACAATTTTATAATTGCATAACATTCACATATATTGGTAAAGTACAAACTCTATACAAAATATATTATCTCATGACCAAGTGTACAATAGTGATTTCCAAAATGACGGACTCCACTACGGAAGTACATCTCCACTATACTTGGTCCCCATGAGATGTCATACACATCTTGTCATCTCATACACACCCACTAATATTTATAATATGACACAAACATGGCCACAAAATAAACACGAGGAACTACTAACTATCCGTTGCCCCGTGATGGCAGTAGTGTTGCCTCATCCTACTCTAATGCATCGTCATCAGCGTACTCGATTATCTCTGGATCTTCCTCCTCCTCTGGATCTGAAGGTACTTGCTCACCCATATTCAGCGGTATGTCTTGAGCTGGTGGATACGCAACTGGTTGCAATTGTGCTTCGGTCTCAATCAAATTATCCTGAAGTTGCTCTGCCTCATACTCCCAATTTTGAGCTTCCTCGATGGCTTCGTCTCATGCCTCGGTGACTACCAACAGCTGCTCTTGCTGTTGTTGCACCTCAAACTGACTCGCTTGCAGCCCATCCCGAGTTTGCTGCAGATCCTTACAAGCTTGCCGCAGTTCAGCACGAGCCTTCCACAATCTAGTGCTACTGTGACGCAACTGATTCTCGCATTGACTTAGTTGGTGATTCGTCAGAGCCAGGAACGAACGCAGTTTCTCATTGATATAATCAAGAGTGTCACCCCGTTCAGTCACTTGCCTCAAGGCTTCGACTTGCTCCCGTAGGATTGCACCTTGTGCAAGAACCACCATGCTGGATGCATCGGCGAATGTCCCAAGTGTTGTCGAGGTTGTGTTGCCATACGGTCGGTAGGCTGCAACCATACGATGTTGCCTCTCAAACCCAGCATCACCACGGACCGGGAGAAGAGCAAATTGTGTCCCAGCCATGGCATCTTGAGGAAGCTTGCAAAGCTTCATAAGCGCTTCGCCCGCTGCAAAGGCCCACATGTCCTCTAAATGAGCTCCCTGGATCGTGACCGAAAAAAGAGCCCATCCATAGAAACGCAAACTTGCCGGGATGTCGACCAGGATGGTACATGACAGTACGCCTCTGTCAATCGTCTCCTGACCCTAATAGCATGGCATCTCGATGAAGCCAATCTGTTGGAGCACCTCCTGCAGCATACTTGGGAAGCCCAGACAGTTGGCGCACGTGGAGAACATCCATCCGTCCGGCAATATCATCACATCTGTCATCTATAAAATAAGGACTTGAATGAGTCAAATACTCAAATTCAACAAACTTTATTGAATAACAGATTATGGATATGAAATTTGAATTATGAAAGTGAATCCAATTCAAATGCCAAATGAAACATATCACTGGAATTCTGTCACAGTTTCTGTTCCTTTTGACCAGTCTTGCGAAATTCGATTTTTTCATTCAGTTAGAGACACATTCAGGACTTGAGTTCAACTACAAAGTTGTAGCACACTAAAATAGCTTTCCAGAATGTATTTATTTGCCTCTATATCATTTCTTTATAAGTATATATGAGTTTTGCAAGTTGACAGTTTTTTGGAAAAATTTTACAGCATCTCCTCTGTTTAAGGCTGATTTTGTCCACATTTTTTCAGATACAAAACATCAATATATGCAAAAATCATAAATTACAACATTGTTGTATACATCCTCAGGATTACAGAAATGCATTACATGAAGTCATTCGTTGATTCTATGAAGAGATATGATCAAAATAGTGACAAGAAACAAAAACTATCCAGTCTCTGTCCAGATTTGACAGAGTTTGGAAATCTGAATTTTTCATTAGTTTATAGGGGGATTCTAATCTGGAGTTGAACATAAGAGTTTATAGGACTCTCTAAACTTTACAAATGTATGGTAGACCTATAGGGGTGAAATATACAAGAAGTTATGCTGTTCCAAACTTAGTAAATTTTCTGTCCATTTCACACTTTGAATCAGGAACTGGGCACTTTGAGTTCAAATGAAGTTTTCAAGTTTTAGATCTTGAAATCTGTCTTGGAGCTGAAAATGAAACTTGTGGATGACTTCCTCAAGTTCCCCAAACCACATGTCCGCTTATCTAAGCGACCACGCGATCAATTTTAAATCTGACCAGCACGCTCCAAAACAGAGATTACAAATTCAAACTTAGTCCTAAGTTGGAAATTTTTATTTGTTGTCGAGTCACAACACCAGCACAGATAATTTCATCGACGTGCCTGATGAAACTCGAATGCAATGCCGGTACTACGCCTCACCAAAGAAAATCCTAAGCCGGTATTCCGGCATACGTCTCAATAGTGGCAGTAATGACGTTCACTCGCAAACGTTTTCTACTCGAGCTACTTAAACGTGGTTAGTGTACTGCATCTACACACAAACGATAGATCAACCATATGGTGCCGTACAGCACAGCCCGCACGGGCGAACAGTTCACAATAATATATATGGAAGTAAAAACAATCATCCCTTATCATTCCATACGGGCCGCCCTGAGTTAAGCCATGTCTCGAGTTACATGACCGGGTTTTCTACCACCCGGAGAGGTCCCACATCTTTGCATAGTGCTGCACCAGTAGGGAGCGCATCAGGTTATGTCCCACCCGACGGGGGCTCCCACTAATTTTGTAGCACGCTGGGGTACTGCATGTCATATATTCTCAGAAGCATGGAAAGTTTCTGAGACTCATATTAACATTTCTGTGCCAAGCCACAGAAACAATCACATGCTACCTCTCGCATGGTGAGCTTATCGCAATTGATCCGCTTGTGGTGGCATACCTTACCTCTTACCTGACGTCGGAGCATCGTTATAGGATATAATAACACATAAGATAGCTTGCCACCTTAGTAACTAATACTATAATAGACCTTATGTGAGCATAGTACTAATCCTCACTCGACTACTCTTAAGTTTTCCAAAATAGGCTCTTTTCGAGCGTGCTATTCCCGATGCGGCTCTTATACTAGGCTATGGGGACTGGGTCAACACATTCTAAGAATCGCAGAGGGTGGTGTTGTGCGATGCGGCACCCAACAGCACATATGGAAAGAATACGACAAAATACAAAGTTTTTTTATATAAACAGCAGAAGTCTTTTAAATACTTAATATACAGCGGAAGATAATATTCATAGCTAAACTCTTAGTCTAGCTATGCAAAAGTGCAGCCGTCCAGCCCGCGGACACTATACACTAGCCGCACACAATTTATTGCGGCTTGCAGGGCTCCCATTTGGCGGTATACCCCGACGGGGGCATCGCCTCATCCTCGGGCCCTTCCTCATAAGTCTCATCTGCAAACAACTTAATATAGCAACTGTGAGTACGAAGGCTCAACAAGACTTAACCATCTCACCTAAGCATGAAACTCTATATGCAAGGATAAGTAACATAGGAATAGATATAGCAGTAAATGACTCACATATAAATTGATCATCATTTTACAAGTTAATAGCAGCAGCTTAAATGTTCACTAACAGTAACTTTAATGAGCCTAATCTATAGCAAACATAGTGGAAAAACAATTATATTTCAATACATCATATTCTCCTGACTTCTTCAGTATTTACTATGTCACAACACAGTGAACAAGGGGTACTCAAATAACCGCAAGGAACAGTGATTGCAATCAGGACACACCTGAATAACACGTCTCGTACACCCAAGCCTATGGAGCGTGCCGTGCTCCTCACCACGTCATACGCAGCCACCTTTCACAAGAGAACTCAAATGCCGAACCGGTCTCACCATCACGGGCATAAGGTTTCCGCACAGAGCGTGTCTGTGCCCACTGGCGAATTTACACCTTACTACCCTCAGCCCACCCCTATTGACAATGGGCTATGCCTCAACATCCGAGTTATCAAGTTAAATTGGTTTCCTGGATTCTATATGTCCAATATGCATCTGATACTGTTCAAACTTTTCTAGCAGGACCGCACACGGATTGGCCCTCAATCGACACAAGCAGGGCTACGCACGTGAGACCACGTCTCGCTGCATCCTACCCGCTGCTCGGTCTCAGTTTCACATTTCTAAACCATTCTTTGATTCAATTCACAGCGTGAGATAAAATCCTAGCTCGCGAGTAGATTCCAACTACTCGACTTCTACCAGATTCCTATAAACATTAGCATGACATTGTCTACTCATCAAGCTCTAGACCTATCCAATACTCCATGGGATTTGTGGGTCATGCAAGTGGAGTAACAAGCACCTTAGCCCTAATGCACAAAATTCATCCTAGACATAAGTGATACAAATAGAAGATTTGAAATAGCACTTAATTGCATACCGGGGCTTGCCTGGCTATGAGTCAGAGGGGAAGTTAGCTTATGGAAGTAGAGTCTCCAAGTGGTCCAGGTCCTCCTCGATCTCGTTCACTATATGATATGCAATATATAAAGTACATGAGTGATATAGAAACTATAGAAGAGATCTTATAAATATTGGTCATGTATGTAAATGACTTTAATTGGCTTTGGGATTTTTACAAGGGCACTAGGATCTATGAGGAAGATCTGGACCAAAAAATGGAGATGTTAAAGGAAGCTTGTTGTCTCTAAAATTCCAACAAGAAAAAGGCTTCTCTGAATTTTGGTTGTAATTCTGGAGCTTTGTCATGGCTAAAAGTGGATGGTCATCGTAGAGGGGGTATCACTGGTTCCGGGAAAGTTTGTTTCACATTTTTCTAAACTTCCAACAGGGAGAAATTGATTTTACAAGTTTGCAAGAAATTCTGAAATGGTTAATGTACTTTTTCCAATTTTTAACTACATAAAAATTTGGAACACTGATCATCACAGTAAATAAAGTCCAATGAACTTGAAATTATTACTGGAGATCAAGTGTATTATTAAGAGTGTTCTGACCAAAATTTGGAATTTTCCAATCAACGGAATAGTGGTAATTAATTTCCCAAGCAGTTAGCTCAAAGGAACTAATTATGAAAATTCTGGGAGTTTCATGTCCAACAAATTGCGCCACTGCAAAGTTGGGATCAAGAGGAGTCTACCCAGATTTTTTGGAAATTTTCGAGCAAATCTACTAGGATTAATTAATTTTCCAAGTTGGGATGAAATCTGGAATTAATTTGGAGAGAAAAAGTTTAAATAAAACTGGCTGGGCCCCACTGTTTAAAATGACCCAATTGCAGCTGGGCCACAGGGTTCACTCGGTGCAGCTGTATTTAATCCGGGCCACAGCCGACCCGAGGGGAAACAACCGACGCTGATCGGTGGGACCCGCGCATCATCTTCTACCTCGCGACGCGCGGTTCGGCCGCGGCGGCACAACCCCGGCGAGCTTGTTGGGGTGGCTGCGTCGACCTCCTCTTATCCTAGCCTTGACCGCCTAACCTTAAAATAGACCGCACAAGATGATGGTGGGGTCCAATCGTGGTGGCGACGGCCGAAGATGGCGGCGCAACGACGGTGGTGGAGCTAGGGTTTCGGCGATGGCCGGAATCACTCGGGAATGGCTCAAACACCTCGGGAAAAGGAGGGGAATATTCCTGGGATCATGAGGAAGGTTACTAGGTGGTGTAAACAACGTGGAATAGTCGGCAAAGTTGCCTTCGATGGTGAACCGCAGCGCTTTTCAACGGCGACGGGGAAAACTTGAATAGCTCGGTCTTTACTCGATGGTTTCCACTTATTCTTGGCAGAGGGGTGCGCTAGGAGATGGTGAGCCTACTACCTCACTGGATTAGAAAAAGTTTGCACGTAGAACGGAATTGAACGGACGATCTAAACCTGATGCTCAGTTTTTGCCGTCGGGAGAAATTGGAAATACCAACTCTATACACTATGACAAGCTCCAAAATTTGCAGGCATATTCAATACGCACCACTTTGATGTTTGTGCGCGGCCTCGAGAAGGTCTGCTTTGTCCTGGTGTCGTTGAACAGAGAGGGGGCGACCGTCGGCTTCAATGGTGGACTTCCGCGGCGCTTCAAAATACACTGCAACCAATTGAGGAATCAACGAACTACTTGATGGAGATGATAGAGGGAGAAGTGTTCTTTACTTTTGCTGTTGGGAGGATGGAGAGACTCGGCCGTATTCATGAGCTATTCAGTGGACAGAGGGGCGAGGTGGTGCGCTCGGGAGGGAAGAGCAGAGGTGACCGCCGGTGCTCATCTACTCGGGGATGTAGTTGAAGATAGAGATGAGGGGTGTAAGGGAGGCCACGCAGCAAGCAGGCAAGCATCTCACTGGAGCTTGCATGCCTTGCGGTGTCGAGAGGGGCAGCGCTGGAAAAACGGCGTGCAGGGCACTACCGTAGATGTCACACTGACCAGTAGGTCCCACTACCCCCCTTAAGCCTATCCTCTCTGGAACTTCAATTCCCCTACCAAACTTGATCCAAAAATCCTAGATTTTTGTGGAGAGACCAATTTAAATATGCAGATTCAAATTCTGAAATTGGATTTCAAATTTGGACAGGTTTCAGGTGAAATTCAAATTCAAATTTGAATTTGACTAGAATTCAATGTACCCATTGAATTAAATAGAATTAGTGCTCCAAATAATATGAAAATTTACAGGGTGCTATTTGGAATATTTGGAAGCTAATGGTGAGCTTAGATTTTTATTTTTGCAAAGTTCGAACATGAGCTAAATTTGAATTTTTGAATTCTCTCAATTGAGGTTTAAATTGGTTTGAATTTTTGAGATTCTAATTTGATTTATTTTTCCCCTCCAAATTTGAATATCTCCCATCTGACTTTTGCATTTTAAATTTAGGGCTTTTACACTTTCAAGATATGCGCCCGAGGATGTGAGTCAGGACAGTCGGAAGCAATACTTGTTCAGAGGCTTGAACAATGAGATCCAAGTGCAATTGCTCAATTGTGATTATGCAAACTTCCAGAAGCTTGTGGACAAGGCAATTGTTGTGGATAACAAGGTCTGTGATATGGAGCAAGACACCAAGAGGAAGTCGCCATATCAAGGACAGCAACAAGGAAGTAATGTGTGCCCTCGCTTTGCGCCACCCAATGCGCCTTATTACAACTCTTCTCTGCTTGCTCAGCGCCCTGGTTATGCACCGCGCCCAGCTCTGTTTGTGTAGCAACACCCTGTAATGCAAGCACCTAGGCCTCCAATGCCTTATGCACCTCGTGCCAACTTTCCTGGTGCAAATACGCAGAATCAAGTTTGTCCGGATAATTCTGGTGCAGCAAGGAAGTGCTATACGTGTGGAGAAGCAGGACACTTTGCACATCAATGTCCTAAGTCAGACCTCGGTCAAAGAAGCAATGCCCCAAGTCAAAACACAAGACCTAATGGAGGACAGCCACAAGAAAATCGTGGACAGCAGAATTTCGCTCGTGGCAACGTTAACCATGTCTCTACGGAGGATGCTCAATAAGCGGATGACGTGGTGATTGGTATGTTTCTCACAAACTCCAACCCGGCGACTATGTTATTTGATTTTGGAGCAACGCATTCATTCATTACATCGAAATATGTTGCCAAGTATAGTTTGCCTATCTCTCATATGAAGTTTACTCTATTGGTTAAGTCTCCTGGAGGAGAGATGAGGACAAATATAGTATATCCAAAAGTAAGCCTTAGAATAAGGGGGGTAGACTTTTTTGCCAACCTCATTGTTTTGGATTCTCAAGAATTGGACATTATACTCCCTCTATCCCCATAAACTTGTCACTTTGTAGTTCATTTTTGAACTACAAAGCGACAAGTTTATGGAGACAGAGGGAGTACTCAGTATGGACTGGTTGATGAAGCACAATGGAGTTATTGAATGTGCCACAAAGACGGTGAAGTTGACCAATGAGGAAGGGATCACCATAGAGTTTGAAGCATCTCAACATGCACCAAAGCAATTGGAGCTGAATCACATAGACGGTGCCGCAATTGAGGAGATTTCGGTGGTGTGTGAATTCTTGGACCTGTTTTCGGATGAGTTGCCAGGTATGCCGCTTGATCGAGACATTGAGTTTGTTATTGATTTAATACCTGGAACCGCACCTATAGCTAAGAGGCCATATACGAAGCCTCCTAAGGAGTTAGCGGAGCTCAAGAAGCAGATTCAAGAGCAACTAGAGAAGGGATTCATTCGCCCAAGCTCTTCACCCTGGGGAGCACTCGTTCTTTTCATGGATAAGAAGGATGGATCACAAAGGATGTGTGTGGATTACCGAGCTCTCAACGAGGTGACCGTTAAGAACAAGTACACCTTGCCACGTATAGAATACTTTGTTGGTCAGACGAAGGGTGCTTGTGTTTTCTCCAAGATTGATTTGAGGTCTGGGTACATTAAAATGAAGATTAGACCATCGGACATACCCAAGACAGCTTTTTGGATACGGTATGTATCCTATGAGTACACCGTGATGTCCTTTGGATTGACAAATGCACCTGCGTATTTTATGTACCTCATGAATAAGGTATTTATGGAGTACTTGGATAAGTTCGTTGTGGTGTTCATTGATGGTATTATGATCTACTCGGGAAGTGAGAAGGAACATGAGGAACACTTGAGGCTTACATTGCAGAAATTGAGGGAGCACCAATTGTATGCTAAGTTCAGTAAGTGCTACTTTTGGTTGAAAGAGGTGTCATTTTTGGGTCATATCATCTCGGGAGGAGGAGTATCAGTTGACCCAGGAAAAGTGAGAGATGTGCTAATGTGAGAACCCCCGCAAAATGTAAAGGAAATCTGGAGTTTTCTTAGGATGGTGGGATATTACCGTCGATTCATCAAGGACATCTCCAAGATAGCCAAGCCCATGACCGAGTTGTTGATGAAGGTGAAAGCTTTCCGATGGACTCAAGCTTGTCAAGAAAGTTTTGAGGAGTTGAAGAAAAGGTTAGCAACAGCCCCAGTTTTGACATTGCCGAATGTGAGCAAGCGTTTTGATATTTATTGTGATGCAACAAGACAAGGACTTGGATGTGTATTGATGCAAGAAGGTCAAGTGGTTGCATATGCATCAAGACAATTGAAGAAACACGAGCAGATTTATCCAATGCATGATTTGGAACTTGCAGCCATGGTACACGCATTGAAGATTTGGAGTCATTATATCCTTGGACATAGGTGTGAAATTTATACGGATCATAAGAGTCTCAAGTACATATTCACACAAACGGATCTGAATTTGAGGCCACGAAGATGGTTGGAGCTCATCAAGGATTATGATGTGGGAATCAATTATCATCCGGGAAAAGCCAATGTAGTGGCCGATGCCTTGAGTAGGAAGGATTAAGTCATCAACTCGCGGTTCAAAAGCTGCCATCCGAGTTATGCAAGGAGTTTGAACTGTTGAACCTCGGATTTGTAAATGAGATGGGGATGATGGAGTTGAATCCTACCTTGGAACAAGAAATTCGGGAAGGTCAAACCAAGGATGAGGAAATTCAGGAGATCAAGGAAAGGACCCAAGAGGAAAGAGAATTCAGATTTGATGAGGATGAACATGGAACCTTATGGCTTGGAAATAGAATTGCCGTGCCTAATTTGAAGCATATTCAGGAGACTGTAACACCCTCATTTTCATCCATCATGCGTTGCATACATTCTAATACATGTCTAATATTACCCCACATAAAAAGGAGTAAGTTTAAAATGAAATTAAAAACAAAACCACACTTAAGGATTCTGGGAAGTGCGGACTAGTTCGATATTGGTGTGGACTAGTCCGATTTATCTTTGACTTTGAACGGACTTGTACATTTGGCTGCGGACTAGTCTGTTTTTCTCTCTGGACACTTTCGGACTTGTCCAGTCCTGTGTGGAATAGTCAAGTGTTCCAATTCCTTGGAAATTTTGCTAAGTCCCTAGACTTGTCTAGACTTGTCTGGTGTTCCAGCGGACTTGTCCATTTTTCCTCTGACTAAAGTCGGACTTGTCTAATTTTAGTCAGAGTTGTCTGTTTTTACCCTCTAGATAAGATTATCATGTTGAGTTTCTTCGGATCTAAAGTTCAAGTAAGGACCATAAGTCACAACCAATTTATAGACAAGAGGACGAATTTTACTTTTTCTCTAGCCTTTAATGTGCAGGAAAAGCAAAAATTCATAATGAAGGTGGACGAAACTGGAGCTACTAAGCTCCGACATCTCCCAAGATAGGTTTGCCGTCAACATCTAATATGTTGACACCGGAGCTACCAAGCTCCGGCCATTCCAGGGGGCCTGTCTTCGATGCTTTGAAATTGAAGACTTTAACATAATGACATAACCTTTGGTACATGTACACACCTCAACTGTACACATGTACCAACGAGACAACAAGACACGACATAGTATATTGAAGACAAAGTAAAATTCAAGGCAAAAAGGAGGATTTCATTAATCAGAAGAACTGGATTACAAAATTGAGATTACAAGGGACAAAGGGAAAAAAGTCCAAGCTACTGGAAGACCTAAGACCTGCGGAAGAATGAAGGTACTCTTTGGGCAACCTCTTGGACGCTGGTTTTGGCGGCGTCTTCCTCTTCAGCAACAGGACTGTTGACAATCCTTAAGTACCATATTTTGACCGTCAATTCACCTCATAATGTGCATAAAAGAAAAACAAAACATAGTGGTAGGGCTATACACTAACCCAATTCCACAAGTGTTGGTGTCTATTTGTATGCAGGTGAATTATTACCCAAAATACCAAAACATGCAGTGATGAATCCATGAAAATTGATTTCAACGAATCAGGCGATGACACGTGGCAACACATGGATCAAATGGCCCACAAACAAAAGAATACTAGGATATCCAACGGTGTTGCACCCATATACATCAAGGGGGCCCACCTGGAAGCCACCTGGAGGAAGCACTCCTCGAGGGGAGGCTTGACCAGGTCGGCCGAACCAGGGGTTTGGCCGACCTCTTCCTGGTGCCAAAACCGGTCAAATGACACGTGTTGGCTCCTCCCGGCTCCCTCGAGTCAATGGTGACTGATTCGCGCGTTCATTGTGGCGGGAACCGACCCTTCTCCACCTATAAATAGACCCCCTCACCTCACTTCACACACACACCAAAAGTTGAGAATAGTGCTACACTCCAAAGGTTTAGAGTAGTCCTAGAGGCTACCAAAGTAGAAGGAGAGTGTGGTGAAGAGTCTAGGAGAAGGAGGCTTGGGCCTGTCAAGTCCTCTTCTACACTTGTACCCCTGCAAAGGTTTTACTCAATCAAGTATCTTTTATTCTTAGTAGTTTGCACAAGTAGTTACTTGTGAGTTCACTGCTTTAATTCATTAGAGCCTTTAGTTGTAGCTTTGTGTTCGAAACAACTAGAGTAGTGATTTAGAACGTAAGCGTGGTGCTTAGGTTATAAATCATCAGTGGATCTCTCATAGACCCATGGATTGAAGAGGTAAGCAGTAGGTGGTGACAGCCCTATCTGTCCTTCGTAATCCTCCACGTTCGGCTATGTCATAGGCTCTTGGTGGCAGTCGTCCTAGTATTGCTAAGAGTAAGCCCGTGCCCGAAGCAAGCATCTACTGCAAACTACCTTGAATTAGGATCAATACTTTGAATTCCTCTCTGATCCTTGCCTACCAAAAACCTTTGTGTCCTTGGGTGAGCTAGTTCGAAAGATTAGCACACACGTTCTTTGGATTCGATACCCTTGGGAATACTCCTTAAGGGGAAGTGCTACAATGGTATTTCTATGCGCTTGCGGATTACTCTGTGGTGTTAAGAAATACCAATAGGGACCTTCGAGCACTGGGTTCAGTGGGAATTGGGGATCTCGACTTACATAACACATCAGCACATATTCCGCGACGTTTGTAGCCAGAGTTTTCCCCTCCATCTCCAGCTGATCCGCGATGACGTCGCACATTGCATCAAGTTTGCCGCCAGCACCGTTGAGGGCCACCAGCGCTCGGTCCAGATCCAGCTCCAGGTTGTTCGGACGTACTGAACTGAAACCCAGCGGTGTCAGCGCGTCATTCTCTCGTCCGTGGAAGTCCCACACTTGAATAGCTTCGGTCTCCTTCAGGCTTTGCAGCACCTCTAGGGATCTCTAGGCGGCCGCAAGCTCCGAACCTTCACAGGCAAGTCGCTCAGCCAACTTAGCATGTTGCTGCTTGACTTCAGCAACCTGCTTCTCCTGGTCGGCCAGCTCCGTCTCCCGGAGGTGGATGCAGTTCTCAGCAAGGTCTTTCTCTCTGCCCTTGACTCTCTCCTCCCTAGCGGCAATGTCAGACTCTCTTATCGAGAGCTCTTGCCCCACCTTCCAGTTCTTCTTCCTTTCTTCCTCCTTCCATAGATCCAACTTTTTGTTGCGATCCGCCAAATTTTTCTCACCCAGAGTCAACTTTTGGATGACCTTCGCCTCCCTCTTCACCACATCCTCCTGCTGCCCCAGGAGTTTTTCCTACCTCGCCTCCAGGTCCGCTCGATTCATGAGAGTTTTATTCAACTCTGCGAGCTTTTTGTTACGCTCGTCAGCAGCGTCACGTCTCTATTTGGCTTGCTCCAGAATTTCCCTGGAGTTAGCATCGAGCGCCCGGATGGCGGCCTCCTTCTCCTCCATCAACTTGTCCCAGTACTCTAACCGAGCCTTCTCCCCTTGTATCCACTCCTCGTCAGCCAGTCTCGTCTGAGCAAGCTTGGTCTCAAAATGGAGTTTGTTGCACCAATGCCTTAAGGTGTTGCGCTCCTCCTCCAAAGCTTTGCTCTCATGGTCGAAGGCTAGTTGGACCTGTCGAAGGCTTGAGCAAGCGTTGTCTATGGACAACGCCAGAGGGATAGGTTCCGGGCCTGTCGGGATCATTTCCGCAGACTTGAGTGGGTTCTGTGTAACAAAAATTGGGTCCCACTCTACAATAGTGGTCCCCTGTACTCCTGTGGCGCTAGGGCCGCTCTCTTGGAGCCCTCTAGTGGCAGTAGAAGAACCCACGAGGGGAACTTCCGCCTCCGGAGCAAGTGAAGGAACCGCTTCTGGGTCTTCAGTCAACGACTCCGATGATGAAGGACCTATCGCCGGTCCTGCAGGCTGCTCTGGCTCCGGCCCTGGTACCTCCGGGACCACCACTTCTGAAGCAGCAGGAGGAGCTTCAACTGGGGCTTCGACCGTTACTGGCTTGGGCCCCAGTGCGGCGACCACCTCCGGCACAACCACCGGACTTTCAACCACCTTCGGCACAGCTGTCGGACCTCCAACCTCCTCCGGCTCAGCAGCTGGACCCTTGACCACCTCCGACTCAGTCGCCGAATCTTCAATTGTTTCCGACACAACGGCCGGAGCATGGGTGATCTCCGGCTCAACAGCCAGGGCTTCAGCTACCTCTAGCTCAACAGCCAGGGTTTCGACAACTTCCGTCTCGGAAGCCAGAACTTCTGGCGTCGCCATTGCTGGAGCACCAGCCTCTGCCACTAGGGGCACCTCTTCAACTTCCCTCCTACAGTTCGACACTACCACAGGAGCTTCAGGTGAGGACTCCGAGTCTAGGCTCACGATAGCTGGCGTCGAAGCTACCGTGACTTTCACCTCCGCTTGACGAGGAGGCTCAACAATCGAAGTCGAAGCTTCCACAGGTGCAGCCCCAACCGCTGCAACAGGCGTTGAAGCTTCGGGTCCCTTCTTCGACACCCTAAAATAAAGGGAAGAGAAGATTAAATACACTTCCAAAGGCAAGATTAACATTTCAGAGTGAGCAATCAATGCTTACCTTGGGATGCTACCACCCCAGTCGCCTCGGAACCTCTTCTTCTGAGGCCCGGAGATAGAGCCCACCATATCTGGTGAGGCAACTGCTTCGGACCTCGATTGAGAAACACTCGCAGCCGCTGGAGTTATTTTGTCCGGAGCTTCCCTTCGCCGGGAAGAACCCCCGGACTTGGAGCTTCTCGCCGGCGCTGCAGCCAGAGTTGACTGCCCGGAGCTTACGCCTCTCGAAGATGTTTGCACCGGAGCAGGAGTAGTAGTAGAGGACCTCCCTCTCTGGGGGGGGAAGCATCTGTAGTGGAAGGAGCAGGCCTGACGGACCTCCCGTCAGCGTGCTTCAACTTCCTCTTTTGGCTGGAAGGCTCTACTAGCTCTTTTCCCTTGCCTTTGCCGACGTCTTCAGTCCTTCGGCTTGGGCGGGGACAGGACCACCCTCGGAAGCTCCGGGGATCGCCAACCTGGTGGTCGGAAGACTTTCCACCTCACCAAGATTGTCAAGCGCCGGCATACTCCTCTGGAGCTCCCCGTTGAACTGCGCCTCCATGTTCAGATGGAGGAAAGCCGCCGGCGGAGTTAAGTCGTCGCCTTCGACGTCAATGCCATGCTGGAACTTCTTGAGATGAAGCTCCAAAGCTACGCCATCGAAGTTGTATTTCAGACCGATTTCAATCCGGTCTTCATCCATCACGCTGTTGAGGGCCCATGCAAGCTTCTCTTCTTCTTCAGCAGAGCCCACCTGTTGACCAGGAAGTTGTAGAAGACCATCTGGGGGATCCCTCCACCTTCCACGCATTCGCAGATCCTGGTCAAGACAGGGTTGACGGCCTCTAACAGCACCGGAACCACACTCCATGTGTCAGTGTCAACATTTGGGAGACCTTCGGGCAGCTCCAACTTCTCATGCTCCTCTGCCATGATGACGATCCAATCTTTCTTCCAGTCGTTTCACTTGCCGGAAGGAAACAACCTCAAGTATTTGTAGGGGCATTTCTTGCGCTTCACGAAATGGTAGAAGCCAAGAAATTCGGACCCCTTCCCGGTGGTGTGGATGGTGAAGAAAGTGCGGAAAAGCTCAATGCGGGGGGGAATACAAACCCACATCTCGCAGAAGTGGACAAATGTCGACACAAGAAGAAGGGAATGGGGGCCAAGGTGGTACAGCTGCAGACCATAAAAGTCCAACAGCATCAAAAGGAAAGTCAAGAAAGGTGGGATCAACCTCACCATGGCGTACGCAGAGAAGTATACCATGTCGCCGTTGCACTCCTTCTTGAATGGGAGCTTGCCGGCGCGAACCAGATGGTTAAAGGAGTCGCTGGACCATTCCATATAGGTCCAGACCTTCTTCAGATCATCATCGCTCTTGAGGCGGCTCTTGGGGAGACCCAACTCCATCACGGCAAAGTGGAGCAAAAGATGGAAAGTTAGGCGGGGTTTGGGAGGCTCTGAGTGCAAAGATGATCAATGGAATAAAGAGTCCTCAAACCGTGCGCACTTTCCTTCTTAAGTAAGCCTCCGTGACGCTTGGATGGAAACCATTGAGAGATTGAAGGCACTTTTCAAAAATTTACCTTATCAATGACGAGTGGGCCTGGGACCACCCCGACGAAGAAATCGAGGTCCATACCCAAGGCCAACCATTGCCATGATGAGCGGCGGGAAACCCAAAGTCGGTGCTCTGACAGGGCGTGCGGAACCGATGCGGTTTTCGTATTAGGATCCGACGACCTTCAATCGTGTGAGATCCGCACTCAAAGATCTCATCTGCCGTATTCATAACAAGCCACGAGTCGAAAGTTCACCCGCGAACCGCCAATCTATCGACGGACATTCAAAAATCAAAGCACGGGAATCGAGAATGGCCCCACCTCTGGCAGAACAACTTAACCCAAGGGGTTTCTCCCAGAGGTGGGCCCGGGGGCCACTATCAGTACCCCACATACTGGTACCCCACGATACCGCAACAAGTGCAAGAAAGTTACACCCGTCAGAGTCGAAGGCCCTTACTGGTCCCACATGTCATGTTGCACCGGACCCGCTCCCCTGACATGGTTGGCTCCCTAGTTAACACATGTAAAATAATTCCGGAACAAAACTCCCAACCAAGGGAAGCTCTGGTGACTACACGTGTACAACAGCCCCGGACCTAGCTCCCGTCAGAGAGGAGCTCCAGTACTGACACGTGTACAGCAACCCCAGACCTACTCTCCCGCAAGGGAAAGCTCCGGATCTGCCACATATGGAACCTCCAGACCTTCGTCACCAACGGAAATACAAGCCGATCATGATCATTACAAACATTCAAGGATGGTTAAGGCGGCAGTTACAAGGTCTGATAATGTGTCATTAATGTCATATTAATGACACATGATCAGTGTACCGTTAATAGTGGTAACGCTTCCATGAAGGCACGTTACCACACTATTAATTGTACTTAATACTCTTTAGACAATGTATTAGGTCATTAAGCACACCAGGGCCACATGTCGGGCAAGGCCAGCTTTGTAACGGTCAGTACTTAGAACTGTAAAAGGGTTGCACCGCGCGAGTAAAGGGACTCTTTCTGATCCAGGCTATTGCAACCTAAAACTTAGCGAACTCACTCGCTTAATACAATCACACAAACCCAGTGGAGTAGGGTGTTACGCTCAGGCAGCCCGAACCACGTAAATCTCTGAGGTCACTATCTTGATTTTGGTCTGGTGTCCCCTAACCACAAAAGAACCTCCGTAGGCTGCTTCTAAGCGGGTCCGGGGGAAGTGTCGTATTCCACACTTCGACATATATAGGTGCATTTGTCAATCCAAAGGACATCACGGTGTACTCATAGGATCCATACCATGTCCGAAAAGCTGTCTTGGGTATGTACGATAGTCTAATCTTCATTTTAAAGTTTCCCGACCTCAAATCAATCTTGGAGAAAACACAAGCACCCTTCGTCTGACCAAACAAGTCTTCTATATGTGGCAAGGTGTACTTGTTCTTAATGGTCACCTCGTTGAGAGCTCGGTAATCCACACACATCCTTTGAGATCCATCCTTCTTATCCATGAAAAGAACGGGTGCTCCCCAGGGTGAAGAGCTTGGCCGAATGAAACCCTTCTCTAGTTGCTCTTGAATCTGCTTCTTGAGCTCCGCTAACTCCATAGGAGGCATCCTATAGGGCCTCTTAGCTATAGGTGCAGTTCCAGGTATAAAATCAATAATGAACTCAATGTCTCGATCGGGTGGCATACCTGGCAACTCGTCCGGAAACACGTCCAAAAATTCACACACCACCGCAATCTTCTCAATTGTGGCACTATCCATGTGATTCAGCTCTAATTGCTTCGTTGCATGTTGAGATGCTTCAAACTCTATGGTGATCCCTTCCTCATTGGTCAACTTCACCGTCTTCGTGGCACATTCAATGACTCCATTGTGCTTCCTCAACGATTCCATACCGAGTATAATGTCCAATCCTTGAGAATCCAAAACAATGAGGTTTGCGAAAAAATCTACCCCCTTATTTTAAGTCTTACTTTTGGACATACTATATTTATCCTTATCTCTCCTCCAGGAGACTTAACCAATAAAGTAAACTTCATATGAGAGATAGGCAAACTATACTTGGCAACATATTTCGATGCAATGAATAAATGCGATGTTCTAGAATCAAATAACTTAGTCACCAGGTTGGAGTTTGCGAGGAACATACCATTCACCACATCATCTGCTTGTTGAGCATCCTCCATAGAGACATGATTCACGTTGCCATGAGCGAAATTCTGCTGTCCACGGTTCCCTTGCGGTTGTCCTCCATTGGTTCTTGGGTTTTGTCTTTGAGCATTGGTTCCTTGACCAAGGCCTGACTTAGGACATTAATGCGCAAAGTGTCCAGCTTCTCCACAAGTCTAACACTTCTTTGCTGCACCAGAACTTGGACGGACTTGATTTTGAACATATACACCAGGAAAGTTGGCACAAGGTGCATAAGGCATTGGAGGTCTAGGTGCTTGCATGACAGGGTGATGTTGCACAAATTGAGTTGCGCACGATGCATATCCAGGGCGATGAGCAGGCGCAAAAGAGCTGAAATATGGCACATTTGGTGGCACAAAGCGAGGGTGCACGTTACTTCCTTGTTATTGTCCTTGATATGGAGCCTTCCTCTTGTTTTCTTGCTCCATCTCATGGACCCTGTCCTCCACAACAATTGCTTTGTCCGCAAGCTTCTGAAAGTTGGCATAGTCACAATTCTGCAATTGCACTTGAATTTCATTGTTCAAGCCTCTCATGAACAAGTATTGCTTCCGGCTGTCCCGGCTCACATCCTCAGGGGCATACCTTGAGAGTTGAGTGAATTTATTGAGGTTTTCACCCACACTCAATCTTTCTTGCCTCAAGTTCTCAAATTCTTGCCTCTTCAAGATCATAACTCCTTCCGGCACATAATGAGAACGAAAGCTCTCTTTGAACTCAGTCCGAGTAATCCTCTTCTGGTTCTCATGAGCATAGCATAAGGAATCCCACCAATCGGCAGCTGCTCCAACTAGTTGATGAGAAGCAAATAGAACCTTCTCTCGGTCGCTGCATTGGACAATAGCTAGCTTCTTCTCCTCGGACTTGAGCCTATCATCAGCATCCATAGGGTTAGCGACTTGAGCAAAGGTCGGTGGCCTAGTCCTCATGAACTCTCCCAACCGGTTATGAGGAGGCAGAGGTGGTGGTGGAGGCATGTTGGACTGATTGTTGATGTTACCAGCCTGCAGCCGTCCCATAGTTTGTATCATAGTCTGCATAAGCTGGTTTTGCATAGCCAATAGCTACTCAATATTGATAGCTCCATGAGCAGGTCCTTGTTCATTATTGTTCTGAGGTGCTCCATTATTCTCCTCCTCATCATTGTCATCTCTCTGGTTGCGAGTCCTCACCATCTGAAGAAAAGCAAGAGATAAGAATTTAGAAACGTCCCCAATTATATGCATCAAGGGATATGAAACTAAGCAACTATCTATACTAGCCTACGTGGACATGGCAATGCTAAAGAATCCCATAATTCTCTATTAAGCACACAAGCAACCAATATATAGCAAACAACACACCAAACAGAAACACATCGGTTCCTGAGTGCTCCTATGTGCTCTAAAGTGTCCATTCTATCTAGGTTGCATCCTACGGTCAACCTGTGGCTCTGATACCAATTTGTGACACCCAATGCGAAAATGAACCAAGTGAACGCGTATGTGTGCCCAAGACGTTCAACACACATACACGAGTGCAATCACAAAATGATATATAGAAAATTACCACAGAACAAGATTAATTAACCACTTTTATTACAGAATTCATGATATCCTTGAATACAAGCTCTAATGAATATTAATAACAAGTTTGCACTAATGCAGCATAAACAAACTAATTAAGCAACTAGGCAACTAAGCAGCATAAGCAAATAGGTTATAGCGCAGCTCCAACACTCTACAGGCAAAGCTGGCAGCAGACACGGTCTAGAACTCTGCATTATCATCGTTAAACTTCCAATCCTGACCTGCAACTGTTGGGGGGGGGGGGATTGCAAGGGTGAGTACATGTCGTACTCAACATGTGTGGAAAGTATGACATGTAGCTGATTCAAATGATGAATATAATAATGGATATGTGCTAAAAAGTACATTAAAACATTTGAGAAGCAACATAATATATGTATATGAAGTAAACCCATCATAAACTATAATTATTAACATAGTACAAGTCCATATTCCTTATCCATCATCATTATTCCAGATTTCACCATTGCCATTAACCATGTCCATTGCCATAATTCATAATACCATCCATAACCATAACCATGTTATCAACCATAATCATAACCAACCCAAAACCAAGTTTTCCCTAATCATGTGAGGGTCCAGGTTGCTCATAACTGGGAGCACGACTATCGTAATAGTTTTAAGACACACTCTGCAGAGGCTGTACCACTTTACTCACGTGTTTGTGATTTCATCACCTTTCGATGACTATAAAATCTCAATTATGCCGTCTCACACTTCCTTAGGTGTGTGGCCAAGAGATCAAAAAATAGCCTTTACAAAGGGATTACTATCCTATTTGGACCCCACTGAGGTTTCGCCGGTGGCGATGCCTCCAACTAAGCACATCTTCAACAAAGGGCCCCCTCTTGAGCCATTCGGATCCCAGGGTAGTCCCACCAATCATCAACAAACCAAATCCGACTACCCCTTCCCCGAGCATCCTTAATGATCCAAATAGCACTGGCAAAGCCCTAATTAATCAGCTATGCCACACCCATACTTGGCCTCGTGGTGGCACTGTAAATCCTGGATGGTCACTCCACGAACCGGTCCTTAGATCTAAAGCAAGCGAAACCACCATAACATCCAACCCATCCACATACCATGCTTTCTTAGATCACCCATTACCATGTTATATTAACCAGTTCACGTTAATCATAATCTTATAAATGCATAATTAAGTTAAGTGGTATAGTTGTGTTCCATCCCAAATAATTAAGCGAAGCAAAAAGGTAAAAAGCCCTTCCTAACTCTCTATCATGTATTCCAGGTGATAAGGGTGGTCAAACAAATCTAGTAAACTTCCTACCATAGGATTCCTATCAAATTGACACAAGCATGCAGTTTTGAAACAGGATCAATATGCTTCAAGGACACTAGCCTTGCTCTTGAGATTGGTTTGGGTCAAAGACTTCAAACCCTTAGTGCTGGAGATTCTCCACGACACTCTCTAGCGCAAATCTATCTAATCCGCACCATAAACATAAGAAACACAATCAAAGAGTGCACAAACATTAATCAATATGACATGATATACATGATTAATGCAAATGCAAGGTGGAACTTGTTAATGAGTTGCTTTTAATGATCACTAACTAGTTCTAATAGCTTTTAACAAGTTTATACAAGTTTGGAGTTGATTCGGTCTAATTTTAGAATTAATTTAATAGAAATTAACCAGGAAAATCAGACTAGTCTGCTAGAGACCGAACATGTCCGCACTTCGCAGAACCGACGAACTAGAGTTTTCTAGATCGACGTGAATTTGGGGAAACAATGTTGAATTCACGTAAGGAAAAGGAAGTTGAAGGCATACTAGCTGTCTAAGACTCCAAAGAATCAAGAGTTTTGGAGGCAACACTTGGATCTTGACGATCTAGAGTTGATGATGAACTTGGAGATGAATTAGTGATGGAGAATGAAACTTGATGGAGATCTTGATCCTCTTTTCGTTTCCTCCTCTTCTTCTTTTTGCTTGGGACCTCCTTCTCCCCCCTTGGTGGCGGCTACCCACGATCTAGGGTTTGGGTGTGGTGGAAAAGTGACAAATAGATGTCAAGCCAAGGGGTGGGGTTGTTTATATAGAGGTGGAGGCTAGGGTTGGATGGATTTTGAGTTTGAGATGAGTAGAGGCCGGTTTGGAGTCCCACATGGTCTCTAAAAGAGTTAGGCACGACGTCTCTAGGCCCACTTAACGTAAAACCAAGAAACAGTTCATGAAACAAAAGGTCAACTTGGAGTCGCAGTTTATCGGACAAGTCCGCAAAAGTGCTGGACTAGTCCGAAGTTGGACAGAGGGAAATCGTATAAGTCCGAACTGGACATCAGACAAGTCTGAACTGATCCAGAGTGGAAAATCAGACAAATCTGGCTAAAATTGGACAAGTCCGACTTTAGTCAGAGGAAAGATGGACAAGCCCGTTGGAACACCAGACAAGTTTGGACAAGTCTAGGGACTTAGCAAAATTTCCAAGGAATTAGAACTTCGGACTAGTCCACACAGGACCGGACAAGTCCGAAAGTGTCCAGAGGGAAAAACAGACTAGTCCGCAGCCAAATGTACAACTCCATTCAAATTCAGAAAGAAATCGAACTAGTCCGCACCAAAATCGAACTAGTCCGCACTTCCCAGAATCCTTAAGTGCGGTTTTGTTTTTAATTTTATTTTAAACTTACTCCTATTTATGTGGGGTAATATTAGACATGTATTAGAATGTATGCAATGCATGATGGATGAAAATGAGGGTGTTGCAGTCTCTCGAATATGTTTCACATTAGGAACGACAATTCTCTTTCCAAGCCATAAGGTTCCATGTTCATCCTCATCAAATCTGAATTCTCTTTGAGTCCTTTCCTTGATCTCCTGAATTTCCTCATCCTTGGTTTGGCCTTCCCAAATTTCTTGTTCCAAGGTAGGATTTAACTCCATCATCCCCATCTCATTTACAAATCCGAGATTCAACCGTTCAAACGCCTAGCATAACTTGGATGGCAGCTTCTGAACCGTGAGTTGATGACTTAATCCTTCCTACTCAAGGCATTGGCCATTACATTGGCTTTTCCCGGATGATAATTGATTCCCACATCATCATCCTTGATGAGCTCCAACCATCTTCGTTGCCTCATATTCAGATCCATTTGTGTGAATATGTACTTAAGACTCTTATGATCCGTATAAATTTCACACCTATGTCCAAGGATATGATGTCTCCAAATCTTCAATGCGTGTACCATGGCTGCAAGTTCTAAATCATGCGTTGGATAAATCTGCTCATGTTTCTTCAATTGTTTTGATAGAATCTTCTTAGATCCACATGCCTTTTTAGTACTCGCCCTACTGAGGTCTGCCGGGGTGTAGGTAGAGTGATGTACTTAGGGTGCGGAACCAGGCTAAGTCGATAGCACACTCCAGACCTAGGTTGGCTTGGCGTTCAGGCGAGTAGACTATGTGGCGGTGTTAAGATCCAAAAAGACTATAAATAAGGCTTGTAATGCATGTGAATTATTTGGAACAAAATTCAAAAAGATTTGGACAACTTCATTATAGACAAGCGGGGTAAAAATAATTTGACATATTGAGCCTTGTATAAAAATTAAATGCACGTGGAGTCTGTTTTCACACAACAATGCCTTTCATTATAGGTCCGGATTACAGGGGAGACAAGGACACACTTAGGGTGCTAGACCAAGCTAAATTTGCTATACATCTTGTGCTAGCCCAAAGCAAGTAGTTACACTTTTAGTACTGTGACTGTGTCAAGTGTTACTTGAACTTCCTGGACCCTCCCAGAGGGGTCCAAATGTTCTCCCGAAGGACTTGCTCGACTCTGTATAATGACTCTACAACATGCATTGTGTGTAATTACAGACTCACCTTCATGATTCTAAGCATAAAACTTACGGAGGTGCTCGATGTTCAAAGGATTGGGAAGTGGGATCTCATCCTCAGTTGCCAAGCGAACGCAGCCTGGTCGGGATACTTTAATGACTCGGAAAGGACCCTCCTAGTTGGGGGAAAGTTTGTTCATCCCTTCACGAGTTAGTATCTTCTGGAGCACCAGGTCACCTTCTTCGAGCTGTCGGTCACGCACATGCCTTTGATGGTAGCGCATTTCGAACAAGGTCAAGGTCGGCACCTTCCCTCGTCGATGAGGTCAAGGTCTTCACGCCGGAGCTGGTCTTGCATGGCTTCATCGAAGGTTCGGACCCGGAGGGACCCCAAGTTGATCTCCGGAGGAAGGACTGCTTCAGCTCCGTACACCAGGAAAAATGGAGTCTCCCTATTAGGTGTTGTCCTATTCGCCCATAACATGGATGGAAACTCTTCAATCCAGTTTGCTCCATACTTTTTCAAGCGTTCATATGTGCACGTCTTGAGTCCTTTTAAGATTTCTGCATTTGCTCTCTCGGCTTGACCATTGCTTGCTGGATGAGCTACTGAGGCGTAGCTAAGTTGAATGCCGAGGTCTTCACAATATTCTTGGAATGCATCACTTGTAAATTGTGTTCCATTGTCAGTTATGACTTTGTTTGGAACTCCAAATCTGCATATAATGGACTTCAAGAACTTGATTGCTGATTGTTTGTTGATTGTCACTACTGGAGTTGCTTCCGGCCACTTGGTGAACTTGTTGATGGCGACATATATGAACCTGTAACCTCCGAGGGCTTTTGAGAAAGGTCCCAAGATATCTATGCCCCACACAGCGAATGGCCATGTAGGAGGTATTATTTGTAGTGATTGAGCCGGTGTGTGGATCTGTTTTGCATGGAACTGACATGCTTCACATTTCTTCACTAGCTCAACCGCATCCTGAAGTGTTGTAGGCAGGGGTGGATCCACCGGGGGGGGGGGGGGGGCAGGGGGGCTCCAGCCCCCCTACTGCCCGTCTAACAGTGGAGCCCCCCCTATGAAGAAAGTACATATTTAGTGAGGAAAAACTACTAGTATAAACAAAACTCTTGTGGAAGAGTTGACTAGTGTACCTAGTTGTTAGTTTGGAGGTCTCAGGTTCAAATCACAAGATATGCATTTATATGTTTCTTTTTTTCTTTTTTTCCTTCTTCTTAAGAGCACCTTACAGCCCCCCCCCCTACCTTTGAGGTCTGGATCCGCCACTGGCTGTAGGCCAGTAAAAGCCATGCCGAAAGGCTTTACCGACCAGCGTGCGAGAAGATGCGTGGTTCCCGCACTCGCTTCCATGGATTTCTTGGAGGATATCGCGACCTTCTTCCCTTGGAATGCACCACATTAGGATGCTGTTGGCACCGCATTGGTAGAGATCCCCTTCTATCAACGTGTATCTTCTAGCCAATCTAACAATCCGGTCAGCGGATACACTGTCTTCAGGAAGGATATTGTCTTTCAAGTAGCTCCGAATCTCCAAAATCCATGCATCGGAGCTAACTTGAGAATCTGAGTCTTGCGTGCTGAGTTGCTCGGAGCTTCCAACAGCACCTACGACCCTTGGTGAACGCCATGGTAACAAGGCCACCGGGACCGCCAGCTTCGAGGTGCTGGTCTCGCCCCCTTCGCTCAGTTCGGCAGGCTGAGCTGTTGGTTTTGACAACCTCCGGACGAAGATTCCGTCAGGAGCCGGAGCTCCAGTTGAGGCTTTTGTCGAGAGTTCATCAGCTTCGGAGTTATGAAGGCGCTGAACAGGATGGAGATCTAGTACTTTGAAGTCCTTCTGAAGCCTCTGGTCTTCAAGGAGATAAGCAGCTAATTGAGAATTGTTACAGTAGCATTCACCTTTCACTTGCTTGATGATGAGCTGTGAATCTCCCTTCACCAACAGCTGTTTGACACTATAAGATAGTGCCACCTTGAGTCCATATATGAGGGCTTCATACTATGCCATATTGTTGGTTGCCTTGAAATCAAGGTGTACCATGTACTTGGCCTTCTCTCCGGTCGGAGCTAGGAGAAGGATTCCAGCTCCGGTCCCCTGCTTCTACATGGAGCCATCGAAGTAGAGGGTCCAGTGAGGCTCAGTGAATACCGGAACTTTGAGCTCTCGTTTCTGCTCACTGTGGCCCCCAGGGTTTGATGGAGAGGGAGTCCACTCTGCCACAAAGTCAGCCAAGGCTTGACTTTTAATTGCTTGTCTTGACACGAATTCTAGATTGAATGCTGCCAGCTCCGCTGCCCACTTTGCAATATTCCCAGTAGAATTAGGATTTTGCAAAATTGCACGCAGTGGAAAAGAGGTTACCACTGATATTTTGTGGGCTTGGAAGTAGTTATGAAGCTTTCTTGAGGCGATGAGAACTGCGTAAAGGAGTTATGCACCTCAATATATCTTGTCTTAGCGTCATGGAGTACTTCACTGATGAAGTACACTGGGCGCTGAACTGTCCGAACCCTCCCAGAGGTGCCTGAAACTTCCTCCTCATCAACCCGGACCCTCCCGGAGGGGTCCGGACCTTCTTGTTCAGTAGCAATTACTCCTTCGTTTGAAGGAGGTTGATCCTCTAGCATCTCACCTTGAAGATTTGTGCTTGAGGGTGGTCCCCAGACTCGCCTTCAGGTAGCTCTGAACCCTCCCGGAGGGGTCTAGACTCCTGAATTGGGGATGGCTCCGGTCTTTCTGCGACCACTACCATACTGACAACCTCTGTAGTTGCCGAAATGTAAAGCAGTAAAGGCTCACCAGGGTTCGGAGCTACGAGAATTGGTAGTGTGGTGAGGAGCTGCTTCAGCTCTTGAAACGCCTTTTCTTCTTCTTCAGACCAATGAAATGGCCAAGACTTCCTCAAGTGTTTGAAGAAGGTTAGCGCCCGTTCTGCCAGTCTAGAGATAAACCGACTGAGCGCAGCTAGACATCTAGTCAACTTTTGGACATCTTTAATGCGGGTTGGGGGCCGCATTTCTTCTATAGCCTTGATCTTCACCGGATTTGCTTCGATTCCTCCATGAGTCACCAAGAAACCCAAAAGTTTCCTAGAGCTAACCCCGAAGACACACTTGTCCGGGTGCAGCTTGGTGCGCGTAGTACGCAGCTTGTCGAAGACAGCTTGTAAGTTGTCAAAGAGTGATTTCTTGTTTTTGATCTTCACAACGATGTCATAAACGTACACCTCCACCAAGTCTTTAATTAGCTCTCCAAATGTTTTGTACATGGCTCACACAAATGTGGAAGCAACATTTTTGAGACCAAATGGCATGGCAATATAACAATACAATCCATCTACTGTTATGAAGGCAGTATGCTCTTCATCTTCTTTAGATATTTGGATTTGATGATATCCAGAATATGCATCTAAGAAACATAGTAGTTCGCACTCGGAGGTGGAATCCACTATCTGATCTATTCTAGGTAGTGGAAATGGATCTTTTGGACATGACTTATTTAAGGTGGTGTAGTCGATACACATCTGAAGCTTCTCACCGGCCTTGGGTACAACAACTGGGTTTGCTAGCCATTTTGGATGGAAGACTTCCCGGATGAATCCAGCTTTGAGCAACTTCTTGATTTCCTGTCGGATGAAGTTTTGTCGCTCGATTGATTGCTTCCGGGGCTTCTGGTGTACAGTCCGTGCGTCAGGGTAAACCTTCAAATTGTGCTCAATCACCTCCCTAGGGATTCCAGGAATTTGTCACAGTTGCCAGACAAATACATCGACATTAGCCCGGAGGAAAGTGATGAGCGTGAGTTCCTATTTGTTGTTCAGACCCCCTGATATACGGGTAGTCTGAGCAACATCGGAACTGATTTGGACAACTTTGACGGGAATGTCGGCGTCGCCGCTTGGTTGCACACGAAGTGCGGAGGTAGAACCTTTGTGGCAAATGCTTGGAGGATTCACAGCTAGCTCTTTACCGGATGCTTCCTCTTGCGCTATGGTAAGTGCATAGAGTTCTTCAGAGTAGTGACTCCTGCAGTGCGATCTCCACGGATCTGGAGAACGCCCGTAGGTGTTGGCATCTTTAACACCAAATAACCATAATGGGCAGTGGCCATAAACTTGTATAAAGCTGGCCTACCCAATATGGCATTGAATGGCAGACTGATCTGCGCAATGTCGAAGATCAACTTCTCAGTTCTATAGTTCTCACGGGTCTTGAAGGTCACCAGGAGTGTAATAGAACCAAGAGGAGTAATGGTTCCCGGACCTACTCCGAAGAAAGTTCAGGATGGATGGAGGTCCGAAGGCCGAAGCTGAAGCTTATCGAAAGCTTTGAAGCTTATGAGGTTAAGCCCGGAACCTCCATCCACCATCACATGGTGAATTTGGATATTGTTAATGGTGGGTGACACCATCAACGGGAGTTGACCAGCCCCCATCATGTTTCAGGGACAGTCTGAAGCATAAAAAATGATGGGTGTGTCCATCGACTTTCGATGTGCTTTTGCCTTAGTAGCAGGAGCTACCATGGCCATGTCCCACCGCATTGTCTTGAGGATGTGATGAGAGGTGATGTCCCAAGAACCACACCATAGATGGTGTTTAGGGTTTTCCGTTGTTCGTTGTCGGAGGCGTCGGAATCATCGTCGATAGTGTTGTAGACAGCTTTCAAGACCTTTTTAGGGTCCTAGAAACCTAGCTCCTCTTCAGTCGGAGCTTCGTCAACTTTTTGCTTTCCTTCCCTTTGACGGAAAGGAGCTTCTTCCCGGCGCTTATTGTAGCGCTCGGCAAGGTTCTGGACCTCCCGACACTCTTCCAAGCTGTGTCGATTCGTCTTGTGAATCGGACACCATGCTTTGGAACTGTTGCCGTCCTCTAATGAAGGATGAGGTCGCTTCTCGAGGCGTATCCCCCGGCTTCCAGGTGCTGCGACAGCAGCAGTTGGAGCAGTGGCCGTTGGCTTCTTTTTGCCGTTGGGCTTCTTCTTCTTCTTGCCACTATCGGAGGTAGCAACTTCAGTTTTGGATGACTTCTGGTTGACCTCCGGAGCTGGCTTGGAGTGCATTTCACGGCCCTCCGCAGCTCTAGCGCATTTGTCAGCTAGGCTAAAGAGTTCCGTGACGCTGGTAACTTCCTTAATGGCCAGCTTCTCTAGTATCTTCTTATCTAAAACACCCTGTCTGAATGCAATGATAACAGAAGAGCTCGAGATAGATGGAATGGTATTTCGTACCTGAGAGAATTGCTAGATGAAGGACTGTAGCGATTCACCCGACGATTGCTTCATAGCAAACAGGTCCAGTTCAGTGCCGAGTCGGGTGTAGGAGCTCCTGAAGTTGGTAGTGAATTGCTGGCACAATTCTGCCCAACTATTGATGGATTTGGGTTGAAGACTCATGAACCAGGACCTTGCAGTCCCGGTTAAGGCCACCGGGAAGTAATTGGCCATTACAGCCTCATCACCCCCCGCTGCCAGTATGGCAGTAGAATAGATTTATAGAAATTCAGCGGGGTTGACTGTCCCGTCGAATTATTCTGGCAAGTGTCGGAACTTCTGTGACCACCTGACCATACGTAGGTGCATGGCCAGGGCAGAACAACCTCCACCTACTCCTTGAGGAGCAGGATTGTACCGAGCCTCTTGCCTTTCTCGAGCACGCTCGATGTGGACTTGGCCGTCCTGTTGCCGGTAACGGCGATCCAGTTTCGACCGCAGGTCATGGGTCGGAATCCTAGTGATGGTATGGGTGTGTCGTGCCCCGGGAGGCAACGAAGTCACCTGTTGGGAAGTGGCATGCCTCCTTTGTTGAGAGGCTTGTGGACCAAGCCGACCGGACAGGGTTCGTCATTTTGAAGGTGCTCGCCCCAAAGGAGGAGGACCTTGGTTGCTGATGCCTGCAGCCGCAGCTACGACCAAATGGTCAAGGTCAACATCAGCCCTCCACTGCTCCATAGCACCCTGGAGTGCGCCTGGAGGTGGTGGATGTTGCAGAAGAGCTCGCGCAGCAATGAGCGCGTGCTCGGGGTTGTTGTTTGCCAATGTAGTGATTGACACAGATGCCCCATCTCATTGATTGGCATTGTTTGCCAGGACAGATGGTGCTGCAGTGCCTGCCAAAGCGTTGGCACCTACTGATTGCTGAACATCGGAGGGGTTGCCTCCAGCAGGTTGTTCAGCATGATTGCCGTTGGATGATCCAGCAGCTGAATTCACAATCTTGTGATCTTGGAACAAACGCTGCAACCCCTACCTGACGCGCCAAATGTCGAAGTGTGGAATACGACACTTCCCCTAGACCCGCTTAGAAGCAGCCCGCGGAGGTTCTTTTGTGGTTAGGGGACACAAGATCAAAATCAAGATGGTAACCTCAGATATTTGCATGGCTCGGGCCACCGGAGCATAACACCCTACTCCACGGGGTTTGTGTGATTGTATTAAGCGAGTGAGTTCGCTAAGTTTTAGGTCGCAATAGCCTGGATCAGAATGAGTCCCTTTACTCGCGCGGTGCAGCCCTTTTATAGTTCTAAGGACTGACCATTACAAAGCTGGTGATGAGGACATCAACACCCTCGATACATCCACACCAACTCAGCTACCGGTTTCTGGTCCGATCACTCGCGCTCGTGCACGTCAACTAAACTATGAGGTGAACTCGTTCTTGGCCTTATGTCCATCTTATCTAGACCGTGGAACTACGTGCTTTTTTGTTTTGCTTAGGAACAATGGAGAGGAGCCAATGGGAAGGGAATTCGCGCGGACGGGATTTGGACAGCAGAACAGCACCAACTTGCGACGGCCACCACGATTTCATACGGACTCCGATCTGGGCGTTCAAGTAATTCCTGGAAATATTATCAAGTCTACTTTCAGACGGATCTGGCCTCATGTCCATATCTATTCGGAGTCGGCCGCAATAGTTATTTTAATACCAAGACCTTTTTCTGTCCAGGGTGCTGCATCACCAAAATTGGGCCCATGGCCCATGTATCATTTGGAGTCCATTAGGGACTCGTGATTAGGGTTTCTCATGACCCTAGGGAGGTAATAAATAGTAGCAGCCGCCCTCATTAGCTGGTGGGTTTTTGTTTATTCGTAAGTTAGCTTCTGCTGCTTCCTTGTACACGCGCGTGTCGACTAGATTGCCCGTCTACTTGTATCCAGAACCCCACTTTAGATTGATTCAACAGATAAGTGCTTGTTCTTCTTGTTCTTGCGTGTTCTTCGATTGCTTGCAGGAACAAAGGCCCTCGTGGTCAGTTGATTGTGCGCCAGCAAGATCAATACAACTTTGGAGTCGGTGTACCGATCGCTAAGGCGCATCGTCTTGGGGACGGTGTAGTCGGATCAGCAACGTCTTCTCCTCCACAAATCGAACCCTCCTATTCTCATCGAAAGATCGGGAACCAAGATCCTATCAAGTGGTAATTAGAGCAAGGTTAATCGGTGAGAGTGCTACCATTACTTTTCTTTCCGCTGTTATCATCCTATAGTCCAGAAAAAGCCCAAAAAAAATACCAGATCTGTTTTTTTCCATTATTCCTAGACCATTGTGCCTTTTACTTTCTCCACTTAGTCAAGACTTGTTGAGTTCATGGTTGCTTCGACGAGTCAAGTTGCTGGTCTTTAGCTTTGCACCACTAGAGTTTTGAGTTCGTGTCACATTCGGTCACCTAGTTCGAGTCAGATTCGTAGTTCGAGTTTGAGTCGGATTACTAGTTTGAGTTAGAATCAGATTGCTACTTCGAGTTTGAGTCGGATTACTAGTTCGAGTTTGAGTCGGATTACAAGTTCAAATCATATTTCTACTTTGAGTTTGAGTCGGATTGCTAGTTCGAGTTTGAGTCAGATTACGAGTTTAAATCAGATTGCTACTTCGAGTTTGAGTCGGATTGCTAGTTCGAGTTTGAGTCTGATTACTAGTTCAAGTTCGAATCAGATTGCTACTTCGAGTTTGAGTCAGATTAGTAATTTGAGTTTGACAACAAGAAAAAGGCAAGTGCAAAATCAAAAGCCGCACAAAAGCCACAAGCAATTAGAGAAAAAAAAAGGCAAGTGCAAAATCAAAAGCCGCACAAAAGCCACAAGCAATTAGAGAAGAAAAAAAAAGGCAAGTGCAAGATCAAAAGCCGCATGTGCAAATTTTGTTCTAGGGTCTCCTGATTCCATCTAGAGAGAGTTTGGGTGACCACCCCAACAAAAAAAACAAAAAAAAGAAAAAAAAATCAGATTGTTGTTTGGGGTGTTTTTGGTGACGACATTGGTGTCTCGGCTCGCGTCTCTAGTACGGTCTAGACTAAGATCAGCACAGTACTGTCGTAGAATATTTATTCAGCTTGTTGTGATTAATGTGGTGAAAGTTTGCTCCTTGTGCTAGTTCAGCCACCTAAAGCCATAGATTGACACCTGCTCTTGAAGTTGTTCATTACTTGCTGGTTGCCATCACCTTCTTGCTGAGCTTTGTAAGAACAGGTAAGAGCTTGATTGAACAGGTTGAGAGTGAGTGAGTTATCTCCACCAGCACCTTTGTAGCTAGGGATAACGTTACCCTTTCATATTGGACTTTTTTCTACTAACCATGGCAGGAGGAGCAAATACAACTGAAGACGTGCATTCACCTCGCACATGGGGAATTATACAACACTTCGAACGCCAAGTGCGGCTACACACAGAAGCGCTTGATGAGGATTTTCGAGTTACCAGTGACCGCCTTGGTCAATTGGAAAATATGCAGATCGACACCAACACCAAAATCAGCACGTTGGAGAGTTCCATTCAAACATTGAACACCTCTATTGGAGCCATCCTGCAGCGCCTTGAGGAGAGGGATCGTGGACGCACCGCAGATGGACAGGTGAGCAATGCTCCTAGTATTGTACGTGACAATGAAGATGACTATTCTGCAGATATGGAGATTGGGGAAGATGAGGAAGCTAGGCCACGGCGCCGGCTACAACGCAACCGTCAAGGCATAGGTGGACATCGTCGGCGTGAGGTACGCAATCATGAAGATACTTTTAACAAGATCAAATTTAAGATACCTCATTTTGATGGTAAATATGACCCTGATGCATATATTACTTGGGAGATTTCTGTTGATCAAAAATTTGCATGTCATGAGTTTCCTGAAAATGCAAGAGTTAGAGCAGCCACTAGTGAGTTTACTGATTTTGCTTCTGTTTGGTGGATAGAACATGGCAAGAAAAATCCTAATAACATACCACAAACTTGGGATGCTTTGAAACGGCTCATGCGGGCTAGATTTGTTCCTTCTTACTATCCACGTGATCTATTAAATAAGTTACAACAATTGAGACAGGGAGCTAAAAGTGTAGAAGAGTATTTTCAGGAATTACAAATGGGTATGTTGCGTTGTAATTTAGACGAGGATGAGGAACCAGCTATGGCTAGATTTTTGGGTGGTTTAAACCATGAAATTCAGGACATACTTGCTTATAAAGATTACAATAATATTACCCGTTTGTTTCATCTTGCTTGTAAAGCTGAAAGGGAAGTGCAGGGACGACGAGCTAGCTCTAGAACTAATATTTCTGCAGGAAAGACTAGCTCATGGCAACCACGCACGACTACTCCTTCGACTGGGCGTGCTTCTCTGCCTTCTTCTTCCAGCAACAAGCCACGTGCTTCTTCCACTAGCTCAGCAGTAAAGACCACCCAAAAGCCCACCGAGAGTGCTTCTTCCGTAGCATCTACCGGACGATCTAGAGACGTTCAATGTCACAAGTGCAAGGGTTTTGGCCATGTGCAGCGTGACTGCCCAAGCAAAGGTGTTCTAATTGTTAAAGATGACGGTGAGTACTCATCTGCTAGCGATTTTGATGACGATACATGTGTTTTGCTTGCAGCTGACTATGCAGGTAGCGATGAACATCAAGAAGAGCATATTGGTGCAGAAGATGCAGCGCGCTATGATAGTCTCATTGTGCAGCGTGTGCTTAGTGCACAAATGGAGAAAGCAGAACAAAATCAAAGGCACACATTATTCCAAACAAAGTGTGTCGTCAAAGAGCGATCTTGCCGCATGATCATTGATGGAGGTAGCTGCAACAACTTGGCCAGCAGTGACATGGTGACCAAGCTAGCACTAAGCACAAAACCACACCCACATCCCTATTACATTCAATGGTTAAACAACAGCGGTAAGGCAAAGGTAACTAGACTTGTGCGAATCAATTTTACTATTGGATCATATAAGGATGTCGTTGAATGTGATGTTGTGCCTATGCAAGCTTGTAATATTCTGCTAGGAAGACCTTGGCAATTTGATGGAGATTCTATGCATCATGGTAGATCAAATCAGTATTCTTTTCTTTACCACGATAAAAAAATTGTGTTGCATCCTATGTCTCCTGAAGCTATTGTGCAAGATGATGTTGCTAGAGCTAGGAAAACTAAATATCAGGACCATGCTAACATTGAGAACAATAACAATGCCAAATCTGTGTTTGATAAGAAAAATGAGATATCTCTGAAGGGAAAATGCTTGTTTGCTACGAAATCTGATATTAATGAACTGATTGCCTCCACCTCTGTTGCCTATGCCTTGGTATGCAAAGATGCTTTGATTTCCCTTTACGATGTGCAACATTCTTTGCCTCCTGCTGTTGCTAACATTTTGCAGGAATATTCTGATGTGTTTCTAAGTGAAATACCACCAGGACTACCACCACTTCGAGGGATTGAGCACCAGATTGACCTCATTCCCGGTGCTTCATTGCCCAACCGTGCACCATATAGGACAAATCCAGAAGAAACAAAGGAGATTCAGCGCCAAGTACAAGAACTACTTGACAAAGGTTATGTACGTGAGTCTCTTAGTCCTTGTGCTGTTCCAGTTATTCTAGTACCTAAAAAGGATGGATCATGGCGTATGTGTGTGGATTGTAGAGCAATCAACAATATAACCATTCGATATCATCATCCTATTCCACGCTTAGATGATATGCTTGATGAATTGAGTGGTGCTGTTGTGTTCTCAAAAGTTGATTTGCGTAGTGGTTATCACCAAATTCGCATGAAACTAGGAGATGAATGGAAAACTGCTTTCAAAACTAAGTTCGGTTTATATGAGTGGTTAGTCATGCCTTTTGGGTTAACTAATGCACCTAGCACCTTCATGAGATTAATGAACGAGGTTTTGCGTGCATTCATTGGAAAATTTGTTGTTGTGTATTTTGATGATATATTGATTTATAGCAATCCATGGATGAACATCTTGATCACTTACGTGCTGTTTTTAATGCTTTGCGTGAGGCACGATTATTTGGTAATCTTGAGAAGTGCACCTTTTGCACGGATCGAGTCTCTTTCCTTGGCTATGTTGTTACTCCACAGGGAATTGAAGTTGATCAAGCCAAGGTAGAGGCTATTCAGGGGTGGCCTGTACTAAAGACCATCACACAGGTGCGGAGCTTTCTAGGGCTGGCTGGGTTCTATCGTCGCTTTGTGAAGGATTTCAGCACCATTGCTGCTCCATTGAATGACCTTACGAAGAAGGGGGTGCCTTTTTCTTGGGGCACCACACAAGATAACGCCTTTACCATACTGAAAGATAAGTTGACGCATGCACCTCTTCTCCAACTTCCTAATTTTTCTAAGACTTTTGAGCTTGAATGTGATGCTAGTGGGATTGGATTGGGTGGTGTTTTGTTACAAGAAGGAAAACCTGTTGCATATTTTAGTGAGAAAATGAGTGGGCCTGTTCTAAATTATTCTACCTATGATAAGGAATTATATGCTCTTGTACGAACTTTAGAAACATGGCAGCATTATTTGTGGCCCAAAGAATTTGTTATCCATTCTGATCATGAATCACTAAAGCATATTAGGAGTCAAGGGAAACTAAACCGTAGGCATGCTAAGTGGATGGAATTTATTGAGTCTTTTCCTTATGTCATTAAACACAAAAAGGGAAAGGATAATGTTATTGCTGATGCTTTATCTAGACGTTATACTCTTCTATCTCAACTTGACTTTAAAATTTTTGGATTAGAAACAATTAAAGATCAATATGAACATGATGCTGATTTCAAAGATGTATTGCTGAAATGTAAAGACGGAAAAACATTGAATAAATTTGTCCTCAATGATGGCTATGTGTTTAGAGCTAACAAGTTATGCATTCCAGCTAGCTCCGTTCGTTTGTTGTTGTTACAAGAAGCGCATGGAGGCGGGCTGATGGGGCACTTTGGAGTGAAAAAGACGGAGGACATACTTGCTGGTCATTTCTTTTGGCCAAGGATGAGGCGAGACGTGGAGCGCTTTGTTGCTCGCTGCACGACATGTCAAAAAGCTAAGTCACGACTTAATCCACATGGTTTGACATGCCTCTTCCTGTTCCTAGCATGTCTTGGGAGGATATTTCTATGGACTTTGTTTTAGGACTGCCTAGAACAAAGAAGGGGAGGGATAGCATCTTTGTTGTTGTGGATAGATTTTCTAAAATGGCACACTTCATACCATGTCGTAAAAGTGATGATGCTACACATGTTGCTGATTTGTTTTTCCGAGATATTGTTAGATTGCATGGTGTGCCAAACACAATAGTTTCAGATCGTGATGCTAAGTTTCTTAGCCATTTTTGGAGAACGTTATGGGCAAAATTGGGGACTAAGCTTTTATTTTCAACTACTTGTCATCCCCAAACTGATGGTCAAACTGAGGTTGTGAATAGAAGTTTATCTACCATGCTTAGGGCTGTTTTGAAAAAGAATATAAAAATGTGGGAAGAGTGTTTGCCTCATGTCGAGTTTGCTTATAATCGTTCCCTACATTCTAGTACTAAGAAATGCCCTTTTGAGATTGTTTATGGATTTGTACCCCGTACTCCTATTGATTTATTACCTCTTCCTTCAATGAAACGAGTGAATTTTGATGCTAAACATCGTGCTGAATTGATCTTAAAATTGCATGAAACCACTAAGAAGAATATAGAGTGCATGAATGCCAAGTATAAACTTGCTGGTAGTAGGGGAAAGAAAACTATCACTTTTGAACCTGGTGATTTAGTTTGGTTACATTTGCGAAAGGATAGGTTTCCTGATTTGAGAAAGTCTAAATTGTTACCTCGAGCTGATGGTCCATTCAAAGTGTTAGAAAGAATTAATGATAATGCATATAAACTCGAGTCGCCTGCGAATTCTGGGGTTAGTCCCAAGTCATATTCGGGAGAAGAAGATGAGCTTGAGTCGCGGACGACTCAAATGCAAGAAGGGGAGGATGATGAGGACATCAACACCCTCGATACATCCACACCAACTCAGCTACCGGTTTCTGGTCCGATCACTCACGCTCGTGCACGTCAACTAAACTATGAGGTGAACTCGTTATTGGCCTTATGTCCATCTTATCTAGACCGTGGAACTACGTGCTTTCTTGTTTTGCTTAGGAACAATGGAGAGGAGCCAATGGGAAGGGAATTCGCGCGGACGAGATTTGGACAGCAGAACAGCACCAACTTGTGACGGCCACCACGATTTCATACGGACCCCGATCTGGGCGTTCAAGTACTTCCTGGAAAGATTATCAAGTCTACTTTCAAACGGATCTGGCCTCATGTCCATATCTATTCGGAGTCGGCTGCAATAGTTATTTTAATACCAAGACCTTTTTCTGTCCAGGGTGCTGCATCACCAAAATTGGGCCCATGGCCCATGTATCGTTTGGAGTCCATTAGAGACTCGTGATTAGGGTTTCTCACGACCCTAGGGAGGTAATAAATAGTAGCAGCCGCCCTCATTAGCTGGTGGGTTTTTGTTTATTCGTAAGTTAGCTTCTGCTGCTTCCTTGTACACGCGCGTGTCGACTAGATCGCCCGTCTACTTGTATCCAGAACCCCACTTTAGATTGATTCAACAGATAAGTGCTTGTTCTTCTTGTTCTTGCGTGTTCTTCGATTGCTTGCAGGAACAAAGGCCCTCGTGGTCAGGTTGATTGTGCGCCAGCAAGATCAATACAACTTCAGAGTCGGTGTACCGATCGCTAAGGTGCATCGTCTTGGGGACGGTGTAGTCGGATCGCCAACGTCTTCTCCTCCACAAATCGAACCCTCCTATTCTCATCGAAAGATCGGGAACCAAGATCCTATCAGCTGGCCTGGCCCGACATGTGGCCCTAGTGTGCTTAATGGCCTAATACACTGTTTAAAGAGTATTAAGTACAGTTAATAGTGTGGTAACGTGCCTTCATGGCAGCATTACCACTATTAACGGTACACTGATCGTGTGTCATTAATATGGCATTAATGACACATTATCAGACCTTGTAACTGCCGCCTTAACCATCCTTGAATGTCTATAATGGTCATGATCGGCTTGTATTTCTGTTGGTGACGAAGGTCCGTAGGTTCCTTATGTGGCAGATCTGGAGCTTTCCCTTGCGGGAGAGTAGGTCCGGGGTTGCTGTACACGTGCCAGTACTGGGGCTCCTCTCTGACAGGGGCTAGGTCCGGGGCTGTTGTACACGTGTAGTCGATGGAGCTTCCCTTGGTTGGGAGTTTTGTTTCGGGCTTATTTTACACGTGTTAACCAGGGAGCCAGCCATGTGAGGGGAGCGGGTCTGGTGCAACGTGACATGTGGGACCAGCAAGGGCCTTTGACTCTGACGGGTTTAACTTTCTTGCACTTGTTGTGGTATTGTGGGGTACCCGATACGTGGGGTACCGACAACGTATTTTATGTATCTCATGAATAAGGTATTTATGGAGTACTTGGATAAGTTCGTTGTGGTGTTCATTGATGATATTATGATCTACTCGAGAAGTGAGAAGGAACATGAGGAACACTTGAGGCTTACATTGCAGAAATTGAGGGAGCACCAATTGTACGCCAAGTTCTGTAAGTGCCAATTTTTGTTGAAAGAGGTGTCATTTTTGGGTCATATCATCTCGTGAGGAGGAGTATCGGTTGGCCCAGGAAAAGTGAGAGATGTGCTAAAGTGGGAACCCCCGCAAAATGTAAAGGAAATCCAGAGTTTTCTTGGAATGGTTGGATATTACCGCCGAGTCATCAAAGACTTCTCCAAGATAGCCAAGCCCATGACCGAGTTGTTGATGAAGGGGAAAGCTTTCCGATGGACTCAAGCTTGTCAATAAAGTTTTGAGGAGTTGAAGAAAAGGTAACAACAGCCCCAGTTTTGACATTGCTGGACGTGAGCAAGAGTTTTGATATTTATTGTGATGCATCAAGACAAGGACTTGGATGTGCATTGATGCAAGAAGGTCAAGTGGTTGCATAGGCATCAAGACAATTGAAGAAACATGAGCAGAATTATCCAACGCGTGATTTGGATCTTGCAGCCGTGTTACACGCATTGAAGATTTGGAGACATTATATCCTTGGACATAGGTGTGAAATTTATACGGATCAGAAGAGTCTCAAGTACATATTCACAAAAACAGATCTGAATTTGAGGCAACGAAGATGGTTGGAGCTCATAAAGGATTATGATGTGGGAATCAATTATCATCCGGGAAAAAGCCAATGTAGTGGCCGATGCCTTGAGTAGGAATAGAGTAAGTCATCAACTCGCAGTTCAAAAGCTGCCATCCGGGTTATGCAAGGAGTTTGAACAGTTGAATCTCAGATTTGTAAATGAGATGGGGATGATGGAGTTAAATCCGACCTTGGAACAAGAAATTCGGGAAGGCGAAACCAAGGATGAGGAAATTCAGGAGATCAAGGAAAGGACCCAAGAGGGAAGAGAATTCAGATTTGATGAGGATGAACATGGTACCTTATGGCTTGGAAAGAGAATTGTCGTGCCTAATATGAAGCATATTCGGGAGACAATACTAAAAGAGGCACATGACTCGCCATACTCAATTCATCCCGGTTGTACAAAGATGTACAAAGACTTGAAGGCATGCTATTCTTGGGCTAGCATGAAAAAGGGCATAGCTGAATACGTAGCGTTGTGTGATGTGTGCCAACTAGTCAACGTGGAACAACAAAGGCCAACTGATATTGCAACCATTGAAGATTCTGGAATGGAAGTGGGAAGAAATTGGAATGGACTTCATAGTTGTCTTACCGCGAACTCAATCCAGTTATGACTCTATATGGGTAATTATGGAACGATTAACTAAGTCAGCTCACTTTATTCCCGTCAAGACCACCTTTAATGGGGAGAAGTTGGCTGAACTGTATATGGGAAGAATGTATATTTGCATGGAGTTCCAAAGAGGATAGTGTCAGATAGAGGTTCTCAATTTACCTCTAGGTTCTGGCAAAAATTGCATGAAGCTTTGGGTACAAGGTTGAATTTCAGCTCAACATATCACCCTCAAACGAATGGACAAACCGAGAGGACCAATCAGATTTTAGAGGATATGTTAAGAGCTTGTGCCTTGAAGCATGGAAGAAGTTGGGACAAGAGCTTGCCATATGTAGAGTTATCATAAAACAATAGTTACCAAGCAAGCTTGAACATGTCGCCTCATGAAGTACTATATGGCAGGAAGTGTAGGACACCCTTTTTCTGGAATGAGACAGGAGAAACTCAAGTATTTGGTCTGGATGTGTTGTTAGAAGTTGAAAAATAAGTTCAGATTATTCGCGAAAACTTGAGGGCTGCTCAATCAAGGCAAAAAGGCTATGCTGGCAATAGGAGAAGGAAACTAGCCTTTTAAGTGGGAGACTTCGTATATTTCAAAGTGTCACCAATAAGAGGTAACAAGAGGTTTAACATAAGAGGCAAGCTAGCACCTCGATATATTGGACCATTTAAGATTTTGGACAAAAGAGGAGAAGTAGCATATAAGGTTGAGATGCCAGCTCACTTATCGGATGTACACGATGTGTTTCATGTTTCCCAGCTCAAGAAGTGTTTAAGGGTACCAGAAGAACAAGTGTCAATGGAAGAATTGGAATTAGAGACAAATTTGACTTATGTCGAGCAACTGGACAAAATCTTGGAAACCAAGGAGAGGATCACAAGGAACAAGATTATTCGATGGTGTAAGGTTTAATGGAAGCATCATACAGAATCGGAAGCAACTTGGGAGCTGGAAGATGATTTCAAGAAGAATTTTCCATCTATCTTTTCTTCTACGTCGAATCTCAAGGGCGAGATTCATTTTAAGGGGGTAGGTTTGTAACACCCTCATTTTCATCCATCATGCAATGCATACATTCTAATACATGTTTAGCATTAACCCACGTAAAAGGAACAAGTTTAAAATGAATTTAGAGCAAAACCACACTTAAGAATTCTCGAAAGTGCGGACTAGTCCATTTTTGGAGCGAACTAGTCCGATTTCTCTCTGACCTCTGTCGGACTAGTCCGTTTTGCTACAGACTAGTATGTTTTTCTCTCTGTATAGTTTCGGACTTGTCCAGTCCATTGCGGACTAGTCCGGTATTCTAAAAATCCTTGAAATTTTGCTAAGTTCCTGGACTTGTCCGGACTTTTCCGGTATTGCAGCGGACTTATCCGTTTTTCCTCTAACTAAAATCAGACTTGTCCGGTTTTGGCCAGACTTGTCTGATTTCTCTCTGATGAGGACATCAACACCCTCGATACATCCACACCAACTCAGCTACCGGTTTCTGGTCCGATCACTCGCGCTCGTGCACGTCAACTAAACTATGAGGTGAACTCGTTCTTGGCCTTATGTCCATCTTATCTAGACCGTGGAACTACGTGCTTTCTTGTTTTGCTTAGGAACAATGGAGAGGAGCCAATGGGAAGGGAATTCGCGCGGATGGAATTTGGACAGCAGAACAGCACCAACTCGTGACGGCCACCAAGACATCATACGGACTCCGATCTGGGCATTCAAGTACTTCCTGGAAAGATTATCAAGTCTACTCTCAAACGGATCTGGCCTCATGTCCATATCTATTCGGAGTCGGCCGCAATAGTTATTTTAATACCAAGACCTTTTTCTGTCCAGGGTGCTGCATCACCAAAATTGGGCCCATGGCCCATGTATCGTTTGGAGTCCATTAGGGACTCGTGATTAGGGTTTCTCACGACCCTAGGGAGGTAATAAATAGTAGCAGCCGCCCTCATTAGCTGGTGGGTTTTTGTTTATTCGTAAGTTAGCTTCTGCTGCTTCCTTGTACACGCGCGTGTCGACTAGATCGCCCGTCTACTTGTATCCAGAACCCCACTTTAGATTGATTCAACAGATAAGTGCTTGTTCTTATTGTTCTTGCGTGTTCTTCGATTGCTTGCAGGAACAAAGGCCCTCGTGGTCAGGTTGATTGTGCGCCAGCAAGATCAATACAACTTCGGAGTCGGTGTACCGATCGCTAAGGCGCATCGTCTTGGGGACGGTGTAGTCGGATCGCCAACGTCTTCTCCTCCACAAATCAAACCCTCCTATTCTCGTCGAAAGATCAGGAACCAAGATCCTATCAGGTGGTAATCAGAGCAAGGTTAATCGGTGAGAGTGCTACCATTACTTTTCTTTCCGCTGTTATCATCCTATAGTCCAGAAAAAGCCCAAAAAAATACCAGATCTGTTTTTTTTTTCCATTATTCCTAGACCATTGTGCCTTTTACTTTCTCCACTTAGTCAAGACTTGTTGAGTTCATGGTTGCTTCGACGAGTCAAGTTGCTGGTCTTTAGTTTTGCACCACTAGAGTTTCGAGTTCGTGTCACATACGGTCACCTAGTTCGAGTCAGATTCGTAGTTCGAGTTTGAGTCGGATTACTAGTTTGAGTTTGAATCAGATTGCTACTTCGAGTTTGAGTCGGATTACTAGTTCGAGTTTGAGTCGGATTACAAGTTCAAATCATATTTCTACTTTGAGTTTGAGTCGGATTGCTAGTTCGAGTTTGAGTCAGATTACGAGTTCAAATCAGATTGCTACTTCAAGTTTGAGTCGGATTGCTAGTTCGAGTTTGAGTCTGATTACTAGTTCGAGTTCGAATCAGATTGCTACTTCGAGTTTGAGTCAGATTAGTAATTTGAGTTTGACAACAAGAAAAAGGCAAGTGCAAAATCAAAAGCCGCACAAAAGCCACAAGCAATTAGAGAAGAAAAAAAAGGCAAGTGCAAAATCAAAAGCCGCACAAAAGCCACAAGCAATTAGAGAAGAAAAAAAAGGCAAGTGCAAGATCAAAAGCCGCATGTGCAAATTTTGTTCTAGGGTCTCCTGATTCCAGCTAGAGAGAGTTTGGGTGACCACCCCAACAAAAAAAAACGAAAAAAAAGAAAAAAAAATCAGATTGTTGTTTGGGGTGTTTTTAGTGACGACATTGGTGTCTCGGCTCGCGTCTCTAGTACGGTCTAGACTAAGATCAGCACAGTACTGTCGTAGAATATTTATTCAGCTTGTTGTGATTAACGTGGTGAAAGTTTGCTTCTTGTGCTAGTTCAGCCACCTAAAGCCATAGATTGACACCTGCTCTTGAAGTTGTTCATTACTTGTTGGTTGCCATCACCTTCTTGCTGAGCTTTGTAAGAACAGGTAAGAGCTTGATTGAACAGGTTGAGAGTGAGCGAGTTATCTCCACCAGCACCTTTGTAGCTAGGGATAACGTTACCCTTTCATATTGGACTTTTTTCTACTAACCATGGCAGGAGGAGCAAATACAACTGAAGACGTGCATTCACCTCGCACACGGGGAATTATACAACACTTCGAACGCCAAGTGCGGCTACACACAGAAGCGCTTGATGAGGATTTTCGAGTTACCAGTGACCGCCTTGGTCAATTGGAAAATATGCAGATCGACACCAACACCAAAATCAGCATGTTGGAGAGTTCCATTCAAACATTGAACACCTCTATTGGAGCCATCCTGCAGCGCCTTGAGGAGAGGGATCGTAGACGCACCGCAGATGGACAGGTGAGCAATGCTCCTAGTATTGTACGTGACAATGAAGATGACTATTCTGCAGATACGGAGATTGGGGAAGATGAGGAAGCTAGGCCATGGCGCCAGCTACAACGCAACCGTCAAGGTATAGGTGGACATCGTCGGTGTGAGGTACGCAATCAGGAAGATACTTTTAACAAGATCAAATTTAAGATACCTCATTTTGATGGTAAATATGACCCTGATGCATATATTACTTGGGAGATTTCTGTTGATCAAAAATTTGCAAGAGTTAGAGCAGCCACTAGTGAGTTTACTGATTTTGCTTCTGTTTGGTGGATAGAACATGGCAAGAAAAATCCTAATAACATACCACAAACTTGGGATGCTTTGAAACGGCTCATGCGGGCTAGATTTGTTCCTTCTTACTATGCACGTGATCTGTTAAATAAGTTACAACAATTGAGACAGGGAGCTAAAAGTGTAGAAGAGTATTTTCAAGAATTACAAATGGGTATGTTGCGTTGTAATTTAGACGAGGATGAGGAACCAGCTATGGCTAGATTTTTGGGTGGTTTAAACCGTGAAATTCAGGACATACTTGCTTATAAAGATTACAATAATGTTACCCGTTTGTTTCATCTTGCTTGTAAAGCTGAAAGGGAAGTGCAGGGATGACGAGCTAGCTCTAGAACTAATATTTCTGCAGGAAAGACTAGCTCATGGCAACCACGCACGACTACTCCTTCGACTGGGCATGCTTCTCCGCCATCTTCTTCACAAAGTCGGGCAGCACCTTCTTCTTCCAGCAACAAGCCACGTGCTTCTTCCACTAGCTGAGCAGTAAAGACCACCCAAAAGCCCACCGAGAGTGCTTCTTCCGTAGCATCTACCGGACGATCTAGAGATGTTCAATATCACAAGTGCAAGGGTTTTGGCCATGTGCAGCGTGACTGCCCAAGCAAACGTGTTCTAATTGTTAAAGATGACGGTGAGTACTCATCTGCTAGCGATTTTGATGACGATACATGTGTTTTGCTTGCAGCTGACTATGCAGGTAGCGATGAACATCAAGAAGAGCATATTGGTGCAGAAGATGCAGCGCGCTATGATAGTCTCATTGTGCAGCGTGTGCTTAGTGCACAAATGGAGAAAGCAGAACAAAATCAAAGGCACACATTATTCCAAACAAAGTGTGTCTTCAAAGAGCGATCTTGCCGCATGATCATTGATGGAGGTAGCTGCAACAACTTGGCCAGCAGTGACATGGTGACCAAGCTGGCACTAAGCACCAAACCGCACCCACATCCCTATTACATTCAATGGTTAAACAACAGCGGTAAGGCAAAGATAACTAGACTTGTGCGAATCAATTTTACTATTGGATCATATAAGGATGTCGTTGAATGTGATATTGTGCCTATGCAAGCTTGTAATATTCTGCTAGGAAGACCTTGGCAATTTGATAGAGATTCTATGCATCATGGTAGATCAAATCAGTATTCTTTTCTTTACCACGATAAAAAAATTGTGTTGCATCCTATGTCTCCTGAAGCTATTGTGCAAGATGATGTTGCTAGAGCTAGGAAAACTAAATATCAGGACCATGCTAACATTGAGAACAATAACAATGCCAAATCTGTGTTTGATAAGAAAAATGAGATATCTCTGAAGGGAAAATGCTTGTTTGCTACGAAATCTGATATTAATGAACTGATTGCCTCCACCTCTGTTGCCTATGCCTTGGTATGCAAAGATGCTTTGATTTCCCTTTACGATGTGCAACATTCTTTGCCTCCTGCTGTTGCTAACATTTTGCAGGAATATTCTGATGTGTTTCCAAGTGAAATACCACCAGGACTACCACCACTTCGAGGGATTGAGCACCAGATTGACCTCATTCCCAGTGCTTCATTGCCCAACCGTGCACCATATAGGACAAATCCAGAAGAAACAAAGGAGATTCAGCGCCAAGTACAAGAACTACTTGACAAAGGTTATGTACGTGAGTCTCTTAGTCCTTGTGCTGTTCCAGTTATTCTAGTACCTAAAAAGGATGGATCATGGCGTATGTGTGTGGATTGTAGAGCAATCAACAATATAACCATTCGATATCGTCATCCTATTCCACGCTTAGATGATATGCTTGATGAATTGAGTGGTGTTGTTGTGTTCTCAAAAGTTGATTTGCGTAGTGGTCATCACCAAATTCGCATGAAACTAGGAGATGAATGGAAAACTGCTTTCAAAACTAAGTTCGGTTTATATGAGTGGTTAGTCATGCCTTTTGGGTTAACTAATGCACCTAGCACCTTCATGAGATTAATGAACGAGGTTTTGCGTGCATTCATTGGAAAATTTGTTGTTGTGTATTTTGATGATATATTGATTTATAGCAAATCCATGGATGAACATCTTGATCACTTACGTGCTGTTTTTAATGCTTTGCGTGAGGCACGATTATTTGGTAATCTTGAGAAGTGCATCTTTTGGACAGATCGAGTCTCTTTCCTTGGCTATGTTGTTACTCCACAGGGAATTGAAGTTGATCAAGCCAAGGTAGAGGCTATTCAGGGGTGGCCTGTAGCAAAGACCATCACACAGGTGCGGAGCTTTCTAGGGCTGGCTGGGTTCTATCGTCGCTTTGTGAAGGATTTCAGCACCATTGCTGCTCCATTGAATGACCTTACGAAGAAGGGGGTGCCTTTTTCTTGGGGCACCACACAAGATAACGCCTTTACCATACTGAAAGATAAGTTGACGCATGCACCTCTTCTCCAACTTCCTGATTTTTCTAAGACTTTTGAGCTTGAATGTGATGCTAGTGGGATTGGATTGGGTGGTGTTTTGTTACAAGAAGGAAAACCTGTTGCATATTTTAGTGAGAAAATGAGTGGGCCTGTTCTAAATTATTCTACCTATGATAAGGAATTATATGCTCTTGTACGAACTTTAGAAACATGGCAGCATTATTTGTGGCCCAAAGAATTTGTTATCCATTCTGATCATGAATCACTAAAGCATATTAGGAGTCGAGGGAAACTAAACCGTAGGCATGCTAAGTGGATGGAATTTATTGAGTCTTTTCCTTATGTCATTAAACACAAAAAGGGAAAGGATAATATTATTGCTGATGCTTTATCTAGACGTTATACTCTTCTATCTCAACTTGACTTTAAAATTTTTGGATTAGAAAAGATTAAAGATCAATATGAACATGATGCTCATTTCAAAGATGTATTGCTGAAATGTAAAGACGGAAAAACATTGAATAAATTTGTCCTCAATGATGGCTATGTGTTTAGAGCCAACAAGTTATGCATTCCAGCTAGCTCCGTTCGTTTGTTGTTGTTACAGGAAGCGCATGGAGGCGGGCTGATGGGGCACTTTGGAGTGAAAAAGACGGAGGACATACTTGCTGGTCATTTCTTTTGGCCAAGGATGAGGCGAGACATGGAGCGCTTTGTTGCTCGCTGCACGACATGTCAAAAAGCTAAGTCACGACTTAATCCACATGGTTTGTACATGCCTCTTCCTGTTCCTAGCATGCCTTGGGAGGATATTTCTATGGACTTTGTTTTAGGACTGCCTAGAACAAAGAAGGGGAGGGATAGCATCTTTGTTATTGTGGATAGATTTTCTAAAATGGCACACTTCATACCTTGTCGTAAAAGTGATGATGCTACACATGTTGCTGATTTGTTTTTCCGAGATATTGTTAGATTGCATGGTGTGCCAAACACAATAGTTTCAGATCGTGATGCTAAGTTTCTTAGCCATTTTTGGAGAACGTTATGGGCAAAATTGGGGACTAAGCTTTTATTTTCAACTACTTGTCATCCCCAAACTTATGGTCAAACTGAGGTTGTGAATAGAAGTTTATCTACCATGCTTAGGGCTGTTTTGAAAAAGAATATAAAAATGTGGGAAGAGTGTTTGCCTCATGTTGAGTTTGCTTATAATCGTTCCCTACATTCTAGTACTAAGAAATGCCCTTTTGAGATTGTTTATGGATTTGTACCCCGTGCTCCTATTGATTTATTACCTCTTCCTTCAATGGAACGAGTGAATTTTGATGCTAAACATCGTGCTGAGTTGATCTTAAAATTGCATGAAACCACTAAGAAGAATATAGAGTGCATGAATGCCAAGTATAAACTTGCTGGTAGTAGGGGAAAGAAAATTATCACTTTTGAACCTGGTGATTTAGTTTGGTTACATTTGCGAAAGGATAGGTTTCCTGATTTGAGAAAGTCTAAATTGTTACCTCGAGCTGATGGTCCATTCAAAGTGTTAGAAAGAATTAATGATAATGCATATAAACTCGAGTTGCCTGCGAATTTTGGGGTTAGTCCCACATTTAACATTGCAGATTTGAAGCAATATTTGGGAGAAGAAGATGAGCTTGAGTCGCGGACGACTCAAATGCAAGAAGGGGAGGATGATGAGGACATCAACACCCTCGATACATCCACACCAACTCAGCTACCGGTTTCTGGTCCGATCACTCGCGCTCATGCACGTCAACTAAACTATGAGGTGAACTCGTTCTTGGACTTATGTCCATCTTATCTAGACCGTGGAACTACGTGCTTTCTTGTTTTGCTTAGGAACAATGGAGAGGAGCCAATGGGAAGGGAATTCGCGCGGACGGGATTTGGACAGCAGAACAGCACCAACTTGTGACGACCACCACGACTTCATACGGACACCGATCTGGGCGTTCAAGTACTTCCTGGAAATATTATCAAGTCTACTTTCAAACGGATCTGGCCTCATGTCCATATCTATTCGGAGTCGGCCGCAATAGTTATTTTAATACCAAGACCTTTTTCTGTCCAGGGTGCTGCATCACCAAAATTGGGCCCATGGCCCATGTATCGTTTGGAGTCCATTAGGGACTCGTGATTAGGGTTTCTCACGACCCTAGGGAGGTAATAAATAGTAGCAGCCGCCCTCATTAGCTGGTGGGTTTTTGTTTATTCGTAAGTTAGCTTCTGCTGCTTCCTTGTACACGCGCGTGTCGACTAGATCGCCCGTCTACTTGTATCCAGAACCCCACTTTAGACTGATTCAACAGATAAGTGCTTGTTCTTCTTGTTCTTGCGTGTTCTTCGATTGCTTGCAGGGACAAAGGCCCTCGTGGTCAGGTTGATTGTGCGCCAGCAAGATCAATACAACTTCGGAGTCGGTGTACCGATCGCTAAGGCGCATCGTCTTGGGGACGGTGTAGTCGGATCGCCAACGTCTTCTCCTCCACAAATCGAACCCTCCTATTCTCATCGAAAGATCAGGAACCAAGATCCTATCACTCTCTGACCAAGTTCGGGCTTGTCCGATATAGTCCAGAATTTTCCGTTTTTGCCTCTGTCAATCTTCGAACTAGTCCAGCCCTTTTCAAACTTGTTCGGTAAATCACGATTCCGAATTGTTCTTTAGTTTCACAATGCGTTTTTGGGTTCTACCTTAAGTGGGCCTAAGGATGTCGTGTCTAACTCTTTTTGGAGCCTATGTGGGACCACACACTGGCCTCTACCCCCCTAAAATCAAATTCCTTCAAACCCTAGACTCCACCTCTGTATAAACCACCCCATCTCTTCACTTTACATCCTCTTGCCTCAATTGAAAGTCCACCCAGACCCTAATTCGTGGAGAGCCGCCATCAAGGGGGGAGAAGGAGATCCCGAGCAAGAAGAAGAAGAGGAAGAAACGAAAGAGAATAAATATCTCCATCAAGTTTCGTTCTTCATCAACAATCCACCATCAAGTTCTTCATCAACCCTAAATCGTCAAGATCCAAGTGTTGCCTCCAAAACCCTTGATTCATTGGAGTTCTAAACACCTGGTATACCTTCTATTCTCTATTTCTCATGTGAATTCAACTCCGTTTCTCCAAATTCACGTCAATCTAGAAAACCCTAGTTCGCTGTTCCTGCGACGGGCGGACTAGTCCGGTCCCAAGCGGACTAGTCCAATTTCTCGATCTGTTTCCTGTTGAATTAAATATAAATTGATTTGAATCAATTCCAAACCTGTATAAACTTGTTAAAAGCTATTAGAACTAGTTAGTAAACATTATTAACAACTCATTAACTACTTTTGCTTCGCATTTGCATTAATCATGCATGTCATGACATATGGAGTAATATATGTGCACTTATTGATTGTGATTCTTGTCTTGTATGTTTATTGCGTGGTTTAGACAAATTTGTGTTAGAGAGTGCTGCGGAGGACCTCCAGCACCAGGAGTTTGAAGTCTTCGAATCTAATCAAGTCCAGGAGCAAGGCAAGAGTCCTTGAACATATTGATCTTGTTTCTAAAATAAATGTTTGTTTGCAAAACTGCATGCTTGTGTCAATTTGATGAGAATCCTATGATAGGAAGTTTACTAGCTTTGTTTAACCACCCTTGTCACCCGAAATTCATGGTAGAGAGTCAGGAAGGGCTTTTTACCTTTTTGCTTTGCTTAATCAATTGGGACGGGAAAATAACTATATCATTTAATTATGCATTAATGAGATCATGGTTAATATGAACTAGTTAATGTGACATACTAATTGGTGATCTAAGCAAGCATGGTATGTGGACGGGTTGGATGTTATGGTGCCCTGGCTTGCTTTAGATTTAAGGACCGGTTCGTGGAGCGACCATCCAGGATTTATAGTGCCACCACGAGGCCAAGTGTGGGTGCGGCATAGCTGATTAATTAGGGTATTGCTAGTATTGAGCGGATCATTTGGCGCACCGGGGAAGGGGAGTCAGATTGGGTTTGGATATGGTTGGCAGGACTCCCGGGGATCCGAATTGCACAAGTGAGGGCCCTTGGTTGAAGATGTGCTCAGTTGGACTCATCGCCACCAGTGAAATCTCAATGGGTCCGTACATGCTTGTAGTCCCTTTGTAAAAGCTATTTTGTGATCTCTTGGCTACACACCTAAGGAAGTGTGAGATGGTATAATTGAGATTCCTTTATCATCGAACGGTGATGAAATCATAAACATGTTGGTAAAGTGGTACAACCTCTGCAGGGTATGTCTAAAAACTATTATGATAGCCGTGCTCTCGGTTATGAGCAACCTGGACCCTCACATGATTCAAGGAAACTTGAACTTGGCATTTGGGATTGTTTGGTACTGGTTATGGTCGATAATATGGTTATGGATCGAATTATGGTATTGGATATGGTTAATGGTAATGGTAAAATCTGGTATAATGGTGATGGATATTGAATATGGACTGGTACTATGTTAATAATTATGGTTTATAATGGGTTTACTCACATAAATACATTACATTGCTTTTCAAATGTTTTAATGTACTTTTCAGCACTTAGCCATTACTACATTTGTCATTTGTATCAGCTACATGTCATACTTTCCACACTTGTTGAATACGACATGTACTCACCCTTGCAATTCCCCCACCAACAGTTGCAGGTCAGGATTGGGAGTATAACGATGATAATGCGGAGTTCTAGGCCATGTCTGCCGTCAGCTTTGCCTGTGGTGTTGTTTGGAGCTACGTTATCCCTTATGCTTAGTTTGCTTAGTTAGTTTATTTCTGCTGCATTAGTTCAAACTTATCATTAATATTTATTAGAGCTTGTATTTTAGAATATTCTGAATTCTGTAATAAAAGTGCTTAATTAATTTTGTTCTGTGGTAATTTTCTGTATATCCTTTTGTGAATGCACTCGTGTATGTGTGTTGAACGTCCTTGGAACACATATGCGTTCACTTGGTTCATTTTCGGAACCGAGTGTCACAGTGGCAGAGTGGACACCTTCCTCATCAACTCCAGAGGGCCTCGACAAGTAGAAGTCGTAACCTAAGGTCCCGGTCTTCACTGAGCCTCGCTGGACTCTCTCTTCGATGGCTCCGTGCAGAAGTAGGGGACCGGAGTTGGAATCTTTCTCCTCACTCCGACCGGAGAGAAGATCAAGTACAAGGTATGCCTCAACTTCAAGGAAACCAACGACATGGCTGAATATGAAGTTCTCATCTTCGAACTCAAGGTGGCGCTATCTTATGGCGCCCGGGAGCTCCTGGTGAACGGTGACTCACAACTCATCATCAAGCAAGTCAAAGGTGAATGTAGTTGCAATAACCCTCAGCTTGCTGTATATCTGCTTGAAGTCCAAAAGTTGCAGAAAGACTTCCATATCTTGGACCTCTGCCATGTCCAGTGTCTCAACAACGTTGAAGCTGACGACCTCTCAATGAAGGCTTCAACAGGGGCTCAAGCTCCCGACAGAGTTTTTGTCAGGAGATTACCAGTACCTGTCACTTAGCCTGCCGAACTGAGTGATGGGGCGAGACCAGCACCGCGAAGCTGGCGGTCCCAGTGGCCTTGTTACCATGGCGCCCACCAAGGATCATAGGCGCTACAAGAAGCTCCGAGCAACCAAGTACACAAGATCCGGAAGCTCAAGTTAGCCCCGATGCATGGATCTCGGAGGTCCGGAACTACCTGAAAGACAATATCCTTCCTGAAGATGGTGTATCCGCTGAGTGAATTGTTAGATTGGATAAAAGATACACATTGATAGAAGGGGATCTCTATCGACGTGGCGCCAATGACATTCTAATGTGGTACATTTACCGGGAAGAAGGCTGCGAGCCCCTCACAGAGATCCACGAAGGCGAGTGTGGGAACCATGCGTCATCCAGCACGCTAGTTGGTAAGGCCTTTCGGCATGGTTTTTATTGGCCTACAGCACTCCAAGATGCAGTCGAGCTAGTCAAGAAGTGTGAAGCATGTCGGTTCTGCGCGAAGCAAATTCACACAGCGACGCGGTCACTGCATATGATTCCTCCCATATGGCCATTCGCTGTGTGGGGATGGACATTTTGGGACCTTTCTGCAAAGCCGTCGGAGGTTATCGATTTTTATATGTCGCCATCAACAAGTTCACTATGTGGCCGGAAGCAACTCCAGTTGTTACTATCAACAAGCAATCAGCCATCAAATTCTTGAAGTCCATTGTCTGCAGATTTGGAGTTCCGAACAAAGTCATCACTGACAACAGAACCCAATTCACAAGTGCAGCTTTTCAAGAGTACTGCAAAGAACTCGACATTTAAGCCAGCTACGCATCCGTAGCTCATCTGGCAAGCAATGGCCAAGCTGAGAGAGCAAATGCAGAAATACTCAAGGGACTCAAGACACGCACTTATGAGCGCTTGAAGAAACATGGCGCCAACTGGATTGAGGAGCTACCACCGGCATTATGGGCGAGTCAGACTACACTGGGCCGGGCTACAGAAGAGACACCATTCTTCTTGGTGTACGGAGCTGAAGCAGTCCTTCTTCCAGAGATCACCATGGGTTCTCTCCAGGCCCGGACCCTCGATGAAGCCACGCAAGACCAGCTCCGGTGTGAAAGCCTGGACCTCGTCGACGAAGCAAGGTACCAAGTAGCTGTCCGAAATGCACACTACCATCAAACGCTCCGACGCTATCACCAAAATTTTATGCACAACCGGCAGTTGGAGGAAGGCGATCTGGTGCTGTGAAGAATAGTTACTCGAGAAGGGATGAACAAACTTTCCCCCCAGTTGGGAAGGTCCCTTTCGAGTCATCAAATTTTCCCGTCCCAGATGCGTCCGCTTGGCAACAGGGGATGGGATACAACGTCCTAATCCCTGGAACATCGAGCACCTCCGTAAGTTCTACACTTAGTTGCAGGGAGGTGAGTCTGTATTTGCATCGGATGTATCTTATAAAGTCTATAAACAGAGTCAGGAGGGTCTTAGATCAAAAGTGCACCTAACTTGGTCCTGTACTTTAGGTGTGTCTTTACCTTCCCTGGGTTAGAACAAGATGAATAACAAACTTAACTTGGTCCTATACTTTAAGTGTGTCCTTGTCTCCTCAGTTACTCGGACCTATTATGAAATGCATTTGTGCAAGCAAACTCTACATGCATTTACTTTAGCTCATTATTTTCATCATTTTTTACATTCTGGTCAATAGCAACGTTGTGCAATCCATTTGAAATTTAGGCCAACAAATTCATGCGATATATAAGTTTTATTGGTCATCTTCTCTCGGATCTTAGCATTGCTGGATGGCCTACTCATCTGAAAAACAAAGCCAATGATAGATCCAGAGTGCGCTATCGACTTAGCCTGGTCAAGCACCCTAAGTACGCCACTCTACCTATTCTAGTGGGTCTCAGTAAGGCAGGTCGGGAAAGCACTTGGATCTAAGGAAGTTTAATCAGTATACTTATTGATAGGATCTTGGTTCCTGATCTTTCGATGAGAATAGGAGGGTTCGATTTGTGGAGGAGAAGACGTTGGTGATCCGACTACACTGTCCCCAAGACGATGCGCCTTAGCGATTGGTACACCGACTCTGAAGTTGTATTGATCTTGCTGGCGCATAATCAACCTGACCACGAGGGCCTTTGTTCCTGCAAGCAACCGAAGAACACGCAAGAACAAGAAGAACAAGCACTTATCTGTTGAATCAATCTAAAGTGGGGTTCTGGATACAAGTAGACGGGCGATCTAGTCGACACGCACGTGTACAAGGAAGCAGTAGAAGCTAACTTACGAATAAACAAAACCCACCAGCTAATGAGGGCGGCTGCTACTATTTATTACCTCCCTAGGGTCGTTAGAAACCCTAATCACGAGTCCCTAATGGACTCCAAACGATACATGGGCCATGGGCCCAATTTTGGTGATGCAGCACCATGGACAGAAAAAGGTCTTGGTATTAAAATAACTATTGCGGCCGACTCCGAATAGATATGGACATGAGGCCAGATCCTTTTGAAAGTAGACTTGATAATATTTCCAGGAAGTACTTGAACGCCCAGATTGGAGTCCGTATGAAATTGTGGTGGCCGTCACAAGTTGGTGCTGTTCTGCTGTCCAAATCCCGTCCGCGCGAATTCCCTTCCCATTGGCTCCTCTCCATTGTTCCTAAGCAAAACAAGAAAGCACGTAGTTCCACGGTCTAGATAAGATGGACATAAGGCCAAGAACGAGTTCACCTCATAGTTTAGTTGACGTGCACGAGCGCGAGTGATCGGACCAGAAACCGGTAGCTAAGTTGGTGTGGATGTATCGAGGGTGTTGATGTCCTCATCACTTATGTTGTCATAGTGAGTTTGTTAGGATCTAAAATTCAAAGAAGGATAATAAGTCACAAATGAGATATAGGCAAGCAGATGAATTTAACTGCTTTTCTTGTCTCTTATGCGTTGGAAAAATGAACAGTTGACGGCAAACTACATGGGCAATGGTGGATGCTACCAGAGCATTAAGCTCCAACAACCCCAGGGGGCCTGCCGTCGATGTTTCATGTGTTGACAGTGCACACCGTCTAAGCATCAAGCTCCGACAACCCCCAGTGGGTCCACCGTTGACGTTTCACGCGTTGACAATAGGCGGTGTTGAATCATCAAGCTCTGACAACCCCCAAGGGGCCAGCCATCGATGTTCTACGCATTGGCAATGGGCGCTGTTGAAGCATCAAGCTCCAACAACCTCCAGGGGCCCGCCGTCGACGTTCTACACGTTGACAGTGTGCACCGTCGAAGCATCAAGCTTTGACAACCCCCAGGGGGCCCGCCGTAGATGTTTCATGCGTTGAAAGTGGGCACGGTCAAAGCATCAAGCTCCAAGAACCCCCTAGGTGGCCCGCTGTTGATGTTCTACATGTTGATAGTGGGCCCCATCGAAGCGTCAAGCTTCGTTAACCCCTAGGGGGCCCGCCATCGACGTTCTACGCGTTAACAGTGAGCGATGTCGAAGCATTAAGCTCCGACAACCCCCAGGGGGCCGGCCATCGACGTTCTACGCGTTGACAGTGGGCACCGTCAAAGCATCAAGCTCCGATAACCTCCAGGGGGCCCGCCGTCTATTTTTTACGTGTTGACAATAGGCACCATCGAAGCATCAAGCTCCGACAACCTCTAGGAGGCCCACCGTCGATGTTTTACGTGTTGACAGTGGGCGTTGTAGAAGTAAACAAGCTCTGACAACTCCCAGGGGGGCCACTGTCAACGCAGCAAAGGGTCCATGGAGATTTCGGAAGCAAGACATGGATCTTAGAGCTATCACACTATGTACGAGTTTGGAGCTATCAAGTTTCCAAGACATTGTCGAAATCCTTGTGGTAGATGTCCTCAATCCATTGAACACATCAACCAGGGGGCCAACAAGATAAAGGGCAATGTTTTGAAGACAAAAATGGAATTCAAAAGGATTTCATTCATTCAAAATTGGAGAGTTACAAGGTGAAGGTACAAAGAAAAAGGTCCTAGATATTGGAGTTCCTCACGAAGAACGAAGCAACTTCTCGATGGCTTCTTGGACGCTAGCCTTGGTAGCTCCCTCCTCTTTGGTGATGGGTCCTTCGAACACCGGAACTAGAGACATTGAGGAGTCTTGGCTTTGGAAGCACGACAACACATACTCTGCGATGTTCTGAGCCAAAGATTTCCCTTCAATCTCGATATCGTCGACGACCACATCTCCTATAGCTTCCAGCTTTGCACCGGTGGAGTTAGTGCCACCAGGGCCTTGTCCATCTCTGGCTCCGGATCAGCCGGTCGAACCGGGCTGGATCCAAAAGGTACCAGAGCTTCATTAGCCCGTCCGACGAAGTTCCAGATCTATTGGGACTCGATTGCTCTTGCACTTCAGAGCTCCTCCAGTGACCTCCTTGCAGAAGATAACTCCTGAAGTGCCATATGTTGACCGTCAATTCACCTCATAATGTATACAAAAGAGAAACACAACATAGTGGTAGGGTTAAAAACTAACCGATCCACAAGTGTTGGTGTTTATTTGTATGCATGTGAATTTATACCCAAAATACCAAGACATGCAGGAAGTAATCCATAAAATTGGATTGCAACAAATGTGACGCCATGTGTCATCACATGGATCAAATGTCCCACAAACAGAAGTATCCGAGGCCATCAAATGGTGTAGCACACATATCAGTAAATGGGTCCATCCCGAGACCGACCAGGAGTCACCCCGAGGAAGCACACTGGAATTGGTCCAACTTTCTGTTTGGCCGACTAGGGGGTACAGTTGAACCCTTTCTGGAGCCAAACTCGGTCATCTTCCATGTGTCGACTCCCTGTGGTGCCCTGATCATGATGAAGACTGATTTGCGCACATTTGGTGGCGGGAACCGACCCTTCTCCCCCCCTATAAATAGAACCCCACACCTCACTTCACGCACATACCAAAATTTGAATATAGAATACCACTCCTAAGGTTTAGAGTAGTCCTAGAGGCTGCCAAGTAGAAGGAGAGTGTGGTGAGAGTTTAGGAGAAGGAGGCTTGGGCATGTCAAGTCCCTCTTCTACACTTGTATCCCAACAAAGGCGTACTCAAATCAAGTAAGCCCTTTGTGAATTCAATTCAAGTTTGATTCTCAATTCATAGTAGTTTGCACAAGTAGTTACTTGTGGGTTCATTGCTTTAATTTATTAGAGACTCTAGTTGTAACTTTGTTTTCAAAACAACTAGAGTTGTGATTTAGAATGTAAGCGTGGTGCTTAGGTTAGAAATCACCAGTGAATATCTTGTAGACCCACAGATTGAAGAGGTAGGAAGTAGGTGGTGAGCCCTATCTGTCCTTTGTAATCCTGCACATTCGGCTATACCATAGGCTCTTAGCGGGAGTCGTCCTAGTGTTGCTACGAGTAAACATGTGCCTGAAGCAAGCAGCTACCGCAAATTCCTTTGAATTAGAATCAATACTTTGAGTTCCTCTCTCTCCCTTGCCTACAAAATAACTTTCTGTCCTTGGGTGGATTAGTTCGTAAGATTAGCACACACATTCCTTAGATTCGATACCCTTAGGAATACTCTCTTAAGGGGAGGTGCGACACGGAAGTTTCCGTGTTTGAAGCAGGGAATGGACTGTTGAAGTTGAGCAGTTACCCAAAATCCTTCGAATGACCTCACCAATGAAGGTCCTACAAAACCCCACTCTTGGAGCAAATCTCATTTTTGATTCTTGTGCTCTCGCCATTCTGCGCGATGTGCCGTTGGCACCAACATGCAAATCCTTCCAAGATTCTTTCGGAAACATCCTTGAAGGGTGCAGGGTTTTGTAACAGGTGTCTATAAGACACAAAGATATTGAGGCAATCCTAGATTTCCATGTGTTCCAAATCCAAGATTTGAACATTATGATCGGGATTCCCATTGAGAAATTTATCATGGGAATTTCATTGGAAGGAAACCTCAATGTCAAGCTGGAGGGAGAAAGTTCTCTATTCCTATCCTGCATTCCAAGAACACATCCGCATAATCTCCCATCCAAAATGAGGAACTAGAGGAGGTTAGAACTCTTCAATTCTTAGCACCCCCTGAAGTTGAAGGAGAAGAAGATTTTATCCAAGAGGAGGATGAATTTCAGAAGGCAATTGAATTGCCAAAAGAAGAGCTCTTCCCAAAACCTCATGTTGAGCTAAAAAATCTACCTCCAGGCCTATGTTATTCCTTTCTAAGTGGTGATTTGGAAGCCCCTGTCATCATAAGTGACAAGCTTTCAGATGATGAGACACTCAATCTCATTGCCATGTTAGAAAAGCATAGGGCTATTTTTGGCTATTCACTAGAGGATCTCAAGGGAATTAGTCCAGCGTTATGCAAGCATTGCATTCCTATTGACCCCGAGAGTGTCCCCTCAAGGGAACCTCAAAGACAATTGAATAATGCTATGAGGGAAGTTGTGAAGAAGGAAGTCCTAAAACTTCTGCATGCCGAGATTATCTACTCTGTTCCTCATAGTGAACGGGTCAGCCCAGTTCAAGTAGTGCCTAAGAAGGGAGGTATGATGGTCATTCAAAATGAGAATAATGAATTAATTCCTCAACAAACCATCACTGGTTGGAGGATGTGCATTGATTACTGAGAACATAACAAGGCTAAAAGGAAGGATCATTTTCCACTACCCTTTCGATGAGATGTTAGAGCGGTTGGCAAAGAACTCCCACTTTTGTTTCCTTGATGGGTATTCGGGGTATCATCCCAATCCATCCCGACAATCAAAGTAAGACCACATTCACATGTCCCTATGGAACTTATTCCTATCGGTGTATGTCCTTTGGACTATGTAATGCTCCTGCCTCTTTTCAATGATGCATGATTGAGGAAATCATGGAAGTTTCATGGAAAACTTTCGATCATTGTCTGGAAAATTTAGACAATGTTTTACAAAAATGCCAAGAGAAGGACCTTATACTTAATTGGGAAAAGTGTCGTTTCATGGTCCGTGAAGGCATCGTTCATGGACACTTAGTGTCCGAGAGAGGGATAGAGGTGGACAAAGAAAAAATTGAGGTCATTGAAAAACTTCCACCTCCTATCAATGTTAAGGGAATTCATAGCTTTCTAGGTCATGCAAGGTTCTATCGGCGATTCATCAAAGACTTCTCAAACATCGCTAGACCCCTCACTAACCTATTAGCTAAGGAAGCTCCCTTTGATTTCGATGATGAATGCCATAAATCATTTTATACACTCAAAAGGGCATTCATCTCAACTCCAATCATTCAACCTCCTGATTGGACGCTACAATTCGAAATCATGTGTGATGCTAGTGATTTTGCTGTTGGTGCGGTGCTAGGCCAAACCAAAGATAAAAAACATCATGCAATATCCTACGCTAGAAAAACTCTAACAGGAGCTCAACTCAATTATGCCACAACTGAGAAAGAGCTCTTGGCTGTAGTTTTTGCCATCGATAAGTTTAGGTCCTATTTGGTTGGAGCCAAGGTCATTGTCTAAACAAACCATGCTGCCTTGTAGTATTTGCTCACCAAAAAGGATGCTAAGACAAGGTTAATCTGTTGGATTCTTCTACTCCAAGATTTTTACATAGAAATCAAGGATAAGAAATGAGTAGAGAATTCCGTGGCAGATCATCTCTCGCGTATGGAAGTCACTCAAACCATGGACATCCCTATCAATGTTTTCCTACGAGATGATAAGCTTCTCAAGGTGAATGACTCTCACCCTTGGTATGCGGATATCGTGAACTTCATGGTCATGGGATATGTACCACCTGGGGAAAACAGGAAGCAACTAATCTATGAGAGTCGTAGGCACCTTTGAGATGACCCATAACTCTATCAAGTTTGTGTCGATGGCTTTCTTAGAAGGTGCGTAAATCAAAGGCACCAAGATTATTGAGAAATTCCATGCTAACCCCTTTGGTGGCCATTACAGTGTTTACTGTATCCAGGCAATGATCTGGCAAAGTGGATTCTATTGGCCTTCTATGTATGAAGATACAAAAGAATTCATTCACAGATGTCAGAAAAGCCAAAAGCATGGAGGAATCTCAGCTCGCAATGTGATGCCCCTAACATATAATCTCCAAGTGGAACTATTTGATGTATGGGGTATCGATTTCATGGGACCTTTACCTAGGTCCTATTATTGCGAGTACATCCTAGTGGCTGTAGATTATGTGCCAAAATGGGTAGAAGCTTTGTCATGCAAAAATGTCAATTCCAACCAAGCTAAGAAAATGGTCCATGAGATCATTTTCCCACACTTTGACACTCCCTGCATGGTCATAAAAGATGGAGGGTCTCATTTCATAGATAAGACCTTCCAAAACTTTTTGAGGGAGCTTGGTGTCTAGCATAACATTGCTACTCCATGCCACCCACAAACAAGTGATCAAGCAAAAACATCTAATAAGCAAATTAAGAATATTCTGCAGAAGACTGTCTTGGAAATGGGAACGGGATGAAAGCATAAGCTACCAGACGCATTGTGGGCATACCGCACTGCCTACAAAACTCCCTCGGCATGTCTCCTTTCCAACTTGTATATGGAAGGACTTGTCATCTTCCTGTAGAGTTGGAGCATAGAGCCTATTGGGCCATCAAGCGGTGGAACATGGACCTTAAGGAAGCAGGAAAACACCAACTAAAGCAACTTTCTGAGTTGGAAGAATGGAGAGATAAGGTGTACCATTGTGCCAAAATCTACAAGGAAAGAACAAAAAGATGGCACGATAAGAGGATTATGCCTAAAGAGTTCAAACCTAGAGATAAAATTCTACTCTTCAACTCTAGGGTTAAACTTTTTAGACATGGTAAACTTAGAAGTAAATGGGAAGGACCCTTCACTGTGGTAGAAAACTCATCCAATAGAGCAGTCACACTCCAAGGTGATGATGATCAGTTATTTAAAGTGAATGGGCACCAACTCAAATTATTTCTTGAATCCCTTGAGGAGGCAGAAAAATAAATTGACATGATAAATTTTAATGATTTTCATGTTGTTTCTTTAAATCCTGTCTAAATTCTCTGCGTCCAATTAATGGGCCCATCCAATTATTCATCCATGGGGGCCATTAATCCAACCCACAAAAACATAGCCCGAAGGGAGCCAGGAAGGGTTCGGCCGAACCCTAGGGTTAGCAGACCTCCCCCTTGCGCCGTCAGCTTTCCGTTTTTTTCGCGCGGACTCTCCCGACGTATCACAACAAGACTCTCGGTGCTATCATACTTTCCCCGCTTATATATTGACGGGAAAAAAGAGGAGAAACTTGCACCATCCAGAAAAACCCATCTCTTGTTCCTCCCATCCAAGTCATGGCCAACAAGAAAATTGTGCCTCATGCCTCCTCTAGCTCAACCTTTCAACTGAGTGGAGACATTGCCCCGGACAATAACAAGTCCACCCTCGCTTTGGAGTCCGTCATGGTGTTGGATGTCGTACCTCTCGCCATGATCCCGCCACTGACGATGACTCCGCGTGGGCGTAGCACCACGCCTTGGGGTGCTGCACGGTCGCTCTCCCATCGGAGGACGCACGTGAAGTCGACGACACCTGCACATCGTCTGACTACGGCTGGCCCTAAGTTAGTGAAGACCCGTCTTTTTCCTGAAAAAGACGAGTCTCTCCAAAGCTGCAGCCTGGCGAGGAGTTCATGTACACTCTGAAGACCAAGGATGGTGACGTAGTGAGCCACCACTACAAGGCACCAACTCGTACCTTGCCTGAGTGTGTTGGAGACTGCCTCATTATCCACGTATGTGCAAGCCTAAAGGAGGTTATGCAAAAGGCTTTTTCAACCAAATTGATAATGTGGCGATGGAGGAATGAACAGGCTCGTCACCCTCCAAGATTAGGCGTCACCTCTCGCCACCTGCCATCATAGGGCTGTCTGGCCAATTTGAGGACAGCGATAGGAAATCTCCTCGTGCCCCTAAAGTGGAACAACTTTCTAAGGAGTTAGCTTCCCTCCATTCGGAGAACAAGAAGCTATCGGACTTAGTGGTTGAAGGGCGCATTGAGAGGGAAGAACTGAAGGATAAACTTATATCCCTCAAAGAGGAGATTGATGGTGTTCACTGTGGCATGGGTGCCAAGCTCGGCGTGTATGCAATGCCGTCAGGAAGCCCGACATCTACAATGCTCCATAGTTTAGATGTCCCGACCGCATAGGATGCTTACTAGCTTAGTTTAGTTTTATTCCAAACTTTTATTCATTAAATTTAGATTGAATAATGTAAGCATCCCCATATTTTGAGTTCAATAAAGTGAACTTACCAATTCATCTAACCTAGTAAAGTTCCCCCTTTAGTTTTTCTATGTTGAATAAAGAATTCAGGGAACAAGTGTTGGGGAGGCACCCCAAATTCGCGAAATCCCGACGCGCAAAAATAGCATTGCATCTCAAAACACGTCGCAACTGAACATAGACTCAACACATCGAAACAAGGCAACAAAGAAGCCAGAAGGGGGTCGGCCAAACCCCCTAGTCGGCCGACCTGGTGTTGGCCCCACACGGCTCTGTTTCGCTCCATAAATTCAATTTGGATCTTCTAACCCTGAATATGCATGCTACGTTACTATTATAGTTGATTTAATATTTAATATTGAATATTTGAAAGCAATTCAACTCAACAATTTAAAATGTAAAACTTGGTAGTTAAAATTTGCTTGAACTGAAAATTTGAATACTTTATATTTTGATTTATTGCCTTGTTTATGATTCCCACAAGCAAAAGTAGGAAAAACATATCATATAAGTATTTAACTAGTGTGATATGGTAAATGAGTTATTCGAGGAGATATCTCTTTACTTGAATTTGATTTTGATGTTTGCACAATTTTGGAGTCTTGAACTTTGTCTGATTCTCTCATTGGAAAGCTAAGTACCCACCACGGCCATATGATACAAATTCTTGAAAAACCGCATGCATATGCCACTTTGCTTTTCATTGAACTTTGTCAAACTTGTGACCCAATTGAGTGACATGCATGAACTTTTTTACTTAGAAATTCTTGTGCATCTTATTCATGCAAGATTTCTCAGATTGAGAATTTGCATCTACCATTCCTTGATCCAATAAAGAAACTCCATACATTTTGATCATCAAAATCTATCAAGAAAAACAAAAAGGAGTAGAAGACATGGCTACGAAAAAAAGAGAAAGAAAGTATCCATGTTTCATCCTTAAAGAGAGAAAATCATGGAGTTCACAAATATCCATTCCATTCATGTGCACAAGAATTTTCTTTGTCAATTTGTTTGTTGCATAAGTCTCTCATAGGATCAAGTTTTTGACTTAGTAATATATGAATTGCAATGTGTGCCACATTTATCCCTACCAATCTCCAGATATAGCCATATTAAGTATAGGGAAGAAGTTGGCACAACATGCCAAGGTGAGGATGAAAACACTTTTGGAGACTTGAGAGATTCCAAATGAGAGATAAGGGCAATTGTTTCTTTGACTTTCTAAATATAGCAAATCGTCAGATCATTTCGGCAGGGGAAGATCCATGAGAACTACATTCCAACCATTCCACTCTTCAAACACCCAAGATTGATGTGGCAGCCACATTCCACAAAGGGAATTCATGAATTGAGGTATCAGCTGAAATATCTAGTATTCTCTTTTTCTAACTTATAGCAAATTTATGACAACACCTTAGTTCTTTTTCTTTTCTATACTTGATGACGAGCAGAGGACTAAGTGTGGGCATGTTTGTTGACGGTCCTTAAGTGCCATATTGAGACCGTTAATTCACCTCATAATATATACAAAAGAGAAACACAACATAGTGGTAGGGTTAAAAAATAACCAATTCCACAAGTGTTGGTGTTTATTTGTATGCAGGTGAATTTAGACCCAAAATACCAAGACTTGCAGGAAGTAATCCATAAAATTTGATTTTGATGAATCAAGTGACGCCACGTGTCATCAAATAGATCAAATGGCCCAAAAACAGAAGTATCCGAGGACATCCAATGGTGTAGCACACATATCAGTCAATGAGACCCACCTGGATGTCACCTGGGGAAGCACACTGAAATTTTTCCAACTTTCTATTTGGACGACTAGGTGGTTCGGCCGAACCCTTTCTGACGCCAAACTTGGTCAGCTTCCACGTGTTGACTCCCTGTGGTGCCCTGATCACGATGAAGACTGATTTGCGTGCATTTGGTGTCAGGAACCGACCCTTCCCCCCCTATAAATAGAATCCCACACCTCACTTCACACACACACCAAAAGTTGAGAATAGAATACCACTCCTAAGGTTTAGACTAGTCCTAGAGGCTGCCAAGTAGAAGGAGAGTGTGGTGAGAGTTTAGGAGGAGGTTTGGGCTTGTCAAGTCCCTCTTCTCACTTGTATCCCTACAAAGGTGTACTCAAATCAAGTAAGCACTTGCGTATTCAATTCAAGTTTGATTCTCAATTCATTGTAGTATGCACAAGTAGTTACTTGTGGGTTCATTGCTTTAATTTATTAGAGGCTCTAGTTGTACCTTTGTGTTTGAAACAACTAGAGTTGTGATTTAGAACGTAAGCATGATGCTTGGGTTAGAAATCACCAGTGAATATCTCGTAGACCCATGGATTGAAAAGGTAGGCAGTAGTGATGACAGCCCTATCTGTCCTTTGTAATCCTCCATGTTCGGCTATGCCATAGGCTCTTGGCGGGAGTTGTCCTAGTCTTTCTAGGGGTAAACCCGTGTTCGAAGCAAGCAGACTACCGCAAATTCCTTTGAATTATAATCAATACTTTTAATTCTCCTTTCTTACTTGCCTACGAAACAACTTTGTGACCTTGGGTGAATTAGTTCGTAAGATTAGCACACACACTCCTTGGATTCGATACCCTTGGGAATACTCTCTTAAGGGCAAGTGCTACACGGTAGTTTCCGTGCGCTTGTGGATTTTTATCTGTGACATGAGAAACATAAATACGGAGCTGTCGTGTCATCTGCCACAACCACAAGAGGAGGGGCTGGAGCAGTAGCAGGAGCTTCAGATAGCACAATCTTCGGGGCTGCAGTAGGCACCAAAGCTGTCATTCCTATTCTCAACACTCTAGAAATAGAGAATAGAGAATTTAAGACAAAGGAAGAAAAAAATCAAGACATAAGCTAAATATCCGGCCCTTACCTAGGGATATTGATGCTCCAGTCAGCGTGGATTTTCTTCTTCGGATGCTTCGAGCTAGAGCCTGCCGTCGTCATTGTGGCGGAAGCTCCGGGCTTCATGCTAGGTGTTGAGGAAGCCGCCGGTGCTGCCTCAGCTGGTACCTCCATCATAGGAGGATTCACTCAGGAACCAGAGCCTTCTGCTGGAATCGGGGCCGGAGTCGTCTTGTCGGACCCAGCGCCCTCTGAGGACACTGGGGCCAAAGGATCAGACAGAGCTGGAGGCACAACCAGCACGGATCTCAACTGAGGTTGAGGGGTCACTTCTCTCGGAGCGTCCCTCACGTAGCTCCCGTTGCTTCTACCCAGCTTCCACTTGCAGCTCTGGGTGATGATGGGATCTTTCCCCTTGCCTCGGCTTGAGGTCGACTCCTTGGAAGATGGAGTTGTGGGACCTTTGCCTTTGCCGCTGAATGGCATAGGTCCGGAGCCCTCATGAGGACAAGGAGCTCCGGAAATCACTATCCCTACTGGAGGGGTGCTCCTATGCCTCTCCACAAGGCCTAAGTCATCAAGCATCGACATCTTCCTCCACATCTCTCTCCTGAACTCCGAAAACATGTTCAGGGGTAAGAACACCGCTAGAGGTGTCAGACCGTCCGGATTGATGGCTCTGTGGTGCAACTTTTGGAGAGGAAGCTTTAAGGCCTTTTCATCCAAATTTGACCTGATGCCAACAACAATCCTATATGGATCCATTTCTCCACTGGATGCCCATGTTGGCCATTTCGTCGCCTTTAATGGAGCCCAACAATTGGTTAAAAAATTTGCGATCAGCATCAAGGGAGTCACTCCTTCCACCCACTCCCGGATCCTTGACAAGATCTGGTTATACTCCTCTGACAGCTTCGGGACCACCTCCCAGGCATGGGTGTCAACGGAGGAGAGGCTGTCAGGCAGCTCCAACATGTCGTGGCGATCCACCCTGATGATCACCCAATCCTTCTTCCAGCCATCCCACTTCGCGGAAGGGAATGTCTTCAAGTACTCTAAGGGCAAGTTCTTGTGCTTCATGAAGTAGTAGAAGCCGAGAAGCTCATTCCCTTTTCCGGTTGTGTTGACCTTGAAGAAGGTTCAGAAGAGCTCGATGCAGGGTGGCACACCCACCCACATCTCACAAAAGTGGATGAGTGTCGCCACTAGCAAGAAGGATTGGGGGCCGAGGTGGTGGAGCTGCAGGCCGTAGAAGTCCAACAACATCAGCAAGAAGCTGGAGAACAGCGGGATGAGCCCCACCATGGTGAACGCTGAGAAGTACACAATCTTGCCGACGCTTTCCTTCTTGAAGGGGAGCTTGCCTAGGCGAATCGGGTTGTTGAAGGAATCGCTCGACCACCCCATGTAGGTGCGGACTCTCGACAACTCATCGTCGCTCTTGATCCGGCTATGAGGAAGACCCAACTCCATCGCCGCAAAGTGGAGCAGAAGCGGAAGAAGGGTTGCAAGGGTGGAGAGCTCTAAATGCAAGATCAAATGAAAGCGTAAGGAGTTCTCTTCCCGTGTAAATTTCTCCTATAGTTCATGAACATATCTCATTATCATAAAATCTATAGACCCCCACTATAGTTTAGTTAATTATAACATAACTAGGTTAGTATGGATAATTATGTTGTGTATCAACATTGGTTCAATGATGATTCAATTCATTGTCTTAGGATGGCTTGTGCCTAGACTCTTAAGGTAATTACGTAATATGCTAGCATGGTGCTAGGATAGCTAAGTAGCATTGGATGTCTTGTAGACCCGCAGATTGAAGAGGTAGGCAGTAGGTGGTGACAGCCCTATCTGTCCTTTGTAATCCTCCACGTTCGGCTATGCCACGGGCTCTTGGCGGGAGTCACCCTAGTATTGCTCGGGGTAAGCCCGTGCCCGATTTGTTGAACCACATAGCATAAGTATTTACTATTGACCTAGCTTAGGGATAATTAGATTAGGCTATGTATATGTACAATAGAGCATAGTAGGAGTACCTCCATAACTCTCAACCTTAACTAACCTCTAGGATCCTCTTATCCCTCTTAGACTTGAAAACTTTTATGTGTGTCACACTACCTCCACTATTATTTTATCCATCCTTACTACATTCTTACCTATACCTTTCTACCCTTTCCACTTGATGATCGTTATACCTCTTCCCTGCCTTCCTTTGGGATCAAATAAATGACACCCTTGGGAATACTCTTAATGGAAATACTACAATGATGTTTCCGGGCGCTTGCGGAATTCACTCTGTGATCCAACAGAACCATTAACAAGCATTTCTGACACATCAGGTTGAGATGTTTAGTTAATGGTGCATAAGAAATACCAACAAGCATTTCTGGTGCCGTTGCCAGGGATGATTTGTTAGTATATCTTAGGAGTTGTCATCAAACATTTCTGGTGCCGTTGCCGGAGAAGGCAAATAGATATAACATGACTAAGTGAATAGGATAGAACCCTGGGTAGGATTTTAGTAGGATAACCATTCTTTGTTTTCACATTTATTTTAAATGTGAAAACAGGGTAGTGTATGTCTGGTTTCCGCCTGCCGGAAAACTATGTTGAAGATCTCTAATCTCTTCTGAGAGACTGACCCCGTGTCGTTACTCCTTAGAAGATTCGAGCGGCAAAGCAAGCCAGCATTTCTGCACCAACAATCCAAAGGCCAATGGCTCAGAAGACCCTTCGTGAGTTCTCAGATCCCTCTGCTAACAATGTGCCTATTGGGCCCACTGTTAACATGGGAGATGTGAACTTCGACATCAAAACTGGCCTTATCACTATGGTGCAAGCGAACCCATTCTGTGGGAAGGCTAACGAGGATGCAAGTGCTCACCTGCAACAATTCCTCGAGATCTGCAGCACTTTTAAGATCAAGGACGTATCTCCGGATGCAGTACGTCTGAGACTGTTCCCGTTCTCTCTCCTTGGGAGAGCGAAATAGTGGTTCTACATGAACTGAAGTGTTGTAGACACTTGTGAGAAGTGTTCTATGACATTCCTCGCCAAATTCTTCCCGTTGGGCAAAACCAATGCCCTACGTGGAAGGATTTCCAGCTTTCAGCAAGAGCTCAAGGAATCTATTCCCAGGGCATGGGAAAGGCTTTAGGAGTACATCCTAGCCTGTCCCCACCATGGGATGGATGACTGGCTCCTTATTCAGAATTTTTATAATGGGCTGATCCCATCAACTCGTGACCATTTGGATGCTGCTGCTGGAGGAGCCTTCTTCTCATTGACGGTGCCAAAAGCTAAAGATCTTATTGAGAAGATGGTTTCCAACATGGGATGGAACGATGAGCATCTCTATACCTGATAGCGAGGCATGCACACCTTGAAGGAGGTGGACATGATCGCTGTAAATTTGGACCTCCTAATGAAGAAAATTGATGGACAAGCCAGTGGTGAAGTGTCTGGCAATGCCTATGCCATAGACTCTCACATCACGTGTTAAGTCTGTGGCAACATGGGGTCATATGGGCAATGATTGCCCAAAAACTCGTGAGGATGCCCTATACCTCGCCAACAATGAAAATTTCAACAACAATAATGGCTATCGTCCAGGAGGTCAAGGGTGGGGTCAACAACGCCCATTCTTTCAAGGAGGGTACAACAACAATGGCAACCCTGGAAATCAGCCCAACTTGAGAGAACTTGCCATTAGCCAGCTCAAGATCAACGATGCCCTATCCAAGAAGCTATCAGCTAATGACAAGACCATGAAAAACATCAATGTCAAGATTGAAGGACTATCCTCAGCATTCAAGAATCAACTAAACATCAACAAGATGTTGGAGACTCAGCTGGCACAACTTGCTGCAGTTGTCCCTCCATTGAAAAACAACAGAACTCCGGGGCAGCCAGAAGCCCCAGTGGAGAACGTCAATGCAGTGGTTACGAGAGGAGGAAAGACCACTCGTGACCCACCATATCCCACACAAGAAAAGAGGACAACTGAGCCTGAGAAGGAGGATGTCCCAAGTGAATTACTTGGTGAGAGAATAGCCAATCACTTTGAGGACACCAACTTCAACACGGCGCTACAACTACAACAAGCCGATCTTGCAGCGTACTTCCGTCATCAAGGGTTCAACCCTTATCACGGAGGTAGTTGAAGAACAAGCTTGGGGGAGGACCTCCACTTGACGTAACATCTATCACATTCCTTGCATATTTATTTTCCATCCATCCATCATCCACCTTGCATTTAAAAAATATATATTTACAAAAAATAGGTTTGATTTGCTTTCATCAATAAATATGTGTGGTGAGAATGATTTAGAATTCACATAGATGAAATGAATAATAGTTGCTCTGTTTTATTTTCCTAAGTCTCTAGTTTACAACTCGCTAATCTCCGAATTGCTTTCATTGGTTTGAAATACTTTTACCTTAATTTGGAAGTTGTGGGTAGCAAAAGCTTAATCTAATTCTAGGTTATTGCAAGATTAGAATTAGTAATAGGGCTGCTAGTCCTAGTTTGAAAGTAAAACTTAGATTTCCGGAGAAATTCTAAAAAGATTTAAGTTTCCCTCGATTGATTGGAAATACCTACCAAAGCCATATGATGTTCATACATAGACAAAACCTTATGCATATGCTATTTGCTTTCACATTGAGCCTAGTCAAACTAGTATAGACCTATGTGAGAAATCATTCAACTCTTTTTAAATTCAAGACTTCACTTGCACATGCTATACTTCTACACTAGAAGTAAGCAAAACGTCCATCATATCCACCATACCACAAAAAAAGAGAAACTCCATGTTATTCATGTTTAGCACTCTCTTCAAAATTCATTGCAAAGAAAGGGTGTAGAAGACATGGCTACAAAAATAAAATGAAAAAAAGCATGCTTACATCATAAGCATGAGAAAAAAAAAGAGAGAAAACAAAAGTAGCCATGTTTCATCCCTACAAAAGAAAGAGAGATTATACCAAAAAGGAGTTATCTCAAGTATCCACATCCACTTCCACTCCATCACACATGCACTAGTCTTGAATCAAAAAGTTTTGATTTGAAATCTTTTAAGGCTTACTCTTTTGACTTAGCAATATATGTGATGCAAATATGCCTACTTACTTTCCTTACCAAGCTCCACATATAAGCCATATTCAATGAGTAGGAATAGTAGAGGCACAATGCTTTGGTGAGGAAATATTTCCACTATCCACAAAGGAGTGATTGAGAGAATCAAATTGAGGTACTTAATATCTAAATTGAATTCTCCGGGATTTAAGTGGAACTTGATTTCTAGGCTATGTTTGCTCCATTTGCTATTCTACGTTTCAATTACTCATGAATATGAAAAAGCATAAGACCCATGATAACTTAAGAAAGGTAGAGTATCATAGCCAATTTCTGCAATACTAGGTAGAGTATCTTATTGTGCATTAGATACTTTTGAAAATAATACATTGTAGCAACTCTTGATTATCAACCTAAAATCTTGACTTTGCTCGGGACGAGCAAAGGATAAGCTTGGGGGAGTTTGTTGACGGCTGTAATATACCAATTTCATCCGTCAATTTAACTCAATTATGTGAAGGATTTGTTATTTCTTGCGCACATCACCTTTCTATCTAACCCAATTCCACTTGGACTTGGAGAAATATGTGTATGCAATATTTTATGTAGGAAATGAGGAAATGTAGAGGGACCAATCCTATAAAATATCATCCCAACCAATCAGGCGATGACACGTGGCATCCCATGGGTCAAATGGCCTACAAACAGAAGTATCCAAGGAGATCTAATGGTGTATCACCCAGATACATCAAGGGGGCCCACCTGGCAGCCACCTGGAGGAAGCACTCCACGTTTGGTTGCTAACCAGCTCGGTCAAACCAGAGGTTCGGCCGACCACTTCCTGGCACCAAACGCGGTCAAACGACGCGTGTTGGCTCCTCCTGGCTTGAAGGAGTCAATGGTGACTGATTCGCGTGTTTTTGGTGACGGGAACCGACCTCAATACTAGTATAAATAGGACCCCCTACCCCTCACTTCAACACACACCACTTGAGCTTCATCTCTATTGTATACACTATCATCCATAGTCTTAGAGGACTTAGGTTGTAGAGAGGAGAGTCTCTAGTCCCAAGTCCAAATTGGGAAAGGAGTAAGGAGTCTCTCTCTTCCCAATCCTAAATTGGGAAAGGTATGGCTCATGTATTCTTTCTTGTATTTGTGACTTTATGCATAATAAAGATAGTATATTTAGTCTCTACTTATACATATACCTGGGCAAAGCATTTCTTGTTTGATTGTGGAGTCCATGTATGTGGAAGGTATAGCTTCTATGAGTATTTCATCATGAACATATCTCATTATCATAAAACTTATAGACCCCCACTATAGTCTAGTTAATTATAACATAACTAGGTTAGTATGTGTATCAACATTGGTTCAATGATGATTCAATTCATTGCCTTAGGATGGCTTGTGCCTAGGCTCTTAAGGTAATTACTTAATATTCTAGCATGGTGCTAGGATAGCTAAGTAGCATTGGATGTCTCGTAGACCCAAGGATTGAAGAGGTAGGCAGTAGGTGGTAACAACCCTATCTGTCTTTTGTAATCCTCCACGTTCGGCTATGCCACAGGCTCTTGGCGGGAGTCGCCCAAGTATTGCTAGGGGTAAGCCTGTGCCCGATGTGTTGAACCACATAGCATAAGTATTTACTATTGACCTAGCTAAGGGATAATTAGATTAGGCTATGTATATGTACAATAGAGCATTGTAGGAGTACCTCCATAACTCTCAACCTTAACTAACCTCTAGGATCCTCTTATCCCCTTAGACTTGAAAGCTTTTGTGTGTGTCACACTACCTCCACTATTATTTTATCCATTCTTACTAGATCCTTACCTAGACCTTTCTACCCTTTCCACTTGATGATTGTTATACCTCTTCCCTGCCTTCCTTTGGGATCAAATAAATGACACCCTCGGGAATACTCTTAAGGGGAAATGCTACAATGATATTTCCGTGCACTTGCGGAATTCACTCTGTGATCCAATAGAACCATTAACAAGCATTTCTGACGCATCAGTTGGAGATGTTTAGTTAATGGTGCATAAGAAATACCAACAAGCATTTCTGACGCTATTGCCGGGGATGATTTGTTAGTATATCTTAGGAGCCATCATCAATTGCTTAAATGGCCCATGTTGCCACAGACTTCACAAGTGATGTGAGAGTCTAAGGTATAGGCATTCCCACATACCTCACCATTGCCTTGTCCATCAATTTCCTTCATGAGGAGGTCCAATTTGGTAGCGATCATGTCCACCTTCTTCAAGGTGTGCATGCCTCGCTCGCGGGTATGGAGACACTCGTTGATCCATCCCATGTTTGACACTGTTACCCCCACATATAAGAAGAAGCTCTGAACCCGGCCTCCCCGCTGAGGACGGCTCTGGGGCTGCCACGCGCCCTCCGGAATCGGGCCCTCACTCCCACCATGGAGGGCTCCGGAGCTAGAGTGTGTCCCACGACCTGCAATAAGCCGTGGGCCCCGAAGAGTAAATGGTGGTGTGTCATATCCAGTCGCGCATTGAAGGCACACGTCTTCCCCAGGCGCACGTGCTGCGCATGCCCCCTGTCAGGTACCGCTATGACCAATCACATCATAGTGAAGGTGTCGCAGATCTACCCCACACTGCCAAGTGGGTAGCTTATGGTGACAAGACAGATGGGACGTTCCCTGCCATCATCAACGACTACGCATAGCCACTGGCGTCTGACATGGCAAGACAGCAGGTCTTCAAGTTGCGGTCAGAGGCAGCGTACAAAAGAAACCTTAGATCTTGTACAGGATAAGATCGCCCCCAGACGACCTATCGGGCCCCGGACCCCACTTGTAAGGCGTCCGACCTTGTCTATAAAAGGACCAGACCGACACCATTACAAAGGACCCGACATCAAACTCACGCATACACACATACTAGCAATACCATCCACCGTGGAGTAGGGTGTTACGCTCCTTACAGCCCGAACCATGTAAAAACCATTGTCTCACACTCTCTCACACGCTCGTACACTTGATTAAGGCCTAAGCCCCGTTGAAACAAGAACCTCCGTGGGCTGCTCCTTAGCAGATCCAGGGGAAGTGTCACATTAACACTTCAACATTTGGCACACCAGGTAGGGGGCTTTTTCCCTCAGGAAGTTGCGCCTCCATTGCCGCCAAAGCACCCAGCGTCTGCACCTCCAGGAGTCCCACTGTATATGTTTCTTAGCATTGATGGTGGGCACCGCTGGAGCATCCAACTCCGACACCATCCAAAGGGTCTGCCGTCAATGTTTCTACACCGACGATGGGCGACGCTGGAGCAGCCAGCTCCGGCACCACCCAGGGGGCCTGCCATCGACGTATCTACACTAACGATGGGCGACGTTGGAGCAGCCAGCTCTGGCACCACCCAAGGGGCCCGCTATCGACGTTTCTTTAGTGTTGATGGTGGTGCCGCTAGAGCAGCCATCTCTAGCACCACCCAAGGGGCCTGCCGTCGACGTTTCTACACTGACGATCAACAACGCCGGAGCAGCCAGCTTTGGCACCACCTAGGGGGTCTGCCGTCGACGTTTCTACAGCGATGGTGGGTGATGCTGGAGCAGCCAGCTCCGACACCATCCAGAAGGCCTGCCGTCGACATTCTTCTCATTGATGATGGGCGACGATGGAGCATCCAACTTTGGCACCTCCCAGAGGGTCCACCGTCGATGTTTCTTAGCATTGATGGTGGGCGCCGACGGAGCATCCAGCTCAGGCACCTCCCAGGCACCCTGCCATCGATGTTCTGCACTTTGAGGGTGGGCGTCACCTTGCTTCAATGGCTAAATCATTGCCATCGCCGTCAGAGACTTCTTCGACGATGACCACACATCTCAATTCAAGTCCGACGCTCCTCAGGAGGCCCGCTAGCATCAACTATCCATGCTCCAGCGCTCCGTCGTGGGCCCGCTGATGATATCCTGCGACTAAGTGGTAGCCGTGCCCAACTAGTTGCCCACAACTACCAGGGGGCCTCTAAGGGGTCTCATGGGAAGGACGTCAAGTTGTTTCCCGCCACCACGGCGACAACGACGTCACCAAGGCATTACGGTAAGTTCAACCCGAAGATCCACTGTAAGTTTTACTTTTGGCACAGTGGGAGGTCTAGAGTATGCAGCCTGCTTAGTCTGGTCCTGCACCCTAAGCGTGTACACTTTGCCTCCCAGCATCACTTCGGTAAAGCTTCACCCTGGGCATAGTGGTAGGATAGTTTTTTTTTTCCGAGAAGGGTGTCATAGCGTCTAGTAGCAGCGCTCGAAGCAACTAAGCTCCAGTGGGTCCGGTCCAGGGTGTTCAGCATGCTTGGCATGGTTCCATACCCTAAGCCTGTACATTTTTCCTCTTTGTCATCCGGAGCAGGTTGTTGGCTTCTTGTAAAGCCTGCCTCCTCCTATGATTACCAAGTTAGAAGAACCACTATCTTGCCCTATGCTCTGTTTATGTTCATTTAATTGTGCATTAATTTTATGATCATCTAATCATGCTCGTTCTCACATATTCTCTGTCATATGCTCGGGCACTCCCTCCCTGTCTTGCACCTAGTGGAGTTATGCAATCCTGCTGCTGGCGGGTTTGCTTGAGGTTCTTGTGATGTATTTGGGTTCTTCGGTTGTTTTCTTGCTAGGGAGCCCGTGGCGCCGAATGGTCACTCCCCTAAAAAACTAACGCGCGTGGGAGGTCCATAGTGTACAGCCTGCTTAGCCTAGTCCTGCACCCTAAACGTGTACACTTTGCCTCTTCAGCGTTAACAGCTGAGTACAGGGGGCCGAACGGTACACACTCTTGAGTAGGGTGATAACCACAACCTGGATACCATCACACTGAATTACCCACGCACCATAAGCCCAGCTCGGGACCGTAAGACATAACGAGACTAAAAGCAGAAAGGGAGTAACTGACGAGCAAAATTACTCACCTTATGCTTTAATTTTTTGCTTACTTTTGCATATCATCCACCATATTCCAGGTTAGATTTCTGCTGTCTCGTCCCTAGTTGGAGTTGTGCTATCCTACTAAAGGCGGGCCCGCATGAGGTACTTGCAATATGTTTGGGGTCCAATGGTCATTTTCTTATTCGGGGTCCATGGTGCCGAATGGTTCTCACCCCTGAAAGGATAACGCCGAGCTGGAGGTCTAGTGTGTCAACCTGTTTAGCCTTGTTCCATACCCTAAGACTGCACACCTTGCCTCCCAGTGCTAATAGCTGAGTACAGGGGGCCGGACAGCTCATGTCGTGAGCAAGGCAACGACTGTACCCTGAATGATGTTGCATCGAATTACCCATGCCTCATATCTTAGCTAAGAACTATAAGCCATAACGAAACTAAAGAGCAGGGAAGTGATCACCGGCGAGCAAAATAACTTCTTATCTATCGTGTGTGCATGACATACAAGGAGCCTGCCGTTGAGATTGTACACATCCACGGTAGTGTTGACGGCTGTTCTATACCAATTTCATCTGTCAATTTAACTCAATTATATGAAGGATTTGTCATTTCTTGCACACATCACATTTCTATATAACCCAATTCCACTTGGACTTCGAGAAATATGTGTATGTAGCATTTTATGCAGGAAATGAGAAAATGTAGTGGGACCAATCCTATAAAATATCATCCCAGCCAATCAGGCGATGACACATGGAATCCCATGGATCAAATGGCCCACAAACAGAAGTATCCGAGGAGATCCAACGGTCTATCACCCAGATACATCAAGGGGGCCCACCTGGCAACCACCTAGAGGAAGCACTCCACGTTTGGAGTGCTGACCAGGTCGGCCAAACCAGGGGTTCGGCCGACCCCTTCCTGGTGCCAAACATAGTCAAACGACGCGTGTTGGCTCCTCCTGGATTGAAGGAGTCAATGGTGACTGATTCGGGCGCTTTTGGTGGCGGGAACCGACCTCAACACTAGTATAAATAGGACCCCCTACCCCTCACTTCAACACACACCACTTGAGCTTCATCTCTATTGTATATACTATCATCCATAGTCTTAGAGGAGTTAGGTTGTAGAGAGGAGAGTCTCTAGTCCCGAGTCAAAATTGGGAAAGGAGTAAGGAGTCTCTCTCTTCCCAATCCTACATTGGGAAAGGTATGGCTCATGTATTCTTTCTTGTATTTGTGACTTTATGCATAATAAAGATAGTATCTGTAGTCTCTACTTATACATATACTTGGGCAAAGCGTTTCTTGTTTGATTGTGGAGTCCATGTATGTGGAAGGTATAGATTCTATGACTATTTCATCATGAACATATCTCATTATCATGGAACCTATAGGCCCCCACTATAGTCTAGTTAATTATAACATAACTAGGTTAATATGGATAATTATGCTGTGTATCAACATTGATTCAATGATGATTCAATTCATTGCCTTAGGATGGCTTGTGCCTAGGCTCTTAAGGTAATAACTTAATATGCTAGCATTGTGCTAGGATAGCTAAGTAGCATTAGATGTCTCGTAGACCCACGGATTGAAGAGGTAGGCATTAAGTGGTGACATCCCTATCTGTCCTTTGTAATCCTCCACGTTCGGCTATGCCACAGGCTCTTGGCGGGAGTCGCCGTAGTATTGCTAGGGGTAAGCCCGTGCCCGATGTGTTGAACCACATAGCATAAGTATTCACTATTGACCTAGCTTAGGGATAATTAGATTATGTTATGTATATGTACAATAGAGCATAGTAGGAGTACCTCCATAACTCTCAACCTTAACTAACCTCTAGGATCCTCTTATCCCCCTTAGACTTGAAAGCTTTTGTGTGTGTCACACTACCTCCACTATTATATTGTCCATCCTTACTATATTCTTACCTAGACCTTACTACCCTTTCCACTTGATGATTGTTATATCTCTTCCATGCCTTCCTTTGGGATCAAATAAATGACACCCTTGGGAATACTCTTAAGGGGAAATGCTACAATGATATTTCTGTGCGCTTGCGGAATTCACTCTTTGATCCAATAGAACCATTAACAAGCATTGCTGACACATCAGTTGGAGATGTTAGTTAATGGTACATAAGAAATACTAACAAGAATTTCTAGCGCTGTTGTCGGGGATGATTTGTTAGTATATCTTAGGAGCCGTCAACAAGCATTTATGGCGCCGTTGTCAGGTAAGGCATATAGATATATAACATGACTGAGTGAATAGGATAGAACCCTGGGTAGGATTTTAGTAGGATAACCATTCTTTTTTTTCGTATTTATTTCAAATGAGAAAACAGGGTAGTGTATGTCTGGTTTCTGCCTGCCAGAAAACTTTGTTGAAGATCCCGAATCTCTTTTGAGAGACCGACCCCGTGTCGTTACTCCTCAGAAGATTCGAGCGGCAAAACAAGCCAACGTTTTTGCACCAACAATCCAAACGCTAATGGCTCAGAAGACCCTTTGTGAGTTCTCAGCTCCCTCTACTAACAATGTGCCTATTAGGTCCACTATTAACACGGGAGATGTGAACTTCAAGATCAAAACTGGCCTTGTCACTATGGTGCAAGCCAACCAATTCTGTGGGAAGGCTAACGAGGATGCAAGTGCTCACCTGCAACAATTCCTCGAGATCTGCAGCACTTTTAAGATCAAGGATGTGTCTCTGGATGCGGTTCGTCTGAGAGTGTTCCCGTTCTCTTTACTTGGCAGAGTGAAACAGTGGTTCTATGTGAATCGAAGTGCTGTAGACACTTGGGAGAAGTGTTCTATGGCATTCCTCGCCAAATTCTTCCCGTTGGGCAAAACCAATGCCCTACATGGAAGGATTTCCAGCTTTCAGGGAGAGCTCAAGGAATCTATTCCCGAGGCATGGGAAAGGCTTCAGGAGTACATCCTAGCCCATCCCACCATGGGATGGATGACTTGCTCCTTATTCAGAATTTCTATAACGGGCTGATCCCATCAGCTCGTGACCATTTGGATGCTGCTGCTGGAGGAGCCTTGATGAGGACATCAACACCCTCGATACATCCACACCAACTCAGCTACCGGTTTCTGGTCCGATCACTCGCGCTCGTGCACGTCAACTAAACTATGAGGTGAACTCGTTCTTGGCCTTATGTCCATCTTATCTAGACCGTGGAACTACGTGCTTTCTTGTTTTGCTTAGGAACAATGGAGAGGAGCCAATGGGAAGGGAATTCGCGCGGACGGGATTTGGACAGCAGAACAGCACCAACTTGTGACGGCCACAACAATTTCATACGGACTCCGATCTGGGCGTTCAAGTACTTCCTGGAAAGATTATCAAGTCTACTTTCGAACGGATCTGGCCTCATGTCCATATCTATTCTGAGTCGGCCGCAATAGTTATTTTAATACCAAGACCTTTTTCTGTCCAGGGTGCTGCATCACCAAAATTGGGCCCATGGCCCATGTATCGTTTGGAGTCCATTAGGGACTCGTGATTAGGGTTTCTCACGACCCTAGGGAGGTAATAAATAGTAGCAGCCGCCCTCATTAGCTGGTGGGTTTTTGTTTATTCGTAAGTTAGCTTTTGCTGCTTCCTTGTACACACGCGTGTCGACTAAATCGCCCGTCTACTTGTATCCAGAACCCCACTTTAGATTGATTCAACAGATAAGTGCTTGTTCTTCTTGTTCTTGCGTGTTCTTCGATTGCTTGCAGGAACAAAGGCCCTCGTGGTCAGGTTGATTGTGCGCCAGCAAGATCAATACAACTTCGGAGTCGGTGTACCGATCGCTAAGGCGCATCGTCTTGGGGACGGTGTAGTCGGATCGCCAACGTCTTCTCCTCCACAAATCGAACCCTCCTATTCTCATCGAAAGATCGGGAACTAAGATCCTATCAAGTGGTAATCAGAGCAAAGTTAATCGGTGAGAGTGCTACCATTACTTTTCTTTCCGCTGTTATCATCCTATAGTCCAGAAAAAGCCCAAAAAAAATACCAGATCTGTTTTTTTCCATTATTCCTAGACCATTGTGCCTTTTACTTTCTCCACTTAGTCAAGATTGTTGAGTTCATGGTTGCTTCGATGAGTCAAGTTGCTGGTCTTTAGTTTTGCACCACTAGAGTTTCGAGTTCGTGTCACATTCGGTCACCTAGTTCGAGTCAGATTCGTAGTTCGAGTTTGAGTCGGATTACTAGTTTGAGTTTGAATAAGATTGCTACTTCGAGTTTGAGTCGGATTACTAGTTCGAGTTTGAGTCGGATTACAAGTTCAAATCATATTTCTACTTTGAGTTTGAGTCGGATTGCTAGTTCGAGTTTGAGTCAGATTACGAGTTCAAATCAGATTGCTACTTCGAGTTTGAGTCGGATTGCTAGTTCGAGTTTGAGTCTGATTACTAGTTCGAGTTCGAATCAGATTGCTACTTCGAGTTTGAGTCAGATTAGTAATTTGAGTTTGACAACAAGAAAAAGGCAAGTGCAAAATCAAAAGCCGCACAAAAGCCACAAGCAATTAGAGAAGAAAAAAAAGGCAAGTGCAAAATCAAAAGCCGCACAAAGCCACAAGCAATTAGAGAAGAAAAAAAAAGGCAAGCGCAAGATCAAAAGCCGCATGTGCAAATTTTGTTCTAGGGTCTCCTGATTCCATCTAGAGAGAGTTTGGGTGACCAACCCAACAAAAAAAAACGAAAAAAAAGAAAGAAAAAAAATCAGATTGTTGTTTGGGGTGTTTTTGGTGACGACATTGGTGTCTCGGCTCGCGTCTCTAGTACGGTCTAGACTAAGATCAGCACAGTACCGTCGTAGAATATTTATTCAGCTTGTTGTGATTAACGTGGTGAAAGTTTGCTCCTTGTGCTAGTTCAGCCACCTAAAGCCATAGATTGACACCTGCTCTTGAAGTTGTTCATTACTTGCTGGTTGCCATCACCTTCTTGCTGAGCTTTGTAAGAACAGGCAAGAGCTTGATTGAACAGGTTGAGAGTGAGCGAATTATCTCCACCAGCACCTTTGTAACTAGGGATAACGTTACCCTTTCATATTGGATTTTTTTTCTACTAATCATGGCAGGAGGAGCAAATACAAATGAAGACGTGCATTCACCTCGCACACGGGGAATTATACAACACTTCGAACGCCATGTGCGGCTACACACAGAAGCGCTTGATGAGAATTTTCGAGTTACCAGTGACCGCCTTGGTCAATTGGAAAATATGCAGATCGACACCAACACCAAAATCAGCACGTTGGAGAGTTCCATTCAAACATTGAACACCTCTATTGGAGCCATCCTGCAGCGGCTTGAGGAGAGGGATCGTGGACACACCGCAGATGGACAGGTGAGCAATGCTCCTAGTATTGTACGTGACAATGAAGATGACTATTCTGCAGATACGGAGATTGGGGAAGATGAGGAAGCTAGGCCACAGCGCCGGCTACGACGCAACCGTCAAGGCATAGGTGGACATCGTCGGCGTAAGGTACGCAATCATGAAGATACTTTTAACAAGATCAAATTTAAGATACCTCATTTTGATGGTAAATATGAACCTGATGCATATATTACTTGGGAGATTTCTGTTGATCAAAAATTTGCATGTCATGAGTTTCCTGAAAACGCAAGAGTTAGAGCAGCCACTAGTGAGTTTACTGATTTTGCTTCTGTTTGGTGGATAGAACATGACAAGAAAAATCCTAATAACATACCACAAACTTGGGATGCTTTGAAACGGCTCATGCGGGCTAGATTTGTTCCTTCTTACTATGCACGTGATCTGTTAAATAAGTTACAACAATTGAGACAGGGAGCTAAAAGTGTAGAAGAGTATTTTCAGGAATTACAAATGGGTATGTTGCGTTGTAATTTAGACGAGGATGAGGAACCAGCTATGGCTAGATTTTTGGGTGGTTTAAACCGTGAAATTCAGGACATACTTGCTTATAAAGATTACAATAATGTTACCCGTTTGTTTCATCTTGCTTGTAAAGCTGAAAGGGAAGTGCAGGGACGACGAGCTAGCTCTAGAACTAATATTTCTACAGGAAAGACTAGCTCATGGCAACCACGCACGACTACTCCTTCGACTGGGCGTGCTTCTCCGCCATCTTCTTCACAAAGTCGGGCAGCACCTTCTTCTTCCAGCAACAAGCCACGTGCTTCTTCCACTAGCTCAGCAGTAAAGACCACCCAAAAGCCCACCGAGAGTGCTTCTTCCGTAGCATCTACTAGACGATCTAGAGACGTTCAATGTCACAAGTGCAAGGGTTTTGGCCATGTGAAGCGTGACTGCCCAAGCAAACATGTTCTAATTGTTAAAGATGACGGTGAGTACTCATCTGCTAGCGATTTTGATGACGAACATGTGTTTTGCTTGCAGCTGACTATGCAGGTAGCGATGAACATCAAGAAGAGCATATTGGTGCAGAAGATGCAGCGCGCTATGATAGTCTCATTGTGCAGCGTGTGCTTAGTGCACAAATGGAGAAAGCGGAACAAAATCAAAGGCACACATTATTCCAAACAAAGTGTGTCGTCAAAGAGCGATCTTGCCGCATGATCATTGATGGAGGTAGCTGCAACAACTTGGCCAGCAGTGACATGGTGACCAAGCTGGCACTAAGCACCAAACCGCACCCACATCCCTATTACATTCAATGGTTAAACAACAGCGGTAAGGCAAAGGTAACTAGACTTGTGCGAATCAATTTTACTATTGGATCATATAAGGATGTCGTTGAATGTGATGTTGTGCCTATGCAAGCTTGTAATATTCTGCTAGGAAGACCTTGGCAATTTGATAGAGATTCTATGCATCATGGTAGATCAAATCAGTATTTTCTTTACCACGATAAAAAATTGTGTTGCATCCTATGTCTCCTGAAGCTATTGTGCAAGATGATGTTGCTAGAGCTAGGAAAACTAAATATCAGGACCATGCTAACATTGAGAACAATAACAATGCCAAATCTGTGTTTGATAAGAAAAATGAGATATCTCTGAAGGGAAAATGCTTGTTTGCTACGAAATCTGATATTAATGAACTGATTGCTTCCACCTCTGTTGCCTACGCTTTGGTATGCCAAGATGCTTTGATTTCCCTTTACGATGTGCAACATTCTTTGCCTCCTGCTGTTGCTAACATTTTGCAGGAATATTCTGATGTGTTTCCAAGTGAAATACCACCAGGACTACCACCACTTCGAGGGATTGAGCACCAGATTGACCTCATTCCCGGTGCTTCATTGCCCAACCGTGCACCATATAGGACAAATCCAGAAGAAACAAAGGAGATTCAGCGCCAAGTACAAGAACTACTTGACAAAGGTTATGTACGTGAGTCTCTTAGTCCTTGTGCTGTTCCAGTTATTCTAGTACCTAAAAAGGATGGATCATGGCGTATGTGTGTGGATTGTAGAGCAATCAACAATATAACCATTCGATATCGTCATCCTATTCCACGCTTAGATGATATGCTTGATGAATTGAGTGGTGCTTGGTGCTGTTGTGTTCTCAAAAGTTGATTTGCGTAGTGGTTATCACCAAATTCGCATGAAACTAGGAGATGAATGGAAAACTGCTTTCAAAACTAAGTTCGGTTTATATGAGTGGTTAGTCATGCCTTTTGGATTAACTAATGCACCTAGCACCTTCATGAGATTAATGAACGAGGTTTTGCGTGCATTCATTGGAAAATTTGTTGTTGTGTATTTTGATGATATATTTATTTATAGCAAATCCATGGATGAACATCTTGATCACTTACGTGCTGTTTTTAATGCTTTGCGTGAGGCATGATTATTTGGTAATCTTGAGAAGTGCACCTTTTGCACGGATCGAGTCTCTTTCCTTGGCTATGTTGTTACTCCACAGGGAATTGAAGTTGATCAAGCCAAGGTAGAGGCTATTCAGGGGTGGCCTGCACCAAAGACCATCACACAGGTGCGGATCTTTCTAGGGCTGGCTGGGTTCTATCGTCGCTTTGTGAAGGATTTCAGCACTATTGCTGCTCCATTGAATGACCTTACGAAGAAGGGGGTGCCTTTTTCTTGGGGCACCACACAAGATAACGCCTTTACCATACTGAAAGATAAGTTGACGCATGCACCTATTCTCCAACTTCCTGATTTTTCTAAGACTTTTGAGCTTGAATGTGATGCTAGTGGGATTGGATTGGGTGGTGTTTTGTTACAAGAAGGAAAACCTGTTGCATATTTTAGTGAGAAAATGAGTGGGCCTGTTCTAAATTATTCTACCTATGATAAGGAATTATATGCTCTTGTACGAACTTTAGAAACATGGCAGCATTATTTGTGGCCCAAAGAATTTGTTATCCATTTTGATCATGAATCACTAAAGCATATTAGGAGTCAAGGGAAACTAAACCGTAGGCATGCTAAGTGGATGGAATTTATTGAGTCTTTTCCTTATGTCATTAAACACAAAAAGGGAAAGGATAATGTTATTGCTGATGCTTTATCCAGACGTTATACTCTTCTATCTCAACTTGACTTTAAAATTTTTGGATTAGAAACGATTAAAATCAATATGAACATGATGCTGATTTCAAAGATGTATTGCTGAAATGTAAAGACGGAAAAACATTGAATAAATTTGTCCTAAATGATGGCTATGTGTTTAGAGCTAACAAGTTATGCATTCCAGCTAGCTCTGTTCGTTTGTTGTTGTTACAGGAAGCGCATGGAGGCGGGCTGATGGGGCACTTTGGAGTGAAAAAGATGGAGGACATACTTTCTGGTCATTTCTTTTGGCCAAGGATGAGGCGAGACGTGGAGCGCTTTGTTGCTCGCTGCACGACATGTCAAAAAGCTAAGTCACGACTTAATCCACATGGTTTATACATGCCTCTTCCTGTTCCTAGCATGCCTTGGGAGGATATTTCTATGGACTTTGTTTTAGGACTGCCTAGAACAAAGAAGGGGAGGGATAGCATCTTTGTTGTTGTGGATAGATTTTCTAAAATGGCACACTTCATACCTTGTCGTAAAAGTGATGATGCTACAGATGTTGCTGATTTGTTTTTCCGAGATATTGTTAGATTGCATGGTGTGCCAAACACAATAGTTTCAGATCGTGATACTAAGTTTCTTAGCCATTTTTGGAGAACGTTATGGGCAAAATTGGGGACTAAGCTTTTATTTTCAACTACTTGTCATCCCCAAACTAATGGTCAAACTGAGGTTGTGAATAGAAGTTTATCTACCATGCTTAGGGCTGTTTTGAAAAAGAATATAAAAATGTGGGAAGAGTGTTTGCCTCATGTTAAGTTTGCTTATAATCGTTCCCTACATTCTAGTACTAAGAAATTCCCTTTTGAGATTGTTTATGGATTTGTACCCCGTGCTCCTATTGATTTATTACCTCTTCCTTCAATGGAACGGGTGAATTTTGATGCTAAACATCGTGCTGAATTGATCTTAAAATTGCATGAAACCACTAAGAAGAATATAGAGTGCATGAATGCCAAGTATAAACTTGCTGGTAGTAGGGGAAAGAAAACTATCACTTTTGAACCTGGTGATTTAGTTTGGTTACATTTGCGAAAGGATAGGTTTCCTGATTTGAGAAAGTCTAAATTGTTACCTCGAGCTGATGGTCCATTCAAAGTGTTAGAAAGAATTAATGATAATGCATATAAACTCGAGTTGCCTGCGAATTTTGGGGTTAGTGCCACATTTAACATTGCAGATTTGAAGCCATATTTGGGAGAAGAAGATGAGCTTGAGTCGCGGACGACTTAAATGCAAGAAGGGGAGGATGATGAGGACATCAACACCCTCGATACATCCACACCAACTCAGCTACCGGTTTCTGGTCCGACCACTCGCGCTCGTGCACGTCAACTAAACTATGAGGTGAACTCGTTCTTGGCCTTATGTCCATCTTATCTAGACCATGGAACTACGTGCTTTCTTGTTTTGCTTAGGAACAATGGAGAGGAGCCAATGGGAAGGGAATTCGCGCGGACGGGATTTGGACAGCAGAACAGCACCAACTTGTGACGGCCACAACGATTTCATACGGACTCCGATCTGGGCGTTCAAGTACTTCCTGGAAAGATTATCAAGTCTACTTTCGAACGGATCTGGCCTCATGTCCATATCTATTCTGAGTCGACCGCAATAGTTATTTTAATACCAAGACCTTTTTCTGTCCAGGGTGCTGCATCACCAAAATTGGGCCCATGGCCCATGTATCGTTTGGAGTCCATTAGGGACTCGTGATTAGGGTTTCTCACGACCCTAGGGAGGTAATAAATAGTAGCAGCCGCCCTCATTAGCTGGTGGGTTTTTGTTTATTCGTAAGTTAGCTTCTGCTGCTTCCTTGTACACGCGCGTGTCGACTAGATCGCCCGTCTACTTGTATCCAGAACCCCACTTTAGATTGATTCAACAGATAAGTGCTTGTTCTTCTTGTTCTTGCGTGTTCTTCGATTGCTTGCAGGAACAAAGGCCCTCGTGGTCAGGTTGATTGTGCGCCAGCAAGATCAATACAACTTCGGAGTCGGTGTACCGATCGCTAAGGCGCATCGTCTTGGGGATGGTGTAGTTGGATCGCCAACGTCTTCTCCTCCACAAATCGAACCCTCCTATTCTCATCGAAAGATCGGGAACCAAGATCCTATCAAGCCTTCTTCTCATTGACGGTGCCAAAAGCTAAAGATCTTATTGAGAAGATGGTGTCCAACATGGGATGGAACGATGAGCGTCTTCATACCCGACAGCAAGGCATGTACACCTTGAAGGAGGTCGACATGATCGCTGCAAAATTGGACCTCCTAATGAAGAAAATTGATGGACAAGCCGGTGGTGAAGTGTCTGGCAATGCCTATGCCCTAGACTCTCACATCATGTGTGAAGTGTGTGGCAACACGGGTCATATGGGCAATGATTGCCCAGAAACTCGTGAGGATGCCCTATACCTCACCAGCAACGAAAATCAACAACAACAATGGCTATCATCCAGGAGATCAAGAGTGGGGTCAACAACACCCATTCTTTCAAGGAGGGTACAACAACAATGGCAACCCTGGAAATCAGCCCAACTTGAGAAAACTTGCCATTAGCCAGCTCAAGATCAACGATGCCCTATCCAAGAAGCTGTCAGCTAATGACAAGACCCTGGAAAACATCAATGCCAAGATTGAAGGACTATCCTCAGCATTCAAGAATCAACTAAGCTTCAACAAGATGTTGGAGACTCAGCTAGCACAACTTGCTGTAGTTGTCCCTCCATTGGAAAACAACAGAATTCCGGGGCAGCCAGAAGCCCCAGTGGAGAACATCAATGCAGTGGTTACGAGAGGAGGAAAGACCACTCGTGACCCACCATATCCCACACAAGAAAAGAGGACAACTGAGCCTGAGAAGGAGGATGTCCCAAGTGAATTACTTGTTGAGAGAATGGCCAAACACTTTGAAGACACCAACTTATTGCCATTCTCTCACAGACAAAGGAAGCCAACAGTGGATGAGCAATTCAACCGTTTTGTTGAGATCATCCAAAAGATCCACATCAATGTGCCTTTGATTGATGCGATGCAAGTAACCACTTATGCTCGCTATCTCAAGGACATATTGAACAACAAACGGCCATTGCCTACCACTGAGGTCATCAAGCTTACGGAAGACTGCAGTGCAGCCATCCTCAATAGGCTTCCTGAAAAGAAAAAGGACCCCCACTTGAGGTAACATGTATCACATTCCTTGCATATTTATTTTCCATCCATCCATCATCCACCTTGCATTTAAAAAAATAAATATATATAAAAATAGGTTAGATTTGCTTTCGTCAAATAAAAATGTGCGCTAAGAATGATTTAGAATTCACATAGATGAAATGATGAATAGTTGCTCTGTTTTATTTTCCTAAGTCTCTAGTTTACAACTTGCTACTCTCCAAATATTGCTTTCATTGGATTGAAATACTTTTACCTTAATTTGGAAGTTGTGGGTAGCAAATGCTTAATCTAATTCTTGGTTGTTGCAAGATCAGAATTAGTAATAGGGCTGCTAGTCCTAGTTTGAAATTAAAACTTAGATTTCCGGAGAAATTCTAAAAAGATTTAAGTTTCCCTCAATTGATTGGAAATACCTACCAAAGCCATATGATGTTCATACATAGACAAAACCTTACACATATGCTATTTGCTTTCACATTGAGCCTAGTCAAACTAGTATAGACCTATGTGAGAAATCATTCAACTCTTCTTGAATTCAAGACTTCACTTGCACGTCATACTTCTACACTAGAAGTAAGCAAAACATCCATCATATCCACCACACTACAACAAAAAGAGAAACTCCATGTTATTCATGTTTAGCACTCTCTTCAAAATTCATTTCAAAGAAAGGGAGTAGAAGACATGGCTACAAAAAGAAAATGAAAAAAAAGGCATGCTTACATCATAAGCATGAGAAAAAAAAGTAGTCATATTTCATCCCTGCAAAAGAAAGAGAGATTATACCAAAAAGGAGTTATCTCAAGTATTCACATCCACTTCCACTCCATCACACATGCACTAGTCTTGAATCAAAAAGTTTTGATTTGAATTCTCCTAAGGCTTACTCTTTTGACTTAGTAATATATGTGTTGCAAATATGCCTACTTACTTTCCTTACCAAGCTCCACATACAAGCCATATTCAATGAGTACGAATAGTAGAGGCACAATGCTTTGGTGAGAAAATATTTCCACTATCCACAAAGGAGTGATTGAGAGAATCAAATTGAGGTATTTAATATCTAAATTGAATTCTTCGGGATTTAAGTGGAACTTGATTTCTAGGCTATGTTTGCTCCATTTGCTATTCTACCTTTCAACTACTCATGAATATGAAAAAAAACATAAGCCACATGATAACTTAAGAAAGGTAGAGTATCATAGCCAATTTCTGCAATACTAGGTAGAATATCTTGTTGTGCATTAGATACTTTTGAAAATAAGACATTGTAGCAACTCCTAACCATCAACCTGAAATCTTGACTTTGCTCAGGACGAGCAAAGGATAAGCTTGGGGGAGTTTGTTGACGGCTACTATATACTAATTTCATTCATCAATTTAACTCAATTATGTGAAGGATTTGTCATTTCTTGCACACATCACCTTTCTATCTAACCCAATTCCACTTGGACTTGGAGAAATATGTGTATGCAACATTTTATGCAGGAAATGAGAAAATGTAGTGGGACAAATCCTATAAAATATCATCCCAACCAATCAGGCGACGACACGTGGCATCCCATGGATCAAATGGCCCACAAACAGAAGTATCTGAGGAGATCCAACGGTGTATCACCCAGATACATCAAGGGGGCCCACCTGGCAGCCACCTGGAGTGCTGACCAGGTCGGCCGAACCCCTCCTGGCACCAAACGCGGTCAAACAACGCGTTTTGGCTCCTCCTGGCTTGAAGGAGTCAATGGTGACTGATTTGCGCGCTTTTGGTGGCGGGAGCCGACCTCAACACTAGTATAAATAGGACCCCCTACCCCTCACTTTAGCACACACCACTTGAGCTTCATCTCTATTGTATATACTATCATCCATAGTCTTAGAGGAGTTAGGTTGTAGAGAGGAGAGTCTCTAGTCCCAAGTCAAAATTGGGAAAGGAGTAAGGAGTCTCTCTCTTCCCAATCCTACATTGGGGAAGGTATGGCTCATGTATTCTTTCTTGTATTTGTGACTTTATGCATAATAAAGATAGTATCTATAGTCTCTACTTATACATATACTTGGGCAAAGCGTTTCTTGTTTGATTGTGGAGTCCATGTATGTGGAAGGTATAACTTCTATGACTATTTCATCATGAGCATTTCTCATTATCATAGAACCTATAGACTCCCACTATAGTCTAGTTAATTATAACATAACTAGGTTAGTATGGATAATTATGCTGTGTATCAACATTGGTTCAATGATGATTCAATTTATTGCCTTAGGATGGCTTGTGCTTAGGCTCTTAAGGTAATTACTTAATATGCTAGCATGGGGCTAGGATAGCTAAGTAGCATTGGATGTCTCGTAGACCCATGGATTGAAGGGTAGGCAGTAGGTGGTGACAACCCTATCTGTCCTTTGTAATCCTCAACGTTCGGCTATGCCACAAGCTCTTGGCGGGAGTCGCCCTAGTATTGCTAGGGGTAAGCCCGTGCCCGATGTGTTGAACCACATAGCATAAGTATTCACTATTGACCTAGCTTCGGGATAATGAGATTAGGCTATGCATATGTACAATAGAGCATAATAGGAGTACCTCCATAACCCTCAACCTTAACTAACCTCTAGGATCCTCTTATCCCCCTTAGACTTGAAAGCTTTTGTGTGTGTCACACTACCTTCACTATTATTTTATCCATCCTTACTAGATTCTTACCTAGACCTTTCTACCCTTTCCACTTGATGATTGTTATATCTCTTCCCTGCCTTCCTTTGGGATCAAATAAATGACACCCTTGGGAATACTCATAAGGGGAAATGCTACAATGATATTTCTATGCACTTGTGGAATTCACTCTGTGATCCAATAGAACTCTTAACACGCATTTCTGACACATCAGTTGGAGATGTTTAGTTAATGGTGCATAAGAAATACCAACAAGCATTTCTGGCGCCGTTGCTGGGGATGATTTGTTAGCATATCTTAGGAGCCGTCAACAGGTAGGCTGCCTATTACGCTTCTCCGAGCTCTGGCACTGCCCAAGAGGGCCGCTGACGTCACTTCTTTGAGCTCTGGCGCCCCCAAGGGGGCCGCCGACATCATTTCTCCGAGCTCTAGCGCCCCCCAAGGGGGCCACCGCAAACGCTTCTCCGAGCTAAGACGCCCCCCAAGGGGACCACTGGCGACACTTCTCCGAGCTCCGACGCCCCCCAAGGGGGCCACTAGCGACACTTCTCCAAGCTCCGGTGCCCCCCGAGGGGGCCGTCGATGCTTCTCCGAGATCCGGCACCCCCCAAGGGGGCCGTCAGCGACACTTCTCTGAGCTCTGGCGCTCCCCGAGGGCCGCCGGCGTCACTTCTCCGAGATCCAGCGCCCCCAGGAGGGGCCCGCTGGCATCACTTTTACAAGACAAGATGAAGGCCCCACCTTCAGGATCGTCACCTCTCTCGAGGTGGGCCTGAGGGCCACTGTAGGTACCAGCAAGACCAGGTACCCCCACATACAAGAAGAAGCTCTGGACCCGACCGCCTCGCTAAGGCAGGCTCCGGAGCTGCCACACATCCTCGAGCTCCGGGCCCTTGCTCCCACCAAGGAGAGCTCCGGAGCTACCACACGCTCTCCGGCATTGTGCACTCGCTCCCACTTTGGAGGGCTCTGGAGCTGGAGTGTGTCCCACGACCTGAAATAAGCCATGGGCCCCGAAGAGTAAATGGCAGTGTGTCATATCCAGTCGCGCATTGAAGCTGCACGCCTTCCCTAGGCGGACAGTGCCGTGGATGCCCCCTATTAGGTACCACTGCAACCAATCACATCGCAGTGAAGGTGCGCAGACCTACCCCACACCGACAAGTGGGTAGCTTACAGCGACAAGACAGATGGGACGTTTCCTACCATCATCAACGACTACGCATAGCCACTGGCATCCAACACAGCAAGACAGCGGGTCTTCAAGGTGCGGTCAGAGGCAGCGTACGAAAGAAACCTTAGACTCTGTACAGGATATGATCGCCCTGGGACCACCTATCGAGCCTCAGACCCCACTTGTAAGGTGTCTGGCCTTGTCTATAAAAGGATCGATCTGCCACAGTTACAAAGGACCCAGCATCAAACTCACGCATACACACTTAATAGCAATACCATACACCATGGAGTAGGGTGTTACGCTCCTTGCGGCCCGAACCACGTAAAAACCATTGTCTCACACTGATAGGATCTTGGTTCCTGATCTTTCGATGAGAATAGGAGGGTTCGATTTGTGGAGGAGAAGACGTTGGCGATCCGACTACACCGTCCCCAAGACGATGCGCCTTAGCGATCGGTACACCGACTCCGAAGTTGTATTGATCTTGCTGGCACACAATCAACCTGACCACGAGGGCCTTTGTTCCTGCAAGCAATCGAAGAACACGCAAGAACAAGAAGAACAAGCACTTATCTGTTGAATCAATCTAAAGTGGGGTTCTGGATACAAGTAGAGGGGCGATCTAGTCGACACGCGCGTGTACAAGGAAGCAGCAGAAGCTAACTTACGAATAAACAAAACCCACCAGCTAATGAGGGCGGCTGCTACTATTTATTACCTCCCTAGGGTCGTGAGAAACCCTAATCACGAGTCCCTAATGGACTCCAAACGATACATGGGCCATGGGCCCAATTTTGGTGATGCAGCACCCTGGACAGAAAAAGGTCTTGGTATTAAAATAACTATTGCGTCCGACTCCGAATAGATATGGACATGAGGCCAGATCCATTTGAAAGTAGACTTGATAATCTTTCCAGGAAGTACTTGAACGCCCAGATCAGAGTCCGTATGAAATCGTGGTGGCCGTCACAAGTTGGTGCTGTTCTGCTGTCCAAATCCCGTCCGCGCGAATTCCCTTCCCATTGGCTCCTCTCCATTGTTCCTAAGCAAAACAAGAAAGCACGTAGTTCCACGGTCTAGATAAGATGGACATAAGGCCAAGAACGAGTTCACCTCATAGTTTAGTTGACGTGCATGAGCGCGAGTGATCGGACCAGAAACCGGTAGCTGAGTTGGTGTGGATGTATCGAGGGTGTTGATGTCCTCATCATCCTCCCCTTCTTGCATTTGAGTCGTCCGCGACTCAAGCTCATCTTCTTCTCCCAAATATGGCTTCAAATCTGCAATGTTAAATGTGGGACTAACCCTGAAATTCGCAGGCAACTCGAGTTTATATGCATTATCATTAATTCGAGTTTATATGCATTATCATTAATTCTTTCTAACACTTTGAATGGACCATCAGCTCGAGGTAACAATTTAGACTTTCTCAAATCAGGAAACCTATCCTTTCGCAAATGTAACCAAACTAAATCACCAGGTTCAAAAGTGATAGTTTTCTTTCCCCTACTACCAGCAAGTTTATACTTGGCATTCATGCACTCTATATTCTTCTTAGTGGTTTTATGCAATTTTAAGATCAATTCAGCACGATGTTTAGCATCAAAATTCACTCGTTCCATTGAAGGAAGAGGTAATAAATCAATAGGAGCACGGGGTACAAATCCATAAACAATCTCAAAAGGGCATTTCTTAGTACTAGAATGTAGGGAACGATTATAAGCAAACTCGACATGAGGCAAACACTCTTCCCACATTTTTATATTCTTTTTCAAAACAGCCCTAAGCATGGTAGATAAACTTCTATTCACAACCTCAGTTTGACCATCAGTTTGGGGATGACAAGTAGTTGAAAATAAAAGCTTAGTCCCCAATTTTGCCCATAACGTTCTCCAAAAATGGCTAAGAAACTTAGCATCACGATCTGAAACTATTGTGTTTGGCACACCATGCAATCTAACAATATCTCAGAAAAACAAATCAGCAACATGTGTAGCATCATCACTTTTACGACAAGGTATGAAGTGTGCCATTTTAGAAAATCTATCCACAACAACAAAGATGCTATCCCTCCCCTTCTTTGTTCTAGGCAGTCCTAAAACAAAGTCCATAGAAATATCCTCCCAAGGCATGCTAGGAACAGGAAGAGGCATGTACAAACCATGTGGATTAAGTCGTGACTTAGCTTTTTGACATGTCGTGTAGCGAGCAACATAGCGCTCCACGTCTCGCCTCATCCTTGGCCAAAAGAAATGACCAGCAAGTATGTCCTCCGTCTTTTTCACTCCAAAGTGCCCCATCAGCCCGCCTCCATGCGCTTCCTGTAACAACAACAAACGAACAGAGCTAGCTGGAATGCATAACTTATTAGCTCTAAACACATAGCCATCATTGAGGACAAATTTATTCAATGTTTTTCCGTCTTTACATTTCAGCAATACATCTTTGAAATCAGCATCATGTTCATATTGATCTTTAATCGTTTCTAATCCAAAAATTTTAAAGTCAAGTTGAGATAGAAGAGTATAACGTCTAGATAAAGCATCAGCAATAACATTATCCTTTCCCTTTTTGTGTTTAATGACATAAGGAAAAGACTCAATAAATTCCATCCACTTAGGATGCCTACGGTTTAGTTTCCCTTGACTCCTAATATGCTTTAGTGATTCATGATCAGAATGGATAACAAATTCTTTGGGCCACAAATAATGCTGCCATGTTTCTAAAGTTCGTACAAGAGCATATAATTCCTTATCATAGGTAGAATAATTTAGAACAGGCCCACTCATTTTCTCACTAAAATATGCAACAGGTTTTCCTTCTTGTAACAAAACACCACCCAATCCAATCCCACTAGCATCACATTCAAGCTCAAAAGTCTTATAAAAATCAGGAAGTTGGAGAAGAGGTGCATGCGTCAACTTATCTTTCAGTATGATAAAGGCGTTATCTTGTGTGGTGCCCCAAGAAAAAGGCATCCCCTTCTTCGTAAGGTCATTCAATGGAGCAGCAATGGTGCTGAAATCCTTCACAAAGCAACGATAGAACCCAGCCAGCCCTAGAAAGCTCCGCACCTGTGTGATGGTCTTTGGTACAGGCCACCCCTGAATAGCCTCTACCTTGGCTTGATCAACTTCAATTCCCTGTGGAGTAACAACATAGCAAAGGAAAGAGACTCGATCCATGCAAAAGGTGCACTTCTCAAGATTACCAAATAATCGTGCCTCACACAAAGCATTAAAAACAACACGTAAGTGATCAAGATGTTCATCCATGGATTTGCTATAAATCAATATATCATCAAAATACACAACAACAAATTTTCCAATGAATGCACGCAAAACCTCGTTCATTAATCTCATGAAGGTGCTAGGTGCATTAGTTAACCCAAAAGGCATGACTAACCACTCATATAAACCGAACTTAGTTTTGAAAGCAGTTTTCCATTCATCTCCTAGTTTCATGTGAATTTGGTGATAACCACTACGCAAATCAACTTTTGAGAACACAACAGCACCACTCAATTCATCAAGCATATCATCTAAGCGTGGAATAGGATGACGATATCGAATGGTTATATTGTTGATTGCTCTACAATCCACACACATACACCATGATCCATCCTTTTTAGGTACTAGAATAACTAGAACAGCACAAGGACTAAGAGACTCACGTACATAACCTTTGTCAAATAGTTCTTGTACTTGGCGCTGAATCTCCTTTGTTTCTTCTGGATTTGTCCTATATGGTGCACGGTTGGGCAATGAAGCACCGGGAATGAGGTCAATCTGGTGCTCAATCCCTCGAAGTGGTGGTAGTCCTGGTGGTATTTCACTTGGAAACACGTCAGAATATTCCTGCAAAATGTTAGCAACAGCAGGAGGCAAAGAATGTTGCACATCGTAAAGGGAAATCAAAGCATCTTTGCATACCAAGACATAGGCAACAAAGGTGGAAGCAATCAGTTCATTAATATCAGATTTCGTAGCAAACAAACATTTTCCCTTCAGAGATATCTCATTTTTTTTATCAAACACAGATTTGGCATTGTTATTGTTCTCAATGTTAGCATGGTCCTGATATTTAGTTTTCCTAGCTCTAGCAACATCATCTTGCACAATAGCTTCAGGAGACATAGGATGCAACACAATTTTTTTATCGTGGTAAAGAAAAGAATACTGATTTGATCTACCATGATGCATAGAATCTCTATCAAATTGCCAAGGTCTTCCTAGCAGAATATTACAAGCTTGCATAGGCACAACATCACATTCAACGACATCCTTATATGATCCAATAGTAAAATTGATTCGCACAAGTCTAGTTACCTTTGCCTTACCGCTGTTGTTTAACCATTGAATGTAATAGGGATGTGGGTGCGGTTTGGTGCTTAGTGCCAGCTTGGTCACCATGTCACTGCTGGCCAAGTTGTTGCAGCTACCTCCATCAATGATCATGCGGCAAGATCGCTCTTTGACGACACACTTTGTTTGGAATAATGTGTGCCTTTGATTTTGTTCTGCTTTCTCCATTTGTGCACTAAGCACACGCTGCACATTGAGACTATCATAGCGCGCTGCATCTTCTGCACCAATATGCTCTTCTTCATGTTCATCGCTACCTGCATAGTCAGCTGCAAGCAAAACACATGTATCGTCATCAAAATCGCTAGCAGATGAGTACTCACCGTCATCTTTAACAATTAGAACACGTTTGCTTGGACAGTCACGCTGCACATGGCCAAAACCCTTGCACTTGTGACATTGAACGTCTCTAGATCGTTCGGTAGATGCTACGGAAGAAGCACTCTCGGTGGGCTTTTCGGTGGTCTTTACTGCTGAGCTAGTGGAAGAAGCACGTGGCTTGTTGCTGGAAGAAGAAGGTGCTGCCCGACTTTGTGAAGAAGATGGCGGAGAAGCACACCCAGTCGAAGGAGTAGTCGTGCGTGGTTGCCATGAGCTAGTCATTCCTGCAGAAATATTAGTTCTAGAGCTAGCTCTTCGTCCCTGCACTTCCCTTTCAGCTTTACAAGCAAGATAAAACAAACGGGTAACATTATTGTAATCTTTATAAGCAAGTGTGTCCTGAATTTCACGGTTTAAACCACCCAAAAATCTAGCCATAGCTGGTTCCTCATCCTCGTCTAAATTACAACGCAACATACCCATCTGTAATTCCTGAAAATACTCTTCTACACTTTTAGCTCTCTGTCTCAATTGTTATAACTTATTTAACAGATCACGTGCATAGTAAGAAGGAACAAATCTAGCCCGCATGAGCCGTTTCAAAGCATCCCAAGTTTGTGGTATGTTATTAGGATTTTTCTTGCCATGTTCTATCCACCAAACAGAAGCAAAATCAGTAAACTCACTAGTGGCTGCTCTAACTCTTGCGTTTTCAGGAAACTCATGACATGCAAATTTTTTATCAACAGAAATCTCCCAAGTAATATATGCATCAGGGTCATATTTACCATCAAAATGAGGTATCTTAAATTTGATCTTGTTAAAAGTATCTTCATGATTGCGTACCTCACACCGACGATGTCCACCTATGCCTTGACGGTTGCGTTGTAGCCGGCGCCACGGCCTAGCTTCCTCATCTTCCCCAATCTCCGTATCTGCAGAATAGTCATCTTCATTGTCACGTACAATACTAGGAGCATTGCTCACCTGTCCATCTGCGCTGCGTCCACGATCCCTCTCCTCAAGGTGCTGCAGGATGGCTCCAATAGAGGTGTTCAATGTTTGAATGGAACTCTCCAACGTGCTGATTTTGGTGTTGGTGTCGATCTGCATATTTTCCAATTGACCAAGGCGGTCACTGGTAACTCGAAAATCCTCATCAAGCGCTTCTGTGTGTAGCCGCACTTGGCGTTCGAAGTGTTGTATAATTCCCCGTGTGCGAGGTGAATGCACGTCTTCAGTTGTATTTGCTCCTCCTGCCATGGTTAGTAGAAAAAAAGTCCAATATGAAAGGGTAACGTTATCCCTAGCTACAAAGGTGCTGGTGTAGATAACTCACTCACTCTCAACCTGTTCAATCAAGCTCTTACCTGTTCTTACAAAGCTTAGCAAGAAGGTGATGGCAACCAGCAAGTAATGAACAACTTCAAGAGCAGGTGTCAATCTATGGCTTTAGGTGGCTGAACTAGCACAAGGAGCAAACTTTCACCACGTTAATCACAACAAGCTGAATAAATATTCTACGACAGTACTGTGCTGATCTTAGTCTAGACCGTACTAGAGACACGAGCCGAGACACCAATGTCGTCACCAAAAACACCCCAAACAACAATCTGATTTTTTTTATTTTTTTTTCGTTTTTTTTTGTTGGGGTGGTCACCCAATCTCTCTCTAGATGGAATCAGGAGACCCTAGAACAAAATTTGCACATGCGGCTTTTGATCTTGCACTTGCCTTTTTTTCTTCTCTAATTGCTTGTGGCTTTTGTGCGGCTTTTGATTTTGCACTTGCCTTTTTTTTTCTTCTCTAATTGCTTGTGACTTTTGTGCGGCTTTTGATTTTGCACTTGCCTTTTTCTTGTTGTCAAACTCAAATTACTAATCTGACTCAAACTCGAAGTAGCAATCTGATTCGAACTTGAACTAGTAATCAGACTCAAACTCGAACTAGCAATCCGACTCAAACTCGAAGTAGCAATCTGATTTGAACTTGTAATCTGACTCAAACTCGAACTAGCAATCCGACTCAAACTCAAAGTAGAAATATGAGTTGAACTTGTAATCCGACTCAAACTCGAACTAGTAATCCGACTCAAACTCGAAGTAGCAATCTGATTCAAACTCAAACTAGTAATCCGACTCAAACTTGAACTACGAATCTGACTCGAACTAGGTGACCGAATGTGACACGAACTCGAAACTCTAGTGGTGCAAAACTAAAGACCAGCAACTTGACTCGTCAAAGCAACCATGAACTCAACAAGTCTTGACTAAGTAGAGAAAGTAAAAGGCACAATGGTCTAGGAATAATGAAAAAAAACAGATCTGGTATTTTTTTGGGCTTTTTCTGGACTATAGGATGATAACAGCGGAAAGAAAAGTAATGGTAGCACTCTCACCGATTAACCTTGCTCTGATTACCACTTGATAGGATCTTGGTTCCTGATCTTTCGATGAGAATAGGAGGGTTCGATTTGTGGAGGAGAAGACGTTGGCGATCCGACTACACCGTTCCCAAGACGATGCGCCTTAGCGATCGGTACACCGACTCCGAAGTTGTATTGATCTTGCTGGCGCACAATCAACCTGACCACGAGGGCCTTTGTTCCTGCAAGCAATCGAAGAACACGCAAGAACAAGAAGAACAAGCACTTATCTGTTGAATCAATCTAAAGTGGGGTTCTGGATACAAGTAGACGGGCGATCTAGTCGACACGCACGTGTACAAGGAAGCAGCAGAAGCTAACTTACGAATAAACAAAACCCACCAGCTAATGAGGGCGGCTGCTACTATTTATTACCTTCCTAGGGTCGTGAGAAACCCTAATCACGAGTCCCTAATGGACTCCAAACGATACATGGGCCATGGGCCCAATTTTGGTGATGCAGCACCCTGGACAGAAAAAGGTCTTGGTATTAAAATAACTATTGCGGCCGACTCCGAATAGATATGGACATGAGGCCAGATCCGTTTGAAAGTAGACTTGATAATCTTTCCAGGAAGTACTTGAACGCCCAGATTGGAGTCCGTATGAAATCGTGGTGGCCGTCACAAGTTGGTGCTGTTCTGCTGTCCAAATCCCGTCCGCGCGAATTCTCTTCCCATTGGCTCCTCTCCATTGTTCCTAAGCAAAACAAGAAAGCACGTAGTTCCATGGTCTAGATAAGATGGACATAAGGCCAAGAACGAGTTCACCTCATAGTTTAGTTGACGTGCACGAGCGCGAGTGATCGGACCAGAAACCGGTAGCTGAGTTGGTGTGGATGTATCGAGGGTGTTGATGTCCTCATCACACACTCTCTCACACGCTCATACACTTGATTGAGGCCTAATCACCACTAAACAAGAACCTCTGCGGGCTGCTCCTTAGCAGACCCGGGGGAAGTGTAGCATTAACACTTCGACATACACCATCTTCTCAATCAAATCCTTGGCTTTGGGCACCGTTAATGAGAAGAAGGCACCTCCAGCAACAGCATCAACATGGTCACGGTGGAAGAGATCATCCCATTGTAAAAGTTTTGGATTATAAGCGAATCATCCATCCCATGGTGAGGACAGGCTAGGATGTACTCCTGAAGCCTTTCCCAAGCCTCGGGAATAGATTCCTTGGCATCTTGCTGGAAGCTAGAAATTCTTCCACGTAGGCATTGGTCTTGCCCAATGGGAAAAACTTGGCGAGGAATGCCGTGAACATTTCCCCAAGTATCTATAGCACTTCGGTTTGCGTAGAACCACTATTTCGCTCTCCCAAGAATAGAGAATGGGAACAGCCTAAGACGGACAACATCATGGGATACGTCCTTAATCTTAAAAGTACTGCAGATCTCAAGGAACTGTTGCAAGTGAGCACTTGCATCCCCGTTAGCCTTCCCACGAAATTGGTTGGCTTGCACCATAGTGATAAGGCCAGTCTTGATTTTGAAGTTCACATCTCCCGTGTTAATAGTGGGCCCAACACGCACATTGTTAGCAGAGGGAGCCAAAAACTCACGAAGGGTCTTCTGGGCCATTAGAATTTCGGTTGTTGGTGCAGTTGTGTTGGTCTGCTTTGCTGCTCGAAGCTTTTGAGGAGTAACAACACAGGGTCAATCTCTCATAAGGGATTCGGTATCTTCAACAAAGTTTTCTGGCAAACGGAAACCAGACATACACTACCTGTTTTTACATAGAATGCGAAAAGAAAGAAGGGTCATCCTACTAAAACCTACCAGGGTCCTATCCTATTTACTCAATCATGTAATACTTCGGCTACCTTCCCCAGCAACGGCACCAGAAATGCTCGTTGATATTTCCTATGCACTACTAACAATTCATCCCTAGCAGGGGTACCAGAAATGTTTGTTGGTGGGTTTTAATTCTCATATGAACATCCACAAGTGCACGGAAACTATCGATGTAGCGTTTCCCCTTTGAAGAGTATTCCCAAAGGGTGTCATTTATATTTTCCCAAAGGAAGGCTAGACGAAAGTAAAATAATCATCATGTGGGAAGGCTAGGTTGTCCTAGGTAGGGTTCTAGCAAGGATGGATAAAGGATAATTGAGGTAGTGTGACACACACAAGAGCATCCTATCCTAAAGGGATAAATGAGGTAATAGAGGAACTAGGCTAAGAGTTAGGTAGATACTCCTACTATGCCTCTAATGTACATATACATAGACTAAGTTAGTTACTAATGATTATATCAACTATGAATTTTCATGCTAAGTGGATTAATACATCGGGCACGGGTTTACCCCTAGCAACACTAGGCGACTCCCGCCAAGAGCTTGTGGCATAGCCGAATGTGAAGGATTACAAAGGACAGATAGGGCTGTCACCATCTACTGCCTACCCATTCAATCCGTGGGCATACGAGACATTCAACGCTACTCTCTATCCTAGCAACATTCTAGCATATTAAGTAATTACCTTAAGAGCCTAGCCACAAGCCATCCTAAGGCAATGAACTAAATCATCGTTGAACCAATGTTAATTCATAGCACAAGTGATTCATATTAATATATTCATATCATAGCTAATTAGACTATAGTAGAGGTTTATAGTGTTTATGACGATGTAATAAGAATGGTATAGCACAATCATAAATATTATTCCTAACACATACATGGAATCCACAATCAAACAAGAAACGCTTCATCCAAGTATATGAACAATAGAAGACTAAAGATAACATCTTTATTATGAATAAAATCAGAAATACAAATAGGAATATGGGAGACATACCTTTCCCAATTGGGAAGAGACTCCTTCTACTCCTCTCCTACTTGGACTATGGACTAGAGGCTCTCCTTTCTATAGCCTATGCTCTCCTAAACCTATGGAGAGTAGTGGATACAAAGGAAGAATACTCAAGTGGTGTGTGCTGAAGTGAGGGGTGAGGGGTCCTATTTATAACTTGGAGAAGTGTCAATTCCCGTCACCAAAAGTGTGCGAATCAGTCACCCATGACCTCTTCAAGCTGGGAGGAGCCAACACGTGGTGTTTGACCACGTTCGGTGCCAAGACATAGTCGACCGACTAGGGGGGTCAGCCAACTTGGTCTTGGCCCCGTTGGGGTTGTGCTTCCTACAAGTCTCTGCCAGATGGGTCTCATTCCTTTATATGGGTGTTACACCGTTGGATGGCCTTGGATACTTCTGTTTGTCAGCCATTTGACATGTGGTGCCACATGTCATCGCTTGATTGGCCGGAATGATATTTTATAGGATCCATCCCCTTGTTTCACTTCATTTCTACATAAAACTCCTGCATGTACCATTTTCTCCAAGGAAGTGTGGAAATAGGTTAAATAGAAAGGTGATGTGTGCAAGAAATAACAATTCCTTCACATAATTGAGTTATATTGATGGGTGAAATTGGTATATAACAGCCGTCAATAGTAGGGTTCTAGCAAGGATGGATAAAGGGTAATTGAGGTAGTGTGACACACACAAGAGCACTCTATACTAAGGGGATAAATATGGTAAAGAGAGACTAGGCTAAGAACTAGGTAGAGACTTCTACAATGCTTCTAATGTACATATACATAGGCTAAGTTAGTTACTAATGATCATGTTAATTATGAATTCTCATGCTAACTAGATTAACACATCAGACACGGGTTTACCCCTAGCAATATTAGGACGACTCCCGCCAAGAGCCTGTGGCATAGCTGAACGTGGAGGAATACAAAGGACAGATAGGGCTGTCACCACCTACTGCCTACCTCTTCAATTCATGGGCATACGAGACATTCAACGCTTCTCTCTATCCTAGCACCATGCTAGCATATTAAGTAATTACCTTAGGAGCCTAGGCACAAGCCATGCTAAGACAATGAACTAAATCATCGTTGAACCATGTTAATTCATAGCATAAGTGATTCATGTTAATATAATCATGTCTAATTAGACTATAGTGGAGGTTATAGTGTTTATGATGATATATGAGAATGGTAAAGCACAATCATAAATACTACTCCTACCACATACATGGAATCCATAATCAAACAAGAAACGCTTCATCCAAGTATATGAACAATGGAAGACTAAAGATAACATCTTTATTAAGAATAAAGTCACAAATACAAATGGGAATATGGGAGACATACCTTTCCCAATTGAAAACTGGGAAGAGACTCCTTCTACTCCTCTCCTACTTGGACTATGGACTAGAAACTCTCCTCTCTACAGGCTGTACTACTCTAAACCTATGGAGAGTAGTGGATACAATGGATGAATACTCAAGTGGTGTGTGTTGAAGTGAGGGGTCCTATTTATATCTTGGAGAAGGGTCGGTTCCTGCCACCAAAAGTGCGCAAATCAGTCACCTATGACCTCTTCAAGCGAGGAGGAGCCAACACGTGGCGTTTGGCCGCGTTTCGTGCCAGGACCTAGTCGGCCGACCTTGTCCTGGCTCCAAACGGCCAGTTCTTCCTCCAGGTGACTGAGGGGTGGGTCTCATTCCATGATATGGGTGCTACACCATTGGATGGCCTCAAATACTTCTGTCTGTGGGCCATTTGATCCATGTGGTGCCATGTGACATATCCTGATTGGCTGGAATGATATTTTATAGGATTCATCCCCTTGTTTCATTTCAATTCTGTATAGAATCCCTGCAAGCACTATTTTCTCCAAGGACAAGTGGAAATAGGTTAAAAGGTGATGTGTTCAAGAAATGATATTTCCTTCACATAATCGAGTTATATTGATGGGTGAAAGTGGTATATAACAGCTGTCAACAAACTCCCTCAAGCTTATCCTTTGCTCGTCCCGAGCAAAGTCAAGACTTTAGGTTGATGATCAGGAGTTGCTACTATGTTTTATTTTTCAAAAGTACCATGTGTACAACAAAATACTCTACCTATTGCAAAAATTGTTATGGTACTTCACCCATCTTAAATCATTATGGGGCTTGTGCCATCTTCTGTTCTTGGGTGGTTAAAAGATAGAACAGCAAATGGAGCACACATTCCCTAGAATCAAGTTCCACTCAAATTCTGGAGAGTTCAATTCAGATTTTAAGTATCTCAATTTGATTCTCTCAAGTCTCTCATTTGTGTGTATTGGAAATATATCCTCACCAAGGCATTTTGCCTAATTTCATCCTACCTCTACATAAGGCTTGTATGTGGAGCTTGGTAGGAAATATAACAGGCATATTTGAACATATAATATTGATAAGTCAAAAGAGTAAGCCTTAGGAGAAATCAATTCAAAACAATTTGATTCAAGGCTTGTGCATGTGTGAAGGAATGGAGTGGATGTGGATCTTCAAATGATTCCTTTTTGAGTGGACTCTCTTATTTTTCAGGGATGAAATATGGCTACTTTTTTATCATGCTTATGATGTAAGCATGCATTTTCTTTTTTTTTCTTGTAGCCATGTCTTCTACTCCCTCTTTATGCAATGAATTTTGGAGAGAGTACTAAGCATGAATGATATGGAGTTTCCATTTTTATTGTGGAATCGTGGTATGGTGGAATTTTGCTTACTTCTAGTGTAGAAGTATAGCATGTGCAAGTGAAGTCTTCAATTCGAAAAGTAATGAATGAAATCTCACATAGGTCTATACTAGTTTGAGAAAGCTCAATGTGAAGACAGGTAGCATATCCATAAGGTCTATCAAGGTAATGTACCATATGGCTTTGGTAGGTATTTCCAATCAAATAATAGTAACTTAAATATTTTTAGAATTTCTCCGAAAATCTAAGTTTCACTTTCAAACTAGGAATAGCAGCCCTATCACTATATCAACTCTCACAACAACTTAGAATGGATTAAGCTTTTGCTACCCACAATTTCCAAATCAAGGCAAAAGAAATTTTAGCCAATGAGAGCAATTTGTTGGAGAGTAGTAAGTTGTAAACTAGGGACTTAGGAAAATTAAAACAGAGCAACTATTCATCATTCCATCTATGTGAATTCCAAACCATTCTTACCGCACATCATTTATTTTATTGAAAAGCAAATCTATCCTAAACTTTATTGTTATTACTATTATTATTTTTATGCAAGGTGAATGATGGTCTAATGGAAAATAAATGTAATGGGGTTGATACAATTCACCTCAAGTGGGGGTCCTCCCCCAAGCTTGTTCTCCACTCACCTCTGTATTGAGGGTTGAACCCTTGATGACGGAAGTATGCCGCGAGATCAGCTTGTTGTTGTTGTAGCGTGAAGTTGAGGTTGATGAATTGAGCGTCCATGTGTTGTCGCCAGTCTTAGCTACCTTGGGCATGCCCTTGGAGAGTGTTGTAGATGTTACCCATTCTCACTTCAAGCTCATCCAATACATCTAGTGAGATCCGTCATTCCTTGGCTATAGTCATGATGACTTCTAGCCGAAGAGGAACGACATCTTCTCATGGACAATGGAGGCAAGCTGCTAGAGCTTGAAGTGGATAGGGGTTGCTCCCATGTGGCGCCTGGCCATCCATGCCAAGATGGACCTTAGGTCTCATATGATGGGGGTTGAGTCTATCCAGGTGCATCACCCGTTGGGTTCTCTTCCTCTTCGTACTCATGGACCGTGGAGGTTGTTGGAGGCATAGCCGTTGTCAGGACCCGGCATACCGGGTACCCTCACGCACTGGCTAGATCCGCCTAGGTACCTCGCCTCCCAGCAGAGGCAGGGTCTTATGGCGCCACATGTTCAAGAGACCTGGACCCATCAATCTCAGATGGGAGGTCCAGGATATCTGCACAAGAAAACCGAAGGAGAAGCTCAACACCCCCTTCAGAGACGAGCCCTCAGGTAACCATGTGTCCAGCAGGTAAGGACCCTCCTCCCTGTGAGACAGGGCTCTAGAGCTGCCACATGGACCGAGACATAAGACGGGCCACCTCCTGAATGGGTGGGCTCCAGCACTGCCACGTGTCCTGCAAGGCGGGACCTAATCTCCACTGCGGAGGTGAGCTCCCAACACCGACACGTGTCCAGGAGGACGAGGCCTAGCCTTCCACGCAGAGGTGAGCTCCCGAGCCGCCATGTAGCCTGCAAGTCAGGACCTGACCTTTGCCACATTGGTGAGCTCCCGAGCTGCCACGGTTTGCAAGGCGGGACCTGACCTCCCCCGTAGAGGTGAGCTCCCAAGCTATCACATAGTCCAACCACTTGCCATGGACAGAGGGACACAGGAGTTAAGAGGACGGTGTGCCTTGTCCCTGTCAAGGATTGAAGATACGCGACTTCCCCAGACGCACGGCGCGGTGCACGCCTAATGTCAGGTACCGCTGCAACCAATCGCATCACAATGAAGATGCCGCAGGCCTATCCCACTCTGCCAACTGGGTAGCTTACGGCAACAGAGATAGTTGGACGAGACATCCCCTGCTAATGTCAGCATGGGCGCATGGTCTACTAACAACGCACGTGGCAAGACGGCGAGTCTTGAAGACACCGGTCAGAGCAAGCTTACAGAAGAAGCCTTATATCTTTAGAATAAGATCGACCGAGGACCACCTGTCAGTCCCCAAGACCCCACTTGTAAGGCGTCCGACCTTGTCCATAAAAGGCCCAAACCGCCACCGATACAAAGGATCCCCACATTGAACATCACACACACACATACTAGCAATACCATCTATCGTGGAGTAGGGTGTTATGCTCCTTGCGGCCCGAACTACATAAAAACCACTGTCTCATACTTCCATCCGCTAGAACACTTGATTGAGGCCTAAGCCCTACCGAACAAAGAACCTCCGCGGGCTGCACCTTAGCAGATCCGGTCGAAGTGTCGCTCTAACACTTCGACATTTGGCGCGCCATGTAGGGGGCTTTTTTGCTCAAAAAAGTGGTAGCGTTTCCACCACCATGGTGTTCATCAGTCCCGTGGAAGGCGGTTTCCGCGGCCGATGTCCGGTGACCAGATCTGTCGCTCGAGCGGCGCTCTCTGGTCCATCACGCCCCCGTGAAGGTACAGCTAGCTAGGACGGCACGTCGGGACACATACCGACTCAGTTGGCCCCGCTGATGCCACCGACTGCAAGCCCGGAGAGCGCCTCGTGTCGCTGTCGCGAACGCCGTCCATCGACCGTCGCACCACCGACTCCCGCTCCTCCAGGCCTAGAGCGTCGGCCGGCTCCCCACGCAGGACCTTAGGGCTGAGTTTGACCGTCGTCAAACGCACATGGATGGTCGAGTCATCATCGAGCGGCAGCAAGAGAGGCAGCGCAACCTCGACTGCGAATATGGCCCTCAATGCCCTGTTCACGAGTCGTCCTCCGTCCAAGGTGCACCGCAAGTAAACCCTCCACCACCTGACCAGGAGTATGTAGGCTCGACAGCCCCCCTGCAGTACTCGATTCAGCAGGACATGCAACAACAGCACTTGGTGCAGCCGGTACCATTGCAGCAATGCATGGCACAACCAGTGCCGCAACCACAGGTTCCCCAGGCTCCGCATGTTGTGCAGTAGACCCTCTTGGGGTATGCTACCCTGTACGCCTCTCCAACGAAACCCATCAGGGGTTGCACAACGTTGGCTCTGCACCTCCACTTCGCGACATGGCCACGCAAGTTCCAGCCACACATGCCAGAGAGGTTCGACGGGAGCATCAACCCGGCCGAGTTTTTGCAGATCTACACTACGACCCTCCTTGCTACAGGAGAGGATGAGACCATCCTGGCGAACTACTTCCCAGTCGTCCTGACTGGATTGGCCAGCTCGTGGCTAATGAACGTGCCTGAGGGGTCTATAACCTCTTGGGATGAGTTGTGCTGGCAGTTCACAGCGAACTTCAGCAGCTCCTACACTTGCCCTGGCACCGAGCTCGACCTCCACACCGTGCGGCAACAACTCAAGGAGATGCTTATGTCATTCGTCCAACATTTCTCCCAAGTACGTAACTCCATCCCCAACCTCCCGAATGCCTCTGTCATAGTGGTATTCCGGCAGGGAGTGCGTGACCGCAAGATGTTCAAGAAGTTAGCCATGCACAACATGCAAGACGTCTCCGAGCTCTTCTCCATTGCCGACCGGTGCACCAGGGCGGCAGAAGGCCGCGACTGGCACGTTCAACCCGCCCCCCGGAGTGGGCAGGGCCGGCCAAACTGAAGAAGGAGCCACTACCCCTGGTAGCGACAAGAAGAAGAACAAGAATCGGAGTGACGGCTAGAACAAGCCACTGCATGGGTCCCCCATCGCGGAAGCAGCCGCGATCAGAGGTGGCAAACCCCTGCGCCCGGAGAAGCGCTTACGTAAGCCACCTGTCGCTGATGAAAGCGTTGAGCCCTGCCCAGTGCACAAAACGCGCGACCACACCGCGAGTTAGTGCCGGGAGATAAAGAGATGCGCGGACGCTACCAAGAGCGGGCGCAACAGAGCCCAGACGGTGCCCCCTTCCGCCAGCGGGAGGGAAGCAGAAGGTCGACCCCAAGGTTGACGACGACGAGGATATGGAGTACTAGAAGCAAGAGCAGGTCGTCAAAGTTGTCCACCAAGATGAGGACTCCGATGCCAGTAGCAACCACGAGTGTCGCAAGACCCTCTATGTCATCTTCGGAGGGTCTTGGGATCCAGCGTCTCGAAACGCGGTCAAGACCCTTCGTCGTGCAGTGGCTTCGATAGCCCCTGTACCCACTCCAGTGCGGCACCACCACTGGAAGGAGACGTCGATTAGCTTCGACGCCTCTGACTGCCCCAAGAACATGGCTGGGGCAGGGGCCTACCTCTTCTAGAAGCCCCCACCATAGCCAATGTCAAGCTACACTACGTCTTGATAGATGGTGGGGCCGACCACAACCTCCTCAGCCGTGCAGCCTTCGAACAGCTGCAGATCCCGGTGTCCAAGCTCACCCCCTCGAGCACATTCTCATGGGTGGGACCAGGGAGCATCATCCCATACGGCAACATCCATCTCCGGGTGACCTTCGGGACACCCGACAATTACAGGACGGAGAGCATCCTCTTTGACGTCGCCGATGTCAGCCTCCCCTTCAACGCCATCATCGGCAGGATGGCCCTGTACCGATTCATGGCCATAGCCCACTACGGCTACATTGTCCTAAAGAGGCCAACCCCCTCTGGCGTCCTCAGGATCCACAGAGACCGCACCACCGCAGTGTTAGCCTTGGAGCAGCTCCAAGCCCTCTCAGCAGACCCGACACCTATCTCGGACGGCGCTGGATCAAGTCAGCCTCCGTCGAGCTCAAGTCAGCACGGAGCACCCACTGCGTCCTGACTATAGCCCTCCAGCAGCACCGACGTCCCCGTCAAAGCTGCCGAGCTCAGTCCCAGTACTGCTCATACCACCCGCAAGACAGGCAGCAGGGGCAGGAAGTAGGGACGCTCACTCATAGCACCTCTGGTAGCTGTCGACAGCAAGCTTGCACCACAACCATCACAACTGCCTTGGAGCCTTGGGCACCCCTATTGTAAATATTAAGATTAGTAGAACAATGTAAAGGACTTCGTAGGGCTTAGGAGCAGCATTAAGGACAACAGAGCACCGTGAGGGTCAGGTCCAGAGTCTGTAGTCAGTTGAGCTTGGTTCCAAACCCTAAGCCTGTACACCATGCCTCCCTCATCGTCTGGTAGCAAGCCATTGCCCTCTTTTGTAAAAGTCTAACTCCCCCTACGAACTCCGATAAAAAAGAATCACTATTTTACTTAAACGCTTTCTTAAAAACATTGTTCATTTAATTACGCATTAATTTTATGATTATACCGTACTACCCTCGTTTATTGTATGTTATCTTCATATACACAGTTGTATGCTCTGTAACTCACCCTTGCTGAAGTCATGCAGTCCAGCTACAGACGGGTTCGCTTGAGGTACCTGCAGTGTGTGAGGGGTTTTTCCCGCTGCTCTCATCATTAGGGCCCTGTGGCACCAGAAGGTTTCCCATGAAAGGTTTGTGCCGAGCAGGAGGTCTAGGGGGTGTAAGTTGCTTAGCCTGGTCCTGCACCCTAGGCATACACACCTTGCCTCCCAGCACTACAGCTGAGTACTAGAACCAGAAAACTCACACCCTAAAGACGGCAGGAGCCAGACCCCGGAGCACCAGCACATCGAATTACCCAAGCCCCGTGCGTTAGTCTAGGACAGCAAGACATGACAGAGCTAAGGAGAGGAACAGGTATGACTGACGAGCAAGACTAGTCCCCCCTCTTTCTATATGCAGGACAAACCACTAGAGCGTCCAGAATTGGCACCCCCAAGGGGCCTGCCGTCGACGACTCTACGACGATGGAGGACGACACCGGAGCATCCAGCTCTGGCACCTCCCATGGGGTCTGTCGTCAACAACTCTACGACGATGGTGGGTGACGCCAGAGCACTTAGCTCTGGCACCTCCCAAGGGGCCTACCGTCGACGTCTCGATGACGGTGGTGGGCGACACCGGAGCATCCAACTCTGGCACTTTGCAAGGGGCCTGTCGTCGACGTACCAGAATGTCAACGTCAACACCAAGCGCGGATAAGTGAGTAAACTCTCCTGTCCCGTACTTGTTGCTAACAGGGTTCTCTTGCGATAGCCTGTGCACCAGGGGCCTGCCATCGATGACTCTACGACAATGGTGGACTGTGAGACCTATGTGTGCTGAATACATTGGCTTTGACAATAAAAGTTTTGAATGCTGCCATAACATCTTTTTAGCAAGGTTCGACTCTAGCTCCGAGCTTCTGCAAGGTCCAAAAATAGGTCCGACTTTCTTTGTCTAGGTCCGACATGTTTTTGGGTAGCTATGGTGAAGCTTTATCTTTAGCTCCGGCATGTCTTTATTAAGCTCCCATATGTTCTGCTAGGTCCGACTTATGTTGGTTAGAGCTCTGACTTTTGGGTTGACTAGTTCCGACTAGTTTTGGTTAGCTCCAGCACTAGGTCCGAGTAGCTTTGGTAAGCACCAGCGCTAGGTTATACTAGCTTTGGTAAGCTCCAGCGCTAGGTTGTACTAGCTTTGGTAAGCTCCAGCTCAAGCTCTGGTTAGCTTTGGCTAGGTTCGGAGCTTGATCGCAATGTTCCTGCTTTTACTGTGAAATGTTTCGAACTTGCTTTACATTGTTGGAAAGATTGCTTAGTATTCATTTGCTAAGTTTTTGGTGCATTTTGGTTGACATAGCTGATATTGTTTTGATATGCTTTGCAACATGCTTATGTGAGGTGCTCACGTAAGGTGTTGTAGTTTTGGAACTAACTTGAGTCAAGTCGCAGACTTGGGCTCGTACGGATTGTTTGTTTGTTCATGTGCAGGTATTGCTTGAGTTCAAGTCATGGCGGGTGACAGGATCCTTTGGACTAGTTCAGGGGGGAGATGAGGTTCCAACAACCAAATTCAAGAGGAATTGTGGTTGAGCGGGTCAGGAGGTCGCGCAGGATGATTGAATCAAGGGCAGTGCATATGAAGGTTACTGGACGTCGAAGGAAAGTGTTTGCATGTATGCATGCGGTGCATGACATGGCAACATGGTTTCGAAGATGGTTTATGGATGGGAAGATTTGGTTGGAAGAATCGGATCATATCGGTTGATGACTTTGGCTGCGGCGGAGTCGGTTATGGCTCGGTATGGAAAGTATCGAGTTGGTTATGATAGGATTTCGTGTGGGTCACGGATTTGAGTTGTTTTAGGAATGTGGGATACGTTCCTAAGGTTTTTGGAAGTCTTAAGATTGCTTCTATCTGCGTATAGAACAGTCCTAAGCAGTTATGGAAAGTTTCAATTCGTGAACGGAGTAGGATTAGGGTCCTGATTTGAGTTGAGTTGGCTTTCGAGCTGGTTATATAAGCAAGGGAGGCCAGAGCTCGTGGTACACGACTTTGGGGCTGTTCCTCTTGTGTTCTATTGAATAAAATTTGTAGTTTGAAGGAACTTTTGTGCCTTGTTCGTCCGACTTGTTCCAGACAAGTTTTACTCGTCGAGTTTCTAGACAGCACTACCTTTCGTTGGTGGTTTTATCATAACATGAGTTTTACAGATCCAATTGACATGATTCTTCTTGGGTTGTCTTCACAACTTGATTATCTATCATCTGTCAAAATTTCACGGTCATTGGATTTGTGGTTTCTGATCTACACGAGTTTCTTTGCAGCATTCTAGAACTGTTTTTCTCAGGTAGGACAGATTGACCTTTGTTCGATCTTTCAATCATAACTTGAGTTTCTCTCGACGGATTTGAGTGATTCTTCTTATGTTTTCTTCGTAACTTGATTCTCTATGATATATATCACTTTTGTCACGGTGAAACACATTTAGATTAGTTTCACATACGATTTCTTTAATAAATTATTTTTTTTTGCTGAAGGGGTTGAGATTTAACTGTTTCCGCTGCGAAAGATTTTTAAATCTACCATTCACCCCCTCTGGTAGATTTTCACGTGCTTTTCGATCCTAAAATTGGTATCAGAGCCACGTTGCTCTAATCATTGTGATTTGCACGTGTTTTTGACTAATTATTATGGAGAAATACTCTGTCAAATCTTGTGTGTTTGCTGGTATTGATTTTCAGGTTTGGAAGGCACGCATGGAGGCTTTCATCCAGGCGCAAGGCTTTACAATATGGGAGAAGGTGTACAAGCCTTACAAAGTGCTACCTAATGATCAAGTTACGGCTACAAACCTACGGGGCGTCGACAACAACAACAAACCCCGAAACTTGATCATCCAAGGACTCACTCAGAGCGACTCTGACTGCGTTGCACATCTCCTATCGGCATACAATGTATGGAGAGCACTTTGTGACTATCACGAAGGATCCATTACGATCAAGGAGGTAAGACAAGACATGTTTAAAAAGGAATACATGCGCTTCAAGATGCAACCCGGTGAGTCCATTGATAATCTCTTTGCTCGCTTTAACAAAATTCTCAGTAACTTGCGTAGTGTCAACGTTAATTTTTCTGATGCTGAAAATGCTAGGCAACTTCTTAGTGCATTAGACATGTCAATCTGGGAGATGAAAGTTATATCTATTTATGAATCTACTATCATGAGTACACTTACTTTAGATGTGCTTTACTCTAAACTCAGAACTCATGAAATTGACATCTTCTCACTTAAGAACCCAAATAAGTCTACTACATTTGTCTCACAACGTGATATGCCTAGCTCCGACCAATCTTCATCTTCCAATACTCTTGCTTTGTTGTCCTCACTAACCCTGGAGCAGATCGAGGAATTTCCAGAGGAGGAGCTAGCACTTCTCTCTACTAGGTTCTCAAAAGCATTGCAAAATGTGAGAACTAGAAGGAAAGGAAGCTCCGGACCTCAACGATGCTTCGAATGTTGTAAGACAAGATACTTTCGTACAGAATGCCCTAACCTTTCAGGTTCTACTTCCCGGGAAGAAAAACAATCAAGGACGAAGCACTCCTCAACAAATGATAAGAAGAAGAAGAAGGGCTCTACAGGTCGCCAACTGGTGAACAGTTTTATCTCCGCACTCCAGGAACTTGGCTCAAGCGACGTGGACATTGGAAGTGACAAAGATGAAGATGATTTGGCCAACTTATGCTTCATGGCGGGCAAAACAAGATCAAGATCAAGACAGGAGGATGCAGAACACAACAGTGACGATGATGAGGTATGTTCTACCTGTAATGAAATGTGTGATGCAATTTCTCGTGCACTATTATTGTTAAGAAAAAGGACAAAAAGCTTAGGGATAATGTTGCTAAAATTGAATCACTAGAATCTGAAATCAACCATTTGAAAACCTTGATTCCTAGTGATGATTCTTGTCCCTCGTGTGATTTAATCTATGAACAATTGTCCACATTAAGAACTGCATATTCCTCTACTCTAGATAGACTTGAACTTGAAATTAAAAAGAACAAAAAGCTTGCTGCACTTGACATTGGAAACTTAAAATATGCTTCTTGTTCTACAATTGATTTGCATTGTTCTAGTTGTGATGATCTTAGAAAGAAACTAAAAGATGCAATGAATGAAATTTCAATATTGAATAATGTTTCACGTTCCCATGAAGTTAAATATTGTTCCAATTGCAAACTAAAAGGAAAAACTTCATGTGAAAATTGCCTTGATCTGTCCAATAAACTTGATAACATGCATAGGACATTAGATCGATTTTGTAATGGGAATAAGAACCTAAACTTGCTGCTGATTTCTTCCAAGTCTTGTAATGATAAAACTGGTTTAGGTTTTGATTCTCATGCTCATGCTAAGGCACATCCACCTAAAATTGTAAAGTCATTAGGAAGTGGTTTGATTCAAACAGTTCCTAAACAAAAAGAAGTGGTTTTCAAATCTGCAGGAGTGTTGTCTCATTCGGTTTCAAATAAATATATTGCTTCCTCATCTATATATGAACACAAAGTTAAATTTCATTGTACCTACTGTGGTAGAGATGGTCATGTCATAGATTTTTGTTATAGACTAGCTAAACAACAGAAAAGGGAAAGAATGATTGCTAAATCTCATAACTTTCGTGCAAAATTTGCTGCACATATTAAACCGAATGCCAGGAACATGCAACCTGCTGTTATGAGTCAAAAACATTGAAAGTTTACCTCCGGACCTTCTGTTTTTGCCTCCGGAGCTACTGTTTTTTGTGCTACACAAGTAACACCTTATAGGTCAGTAGTTAAGAGTAAAAAACCTCAAACTTTGACTCATAAACCTGCTATTTTATCTCAGCTTTCGCATGTTTTTCCTGCTGCATGTCGTGTGACTCAGTACAGGATACCTAAATGCCTTTTGACTAACCCCAGTATTGAGTCATCGACGTATTGTGCTTCTATGTAGGTTACACGCTTGAGGAAGGAGAACATTTGGATTGTGGATTCAGGTTGCTCACGCCACATGACGGTAACAAGAATGGTTCTCCTCCCTCTCTTCTGTGTCATGTGTAGAGAATGTTACTTTTGTCGATAATTCTTCAACTCCTATAATTTCTAAGGGTTCGGTTAGAGTAAATGATCACTACACTTTGAAGGATGTGGCACTTGTCAAAAATTTGAAATACAACTTGCTTTCTGTTTCACAATTGCTAGATGAAAATCTGGAAATTATTTTCAATAAAAACTGTTGCAAAGTTGTAGGTTCAAATAGTGAGCTTATTTTTAACATGTCTTGGTTTGGAAGAATTTTTAAAGCTGATTTTGATATGTCTTCCTCTAAGCATAGGTGTCTAGCTGCTAATGATTCAAAGGACTTATACTTTTGGTACCGTAGACTTGGTCACATAGGCTTTGATCACCTAACGCGTGTTAGTGCTCTTGATCGCATACGTGGGCTGCCTAAGCTTAAAGGAGACAAAGAAATTGTGTGCTCTTCTTGTAGACATGCTAAGTTGGTTGCAGGTTCAAATACTCCTCTCACAATGATGATCACAACTGAATCGGGTCAACTTTTGCACCTTGACACCGTAGGACCTTTACGTGTTCAATCCTTCGGAGGTAAATGGTACTTCCTCTATCCCAGCTCAACCTTATTTTTAGGATTCAAACAAGGAAATAGTGGAGAAGCAAAATGACTAGCACACCCTTCATAGATGAGGAAGGGAGAAGGGAGAGAGTGGAGTAATGACTAGCTGGTGAAGAGAATGCAAGTGGATGCTGGTGACATGACCTTCAAATATAGTTGAGGTGGACAAAATTTGTTTGCTAGAAATAAAGTTCACTTGGGACGGAGGGAGTATGTTCTTGTTATTGTTGATGATTATTCTAGATACTTTTGGGTTTACTTTATGGCGTCTAAGAATGAAGCTTTTAGTCAATTTAGAACTTTATTTCTTAGATTATCAATTGATCACCCATGATCTTTAAAAGCAATTAGAAGTGATAGGAACCGAATTTAAAAATCAATCTTTTGATCACTTTTGTGCTGAAAATGGAATAGATCATCAATTTTCTTCACCATATGTACCTCAACAAAACGGTGTTGTAGAAAGAAAGAACAGAACCTTAGTTGAGATGGATAGGACTATGCTTGATGAATATCAAACTCCTAGGAAATTTTGGGCTGATGCAATTGCAACCGCTTGTTATGTCTCAAATTGTGTTTTCTTGCGCGCTAAGCTAGGTAAAACACCATATGAGCTCCGGTTTGGACATAGGCCTAGTGTTATGCACTTTCGGGTCTTTTGTTGCAAATGCTTTGTTAAGAAACATGGTAATCTTGATAAATTTGAACCTAGATCCATTGATGGCATGTTTCTTGGTTCTCCATCTCATACTAGAGGCTACCGTATGTTTTTACTTGACACAACAAAAATGTGAAGACTTGTGAAGTGTCTTTTGATGAAGTTAGCCCAGGTACTAGCTCAAACATTGCAGGTCCAGACCCATATTCGCAGGGGGAGAGCATTTTCGTTGAAGATGAGGAAGAATTGGAGCTGCTACCCGAAAATTCAGCTGCTAAAGACTTTGGTTCAGCTCCGGATGTTAATTCTCAACCAGCACCGGCAATCATCAATGTTGATTCAAATCGTCCTCAAGTCACAAGCTCATCAATTTGTAATGAACATGAAGAAGAAAAAGCTTTTGAGACATCTGTTCCCCTACGGTTTTACAAAGATCATCCCCCACAACAAATAATTGGAAGCTTGCACGAACGAGTTACACGGTCCAGGTTTTCCAATCCAAACTCTCATGCTCATTCTGCTTTTGTTGCTTCTTTTGAACCCAAAGATATATCACACGCACTCACTAATGAATCTTGGATTATTGCCATGCAAGAAGAGTTAGAAAATTTTGAAAGAAATAATGTTTGGAAACTTGTACCTCCACCTCAAGGTCACACTTTAAATAGAACTAAATGGGTGTTTAAAAATAAACAAAGCGAGGATGGGGTTGTGGTTAGGAATAAGGATAGGTTGGTTGCTCAAGGTTTCACTCAAGTTGAAGGTCTAGATTTTGATGAAACTTTTGCTCATGTTGCTAGATTAGAAGCCGTAAGAATCTTGTTAGCTTTTGCTACATCTAAAGGTTTTAAGCTATATCAAATGGATGTCAAAAGTGCTTTTCTTAATGGCTACATAGATGAGGAGGTTTATGTCAAACAACCACCGGGTTTTGGAAATCCAGATTTTCCTAATCATGTTTACAAACTGTTCAAATACTTGTACGGTCTCAAACAAGCCCCTAGAGCATGGTATGATAGGTTAAAAACATTCTTACTTGAAAAGAGGTTTACCATGGGCAAGGTTGATAAAACTCTTTTTGTGCTTAAGCATGGCAATGACTCATTATTTGTTCAAGTGTATGCGGATGATATTATCTTTGGTTGTGCTTCTCATAATCTTGTGTCCAAGTTTTCAGCTATGATGAGTTCAGAATTTGAAATGAGTATGATGGGAGAACTCACGTACTTTTTGGGGCTGCAAATCAAGCAAACCAAGGAGGGTACCTTTGTTCATGAAACAAAGTATACAAAAGACCTCCTAAGGCATTTCAACATGGACAAAAGCAAGCCTCTTCGGACACCAATGGGAACAGCAACAACACTTGAACTTGATGAAGATGGTGAACCCGTGGATCAAAAAGAATATAGAAGCATGATCGGATCACTTTTGTACCTCACGACATCAAGACCGGACATACAATTCAGCGTATGTCTTTGTGCACGGTTTCAAGCCTCCCCACGTGCTTCACATCATCAAGCCGTCAAAAGGATTCTCAGGTACTTACATGGAACTCAAGAATTTGGCATTTTTCTTCCTTCTTCCTCAACCATTACTTTGAAAGCTTTTTCCGATGCTGATTTTGGAGGTTGTAGGGTTGATAGGAAAAGTACTTCTGGTGCTTGTCATTTTCTTGGTAATTCACTTGTTGCTTGGTCCTCTAGAAAACAAAATTCAATTGCACAATCCACAGCCGAATCTGAATATGTAGCAGCTGCTAGTGCTTGCTCACAAATTCTTTAGATTGTTCAAACACTTAAGGACTATGGGGTTGATCTAGATAGTGTTCCACTGTTTTTTGATAACACTAGTGTCACTTGCATTGCTAAAAACCCTATGCAACATTCTAGAACTAAGCACATTGATATTAGATATCACTTTCTCCGTGATAATGTTGAAAAAGGAAACATTGTGCTTCACCATGTAGATACCAAACAACAATTGGCTGACATTTTTACAAAACCATTGGATTTCACTCGTTTTTGTTATATTCGTAGTGAAATAGGGGTTATGCATCCTCATGGTTTAAATTGAGGGGGAGTTTTGAAACTTGGGAAGTCTATGTGTGAACCTGAACTTAAAATAATATGAGCATAGTATTTCATACATATATGACTTTGTGATTCCTTTTACATGCTGAAAGTTCTTACTACATTACTCGTGTTATACATTTTATAGTTTTTGCCATGTCTAGTAATTGGAATAATTACTTACACTAAATCTGGTCATGGTCGAACTTTCTTGCTGTTTTGAACTTGTTGCATGCTCACAAGTGCTTTTAATCATAAAGAATTAACCAAATAATCAACTCACTTGTTGAGTTTCTTTTTATGAACACATATAAGTTGAGAAAAGATCAAGAGAATATGCATGCATCGCACTTCTTCTTTTGAGATGGCTTATCATTGCACTTAGATATGAACTTGGAAGAAGTTGTGTATGACTAAAACCATGTCCTTAAGCTTCTGATTGTCAAATGACATAGACTTGGCTTGGTTGGTTAGAATAAGGCAGATGCGCATATAATCTCTTACAAATATCATATGATCTAAATTTGTGCTTTGAAAAATAATAAAATGCAACAACAAGTGTCATTCTTTAAGGTTTTGAAATAGTTAAGTTTGTGAGATCATCACTTGCTAAATTGGAAATTACATTTGATCTCTAGCATGGCTTACACTACTTTATGTATTTTATTGATGTGATAGTGTAAGTTACTTGATAGTATGACTTGGATGAGCTTTGTTTTATATGTATATGTTATAATATGCTCATAACAATCAAAATTTCTCTTTTGAACCTTGCTGAATACATTGTCAAGGCGGAGAGATATTATGGTGAATTATGCAAGGGGAAGAAATATGTATAGGGGAGAAATTTATTTCTATCTCGTTTGATTTTCAAAAAGGGGGATAATTGGTCTCAAAACTTTTCATGCCAATGTTCGGATTTTAAATGGTGTTGCCAATGCATTCATCAAGGGGGAGATTGTGAGACCTATGTGTGTTGAATACATTGGCTTTGACAATAAAAGTTTTGAATGCTGCCATAACATCTTTTTAGCAAGGTCCGACTCTAGCTCCGAGCTTCTGCAAGGTCCGACAATAGGTCCGACTTTCTTTGTCTAGGTCCGACATGTTTTTGGGTAGCTCCGGTGAAGCTTTATCTTTAGCTCTGGCATGTCTTTGTTAAGCTCCGATATGTTCTGCTAGGTCCGACTTATGTTGGTTAGCTCCGACATGTTTCTCTAGTTCCGGCTTTTGGGTTGACTAGTTCCGACTAGTTTTGTTTAGCTCCGGCGCTAGGTCCGAGTAGCTTTGATAAGCACCGGTGCTAGGTTATACATGCTTTGGTAAGCTCCAGCGCTAGGTTGTACTAGCTTTGGTAAGCTCCAGCTCAAGCTCCGGTTAGCTTTGGCTAGGTTCGGAGCTTGATCACAATGTTTCTTCTTTTACTGTGAAATATTTCGAACTTACTTTACATTATTGGAAAGATTGCTTAGTATTCATTTGCTAAGTTTTCGGTGCGTTTTGGTTGATATGGCTGATATCATTTTGATATGCTTTGCAACATGCTTATGTGAGGTGCTCACGTAAGGTGTTGTAGTTTCAGAACTAACTTGAGTCAAGTCGCGGACTTGGGCTCGTACGGATTGTTTGTTTGTTCATGTACAGGTGTTGCTTGAGTTCAAGTCATGGCTGGTGACAGGATCCTTTGGACTTGTCTCAGGGAGGATATGAGGTTCCAACAACCAAATTCAGGAGGAATTGTGGTTGAGCGGGTCAGGAGGTCGCGCAGGATGATTGAATCAAGGGCAGTGCATATGAAGGTTACTGGACGTCGAAGGAAAGTGTTTGCACGTATTCTTGTGGTGCATGATGTGGCAACATGGTTCTGAAGATAGTTTATGGATGGGAAGATCTGGTTGGAAGGATCAGATCGTATCGGTTGATGACTTTGGCTGCGGTAGAGTCAGCTATGGTTCAGTATGGAAAGTATCGAGTTGGTTATGATATGATTTCGTGTGGGTCACGAATTTGAGTTGCTTTAGGAATGTGGTATATGTTCCTAAGGTGTTTAGAAGTCTTAAGATTGCTTCTATCTGCGTATAGAATAGTCCTAAGCAGTTATGAAAAGTTTCAATTCGTGAATGGAGTAGGATTAAGGTCCTGATTTGAGTTGAGTTGGCTTTCGAGCTGGTTATATAAGCAAGGGAGGCCAGATCTCATGGTGCACGACTTTGGGGCTGTTCCTCTTGTGTTCTATTGAATAAAATTTGTAGTTTGAAGGAACTTTTGTGCCTTGTTCGTCCGACTTGTTCAAGACAAGTTTTACTCGTCGAGTTTCTGGACAGCAATACCTTTCGTCGGTGGTTTTATCATAACTTGAGTTTTACAGATCCAATTGACGTGATTCTTCTTGGGTTGTATTCACAACTTGATTATCTATCATCTGTCAAAATTTCACGGTCATTGGATTTGTAGTTTCTGATCTACACGAGTTTCTTTGCAGTGTTCCAGAACTGTTTTTCTCGAGTAGGACAAATTGACCTTTGTTCGATCTTTCGATCATAACTTGAGTTTTTGTCGACGGATTTGAGTGACTCTTCTTATGTTTTCTTAGTGACTTGATTCGCTATTATATATATCACTTTTGTCATGGTGAAACACATTTAGATTAGTTTCACACACGATTTCTTTAACAGATCATTTTTCTGCCGAAGGGGTTGGGATTTATTTGTTTCCGCTGTGAAAGATTTTTAAATCTACCATTCAATCCCTCTGGTAGATTTTCATGTGCCCTTCGATCCTACATGGATGACGCCGGAGCATCCAGCTCTGACACCTCCCAAGGGGCCTGTCGTCGACGACTCTACAATAATGGTGAGCGACGCCAGAGCATCCAGCTCCGGCACCTCCCAAGGGGCCTACCATCGATGACTCTACGATTATGGTGGGAGACGCCGGAGCACCCAGCTCCAGCACCTCCCAAGGGGCCTGCCGTCGATGCCTCGACGATGGTGGGTGATGCCGGAGCGTCCTACTCCAGCACTTTGCAAGGAGCCTGCCATCAATGTCCTAGAACGTCAACGTCAGCACAAAGCACGAATAAGTGAGTAAACTCTCCTGCCCTGCTCTTGTTGCTAACATGGTTCTCTTGCGATAGCGTGTCCACCAGGGGCCTGCCGTCGACAACTCTACGACGATGGAGGACGACGCCGGAGCATCCAGCTCCGGCACCTCCCAAGGGGCCTGCTGTCGATGACTCTATGACGATGGTGGGTGATTCCGGAGCACCCAGCTCCGGCACCTTCCAAGGGACCTGCCGTCGACGTCTCCACGACGGTAGTGGGAGATGCCGGAGCATCCTGCTCCAGCACTTTGCACGGGGCCTTCTGTCGACATCCCAGAATGTCAACGTCAGCACCAAGCGCGGATAAGTGAGTAAACTCTCCTGCCCCACTCTTGTTGCTAACAAGGTTCTCTTGAGATATCCTATACACCAGGGGCCTGCTGTCGACGACTCTATGACGATGGAGGACGACGCTGGAGCATCCAGCTCCTGCACCTCCCAAGGGGCCTGTCGTCGATGACTTTACGACGATGGTGGGCAACCCCAGAGCACCCAGCTCTACCACCTCCCAAGGAGCCTGTCGTCGACGTCTTCATGATGGTGTTGGATGACGCCGAAGCATCCAGCTCTGGCACTTCGCATGGGGCCTGCCATCGACGTCCCAGAACGTCAACGTCAGCACCAAGCGCGGATAAGTGAGTAAACTCTCCTGCCACACACGTGTTGCTAACATGGTTTTCTTGCGATAGCCTGTGCACGAGGGGCCTACCATCGACGACTCTACGATAATGATGGACGATGCTGGAGCATCCAGCTCTGGCACCTCCCGAGGGGCCTGCCGTTGATGACTCTACGACGATGGTGGGCGATGTTGGAGCATCCAGCTCTGGCACCTCCCAAGGGGCCTACCGTCAATGACTCTATGACAATGGTGGGCGACATTGGAGCACCCAACTCCGGCACCTTCCAAGGAGCCTGCCGTCGATGTCTCCACGACGATGGTGGGCGACGCTGGAGCGTCCTGCTTCGGCACTTCGCAAGTGGCATGTCGTTGATGTTCCAGAACGTCAACATTAGAACCAAGCGCAGATAACCTGTACACCAGGTGCCTGCTGTCGACGACTCTATGACGATGGTGGACGATGCCGGAGCATCCAGCTCCAGCACCTCCCAAGGGGCCTGCTGTCGACGTCTCCACGGCGGTTGTGGGCAACACCAGAGCGTCCAGCTCTGAAAATTAGTGGCGTTACGACACTCCAACTACCCTGCTCTGCTGGGGGCACTTTGAAGACCTCTTGCAAATCAAAATGGTAGATGTGTCCAGCCAACTAACCACATCTACCAAGGGGCCTCTTAGGGGGTTCCATTGGCAGGAAGTCAATGGGAAACATCTCAGCCATATCAGTGGTGCAACTGTTAACGGGCTCGACAATGTTCTGCAAACCCTTACGCAACTAAGGATTCAGAGCAATAGTTGAGAAGCACAACGACAAGACAAGAAGCCAAACACAAATTTATATTCATTAAGGTATATTTACAAAGGGGAGAACCCCGGACACAAAGGCGGGCTGCCAGCCTCAGTCTCTAGCCGATTGCGCAACGACATGTTTTGCAGCATTCTTGACCTCCGCCGCTACCCGCCTCCTCGAGCTCTTCAGCAGGACCATCAAAAACTGGCTCCAGGGGCAGATCAGGGTACCGGCTCCGGTAGCACACCAGGACATGGGTTGCCACCGTCTCCGCCATCGCCCTACCCTCGCCTTCCAGGCCCTGAGCTAGCTGATGCTCCTGCAGATTGAGCTCCTGGGTCCAACGCTCCATCGAGCACTCCTGGGCTTGGACGTCGAGATCATGCAGGAGAAGATCCTGATGCTCAGGTGAATGTTGCGCCCGATCCCGTGACATGTCATTCTCCAGGAGCTCAAGATCTTCAAGGCAGGATTGTAGCCTGTCCCGATCAGCCTCAGCCCGAGCCATCATTGCCTGGGATGTCACCCCCTGCTCGGCGACTACAACCTCCCTCTTGGCAACGGCGACTTCTTAGCGACTTAGGTCCTCTCGACCTTCTTCAAGAGCGCGCAGGCGGGCGTCAACCGCGTCGCTGGTTACCTTGGCGTCGGCCAGAATCTTCTGGGACATGGCGTTTGTGGCCCTCACCAAGCGGTGCCTCACCTCCAGCTCCTTGCTCTCCTTCTGGTACTTCGCCTTCGCCTCGGCGGTTCTGGACCCCAGAAGATCCTCCCAGCCTCAGAGGCGCTCACCCTCCGCACGTAGCTTCTCCCACTCTGAGGCAAGAGCCTCCTGCACCCAGTGGAGATTGGATTGCACCTGAAGGGTGATGGACTGCATCAAGTCCATGATGTTGGAGAGGCGCTTCGGCTATGCCGAAGTCAGGGAAGGTCAACCGATGATCATCTCGGCGACCTCTTCCTCCCGTAGCGGTGAAGGTGAGGCCACCAGTACCGGGGATCTTGCCCCTAGAGACTGAGCGGAAGTTACGATGCCACCCGAAGCAGCAGCGCCACCATCGCTCGAGGAGCCGCCCGCCGGCTCAGCAGCGGTGGAGGCCAGGCCTTCAGACCCTAGAGCCGACTCTGACATTGCCTCTGCCATGACGGCAGGAGGTGCCTCTGCCACGTTGGCCGGAGGCGCCTCTGGCTCAACGGCTGGAGGTACCTCCCGCACGACAGCTGGAGGTACCTCCGGTGTGACAGCTGGAGATGCAGTCGGAGATGCTTCACTACCCGCGCTGGGCACTGATGCCGGAGTAGTGCTCCCCTGGACAAGCATGGCGGGCTGCCCCGCCAGCACAACCGTAGCCTCCTCGGACGCCTTCAAAGCGCTTCCGAGCACTACCCCTGGCGGTTAGGGCCTCACAACAGCTGACGTAGCCCTACAAATCAAGAACAATCCCTGACTAATCAACAAAGGTAGGCGAGATAATAGAGCAAGCGTTGGTAAGAATGACTTACCGACGTCCCTGGAAGCTCCAGCAAGCCTCCACTTTCAGCGACCCTGAAGCCGCAGGCCATGACAATGGCGTAATAGGTGAGGTCATCCCAGCTGGGCCTATGCAAAAACCATCGGCAATACCGCCACCCTGCACTGGTATGCCTCCACCAACTCCTACGAAGCCACTCCCGGAGCCTCTGGAGCTGCTAACGACGTCGGCTTGAGGCCTTTTTGCGTGAGGCTCCGAAGGTGTGACGCTGCCGGAGCCCCCTGTGGCACCCTGGACGGCGCTGGCGATGGGGATGATGGATGACGTGTCGACGGCCGATGCCGCGGAGTCGCCGTTTGATAGACCGTGCCTCCCCCTGAAGAACCGCGCAGCTCCAATCAACACCACAGGAAAAGCTGACAGTAGATACAGCCTAGAACTCTATATTATCATCGTTATACTCCCAATCCTGACCTGCAACTGTCGGGCGAATTGCAAGAGTGAGTACATGTCGTACTCAGCAAGTGTGGAAAGTATGACATGTAGCTGATACAAATGACGAATATAATAATGGCTGAGTGCTGAAAAGTACATTAAAACATTTGAAAAGAAATATATTATATATATGTGAAGTAATCTCATCATAAACCATGTAATCATCATAATTCCAATCCATATCCCAAATTTCATATTACCATTAACCATAACCATTTCCATAAACCACAATACCATCCCATAACCAGTACCAAACCATAACCTTCCCAAAAACCAAGAATACCAGGTTCCCTCTAATCATGGATGTTGTCCAGGTGCTCATAACCGGGAGCACGGCTAACATGATAGTTTTATTAGACACTCTACAGAGGTTGTACCGCTTTACCCACGTGTTTGTGATTTCATCACCCGTCAGCGACTAAAGAACCTCCCTCACGCCAATTATACTTCATTTGGTGTATGGCTAAGAGATCACAAAATAGCCTTTACAAAGGTATTACTAGCCTATTTAGACCTCACAGAGGTTTCACCAGTGGCGATGCCTCCAACTGAGCACATCTTCAACCAAGGGCCCCCTCTTGAGCCATTCGGATCCCAGGGTAGTCCCACCAATCATCAACAAACCCAATCCGACTACCCCTTCCCCGACCATCCTTAATTGTCCAAATAGCACTGGCAAAACCCTAATTAATCAACTATGCCGCACCCATACTTGGCCTCGTGGTGGCACTGTAGTCCTGGCTTATTCTCGCATGAACCGGTCCTTAGATCTAAAGCAAGCAATGACCATAACATCCAACCCATCCACATACCAGGCTTGTTTAGATCACCCATTACCATATCACATTGACCAGTTCACATTAACCATAATATCATTAATGCATAATCAAATGTGTAGTGTTGTTTTCCCATCCCAATTAATTAAGCGAAGCAAAAGTTAAAAAGTCCATCCCGACTCTCTACCATAATTTCCAGGTGACAAGGGTGGTTAAACAAATCTAGTAAACATCTACCATAGGATTTTCCATCAAATTGACACAACATGCAGTTTTACAAACAAAACATTTATTTCAAAAACAGGATCAATATGCTTCAAGGACGCTTGCCTTGCTCTTGCGGTTGATTAGGATCAAAGTCTTCAAACTCTTGGTGTTGGAGATCCTCTGCAACACTCTCTAATGCAGATCCGTCTAATCCACACAATAAACATACAAGACAAGAAACGCGATCAAAGAGTGCACAAACATTACTCAATATGATATGACATGCATGATTAATACAAATGCAAGGTGGAACTTGTTAATAGATTACTTTTAATGATCACTAACTAGTTCTAATTGCTTTTAACAAGTTTATACAGGTTTGGAGTCGATGAGTTCAAATTTTAGAATTAATTCAACAGAAACTAACTAGGAAAATCGGACTAGTCCGCATAGGACCGGACAAGTCCGCACTTCGCGAGAATAGCATATTAGGGTTTTCTAGATCGATGTGAATCTAGAGATTTGGGGTTGAATTCAATTAAGGAAAAAGGAAATAGAAGGTATACCAGGTGCTTAGAACTCCAATGAATCAAAGATCTTGAAGGCAACACTTGGATCTTGATGATCTAAGGTTGATGAAGAACTTGATGGTGGATTGTTGATGAAGAACTCGAAACTTGATGGAGATCTTGATCCTCTTTCGTTCCTCCTCTTCTTCTTCTTGCTTGGGATCTCCTCCTCCCTCCTTGATGGTGGCTCTCCACAAACTAGGGTTTGGGTGGGGTGGAAAAGTGGCAAATAGATGTCAAGCCAAGGGGTGGGGTTGTTTATATAGAGGTGGAGGCTAGGGTTCGATGGATTTTGAGTTTGAGAGGAGTAGAGGCCGGTTTAGAGTCCCACATGTGCTCTAAAAGAGTTAGGCATGACGTCTCTAGGCCCACTTAACGTGAAACCCAAGAAACAAGTCGTAAAACAAAGGATTAATTCAGAGTCGCGAAATATCGAACAAGTCCGAAAAGGACCAGACTAGTCCGAAGTTAGTCAGAGAGAAATCGGACAAGTCCACACTAGACATCGGACATGTTCGAACTTATCCAGAGAGGAAAACGGACAAGCCCGCTGGAATACCGGACTAGTACGGACAAGTCTAGGGACTTAGCAAAATTTCTAAAGGAGTTGGAACACCGGACTAGTCTGCACTAAGTCGGACAAGTCCGAAAGTGTCCAGAGGCAAAAACAGACTAGTCCGCAGCAAAATCGGTCAAGTCTGATTGAAGTTAGAGAGAAATCGGACTAGTCCGCACCAAAATCGGACTAGTCTGCACTTTCCAGAATTGTTAAGTGCGGTTTTGTTCTAAATCAATTTTAAAATTGTCCCTTGCTATGTGGATTAATGTTAAACATATATTAGGATGTATGCAATGCATGATGGATGAAAATGAGGGTGTTACAAACCAACCCCCCTTAAAATGAATCTCGCCCTCGAGATTCGACGTGGAAGAGAAGAGATAGGGAAATTCCTTCTTGAGAACATCCTCCAATTCCCATGTTGCTTCCTCTTTAGTATGATGCTTCCATTGAACTTTACACCATCTGATGACGTTGTTCCTAGTAACCCTCTCCTTAGTTTCCAAGATTTTGATCGGTTGCTCGACATAAGTCAAATCTTCCTCTAGTTCTAATTCTTCTATTGGCACTTGCTGTTTTGGTACTCTCAAACACTTCTTGAGTTGGGAAACATGAAACACATCATGTACATCTGAAAGATGAGCTGGCATCTCCAACTTATACGCTACTTCTCCTCTTTTGTCCACAATCTTGAATGGTCCAATATAACGAGGTGCTATCTTGACTCTTATGTTAAACCTCTTATGACCTCTTATAGGTGACACCTTGAGGTAAACAAAGTCTCCTATTTCAAAGGCTAGTTTTCTTCTCCTATTGTCCGCATAGCCTTTTTGCCTTGATTGAGCGGCCCTCAAGTTTTCCCGAATAATCTGAACTTGCTCTTCAGCTTCTAGCAACAAATCCGGACCAAATACTTGAGTTTCTCATGTTATTCCAGAATAAAAGTGTCCTACACTTCCTTCCATATAGTGCTTCATAAGGTGACATCTTCAAGCTTGCTTGGTAAGTATTATTGTATGAAAATTTTGCATATGGCATGCTCTTGTCCTAACTTTTCTCATGCTTCAAAGCACAAGCTCTTAACATGTCCTCCAAAATCTGATTGGTCCTCTCGGTTTGTCCATCCGTCTGAGGGTGATATGGTGAACTAAAATTTAACCTTGTTCCCAAGGCTTCATGCAACTTCTGCCAGAACCTGGAGGTAAATTGAGAACCTCTATCCGATACTATTTTCTTCGGGACTCCATGTCGACACACAATATGCTCGATATACAATTCTGCTAGCTTTGCGGTGGTATAGGTGGTCTTGACAGGAACAAAATGAGCCGACTTGGTTAAATGATCCACAATTACCCAAATTGAGTCATAATCGGACTGAGTACGCAGTAAACCAACTATAAAGTCCATTCCAATCTCTTCCCACTTCCACTCCGGAATCTTCAATGGTTGCAACAATCCGGCTGGCCTTTGATGTTCCGCCTTAACTCGTTGGCACATATCACACAATGCTTCGAATTCAGCTATGTCCTTTTCATGCTAGCCCACCAATAGCACGTCTTCAAGTCCTTGTACATCTTTGTACAATCGGGATGAATTGAGTATGGCGAGTCATGTGCCTCCTTTAATATTGTCTCCCGAATATGCTTCACATTAGGCACGACAATCCTCTTACCAAGCCATAGGGTACCATGTTCGTCCTCATCAAATCTGAATTCCCTTCCTTCTTGGGTCCTTGATTTCTTGAATTTCCTCATCCTTTGTTTAAACTTCTCGAATTTCTTGCTCCAAAGTCGGATTGATGCTCCCTTAATTTCTGCAGCGTAAGCCTCAAGTGTTCCTCATGTTCCTTGTCATCCTTCGAGTAGATCATAATGTCGTCTATGAACACCACTACAAACCTATCCAAGTACTCCATGAAGAACTTATTCATGAGGTACATAAAGTAGGTAGGCGCATTTGTCAATCCAAAAGACATCACGGTGTACTCATAAGATACATACTGTATTCTAAAAGCTGTCTTGGGTATGTTCGATGGTCTAATCTTCATTTGAAAGTATCGCGTCCTCAAATCAATCTTAGAGAAGACACAAGCAACCTTCATCTGATCAAACAAGTCCTCTATATGGAGCAAGGTGTGCTTGTTCTTGATGGTCACCTCATCGAGAGCTCGATAATCTACACACATCCTATGGGATTCATCCTTCTTGTCCACAAACAGCACGGGCGCTCCCCAAGATGAAGAGCTGGGGCGAATAAAACCTTTCTCTAGTTGCTCTTGAATTTGCTTCTTGAGCTCCGCTAATTCCATAGTAGGCATCCTATATGGCCTCTTAGCTATAGGTGCAGTTCCAGATATTAAATCAATAACAAATTCAATGTCTCGATCAGGTGGCATACCTGACAACTCATCCGGAAAAACATCCAAAAAACACACACCACCAGAATCTCCTCAATTGCGGCACTGTCCATATGATTCAGCTTCAATCGCTTCGGTTCGGTTTGAGATGCTTCAAATTCTACGGTGATCTCTTCTTCATTAGTCAACTTCACCGTCTTCATGGCACACTCAATAAATCCATTGTGCTTCCTCAACCAGTCCGTACCAAGTATAATGTCCAATCCTTGAGAATCCAAAACAATGAGGCTGGTGGAGAAGACTACCCCCCTTATTCTAAGGCTTACTTTTGGACATACTATATTTGTCCTCATCTCTCCTCTAGGAGACTTAACCAATAGAGTAAACTTCATATGAGAGATAGGCAAACTATACTGGGCAACATATTTCGATGCAATGAATGAATGTGATGCTCCAAAATCAAACAACATAGTCGCGAGGTTGGAGTTGGCGAGAAACATACCAATGACCACATCATCCGCTTGTTGAGCATCCTCCGTAGAGACATGGTTCACGTTGCCACGAGCAAAATTCTGCTATCCACGGTTCCCTTGCGGCTGTCCTCCATTGGGTCTTGGGTTTTGCCTCGACACATTGCTTCTTTGACCAATGCCTGACTTAGGACATTGATGTGCAAAGTGTCCAGCTTATCCACAAAAATAGCTCTTCTTAACTCCACCAGAATTATTGGGGCGAGCTTGGTTTTGAACATTGGCACCAGGAAAATTAGCATGGGGTGCAAAAGGCATTGGAGGCCTAGGTGCTTGCACGACGGGGTGTGTTGACGGCTGTTATATACCAATTTCAGCCGTCAATATAACTCAATTATGTGAAGGATTGATCATTTCTTCCGCACATCACCTTTCTATTTGACCTATTTCCACTTGTACTTGGAGAAATATGTGTATGCAGATATTTATACAGGAATTGAGAAAATTATGGGGAGCAATCCTATAAAATATCATCCCAGTCAATCAGGCGATGACACATGGCACCACATGGATCAAATGGCCCACAAACAGAAGTATCCGAGACCATCTAACGGTGTAGCACCAATATCAGTCAATGGGACCCACCTGGCAGCCACCTTGAGCAAGTACGGGCCGTTTTGGAGCCCTGACCAGGTCGGCCGAACCAGGGGGTCGGCCGACCTGGTCCTGGCACCAAACGCAGTCAACTTCCACGTGTTGGCTCCTCCCAGCTCCCTGGATTCAATGACGACTGGTTCGCGCGCTTTTGGTGGCGGGAACCAACCTCAACACTAGTATAAATAGGACCCCATACCCCTCACTTCAACACACACCACTTGGGCATCATTCTATTTTATACACTATGTTCCATAGTCCTTAGAGGAGTTAGGATGTAGAGAGGAGAGCCTCTAGTCCCAAGTCCAAATTGGGAAAGGAGTAGAAGGAGTCTCTCTTCCCAATTCCACATTGGGAAAGGTATATCTCATGTATTCCCCCTTGTATTTGTGACTTTGTGCTCAATAAAGATATTATCTTTAGTCTTATTTTATACGTATACTTGGACAAAGCGTTTCTTGTTTGATTTTGTAGTCTATATAAGTGGAAGGTATAGTCTTTATGATTGTACTCTCATGATCACATCTTATGGTCATAAACACTATAGACTCCCACTATAGTCTATGTAGTTATGATATGATTATGTTAATATGAATAATTATGCTATGCAATCAACATTGGTTCAACGATGATTTAGTTCATTACCTTAGGATGGCTTGTGCTGCAGCTCTTAAGGTATTTGCTTCATATGCTAGCATGGTGCTAGGGTATTTAATTAGCATTGGATGTCTCATAGACCCATGGATTGAAGAGGTAGGCAGTAGGTGGTGACAGCCCTATTTGTCCTTTGTAATCCTCCATGTTCGGCTATGTCGCAGACTCTTGGCGGGAGTCGCCCTAGTATTGTTAGAGGTAAGCCCGTGCCCGATGTGTTGAATAGCATCGCATAGGAATTCATCATTGACATGACCATTAGTATCTACCTTAGGCTATGTATATGCATTAGAAGCATTGTAGGAGCAACTCTCTAAATCTTAATCCAATCTCCCTATAGGACCCATTTACCCTTTAGAATAGATTGCCTAAGTGTGTGTCACACTACCCCTATTATCAACTTACCCGCTATCCGGATAATTGATTAGTATCCCATAGCTTGACCATAAGAGTAGTATATACTTTACTCCATTGCCTTCCTTTGGGATAAATACGATACCCTTGGGAATACTCATGGGTGAAATGCTACAATGGTATCTTCCATGCGCTTGCGGATCTCATCTCTTTACCGGAGATGATCTGTGGTGTTAAGAAATACCAACAAGCATTTCTAGCGCCGTTGTCGGGGATGATTTGTTAGTATATCTTAGGAGTCGTCAACAGGGCGCTGCTGCACAAACTGGGTTGGGCGCGGTGCAAATCCAGGGCGTTGAGTAGGCGCAAAAGAGCTGAAGTGAGGTGCATTGGGTGGTGCAAAGCGAGGGCGCACATTACTTCCTTGCGGCTGTCCTTGATATGGCGCCTTCCTTTTGTTATCTTGTTCCATCTCACGAATCTTGTTCTCAACCACAATTGCTTTGTCCACAAGCTTCTGAAAATTGGCATAATCACAGTTGAGCAATTGCACTTGGATCTCATTGTTCAAGCCTCTCATGAACAAGTATTGTTTCCGGCTATCCCGGCTCACATCCTCAGGCGTACCTTGAGATTTGAGTGAATTTATTGAGATATTCACCCACACTCGATATTCCTTGTCTCAAGTTCTCAATAACACCTTCCGGCACAATGAGAACGGAAACTCTCTTTGAATTCGGCCCAAGTAATTCTCTTTTGGTTCTCATGAGCATTGCATAAGGAATCTCACCAATCCGCAGCTGCTCTAACTAGTTGATGAGAAGCGAAAAGCACTTTCTCCCAGTCACTGCATTGGACAATAGATAGCTTCTTCTCCACAAACTTGAGCCAATCATACGCATCCATAGGGTCAGCGGCTTGAGCAAAGGTTGGCGGCCTAGTCCTCATAAACTGTCCCAACTGGTTATGAGGAGGTGGGGGTGGCGGTGGAGGCATGTGGGGCTGATTGTTGTTATTGCCAGCCTGCAGCTGTCCCATAGTATTTATCATTGTCTGCATGAGCTGGTTTTGCATAGCCAAAAGCTGCTCGATACTCATGGCTCCATGAGCAGGTCCTTGCCCATGTTGTTCTGAGGTACTTCATGGTTCTCCTCCTCATCATTGCCACCCCTCTGGTTGCGAGTTCTCACCATCTGGAGAAAAGCAATAGGTAAGAATTAGAAAACATCCCCAACTATATGCATCAAGGAATATGAAACTAGACAACTAACTAGCCTACATGGACATGTCAATGCTAAAGCATCCAAAATCCTCTATTAAGCACACAAGCAACCAATATATATAGCAAGCAGCACACCAAGCAAGAACACATTGATTCCTGAGTGTTTCTATGTGCTCTAAAGTGTCCATTCTATGTAGGCTGCATTTTACGGTCAACCTGTGGCTTGATACCAATTTGTGACACCCGGTTCCAAAAATAAACCAAGTGAACGCATATGTGTGCCCAGGACGTTCAACACACATATACGAGTGCATTCACAAAAGAGTATACAGAAAATTACCACAAAACAAGATTTATTAACCACTTTTATTACAGAATTCAGAATATCCTCGAATACAAGCACTAATGAATATTAATGACAAGTTTCAACTAATGCAGCAGAAATAAACTAATTAAGCAAACTAAACAGCTAGGCAGCATAAGCAATAGGGTAGCGCAGCTCCAATCAACACCACAGGCAAAGCTGACGGTAGACACGGCCTAGAACTCCGCATTATCCTCGTTATACTCCCAATCTTGACCTGCAACTGTTGGGGGGGGGGGATTGCAAGGGTGAGTACATGTCGTACTCAGCAAGTGTGGAAAGTATGACATGTAGCTGATACAAACGACGAATATAATAATGGTTGAGTGCTGAAAAGTACATTAAAACATTTGAAAAGTAATATATTATATATATGTGAAGTAATCCCATTATAAACCATGTAGTCATCATAATTCCAATCCATATCCCAGATTTGATATTACCATTAACCATAACCATTGACATAAACCACAATACCATCCCATAACCAGTACCAAACCATAACCTTCCCAAAAACCATCCCAATACCAGGTTCCCACTAATCATGGAAGTTGTCCAGGTGCTCATAACCGGGAGGACGACTATCATGATAGTTTTATTGGACACTCTGCAAAGTTTGTACCGCTTTACCCACATGTTTGTGATTTCATCACCCGTCAGCGACTAAACAACCTCCCTCATGCCAATTACACTTCCTTTGGTGTATGACCAAGAGATCACAAAATAGCCTTTACAAAGGGATTACTAGCCTATTTAGACCCCATTGAGGTTTCACCGGTGGCGATGCCTCCAACTGAGCACATCTTCAACCAAGGGTCCCCCTCTTGAGCAATTCGGATCCCAGGGTAGTCCCACCAATCATCAACAAACCCAATCCGACTACCCCTTCCCGAGCATCCTTAATGGTCCAAATAGCACTGGCAAAGCCCTAATTGATCAGCTACTGATGAGGACATCAACACCCTCGATACATCCACACCAACTCAGCTACCGATTTCTGGTCCGATCACTCGCGCTCGTGCACGTCAACTAAACTATGAGGTGAACTCGTTCTTAGCTTTATGTCCATCTTATATAGACCGTGGAACTACGTTCTTTCTTGTTTTGCTTAGGAACAATGGAGAGGAGCCAATGGGAAGGGAATTCGCGCGGATGGGATTTGGACAGCAGAACAGCACCAACTTGTGACGGCCACCACGATTTCATACGGACTCCGATCTGGGCGTTCAAGTACTTCCTGGAAAGATTATCAAGTCTACTTTCAAACGGATCTGGCCTCATGTCTATATCTATTCGGAGTCGGCCGCAATAGTTATTTTAATACCAAGACCTTTTTCTGTCCATGGTGCTGCATCACCAAAATTGGGCCCATGGCCCATGTATTGTTTGGAGTCCATTAGGGACTTGTGATTAGGGTTTCTCACGACCCTAGGGAGGAAATAAATAGTAGCAGCCGCCCTCATTAGCTGGTGGGTTTTGTTTATTCGTAAGTTAGCTTCTGCTGCTTACTTGTACACGCGCGTGTCGACTATATCGCCCGTCTGCTTGTATCCAGAACCCCACCTTAGATTGATTCAACAGATAAGTGCTTGTTCTTCTTGTTCTTGCGTGTTCTTTGATTGCTTGCAGAAACAAAGGCCCTCGTGGTCAGGTTGATTGTGCGCCAACAAGATCAATACAACTTCGGAGTCGGTGTACTGATCGCTAAGGCGCATCGTCTTGGGGACGGTGTAGTCGGATCACCAACGTCTTCTCCTCCACAAATCGAACCCTCCTATTCTCATCGAAAGATCAGAAACCAAGATCCTATCAAGTGGTATCAGAGCAAGGTTAATCGGTGAGAGTGCTACCATTACTTTTCTTTCCGCTGTTATCATTCTATAGTCCAGAAAAAGCCCAAAAAATACAGATCTGTTTTTTTTCCATTATTCCTAGACCATTGTGCCTTTTACTTTCTCCACTTAGTCAAGGCTTGTTGAGTTCATGGTTGCTTCGACGAGTCAAGTTGCTGGTCTTTAGTTTTGCACCACTAGAGTTTCGAGTTCGTGTCACATTCGATCACCTAGTTCGAGTCAGATTCGTAGTTCGAGTTTATGTCGGATTACTAGTTTAAGTTTGAATCAGATTGCTACTTCGAGTTTGAGTCGGATTACTAGTTCAAGTTTGAGTCGGATTACGAGTTCAATCATATTGCTACTTTGAGATTGAGTCAGATTGCTAGTTCAAGTTTGAGTCGGATTACGAGTTCAAATCAGATTGCTACTTCGAGTTTGAGTCGGATTGCTAGTTCAAGTTTGAGTCTGATTACTAGTTCGAGTTCGAATCAGATTGCTACTTCGAGTTTGAGTCAGATTAGTAATTTGAGTTTGACAACAAGAAAAAGGCAAGTGCAAAATCAAAAGCCGCAGAAAAGCCACAGGCAATTAGAGAAGAAAAAAAAGGCAAGTGCAAAATCAAAAGTTCCATGTGCAAATTTTGTTCAAGGGTCTCCTGATTCCATCTAGAGAGAGTTTGGGTGACCACCCCAACAAAAAAAACGAAAAAAAAAGAAAAAAACTAGATTGTTGTTTGGGGTATTTTTGGTGACGACATTGGTGTCTCGGCTCGCGTCTTTAGTACGGTCTAGACTAAGATCAGCACAGTACTGTCGTAGAATATTTATTCAGCTTGTCGTGATTAACGTGGTGAAAGTTTGATCCTTGTGCTAGTTCAGCCACCTAAAGCCATAGATTGACACCTGCTCTTGAAGTTGTTCATTACTTGTTGGTTGCCATCACCTTCTCGCTGAGCTTTGTAAGAACAGGTAAGAGCTTGGTTGAACAGGTTGAGAGTGAGCGAGTTATCTCCACCAGCACCTTTGTAGCTAGGGATAGCGTTACCCTTTCATATTGGATTGGTTTTTTTTCTACTAACCATGGCAGGAGGAGCAAATACAAATGAAGACGTGCATTCACCTCGCACACGGGGAATTATACAACACTTCGAACGCCAAGTGCGGCTACACACAGAAGCGCTTGATGAGGATTTTCGTGTTACCAGTGACCGCCTTGGTCAATTGGAAAATATGCAGATCGACACCAACACCAAAATCAGCACGTTGGAGATTTCCATTCAAACATTGAACACCTCTATTGGAGCCATCCTGCAGCGCCTTGAGGAGAGGGATCATGGACGCACCGCAGATGGACAGGTGAGCAATGCTCCTAGTATTGTACGTGACAATGAAGATGACTATTCTGCAGATACGGAGATTGGGGAAGATGAGGAAGCTAGGCCACGGCGCCGGCTACAACGCAACCGTCAAGGCATAGGTGGACATCGTCGGCGTGAGGTACGCAATCATGAAGATACTTTTAACAAGATCAAATTTAAGATACCTCATTTTGATAGTAAATATGACCCTGATGCATATATTACTTGGGAGATTTCTGTTGATCAAAAATTTGCATGTCATGAGTTTCCTGAAAACGCAAGAGTTAGAGCAGCCACTAGTGAGTTTACTTATTTTGCTTCTGTTTGGTGGATAGAACATGGCAAGAAAAATCCTAATAACATACCACAAACTTGGGATGCTTTGAAACGGCTCATGCGGGCTAGATTTGTTCCTTCTTACTATGCACATGATATGTTAAATAAGTTACAACAATTGAGACAGGGAGCTAAAAGTGTAGAAGAGTATTTTCAGGAATTACAAATGGGTATGTTGTGTGTAATTTAGACGAGGATGAGGAACCAGCTATGGCTAGACTTTTGGGTGGTTTAAACCGTGAAATTCAGGACATACTTTCTTACAAAGATTACAATAATGTTACCCGTTTGTTTCATCTTGCTTGTAAAGCTGAAAGGGAAGTGCAGGGACGACGAGCTAGCTCTAGAACTAATATTTCTGCAGGAAAGACTAGCTCATGGCAACCACACACGACTACTCCTTCGACTGGGTGTGCTTCCCCGCCATCTTCTTCACCAAGTCGGGCAGCACCTTCTTCTTCCGGCAACAAGCCACGTGCTTCTTCCGCTAGCTCAGCAGTAAAGACCACCCAAAAGCCCACCGAGAGTGCTTCTTCCGTAGCATATACCGGACGATCTAGAGACGTTCAATGTCACAAGTGCAAGGGTTTTGGCCATGTGCAGCGTGACTGCCCAAGCAAACGTGTTCTTGTTCTTCTTGTTCTTGCGTGTTCTTCGATTGCTTGCAGGAACAAAGGCCCTCGTGGTCAGGTTGATTGTGCGCCAGCAAGATCAATACAACTTCAGAGTCGGTGTACCGATCGCTAAGGCGCATTGTCTTGGGGACGGTGTAGTCGGATCACCAACGTCTTCTCCTCCACAAATCGAACCCTCCTATTCTCATCGAAAGATCGGGAACCAAGATCCTATCAGCTACGTCGCACCCATACTTGGCCTCGTGGTGGCACTGTAGTCATGGCTTATTCTCGCATGAACCGGTCCTTAGATCTAAAGCAAGCAACCACCATAACATCCAACCCATCCACATACCAGGCTTGCTTAGATCACCCATTACTATATCATATTGACCAGTTTAGATTAACCATCATATCATTAATGCATAATCAAATGTGTAGTGTTATTTTCCCATTCCCATTAATTACGCGGAGCAAAAAGGTAAGAAGCCCATCCCGACTCTCTACCATAATTTCCAGGTGACAAGGATGGTTAAACAAATCTAGTAAACTTCCTACCATAGGATTTCCCATCAAATGACACAGCATGCAGTTTTACAAACAAAACATTTATTTCAAAAACAGGATCAATATGCTTCAAGGACACTTGCCTTACTCTTGCAGTTGATTAGGATCAAAGCCTTCAAACTCTTTGATAGGATCTTGGTTCCCGATCTTTCGATGAGAATAGGAGGGTTCGATTTGTGGAGGAGAAGACGTTGGCGATCCGACTACACCGTCCCCAAGACGATGCGCCTTAGCGATCGGTACACCGACTCCGAAGTTGTATTGATCTTGCTGGCGCACAATCAACCTGACCACGAGGGCCTTTGTTCCTGCAAGCAATCGAAGAACACGCAAGAACAAGAAGAACAAGCACTTATCTGTTGAATCAATCTAAAGTGGGGTTCTGGATACAAGTAGACGGGCGATCTAGTCGACACGCGCATGTACAAAGAAGCAGCAGAAGCTAACTTACGAATAAACAAAAACCCACCAGCTAATGAGGGCGGCTGCTACTATTTATTACCTCCCTAGGGTCGTGAGAAACCCTAATCACGAGTCCCTAATGGACTCCAAACGGTACATGGGCCATGGGCCCAATTTTGGTGATGCAGCACCCTGGACAGAAAAAGGTCTTGGTATTAAAATAACTATTGCGGCCGACTCCGAATAGATATGAACATGAGGCCAGATCCGTTTGAAAGTAGACTTGATAATCTTTCCAGGAAGTACTTGAACGCCCAGATCGGAGTCCGTATGAAATCGTGGTGGCCGTCACAAGTTGGTGCTGTTCTGCTGTCCAAATCCCGTCCGCGCGAATTCCCTTCCCATTGGCTCCTCTCCATTGTTCCTAAGCAAAACAAGAAAGCACGTAGTTCCACGGTCTAGATAAGATGGACATAAGGCCAAGAACGAGTTCACCTCATAGTTTAGTTGACGTGCACGAGCGCGAGTGATCGGACCAGAAACCGGTAGCTGAGTTGGTGTGGATGTATCGAGGGTGTTGATGTCCTCATCACTCTTGGTGTTGGAGATCCTCCGCAACACTCTCTAAGCAGATTCATCTAATCCACACAATAAACATACAAGACAAGAAACACGATCAAAGAGTGCACAAACATTACTCAATATGACATGACATGCATGATTAATGCAAATGCAAGGTGGAACTTGTTAATAGATTGCTTTTAATGATCACTAACTAGTTCTAATTGCTTTTAACAAGTTTATACAGGTTTGGAATCGATGAGTTCTAATTTTAGAATTAATTCAACAAAAAATAACCAGGAAAATCGGACTATTCCGCATAGGACTGGACAAGTCCGCACTGCGCGAGAACAGCAGATTAGGGTTTTCTAGATCGCTGTGAATATGGAGATTTGGGGTTGAATTCACGTAAGGAAAAGGAAATAGAAGGTATACCAGGTGCTTAGAACTCTAATCAATCAAAGATCTTGAAGGCAACACTTGGATCTTGACGATCTAGGGTTGATGAAGAACTTGATGGCGGATTGTTGATGAAAAACTCGAAACTTGATGGAGATCTTGATCCTCTTCCATGCCTTCTCTTCTTCTTCTTGCTTGGGATCTCCTCCTCCCTCCTTGATGGTGGCTCTCCACGAACTAGGGTTTGGGTGGTGTGGAAAAGTGGCAAATAGATGTCAATCCAAGGGGTGGGGTTGTTTATATAGAGGTGGAGGCTAGGGTTAGATGGATTTCGAGTTTGAGAGGAGTAGAGGCCGGTTTAGAGTCCCACATGGGCTCTAAAAGAGTTAGGCACGACGTCCCTAGGCCCACTTAACGTGAAACCCAAGAAACAAGTCATAAAACAGAGGACTAATTCAGAGTCGCGAAATATCGGACAAGTCCGAAAAGGACCGGACTAGTCCGAAGTTAGTCAGAGAGAAATCGGACAAGTCCGCATTGGATATCAGACAAGTCCAAACTTATCCAGAGAGGAAAACGGGCAAGTCCGCTGGAATACTGGACTAGTCCGGACAAGTCCAGGGACTTAGCAAAATTTCCAAGGGAGTTGGAACACCGGACTAGTCCGCACTAAGTCAGGCAAGTCTTAAAGTGTCTAGAGGCAAAAACAGACTAGTCCGCAGCAAAATTGGACAAGTCTGTTTGATGTCAGAGAGAAATCGGACTAGTCCACACCAAAATCGGACTAGTCTGCACTTTCCAGAATTGTTAAGTGCGGTTTTGTTCTAAATAATTTTTAAACTTGTCCCTTCCTATGTGGATTAATGTTAAACATATATTAGGATGTATGCAATGCATGATGGATGAAAATGAGGGTGTTACAACGGCGCCTTGCCTTTCCCTCTGACAGTGGGTGCGTCATCCGCCCTGGAAGCTTCGGAGTCTGAAGAAGGTGTGGACTCCTCAAAAGAGTCCACGATGGCCAAGCCTCGGCTCTCATCACCAACCTGCCGCGATGAGAGATCGATCGCGTCCAGGTTGGGCATTTCCTTCAGAACCTTTGTCCGAAGATACCGATCCGTGCAAAGCGGTGAGCAGGCCCGCGGGAAGTTGAAGACGTCGTCCAACAGCAGGTCACCGCACGCCTTGGACATTGCGTAGAGCACCTCTTTTGGGGTCATATCTTTGTCACGACCCCGCACCAGCCAGGTGCCTCCTGTAGCCCAATGTAGAGCCACGCAGGGCGGCAACGGTGCTGTCAGGGGGCCAGTGTCAACAGACAAAGTCTGCCATCACCTTCAACTCCAACAGACCATGATCTGCCAGGAATTGGATCCTCTCCATCACCGGGGTGTAGGCTTGCTCCAATTCCGGCCGCTCCTTCCAGGTCTCCTTCCTGATCGTCGCCCATCCGGCGGGCATGACCAGGCAGTCGTAGGCGTTGACTTGTATGATCACCCAGTCCTTCCTCCAATCAGCCCACTTCACCGAAGAGGGTGGTGTGATGTACTTGAAGGGGTTGTTGGCCCAATGCTGGAAGCAGTAGCCGCCGAGGAAGTTGGATTTATTCTTCTTCCCAGTCTACCTCAGCATGAAGAACAGTCGGAACACCGGTACGCTCGGATACACCCCGACGAACATCTCACAGAAATGTGAGAACACCGCCGCCACCACCGGAGAGTTCCACGATAGGTTATGAAGCTGAAGCCAAAGGACTTCCAGGAGTGTCACCAGGAAAGAGGAAATAGGAGGGACAAACCCAGAGTATGCATACGCCTGGAAGAAGACGATGTCCTTCTCCCACAACTCTAGTGGCAAGGAGCTAGGATGGATCAGATCCCGTCGCTCCTTGTCTTCCCAGCCAAAAGTTGCCTCCCGAGAGAGACATCCTCCATCCGGGAAGGAGGCAGGACTGAGTCCATTGGAGCAGGGGTTGAGAACCTCAAGGGTGGGTAGACGCTCAAGGAGGATTATGAAGGATCGAATGTTGGGGGCGTGCGGAAGGAAGGAACCTCCATCATGAACAAAGGTACCCCTTTTAAGCACCTTAGTTGCGTTTGGGTGCACCGTGCAAATTTGAACGAGCTCCGAATCAACGGCTCGTACCATGGCATCTATGAATAACGGGCCCAGGTCCTCCGTCAGGAAAACCGGCTCGGGCACTTCACTGCCTAGGAAGGCAACCCGACGGTTCCGATAAAGACAGAAGTGAAAGCAGCAGAAGTGCAGCAGGCTCCTTGGGAACCGTCGTGATTATGACGTAGCAAGCAAAGATACCGTCGCCACGACCCCTCAACCAGAGAGGGACGCATCGTCACAGCAGCAAAGGCGCGCACCACTTCAACTGAGCAAGAAAATTAAAAGGTCGCGCGGGAAAGCAAGATAAGGGATCCACGCTTGGACTCGTCGCCTCGCCACAAGGTGGACCTAGAGGCCAGTGTCGATACCCGCCATACTAGGTACCCTCACGCACAGGCTAGAGCCGCCTAGGTACCTCGCCTCCCAGCAGAGGCAGGGTCCTAGAGCACCACGTGTTCAAGAGACTCGGACCCACCAGTCTCAGATGGGAGGTCCAGGATATTCGCACAAGAAACCCGAAGGAGAAGCTCAGCACTTCCTTCGGAGACGAGCCCCCAGGTAACCACGTGTCCAGCAGGTAAGCACCCCTCCTCCCCTCGAGAAAGGGCTCCAGAGCTGCCACATGGACAGATACATCAGAAGGGCCACAACCCGATTGGGTGGGCTCCGGCACTGCCACGTGTCCCTCAAGGCGGGACCTAATCTCCACCGCGGAGGTGAGCTCCCAGCACCGACATGTGTCCAGGAGGACGAGGCCTAGCCATCCCCGCAGAGGTGAGCTCCCGAGCTGCCACGTAGCCCGCAAGGCGGGACCTGACCTTCGCCCCAGAGGTGAGCTCCCGAGCTGCCACGTGGTTTGCAAGGCGGGACCTGACCTCCCCCGCAGAGGTGAGCTCCCGAGCTGTCACATAGTCCAGCCAATTGCCCTGGACGGAGGGACGCATGAGCTAAGAGGACAGCTTCCCCAGACACATGGCGCAGCGCATGCCTATTGTCAGGTATCGCTGCGACCAATCGCATCGCAATGAAGACGCCACAGGCCTATCCCACTCCGCTAAGTGAGTAGCTTAAGGCGAAATAAACAGTTGGACGGGACATCCCCTGCCAATGTCAGCAATGGCACATGGTCTACTGACGACGTAGGCGACAAGACGACGAGTCTTGAAGACCACAGTCAGAACAAGCTTATGGAAGAAGCCATAGATCTTTAGGATAAGATCGCCTGGGGACCACCTGTCGGGCCGCAGGACCCCACTTGTAAGGCATCTGGCCTTGTCTATAAAAGGCCCGGACTGCCACTAATACAAAGGATCCCCACATCGAACATCACACACACACACACATACTAGCAATACCATCCATAGTGGAGTAGGGTGTTACGCTCCTTGCGGCCCGAACCAGGTAAAAACCACTATCTCATACTTCCATCCGCTAGAACACTTGATTGAGGCCTAAGCCCCGCTGAACAAGGAACCTCCACGGGCTGCTCCTTAGCAGATCCGGGGGAAGTGTCACTCTAACAATTCGACAGCCGCTCTCCTTGTACGGCTTCTAGTTACCCTGCCAGAGACATTACTTCTTCCAGCTTCCTCGATGGGAAGGAGGTCAATGGTTAGCCTCTGGCATTTGTAAAAATGGTAATCCGGTTTAGGTAACCGAATTTCATTGACAAAGCTGGGATAATAAATATCAAAGAGCCATCTTGATCATGCTTAAGGGTTTGTCCTTGCACTAAATAATCTTCATCAATCAATTCTCTTTCATTTTCAATATACTCAAATGAAGAATATTCTAGTGCTTCTACCCTAGTAGCAATACAGGTAATCAATGAAGTACATTCAATTGGCCCCCTACCCTTGGAAGGTAATCTAACCATTGTGTCATCATGGCAATAACTGGAGCAACTTTTATCCATTTAATCGTGGCAAATAAAATTTTCTGCTCATCATCACATATTATCCTTACATCTCTTCTAGGGAACATAGTCATAGCCACCCATCTATGCATGAAGCGTAAAGTAGGGTTGTGCAAGTGGCTATTCCTAGGTGCACTACATCTGATCGCATCAGTAAAATCTTGCCAAAAAACTTGGTTTCTTAAACTTAGGCAAAGTGTCTAAATCTAGCAAACAACGTCTATGGAAGCCTAGGATTTCACTTAATTCTTTCCATAGGATGTTGTATTCTTTTTGAAATAATCTAAAAGTAATACCATCAAATCCTATTTTGGGTGTGCAATGGAATTGTATGGAGAGAAGGTGTGAACCTTTCTCCTCTATGTGAGCAAAGTTTTCCTATCCTAATGCATGCCAAATGGAAAAGAATTCGGAATCCATACCTATTTGGGAGATCAAATCCGGATCATGAGCTTTCGTATGGGAAACTCACGATCTTGGAGGAGCTTGCGTGCTTGATCTTCAACTTCACATTGGATGTCGAGGTCATCGTCGTGAAGAAGTTGGTGTGGTTGCTCCTCTCACCCATGGGAGTGTCCTCACCTACACTCCTCCTCCGTGAACTTGGTGTAGCAACAGAAGAGGGGCATGCACTTGAGTCTCCACCATGGCTTGAGCTTGCAGCATACTTCCTCTTTCCAAACAACCTCTTCATCCCTTTCATGGCCACAACAAACACAGCAAGGCAAAAACTCGAAAGAGGTGATGTTAGTGAAAGCAAAACCCCGACGAATTTTCCCTTGAAGAACTTCAGAGAAAATTGCAAATGCAAACAAAAGCAAAAAATAAATTGAGTTGGGAATACGAGCAAGAGTGCTTCAATGAAGAGCAAGAAAACAATTTGAGCAAGAGTGACTTTGGGGAGGTATGAAATGAGGTGAAGTGTGAGGAGAAAAGCTCCTCATGACCACCATTTATAGTGTGTGTCAAAGTGTTAATGCGACACTTCCCCCGGATCTGCTAAGGAGCAGCCCGCGGAGGTTCTTTGTTCGGTAGGGCTTAGGCCTCAAACAAGTGTTCTAGCGGAAGAGAGTATGACACGGTGGTTTTCACGTTGTTCGGGCTGCAAGGAGCATAACACCCTACTCCATAGTGGGTGGTATTTTTAGTATGTGTGTATGCGTGTGTGTGACGTTAGGTTGCTGCCCGATCCAAGGTCAGACAGCGTACAAGTGGGGCCTGGAGCCCGACAGGTGGCCCCAGGGTGATCTTATCCTATACAAGATATAAGGCTTCTCGCACAAGCTTGCTCTGACCGTGGCTTTGAAGACTCTCCGTCTTGCCGCTTGAGTCGTTAGTAGCCCATGTGCTGTTGCTGACATTAGCAGGGGATGTATCGTCCAACTGTCTCTGTCGCCATAAGCTACACACTTGGTGGAGTGGGATGGGCCTGCGACGTCTTCACAGTGACGCAATTGGTCATAGTGGTATATGACATTAGGCGTGCACCGCGCTATGCGTCTGGGGAAGCCACGTTGTCGAAGTGTTAGAGAAACACTTCCCCCGGATCTGCTAAGCAATAGCCCACAGAGGTTTTTTGTTCGGTGGGGCTTAGGCCACAATCAAGTGTTCTAGCGGATGGAAGTATGAGACAGTAGTTTTTACGTGGTTGGGGTCGCAAGGAGCGTAACACCCTACTCCACGGTGGATGGTATTAATAGTATGTGTGTATGCGAGTGTGATGTTTCAGTCTGGTCCATTGTAACTGCGGTGGTCAAGGCCTTTTATAGACAAGGTTGGATGCCTTACAAGTGGGGTCCCAGGGCCCGACAGGTGGTCTCGGGGCGATCTTATCATAAAGCTCTAAGACTTCTTCCATAAGCTCACTCTGACCGAGGACTTGAAGACTCGTCGTCTTGCCTCCTGCGTCGTCGGTAGCCCATGCGCCATTGCTGATATTGGAATGGGGTGTCCCGTCCAACTATCTCTCTTGTCGTAAGCTACCCACTTGGCAGAGTGGGATAGGCTTGCGGTGTCTTCACTGTGATGCGATTGGTCGCAGCGGTACCTGACATTAGGCGTGCTCCGCGCCATGCATCTGGGGAAGTTGCGTATCTTCAATCCTTGACAGGGACAAGGCGCACCACCCTCTTAACTCCCGCGTCCCTCTGTCCAGGGCAAGTGGCTGGACTATGTGACAGCTCTGGAGCTCACCTCTGCGAAGAAGGTCAGGTCCCGCCTTGCAGACCACGTGGCAGCTCGGGATCTAACCTCTGCGGAGGAGGTCAGGTCCCACCTTGCGGGCCATGTGGCGGCTCGGGAGCTCATCTCTGCGGGGATGGCTAGGCCCCGTCCTGCTAGACACGTGTCGGTGCCGGGAGTTTCACCTCCTCGGTGGAGGTTAGGTCCCACCTTGCGGGACATGTGGCAGCGATGGAGCCCACCCATACGGTAGGTGGCCCATCTGATGTCTCTTTTCACGTGGCAGCGAGCCCTGTCTCACGGTGAGGAGGGGTCCTTACCTGCTGGACACGTGGTTACCTGGGGGCTTATCTCCAAAGGGGGTGCTGAGCTTCTCCTTCTGGTTTCTTGTGGATATCCTAGACCTCCCATCTCAGACTGATGGGTCCGGGTCTCTTGAACACGTGGCGCCCTAGGACCCCGCCTCTGCTGGGAGGCGAGTTACCTAGGCGGCTCTAGCATGTGCGCGAGAGTACCCGGTATGTCGGGTACCGACAGTGGCCCCTAGGTCCACCTTGGGGGGAGGTGATGAGACTGAGGGTGGAACCCTTATCCTGCTTTCCCGCGCGGCCTTTTAATTTTTTTCTTTCCCAGTTGAAGCGGTGCACGCCTCTGCTGTTGTGATCACGCATCCCTCTACGGTTGAGGGGTCATGGCGACTGGATCTTTGCTTGCTACGACATTATCGTGATGGTTCCCAAGGCGCGTACTGCACTTCTGCTGCTTTCACTTCCGTCTTTATGGGAACCGCCAGGTTGCCTTCTTAGGTAGAAGAACTGCCAGTGCCAGTTTTTTTGACAGGGGACCTGGGCCCGTTTGTCATGGACGTCGTGGTACCAGCCATTGATTCAGAGCCCACTCAAATTTGCACGGTGCACCCAAATGTCACTAGGGTGCTTAAAAGGGGTACCTTTGTGCACAGTGTAGGTTCCTTCTTCCGCACACCCCAAGCACTCGAGCCTTTGTATTCCTCCTCGAGCGTCTACCCACCCTTGAGGTTCTTGACTCCTGCTCCAATGGACTCAGCTCTGCCTCCTTCCCAGATGTTGGATGTCTCACCCGTGAGGTGTCTTTTTTACTTGGAGGAAGAGGAGCGACGGGACCTGATCCGTCCTGGCTCCTTGCCACTGAAGTTGGGGTAGGAGGTCGTCTTCTTCCACGTGTATGCATACTCTGGGTTCGTCCCTCCTATTTCCTCCTTCCCGGTGACACTCCTGGAAGTCCTTGGGCTTCAGCTTTATCACCTGTCGCCAAACTCTCTGGTGGTGGCAGCGGTGTTCTCGGATTTCTGTGAGATGTTCGTCGAGGTGCATCCGAGCTACCGGTGTTCCGACAGTTCTTCGTGCTGAGGTGGACCAGAAAGAAGAAAAATTCCAACTTCCTCAACGGCTACTACTTCTAGCATCGGGCCAACAACCCCTTTAAGTACATCACACCACTCTCTTCAGCGAAGTGGACTGATTGGAGGAAGGACTGAGTGATCGTACAAGTCGACGCCCACGACCGCCTGGTTATGCCGATCGGATGGGCGACGATCAGAAAGGAGACTTGGGAGGAGCAGTCGGAGTGGGAGCAGGCCTACACCCCTGTGATGGAGAGGATCCAATTCTTGGCGGATCATGGTCTGTCGGAGTTGAAGGTGATGGCAGACTTCGTCAGTCGACGCCTGACTCCCCTTCAGCAGTGTTGCCATCCTGCATGGCTCTACTTCGGGCTACAGGATGGCACCCAGCTAGTGCGGGGCCACAACATAGAGACAACCCCGAAAGAGGTGCTCGACGCAATGTCCAAGGCGTGCGGCGACCTGCTGTCAGAGACATCTTCAACGTCTCGCAGGCTTGCCCACCTCTTTGTACAGATCGGGACCTTCGGATGAAGGTTCTGAAGGAGATGCCCAACCTGGACGCAATCGGTCTTGCACCACGGCAGGTTGGTGATGAGAGCCGGGGCTTGGCCATCGTCGAATGTTCGGAGGAGTCCGCACCTTTTTCAGGATCTGAAGCTTCCAGGGCTTGATCTTGATTTTCCAGGGCTGATCTTTGTAATGAGGAGGCACCCGCTGTCACAGGGAAAGGCAAGGCGCCGGTCCCTGATGGAGGTAAGGGGAAGGCACCGGTCCCCGAGACAGGCAAGGGGAAGGCCCTGGTGGTAGAGGTCATGAAGGAGAAACACCCTCGGTCGCCACCGAGGGCGCCGCCGTAGATAACCTTCGCTCCAATTCAACGTCCCTCAACGCGCCCCTCTTCAGTATTTGGCATCGGCGATTCTTTGGGGGGGGGGGGAGGCTCGGTCCATCAAGCGGCGGCTCTGCTGACATCAGCGGTAGGCACATCATCCAGCATCCCCGTCACCAGCGTGGTCTAGGGTGCCATAGGGGGCTCTGGCAGCATCACACCTATGGAGCCTCAGGCAAAAAGGCCTCGAGCCAACATCGTCGGCAGCTCGGGAGGAGGCTCCGGGGGTGGATCTGTCAGAGTTGGTGGAGGCACACCGGCGTAGTGTCACGGTGTTGCTCGTGGTTTTGGCGGAGGCCCAACTGTAATGACCTCGCCTGTTACGCCATCGTCATGGCCTACGGCTTTAGGGTCACCAAAAGTGGAGGCTCACTGGAGCTTCCGGGGACGTTGGTAAGGCATTCTTTCCAACACTTGCTTTATTATCTCCCCTGCCTTTGTTGATTGGTTAGGGCTTGATCTTGATTTGTAGGGCTACGACAGCTGTTGTGAGGACCTTACCGCCGGGGGTAGTGCCCGGAAGCGCTTCGAAGGCGGCCGAGAAGGCTACAACTGTTACGGTAGGGCAACCCGCCAAGCTTGTTCAGGGGAGCGCTGCTCCAGCATTCGTGCCTAGTGCGGGTAGTGCAACATCTCTGGTTGCATCTCTAGCTGTCGCGCTGGAGGCACCTCCCGTTGTCGCACCAAAGGTACCTCCATCCGTCGCGCCAGAGGCACCTCCGGTTGTCGTGGCAGAGGCACCTCCGGCCGTGGTGGTAGAGGCAATTTCGGAGACGACTCTAGGGGCTAAAGGCCTAGCTCCACTGCTGCTGATCTGGCGGGCAGCTCCTTGAGTGATGATGGCGCTGCTGATCTGGCGGGCGGCTCCTTGAGCGATGATGGCGCTGCTGCTTCAGGTGGCGCCGCAACTCCTGCTCAGCTTCCGGGGGCAAGGTCCCCGGTACTAGTTGCCTCACCTTCACCGCTACGGGGGGGAAGAGGTCCCCGAGATGATCACCGGACGACCTCCCTTGAATTCGGCGTAGCCGGAGCACCTCTCCGACATCATGGTCCTGACACAGTCCAACGTCCGCCGGGCGCAGGAGGCTCTCGCCTCGCAGTGGGAGAAGCTGCATGCCGAACGCGAGCGCCTCCAAGGCTGGGAGGACCTTCTGAGGTCCAAGATCGCCAAGGCGGAGGCTACGTACCAAAAGGAGAGCAAGGAGCTGGAGCTGAGGCACTGCCTGGTGAAGGCCACAGACGCCTTGTCCCAGAAGATCCTAGTTGATGCCAAGGTAGCCAACGACACGGTTGATGCCCGCCTGTGCGCCCTTGAAGAAGGTTGAGAGGCCCTGAGTCGCCAAGAAGCTGCTGTTGCCGAGAGGGAGGCTGTTGTCGCCGAGCAGGAGGTGACGGCCCATACAATGATGGCTCGGGTTGAGGCTGATGAGGACAGGCTGCAGTCTTGCCTTGAAGATCTTGAGCTCCTGGAGAGGGACTTGTCGTGGGATCGGCCGCAGCACTCAACTAAGCACCAGTAATTTCTCCTGCGCGATCACGATGTCCAAGTCCGAGAGTGCTCGATCGAGCGCCGCGCCCGGGAGCTCAATCTGCAGGAGCGTCAGCTGGCTCAACGCCTGGAAGCCGAGGGTAGAGCGGTGGCAGAGACAGTGGAAACCCATATCCTGGTGTTTTATGGAGCCGATACACTGATGTGCCCCTAGAGCAAGATTTTGAAGGTCATGTTGAAGAGCGCGAGGAGGTGGTAGTGGTAGAGGTCAAAAAAATGCCGCGAAACATGTCATCGCGCAATTCCCTAGGGACTGAGGCTGGTAGCCCAACTTTGTATCCGGGGTTTGCCCCTTTGTTAATATTCCTTAATGAATATGAATTTGTGTTTTGCTTCTTGGCTCGTCTTTGTGCTTCTCAACTGTTGCTTTGAGTCCTTAGTTGCATAAGGGTTTGCAGACCCTTTGCCGAGCCCGTAAGCTTTTGAGGACCAACGGTTGCACAATTGATATGGCCGAGGTGTTGCCCATTGATTTCCTGCCTATGGAACCCCCTTAGAGGCCCCTTGGTAGATGTGGTTAGTTTGTTGGACACATCTACTATTTGATTGCGGGATGTCCTTGACGTGCCCCTAGTGCAGCAGGGTAGTTGGAGTGTCAGAGCGCCACCAATTGCTGGAGCTAGATGGTCTGGCGTTGCCCACCGACGTTGTGGAGATGTTGACGGCAGGCCCCTTGGGGGGCGCTGCACCTGGATGCTCCGGCGTCATCCACAATCGTCGTAGAGTTGTCGACGGCAGGCCCTTTGGTAGGTGCCGGAGCTGGATGCTCTGGTGTCATCAACGATCATCTTAGAGTCGACGGCAGGCCCCTAGTGTACAGGCTATCGCAAGAGAACCATGTAAGCAACAAGAGCGGGGTAGGAGAGTATACTCACTTATCCGCGCTTGGTGCTGTCCTTTGATGTGCTGGGACGTCGACGGTAGGCCCCTTGCAAGGTGCCGAAGCTGGGTGCTCTTGTGTCGTCCACCATCGACGTTGAGACGTCGACAGCAGGCCCCTTGGGAGGTGACGAAGCTGGGTGCTCTAGCATCGTCCACCATCATCGTTGAGACGTCAACGGCTGCCCCCTTGGGGGATGCTAGAGCTGGATGCTCCGATGTCGTGCACCATCGTAGTAGAGTCATCGACGGCAGGCCTCTGGTCTACAGGCTATCGCAAGAGAACCCTGTTAGCAACAAGAGCGAGGCAGGAGAATTTACTCACTTATCCGCACTTGGTATTGTCGTTGACGTGCTGGGATGTCGACGACAGGCCCCTTACGAGGTGCAGGAGCTGGGTGCTCCGACATCGTCCACCATTGTCATTGAGACGTCGATGGCAGGCCCCTTGGGGGGGTGCCGGAGCTGGACGCTCCAACGTCGTCCACCATCGTCATAGAGTCGTCGATGGCAGGCCCCTTGGGAGGTGCTGGAGCTGGGTGCTCTGGCATCGTCCACCATCGCCGTAGAGTCGACGGCAGGCCCCTGGTGTACAGACTATCGCAAGAGAACCCTATTAGCAACAAGAGCATGGCAGGAGAGTTTACTCTCTTGTCCGCACTCGGTGCTTTCATTTGACGTGCTGGGACATCAACGGCAGGCCCCTTGCTAGGTGACGGAGTTGTGTGCTCCGGCGTCGTCCACCATCATCGCTAAGACGTCGACAGCAGGCCCCTTGGGAGGTGCCAAAGTTGGGTGCTCCAGTGTCGTCCACCATCGTCATTGAGACGTCGACGGCAGGCCCCTTGGGGGCGGTGCCGGAGCTAGATGCTCCGATATCGTCCACCATCAACATAGATTCGTCGATAGCAGGCCCCTGGTGTACAGGCTATTGCAAGTGAACCCTGTTAGCAGCAAGAGCGGGGCAGGAGAGTTTACTCACTTATCCGTGCTTGATGCTGTCGTTGACGTGTTGGGACGTCGACGGCAGGCTCCTTGGAATGTGCCGGAGCTGAATGATCTAGCGTCGCCCACCATCGTCGTGAAGACGTCAACAGCAGACCCCTTGGGAGGTGTCGGAGTTGGGTGCTCTGGCGTCGCCCACCATCATCGTTGAGATGTCAACAGCAAGCCCCTGGTGTACAGGCTATCGCAAGAGAACCCTGTTAGCAACAAGAGCGGGGAAGGAGAGTTTACTCACTTATCCGCGCTTGGTGCTGTAGTTGACGTGTTGGGACGTCGGCGGCAGGCCCCTTGCGAGGTGTCAGAGCTGGGTGCTCCAGCATCGTCCACCACCGTCATTGAAACATCGATGGTAGGCCCCTTGGGGGGTGCCAGAGCTAGATGCTCCGGCGGTTTGTCCTGCACATATGATAGAAAGAGGGGGGGGGACTAGTCTTGCTCGTCGGTCATACCTGTTCCTCTCCTTAGCTCTATCATGTCTTACTGTCCTAGACTGACGCACGGGGCTTGGGTAATTCGATACATTGGTGCTCTGGGGTCTGGCTCCTACTGTCTTTAGGGTGTGAGCTTTTTGGTTCCAGTACTCAGCTGTAGCGTTGAGAGGCAGGGTGTGTATGCTTAGGGTGCAGGACCAGGCTAAGCAATTTTGACCCCCTGGACCTCCTGCTCGGCATAAACCTTTTATGGGAAGCCTTCTGGCACCACGGGACCCTAATGATGAGAGCAAACGGAAGAACCCCTCATACACTGCAGGTACCTCAAGTGAACCCGCCTGTAGCTGGATTGCATGACTTCAGCAGGGGTGAGTTACAGAGCATACAACCGTGTATATGAAGATAACAATTAATAAACGAGGCTAGTATGGTATGATCATAAAATTAATGTGTAATTAAATGAATAATGTTATTAAGAAAGCATTAAGTAAAACAGTGATTCTTTTTTATCGGAGTTCATAGGGTGAGTCAGGCTTTTACAAAAGAGGGCAACGGCTTGCTTCCGAATGATGAGGGAGGCAGGGTGTACATGCTTAGGGTTCGGAAACAAGCTAAGTTGATTGCACACTATGGACCTGACCCTCCTGGTGCTCGATTTTCCTTAGTGCTGCTCCTAAGCCTTACGAAGACCTTTACACTGTTCTACAAATATTAATATTTACAATAGGGGTGACCAAGGCCCCAAGGCAGTTGTGATGGTTGTGGTGCAACCTTGCTATTGACAACTACCAGAGGGGCTATGAGTGAGCGTCCCTACTTCCTGCCCCTGCTGCCCGTCTTGCGAGTGGTATGAGCAGTGCTGGGACTAAGCTCGGCAGCTTTGATGGGGACGTTGGTGCTGCCGGAGGGCTGTAGTCAGGGCACAGCGGGTCCTCCGCGCTGACATGAGCTCGGCGGAGGCTGACTTGATCCAGCGCCGCCTGGGATGGGTGTCGGGTCTGCTGAGAGGGCTTGGAGCTGCTCCAAGGATAACACCGCGGCGATGCAATCTCCGCAGATCCTAAGGACGTCGGAGGGTGTTGGCATCATTAGGATGAGGTAGCCGTAGTGGGCTACGGCCATGAATCAGTACAGGGCCAGCCTGCCAATGATGGCGTTGAAGGGGAGGCTGACATCGGCGACGTCAAAGAGGATGCTCTTCGTCCTGTAGTTGTCGGGTGTTAAAAGGTCACCGGGAGATGGATGTTGCCGTATGGGATGATGCTCCCTGGTCCCACCCCCGAGAATGGGCTCGAGGGGGTGAGCTTGGACATTGGAATCCGTAGCTGCTCGAAGGCTGCACGGCTGAGGAGGTTGAGGTTGGCCCCACCATCTATCAAGACGTGTGGAGCTTGACGTTGGCTATGGTTGGGGCGACTAGAAGAGGTAGAACCCCTGCCCTAGCCATGTTCTTGTGGTAGTCAAAGGCGTCAAAGTTTATCGGCGTCTCCTTCAAGCAGTGGTGCCGCGCTGGAGTGGGTACGTGGGCTATCGAAGCCACTGCACGATGAAGGGTCTTGACCGCGTTCCGGAACGCAGGATACCAAGCCCATTCGAAGACGACATGGAGGGTCTTGCGACGCTCGTGGTCGCTACTGGCGTCGGAGTCCTCGTCTTGATGGACCACTCTGAGGGCCCGCTCTGGCTTCTGGTATTCCATCTCCTCGTCATCGTCGACCTTGGGGTCGACCTTCTGCTTGCCCTCCCACTGTCGGAAGGGGGCACCTTCTGGGCGTTGCTGTGCCCGCTCATCGTAGCGGTTGGCGCATCTCTTTATCTCACGACACTCGTTCGCTTTGTGGTCACGAGTTTTATGCATCGGGCAGGGCTCGATGCCTTCATCAGCAGCAGGTGGCTGACGTGGGCGCTTCTCTGGGCGCGGGGGTTTGCCACCTCTTGTCGCGGCTATTGCCTCGACGGGGGACCCATGTAGCAGCTTGTTCTGGCTGCCACCCCGGTTCTTGTACTTCATTTTGCCTCTACCAGGGGTAGCGACTCCTTCTCTGGTCTGGCCGGCTCCGCCCGCCCCGGAGAGGGGGGGGGGCTGAGCGTGCTAGTCGCGGCCTTCTGCTGCCCTGGCGCACCAGTCAGCGATGGAGAAGAGCTCGGAGACATCTTCCACGTTGTGCATGACTAACTTCTCGAGCATCTTACTGTCATGCACTCCCTGGCGGAATGCCACTATGACAGAGGCATTCGAGATGTTGGGGATGGAGTTGCGTACCTGGGAGAAACGCTGGATGAATAACCTCAGTGTCCCCTTGGGATGTTGCTGCACGGCGTGGAGGTCGAGCTTGGTGCTGGGGCGAGTGTAGGAGTTGCTGAAGTTTGCCGTGAACTGCTGACACAACTCATTCCAAGAGGTTATAGACCCCTCAGGCAGGTTCATCAGCCACAAGCGGGCCGATCCAGTCAGGGTGACTGGGAAGTAGTTCGCTAGGATGGTCTCATTCGCTCCAGCAGCAAGGAGCATCATTGTGTAGATCAGCAGGAACTCGGGCGGGTTGATGCTTCCGTCGAACCTCTCCGGCATATAAAGCCGGAACTTGCGTGGCCACGTCATGATGCGGAGGTGTGGAGCCAATGATGCACAACCTCCGATGGGTTTCGTTGGAGAGGTATACGGGGTAGCATACCCCAAGGGGGTCTGCTGCATGACGTGCGACGCCTGTGGAACCTGCGATTGTGGCACTGGTTGTGCCATGCGTTGCTGCAATGGTACCGGCTATGCCAAGTACTGTTGTTGTATGTCCTGCTGCACCAAGTACTGCAGGTGGGCTGTCGAGTCGACATACTCCTGATCAGGTGGCGGAGGGTTTACCTGTCGAGCCCATTGGACGGAGGACGCCTCGTGAACCAGGAATTGAGGGTCATATTCGGCGTCGAGGTTGCGCCGCCTCTCTCATTGTGGCTCGATGATGACTCGACCATCCAGGTGAGCTTGACGACGGTCAAGCTCAACCCTGAGGTCCCCCGTGGGAGCCCTCCAATGCTCGTAGGCTTGAAGGTGCGGGAGTTGGTGGTGTGACGGTCGATGGACGGCATTTGTGACAGCGACACAAGGTGCCTTCCCCTGTTGGGGTAGCTGATGGTTGCGACGACGAAATGGTCGATGTCTTGGACCCACTGTTGAGTCACTCCCTGAGAAGCGTTCAGTGACGGTGGGTGGTGGAGAAGGACTCTGGCCACTGCTAGAGCGCTCTCCGGGCTTGCAGTCGGTGGTGCTGGCGAAGCGACTGAGTCGGGATGTGTCCCGACGTGTTTTCCTGTCCACCTAAACCTGCACGTGGACGTGATGTACCAGAGAGCATCACTCGAGCGATGGATCTGGTCACCGGACAACGGCCGCGGAAACTACCTTCCACGGGCCTGATGAACACCATGGTGGTGAAGGCGCTACCACTTTTCTGAGGGACAAAAGCCCCTACCTGGGGAGCCAAATGTCAAAGTGTTAAAGCAACACTTCCCCCGGATCTGCTAAGGAGCAGCCCGCGAAGGTTCTTTGTTCGGCGGGGCTTAGGCCTCAATCAAGTGTTCTAGCGGATGGAAGTATGAGACAGTGGTTTTTACGTGTTTCGGGCCGCAAAGAGCGTAACACCCTACTCCACAGTGGATGGTATTGCTAGTATGTGTGTATGCGTGTGCGATGTTTTGGTCTTGTCCTTTGTAATGGTGGCGGTCCGGGCTTTTTATAGACAAGGTCGGACGCCTTACAAGTGGGGTCCCAGGGCCTGACAGGTGGTCCCGGGGCGTTCTTATCCTAAAGATCTAAGGCTTCTTCCGTAAGCTTGCTCTGACCATGGACTTGAAGACTCGCCGTCTTACCGCCTGCATCGTCAGTAGCTGAAGCATTGTTGCTGACATTGGTGGGGGATGTCCCATCCAACTCTATCTGTCGCCGTAAGTTACCCACTTGGCGGAGTGGGATAGGCCTGTGGCGTCTTCACTGTGATGCCATTGGTAGCAGCAGTACCTGACATTAGGCGTGCGCCGCACCATGCATCTCGGGAAGTTGCGTATCTTCAATCCTTGACAGGGACAAGGCGCACCGCCCTCTCAACTCCCGCGTCCCTCCGTCCAGGGCAAGTGGCTGGACTATGTGACAGCTTAGGAGCTCACCTCTGCGGAGGAGGTCAGGTCCCGCCTTGCGGACCACGTGGCAGCTCGAGAGCTTACCTCTACGGATGAGTTCAGGTCCAGCCTTGTGTGCCACGTGGCGGCTCGGGAGCTCATCTCTGTGAGGATGGCTAGGCCTCGTCCTGCTGGACACGTGTTGGTGCAGAGAGCTCACCTCCGCGGTGGAGGTTAGGTCCCGCCTTGCGGGACACGTGGCAGCGCTGGAGCCCACCAATACGGGAGGTTGCCCGTCTGATGTCTGATGAGGACATCAACACCCTCGATACATCCACACCAACTCAGCTACCGGTTTCTGGTCCGGTCACTCGCGCTCGTGCACGTCAACTAAACTATGAGGTGAACTCGTTCTTGGCCTTATGTCCATATTATCTAGACCGTGGAACTACGTGCTTTCTTGTTTTGCTTAGGAACAATGGAGAGGAGCCAATGGGAAGGGAATTCGCGCGGACGGGATTCGGACAGCAGAACAGCACCAACTTGTGACGGCCACCACGATTTCATACGGACTCCTATCTGGGCGTTCAAGTACTTCTTGGAAAGATTATCAAGTCTACTTTCGAACAGATCTGGCCTCATGTCCATATCTATTCTGAGTCGGCCGCAATAGTTATTTTAATACCAAGACCTTTTTCTGTCCAGGGTGCTGCATCACCAAAATTGGGCCCATGGCCCATGTATCGTTTGGAGTCCATTAGGGACTCGTGATTAGGGTTTCTCAAAACCCTAGGGAGGTAATAAATAGTAGCAGCTGACCTCATTAGCTGGTGGGTTTTTGTTTATTCGTAAGTTAGCTTCTGCTGCTTCCTTGTACACGCGCGTGTCGACTAGATCGCCCGTCTACTTGTATCCAGAACCCCACTTTAGATTGATTCAGCAGATAAGTGCTTGTTCTTCTTGTTCTTGCGTGTTCTTCGATTGCTTGCAGGAACAAAGGCCCTCGTGGTCAGGTTGATTGTGCGCCAGCAAGATCAATACAACTTCGGAGTCGGTGTACCGATCGCTAAGGCGCATCGTCTTGGGGACGGTGTAGTCGGATCGCCAACGTCTTCTCCTCCACAAATCGAACCCTCCTATTCTCATCGAAAGATCAGGAACCAAGATCCTATCAAGTGGTAATCAGAGTAAGGTTAATCGGTGAGAGTGCTACCATTACATTTCTTTCCGCTGTTATCATCCTATAGTCCAGAAAAAGCCCAAAAAAAATACCAGATCTGTTTTTTTCCATTATTCCTAGACCATTGTGCCTTCTACTTTCTCCACTTAGTCAAGACTTGTTGAGTTCATGGTTGCTTCGACGAGTCAAGTTGCTGGTCTTTAGTTTTGCACCACTAGAGTTTCGAGTTCGTGTCACATTCGGTCACCTAGTTCGAGTCAGATTCGTAGTTCGAGTTTGAGTCGGATTACTAGTTTGAGTTCGAATCAGATTGCTACTTCGAGTTTGAGTCTGATTACTAGTTCGAGTTCAAATCAGATTGCTACTTCGAGTTTGAGTCAGATTAGTAATTTGAGTTTGACAACAAGAAAAAGGCAAGTGCAAAATCAAAAGCCGCACAAAAGCCACAAGCAATTAGAGAAGAAAAAAAAGAAAGTGCAAAATCAAAAGCCGCACAAAAGCCACAAGCAATTAGAGAAGAAAAAAAAGGCAAGTGCAAGATCAAAAGCCGCATGTGCAAATTTTGTTCTAGGGTCTCCTGATTCCATCTAGAGAGAGTTTGGGTGACGACCCCAACAAAAAAACGAAAAAAAAAAGAAAAAAAATCAGATTGTTGTTTGGGGTGTTTTTGGTGACGACATTGGTGTCTCGGCTCGCGTCTCTAGTATGGTCTAGACTAAGATCAGCATAGTACTGTCGTAGAATATTTATTCAGCTTGTTGTGATTAACGTGGTGAAAGTTTGCTCCTTGTGCTAGTTCAGCCACCTAAAGCCATAGATTGACACCTGCTCTTGAAGTTGTTCATTACTTGCTGGTTGCCATCACCTTCTTGCTGAGCTTTGTAAGAACAGGTAAGAGCTTGATTGAACAGGTTGAGAGTGAGCGAGTTATCTCCACCAGCACCTTTGTAGCTAGGGATAACGTTACTCTTTCATATTGGACTTTTTTTTCTACTAACCATGGCAGGAGGAGCAAATACAACTGAAGACGTGCATTCACCTCGCACACGGGGAATTATACAACACTTCGAACGCCAAGTGCGGCTACACACAGAAGCGCTTGATGAGGATTTTCGAGTTACCAGTGACCGCCTTGGTCAATTGGAAAATATGCAGATCGACACCAACACCAAAATCAGCACGTTGGAGAGTTCCATTCAAACATTGAACACCTCTATTGGAGCCATCCTGCAGTGCCTTGAGGAGAGGGATCGTGGACGCAGCGCAGATGGACAGGTGAGCAATGCTCCTAGTATTGTACGTGACAATGAAGATGACTATTCTGTAGATACGGAGATTGGGGAAGATGAGGAAGCTAGGCCACGGCACCGGCTACAACGCAACCGTCAAGGCATAGGTGGACATCGTCGGCGTGAGGTACGCAATCATGAAGATACTTTTAACAAGATCAAATTTAAGATACCTCATTTTGATGGTAAATATGACCCTGATGCATATATTACTTTGGAGATTTCTGTTGATCAAAAATTTGCATGTCATGAGTTTCCTGAAAACGCAAGAGTTAGAGCAGCCACTAGTGAGTTTACTGATTTTGCTTCTGTTTGGTGGATAGAACATGGCAAGAAAAATCCTAATAACATACCACAAACTTGGGATGCTTTGAAACGGCTCATGCGGGCTAGATTTGTTCCTTCTTACTATGCACGTGATCTGTTAAATAAGTTACAACAATTGAGACAGGGAGCTGAAAGTGTAGAAGAGTATTTTCAGGAATTACAAATGGGTATGTTGCATTGTAATTTAGACGAGGATGAGGAACCAGCTATGGCTAGATTTTTGGGTGGTTTAAACCGTGAAATTCAGGACATACTTGCTTATAAAGATTACAATAATGTTACCTGTTTGTTTCATCTTGCTTGTAAAGCTGAAAGAGAAGTGCAGGGACAACGAGCTAGCTCTAGAACTAATATTTCTGCAGGAAAGACTAGCTCATGGCAACCGCGCACGACTACTCCTTCGACTGGGCATGCTTCTCCGCCATCTTCTTCACAAAGTCGGGCAGCACCTTCTTCTTCCAGCAACAAGCCATGTGCTTCTTCCACTAGCTGAGCAGTAAAGACCACCCAAGAGCCCACCGAGAGTGCTTCTTCCGTAGCATCTACCGGACGATCTAGAGACGTTCAATGTCACAAGTGCAAGGGTTTTGGCCATGTGAAGCGTGACTGCCCAAGCAAACGTATTCTAATTGTTAAAGATGACGGTGAGTACTCATCTGCTAGCGATTTTGATGATGATACATGTGTTTTGCTTGCAGCTGACTATGCAGGTAGCGATGAACATCAAGAAGAGCATATTGGTGCAGAAGATGCAGCGCGCTATGATAGTCTCATTGTGCAGCATGTGCTTAGTGCACAAATGGAGAAAGCGGAACAAAATCAAAGGCACACATTATTCCAAACAAAGTGTGTCGTCAAAGAGCGATCTTGCCGCATGATCATTGATGGAGGTAGCTGCAACAACTTGGCCAGCAGTGACATGGTGACCAAGCTGGCACTAAGCACCAAACCGCACCCACATTCCTATTACATTCAATGGTTAAACAACAGCGGTAAGGCAAAGGTAACTAGACTTGTGCGAATCAATTTTACTATTGGATCATATAAGGATGTCGTTGAATGTGATGTTGTGCCTATGCAAGCTTGTAATATTCTGCTAGGAAGACCTTGGCAATTTGATAGAGATTCTATGCATCATGGTAGATCAAATCAGTATTCTTTTCTTTACCACGATAAAAAAATTGTGTTGCATCCTATGTCTCCTGAAGCTATTGTGCAAGATGATGTTGCTAGAGCTAGGAAAACTAAATATCAGGACCATGCTAACATTGAGAACAATAACAATGCCAAATCTGTGTTTGATAAGAAAAATGAGATATCTCTGAAGGGAAAATGCTTGTTTGCTACGAAATCTGATATTAATGAACTGATTGCTTCCACCTCTGTTGCCTACGCTTTGGTATGCAAAGATGCTTTGATTTCCCTTTACGATGTGCAACATTCTTTGCCTCCTGCTATTGCTAACATTTTGCAGGAATATTCTGATGTGTTTCCAAGTGAAATACCACCAGGAATACCACCACTTCGAGGGATTGAGCACCAGATTGACCTCATTCCCGGTGCTTCATTGCCCAACCGTGCACCATATAGGACAAATCCAGAAGAAACAAAGGAGATTCAGCGCCAAGTACAAGAACTACTTGACAAAGGTTATGTACGTGAGCCTATTAGTCCTTGTGCTGTTCCAGTTATTCTAGTACCTAAAAAGGATGGATCATGGCGTATGTGTGTGGATTGTAGAGCAATCAACAATATAACCATTTGATATCGTCATCCTATTCCACGCTTAGACGATATGCTTGATGAATTGAGTGGTGCTGTTGTGTTCTCAAAAGTTGATTTGCGTAGTGGTTATCACCAAATTCGCATGAAACTAGGAGATGAATGGAAAACTGCTTTCAAAACTAAGTTCGGTTTATATGAGTGGTTAGTCATGCCTTTTGGGTTAACTAATGCACCTAGCACCTTCATGAGATTAATGAACGAGGTTTTGTGTGCATTCATTGGAAAATTTGTTGTTGTGTATTTTGATGATATATTGATTTATAGCAAATCCATGGATGAACATCTTGATCACTTACGTGCTGTTTTTAATGCTTTCATGAGGCACGATTATTTGGTAATCTTGAGAAGTGCACCTTTTGCACGGATCGAGTCTCTTTCCTTGGCTATGTTGTTACTCCACAGGGAATTGAAGTTGATCAAGCCAAGGTAGAGGCTATTCAGGGGTGGCCTGTACCAAAGACCATCACACAGGTGCAGAGCTTTCTAGGGCTGGCTGGGTTCTATCGTCGCTTTGTGAAGGATTTCAGCACCATTGCTGCTCCATTGAATGACCTTACGAAGAAGGGGGTGCCTTTTTCTTGGGGCACCACACAAGATAACGCCTTTACCATACTGAAAGATAAGTTGACGCATGCACCTCTTCTCCAACTTCCTGATTTTTCTAATACTTTTGAGCTTGAATGTGATGCTAGTGGGATTGGATTGGGTGGTGTTTTGTTACAAGAAGGAAAACCTGTTGCATATTTTAGTGAGAAAATGAGTGGGCCTGTTCTAAATTATTCTACCTATGATAAGGAATTATATGCTCTTGTACGAACTTTAGAAACATGGCAGCATTATTTGTGGCCCAAAGAATTTGTTATCCATTCTGATCATGATCACTAAAGCATATTAGGAGTCAAGGGAAACTAAACCGTAGGCATGCTAAGTGGATGGAATTTATTGAGTCTTTTCCTTATGTCATTAAACACAAAAAGGGAAAGGATAATGTTATTGCTGATGCTTTATCCAGACGTTATACTCTTCTATCTCAACTTGACTTTAAAATTTTTGGATTAGAAACGATTAAAGATCAATATGAACATGATGCTGATTTCAAAGATGTATTGCTGAAATGTAAAGACGGAAAAACATTGAATAAATTTGTCCTCAATGATGGCTATGTGTTTAGAGCTAACAAGTTATGCATTCCAGCTAGCTCCGTTCGTTTGTTGTTGTTACAGGAAGCGCATGGAGGCGGGCTGATGGGGCACTTTGGAGTGAAAAAGACGGAGGACATACTTGCTGGTCATTTCTTTTGGCAAGGATGAGGCGAGACGTGGAGCGCTTTGTTGCTCGCTGCACGACATGTCAAAAAGCTAAGTCACGACTTAATCCACATGGTTTGTACATGCCTCTTCCTGTTCCTAGCATGCCTTGGGAGGATATTTCTATGGACTTTGTTTTAGGACTGCCTAGAACAAAGAAGGGGAGGGATAGCATCTTTGTTGTTGTGGATAGATTTTCTAAAATGGCACACTTCATACCTTGTCGTAAAAGTGATGATGCTACACATGTTGCTGATTTGTTTTTCCGAGATATTGTTAGATTGCATGGTGTGCCAAACACAATAGTTTCAGATCGTGATACTAAGTTTCTTAGCCATTTTTGGAGAATGTTATGGGCAAAATTGGGGACTAAGCTTTTATTTTCAACTACTTGTCATCCCCAAACTGATGGTCAAACTGAGGTTGTGAATAGAAGTTTATCTACCATGCTTAGGGCTGTTTTGAAAAAGAATATAAAAATGTGGGAAGACTGTTTGCCTCATGTTGAGTTTGCTTATAATCGTTCCCTACATTCTAGTACTAAGAAATGCCTTTTGAGATTGTTTATGGATTTGTACCCCGTGCTCCTATTGATTTATTACCTCTTCCTTCAATGGAACGAGTGAATTTTGATGCTAAACATCGTGCTGAATTGATCTTAAAATTGCATGAAACCACTAAGAAGAATATAGAGTGCATGAATGCCAAGTATAAACTTGCTGGTAGTAGGGGAAAGAAAACTATCACTTTTGAACCTGGTGATTTAGTTTGGTTACATTTGCGAAAGGATAGGTTTCCTGATTTGAGAAAGTCTAAATTGTTACCTCGAGCTGATGGTCCATTCAAAGTGTTAGAAAGAATTAATGATAATGCATATAAACTCGAGTTGCCTGCGAATTTTGGGGTTAGTATCACATTTAACATTGCAGATTTGAAGCCATATTTGGGAGAAGAAGATGAGCTTGAGTCGCGGACGACTCAAATGCAAGAAGGGGAGGATGATGAGGACATCAACACCCTCGATACATCCACACCAACTCAGCTACCGGTTTCTGGTCCGGTCACTCGCGCTCGTGCACGTCAACTAAACTATGAGGTGAACTCGTTCTTGGCCTTATGTCCATCTTATCTAGACCATGGAACTACGTGCTTTCTTGTTTTGCTTAGGAACAATGGAGAGGATCCAATGGGAAGGGAATTCGCGCGGACGGGATTTGGACAGCAGAACAGCACCAACTTGTGACGGCCACCACGATTTCATACGGACTCCGATCTGGGCGTTCAAGTACTTCCTGGAAAGATTATCAAGTCTACTTTCGAACGGATCTGGCCTCATGTCCATATCTATACTGAGTCGGCCGCAATAGTTATTTTAATACCAAGACCTTTTTCTGTCCAGGGTGCTGCATCACCAAAATTGGGCCCATGGCCCATGTATCGTTTGGAGTCCATTAGGGACTCGTGATTAGGGTTTCTCACGACCCTAGGGAGGTAATAAATAGTAGCAGCCGCCCTCATTAGCTGGTGGGTTTTTGTTTATTCGTAAGTTAGCTTCTGCTGCTTCCTTGTACACGCGCGTGTCGACTAGATCACCCGTCTACTTGTATCTAGAACCCCACTTTAGATTGATTCAACAGATAAGTGCTTGTTCTTCTTGTTCTTGCGTGTTCTTCGATTGCTTGCAGGAACAAAGGCCCTCGTGGTCAGGTTGATTATGCGCCAGCAAGATCAATACAACTTCGGAGTCGGTGTACCGATCACTAAGGCGCATCGTCTTCGGGACGGTGTAGTCGGATCGCCAACGTCTTCTCCTCCACAAATCGAACCCTCCTATTCTCATCGAAAGATCAGGAACCAAGATCCTATCAATGTCTTTGTCCACGTGGCAGCTCCGGAGCCCTATCTCACGTGGAGGAGGGGTCCTTACCTGCTGGACACGTGGTTACCTGGGGGCTCATATCCAAAGGAGGTGCTGAGCTTCTCCTTCGGGTTTCTTGCGGATATCTTGGACCTCCCATCTCAGACTGATGGATCCAAGTCTCTTGAACACGTGGCGCCGTAAGACCCTGCCTCTGCTTGGATGCAAGGTACCTAGGCGGCACTGGCCTGTGCGCGGCAGGCGTATCTTCAAAGCTTGACAGGGACAAGGCGCACCGCCCTCTTAACTTCTTCAGTCTTCGCCCGGGGCAAGTGGACTAACCACGTGGCAGCCGGGGAGCTCACCACCCTGGAGGAGGTCGGGTCCTGCTTTTATGGGCCATGTGGCAGCTCGGGAGCTCACCTCCGCGGGGGAGGATGGGTCCCGTATTGCGAGACATGTGGCAGCGCCGGAGCTTGGGGCCTCGTCTCCAAAGGGAAGTTGAGCTTCTCCTTCGGAATCTCTTGCAGGTACCCTGGACCACCCATCTGATGCAAATGGGTTTGGGTCTCTTGAACACGTGGCGCCCTCGGACTCTGCCTTTGCTAGGAGGCGGGGCACCTATGCGGCTCTAGCTTGTGCGCGAGGGTACCAGATGTGTCGGGTACTAACAGTGGCCCCTGGGTCCACCTTGGGGGAGGCGACGAGCCCGAGGGTGGAGCCCTATCCTGCTTTTCCCGCGCGATCTTTTAATTTTGTCTTGATCAGCCGAAGCGGTTCATGCTTCTGCCGCTGTGTCCACGCGTCTCTCTCTGGTTGAGGGGTCGTGGCAAAAGGATCTTTGCTTGTTGTGAGATTATTGCGATGGTTCCCAACACGGCTGCTGCTCTTCTGCTGCTTTCACTTCCGTCTTTATGGGAACCGCCGTGTTGCCTTCTTAGGCGGAGAAATGCCTGTGCCAATTCCTCTAATGGGGGACCTGGGCCCGCTTGTCATGGACGTTGGGGCATGAGTCGCTGATTTTGAGCCCGCCCAAATTTGCAAGGTGTGCTCATACGCCGCTAGGGTGCTTTAAAAGGATACCTCTATGGGTAACGGTGGTTCCTCGCTTACGCACACCCCTAGCATTCGAGCCTTCAACTTCCTTCTTGAGCACCCACTCCTTCCTCAACTTTGAGGTTCTTGACTCCTGCTCCAATGGACTCAGCCTTGCCTCCTTCCCGGATGGACAATGTCTCATCCGTACGGCGGCTTTTCGGCTGGGAGGATGAGGCGCGACGGGATTTGATCTATCCCGGCTCCTTACCACTGGAGCTAGAGGCGGGAGATATCAACTTCTTCCAGGCATACGCATACTCCAGGTTCGTCCCCCCCCCCCCCCCCCATTTCCTCCTTCCTAGTGATGCTTCTGGAGGTTCTCGGGCTCCAGCTTCATCATCTGTTGCCGAGCTCTCTGGTGGTGGCGGCGGTGTTCTCGCATCTCTGGGAGATGTTCGTCAAGATGCACCCGAGCATGCGAGTGTTTCGGCAGTTCTTCGTGCTGAGACAGACCAGGAAGAAGAACAAAGCAGAATTCTTTAGCGCCTACTACTTCCAGCATCGGGCGCACAACCCCTCCAAGTAAATACTCCACTCTCCTCGGTGAAGTGGCCTGGCTGGAGGAGTGACCGGGTGATTGTACGCACCGACGCCCACAATCGCATGGTCCTGCCTATCGGTTGTTGGCAGTTAGGAAGGCGGCCTGGGAGGAATGCCCGGATCTAGAGGCGACATACACTCCGGTGATGGAGAGGATCCGATTCCTGGCGGACCACAGCCTGTAGGAGCTGGCGGTGATGGCGGACTTCGTTCATCGCCGTCTGGCCCCCCTCAGCACCGTTGCCGCCCTGTATGGCTCTATTTCGAGCACCAAGATGGCACCAGGTTGCTGAGGGGCGTAACTCCCTCATTTTCATCCATCACGCACTGCATACATTCCCATACATGTTTAAAATTTAGTAACATAAAAAGGAACAAGTTTAAAATGAATTTAGAGTAAAACCGCACTCAAAAGTTCTCGGAAGTGCAGACTAGTTTGTGTGGACTAGTCCGATTTCTCTCTGACCTCCATCGGACTTGTCCATTTTGCTACGGATTAGTCAATTTTTGCCTCTGCATAGTTTCGGACTTGTCCGGTCCATTGCGGACTAGTCCGGTATTCCAATTCCTTTGAAATTTTGCTAAGTCCCTGGACTTGTTCAGACTTGTCCGGTATTCCAGCGGACTTGTCCGTTTTTCCTCTAACCAAAATCGTACTTGTTCGGTTTTGGCCAGACTTGTTTGGTTTCTCTCCGACCAAGTTCGAACTTATTCGATATAGTCCGGACTTGTTATCTCTCTATCTAATTCGGATTAATCTAGCCCTTTTTGGACTTGTCTGATAAATCACGACTTCGAGTTGATCTTTTGTTTCACGACGTGTTTTTGGGTTTTACCTTAAGTGGGCCTAAGGTCATCGTGGCTAACTCTTTTTGAAGCCCACGTGGGACTCCAAACCGGCCTCTACCCTCCCCAAACTTGAATTCCATCAAACCCTAGCCTCCACCTCTATATAAACAACCCCACCCCTTGACTTCACATCCTTTTGCCTCAATTGAAGTCCATCCAAACCCTAGTTCGTGGAGAGCCACCACCAAGGAGGGAGAAGGAGATCCCAAGAAAGAAGAAGAAGAGGAGGAAATGAAAGAGGATCAAGATGTCCATCAAGTTTCATTCTTCATCAACAATCCACCTCCAAGTTCTTCATCAACCCTTGATCTTCAAGATCCAAGTGTTGTCTCCAAAATTCTTGATTCATTGGAGCTCTAAACACCTGGTATACCTTCTACTCTCTATTCCTCACGTGAATTCAACCCTGTTTCTCCAAATTCATGTCGATCTAGAAAACCCTAATTCGCTGTTCTTGCGAAGGGCGGATTAGTCCGACCCTGCAGCGGACTAGTCCAATTTTGCAATTTGTTTCTTGCTGAATTAATTCTAAATTGGTTCGAATCAATTCCAAAACTGTATAAACTTGTTAAAAACTATTAAAACTAGTTAGTAAACATCATTAACTAGTTTTCTTTGCATTTGCATTAATCATGCATGTCATGACATATTGAGTAATATATGTGCACTTATTGATTGTGATTCTTGTCTTGTATGTTTATTGCATGGATTAGATGGATTTGCGCTAGAGAGTGCTGCGAAGGATCTCCAGCACCAGGAGTTTGAAGTCTTTGATCCTAATCAAGCCCAAGAGCAAGACAAGTATCCTTGCACATATTGATCCTGTTTTTGACAATAAATGTTTTGTTTGCAAAACTGCATGCTTGCGTCAATTTGATGGGAATACTATGATAGGAAGTTAACTAGCTCTGTTTAACCACCCTTGTCACCTCGAATTCATGGTAGAGAGTCAAGAAGGGTTTTTTACCTTTTTGGTTCGCTTAATTAATTGTGATAAGAAAACAACTATATCATTTATTTATACATTAATGAGATTATGGTTAATATGAACTGGTTAATATGACATGGTAATGGGTGATCTAAGCAAGCATGGCACGTGGATGGGTTGGATGTTATGGTGGTTTGGCTTGCTTTAGATCTAAGGACCAGTTCGTGGAGTGATCATCCAAGATTTACAGTGCCACCACGAGGTCAAGTATGGGTGCGGCGTAGCTAATTAATTAGGGTATTACTAGTACTGCATAGATCATTTGGCGCACTAAGGAAGGAGAGTCAGATTGGGTTTGGATATGGTTGGCGGGACTCCCTGGGATCCAAATGGCACAAGAGGGGGCCCTTGGTTGAAGATGTGCTCAGTGGAAGACATCGCCAAATCCCTTTGTAAAGGCTATTTTGTGATCTCTTTGCTACACACCTAAGGAAGTGTGAGATGACATAATTGAGATTCTATAGTCATTGAAAGGTGATGAAATTACAAACACGTGGGTAAAGTGGTACAACCTCTGCAGAGTGTCTAAAAACTATCATGATAGCCGTGCTCTCGGTCATGAGCAAATTGGACCCTCAGATGATTAGAGGAGTTTGGTTTTTGGATGGGTTGATATTGGTTATGTTTATGGTTGATAGCATGCTTATGACTATGAAATTGAATTATGGTTTATGGCAATAGATATGGTTAATGGTAATGGTGAAATCTGGTATAGTGGCGATGGTAATAGAATATGGACTGGTACTATGTTAATAATTATGGTTTATTATGGGTTTACGTCACATACATATAATATATTGCTTTTCGAATGTTTTAATGTACTTTTCAGCACTTAGCCATTATTATATTCGTCATTTGTATCAGCTGCATGTCATACTATCCACACTTGTTGAGTACGACATATACTCACCCTTGCAATTCCCCCACTAACAGTTGCAGGTCAGGATTGGGAGTATAACGATGATAATGCGGAGTTCTAGGCCGTGTCTGCCATCAGCTTGCCTGTGGTGTTGATTGGAGCTGCGCTATACCCTATTTGCTTATGCTGCTTAGCTGCTTAGTTGCTCAGCTTAGTTTACTTCTGCTGCATTAGTTTAAACTTGTCACTAATATTCATTAGAGCTTGTATTTGAGGATAATCTAAATTCTGTAATAAAAGTGGTTAATTAATCTTGTCTTGTAGTAATTTTCTGTATATCCTTTTGTGATTGCACTCATGTATGTGTGTTGAATGTTCTGGGCACACATATGCGTTCATTTGGTTCATTTTTGGAATTGGGTGTCACAAGGGGTCGCGACATGGAGACGACCCAACAGGGGGTGTTTGACATAATGTCCAAGGCGTGCAATGACCCGCTAACGCCAGACGTCTTCAACCTCCCGCGGGCTTGCCCACCGCTTTGCACGGATCGGGACCTTCAGACGAAGGTTCTGAAGGAGATGCCCAACCAGGACGCGATCGGTCTTGCGCCGTGGCAGGTTGGTGATGAGAGCCGGGGCCTTGCCATCATTGACTCTCCGTAGGAGTCCGCACCTTCTTCAGGCTCCAAAGCTTCTAGGGAGGAGGAGGCACCTTCTGTCGGGGGAAAGGCAAGGCGCCGATCCCTGATAGAGGTAAAGGGAAGGCACCAGTCCCCGACACAGGCAATGGAAAGGTCCCGGTGGTCGGGGTAGTGAAGGAGAAACACCCTCGGTCGCCACCAAGGGCGCCGCCGCAGGTGGCCCTCGCTCCAAGTCATCATCCCCCGGTGCGCCCCTCTTCAACCTTGGGCGCCGGCGGTTCTTCGCTGGGAGGCTCGGTTTGTCAAGCGATGGCTCCACTGGTGTCAGTGGTTGGCACATTGTCTAGCATCCCCGCTGTCAGCACAGTCCTATGTACCATAGGAAGCTCCGGGAGCGTCATGCCTACGGAGCCTCATGCAAAAAGGCCTCAGGCCGACGTCGTCGGCAGCTCGGGGGGAGGCTCCGGGAGTGACTTATTTGGAGTTGGTGCAGACCCACCGGCGCAGGGTGGCAACACCGCTGGTGGTGCCAGTGGAGGTCCAGCCGGGGCGACCTCGAAGGCCACGCCGTCGTCAGGACCCGCAGCTTCTGGGCCACCGAAGGTGGAGGCCCACTGGAGCTTTAGGGGACGTCGGTCAGGCATTCTTACCAATGCTTGCTTTGTTATTTCGTCTGCCTTTGTTGATTGGTCAGGCCTTGATCTTGATTTGCAGGGCTACGTCAGCTGTTGTGACGCCCTTACCATCAGGGGTAGTGCCCCGAAGTGCTTCGAAGGTGGACGAAGAGGCTATGGCTGCACCGGCGGGGCAGCCCGCCAAGCTTGTTTAGGGGAGCGTTAGTCCGGCGTCTGTTCCCGGCACAGGTAGTGAAGCATCTCCTGCTGTGTCTCCAGTTGTCGCGCTAGAGGCATCTCTGCCCGTGGCGTCAGAGGCACCTCCAGCCGTCGCGCTGGAGGCACCTCCGGCTGTCGCGCCAGAGGCAATCTCAGAGTTGACTAAGGGGGCCGAAGGCCTGGCCTCCACTACTGCTGATCCGACGGGCGGCTCCTTGAGCGATGATGGTGCTGTTGTTCTGGGTGGCACTGCAACTCTTGCTCAGTCTTCAGGGGAAAGATCCTCAATACTGGTGGCCTCGCCTTCACTGCTATGGGAGGAAGAGGTCACCGAGATGGTCGCCGGGTGACCTTCCCTAACTTCAGCGCAGCCCGAGTGCCTCTCTGACATCATGGACTTGACGCAGTCCAACATCCTTCAGGTGCAATCCAACCTCTGCCGGGCACAGGGGGCTCTCGCCGCGGAGTGGGAGAAGCTGCATGCCAAGGGCGGGCACCTCCAAGGCTGGGAGGACCTTCTGAGGTCCAGGATCGCCTAGGCGAAGGCGAAGTACCAGAAGGAGAGCAAGGAGCTTTTGCTGAGGCACCGCTTGGTGAAGGCCACAGATGCCCTGTCCCAGAAGATTTTGGCCGACGCCAAGGTAGCCAACGACACGGCTGACGCCCGCCTGCGCGCCCTTGAAGAAGGTCGAGAGGGAGGCTGCTGTCGCCGATCAAGAGGTGGCGGCTCAGGCGATGATGGCCCGGGCTGAGGCCGATCGGGGGAGGTTGCAGTCCCACCTCGAAGACCTTGAGTTCCGCGAGAGCGACTTGGCCCGAGATCGGGTGCAACACTTAGCTGAGCGTTAGGAACTCCTCCTGCATGATCTCGACATCTAATCCCGGGAGCACACAGCAGAGCGCCACGCCCGGGAGCTCGATCTGCGGGAACGTCAGTTGGCTCAGCGTTTGGAGGCCGAGGGTAGTGTGGCGGCGGAGACGGTGGCATCCCATGTCTTGGTGTGCTACCGGAGTCGGTATCCCGATCTGCCAATGGAGCCATTTTTTGAAGGCCCTGTCGAGGAGCGAGAGGCGACAGCAGCGGCGGAGGTTAAGGATGCTGCCAAACATGTTGTTGCGCAATTCACCCGGGGCTGAGGCTGGTAGCTTGTCTTTGTATTCGGGGCTCGCCCCCTTGTAAAAATTCCTTAATGAATTTGAATTTGTGTCTGTCTTTTTTTCTTGTATTTGTACTTCTCAATTGTTGCTCTGAGTCCTTAGTTGTGTAAGGGTTTGCAGAACCTTTGCCGAGCCCGTTAGCTTTTGAGGACCAACGGTTGCACAATTGATATGGCTGAGGTGTTGTTTGTTGACTTCCTGCCTATGGAACCCCCTTAGAGGACCCTTGGCAAATGTGGTTAGTTTGCTGGGCACATCTACCATTTGACAGTAGACCCCTTGGGAGGTGCCAGAGCTGGATGCTCCGACATCATCCACCATCATCATGGAGGCGTCGATGGCAGGCCCCTTGGGAGGTGCTAAAGTTGGATGCTCCGGCATCATCCGCCATCTTCGTAGAGTCATAGATGGCAGGCCCCTGGTTTACAGGCTATCACAAGAGAACCTTGTTAGCGACAAAAGCGAGGCAGGAGGGTTTACTCATTTATCCGCGCTTGTTGCTGTCGTTGACGCGCTGGGACATCGACGGCAGGCCCCTTGCAAGGTGTCGGAGCTGGATGCTTCGATGTCGTCTGCCATCTTTGTAGATACATCGATGGCAGGCCCCTTGGGACATGCCAGAGCTGGATGCTTCGGCGTCACCCACCATTATCGTGAAGACGTCGATGGCAGGCCCCTTGGGAGGTGCCAGAGCTGGATGCTCCAGGGTCGCCCACCATCATCGTGAAGACATCGACGACAGACTTCTTGGGAGGTGCCGGAGCTGGATGTTTCGGCGTCGTCCGCCATCGTCGTGGATACGTCAACGGCAGGCCCCTAGTTTACAGGTTATCACAAGAGAACCCTGTTAGCAACAAAAGCGAGGCAGGAGAGTTTACTCATTTGTCCGTGCTTATTGCTGTCGTTGACGCACTGGGATATCGACGGCAGGTCCCTTGCGAGGTGCCCGAGCTGGATGCTCTGGTGTCATCTGCCATCTTCGTAGTACATCGATAGCAGGCCCCTGGTTTACAGGTTATCACAAAAGAACCCTGTTAGCAACAAAAGAGAGGCAGGAGAGTTTACTCAATTTGTTTGCACTTGTTGCTGTCGTTGACAGACTGGGACGTCGACGGCAGGCCCCTTGCGAGTTGCCGGAGCTGGATGTCCTGTACATATGATAGAAAAAAAGGGGTACTAGTCTGCTCGATGGTTTACCTATTCCTCTCCCTTAGCTTTGTCATGTGTTACTGTCCTGGACCGACGCACGGGGCTTGGGTTTGATGCTTTGGTGCTCTTGAGTCCAGCTCCCACAGTCCTCAGAGTGTGAGCTTTCTGGCTCTAGTACTTGGGCGTAGCGCTGGGAGGAAGGGTGTGCATGCTTAGGGTACCGGACCAGGCTAAGTAGTTTACACCCTCTGGACCTCCTACTCGACACAGGCCTTTCCTGGGAAGCCTTCTAGCGCCAAAGGACCCTAATGATGAGAGCAGCCGGAAGAACCCCTTATACACTGCAGGTACCTCAAGCGAACCCGCCTGGATTAGGACTACATGCTCCTGCATGGGTGAGTTACAAGGCGTACAACCATGCATATAAAGGTAATATGCGATAAACGAGTCTAGTATGTCATGTTCAAAAAATTGATGCGTAATTAGATGAACAATTTTTTTAAGAAATCATTAAGTAAAATAGTGATTCTTTTTTATCGGAGTTCATAGGGGCGGACAGGCTTTTACAAAAGAGGGCAACGGCTTGCTTTCAGATGATGAGGGAGGCAAGGTGTACAGGCTTAGGGTTCGGAACCAAACTAAGCTGACTACACACTCCGGACCTGACCCTCCTAGTGCTTGGTTGTCCTTAGTGCTGCTCCTAGGTCCTATGAAAACCTTTACACTGTCCTACTAAACTTAATATTTACAATAGGGGTGCCCAAAGCTCCAAAGACAGCTATGATGGTTGTGGTGCAACCCTGCTGTCGACAGCTACTAGAGGGGCGATGAGTGAGCGTCCCTACATCCTGCCCCTGCCGCCCTCCTTGTGGGTTGTCTGAGCAGTGCTGGGACTGAGCTCAACAACTTTGACGGGGGTGTCGGTGCTGCCGAAGGGCTGCAGTCAGGGCGCAGCGGGTGCTTCGTGCTACCGTGAGCTCGGCAGAGGCTGACTTGATCCAGCGCCGCCCGGGACAGGTGTCGGGTCTGCTGAGAGAGCTTGGAGCTGCTCCAAGGCTAATATCGCAGCAGTGCGGTCTCCGCGGATCCTGAGAACACCGTAGGGGGTTGGCATCTTCAGGATGAGGTAGCCATAGTGTGCTACGGCCATGAATCGGTACAGGGCCGGTCTGCCGATGATGGCGTTGAAGGCGAGGCTGACATCAGCGACGTCGAAGAGGATGCTCTCCGTCCTTTAGTTGTCGGGTGTTCCGAAGGTCACCCGGAGATGGATGTTGCCGTATGGGATGATGCTCCCTGGTCTGACCCCTGAGAATGGGCTCGACGGGGTGAGCTTGGGCACCGGGATCTACAGCTGCTCGAAGGCTGCGGGACTGAGGAGGTTGAGGCTGGCCCCACCATCTATCAGGACGTAGTGGAGCTTGACATTGGCAATGGTGGGGGTGACCAGGAGAGGTAGAACCCCTGCCCTGGCCATGTTCTTGGGGCAGTTGGAGGTGTCAAAGCTGATCGGCGTCTCCTTCCACTGGTGGTGCCACGCTAGAGTGGGGGCAGGGGCTACTGAAGCCACTGCATGGCGGAGGGTCATGACAACGTTCAGGGATGTTGGATCCCAAGACCCTCCGAAGATGATGTGGAGTGTCTTGCGACGCTCGTGGTCGCTGCTGGCATCGGACTCCTCATCTTGGTGGACCACTTTCATGGCCCGCTCTTGCTTCTAGAACTCCATATCCTCATCATCGTGAACTTTGGGGTCGACCTTCTACTTATACTCCCGCTGGAGGAAAGGGGCGCTGTTCAGGCGCTACTGCGCCCGCTCTTGGTAGCGTTCAGTGCATCTCTTGATCTCCCGGCACCCGTGGTAGTGACCACACCGCGAGTCTTTTGCACCGGGCAGGGCTCGGTGCCGTCATCAGTAGCAGGTGGCTGATGTGGGCGCTTGTCAGAGCGTGGGGTTTTCCCCCACCAGTTGTTGCTGCTGCGGCAATGGGAGACACATGCAGCGGCTTGTTCTGGCCGTTGCCTTGGTTCTTCTTCTTGTCGCTACCCAGGGTAATGGCACAGTCGTCGGCCTGGCCAACTCCACCTGTTCTAGGGGAGGTTTGGATGTGCGAGTCACGACCCTCAGCCACACGGGCACACTAGTCGGCGATGGAGAAGAGCTCCGTGACATCTTTCAGTTTGTGCATGGCTGGCTTCTTGAGCATCTTCCGGTCACGCACTCCCTGCTGAAACGCTACTATGACAAAAGCATTCGGGATGTTGGGGATGGAGTATCATACCTGGGAGAGGTGCTGGATGAATGACCTCAGCGTCTCCTGGGTTGCTGGCGCATGGCGTGGAGGTCGAGCTTGGTGCCGGGCCGCATGTAGGAGCTGTCGATGTTCGCCGTGAACTGTTGGCAAAGCTCATCCCAAGAGGTTATGGACCCCTCGGGCTGGTTCATCAGCCATGACTGGGCCGAGCCGACCAGGGCGATGGGGAAGTAATTTGCCAGGACTGGCTCATCTACTCCTACAGCTAGGAGCGTTGTGGTGTAGATCTGCAGGAACTCTACAGGGTTGACGCTCCCATCGAACCTTTTCGACAGTTGTGGCCGAAACTTGCGTGGCCATGTCTCCAGTCGGAGGTATGGCACCAAGGCCATGTACCCTCCGACGGGCTTCACCAGTGAGGCATAGGGGACAGCATACGCCAGGGGGGTTTGTTGTGCCACGTGTGGTTGCTGCAGGACCTGCTGCCGTGGCAAATACTGCTGCGATACCATGTGTACCGGGCAGTGCAGGGGTGCAATCGACCCAACGTAGTCCTGGTCTGATGGCAGCGGTGGACGGTTTACCTGAGGTGCTCCTCAGACAGAGGACTCCTCCTTCTCAGGCCCTCGAGGCCCGTACTCGGCGCTGAGGTTGCACCGTCTCTTCTGCTGTCGCTCAATGATGACGTGGCCATCTAACTGAGCATGACGACGGTCAAGCTCAACCCTCAGGTCCTCCGTGGGGATCTTGCCAGCGCTGGTAGGACTGGTAGATTTGGAGATGGCGGTGCGACGGTCGATGGACGACATGCACGATAGCGACACGTGACGTCTCCCTTTGTTGGGAAATTTGATGGTCGCGACGATGAAGTGGTCGATGTCTTGGACCCACTGCTAAGCCGCTCCCTGGGAAGCGTTCAGCAATGGTGGGTGGTGAAGAAGAGCCCTGTCCCTTGCCAGAGCGCTCTCCGGGCTTGCTGTCGGGGGCGCTGGGGGTGCCGACTGAGCCGAGATGTGTCTCGACATGCCGTTCTAGCCAGCCATACCTGCACGGGGGCGTGACGGACAGGAGAGTGCCACTCGAGCAACGGATCTGGTCACCGGACGATGGCTGTGGAATCCACCTTCCACGGGCCTGATGCACACCATGATTGGTGAAAGTGCTACCACTTTTTTGAGGGAAAAAGCCCCTACCTAGTGTGTCCAATGTCGAAGTGTTAATGCGACACTTAACCCAAATCTGCCAAGGAGCAGCCCACGGAGGTTCTTTGTTCGGTGGGGCTTAGGCCTCAATCAAGTGTTCTAGCGGAAGAGAGTATGACACGGTGGTTTTTACATGGTTCGGGCCACTAGGAGCGTAACACCCTACTCCACAATGGGTGGTATTGCTACTATGTGTGTATGTGTGTGTGTGATGTTCAGTGGTTGCCTGGTCCTTTTATAGTCCAAGGCCAGACGGCTTACAAGTGGGGCTCGGAGTCCGACAGGTGGCCCCAGGGTGATCTTATCCTATACAAGATCTAAGGATTCTCACACAAGCTTGCTCTGACCGCGGCTTTGAAGACTCGTCGTCTTGCCGTCTGAGTCGTTAGTAGCCCATGTGCCGTTGCTGACATTGGCAGGGGATGTCCCGTCCAACTGTCTCTGTTGCCATAAGCTACCCACTTGGCGAAGTGGGATAGTCCTGCGCCGTCTTCACTGCAATGCGATTGGTCGTAGTGGTACCTTACATTAGGTGTGTGCCGCTCCATGCGTCTAGGGAAGTCGCGTATCTTCAAAGCGTGACGGGGATAAGGCGCACCGCCCTCTTAACTTTGGTAGTCTCCGCCCGGGGCAAGTGGACTGACCACGTGGTAGCCGGGAAGCTCACCGTTGTGGAGGAGATCGGGTCCTGCTTTATGGGCCACGTGGCAGCTTGGGATCTCACCTTCGCAGGGGAGGACGGGTCCTGTTCTGCAAGACACGTGGCAGCGCTGGAGCCCGCCCACATGGGAGGAGGGATCCTTACCTGCTAGACACGTCATTGCCTGGGGGGCTTGTCTACAAGGGGAAGTTGAGCTTCTTCTTCGGGGTCTCTTGCGGGTACCCTAGACCACCCATCTGAGGCAGACAGGTCCGGGTCTCTTGAACACGTGGCGCCCTTAGACCCTGCCTTTGTTGGGAGGCGGGGTACCTATGCGGCTCTAGCTTGTGCGCGAGGGTACCCGATGTGTCGGGTACCGACAGTATGCAGTGCCCAACAGTCACTGGGGAACCAAATATAGCTGTTGGAGGAGAGAGAGCCAAAATGGCACTTTCCCCTAGTCAGCCGAACAGGGAGTCGGCCGACCTGACATTAGCACATTGGTGAAATACCACTTTTGCAGCTCAGAAAAATTGTTTTCCAAATAAAAACTCCTTTTTCAAAACCCAACAATTTTCTTTTTGTGAAAAATAAAGAAATAAAATGATAGTTGAGAATATAATATTCTCAACTTACTAGGAAAAATCAAATATGCAGTGGGAAAAATCAAACTAAATGGGGAAAACCAAATAAAAAGAAAAGAAAAACAAAGAAAAGGATAACTACTAATTTAACCTATTGGCTAGGTCTCACCATTGTCCGATGAGATGGAAATTCCTCCTTACTCATTTTTTGACATCCGGGCCTGGAGGGATGGGCTCGGACGGCTTGTCTTGCTTCTTCTGCCATACCTTCGTTGGCAGCTTGGTGGACTTGGGCCTTTGGGGAGGCCCGAACTTCTCCATCTTCTTGGCGTGTCGGCGTGGACGATAAGACAGGTTTTCCGCATAGATCAAATTCCTCATGAATGCAATGAGCGGCTCCACCTTTGGATGTGTGATTTCGACATCTTGAATGTGTTTAACATTCGGCCCATACTTGATACGGATCATGGAGCATTGCTACATCTTTGGGTGGAAGTTAAACTTCTCCTCCTTGCCATTGATATGGAAGTGGATTTCTCCAGCTCCCACATCTATGCGAGCCTTTGCGGTGCTTAGGAACGGGCGCCCAAGAATGAGCGATGTATCCTTCTCAACCTCCATGTCGAGCACCACGAAATCCATGGGTATGAAGCAGTCCCGTATTTTCACCGGAACATCTTCGGCGATACCCGCCGAATAACGGACAGAGGAACCAGTCAGTTGGAGCTGCATTGGTGTTGGAGTAAGTTCCATGAAGTTCAGCTGGTCGAAAACCACCTTGGGCATCACACTTGCTCCAAGGTCACAAAGGGCCTTGTCAAAGTGGTGTGCCCTAATGAGCATGAGATTGTAGGACATCCAGGGTCCTTCAGCCAGTTTCCTCCTTGTAGAGAAATTATGTTGACATTTTCCACAGGTGGTCCAGGCTGTCCTGGCATCTTGCCATTCTCCACTGGAGGAACAGCAACTGCCAGTTGAGCCAACTGAGTTTTCAACATCTTATTGAAACTCATTTGATTCTTGAAGGTTGAGGATAGTCGTTCAATATTGGCATTTATGCTCTCTCTAGGGTCTTGTCATTGGCCAACAGCTTCTTGGATATAGCCTCATTGATCTTCAGCTGGCCAATGGCAAGTTCTCTCAAGTTGAGTTGGTTTCCATTGTTGGCATTGTTGTTGTACCCTCCTTGAAAGAATGGGCGTGGTTGGCCCCACCCTTGACCTCCTGGACAATAGTCATTGTTGTTTCCATTGTTGGCTACATATAAGGCATCCTCATGGGTTTCTGGGCAGTAATTTCCCAAATGGCCCGTGTTGCCACAGACTTCACAAGTGATGTCAGAGGCTAAGGCATAGGTATTGCCACATACCTCACCATTACCTTGTCTATCAATCTTCTTCATAAAGAGGTCCAATTTGGCAGCGATCATGTCCACCTCCTTCAAGGTGTGCATGCCTCGCTGGCGGGTATGGAGACGTTCGTCGCTCCATCCCATGTTTGAAACCATCTTCTCAATCAAATCTTTGGCTTTGGGCACTGTCAATGAGAAGGAGGCACCTTCAGCAGCAGCAACATCAACATGGTCACGGGTAGAGGGGATCAGTCTGTTGTAGAAGTTTTGGATGATGAGCCAATCATCCATCCCATGGTGGGGACAGACTAGGATGTACTCCTGAAGCCTTTCCCAAGCCTCGGGAATAGATTCCTTAGAATCTTGCTGGAAGCTAAAAATTCTTCCATTTAGAGCATTTGAATGTAGCCTAGAGGGGGGTGAATAGGCTTTATGAACTTTTGTCGGATCCTGAAATACTTAACAAATCGATCAAATACAGAGAGATTGGACTAGTCCGGTACTGTGCGGACTAGTCCGGTATACGTAGACTAGAACGATCATCTTTGATCAATGATTTAACTTCTAAGACTCTATACAACGGAAAATAATTTGTAACTTGGAAGTATTATGTCAATGAAACAAGGTGTGACAAACATTAACTTTAATATCAATGTTTCAACGTAAGTTACACAAGATTAAGTAAACCCTAGAATGTGATGAACAATAATAAAAAAAGTGCACATGACGCGATTTTATCCCGTGGTTCGATTCTCATGAAGGAAACCTACATCCATGTTGAGGAGTCCACGGAGGACCGGGTCTTCACCAACCCTACCCTCGTCGAGTCACCACGGAGGCGGATTCTGTTCCACTAACCACAAAGGGGCAAATAACCATGTTCAAGGGACCTTCTCACAAGTTGAGGGCTCGCCAAGATTTACAATGAAGAACATCACCAAACACACTTGAAATATAAGCAATAAACAACAAGAGTGTGCGAGAGAATCAAACCCAAGAGCTCAAGATCATGTGAAACAAGTCTCTCCTTGTGATCAATGCTAATCCTCAAAGATTTGATCTTTCTAGGGTTAGAATATGTGGAGAGATGTGTATTTTGGGCTCTTGGAAGGTGTGGCAGCATAGGGGTTCGAGAGAGTTGGTTGTAGAGCCGTACACCTCTATTTATACTAGGGTTTCCAAAAGTTACCATTAGGGTTTGCGATGTCCAGACTAGTCCGTGGTGGACTTCGAACTAGTCCGGTGTGCGGCTTATGGGAAGCCCTAAGTATCCTGAGATATCGGACTTGTTCGAAAATGTGCAGACTAGTCCGATTTGGGCTCTAGAAATGTTCGGACTAGTCCAGCACATATCAGACTAGTTCAGTGTGGAGGACTAGTCCGCACTTGGAGGACTTGTCCAATTTTCGTCAGAGAGTTTTAAGACTAGTCCGTGGTGATATCGGACTTGTCCATTGTCGTGAAAGATTGTGAAGTCCCGAGGACAAGTCTGCACTAGGGCAGACTTGTCCGTTTTTAGTCAGAAAGATATCAGACTAGTCCATGGTGATATCGGACTTGTCCGTTTTTGTGCAGATGTGAGGTGCTGAGGACTAGTCCGTACTAGGGGGGACTAGTCCGATCTTAGTCAGATAGATAACGGACTAGTCCGGTTTTCCTATGAATTGTGCGGTGAGTGAGATTTCTTTTTCTTGAGCTCTTGGGGTGTGTTTCTCCAACACACTCCATACAAAATAGACTAATTTTTCAGCTCTTGAGCTCTTTTCCCTTTGATTCCTCATTCTCCTTTCTTTTTGAGCTTTCACCCTAATTTCTTTAAAAACTTGTGCTCATCTCAACAATTTTGTTAGGATCTCATTTGTTTGTCATAAATCAACCAAAACCCACATGGGATTCCTAGATGCACTTTCAATCTCCCCCTTTTTGGTGATTGATGACAACCAATTGAGATATACATAAATATGAAAAAAAAATCAGATTTTCATAAAGTGTGCACATATGAACTTTGAGCAAAATAGGCAATGTAGACATAGGACATATGTGCTCTCTTTATGGTGGGGTGCGAAACTACGTGTGTGTGAGCAATAATCTTGATATGAATAAGATAAAAGCATAATCATAACAACATCAAGATTATCAAGTAGGAATATCAAATTCAGAGCATAAAACATAGATCATCACAGGTCATTATCACAAACTCCATAAACATGTCCAGGAGCATAATGCAAGCATAATAGAAGTTTTACAACCCAAAAGTAGTAGAATTGTAAAAGAAACACAATTGGAGCTCTCATCTCTCAATCTATGGCTAGGACCTAAGACTCCCCCTCAATCTCTCCCCCTTTGGCATCAATGCACCAAAAAGAAGGAGGATGGATCTAAATGTCATTGCCGACTCACTCCGCGGCTGTCGGTCCTCTCGTCATCTTCATCATCAAGCTGAGGAGGATGAGGATGAGAACCACTCGTCATGCCCCCAATGCCGAAGTATGCAAGCTCGAAAGGAGATAAAGGAGGAAGCTCCGAGAAGTCAAAAGGAGGGTCCTCGGAGATAACTGGAGACCCAACAGGCTCAATCTCCAGCTTCTGACAAATGGCTTTGATATGGTCCTTCATGTACCGCATTTCCTCTTTTCTTGCCTTTTTCATCATATGGACCTTCACCTCAGTCTTGCGGCCATAACCAAAGATAGCAGCTAGGTACTTCATAATGCCACTAGGGGACCCTTTGAGAGGAGGGGCCCTAGTGTTAGAGGCAGTCCTTGCATCTCCTTGAGCTCTCCTTGGAGCCTCTTCACTTGAAACAGGGGATGGAGCAGTTGGAAGAGAGGCTTGAGGAGGCTTCTGAGGCCTTAGAGGAGTATGCTCTACATCCTTTACAAACTCAATTCATGTGACTTTCTCAATCATAAACATCAAGTATCGTGCATAGCCACAACAGCAGTTCAGTGGGCAGGAGATATTCACCATGTCATTCCAAATGTAGCTGGAGATGTCAAACTTCCTCTTCTTGCTAATCACTTTCATGAAGGTTCTCAGGTAACCTTGCACACTACCAGCATCTCCATCCTTTAGAGCAATCGTCTTTCGGAGCACTCTATTAAGAACCATGAAGAAGGGCTTCATGTTCTTGGTCAAGCGAGTATTGTACTTGAGTCAAGTATCATAGAGAAAGTCCATCTTGTCCTTCTACAATAAACCAATATTCTGAATAATGACCTCATTGCTACCAGAGTTCTCAAGATGTAGCATCCTAGCAAACTCATCATAAGTAATAGTGTACTTGGATCCATGTGTCATCCAAGTCACTCTTTCTTCTTCATTGTTGGCAAAGTACCAAGTTGCAAAGAATTGTGCTATGGCCTCATCATTCCTGTTGTACTTGAAAGCAAACAAGTCCTTGAGGCCATGTCTCTCCACAACCTCTATCACTTCATCAAAGGCTTGGCAGCTCTTTCTCTCAAAGTGTGCCCAATCGATCCATTGGCTGCGGACCACTAGAGTCTTCATCTCAAGGTACACAGTACTATAGTAGTCTGCGTGGAAGTTGCTCCGGAATCTAGGATTAGCTGCCTTCTTGCTACTGCTATGTGCATCAACATTCCTCAGCTTCCAAGCCACATCACTCCCCTTGCCATTGAATTTTTCTTCCGAGGGATCTCTATTCCCATGTCTTGGAGTTGTCATTTTGAGAGTGCCAATCGGGCCAGAGGCAATCCCTTTGCCTTTCCCTTTGGATTGGCGATGAGCCGCTGAGCTAGAACCAACCATATCTTGAGCTTTTGAAGCTAGCTTCTTGGCCACAACCTTCCGCCGCACCCTAGGTGGAGTAGGCAATGGCTCGGCAGCACACTCTTGCCTTTTGTTAGCGCAAAAATCCGAGACACGTGGCAAGTCATCTTGATCCATCTCTGCTTCAAAGTCAGAGATGTTTTCATCCGACATGATTCTGACAAGGAAGATATAGAGGATATGGATGAGCAAAGATGACAAGGAGGTGCATTGAATTGATATAAGTTAGGGTTTGATCAGGGCATACTATACTTTTCCATTGTTTAGGGTCGGACTAGTCCGGAGAACAGGACTTGTCCGCCCTGAGAACGGACTAGTCCATTATGCGGCTGTTCGAAACCTAACTTGATGAAATTTTAGATTCCTCAATGCAAAAGTGTTCTAGGGTAAATGGAATACATCACTAGAGCATGTATTGGCTAGAAGTGCTAAGCTTTTTGAGCAAGAACAAAGAAAATCGAAGATTTTAGGGTTTGGAGATGAATTTACCAAATCCTTCGATTCGCGGCGTTGAAGGAGTTTTGCTGCGGACAAGTCCATGGTCTTCGATACCCTTGCAATGGAGATCAATTCCCACCAAAACTTGAGGGGATTTGATGGAGAACTCACGAAATCGCCTTAGGAGCACTTGAGTGAGGAGAGAGAATGTGAGGTGAGTTGTGAGGTAGAAGATTATATTTTTGGCTGGCCCTAGGGTTATGGAGTCAAAAAAACGGACTAGTCCTGGTTGACCGGACTAGCCGAATTATCGGAACTCTACGAACTAGTATGCATTGTGTGCACTAGTCCGGGTAAAATAGTTAGACCATTCGTATATATTCAAAGGTGTTTACAAAGAAAATAGGGGGTAATACACACAAATAATCTTGATGAATATGATCAGTAAACATACAACAATCAAGCTATGATCATAATTCACCAAGATCAAGTAATTAATATAGTTTTTCAGAGAAAATAGACAGAGATAATTTTCATAACACATAGACAGGTATGCAAGTTTTCAAGCCACGTTCTGAGCATCAAGGATATTTAGTTCATTCCAGAGCTCACAAAAACGTTTTTCATCAAGTGGCTTGGTAAAGATATCGGCTAGTTGTTTTTCAGTGTTGATATGGGAAATGGATATGTCTCCTTTCATTGAGTGATCTCTCAAAAAGTGATGCCAGATGTCTATGTGTTTGGTTCTAGAGTGCTCAACGGGATTATGGGCAATTTTAATTGCACTCTCATTGTCACAACGGGATGGAATACGGCTCATATTGTAACCGTAATCCCTTAGAGTTTGTCGCATCCAAAGGAGTTGTGCACAACAACTCCCGGCTGCAACATACTCCGCTTCGGCCGTGGATAAGGCAATGGAATTCTATTTCTTAGAGAAACTAGGGATCTACCTAAGAATTGGCAAGTGTCAGAGGTACTTTTTCTCTCTACCTTGCATCCGGCATAATTTGCATCGGAGTATCCAATGAGATTGAATTTTGAACCTTTAGGATACCAAAGGCCTAGGTTGGGTGTATGAACTAAATATCGCAAGATCTTTTTTACGGCTGTCAAGTGACATTGTTTAGGATTGACTTGCAATCTTGCACACAAACATACACTCAACATGATATCAGGCCTAGATGCACATAAATAAAGTAAGGAGCCAATCATGGAGCGATATACCTTTTGATCCACGTTTGGTCCATCTTCATTGAGATCCAAGTGTCCATTTGTCGCCATGGGAGTCTTTATGGGCTTTGCTTTGTCCATGCCAAATTTCTTGAGAATATCTCGAGTGTACTTTGTTTGGCTTATGAACGCCCCTTCCTTTTGTTGCTTCACTTGGAATCCCAAAAAGTATTTCAACTCTCCCATCATGGATATCTCGAATGTATCTGTCATAATCTTACTAAATTCTTGACAAAAAGATTTGTTAGTTGAACCAAAAATTATATCATCAACCTAGACTGGCAAATGAATAGATCATTATTAAAATGCTTAGTAAACATGCTGTAATCAGCTTTATTAATCTTAAAACCATTTTCAACCAAAAAAATCTCTATGTGACACCCGGTTCCGAAAATGAACCAAGTGAATGCATATGTGTGCCGAGGATGTTCAACACACATACACGAGTGCATTCACAAAAGAGTATACAGAAAATTGCCACAAAACAAGATTAATTGAGCTCTTTATTACACAATTCATAATATCCTTGAATACAAGCACTAATGAATATTAATGATAAGTTTCAACTAATGCAACAGAAATAAACTAAACTGAGCAAACTAAGCAACTAAGCAACATAAGCAAAGGTATAGCGCAGCTCCAACACTCCACAAGCAAAGCTGACGGTAGACACGGCCTAGAACTCTGCATTATCATCGATATACTCCCAATCCTGACCTGCAACTGTTGGTGTGTGCGGGGGGGGGGGGGGGGGTTGCAAGAGCAATATATTACATTTATGTGAAGTAATCCCATCATAAACCATAAGTAATATCTTAGTACAAGTCCATATTCCATATCCATCAACCATTATACCAGATTCCATCATTACCATTAATCATATCCAATACCAGCATTTAATCCATATCCAGCCATAACCATATTATCAACCATAACCATTACCAAACCATCCCAATCCCAAGTTTTCCTCTAAACATGTAGGTCATCCAGGCGCTCATAACCGGGAGCACGGCTATCATGATAGTTTTATTAGACACACTCTGCAGAGGTTGTACCACTTCACCCACATGTTTGTGATTTCATTACCTTGCGGTGACTAGAACCTCTATTATTCCGTCTCACACTTCCATTAGTGTGTGGCCAAAAGATCACAAAATAGCCTTTACAAAGTGATTACTAGCCTATTTAAACCCCATTGAGGTTTCACCGGTGGCGATGCCTCCAACTGAGCACATCTTCAACCGAGGGCCCCCTCTTGAGCCATTCGGATCCCAGGGTAGTCCCACCAATCATCAACAAACCCAATCCGACTACCCCTTCCCCGAGCATCCTTAATGGTCCAAACAGCACTAGCAAAACCCTAATTAATCAGCTATGCCGCACCCATACTTGGCCTCGTGGTGGCACTGTAGTCCTGGCTTATTCTCGCATGAACCGGTCCTTAGATCTAAAGCAAGCAAACCACCATAACATCCAACCCATCCACATACCATGCTTGCTTAGATCACCCGTTACCACATCATATTAACCAGTTCATATTAACCATAATTTCATTAATGCATAATTGAATAGTATAGTTGTTTTTCCTTCCCAATTAATTAAGCGAAGCAAAAAGGTAAAATGCCCTTCTTGACTCTCTACCATGCATTCCAGGTGACAAGGGTGGTTTAGCAAAGCTAGTAAACTTCCTATCATAGGATTCCCATCAATTTGACACAAGCATGCAATTTTGCAAACAAAACATTACTTTAAAAACGGGATCAATATGCTTCAAGGACACTTGCCTTGCTCTTGGGATTGGTTCGGGTCAAAGCCTTCAAATTCTTGGTGTTGTAGGTCCTCCGCAGCACTCTCTAGCGCGAATCTATCTAATCCGCACAATAAACATACAAGACAAGAATACAATCAAAGAGTGCACAAATATTACTCAATATGACATGACATGCATGATTAATGCAAATGCAAGGTGGAACTTGTTAACGAGTTGCTTTTAATGATCACGATTAGTTTGAATAGCTTTTAACAAGTTTATACAGGTTTAGAGTTGATTAGATCTAATTTTAAAATAAATTCGACACAATTTAACCAGGAAAATCGGACTAATCCACTAGGGACCGGACAAGTCCGCACTGCGCGAGAACAACATATTAGGGTTTCCTAGATCGACGTAAATTTGGAGATTTGGGGTTGAATTCACGTAAGGAAAAGAGAATAGAAGGTATACCAGGTGTTTAGAACTCTAATGAATCAAGTATCTTGGAGGCAACACTTGGATTTTGATGATCTAGGGTTGATGAAGAACTTGATGATGATTCGGTGATGACGAACGCAAAGTTGATGGAGATCTTGATCCTCTTTCATTTCATCATCTTCTTCTTCTTGCTCTAGATCTCCTTCTCCCTCCTTGGTGGCAGCTATTCACGAGCTAGGGTTTGGGTGTGGTGGAAAAGTGGCAAATAGATGTCAAGCCAAGGGGTGGGGTTGTTTATATAGAGGTGGAGGCTAGGGTTAGATGGATTTAAGGTTTGAGATGAGTAGAGACCGGTTCAGAGTCCCACATGGGCTCTAAAAGATTTAGGCACGACGTCCCTAGGCCCACTTAACGTAAAACCCAAGAAACAAGTCGTGAAACAAAAGATCAACTCGGAGTCACGATTTATCAGAAGAGTCCAAAGTTGTCCAGAGTAAAATTGGACAAGTCCGGATTGGACATCAGACAAGTCCAAACTTATCCAGAGGGGAAAAACAGACAAGTCTGGCCAAAAATCGAACAAGTCCGACTTTAGTTAGAGAGGAAAACGGACAAGTCTAGGGACTTAGCGAATTTTCCAAGGGTTTTGGAACACCGGACTAGTCCGACCAGGGCCGAACAAGTCCGAAAGTGTCCAGAGGGAAAAACAGACTAGTCCACAAAAAAACGTACAAGTCCGAGCGAGGTCAGAAAGAAATCGGACTAGTCCGCACCAAAATCGGACTAGTCCGCACTTCCCAGAATTCTTAAGTGCAGTTTAACTCTAATTTGAATTTAAATTTGTTCCTTTTTATGTGGATTAATGTTAAACATATATTAGAATGTATGCGATGCATGTTGGATGAAAAGACTCATGCCAAGGTCTAGGAGCTTGTTTGAGGCCATAGAGAGCCTTATGCCGCTTTGTATAAATGGTTGGGGAACTCTTGATCTTCAAACCCATGGGGGGGGGGGGGTTGCTCCACGTACACCTCCTCCTTGATCGGTCCATTGAGGAAGGTTCTTTTCATGTCCATTTGATAAAGCTTGAAATCATAGTGGGTAGCATATGCAAGTAATATACGAATCGATTCAAGCCTAGCTACGGGAGCAAAAGTCTCATCGAAATCCAAACCTTCGACTTGTGAATACCCTTTGGCCAGAAGTCATGCCTTGTTCCTTGTCACCACCCCATGTTCATCTTGCTTGTTGCGAAAGATCCATTTAGTGCCGACGACATTGAACTTGGGTCTTTCAACAAGTTCCCACACTTCGTTCCTTTTGAAATTGTTTAGTTCCTCTTGCATTGCCACCACCCAATTCGGATCCTTTAATGCATCTTCAACCCTGTGTCATTCCAAAGAGGATACAAACGAGTAATGTTCATAAAATTAGCTATACGATATCGAGTTGTTACTCCCTTTTGGATGTCACCGATTATGTTGTCGACAGGGTGACCTCTTTGGATGCATTGATGTACTCTTGGATGTGGCACTTGTCATCTTGAATCTTCATGGTTATCATCTTCTTCTCCCCTTGGATGGTTGCCTTCATTGATGTGTTGATCATCTTGGTCTCCTTGAGGTTGATCTTGTGTGGAAGCTCCCCCTTGATCATTCTCCTCCACTTGTGGTTCATCTTCTTCATTTGCATTTGGAGGTGGTGCTTGTGGTCGAACATCACCCAACACCATTCTTCTTAATACTTGACATGGAGCTTCTTCTTGATCTAGCACACATTGATCAACTTGCTCTTCTTTAGAGCCGTTAGTTTTATTGAACGGCATGTCACGTGCTACTTCAACAAGTCCGGAGGCCTTGTTGAAGACACGATAGGCGTAGGAGTTCGAATCATAGCCAAGTAAGAAACCTTCATCGGACTTTGAAGCAAACTTTGATGTCCTAGGCTTCTTGTTCAAAAAATAACATTTAGAACCAAAAACTTGAAAATATGAAATATTCGTCTTGTTACCGGTGAGTAGTTCATACAATGATTTCTTGAGTAGGCGATGAAGATATAGCCAGTTGATGGCGTGACAAGCGGTGTTGAATGCTTCGGCCCAAAAGCGGTCCGAAGTATTGTATTCATCGAGCATTGTCCTCGCCATCTCAATGAGGGTTCAGTTCTTCCTTTCGGCTACTCTGTTTTGTTGAAGAGAATATGGCGCTGAAAACTCGTGCTTGATCCCTTCTTCGTCTAGATACCCCTCAACTAGGGTATTTTTGAACTCCGTTCCATTGTCACTTCGTATGTCCTTGATCGTTAGTGAAAATTCATTTTAAGCTCGCTTGAGAAACTTCTTGAGGGTTCCTTGAGTTTCTGTCTTATCATGCAAAAAGAAAACCCACATGAAGCGTGAAAAATCATCAACAATGACTAAACCGTACTTGTTACCGCTGATGCTTATGTAAGAAATTGGACCAAATAGGTCCATGTGAAGGAGCTCGAGCGGTCTTGATGTAGTCATGACATTCTTCGCGGGATGGGGTGCTCCTACTTGCTTCCCTGCTTGGCATGCACTACAAGGCCTGTCTTTCTCAAAAACTACATCCTTTAAACCTCGGATGTGATCGCCTTTAAGGAGTTTTTGAAGATTCCTCATACCAACATGTGCTAGTCGTCTATGCCACAGCCAACCCATGGTGGTCTTTGCAATCAAGCATGTGTCAAGTTCGGCTTTATCTTTGTTGAAGTCAACTAGATAAAGTTTTTCCTTTAACACACCCTTGAATGCAACCGAGTTATCACTCCTTCTAGAGACGATCACACCCTCATTAGTGAATAAACAATTACCACCTTTGTCACATAATTGAGATATGGACAAAATGTTATAATCCAAGAAATCAACGTGTAAAACATGACAAAGAGTATGTTTTGATGAAATTGCAATTTTACTAGTACCAAGCACCCTTCCTTGACTGTTATCACCAAAGTAAATTCCATCACTTGGATCTTCATTTTCTTTATATTCCACAAACATTCGTCTTTCTCCGGTCATGTGATTGGTGTATCCACTGTCTAGCACCCATTTAGCTCTACCAGATGAATAGGCCTGCAAAACACAAATTATGCCTTGGTCTTAGGTACCCAAGCTTGCTCGGCTCCTTTGAGGTTAGTCACAAGTGATTTGTGCACCCACACATGAGACTTGGTGTTCCCATGGCATGGCCCAACATGTTTAGCATAAACTCTACCAAGATTACTTTTCATAAGAACATATGGTGCATCAAAAGTTCTAAACAAGAGTTGTTGTTCATATGTGTTAACAATGTTATTTTTTATCAACATTATTAAGTTGTCTAACTTGATAGGTGTTTCCCTTGACAAAAGCAATGCATTCCTTGTTATTCTTGTGGCTTCTAGCATTTTGCTTTTCACCATAAGAATAACCAGTGCCATATTTGACATTAGGAGGTCTTGTGACAAGGTATGCACTGCGTGCATACTTGACCTTCTCCTTGTCAAATATGCTCATTTAGGAAGGATGCTTGTCCTTTGTCAAGTTTGACTTCTTCAAGTTAGTGTCATTTTTAGCACAGGTACAAGCAATAATAGTTTCAGATTTTACATGTTGAGAAGGTGATCTTGAAGAGGCTGAAGAACCACTTAGTTTGAGTGACTCTGCTTGTACTTCAAGGATCTTCTTAACTTGGTTAAGTTAGCAAGTTCATCCTTGATAGCCACTTTGAGTCGTTTAACTTCAAGCAAGCTTCCTGCTTGAAGCTAACTCAAGTTCTATTGATTTGCTTCGCCTTTTTTGAAGTTCAAGAAGCTTTTTGATCTCAAGATATTCTTCCTTTTAGAGGATGATCATATCTTCTTGACGATCAACTAGCTCCTCCTTATCAACAAGCTTATCAGTCAAAAATTTCATCTTAGCGGCAATTTTCTTGTCTAGACCTCTAAGCATGTCTTCATCATCACTAGAATTATCACTGTCACTAGAAAAAGAATGCAAGGAGGAAGATTTAGTTGTTACCTTCCTTGGCCATTAGACATGTGTTATCATTGTCCTTCCATGCGCTCAAGGTTGGGAAGAGGGTGGATCTCTTGGTATGCTTCATGACAGTTATGATGGCCATCTCCTCTTCTTCTTCGAATGAGGACTCATCATATAACAGCCTCATTTTCATGCATCATACCCTACATACATTCATATGCATGTTTAACATTAACCCACATAAAGAGGAACGAGTTTAAAATTGATTTGGAGTATTTAAAATTGATTTGGAACAAAACCGCACTTAAAATGCTGAAAAGTGCGTTCTAGTCTGATTTTGGTGAGGACTAGTCCGATTTCTCTCTAACTAAAAACGGACTTGTCCGTTTTTGCTGCGGACTAGTCCGATTTTTCCTTTGGAAACTTTCGGACTTGCCCGATTTTGTGCGGACTAGTCCGATATTCCAAGAATCCTTGAAATTTTGCCAAGTCCCTGGACTTTTCTGTACTAGTCCGGTGTCCCAGGGGACTTGTCCGTTTTCCTCTCTGTCTAAAGTCAGACTTGTTCGATTTTTGGCCAGACTTGTCCAATTTCTCTCTGGACAACTTTGGACTAGTCCGGTCTTGTTCGGACTTGTCCGATATTTCGTGACTTCGAGTTGATCTTTTGTTTTATAATTTGTTTCTTGGGGTTAACGTTAAGTGGGCTTAGGGACGTCGTGCCTAACTCTTTTAGAGCTCATGTGGGACTCTAAACCGGCCTCTACTCATCCCAAACTCGAAATCCATCTAACCCTAGCCTCCACCTCTATATAAACAACCCCACCCCTTGGCTTGACATCTATTTGCCACTTTTCCACACCACCCAAACCCTAGTTCGCTAGTTGTGCAAAGTGCGTACTAGTCCGGCCTTCTACAGACTAGTCCGATTTTGCTCACTAAATTATGTTGAATTGATTATAAAAGTAGATCTAATCAAATTCAATCCTGTATAAACTTGTTAAAATCTATTAGAACTAGTTAGTGATCATTAAAAGCAATCTATTAACAAGTTCTACCTTGCATTTGCATCAATCATGCATATCATGTCATATTGAGTAATATTTGTGCACTCTTTGATTGTGTTTCTTGTCTTGTATGTTTATTGTGTGGATTAGACGGATTTGCGCTAGAGAGTGCTGCGGAGGATCTACAACACCAAGAGTTTGAAGGCTTTGACCCTAATCAACCGCAAGAGCAAGGCAAGTGTCCTTGAAGCATATTGATCCAGTTTTAAAATAAATGTTTTGTTTGCAAAACTGCATGCTTGTGTCAATTTGATGGGAATCCTATGGTAGGAAGTTTACTAGTTTTGTTGGCTACCGTTGTCACCTGGAATATATGGTAGAGAGTCGAGAAGGGCTTTTTACCTTTTGCTTCGCTTAATCAACTGGGATGGGAAAACAACTACACTACTTAACTTAATTATGCATTAATGAGATTGTGGTTGACATGAACTGGTTAATATGATATGGTAATGGGTGATCTAAGCAAGCCTGGTATGTGGATGGGTTGGATGTTATGGTGGTTTTGCTTGCTTTAGATCTAAGGACCAGTTCGTAAAGCGATCATCCAGGATTTACAGTGCCACCACGAGGCCAAGTATGGGTGCGGCGTAGCTGATTAATTAGGGCTTTGCCAGTGCTATTTGGACCATTAAGGATGCTCGGGGAAGGGGTAGTCGGATTGGGTTTGTTGATGATTGGTGGGAGTACCCTGGGATCCGAATGGCTCAAGAGGGGGCCCTTGGTTGAAGATGTGCTCAGTTGGAGACATCGCCACCGGTGAAACCTCAGTGGAGTCTAAATAGGCTAGTAATCCCTTTGTAAAGGATATTTTGTGATCTCCTGGCCACACACCTACGTAAGTGGAGACAACATAATTGAGATTCTATAGTCATCGAAAGGTGATGAAATCACAAACACGTGGGTAAAGCGGTACAACCTCTGCAGAGTGTGTCTAAAACTATCATGATAGCCGTGCTCCGTTATGAGCAACCTGGACCCTCACATGATTAGAGGAAACTTGGTATTGGAATGGTTTTTGGGATGGTTATGGTTTGGTGGTGGTTATGGCTGGATATTGATTAATTTCTGGTATTGAATATGGTTATTGGCAAATGGTGAAATCTGGAATTATTGATGATGGTAATGAATTCAGACTAGTATTATGATATTACTTATGATTATGATGGGTTTATTTCATATACAGATAATATATTACTTTTCAAATGTTTTAATGTACTTTTCAGCACTTAACCATTATTATATTCGTCATTTGAATCAGCCATATGTCATACTTTCCACACTTGCTGAGTACGACATGTACTCACTCTTGCAATCCCCCCCAACAGTTGCAGGTCAGGATTGGGAGTTTAATGGCGATAATGCGGAGTTCTAGGCTGTGTCTACCGTCAGCTTTGCCTGTGGTGTTTTGGAGCTGCGCTATACCCTATCGCTTATGATGCCCAGCTGTTTAGTTTGCTTATTTAGTTTATTTCCGCTGCAATAGTTGAACTTGTCATTAATATTCATTAGAGCTTGTATTCGAGGATATTATGGTTTGTGAAATAAAATTTGGTTAATTAATCTTGTTTTGTGGTAATTTTCTGTATACTCTTTTGTGAATGCACTCGTGCATGTGTGTTGAATGTTCTGGGCACACATATGCGTTCGTTTGGTTCATTTTCAGAACCGGGTGTCACAGATTGGTATCAGAGCCACAGGTTTACCGTAGGACGCAGCCTAGATAGAATGGACACTTTAGAGCATATAGGAACACTCAGGAATCAATGTGTTTTTGTTTGGTGTGTTGTTTGCTATATATATTGTTTGCTTGTGTGCTTAATAAATGATTTTGGGATGCCTTAGCATTGCCATGTCCACGTGGGCTAGTTAGTTGTTTAGTTCCATATCCCTTGATGCATATAGTTGGGGACGTTTTCTAATTCTTACCTATTGCTTTTCTCCAGAGGGTGAGGACTCGCAACTAGAGGGATGCTAATGATGAGAAAGTGAACCATAGAGCACCTCAGAACAACAATGGACAAGGACCTTCTCATGGGGCTATCAACATTGAGCAGCTTTTGGCTATGCAAAACCAGCTCATGCAGACCATGATACAAACTATGGGACAGCTGCAGGCTGGTAATGTCAATAATCAGCCCCACATGCCTCCACCGCCACCCCCACCTCCTCATAACCGGTTGGGAGAGTTTATGAGGACTAGGCCGCCAACCTTTGCTCAAGCCGCCGACCCTATGGATGCGGATGATTGACTCAAGTCCGTGGAGAAGAAGCTTGTTATTGTCCATGCAGTGACCAGGAAAAGGTCTTATTTGCTTCTCATCAACTAGTTGGAGCAGCTGCGTATTGGTGGGATTCATATTGCAATGCTCATGAGAATCAGGAGAGGATCACTTGGGCCGAATTCAAGGAGAGCTTTCGTTCTCATTATGTGCCGGAGGGAGTTATGATTTTGAAGAGGCAAGAATTTGAGAACTTAAGGCAAGGAAGATCGAGCGTGATTGAATATCTCAATAAGTTCACACAACTTTCAAGGTATGCGCCTGAGGATGTGAGTTGGGACAGCCGAAAACAATACTTGTTCATAAGAGGCTTGAACAATGAGATCCAAGTGCAATTGCTCAATTGTGACTATGCAAATTTTCAGAAGCTTGTGGACAAAGCAATCGTGGTTGAGAACAAGATCCGTGAGATGGAGCAAGACAATAAGAGAAAGGCACCCTATCAAGGACAGCAACAAGGAAGTAATGTGCACCCTCACTTTGCGACTCCTAATGCGCCATATTACAGCTCCTCTACTCCTATACAGCGCCCTGGTTATGCACCGCGCCCAACTCAGTTCGTGTTGCAGCGCCCTGTCATGCAAGCACCTAGGCCTCTAATACCTTATGCACCTCGTGCTAATTTTCCTGGTGCAAATGTTCAGAACCAAGCTCGCCCCAATTATCCTGGTAGAGTAAAGAAGTGCTATACGTGCGGAGAAGCTGGTCACTTTGTGCATCAATGTCCTAAGTCAGGCCTTGGTCAAGGAAGCAATGCGCCGAGGCAAAACCCAAGACCCAATGAAGGACGACCACAAGGGAATCGTGGACAACAGAATTTTGCTCGTGGCAACGTGAACCATGTCTCTACGTAGGATGCTCAACAAGCGGATGACGTGGTCATTGGTATGTTTCTCGCCAACTCCAACCCCGCGACTATGTTATTTGATTCTGCAGCATCACATTCATTGATTGCATCGAAGTATGTTGCCAGGGATAGTTTGCCTATCTCTGATATGAAGTTTACTCTATTGGTTAAGTCTCCTGTAGGAGAGATAAGGATAAATATAGTATGTTCAAAAGTAAGCCTTAGAATAAGGGGGGTAGACTTCTCCGCCAACCTCATTGTTTTGGATTCTTAAGGATTGGACATTATAATCGGTATGGACTGGTTGAGGAAGCACAATGGAGTTATTGAGTGTTCCACGAAGACGGTAAAGTTGACTAATGAGGAAGGGATCACCGTAGAGTTTGAAGCATCTCAAACCCCACCGAAGCAATTGGAGCTGAATCATATGGACGATGCCGCAATTGAGGAGATTTCGGTGGTGTGTGAATTTTTGGATGTTTTCGGGATGAGTTGTCAGGTATGCCACCTGATCGAGACATTGAGTTTGTTATTGATTTAATACCTGGAACTGCACCTATAGCTAAGAGGCCGTATAGGATGCCTCCTATGGAATTAGCGGAGCTCAAGAAGCAAATCAAGAGCAACTAGAGAAGGGTTTTATTCGCCCCAGCTCTTCACCTTGAGGAGCGCCCGTTCTATTTGTGGACAAGAAGGATAGGTCGCAAAGGATGTGTGTAGATTACCGAGCTCTCATTGAGGTGACCATCAATAACAAGTACACCTTGCCATGCATAAGACTTGTTTGATCAGATGAAGGGTGGTTGTGTCTTCTCTAAGATTGATTTGTGGTCGGGATACTTCCAAATGAAGATTAGACCGTCAGACATACCCAAGACAGCCTTTAGGACACGATATGGATCATATGAGTACACTGTGATATCCTTTGGATTGACCAATGCACCTGCCTACTTTATGTACCTCATGAATAAGGTCTTCATGGAGTACTTGGATAAGTTCGTTGTGGTGTTTATTGATTACATTATGATCTACTCGAAGGATGAGAAGGAACATGAGAAACACTTGAGGCTTACGTTGCAGAAATTGAGAGAGCATCAATTGTATGCCAAGTTCAACAAGTGTCAGTTTTGGTTGATAGAGGTGTCGTTTCTGGGTCATATAATCTCAAGAGGAGGAGTATCGGTTGACCCAGGAAAGGTGAGGGACGTGTTGAAATGGGAACCCCCGCAAAACATAAGGGAAATAAGGAGTTTTCTTGGGATGGCTGGATATTACCGTAGATTCATCAAGGACTTTTCCAAGATAGCCAAGCCAATGACGGAATTGCTAATGAAGGGAAAGGCATTCCAATGGACTCAAGCTTGTCAAAACAGTTTTGAGGAGTTAAATATGAGGTCGACAACAGCCCTAGTTTTGGTACTGCCGGATGTAAGCAAGAGTTTTGACATATATTGCGACGCATCAAGACAAGGACTTGGATGTGTGCTTATGTAAGAAGGTCAAGTAGTAGCCTATGCGTCGAGACAATTGAAGAAACATGAGCAGAATTATCCTACACGTGATTTGGAACTTGCAGTCGTGGTACATGCGTTGAAGATTTGGAGATACTATATCCTTGGACATAAGTGTGAAATATATACGGATCACCAGTCTTAAGTATATTTTCACACAAACAGATCTGAATCTGAGGCAACGGAAATGGTTGGAGCTCATCAAAGTATGATTTGGGGATCAACTATCATCCGGGAAAAGCCAATGTAGTGGCCGATGCTTTGAGTAGAAAAGGAGTAAGTCATCAACTCACAGTTCAAGAATTACCATCCGAGTTATGTAAGGAGTTTGAACGGTTGAACCTCAAATTTGCGAATGAGATGAGAATGATGGAGTTAAAACCAACATTGGAGCAAGAAATTTGGGAAGGCCAAACTAAGGATGAAGAAATTCAAGAAATCAAGGAAAGGATCCAAGATGGGAGAGAATCCAGATTTGATGAGGACGAACATGGTACCTTATGGCTGGGAAAAAGGATTGTCGTGCCTAATGTAAAGCATATTCAGGAGATGATATTAAAAGAGGCACATGACTCACCTTACTCAATTCACCCCGGTTGTACAAAGATGTACAAAGACTTGAAGACGTGCTATTGGTGGGATAGCATGAAAAAGGACATAGCTTAATACGTAGCATTGTGTGATGTGTGCCAATGAGTCAAGACGGAACATCAAAGGCCAGTTGGACTATTGCAACTATTGAAGATTCCGGAGTGGAAGTGGGAAGAAATCGGTATGGACTTCATAGTTGGTTTACCACGTACTCAGTCTGGTTACGACTCAATTTGGGTAATTGTGGATCGGTTAACTAAGTCAGCCCACTTTATTCCCGTCAAGACCACCTGTAATGGAGAGAAATTGGCAGAACTGTATATGGGAAGAATAATATGTTTGCATGGAGTTCCGATGAAGATAGTCTCGGATAGAGGTTCACAATTCACTTCCAGGTTTTGGCAAAAATTGCATGAAGCTTTGGGAACGAGGTTGAATTTTAGTTCAGCGTATCACCCTCAAACGGATGGACAAACCGAGAGGACCAATCAGATTTTGGAGGACATGTTAAGAGCTTGTGCTTTAAAGCATGGAAAAAGTTGGGACAAGAGCTTGCCATATGCAGAATTTTCATACAACAATAGCTACCAAGCAAGTTTGAAAATGTCACCATATGAAGTGCTTTATGGAAGGAAGTGATAGGATCTTGGTTCCCGATCTTTTGATGAGAATAGGAGGGTTCGATTTGTGGAGGAGAAGACGTTGGCGATCCCACTACACCGTCCCCAAGACGATGCGCCTTAGCGATCGGTACACCGACTCCGAAGTTGTATTGATCTTGCTGGCGCACAATCAACCTGACCACGAGGGCCTTTGTTCCTGCAAGCAATCGAAGAACACGCAAGAACAAGAAGAACAAGCACTTATCTGTTGAATCAATCTAAAGTGGGGTTCTGGATACAAGTAGATGGGCGATCTAGTCGACACGCGCGTGTACAAGGAAGCAGCAGAAGCTAACTTACGAATAAACAAAAACCCACCAGCTAATGAGGGCGGCTGCTACTATTTATTACCTCCCTATGGTCGTGAGAAACCCTAATCACGAGTCCCTAATGGACTCCAAACGATACATGGGCCATGGGTCCAATTTTGGTGATGCAGCACCCTGGACAGAAAAAGGTCTTGGTATTAAAATAACTATTCCGGCCGACTCAGAATAGATATGGACATGAGGCCAGATCCGTTCGAAAGTAGACTTGATAATCTTTCCAGGAAGTACTTGAACGCCCAGATCGGAGTCCGTATGAAATCGTGGTGGCCGTCACAAGTTGGTGCTGTTCTGCTGTCCAAATCCCGTCCGCGCGAATTCCCTTCCCATTGGCTCCTCTCCATTTTTCCTAAGCAAAACAAGAAAGCACGTAGTTCCACGGTCTAGATAAGATGGACATAAGGCCAAGAACGAGTTCACCTCATAGTTTAGTTGACGTGCACGAGCGCGAGTGATCGGACCAGAAACCGGTAGCTGAGTTGGTGTGGATGTATCGAGAGTGTTGATGTCCTCATCATCCTCCCCTTCTTGCATTTGAGTCGTCCGCGACTCAAGCTCATCTTCTTCTCCCAAATATGGCTTCAAATCTTTTTAACATGTCGTGCAGCGAGCAACAAAGCGCTCCACGTCTCGCCTCATCCTTGGCCAAAAGAAATGACCAGCAAGTATGTCCGTCTTTTTCACTCCAAAGTGCCCCATCAGCCTGCCTCCATGCGCTTCCTGTAACAACAACAAACGAACGGAGCTAGCTGGAATGCATAACTTGTTAGCTCTAAACACATAGCCATCATTGAGGACAAATTTATTCAATGTTTTTCCGTCTTTACATTTCAACAATACATCTTTGAAATCAGCATCATGTTCATATTGATCTTTAATCGTTTCTAATCCAAAAATTTTAAAGTCAAGTTGAGATAGAAGAGTATAACGTCTAGATAAAGCATCAGCAATAACATTATCCTTTCCCTTTTTGTGTTTAATGACATAAGGAAAAGACTCAATAAATTCCATCCACTTAGCATGCCTATGGTTTAGTTTCCCTTGACTCCTAATATACTTTAGTGATTCATGATCAGAATGGATAACAAATTCTTTGGGCCACAAATAATGCTACCATGTTTCTAAAGTTCGTACAAGAGCATATAATTCCTTATCATAGGTAGAATAATTTAGAACAGGCCCACTCATTTTCTCACTAAAATATGCAACAGGTTTTCCTTCTTGTAACAAAACACCACCCAAGCCAATCCCACTAGCATCACATTCAAGCTCAAAAGTCTTAGAAAAATCAGGAAGTTGGAGAAGAGGTGCATGCGTCAACTTATCTTTCAGTATGGTAAAGGCGTTATCTTGTGTGGTGCCCCAAGAAAAAGGCACCCCCTTCTTCGTAAGGTCATTCAATGGAGTAGCAATGGTGCTGAAATCCTTCACAAAGCGACGATAGAACCCAGCCAGCCCTAGAAAGCTCCGCACCTGTGTGATGGTCTTTGGTACAGGCCACCCCTGAATAGCCTCTACCTTGGCTTGATCAACTTAAATTCCCTGTGGAGTAACAACATAGCCAAGGAAAGAGACTCGATCCGTGCAAAAGGTGCACTTCTCAAGATTACCAAATAATCGTGCCTCACGCAAAGCATTAAAAACAGCACGTAAGTGATCAAGATGTTCATCCATGGATTTGCTATAAATCAATATATCATCAAAATACACAACAACAAATTTTCCAATGAATGCACGCAAAACCTCGTTCATTAATCTCATGAAGGTGCTAGGTGCATTAGTTAACCCAAAAGGCATGACTAACCATTCATATAAACCGAACTTAGTTTTGAAAGCAGTTTTCTATTCATCTCCTAGTTTCATGCGAATTTGGTGATAACCACTACGCAAATCAACTTTTGAGAACACAACAGCACCACTCAATTCATCAAGCATATCATCTAAGCGTGGAATAGGATGACGATATCGAATGGTTATATTGTTGATTGCTCTACAATCCACACACATACGCCATGATCCATCCTTTTTAGGTACTAGAATAACTGGAATAGCACAAGGACTAAGAGAATCACGTACATAACCTTTGTCAAGTAGTTCTTGTACTTGGCGCTGAATCTCCTTTGTTTCTTCTGGATTTGTCCTATATGGTGCACGGTTGGGCAATGAAGCACCGGGAATGAGGTCAATCTGGTGCTCAATCCCTCGAAGTGGTGGTAGTCCTGGTGGTATTTCACTTGGAAACACATCAGAATATTCCTGCAAAATGTTAGCAACAGCAGGAGGCAAAGAATGTTGCACATCGTAAAGGGAAATCAAAGCATCTTTGCATACCAAAGCATAGGCAGCAGAGGTGGAAGCAATCATTTCATTAATATCAGATTTCGTAGCAAACAAGCATTTTCCCTTCAGAGATATCTCATTTTTCTTATCAAACACAGATTTGGCATTGTTATTGTTCTCAATGTTAGCATGGTCCTGATATTTAGTTTTCCTAGCTCTAGCAACATCATCTTGCACAATAGCTTCAGGAGACATAGGATGCAACACAATTTTTTTATCGTGGTAAAGAAAAGAATACTGATTTGATCTACCATGATGCATAGAATCTCTATCAAATTGCCAAGGTCTTCCTAGCAGAATATTACAAGCTTGCATAGGCACAACATCACATTCAACGACATCCTTATATGATCCAATAGTAAAATTGATTCGCACAAGTCTAGTTACCTTTGCCTTACCGCTGTTGTTTAACCATTGAATGTAATAGGGATGTGGGTGCGGTTTGGTGCTTAGTGCCAGCTTGGTCACCATGTCACTGCTGGCCAAGTTGTTGCAGCTACCTCCATCAATGATCATGCGGCAAGATCGCTCTTTGACGACACACTTTGTTTGGAATAATGTGTGCCTTTGATTTTGTTCCGCTTTCTCCATTTGTGCACTAAGCACATGCTGCACAATGAGACTATCATAGCGCGCTGCATCTTCTGCACCAATATGCTCTTCTTGATGTTCATCGCTACCTGCATAGTCAGCTGCAAGCAAAACAAATGTATCGTCATCAAAATCGCTAGCAGATGAGTACTCACCGTCATCTTTAACAATTAGAACACGTTTGCTTGGGCAGTCACGCTGCACATGGCCAAAACGCTTGTCCTTGTGACATTGAACGTCTCTAGATCGTCCGGTAGATGCTACGTGATGAGGACATCAACACCCTCGATACATCCACACCAACTCAGCTTCCGGTTTCTGGTCCGATCACTCGCGCTCGTGCACGTCAACTAAACTATGAGGTGAACTCGTTCTTGGCCTTATGTCCATCTTATCTAGACCGTGGAACTACGTGCTTTCTTGTTTTGCTTAGGGACAATGGAGAGGAGCCAATGGGAAGGGAATTCGCGCGGACGGGATTTGGACAGCAGAACAGCACCAACTTGTGACGGCCACCACGACTTCATACGGACTCCGATCTGGGCGTTCAAGTACTTCCTGGAAAGATTATCAAGTCTACTTTCAAATGGATATGGCCTCATGTCCATATCTATTCGGAGTCGGCCGAAATAGTTATTTTAATACCAAGACCTTTTTCAGTCCAGGGTGCTGCATCACCAAAATTGGGCCCATGGCCCATGTATTGTTTGGATTCCATTAGGGACTCGTGATTAGGGTTTCTCACGACTCTAGGGAGGTAATAAATAGTAGCAGCCGCCCTCATTAGCTGGGGGGGGGGGTTTGTTTATTCGTAAGTTAGCTTCTGCTGCTTCCTTGTACACGCGCGTGTCGACTAGATCGCCCGTCTACTTGTATCTAGAACCCCACTTTAGATTGATTCAACAGATAAGTGCTTGTTCTTCTTGTTCTTGCATGTTCTTCGATTGCTTGCAGGAACAAAGGCCCTCGTGGTCAGGTTGATTGTGCGCCAGCAAGATCAATACAACTTCAGAGTCGGTGTACCGATCGCTAAGGCACATCATCTTGGGGACGGTGTAGTCGGATCGCCAACGTCTTCTCCTCCACAAATCGAACCCTCCTATTCTCATCGAAAGATCAGGAACCAAGATCCTATCAAGTGGTAATCAGATCAAGGTTAATCGGTGAGAGTGCTACCATTACTTTTCTTTCCGCTGTTATCATCCTATAGTCCAGAAAAAGCCCAAAAAAAATACCAGATCTGTTTTTTTTCCATTATTCCTAGACCATTGTGCCTTTTACTTTCTCCACTTAGTCAAGACTTGTTGAGTTCATGGTTGCTTCAACGAGTTAAGTTGCTGGTGTTTAGTTTTGCACCACTAGAGTTTCGAGTTCGTGTCACATTCGGTCACCTAGTTCAAGTCAGATTTGTAGTTCGAGTTTGAGTCGGATTACTAGTTTGAGTTTGAATCAGATTGCTACTTCGAGTTTGAGTCGGATTACTAGTTCGAGTTTGAGTCGGATTACAAGTTCAAATCATATTTCTACTTTGAGTTTGAGTCGGATTGCTAGTTCGAGTTTGAGTCAGATTACGAGTTCAAATCAGATTGCTACTTCGAGTTTGAGTCGGATTGCTAGTTCGAGTTTGAGTCTGATTACTAGTTCGAGTTCGAATCAGATTGCTACTTCGAGTTTGAGTCAGATTAGTAATTTGAGTTTGACAACAAGAAAAAGGCAAGTGCAAAATCAAAAGCCGCACAAAAGTCACAAGCAATTAGAGAAGAAAAAAAAGGCAAGTGCAAAATCAAAAGCCGCACAAAAGCCACAAGCAATTAGAGAAGAAAAAAAAAGGCAAGTGCAAGATCAAAAGCCGCATGTGCAAATTTTGTTCTAGGATCTCCTGATTCCATCTAGAGAGAGTTTGGGTGACCACCCCAACAAAAAAAAAACGAAAAAAAAAATCAGATTGTTGTTTGGGGTGTTTTTGGTGACGACATTGGTGTCTCAGCTCGCGTCTCTAGTACGGTCTAGACTAAGATCAGCACAGTACTGTCGTAGAATATTTATTCAGCTTGTTATGATTAACGTGGTGAAAGTTTGCTCCTTGTGCTAGTTCAGCCACCTAAAGCCATAGATTGACATCTGCTCTTGAAGTTGTTCATTACTTGCTGGTTGCCATCACCTTCTTGCTGAGCTTTGTAAGAACAGGTAAGAGCTTGATTGAACATGTTGAGAGTGAGCGAGTTATCTCCACCAGCACCTTTGTAGCTAGGGATAACGTTACCCTTTCATATTAGACTTTTTTTCTACTAACCATGGCAGGAGGAGCAAATACAACTGAAGACGTGCATTCACCTCGCACACGGGGAATTATACAACACTTCGAACGCCAAGTGCGGCTACACACTGAAGCGCTTGATGAGGATTTTCGAGTTAACAGTGACCGCCTTGGTCAATTGGAAAATATGCAGATTGACATCAACACCAAAATCAGCACGTTGGAGAGTTCCATTCAAACATTGAACACCTCTATTGGAGCCATCCTGCAACGCCTTGAGGAGAGGGATCGTGGACGCAGCGCAGATGGACAGGTGAGCAATGCTCCTAGTATTGTACGTGACAATGAAGATGACTATTCTGCAGATACGGAGATTGGGGAAGATGAGGAAGCTAGGCCACGGCGCCGGCTACAACGCAACTGTCAAGGCATAGGTGGACATCGTCGGCGTGAGGTACGCAATCATGAAGATACTTTTAACAAGATCAAATTTAAGATACCTTATTTTGATGGTAAATATGACCCTGATGCATATATTACTTGGGAGATTTATGTTGATCAAAAATTTGCATGTCATGAGTTTCCTGAAAACGCAAGAGTTAGAGCAGCCACTAGTGAGTTTACTGATTTTGCTTCTGTTTGGTGGATAGAACATGGCAAGAAAAATCCTAATAACATACCACAAACTTGGGATGCTTTGAAATGGCTCATGCGGGCTAGATTTGTTCCTTCTTACTATGCACGTGATCTGTTAAATAAGTTACAACAATTGAGACAAGGAGCTAAAAGTGTAGAAGAGTATTTTCAGGAATTACAAATGGGTATGTTGCGTTGTAATTTAGACGAGGACGAGGAACCAGCTATGGCTAGGTTTTTGGGTGGTTTAAACCGTGAAATTCAGGACATACTTGCTTATAAAGATTACAATAATGTTACCCGTTTGTTTCATCTTGCTTGTAAAGCTGAAAGGGAAGTGCAGGGACGACGAGCTAGCTCTAGAACTAATATTTCTGCAGGAAAGACTAGCTCATAGCAACCACGCACGACTACTCCTTCGACTGGGCGTGCTTCTCCGCCATCTTCTTCACAAAGTCGGGCAGCACCTTCTTCTTCCAGCAACAAGCCACGTGCTTCTTCCACTAGCTCAGTAGTAAAGACCACCCAAAAGCCCACCGAGAGTGCTTCTTCCATAGCATCTACCGGACGATCTAGAGACGTTCAATGTCACAAGTGCAAGGGTTTTGGCCATGTGCAGCGTGACTGCCCAAGCAAACGTGTTCTAATTGTTAAAGATGACGGTGAGTACTCATCTGCTAGCGATTATGATGACGATACATGTGTTTTGCTTGCAGCTGACTATGCAGGTAGCGATGAACATCAAGAAGAGCATATTGGTGCAGAAGATGCAGCGCGCTATGATAGTCTCATTGTGCAGCGTGTGCTTAGTGCATAAATGGAGAAAGCGGAACAAAATCAAAGGCACACATTATTCCAAACAAAGTGTGTCGTCAAAGAGCGATCTTGCCGCATGATCATTGATGGAGGTAGCTGCAACAACTTGGCCAGCAGTGACATGGTGACCAAGCTGGCACTAAGCACCAAACCGCACCCACATCTCTATTACATTCAATGGTTAAACAACAGCGGTAAGGCAAAGGTAACTAGACTTGTGCGAATCAATTTTACTATTGGATCATATAAGGATGTCGTTGAATGTGATGTTGTGCCTATGCAAGCTTGTAATATTCTGCTAGGAAGACCTTGGCAATTTGATAGAGATTCTATGCATCATGGTAGATCAAATCAGTATTCTTTTCTTTACCACGATAAAAAAATTGTGTTGCATCCTATGTCTCCTGAAGCTATTGTGCAAGATGATGTTGCTAGAGCTAGGAAAACTAAATATCAGGACCATGCTAACATTGAGAACAATAACAATGCCAAATATGTGTTTGATAAGAAAAATGAGATATCTCTGAAGGGAAAATGCTTGTTTGCTACGAAATCTGATATTAATGAACTGATTGCTTCCACCTCTGTTGCCTATGCCTTGGTATGCAAAGATGCTTTGATTTCCCTTTACGATGTGCAACATTCTTTGCCTCCTGCTGTTGCTAACATTTTGCAGGAATATTCTGATGTGTTTCCAAGTGAAATACCACCAGGACTACCACCACTTCGAGGGATTGAGCACCAGATTGACCTCATTCCCGGTGCTTCATTGCCCAACCGTGCACCATATAGGACAAATCCAGAAGAAACAAAGGAGATTCAGCGCCAAGTACAAGAACTACTTGACAAAGGTTATGTACGTGAGTCTCTTAGTCCTTGTGCTGTTCCAGTTATTCTAGTACCTAAAAAGGATGGATCATGGCGTATGTGTGTGGATTGTAGAGCAATCAACAATATAACCATTCGATATCGTCATCCTATTCCATGCTTAGATGATATGCTTGATGAATTGAGTGGTGCGGTTGTGTTCTCAAAAGTTGATTTGCGTAGTGGTTATCACCAAATTCGCATGAAACTAGGAGATGAATAGAAAACTGCTTTCAAAACTAAGTTCGGTTTATATGAATGGTTAGTCATGCCTTTTGGGTTAACTAATGCACCTAGCACCTTCATGAGATTAATGAACGAGGTTTTGCGTGCATTCATTGGAAAATTTGTTGTTGTGTATTTTGATGATATATTGATTTATAGCAAATCCATGGATGAACATCTTGATCACTTACGTGCTGTTTTTAATGCTTTGCATGAGGCACGATTATTTGGTAATCTTGAGAAGTGCACCTTTTGCACGGATCGAGTCTCTTTCCTTGGCTATGTTGTTACTTCACAGGGAATTGAAGTTGATCAAGCCAAGGTAGAGGCTATTCAGGGGTGGCCTGTACCAAAGACCATCACACAGGTGCGGAGCTTTCTAGGGCTGGCTGGGTTCTATCGTCGCTTTGTGAAGGATTTCAGCACCATTGCTGCTCCATTGAATGACCTTACGAAGAAGGGGGTGCCTTTTTCTTGGGGCACCACACAAGATAACGCCTTTACCATACTGAAAGATAAGTTGATGCATGCACCTCTTCTCCAAACTTCCTGATTTTTCTAAGACTTTTGAGCTTGAATGTGATGCTAGTGGGATTGGATTGGGTGGTGTTTTGTTACAAGAAGGAAAACCTGTTGCATATTTTAGTGAGAAAATGAGTGGGCCTGTTCTAAATTATTCTACCTATGATAAGGAATTATATGCTCTTATACGAACTTTAGAAACATGGCAGCATTATTTGTGGCCCAAAGAATTTGTTATCCATTCTGATCATGAATCACTAAAGCATATTAGGAGTCAAGGGAAACTAAACCGTAGGCATGCTAAGTGGATGGAATTTATTGAGTCTTTTCCTTATGTCATTAAAAACAAAAAGGGAAAGGATAATGTTATTGCTGATGCTTTATCTAGACGTTATACTCTTCTATCTCAACTTGACTTTAAAATTTTTGGATTAGAAACGATTAAAGATCAATATGAACATGATGCTGATTTCAAAGATGTATTGCTGAAATGTAAAGACGGAAAAACATTGAATAAATTTGTTCTCAATGATGGCTATGTGTTTAGAGCTAACAAGTTATGCATTCCAGCTAGCTCCGTTCATTTGTTGTTGTTACAGGAAGCGCATGGAGGCGGGCTGATGGGGTACTTTGGAGTGAATAAGACGGAGGACATACTTGCTGGTCATTTCTTTTGGCCAAGGATGAGGCGAGACGTGGAGCGCTTTGTTGCTCGCTGCACGACATGTCAAAAAGCTAAGTCACGACTTAATCCACATGGTTTGTACATGCCTCTTCCTGTTCCTAGCATGCCTTGGGAGGATATTTCTATAGACTTTGTTTTAGGACTGCCTAGAACAAAGAAGGGGAGGGATAGCATCTTTGTTGTTGTGGATAGATTTTCTAAAATGGCACACTTCATACCTTGTCGCAAAAGTGATGATGCTACACGTGTTGCTGATTTGTTTTTCTGAGATATTGTTAGATTGCATGGTGTGCCAAACACAATAGTTTCAGATCGTGATGCTAAGTTTCTTAGCCATTTTTGGAGAACGTTATGGGCAAAATTGGGGACTAAGCTTTTATTTTCAACTACTTGTCATCCGCAAACTGATGGTCAAACTGAGGTTGTGAATAGAAGTTTATCTACCATGCTTAGGTCTGTTTTGAAAAAGAATATAAAAATGTGGGAAGAGTGTTTGCCTCATGTTGAGTTTGCTTATAATCGTTCCCTACATTCTAGTACTAAGAAATGCCCTTTTGAGATTGTTTATGGATTTGTACCCCGTGCTTCTATTGATTTATTACCTCTTCCTTCAATGGAACGAGTGAATTTTGATGCTAAACATTGTGCTAAATTGATCTTAAAATTGCATGAAACCACTAAGAAGAATATAGAGTGCATGAATGCCAAGTATAAACTTGCTGGTAGTAGGGGAAAGAAAACTATCACTTTTGAACCTGGTGATTTAGTTTGGTTACATTTGCGAAAGGATAGGTTTCCTGATTTGAGAAAGTCTAAATTGTTACCTCGAGCTGATGGTCCATTCAAAGTGTTAGAAAGAATTAATGATAATGCATATAAACTCGAGTTGCCTGCAAATTTTGGGGTTAGTCCCACATTTAACATTGCAGATTTGAAGCCATATTTGGGAGAAGAAGATGAGCTTGAGTCGCGGACGACTCAAATGCAAGAAGGGGAGGATGATGAGGACATCAACACCCTCGATACATCCACACCAACTCAGCTACCGGTTTCTGGTCCGATCACTCGCGCTCGTGCACGTCAACTAAACTATGAGGTGAACTCGTTCTTGGCCTTATGTACATCTTATCTAGACCGTGGAACTACGTGCTTTCTTGTTTTGCTTAGGGACAATGGAGAGGAGCCAATGGGAAGGGAATTCGAGCGGACGGGATTTGGACAGCAGAACAGCACCAACTTGTGACGGCCACCACGATTTCATACGGACTCAGATCTGGGCGTTCAAGTACTTCCTGGAAAGACTATCAAGTCTACTTTCAAACGGATCTGGCCTCATGTCCATATCTATTTGGAGTCGGCCGCAATAGTTATTTTAATACCAAGACCTTTTTCTGTCCAGGGTGCTGCATCACCAAAATTGGGCCCATGGCCCATGTATCGTTTGGAGTCCATTAGGGACTCGTGATTAGGGTTTCTCATGACCCTAGGGAGGTAATAAATAGTAGCAGCCGCCCTCATTAGCTGGGGGGGGGTTTTTGTTTATTCGTAAGTTAGCTTCTGCTGCTTCCTTGTACACGCGCGTGTCGACTAGATCGCCCGTCTACTTGTATCCAGAACCCCACTTTAGATTGATTCAACAGATAAGTGCTTGTTCTTGCATGTTCTTCAATTTCTTGCAGGAACAAAGGCCCTCGTGGTCAGGTTGATTGTGCGCCAGCAAGATCAATACAACTTCAGAGTCGGTGTACCGATCGCTAAGGCGCATCTTCTTAGGGACGGTGTAGTCGGATCGCCAACGTCTTCTCCTCCACAAATCGAACCCTCCTATTCTCATCGAAAGATCAGGAACCAAGATCCTATCACTACGGAAGAAGCACTCTCGGTGGGCTTTTGGGTGGTCTTTACTGCTGAGCTTGTGGAAGAAGCACGTGGCTTGTTGCTGGAAGAAGAAGGTGCTGCCCGACTTTGTGAAGAAGATGGCAGAGAAGCATGCCCAGTCGAAGGAGTAGTCGTGCGTGGTTGCCATGAGCTAGTCTTTCCTGCAGAAATATTAGTTCTAGAGCTAGCTCGTCGTCCCTGCACTTCCCTTTCAGCTTTACAAGCAAGATGAAACAAACGGGTGACATTATTGTAATCTTTATAAGCAAGTATGTCCTGAATTTCACGGTTTAAACCACCCAAAAATCTAGCCATAGCTGGTTCCTCATCCTCGTCTAAATTACAACGCAACATACCCATTTGTAACTCCTGAAAATACTCTTCTACACTTTTAGCTCCCTGTCTCAATTGTTGTAACTTATTTAACAGATCACGTGCATAGTAAGAAGGAACAAATCTAGCCCGCATGAGCCGTTTCAAAGCATCCCAAGTTTGTGGTATGTTATTAGGATTTTTCTTGCCATGTTCTATCCACCAAACAGAAGCAAAATCAGTAAACTCACTAGTGGCTGCTCTAACTCTTGCGTTTTTAGGAAACTCATGACATGCAAATTTTTGATCAACAGAAATCTCCCAAGTAATATATGCATCAGGGTCATATTTACCATCAAAATGAGGTATCTTAAATTTGATCTTGTTAAAAGTATCTTCATGATTGCGTACCTCACGCCGACGATATCCACCTATGCCTTGACGGTTGCGTTGTAGCCGGCGCCGTGGCCTAGCTTCCTCATCTTCCCCAATCTCCGTATCTGCAGAATAGTCATCTTCATTGTCACGTACAATACTAGGAGCATTGCTCACCTGTCCATCTGTGGTGTGTCCACGATCCCTCTCCTCAAGGCGCTGCAGGATGGCTCCAATAGAGGTGTTCAATGTTTGAATGGAACTCTCCAACGTGCTGATTTTGGTGTTGGTGTCGATCTGCATATTTTCCAGTTGACCAAGGCGGTCACTGGTAACTCGAAAATCTTTATCAAGCGCTTCTGTGTGTAGCCGCACTTGGCGTTCGAAGTGTTGTATAATTCCCCGTGTGCAAGGTGAATGCACGTCTTCATTTGTATTTGCTCCTCCTGCCATGGTTAGTAGAAAAAAAATCCAATATGAAAGGGTAATGTTATCCCTAGCTACAAAGGTGCTGGTGGAGATAATTCGCTCACTCTCAACCTGTTCAATCAAGCTCTTACCTGTTCTTACAAAGCTCAGCAAGAAGGTGATGGCAACCAGCAAGTAATGAACAACTTCAAGAGCAGGTGTCAATCTATGGCTTTAGGTGGCTGAACTAGCATAGGGAGCAAACTTTCACCACGTTAATCACAACAAGCTGAATAAATATTCTACGACGGTACTGTGCTGATCTTAGTCTAGACCGTACTAGATACGCGAGCCGAGACACCAAAAACACCCCAAACAACAATCTGATTTTTTTCTTTCTTTTTTTTTCGTTTTTTTGTTGGGGTGGTCACCCAAACTCTCTCTAGATGGAATCAGGAGACCCTAGAACAAAATTTGCACATGCGGCTTTTGATCTTGCACTTGCCTTTTTTTTCTTCTCTAATTGCTTGTGGCTTTTGTGCGGCTTTTGATTTTGCACTTGCCTTTTTTTTTCTTCTCTAATTGCTTGTGGCTTTTGTGCGGCTTTTGATTTTGCACTTGCCTTTTTCTTGTTGTCAAACTCAAATTACTAATCTGACTCAAACTCGAAGTAGCAATCTGATTCGAACTCGAACTAGTAATCAGACTCAAACTCGAACTAGCAATCCGACTCAAATTCGAAGTAGCAATCTGATTTGACCTCGTAATCTGACTCAAACTCGAACTAGCAATCCGACTCAAACTCAAAGTAGAAATATGATTTGAACTTGTAATCCGAATCAAACTCGAACTAGTAATCCGACTCAAACTCGAAGTAGCAATCTGATTCAAACTCAAACTAGTAATCCGACTCAAACTCGAACTACGAATCTGACTCGAACTCGGTGACCGAATGTGACACGAACTCGAAACTCTAGTGGTGCAAAACTAAAGACCAGCAACTTGACTCGTCAAAGCAACCATGAACTCAAGAAGTCTTGACTAAGTGGAGAAAGTAAAAGGCACAATGGTCTAGGAATAATGGAAAAAAATAGATCTGGTATTTTTTTTGGGCTTTTTCTGGACTATAGGATGATAACAGCGGAAAGAAAAGTAATGGTAGCACTCTCACCGATTAACCTTGCTCTGATTACCACTTGATAGGATCTTGGTTCCCGATCTTTCGATGAGAATAGGAGGGTTCGATTTGTGGAGGAGAAGATGTTGGCGATCCGACTACACCGTCCCCAAGACGATGCGCCTTAGCGATCGGTACACCGACTCCGAAGTTGTATTGATCTTGCAGGCGCACAATCAACCTGACCACGAGGGCCTTTGTTCCTGCAAGCAATTGAAGGACATGCAAGATCAAGAAGAACAAGCACTTATCTGTTGAATCAATCTAAAGTGGGGTTCTGGATACAAGTAGACGGGCGATCTAGTCGACACGCGCGTGTACAAGGAAGCAGCAGAAGCTAACTTACGAATAAACAAAAACCCACCAGCTAATGAGGGCGGCTGCTACTATTTATTACCTCCCTAGGGTCGTGAGAAACCCTAATCACGAGTCCCTAATGGACTCCAAACGATACATGGGCCATGGGCCCAATTTTGGTGATGCAGCACCCTGGACAGAAAAAGGTCTTGGTATTAAAATAACTATTGCGGCTGACTCAAAATAGATATGTACATGAGGCCAGATCCGTTCGAAAGTAGACTTGATAATCTTTCCAGGAAGTACTTGAACGCCCAGATCGGAGTCCGTATGAAATCGTGGTGGCCGTCACAAGTTGGTGCTGTTCTGCTGTCCAAATCCCGTCCGCGCGAATTCCCTTCCCATTGGCTCCTCTCCATTGTTCCTAAGCAAAACAAGAAAGCACGTAGTTCCACGGTCTATATAAGATGGACATAAGGCCAAGAACGAGTTCACCTCATAGTTTAGTTGACGTGCACGAGCGCGAGTGATCGGACCAGAAACCGGTAGCTGAGTTGGTGTGGATGTATCGAGGGTGTTGATGTCCTCATCAGGAAGTGTAGGACACCTTTATTCTGGAATGAGGTAGGAGAAACTCAAGTATTTGGTCCAGATAATTCGTGAAAACTTAAGGGTTGCCCCATCAAGACAAAAGGTCTATACGGACAATAGGAGAAGGGAATTAGCCTTCGAAGTGGGAGATTTTGTTTACCTCAAGGTGTCACTGATGAGGGTCATAAGAGGTTTAACATAAGAGGCAAGCTAGCACCTCGCTACATTGGACCATTCAAGATTTTTGATAAAAGAGGAGAAGTAGCGTATAAGTTGGAGGTGCCAGCTTATCTTTCAGATGTCCATGATGTCTTTCATGTTTCCCAGCTCAAGAAGTGCCTGAGAGTACCGGAAGCACAAGTGCCAATGGAAGGATTGGAAATAGGGGCAGATTTGACTTATATCGAACAACCGATAAAAATCTTGGAAACCAAGGAGAGAGTCACAAGGAACAAGGTTATTAGATGGTGTAAAGTTCAATGGAAGCACCACATAGAAAAAGAAGCGATGTGGGAATTGTAGGATGATATCAAGAAGGAATTTCCCTATCTCTTCTCTTCCTCGTCGAATCTCGAGGGCGAGATTCATTTTAAGGGGGGTAGGTTTGTAACACCCTCATTTTCATGCATCATGCCCTACATACATTCATATACATGTTTAACATTAACCCACATAAAGAGAAACGAGTTTAAAATTGATTTGGAGCATTTAAAATTGATTTGGAACAAAACTGCACTTAAAATGCTGAAAAGTACGGACTAGTTCGATTTTGGTGAGGACTAGTCCGATTTCTCTCTGACTAAAAACGGACTTGTCCGTTTTTGCTACGGACTAGTCCAATTTTGCCTCTGGGAACTTTCGGACTTGTCTTATTTTGTGCGGACTAGTCCGATATTCCAAGAATCCTTGAAATTTTGCCAAGTCCCTGGACTTTTCCGGACTAGTCTGGTGTCCCAGCGGACTTGTCTGTTTTCCTCTCTGACTAAATTCGGACTTGTCCGATTTTTGGCCAGACTTGTCCGATTTCTCTCTGGACAACTTCGGACTAGTCTGGTCCTGTTTGGACTTGTCCGATATTTCGCGACTCCGAGTTGATATTTTGCTTTACGATTTGTTTCTTGGGGTTCACGTTAAGTGGGCCTAGGGGCATCGTGCCTAACTCTTTTAGAGCCCATGTGGGACTCTAAATCGGCCTCTACTCATCCCAAACTCGAAATCCATCTAACCCTAGCCTCCACCTCTATATAAACAACCCCACCCCTTGGCTTGACATCTATTTGCCACTTTTCCACCCCACCCAAACCCTAGTTCGCTAGTTCTACGAAGTGCGGACTAGTACGACCTTCTACAGACTAATCCGATTTTGCTAACTAAATTGTGTCGAATTGATTCTAAAAGTAGATCTAATCAAATCCAAACCTGTATAAACTTGTTAAAATCTATTAGAACTAGTTAGTGATCATTAAAAGCAATCTATTAACAAGTTCTACCTTGCATTTGCATCAATCATGCATATCATGTCATATTGAGTAATATTTGTGCACTCTTTGATTATGTTTCTTGTCTTGTATGTTTATTGTGTGGATTAGACGGATTTGCGCTAGAGAGTGCCGCGGAGGATCTACAGCACCAAGAGTTTGAAGGCTTTGACCCTAATCACCGCAAGAGCAAGGCAAGTGTCCTTGAAACATATTGATCCAGTTTTAAAATAAATGTTTTGTTTGCAAAACTGTAGGCTTGTGTCAATTTGATGGGAATCCTATGGTAGGAAGTTTACTAGTTTTGTTGACCACCCTTGTCACCTGGAATATATGGTAGAGAGTCGGGAAAGGCTTTTAACCTTTTGCTTCATTTAATCAACTGGGATGGGAAAACAACTACACTACTTAACTTAATTATGCATTAATAAGATTGTGGTTGACATGAATTGGTTAATATGATATGGTAATGGGTGATCTAAGCAAGCCTGGTCTGTGGATGGGTTGGATGTTATGGTGGTTTTGCTTGCTTTAGATCTAAGGACCGGTTCGTGGAGCAATCATCCAGGATTTACAGTGCCATCACGAGGCCAAGTATGGGTGCGGCATAGCTGATTAATTAGGGATTTGCTAGTGCTATTTGGACCATTAAGGATGCTCGGGGAAGGGGTAGTTGGATTGGGTTTGTTGATGATTGGTGGGACTACCCTAGGATCCGAATGGATCAAGAGGGGGCCCTTGGTTGAAGATGTGCTCAGTTGGAGACATCGCCACCGATGAAACCTCAATGGGGTCTAAATAGGCTTGTAATCCCTTTGTAAAGGCTATTTTGTGATCTCTTGGCCACACACCTACGGAAGTGTGAGACGGCATAATTGAGATTCTATAGTCATCGAAAGGTGATGAAATCACAAACACGTGGGTAAAGCGGTACAACCTCTACAGAGTGTGTCTATAACTATCATGATAGCCGTGCTCCGGGTTATGAGCAACTTGGACCCTCACACGTTTAGAGGAAACTTGGTATTGTAATGGTTTTTGGGATGGTTATGGTTTGGTAATGGTTATGGCTGGATATGGATTAATTTCTGGTATTGAATATGGTTATTGGCAAATGGTGAATTCTGGAATTATTGATGATGGTAATGAATTCAGATGGGTATTATGATATTACTTATGATTATGATGGGTTTATTTCATATACACATAATATATTGCTTTTCAAATGTTTTAATGTACTTTCCAGCACTTAACCATTATTATATTCGTCATTTGAATCAGCCACATGTCATACTTTCCACACTTGCTGAGTATGACATGTATTCACTCTTGCAATCCCCCCCCCAACAGTTACAGGTCAGGATTGGGAGTTTAATGGTGATAATACGGAGTTCTTCAGCTTTGCCTGTGGTGTTTTGGAGCTGCGCTATACCCTATTGCTTATGCTGCCTAGCTGTTTAGTTTGCTTATTTAGTTTATTTCCGCTGCAATAGTTGAACTTGTCATTAATATTCATTAGAGCTTGTATTCGAGGATATTATGGTTTGTGAAATAAATTTTGGTTAATTAATCTTGTTCTGTAGTAATTTTCTGTATACTCTTTTGTGAATGCACTCGTGTATGTGTGTTAAACTTCCTGGGCACACATATGCGTTCGATTGGTTCATTTTCAGAACCGGGTGTCACACATCATTAGAGTCCCGCTCCTTCCCCAAGTGCACTTGACCATATTGTTTCTTTTTCTTCAAAGTTTTCTTAGGTTGAGGCTTGTTGTCCTTTGTCTTCCTATTGTTTTCTTCATGTGGGCGATCTACTATGAGGTGGTCATATTCTCCGCAATTGTAGCATGCCCGTCTCATCTTGGGTCTTTGCTTGTCCCTTTGTTTTCCTTCCTTTGCGCTACCACCTTGTCTTCTTCTCATCATTCTCTTGAATTTCTTCATGAGTAAGATCATATATTCTTCATCTATATCACTGCTGTTATCGTCGCTGTCGTCTTCTCCATGAGTTTCCCGAGCTTCTTTTGATATGGGTTTGCAAGTTGACTTCAAAGCAATTCTTTTCTTCTTTGGCAAGGTAAGGTCGTCAATCTCCTTAACATACTTGGCTTGCTTCTCCATCATCTCAAAGTTGATAATCTTCCAAAGAAGCTCATCCGGGGTCATTTTCCGATACCCAGGACTTTATCTAATCATGGAGCAAAGGGTTACATTGCGAGGCATGAAAGCTCTAAGTATCAGATTTATGACCTATGATCACTCCACTTCTTGCTGCCATGTGCTCAGACTTTGTTGATGAGATTCTTCAATCAGTTGTACATATATTGTGGTGATTCATCTTCTTCTATAGTGAATCTTCCCAATTCGCCTTCAATCATTTCAATATTGGCTTCGCGTACATGACGATCACCTTCATGAGCAGTTTGTAGAGTGTCCCATATCTCCTTGGCAATTTTGAGCCATCCACCTTGGTGAACTCATCTCGGCTCAGTGACGATGTGATAACAGCTGCAGCTTGAGCATTTTGATGAATAGCTAGTTCTTGGCTTCGAGTCAGCTCTTCATCATCATCCGGGATATCTATACATGTACACACTATGTGCCACAAACTGGGGTTAAGAGATATGAGATGCATTTTCATATTTTGTCTCCACATAGAGTAATTGCCATCAAAGAAATGTGCGTTCCCTAGAGGAATTGATAAATAATGATTATTGTTGGAATTTAACCGATCATAATTAAAAGGATATCGGGAGTAGTCGGTGTGACTACTCCCCTTCTTCTTTTCTTCCTCGATCTTCTTCTGCCCCTTTGGGGAGAGCGCCTTCTTCCTTAGGAGTGCCTTGAGTTCAAGCATCTCTTCGTCATCGTCCTCACAATCTTGGATGGCGTCGAGGAGCTTCTCTATCTTTTGAGTTATTTCTTCATCACCCTTCTCGTTGTCGTAGTTCTTGGGTACATCCTTGACGTCCAACATCTTCTCTTCAAGCGGCGAGTCTCTTTTGAAGAGTCCTGCTCTGATACCAATTGAATGTAGCCTAGAGGGGGGTGAATAAGATTTTTGAACTTTTGTCGGATCTTGAAGCACTTAACAAATCGATCAAATACAGAGAGATCGGACTAGTCCGGTACTGTGCGGACTAGTCCGATATACTTGGACTAGAACGATCAACTTTGATCGATGATTTAACTCCTAATACTCTATATAGTGGAAAATAATTTGTAACTTGGAAGTATTACGTCAATGAAAGAAGGTGTGACAAAGATTAACTTTAATATCCATGTTTCAACGTAAGTTACACAAGATTAAGTAAACTCTAGAATGTGATGAACAATAATAACAAAAGTGCAAAAGACACGATTTAATCCCGTGGTTCGATTCCCACTGTAGGATCGAAGAGCACATGAAAAGCTACCATAGGGAGGGGGTGAATGGTAGATTTAAAAATCTTACGCAGCGGAAAAATTAAATCCCAAACCCTTCGGTAGAAAAATGATTTGTTAAATAAATTGTGAGTGAAACTAATCTAAACGTGTTTCACCGTGACAAAAGTGATATATATCAGAGAGAATCAAGTCATGAAGAAAACAAAAGAAGAATCACTCAAATCCGTCGGGAGAAACTCAAGTTATGATCGAAAGATCGAACAAAGGTCAATCTGTCCTACCCGAGAAAAACAGTTCTGGAACACTGCAAAGAAACTCGTGTAGATCAGAAACCACAAATCCAATGACCGTGAAATTTTGACAGCTGATAGATAATCAAGTTGTGAAGACAACCCAAAAAGAATCACATCAATTGGTTCTGTAAAACTCGAGTTATGATAAAACCACCGACGAAAGGTAGTGCTGTCTAGAAACTCGACGAGTAAAACTTGTCCGGAACAAGTCAGATGAACAAGGTACAAAAGTTCCTTCAAACTATGAAATTTATTCAATAGAACACAAGAGGAACAGCCCCAAAGTCGTGCACAACGAGCTTTGGCCTCCCTTCCTTATACAACCAGCCCTTAGGCCAACCCAATCTCAACTAAGACTCTAATCCTACTCAGATCACGAATTGAAACTTTCCATAACTGCTTAGGACTCTTCTATACGCAGATAGAAGCAATCTTAAGACTTCCAAACACCTTAGAAACGTATCCCACATTTCTAAAACAACTCAAATTCGTGACCCACACAAAATCCTATCATAACCAACTCGATACTTTCCATACCGAGCCATAACTGACTCCGCCGCAGCCAAAGTCATCAACCGATACGATTCGATCCTTCCAACCAGATCTTCCCATACATAAACCATCTTCGGAACCATGTTGCCACATCATGCACCACATGCATATGTGCAAACACCTTCCTTCGACGTTCAGTAACTTTCATATGCACTACCCTTGATTCAATCATCCTGCGCGACCTCCTGACCCGCTCAACCACAATTCCTCCTGAATTTGGTTGTTGGAACCTCATCTCCTCCCTGAGACTAGTCCAAAGGATCATGTCACCAGCCATGACTTGAACTCAAGCAACACCTGCACATGAACAAACAACCAATCTGTATGAGCCCAAGTCCGCGACTTGACTCACGTCAGTTCCGAACACAACACCTTACGTGAGCACCTCACATAAGCATGTTGCAAAATCACAGTAAAACGATATCAGCCATATCAACCAAAATGCACCAAAAACTTAGCAAATGAATACTAAGCAACCTTTTCATAAGTGTAAAGCAAGTTCAAATCAATTCAGAGTAAAAGCAGAACCATCGCAAACTAGCTCCGGACCTTGCCAAAACTAACCGGACCTTGAGCCGGAGCTTACCAAAGCTAGCAGGACCTAGTGCCGGAGCTCACCAAAGCTAGGACACCCTAGCGCTGGAGCTTACCAAAGCTAGTCGGAACTAGTCAATTCAAAAGCCGAAGCTAGAAAAACATGTTGGAGCTAACCAACATAAGCCGGACCTAGCAAAACATATCGGAGCTTAACAAAGACAAGCCGGAGCTATCAAAGACATGCCAGAGCTAAACACAAAACTCACTGGAGCTACCCAAACACATGTTGAACCTAGACAAAGCAAGTCGGACCTTACGTCGGACCTTGCAGAAGCTCAGAGCTACAGTTAGGCCTTGCTAAAAAGATGATATGGCAACATTCAAAACTTTTATTGTCAAAGTCAATGTATTCAACACACATAGGTCTCACACCTACGGAGGAAACCTACATCCACGTTGAGGAGTCCACGGAGGACCGGGTCTTCACCAACCCTACCCTCGTCGAATTGCTACGGGGGCCGATTCTCTTCCACTAACCACAACGGGTCAAATAATCATGTTCAAGGGGCCTTCTCACAAGTTGAGGGCTCCCTGAGATTTACAATGAACAACACCACCAAACACACTCGAAATATAAGTAATAAACAACAAGAGTGTGCGAGAGAATCAAACCCAAGAGCTCAAGATCGTGTGAAACAAGTCTCTCCTTGTGATCAATGCTAATCCTCAAAGATTTGATCTTTCTAGGGTTAGAAAGTGTGGAGAGATGTGTATTTTGGGCTCTTGGAAGGTGTGACGGTGCAGGGGTTCGAGAGAGTTGGTTGTATGGCCGTACACCTCTATTTATACTAGGGTTTCCAAAAGTTACCCTTAGGGTTTATGATGTACGGACTAGTCCGTGGTGGACTCCGGACTAGTCCGGTGTGCGGCGTGTGGGAAACCCTGAGTATCCTAAGATATCAGACTTGCCCAAAAATGTGTGGACTAGTCCGATTTGGGCTCTGGAAATGTTCAGACTAGTCCGACACATATCAGACTAGTCCGGTGTGGTGAACCTCATGTAGAATTGAGGACATGTCCGCACTTGGAGGACTTGTCCGATTTTAGTCAGAGAGTTTTTAGACTAGTCCGTGGTGATATCGGACTTGTCTGATGTCATGAAAGATTGTGAAGTCCTGTGGACAAGTCTGCACTGGGCGGACTTATCCATTTTTAGTCAGAAAGATATCAAACTAGTCTGTGGTGATATCGAACTTGTCCGTTTTTGTGCAGATGTTAAGTGTTGAGGACTAGTCCGCACTAGGGGGGACTAGTCCGATCTTAGTCAGAGAGATATCAGACTAGTCCCGTGTATATCGGACTAGTCTGATTTTCCTGTGAATTGTGCAGTGAGTGAGATTTCTTTTGCTTGAGCTCTTGGGGTGTGTTTCTCCAACACACTCCATACAAAATAGACTATTCTTTTCAGCTCTTAAGCTCTTTTCCATTTGATTCCTCATTCTCCTTTCTTTTTGAGCTTTCCTCCTAATTTCTTTAAAAACTTGTGCTCATCTTAACAATTTTGTTAGTGTCTCATTTGTTTGTCATAAATCAACCAAAACCCACAAGGGATGCCTAGATGCACTTTCACATTGGTCTTGCCCAATGGGAAAAACTTTGTGAGGAATGCTGTAGAACACTTCTCCCAAGTGGAAAGGCTAGGTGGTCCTAGGTAGGGTTCTAGCTAGGATGGATAAAGGGTAATTGAGGTACTGTGACACACACAAGAGCATTCTATCCTAAGGGGATTGTCGAAGTGTTAGTGCGACACTTCCCCCGGATCTGCTAAGGAGCAACCGCGGAGGTTCTTTGTTCGGTGGGGCTTAGGCCTCAATCAAGTATTCTAGCGGATGAGAATATGAGACAGTGGTTTTTACATGGTTCGGGCTGCAAGGAGCGTAACCCTACTCCACGGTGGATGGTATTGCTAGTATGTGTGTATGCATGTATGTGTTGTTCGATCGGGGATGTGTGGATTTCGGTCCTTTGTAATGGCGGCGGTCCGAGCCTTTTATAGATAAGGTCGGACGCCTTACAAGTGGGGTCTCGGGGCCCGACAGGTGGTCTCGGGTGATCTTATCCTAAAGATCTAAGGCTTCTTGCGTAAGCTTGCCTGACCGATGCAGTGAAGACTCGCCGTCTTGCCTACTCTCTTGTCAGTAGCCCTCGTGCTATTGCTGACGGTGGCAGAAGGTGTCCCGTCGGCCTATCTTGTTGCCGCAAGCTACCCAATTGGCCAAGTGGGATAGACCTGCAGTGCCTTCACTGTGAAGCGATTGGTCATAGCGGTCTCTGACCGTTGGCGTGCTCCGCATTGGGCACCGGAGGTGGGTGCGCGTCTTCAATGTTCGACTTGAGCAGGGCGCACAATCCCTTGACTCCCGCATCTTACCGTCGGAGGTGAGCCGCGGGACACGTGGCAGCGTCGGGGTTGAGCTCTGCTTTGGAGGCCAGCCCTGGTCCTCCGTGACGCGTGGCAGCTCCGGGCCCTTCCCCGCGGGGGGTGCTGGACCCGGTGCTCCGTGCCATGTGGCTATCTGGGGCTCTCACCCAAGGTTGGGTGAGGTCCCATCCCTACACGTGGTGCCTCGGGAGCCCACCACTCCGGAGATGCCAAGTCCCATCTTCAAGGCTTACGTGGCAGCACCGCAGCTCGATCTTGAGGGAGGCAAAGGTCTTGGTGCCTACAGGACACGCAATGACTCTGGACATGCCTCGGTGTCTTCATCCTTTGTGCGAGGGTACCCGCTATAGGATACCGACTGTGGCCTCTGGGTCCACCTTGCGGCAAGGTGAAGAGCCCAAAGGTGGAGCCCTTTTCATATTTTCCCGCACTGTGTTTTGAATTCTGTCTTGGACAGCCGAAGCGGTGGGCGCTTCTGCCAACATCACCACACGCAAGATGAGAAGTTATGGCAACGAGATCTTCGCTTGCTGTCGTATCTTTGCCTTCTGCGGTGCCTTTGTCCGCCACGGTTCCTGATGCGGCTATAGCACTTTCATTCGCTCCGCCTTTATGGGAGCCGCTTCAGCTATTTTTCTGGGCGGCTGACCACCTGGCCCAATGCTTCTATAAGGGGGTGTAGGGACCATTGTCATGGGCGTCGTGTGCTTAAGTGGTATGGGCCGATCCTCTGCTTGAGGTACTCAGGCGTCATGGGGGTGATAAAAAAGGAAAGCTTTGAGGGAACTGTTCCTTCCTTGCACCCCGCAGCTTAAGTTTATGTCTTCTTCCTCGAACGACCGAACCTTCATACTTTAGCCAAACCTCTCTCCTTCATTTGCTCCCATGGCCTCCCCACTGTCTCTGTATCACCTACAGTGGGCCGATGACCTATTGTCGATGTGGCGTCTGCTTGGCTGGTTGGCGGCGGAGTGTTCGTTGATGATCTGCTACAGATCTTCTGCTCTGAAAGACTTGCACGAAGATGAGACTGTCCTGTTTGTCGCCTACGTGTCTGCAGGGCTTTGGGCTTCCGCTGTAGAGGTCCTTCCCCACAGTGTTGGAGGAGTATGTGTTGCAGCTTCACCACCTGTCGCTGAACTCCATCGCCGTGATCGCGGTGTTCGTCCACTTCTGTGAGGCGTCCGTGGGCTGCAAGCCAATGGTGGAGATGTTCCGGTTCATCTTCATGATGAAGATCACCGGGAAGAGCGAGACGACCCAAGTGGGTAACTACTACTTTCGGCACCTAGATAAGACCTCCCGACTCTACATCCCTTCACTCAAAGGGGGCAAGTGGAAGACCTGGAGGGAAGATTGAGTGATCGTGCGGGTCGAGGCCCATCCTGCACAAAAGATGCCCTCTGCAGGTCCAACTTCTGATCCCACCACTTGGGAAGCATACCAGGGGTCCTCGAAGGAGTATACATCGATATTGAGGAGGATCCAACTACTAGCAAGCAAAGGCTTGACCTCCCTGATGGTGCTGGCCAACTTCTTGCGCCGCCATACCACCCCTCTATAGAATCGTCGGTATGAGGCCTGACACTACACCAGTACCGATGATCGGTGCGGGCTGGCTCTGGATGACCTTACCCCAGAGATATTGGAGGGTTTGCTGAAGGTGGTGACTTGTGACACGGTCGACGACGAGCACGTCTCCATCCCGGTGGACTGCCAGCCGCTCTTCATGACCCCTGACGTGAGGGACAAACTGCTGAGCTCGATGCCGGCAGTCAACGTGTTCAGTGTTACCTGCCTGCACCCCGAGGGGTCGTCTGGGGTTTCAGCGGTTCTGGCGCGGTCCCGCACCATGTTGCAACAAAGGTCAGAGTCTTCCTCTCGCTTGTCGAAAAGGGCAGAGGCAGGGCTCCAACATCCTCCGTCGGGCTGGGGAGTGGCCAGCCAGTGCTAGTTTCATCACCCGGAAGACGTTCCTGCTGTTTGGCCATGGATTCGGCTATTCTTGCATTGAAGAAGCGAAAGTTGACACGGGGGGACGGTACCCAGATTTCTCATTGTGATGGAGCCGGGTCGGCTGAAGCTCCCATCGTAAACTTGGTTTTCAATTCCACCGGTGGCTCTGGTTCTGTAGGAGGCGCAGAGGGGTCTGCGCAGGATACCGCGCCAGTGCGAGTCGATCAAGACCAGAGCCGGAGACGACGACGCCATTCTTGTTGACAGGCCCGACGACCTCAATCTATCGTTCGGGATGGATGACTGGGGTCACTGGAGTCGTCCGATCTGCCGGTAAGGCGCAACTTCTTCCTCTGCTTTTTCCCTTCTTTCCTTTTTTCCGTTCTAACGGAGTTTTATCTTGGCTTTCTAGGGCGTTGTCAGCTGACTTGGTGCCCTTGGTGCTTCCAGGGGTGGGCTTGATAGCCCCCGCCCTTCCCGTAGCTGGAATGGGGTCTTCCGCACCGCATCCTTTGCCTGAGAATGCATCGGCCTTAGATGCTATGTATGACTTTGCACCCCCGTCCGTCGAGGCAGGTGGGGCTAGAGTGGCGCCAAGCGTGGAAGTGCCAGGCGAGGAGGTGCCCAACGTGGAGGTGCCCAGCGAGGAGGGGGCTACATTGGTCACGACAACACCCCCCCCCCCCCCCCCCCCCCCCCCCCCCCGTCACTGAAGCAGTGCTGGCGCCTGACATTATTGGCACACAAGTCGGCGACTCGCCACCGATGATGCCCCTAAAGTGAAGGAGGGGACTTTATCGTTGGGCAGCGGCGCGATGGTTCTGGGAGCTCCATCCGGGGCACCAACTGGTCCCCAGGCGTTGGTGTCTGCCGCAGCATTGGAAGAAGAGGCGGAGGGGCAGTCGTCTGTGGCGACGGTCACGCCGATTCCTCTTGCCGATGTTGTTTCCCTGGCCCAGTCCGTCTTGTGCCAGACGCAGGCTGCTTTCTCCCAGGAGTGGGATCAGCTTGTAGAGGAGCGGTGTTTGGTGAAGCTGGTCAACTCCAAGAATAAGCAACTCGAGGTGGAGGCCATGAAGGCCCATGCCGCCGCTGATGCCCGCCTAAGGCCGTGTGAGGATCAGTGGCTGGAGTTGGTCCGCCGCGAAGTTGCCGTTGATGACGCTGAACGGGACTTGGCGGCGAAGGAGGAGGAGGCCTCCTGGGGCCTAGAGGAGAAGCACCGGGCTTTGCAGGACTTGGAGTTCACCATCAAGCGCCAGGAGGACGATCTGTAGCGTCGTGCTTAGGAGCTTGCCGACCGGGAGGAGACTGCACGAAGAGAGGCAGAGACCCTCTAGGCCTCTCGTACTGTTGAGGATCAAGGGGTCCGGGACTTCCTGGCCCGTGCTGGGGCGGTGCTGGAACCCCTCGACCTTGGTCCCGTGCCGCGCGGGGAGCCATCTCAGGGTTGGCCCAGCTGCTTCCTACCTTGGACTCCCTCTATTCATCGTTGGGGTATGTGAACACCATCCTTGCAAGGCAGCTGGAGATCGAAGGAAAGGAGTTGGCTGAGTTGGTGGCTTGTCACGTCCTAGTATGCTTCCAAAGCTAGTACCCCAAGATCCCGCTATAGCCGGTGGAGAAAGGTCCCCTTAATGAGCGGGAGGATGAGGCTAGGGCCGAAGTCCAATACCTTGCCAAGGAGGTGGCTTCTTTGTTCCTGTAGAGTTGAGGCCGGCGGCACCTAGGCGCAATGCTTTTGTATCCGGGGATCACCCCTTTGTAAACTAATTGTCAATGAATTTGGATTCATGTTGTTTTGCTTGTTGGCTTGTCATGTGCTTTAAAATTGTTGCCCCAATTCCTTCTCTTGTGTAAGGTCTTGAAGAGCCTTTGTTGATGTCGTTAGCCTTTTAGGGACCAACGCTTGCACAGTTGACACGGCCGGTTTGTCACTAGATGATGTCCTGCCTATGGAACCCCCCTCAGAGGCCCCTTGGTAGGCGTGGCCAGATTGTTGGGTACGCCTGCCGCTTGAATGCAGGATGTCTTCAGCTGGCCCCCTACAAAGTGGTGGAGCATGAGTAATTTGTCTCAGCGTGCCCCTTTCGGGAGCGTCGGGCTTTCCTGAGTGTTGTCGTCGATGGAAGGCCCCCTAGGAGGTGCCGGAGCTGGCTGCTCCGATGTCGCCCTCCGTCGTTGTGATGTCGCCAATGGCAGGCCCCCTGGGAGGTGCCGGAGCTGGGTGCTCCGGCGTCGTCCACCATCATCATGAAGTCATTGACTGTGGGCCCCTGGAATGTGCCAGAGCTGGGTGCACCGACGTCGTCCACCATCATCGTGAAGTCATCGACGGTGGGCCCCTGGTGCACAGGATACAACAATCGAACTTTGTTAGCAGCAAGAGCAGGGCAGGAGAGTGTACTCACGTGTCCGCGCTTGTTGTTGTCATTGACATGCTGGGACATCGATGGCAGGCCCCCGGGGAGGTGCCGGAGCTAGATGCTCTGGCATTGCCCACCATCGTTGTAGATTCATCGACGGCAGGCCCCCTAGAAGGTGCTGGAGTTGGCTGATCCGGCGTCGTCCACCATCCTCGTGAAGTCATCGACGACAAGCCCCCTAGGAGGTGCCGGAGTTGGATGCTCCGGCTTCGCCCACCATCTTCGTATAAACATCGACGACAAGCCCCCTGGGAGGTGTCGGAGTTGTATGCTCCAGCGTCGCTCACCATCATCATAGAAACGTCGACGGCAGGCCCCCTGGGAGGTGTCAGAGCTGTATGCTCTGGCGTTGCTCACCATATTTGTAGGTACGTCGATGGCAGGCCTCCTGGGAGGTGCTAGAGGTGGGTGCTCCAGGATTGTCCACCATCGTCTTGAAGTTGTCGACAGCGGGCCCCTGTTGAATAGGCTATCGCAAGAGAATCATGTTAATGACAAGAGCAAGGTAGGAGAGTTTACTCTTTTGTCCGCACTTGTTGCTAGCATTAACGTGTTGGGACATCGACGGCAGGCCCCCCTGCGAGGCGTCGGAGCTGAATGCTCCGGCGTCATCCACCATCATCGTTGAGTCGTTGACGTCAGGCCCCTTGGGAGGTGCCGGAGCAAGATACTCCAGCGTCGCCCACCATCTTCATAGAAACATTGACGGTAGGCCCCCTGCGAGGTGCCGGAGTTGTATGCTCCAGCGTCGCCCATCATCTTCGTAGGTACGTCGACGGCAGGCTCCCTTGAAGGTGCCAGAGCTGTATGCTCCAGCGTCGCCCACCATCTTCGTAGGTACGTCGACGGCAGGCCCCCTGGGAAGTGCCGGAGCTGTATGTTCGGGCATTGCCCACCATCTTCGTAGGTACACCGACGGCAGGCCCCTGGTACATAGGCTATCGCAAGAGAATCCTGTCAGCGACAAGAGCTAGGTTGGCGAGTTTACTCATTTGTCCACGCTTGTTGCTGTTGTTAACATGTTGCGACGTCGACGGCAGACCCCCTGTGAGGTGCCAGAGTTGGATGCTCAGACTTCATCTACCATAGTCGTTGAGGCGTCGACGGCAGGTCCCTTGGGAGGTTTCGGAGCTGGGTGCTCCAGTGTCACCCACCATCGTCGTTGTGATGTCGAGGCAGGCCCCTTGGGGAGTGTCGAATCTGACCGTTCCGTTGCAACCTGCTTTGTATGTCTTGCACACATAACAGGGGTGCATATTGTTTTGCTTGCTGGTGATCTTTTCCTATTCTTGAGTATTGTCATGTATTACAGTCCTAGGCTGGTATGCGGGGTTTGGGTAATTCAGTACATTGGCGCTCGGGACCCGGCTTCCTTCTTATTCGGGGTGTGAGCATCCTGTCCCTCAATACTTAGCCAGAGCACTGGGAGGCAAAGCGCGCACGCTTAGGGTACAAGACCAGGCTAAGCAGGCTGCGCACTCTGGACCTCCAGCTAAGCGTTGGCCTTTCGCGGGGGGGGGGGGGGGGGGGGGGGGCATTTGGCACCACAGGACACTCCAAGTAAGAGGGCAGCCGTGAGGTTCCAAGACACCTTGCAGGTACCACAAACACGTCCGCCTGGAGCAGGGTTGCATAACTCTACTAGGGGCGATATAGAAAAAATTTCACCAAGTATATGAAGACAATATACGAAAGATGAGACTAGCTTGATTGATCACAAAATTAACATGTAATTTAAGTGAACATAAGATAAAGCATATGGTAAGATAGTGATTCTTCTCGTTGGTGTTCACAGGAGTGGATTGGCTTTACAATAAGGCAACAACCCACTCCAGTTGACTAGGGAGGTAGAGTATTCATGCTTAGGGTACAAGACGAAGCTAAACAGCTGAACACTCTGGACCTGTCCCTCTCAGAGCTTGGTTGTCCTAAGTGCCGTTCCTTGGCACCATGACACCTGAAAGCATCTAGGCCCCCATGAGGTTTGGTTTCGGTGATTAATGACAATCATTGGATTTTACTAATGAATTTGTGGATGCAAGGTCTCCCATATCACTCAATCAAATGAAATCTATATGAATATGAACATCAACTACTGATCATTGGAGACCCCTAAACAATCACTTTATGAGATCAATCAATGTTATGAAGATTAGAAGTAAAAGCTCATATGTCAAAGTTATTCAACCATAATTGACAACACTCAATGCTTGACAATCATCAGAAGAATATTTCCATCAAATGTCTAAGAGGTCAATCGAGCAAAATACAAAAGAATCACTTAGAACAACTCGAAGCAAACAAAATCAACTCACCGGATCAACCGATGTTTCCAGAGAACAACACATCGGTCGAGTTGGTTCAGCAAAAGAAGAAGACCTCAGAACCAAGTACTCACCGGATCATCCGATGTCAAAGGACATGTTACATCGGTCCATCAGTGCAGTAAGCAATATCCCTGGATCAAGTGTAACATCGGATCCTCTGATGTACAACAATATACACATCGGTCAATCACTCCAGTAAGCATCAAGTCTGAGCCAATTCTGGAGGAAGTGCCACCGGATCATCCGATGAGAAGACAAGTGCAACATCGGTCTAACAACGGTCATATGACACAATGACATCAGCTAATTTCGATTTGACCGATGATAACTGAAGGGGAGACATCGGATCATCCGGTGTTCACAAAACAGTGATGTCAGCCTACTTTTCCAACGGCTATTTCGTGGAGGCTGGCTATTTATACCCCTTCAACCAGTCTATTCGACAAGTCTTGACTACCAGACATATTCTACACATTCTCAAGCATTCAAGACGTTGAGCTACCACTTCTAGATCATCTACACCACTTACACACCAAGAGATAGGCTAGAACTAGCTAGAGATAATGCTTGTGTGCTTCCATTCTTGGTGATTGGAATCTCTAGTGTAGTGAGAGCTGTAAGGGAGTGTCCCTTGGTGATTATAATTGAGAGAGACTTCCGAAGCTTGCCAAGACGGTTGTGGAAGCCCGGAGGATTCAAGTTGTACAAGGCTTGAGCTCCACCTTGCCGAGGTTGGCAAACAAAGAAGAATAGTGAAGATCCCTAGTCTCGATGACTTGGGTGTGGCTATACCCTTCGGTGGGTGCCACAACGTGAACGTAGAAAGATCTTGACGATCTTGCCGAACCACGGGATAAATCTTCGTGTCTCCTCGGGAGTTTGCGCTCTCTTACTCTCACATTACACTTATGCATTTCATATACCGCAAAGTTACTATTCACTTGAATGCATAGGTTGTTTGCGTAGGAAATTGGGCTTTTAGTAATTAAGTTTTATTGCTTTATTTTTTTGAAAAGAAGCCCAATTCACCACCCCTCTTGGGCATTCGATCCTTACAATTGGTATCAGAGCCAGGTTGCTCATTGGATCATTCTAGCTTCACCACTAGAGAGCTCAAATGGCCAAGATTGGGGGTTCAGTTCCTATCTTCGAGGGCAAGAACTTTGCCTATTGGAAAGCACGCATGCACGCTTATCTAGAGGCTATTGCTCCCGAAGTATGAGAAGTGCCCCACGCGGGGTTTGGTGAGCACAATTATGTTGGTGATCAAATCAAGTGGGATGCTAAAGCTAGAAATGCCATTTATGAATGCATTAGCCAAGATGTGTTTGCTAGAATTGCTAGCAAAGAAAAAGCATGTGAAATTTGGGCTTGCTTGATTGAAATTCATGAGGGTTCTTCTCGTGTCAAAGAACTAAAATATCATATGCTTAAAGCCAAATATGATGAGTTCAAAATGCTACCTAATGAAAATGTCAATGAAATGTTTTCTCGATTGAATGTGCTTATCGAGGAAATTAATGCTCTTGACATTGCTTCTCTTGGCAAGGGACTCATCAACCGCAAGATTCTTATGCTCCTTCCCAAGCCAAAGTACAACATCATCAACTCCATGCTTCAAAAAGAATCTCTTGACCACATTGAAGTTTCAGAACTCATTGGAGAGATTCACGCTCATGAGATGAGTGTTCTTGGGATGATGGAGGAATCATCTTCAACCACAATTGCTCTAAAAGCTTCCTCAAGAGAACAAATCTCAACAAAAAGAAAGTGGTTGAGCCTAGCCCAAGTGAAGAAGAGCAAGCATCAAGTGAAGATGACGATGATGAGCTTGCATCAATGATGAGAAAGTTCTCTCGCTTGAACTCCAAGATTGCCAAGAAGGGATACACCTTTGATCCCAAGAAGAAAGCTTTTCTACCAAGGAGAGATGATAACAGGACTTGCTACAATTGTGGCGATCAAGGTCACATCTCCTATGATTGTCCAAAATCGGACAAAAGAAGAGAGAACCACAAGGGCAAGCATCGCAAGCTTGAAGATAGTGAAGATGATGAAGAAGAGGTCAAGCCCAAACCAAGATCCTTTGGGAAGAAGAAACGTGACAAGGGCAAGAAGGCAAAACTATTCCCAAAGAATATAAAAGGACCACAAAAGGTGTTCATGTGTGAGGCAAATGGATGGATTACCGACGAAGAATCAAGTGATGAGGAGAGTGAAGCGGAAGAAGAAAGTTTGGCCGGCCTTGCCATTGCCAACAATGATGACTCATCTCCTCATCCACCACCCATGTGCCTCATGGCTAAAGGTAACACCAAGTTATGTGATGACTCTAGCGATGATGAGCTTTCCCCCGATGATTTAACTTCATTAATAAATGAATACCACACTATCATTAAGAGGGAGAAGAGTAAGGTCAAGGCTCTTGAAGAAACTCGTGCCAAGCTTGAGAGTGCTAACCTCGATTTGCTTGACAAGTATGAAAGCATACTTAAAGATAATGACACGCTCAAATCCCATGTCAAGCAAGTTGAGGAGGATAAGGCTCAAATTAAGCTAGATCATCATGAGCTTGACTTAGCCCACCAAGTACTCTTGGGAAAGCACAATGAATTAATCCAAGAGCATCAAATCCTTAACCTTACTTATGAAGCGCTTGATCAAGAAGTGAAAAATGTAAAGAAACAAACTCTTAATGATAAGGTATCCATTACTTCTCATGCCACTAATGTCTTGCACAAGTCTTTGCCTTTGAATGAGAACACTAGGGAGAAGGACTTGTTGGAAGAAATTGAGAGTCTCCGCACTAGTGTGGCAGGACTATCAAAGGGGGAAGTCAAACACAAGGAAATCCTCTTCCAACAAGCAAAGGCCTTCAACAAGAGATGACTTGAATCCTTCCCGGTGCCTAACAAAGGAAAGGTGCCCTCACCGGAGCTTAGAACAAGCTTCATCAAGGAAGTTGGTTCTTATTGCCAACAATGTGAGGTCACCGGTCACCATACAAGGGAGTGTCCTCTTCCTAACCGACCTTCTCCAAAATTGCCTACTAACTACAAGTCTACTTTCAATGATCATTATTATCTCTTAAGTAAAGTAGATGGCAAAGTGAAGGCAAGGTTCATTGGCAAAGACATAAAGGGCATAAAGGGGAAGCTCCCCAAGCAACTTTGGGTCCCAAAGACACTTGTATCACACATACAAGGACCTAAGTTGGCTTGGGTGCCAAAAATCAAAAATTGAATTCATGTGTGTAGGTGAACTACAAAGCCGGTGGAAAGCATTGAGTACTCAATAGCGGGTGCACTCAACACATGACCGGCAATGATGGTATGTTCACCTCCATAGAGGACCCCCGACAATCATGAACAAGTCACCTTTGGTGATAATTCTAAGGGGAAGGTAATTCGGTTGGGTAAGATTGTATTTTTCACATGGTTTATTTATTTCAAATATGTTGCATGTTAAGTCACTTAGTTTCAATTTGCTTTCTATTGCACAAATTTTGTGATTTTGGGCTAACATTCACCTTTAGCAAGAATGATGTTGTTGTGACAAGCCTAAAGTTGAGGAGAGCCATGATCAAGGGGGAGCTTCAAGTTCCAACATCTACACATCGACGGAGAATTATTCATTTGTCAAATTTATGTCGATGATATTATTTTTGGTTCAACTAACGAAGCTCTTAGCCATGAGTTTGGCAAAATGATTTCTAGGGAATTCGAGATGTCAATGATTGGAGAGCTCAACTTCTTCCTTGGATTTTAAACCAAGCAACTTCAAGAGGGGACCTTCGTCTATCAAGAAAAGTATATCAAGGACCTCTTGACGAAATTTGAGATGGGAGATTGTAGCTCAAGAAGCACTCCGATGGCAACAAATTGTCATCTCGACGCGGATAAGGACGGTAAACCTATTGATCAATCTAACTACCATTCTATGATTGGTTCATTGCTTTATCTTACAGCATCTAGGCCCGATATCATGTTTAGTGTATGCTTCTGTGCTCGCTTTCAAGCGGCACCTAAAGAATTGCATCAGAAGGCGGTCTTTAGGATACTTAGGTATCTTAAGCATACCCCTAGTGTGCGCTTGTAGTACCCTAAGTTGCAAAATTCTTTATATGAAGCAAACCCTTTTGGACTTTGGTATTAAACTTGGTTGTGTGCCTCTCCATTGTGACAATGAAAGTGCGGTTAAGATAGCTAAAAACCCCGTTCAACACTCCCGCACTAAGCACATTGATATTCGCCATCATTTCTTGAGGGACCATGAAGCTAAGGGAGACATCTCATTGCGAGGTGTTAGGTCCGAAGAACAATTGGCGGATATCTTCACTAAACCACTTGGTGAGAAAACTTTTTCTAGGCTAAGAAGTGAGTTAAATGTGCTAGATGCATCGAACGTCATGTAAGTTGCCATAATCATGTAAGAATGCATCTCATATAGGTCTTGTATAACTTTCAAAGGATAGGGGTGAGCAAGGGTCAGCTTGGGATGGAGGTTCTTTTGGGTTTCCCCAAGGCTAGGAGAGTGGCTCTCCCTGAAGAAGCCTTTGAAAGGTTCAAATTTGGCAGGATAGATTTACTTTATGTCTTGCATGATGCCTGCCATATAGACTTGCACTCATATTTAAACTTCTTGCATTATAAATTGTTTAGCATTGCATGCGGTAGATTGTCACAAAGGGGAACCCACCTCATGAGAAAGAGACTTGTTTGAAATGCAATATCTCAACTTATATGATGTGGAAAGAACAAAATGTTAGGTGCGTTAATGCCTAAAGGAACATGCTTTAAAGAGATAGAAGTCTTCATCCTCTAGCTCACAAAGCATGGGCCTTACATTTTATTTAGATAATTTCCTCCCTATTTTCTTCGATGTTCTATTTGCTTTAAGGCTTAGCCAAGTTATTGGCAATTAGTATTTTTGAGGGGTAAGGGGTTGCCCAAAAGGTCCTGAGACATGTGTTTCTCATTGTTTGTTTGTTTGGTCAAAGGACATATATGGGATGTTGCTATTTTGTAGTCATCGGATTATCCGATGCTTAGGCCAGACCATCATCGGATCAGTTGGTGTTCAAAGACCAAGAGCTAGTTCAGTCAGTAACACAAATCAACCGACGAGTTCATTCTGAGAAACATCGGTCCATCCGATGTTCACCTTTCTGGAACTGTGCCGAATTCCACCGACACAAATCAATTCAATGTCGGACCATCCGGTGTCAACGGTACCTTTTTGAATACCCTTACTGTTCCATTCGACCGATGCTCCTATCTTTTAACGTCGGTTCATCCGGTGTTAAATTTTAAGCTAGGGTTTGGGACCCACTTTTTAAACGCCGCTCCGCCTCCTCACTTTCTCTCTCCCCACCCCGACGCCTTCGCCCGACGCCTCCCCTGCCTCACGCCGCTGCCGCCCTCCGGCCACCGCCGCCTCCGGGCCGCCGTCGCCTCCGGCCGCCGCCACCGTCCTCCGGCCTCAGCGCTGCCGCCGCCGCTCCCCTCCAGCGCTGCTGCTCTACACTTCCCCCAGCGCCACCGCCGCCGCCTCTGCTCCACCCGGCGCCGCCGACCGTCGCCTCCCGTGCACCACCGCTGCCCCAAGCACAGCCACACCGCCACCCTCTGCGCCGCCGTGGTGCTTCCCCTACGGTTGCTGTCTCTTCGCCGTTAGTGTTCCCGGCCGCGACTGTTCGCCCGACATTGTCGTTCCACAACCTCGTTCTCGCGCATCATCACTTGTCCCATCGCAATGGCTCATGACAAGAAAGGAAAGGGCAAAGCCATTGCGGAGCCGCCGCAAAGAAGCAAAAGTTGTCGAAGGAAGAAAAGAAGGCTTTGATGGCCGCTCGCGCCGCCGAGGAGCGAGAGCGTGGCCGAGGAGGATCATTGAGGATCCGCGAGGCCCGTCAGAGGCAGCCTCCCGTGCCGGATGAGTCCGAGGAAGAAGAAGAGCCGAAAGTGCCGCTTGTTCGCCGACGCTCAGCCAGGACCCGTGGGGGTCATTCCGCGGTAGTACCACATTCGAGACCATCAGCTACCGATCTTCAATAGGACAGGGCGGCCCAGAGAGCCGTCTACGAGATGGACACCAACGTCCGTGTTGGTGAGGGTGTCCGGCTGATGGATTACAAAAAAATGAAGTCCAAGCAGCTCAAAAGACTCAGATGGAGCATTTTGTTTGAGGAGTGGTTCCCGCAACCCAGAGAGGCACTTGTGGACAGCCGGTTTTGGACCTTGACTCAGGCGTCGCTGTACGAGACATACAGACGTCGGGGCCATAAGCTCTTCCAGCACAACTTTCTGGACTGGGATCAGCTTGCACTGGCAGCCGAGACGGAGATATGCCCCTACTTTGAGAGATATAGAGGGCTGGTGGAGCTGATGTCCTACGATAGGAGTGCATATGTGGAGGACTGGGTCCGTGTTTTCTATGCCACACTCTACGTCTCTACATGGTTGCTCCTGAGGGGTCTGCCGTGCGTGACAGTCTCACTGACGAGAGTGTCACACGGTTCAGCCATTATCGTGCTCCAGCTCCTGGAGACCGCCGCCTTGGCCGTCCAGTCGAGCGTCAGGTCCGTGCTCGGCTATCCGAGGAGGATTGGTCAGATCTGGAGAAGGAAGATGAGAGACTGGCACAGGCAGAGGCTCAGGGTGAGGACCTTCAGCATATATGGTCTGAGAGCGACACAGATGACAGCGTTGAGGAGTACTTCCCACCTCCTCCCTCACCCAGTAAGCACGACGCGGAGGCTGGAGGCTCGACTGTGCCACCTCCTACTCCACCTCCCGTGTCAGAGGCACAGGTTTCTTAGCCGTTCGAGCTCACCTCCCTCCTCCAGCAGATGGTTGAGCAGCAGCGCCTGGACCGGCTTGCAGCTGAGCAGGCCCGAGCTGAGCAGGCCGCGCGTCTCTTAGAGCTCCAACAACAGCAGCAGGAGATGCAGCGCCAGATCGCCCGCGAGAGGCGAGAGGACACTGACAGGCTGACTGGGCTGATAGACCAGATGCACCAGCGCTCCCTCGACCAGCAGCAGTAGACACAGCAGGCGATGATGGGCATCCTGGGGTTGATCACCAACCTCTACACCCAGACCGGGATTGCCCTGCCATCGCAGCTGCCAGGCTTTGCTCCACCCCAGCCTGTCCTTGCTCCAGCTGCAGCTCCAGTGTCGACCGCGCCGATCCCAACGATCAGCATGTCCCCACTGCTTGTCCGGGTGCCCCCATCCACTCTCCGCTGCCGGCCACGAAACTTTTCCAGCAGACGCCGGCATCCATTGTCAGTGCCCCTCTTCCTGCAGTCCAGACCCAGCAGGCACCGACAGCGGCTCCTACAGCTCCCTCCACCTCTACTCTAGCCTCAGCCGCAGCAGTAGGCAGCAGCTCCGACGACAGCACCCCCGACGGTGACCAGTTCGTCATCGCTCCGAGCACTCTGGGTTCTTAGGCACTCGGATTTCTTTTTGGTGTCTTGATGCCAAAGGGGGAGAAGAGTTAGAGAAGAGTCAGGGGAAGGATAGCTCATTCTCAGGGGGAGTCCTAGCTGTAGGGGGAGTCAGAGTCTCTATCTATATCTTTTGTAATTTGGTGTTTTTGCTACTCATTTGCTATTCATTGAGTATTCATGTGCCACTTATTCTCTTGAGTTATTGATCGATTGAGCTTTCGCGTTATTAATCTCTTTTGAGTCTTCAAGTTTAACGTGCCATATCTTGTACTCATTGCATATCTTCTTAAGTATCGTACTATCAAATTCATTACTATTATGCTTCACTTGTTGTGTTGTCATCAATCACCAAAAAGGGGGATATTGAAAGCATCTAGGCCCCCATGAGGTATGGTTTCAGTGATTAATGACAACCATTGAATTTTACTAATGAATTTGTGGATGCAAGGTCTCCCATATCACTCAATCAAATGAAATCTATATGAATATGAAAATCAACTACTGATCATTGGAGACCCCTAAACAATCACTTTATGAGATCAATCAATTTTATGAAGATTAGAAGTAAAAGCTCATATGTCAAAGTTATTCAACCATAATTGACAACGCTCAATGCTTGACAATCATCAGAAGAATATTTCCATCAAATGTCTAAGAGGTCAATCGAGCAAAATACAAAAGAATCACTTAGAACAACTCGAAGCAAACAAAATCAACTCACCGGATCAACCGATGTTTCCAGAGAACAACACATCGGTCGAGTTGGTTCAGTAGAAGAAGAAGACCTCAGAACCAAGTACTCACCGGATCATCCGATGTCAAAGGACATGTTACATTGGTCCATCAGTGTAGTAAGCAATATCCCTGGATCAAGTGTAACGTCGAATCCTCCGATGTACAGCAATATACACATCGGTCAATCACTCCAGTAAGCATCAAGTCTGAACCAATTCTGGAGGAAGTGCCACCGGATCATCAGATGAGAAGACAAGTATAACATTAGTCTAACAACAGTCATATCTGACACAATGACATCAGCTAATTTGGATTTGACCGATGATAACTGAAGGGGAGACATCGGATCATCTGGTGTTCGTAGAACAGTGATGTCAGCCTACTTTTCCAATGACTATTTCGTGGAGGCTGGCTATTTATACCCCTTCAACCAGTCTATTCGACAAGTCTGACTACTAGACATACTCTACACATTCTCAAGCATTCAAGACGTTGAGCTACCACTTCTAAATCATCTACACCACTTACACACCAAGAGATAGGCTAGAACTAGCTAGAGATAGTGCTTGTGTGCTTCCATTCTTGGTGATTGGAATCTCTAGTGTAGTGAGAGTTGTATAGGAGTGTCCCTTAGTGATTGTAATTGAGGGAGACTTCCGGAGCTTGCCAAGACGGTTGTGGAAGCCCGGAGGATTCAAGTTGTACAAGGCTTGAGCTCCACCTTGTCGAGGTTGGCAAACGGAGAAGAATAGTGAAGATCCCTAGTCTCGGTGACTTGGGTGTGGCTATACCCTTTGGTGGGTGCCACAACATGGACGTAGGAAGATCTTGACGATCTTGCCGAACCACGGGATAAATCTTTGTGTCTCCTCGGGAGTTTGCGCTCTCTTACTCTCACTTTACACTTATGCATTTCATATACCGTAAAGTTACTATTCACTTGAATGCATAGGTTATTTGCGTAGGGAATTGGGCTTTTAGTAATTAAGTTTTATTGCTTTATTTTTTTTGAAAAGAAGCCCAATTCACCCCCCTCTTGGGCATTCGATCCTTACAACACCCTACACTGTCCTACAATTTATGCTTAGGGATAGAACTTATGGAGGTGCTCTATGTTCCACGGGTTGGGGAGGGGCTCTCCTTCTTCTGTGGCTAGGCGGACACACCCGGGGCGGGATACTTGCGTTACTCGGAAGGGGCCTTCCCAGCTGGGGGAGAGTTTGTGCGACTCTTCTCGACAAAGTATGTGCCGCAGCACCAGGTCACCTATCTGGAGCTCTCTACTCCGCACGATCCACTCCTGGTAGTGCCTCAGCGCCTGTCGGTAGCGTGCGTTTCGGATGGTGGAATGCCACCTTGCTTCATTGATGAGGTCCACATTTTCTCGTCAGAGCTGGTCCTGCGAGGCTTCATCGAACGCTCGGACTCGCAATGACCCCACTAATCTCTGGGGGGAGGACAGCCTCGGCCCCATACACCAGGAAGAAAGGGGTTTCTCCAGTGGCACGGCTGGGTGATGTCCGGCTTGCCCATAGTGCGCAGGGGAGTTCATCGACCCACTTGGCACCATGCTTATCCAAGCTGTTATACGTGCGTGTCTTCAGGCCCCTGAGGATCTCAGCGTTGGCCCTCTCGACTTGACTGTTGCTCTTTGGATGAGCCACAAATGCATAACAAACTTGGACGTCGAGGTCTTCACAGTAGTCCTGGAAAGCTGCATTGGTGAACTGGGTCCTGTTCTCGATGATGATCCTGTTTGGGACCCCAAACCTGCAGACAATTGACTTGATAAACTTGACTGCAGACTCCTTGTTGATGTGATCATTGGGGTTGCCTCGGGCCACTTGGTGCACTTGTCTACAACGATGTAGAGGAACCGGTAGCCTCCGACTGCCCTGGGGAAGGGTCCCAGGATATCCAGCCCCCAGACTGCGAAAGGCCAGGAGGGTGAGATCACTTGTAGTGATTGCACCGCGGTGTGAATTTTCTTGGCGTGGAAGTTGCACGCCTTGCATTTCTTGACCAGTTTGATGGCGTCTTATAATGTTGTTGGCCAGTACAAGCCATGTCAGAAAACTTTGCCAACCAGCGTGTGGGAAGCTGTGTGATTCCCGCACTCTCCTTCGTGGATTTCTACGAGCAAGTCGCAGCCTTCCTCCCGAGTTATACACCTTAGCAACACGCCGTTGGTGCCACGCCGGTAGAGGTCACCTTCTACTAGCGTGTAGTGCTTCGCCAACCTCATGATCCTCTCAGCGAATACTGGATCCTCCGAGAGGATGTTGTCCTTCTGATAGTCTCAGATCTCCGTGATCCACGCATCGGGACTCTCCTGAGCTTCTGGATCTTGGGCAGCGGGAATATAGGGTCCCCGGTGATGCACAAGATCCTCGGGAGGGCCCATGGTTGCAGGGCCGCCGTGGTCGCCAACTCTGTGGTGCTGGGCTCACCTTCTTTGTTAGTCCCCACAGGCCTTGCTGTTGGCCGCACCAACCTCCTGCCGAAGACCCCTTCAGGGATCGAGGCTCCCATGGACGCCATGATTGACAAGGCGTCAGCGATGGAGTTGTCGGTGTGTGGTACATGGCAGAGGTCCAAGGCCTCGAAGCTAGCTTCCAACTTCTTGACGTGTTGTAGGTACGCCGCGAGTTGTGGGTCGTTGCAGCAGCACTCTCCCCGGACCTGCTTCATGATAAGCTGGGAGTCTCCCTTGGCCAGCATCTGCTGGACACCGAGACTCTGCGCAGCTGTGAGTCCGAAGATGAGGGCCTCATACTCCGCCATGTTGTTGGTCGACTTGAAGTCAAGGCACACCGCGTACTTAGACTGCTCCCCTATTGGAGAGGTGAGCAGTACACCGGCTCATCCCCTTGCTTCTGCAAGGATCCGTCGAAGAAGAGTGTCCAGTGAGGCCCGGAAGCACCGTTGCTCTGGGCTCCGGCTCGCTGATTTCCCATCCCCCTGGATTGCTTGGTGAAGGAGTCCACTCAGCAACGAAGTCTGCCAGAGCTTGGCTCTTGATTGCATGCCATGGTATGAAGTCAAGCTCGAACTCCGATAGTTCGGCGGCCCATTTGGCGATATTGCCTGTTGCGTTGGGGCTGCGCGGCAACGCCCCCAGTGGGAACGAAGTCACCACTGAGACTCTGTGTGCCTGAAAGTAATGGCAGAGCTTCCTCGACGCAATTAGTACCACATAGAGTAGCTTGTGCACCTCAAGGTACCTTGTTTTTGCTTCATATAGGATTTCGCTGATGAAGTAGACCGGGCGTTGGATAGTCTAGGATCTCCTTGGAGAAAGCGGCATATCCTCTTCTATCTGCTCCAGTTCTGGTGACTCCATGTCTCCAAGGTCTGGCACATCCTTTGGGGGCTGGGACCCAAAGGATCCTTGATCTCCGGGGCCCTCTAGGGGGACTCAGTCATCCTCTGGGGGCTGGGACCCAGAGGCTCCTTGCTCTCCGGGGCCCCATAGGGGGACCCGGACCTCCTCTGGGGGCTGGGACTCAAAGGCTTCTTGCTCTCCGGGGCCCCCTAGGGGGACCCGGACCTCCTCTGGGAACTGGGACCCAGAGGCTCCTTGCTCTCCGGGGCCCCCTAGGGCGACCCGGACCTCCTCTAGAGGCTGGGACCCAGAGGCTTCTTTGTTGTCGGGGCCCCCCTGCAAGGTCCAAGCCCTAGAGCTCAGAGTCAGCAACAGAGGCCCCTTTCATCCAGCAAGGCTGTTTGGGAACGGCCCGCTCTGCAACCAAAATCATGCTTACCACCCTTGTTGTTGCGGCGATGTAGAGGTACAGGGGGCTCCTTGGGCTCTGGTGCCACCATTATCGGCAGCGTTATCAGCTGCTGCTTCAGCTCACAGAATGCCTTCTCCGCTTCCTTGGTCCAGATGAATGCTCCGGACTGGTGCAGGAGCTTGAAGAATGGGAGAGCCCACTCAGCCAGCTTAGAGATAAATCGACTAAGCGCTGCCAAGCACCCTGCAAGCTTCTGCATGTCCTTGATGCGGGCTGGAGGTCGCATCAATTCCACTGCCTTGATCTTCTCTGGATTGGCCACAATCCCTCGGTGTGAGACCAAGAAACCAAGGATCTTCCAAGCTTTGACTCCGAACACGCACTTGTCGGGATTGAGCTTCGTGTATGTGGTCCGCAGTCTATCAAAGACTAGGGCGAGGTTTTCTAGCAATGATGTATGTGTCTGGATCTTAACCACACTATCATCGACATATACCTCTACCAGGTCCCGAATGAGGTCCCAAATGGTTTATGCATGGCGCGAACAAAGGTGGGGAGGGCATTCTTAAGACCGTAAGGCATGAAGACATAGTAGTAAAGGCCATATACGGTTATAAATGCAGTATGTTCTTTATCCTCTCTAGACATTAGGATTTGGTGAAACCCTAAGTAGGCATCTGGAAAGCACAACATATCGCATCCCGAGGTTGAATCTATGATCTGATCTATTCTAGGGAGAAGGAAAGGATCTTTAGGACATGCCTTGTTGAGGTTGGTGTAGTCGATGCACATCCGGAGCTTACCGACGGCCTTCGGGACAACAACAGGATTGGCCAGCCATCTGGGATTGTGGACCTCCCGTATGAAGCCAGCATCAAGTAGCTTCTTGATCTCTTCACGGATGAAGTTTTGCTGCTCAATGGACTGCTTACGGGGCCTCTATTGTTGTGGCTGGGTGTCGGGGTAGATCTTCAGACGATGCTCGATCACTTCCCTGGGGATCCCTGACATCTGCGATGGTTCCCAGGAGAAGACATCGACGTTAGCTCGTAGGAAAGTAGTGAGCGCCAAATCCTGCTCGTTGTCCAGACTCCCCGCGATACGGGTGGTCTAAGCACCATTAGAGCCAATCTAGATTGTCTTGATGGGCGCATCGTCATCGTCGGAGGGCTGCACTCGTGGTGCAGCGGCGTGACTGCGCACACGTGGGTCTGGCGAGGGCTTACTCGTCTCAACATCGCTCAGGACAGGTGTTGGGGCCGTTTCCAGGGCTTAGAGCTTCTCCAAAGCCGTCACCACAGCAGCATGATCTCCGCAGATCTTGAGGACGTCGAAGGACGTCGGCATCTTGAGGACGAGGTAGCCGTAATTGGCTACAGCCATAAACCGATACAGGGCTCGCCTGCCGATAATGGCGTGGTAGGGGAGGCTAACCTCCGCGACGTCGAATAGGATATTCTCCATCCTGAAGTTCTTGGATGTCCTGAGGGTCACCCGGAGGTGCATGCAGCTGTACGGAATAACACTCCCCGGTCCTACCCTCAAGAATGGTGTCGACGGGGGACCTTGGACACGGGGATCTTCAACTTGTTGAAGGCCGCACGACTGATGAGGTTGAGGCCGGCTCCACCATCTACCAGGACGGTAAAACTTTACATTGGCGATGGTGGGGGTGACGAGGAGGAGCAGCTGCCTGGCTCCTGCCATGTTCTCGGGGCAGTCAAAGGCGTTGAAGCTGATCGGCGTCTCCATCCATCTGTGATGCAGCGTTGGGGCTTGTGTAGAGGTTGTCGAAGCCATTGCCCGACGCAGGATTTTGACCGCATCCCTAGATGCGGGTTCCCAAGATCCTCCACAGATGATGTGGAGTGCTTTTCGACGCTCGTGGTCGCTGTTGAGGTCGAATTTCACAGCTTGGTGAACCGTTTCCACTGTGCATTCTGACCTTTGGACCTCCATCTCCATGTCTTTGTCGACACGTTGGTCGACCTCTTGCGGCTCGATCTTGCCGCTACCCAAAGGCTTGATGAACACCATAATGGTGAAAGCGCTACCATATTTTTGGGGGAAAAAAACCCCTACCTGGCACGCCAAATGTCGAAGTGTTAGTGCGACACTTTCCTCGGATCTGCTAAGGAGCAGTCCGCGGAGGTTCTTTGTTCGGCGGGGCTTAGGCCTCAATCAAGTGTTCTAGCGGATGAGAATATGAGATAGTGATTTTTACGTGGTTCCGACCGCAAGGATCGTAACACCCTACTCCACGGTGGATGGTATTGCTAGTATGTGTGTATGCGTGTGTGTGATGTTCGATCATGGATGTGTGGATTTTGGTCCTTTGTAACGGTGGTGGTCCGGGCCTTTTATAGACAAGGCCAGACGCCTTACAAGTGGGGTCCTTGGGCCTGACAGGTGGTCCCAGGGCAATCTTATCCTAAAGATCTAAGGCTTCTTCCGTAAGCTTGCCTGACCGAGGTAGTGAAGACTCGCCGTCTTGCCTCCTCTCTTGTCAATAGCCCTTGTGCTGTTGCTAACGGTGGCAGAAGGTGTCCCTTCAGCCTATCTTGTTGCCGCAAGCTACCCACTTGGTCAAGTTGGATAGACCTGCGGCGCCTTCACTGTGATGCAATTAGTCATAGCGGTCTCTGACCTTTGTCGTGCTCCGCGTTGGGCGCCGAAGGTGGGTGCGCGTCTTCAATGTTTGACTTGGGCATGGCGCCCCATCCCTTGACTCCCGCATCTTACCGTCCAAGGCGAGCCGCAGGACATGTGGCAGCGTCGGGGCTGAGCTCTGCTTGGGAGGCCAGCCCTGGTCCTCCGTGACGTGTGGCAGCTCTGGGGCTCGCCAAGGATCATGGCAGCTCTGGGCCATTGCCCGTGGGGGGTGCTGGACCCGGTGCTCCGGGCCATTGCCCGTGTGGGGTGCTGGACCCGGCGCTCTGTGTCACGTGGTTGTACCAAGGCTCTCCCCCAATGTTGGGCGAGGTCCCGTCCCTACATGTGGCGCCTCGGGAGCCCGCCACTCCAGAGGGGCCAAGTCCCATCTTCAAGGCTTATATGGCAGCACTGCAGCTCGATCTTGAGGGGGAAAAGGGCCTTGGTGCCTACAGGACACGCGGCGGCTCCGGACGTGCCTCGGTGACTTCATGTTGTGTGCGAGGGTACCCCGTGTGTAGGGTACTAACAAGGATAAATATGGTAAAGAGGGAGTAGGCTAAGAACTAGGTAGAGACTCCTACAATGCTTCTAATATACATATACATAGCCTAAGTTAGTTACTAATGATCATGTCAATTATGAATTCTCATGCTAAGTGGATTAACACATCTGGCACGGGTTTACCCCTAGTAATACTAGGACGACTCCTACCAAGAGCTTGTGGCATAGCCGAACGTGGAGGACTACAAAGGACAGATAGGGCCATCACCACCTACTGCCTACCTCTTCAACCCGTGGGCATACCAGACATTCAACGCTACTCTCTATCATAAAACCATGCTAGCATATTAAGTAATTACCTTAAGATCCTAGGCACAAGCCATCTAAAGCAATGAACTAAATCATCGTTGAACCAATGTTAATTCATAGCATAAGGGATCCATGTTAACATAATCATGTCATAGCTAATTAGACTATAGTGGAGGTTTATAGTATTTATGATGATATATTGAGAATGGTAAAGCACAATCATAAATACTACTCCTACCACATACATGGAATCCACAATCAAACAAGAAACGCTTCATCCAAGTATATGAACAATGGAAGACTAAATATAACATCTTATTTATGAATAAATTCAAAAATACAAATAGGAATATAGGAGACATACCTTTCCCAATTGGAAATTGGGAAGAGACTCCTTCTACACCTCTCCTATTTGGACTATGGACTAGAGATTGTCCTCTCTACAGTATATACTCCTCTAGAACTATGGAGAGTAGTAGATACAATGGATGAATACTCAAGTGGTGTGTGTTGAAGTGAGGGGTGAGGGTCCAATTTATAGCTTGGAAAAGGGTCGGTTCCCACCACCAAAAGCATGTGAATCAATCACCCATGACCTCTTCAATCAAGGAGGAGCCAACACGTGGCATTTGACCGCATTTGGTGCAAGGATCTAGTTGGCCGACTAGGGGGGGGGGGGGGGGGGGTCGGTTGACCTGGTCCTGGCTCCAAACAGCCAGTTCTTCCTCCAGGTGACTGACAGGTCGGTCCCATTCCATGATATTGGTGCTACACCGTTGGATGGCCTTGGATACTTCTGTTTGTAGGCCATTTGATCCATGTGGTGCCATGTGGCTTTGCCTGTTTGGTTGGAATGATATTTTATGGGATCCATCCCCTTGTGTACAAGTAATGATATTTCCTTCACATAATCGAGTTATATTGACGGGTGAAATTGGTATATGACAGCCATCATCAAAGATATCCCATACGTCTAGTTAGATCCGTCATTCCTTGGCTATAGCCATGATGACTTCTAGCCGAAAAGGAGTGACATCCTATCATGGACATTGGAGGAAAGCCACTGGAGCTTGAAGTGGATAGGGATGACTCCCATACGTTTCTCGGCCATCCATGCCAAGACGGCCCTCCGGCCTCATACGGTTGAGGTTGAGTCCATCCGAGTCCATCACCTGTTGGGTTTTCTTCCTCTTGGTACTCATGGACCGGGGAGGTTGTCGAAGGCATGGTCGTGGCCGCTCTTCTTGCATGGCTTCTAGTTACCCTGCCAGAGACATTACTTCTTTGAGCTTCCTCGATAGGAAGAAGATCAATGGTTTGCCTCCAGTATTTGTACAATAGGTAACTGAATTTCATTGACAAAGTCGGGATAGCAAATACCAAAGAGCCATTGTGGTCATGCTTAAGGGTATGTCCTTGCACTAGATAATCTTCATTAATCAATTCTCGTTCAGTTTCAATGTATTCAAATTAAGTATACTCTAATGCTCCTACCCTAGTAGCAACACGGGTAATCAATGAAGTGCATTCAATTGACCCTGTCCTTGAAATATAATCCAACCATTGTGTCATCATGGCAATAACTGGAGCAACTTTTTTCTTCTTAATCATGGCAATAAGATTTTCAGTTCATCATCACGAACTACTCTAACATCTCCTCTAGGGAACATAGTCATAGCCACCCATCTATGCATGAACAGTAAAGTAGAATTGTGCAAGTGGCTATTTCTAGGAGCACTACATGTGACCTCACTAGTCAATTAATGCTAGAAACTTTGTTTGTTAAATTTAGGCAAAGTGTCTAAATCTAGCAAACAACGTTTATGGAAGCCTCAGATTTCACTTAATTATTTCCATAAGATGTTGTATTCTTTTTGAAATAATCTAAAAGTAATACCATCAAATCCTATTTTGAGGGTGCAAAGGAATATTATCGTGAGAAGGTGTGAACCTTTCTCCTCTATGTGAGCAAAATTCTCCCATCCTAATGCACGCCAAACGGAAAAGAATTCGGAATCCATACCTATTTTGGAGATCAAATATGGATCATAAGCTTTAGTGTGATAAAACTCACGATCTTGGAGGAGATTGTGTGCTTGATCTTCAAGTTCACTTTTTATGTCGAGGTCATTGTCTTGGAGAAGTTGACGCGGGTTGCTCCACTCATCCATGGGGGTGTCTTCACACACTCTCCTCCTCCATGGGCTTTGTGTAGCAACGGAGGAGAGATGTGCACTTGAGTCTCCACCATGGCTTGAGCTTGCAGGCCCCTTCCTCTTCACAAACAATCTCTTCATTCCTTTGATGGCCACAACAAGCAAGAATACAACAAGGCAAAAACTCAAAAAGAAGTGATGTTAGTGAAAACAAAACCCTCGACGAATTTTCTCTTGAAGAACTTGAGAGAAAATTGCAAATGCAAATGAAAGCAAATCTTCTTGAGTTGGATTTGAGCAAAAGTGCTTCAATGAAGAGCAAGAAAAACAATGTGAGCAAAAGTGTCACTTAGGGAGGTGTAAAATGAGGTGAAGTGTGAAGAGGAGTGCTCCTCACAACCACCATTTATAGTGTATACTCCCCAAAGGTCATAAGAGACACAAATGTAGCTGTTGGAGGAGAGAGAGCCACTTCGGCTCTTTCTCCACGTCGACCGAACAGGGGGCTGGCCACACTGCAAGGTGGGCCCGCCTAATCCCTCTTTTGGCAGGTGGCTTCTCAACGGCTATAAAATTAGCACGTTAGTGAATTGCCACATTTGCAGCTCAGAAAATTGTTTTGTTGAATAACACCTTTTTTCAAACCCACCAATTTTATTTTTGAAAAATAAAGAAATAAAAATGATGCTTGATAATATAAGATTTTCAACTTGCTAAGAAAAATTAAATATGCAGTGGGAAAAATCAAACTAAGTGGGGAAAACCAAATGAAAAAGAAAAATCAAATAAAGATAACTATCAATTATCCTATTTGCTAGGTCTCACCACAGTCCGATGAAATGGATTTTTCCTCCGTCTTCATGTCTTGGTATCCAGGCCTGGAGAAATGGGCTCGAACGGCTTGTCTTGCTTCTTCCGCCATTTCTTCTTCGTCGGTTTGGTGGACTTGGGCCTTTGGGGAGGTTCGTGTTTCTCCGTCTTCTTGGGATGTCGGCGTGGACGATAAGATGGGTTCCCCGCATAGATTAATTGTCTCATGAATGCGATGAGCGGATCCACCTTTGGAGGTGTGACTTCAACCTCTTGAATGTGTTTAACATTCGACCCATACTTGGTCTGAATCATGGAGCATGCTCCGTCTTTGCCCGAAAGTTAAACTTCTCCTCCTTGCCATTGATATGGAAGTGGATATCTCCAGCTCCCACATCTATGCGAGCCTTCGCGGTGCTAAGGAATGGGCGCCCAAGAATGAGCAGTGTATCCTTCTCGACATCCATGTCGAGCACCACGAAATCCAAGAGTATGAAGCAATTTCAGATTTTTACCGAAACGTCTTCAATAATACCCGCTGGATAACGGGTTGAAGAGTTAGCCAGTTGGAGCTGCATTGGTGTTTGAGTGAGCTCTGTGAAATTCAGCTGGTCGAAAACCACCTTGGGCATAACACTCACACTTGCTCCAAGGTCACAAAGTGTCTTGTCAAAGTAGTGAGCCCCAATTGAGCAAGATATGAAGGGATATTCAGGGTCCTACAGCCAGTTGCCTTCCCGTAGAGACATCATGTTGGCATTTTTTACGGGAGGCTTGGGTTGCCCTGTCATCTTGCCATTCTCCAAAGGCAGAACAACAGCTGCCAGTTGAGCCAACTGAGTTTCCAACATCTTGTTGAAGCTCAGTTGATTCTTGAAGGCTAAGGATAGTCCTTCAATCTTGGCGTTGCTGCTTTCTAAGGTATTGTCATTAGCCTATAGCTTCTTCGATAAGGCATCGTTGATCTTCAATTTCCTAGTGGCAAGCTCTCTCAAGTTGGGTTGATTGCCATTGTTACCATTGTTGTTGTACCCTCCTTGAAAGAAAGGACATGGTTGGCCCCACCCTTGACCTCCTGGACGATAGCCATTATTGTTGTTGAAGTTCCCGTTGTTGGCTATGTATAAGGCATCCTCACGAGTTTATGGGAAGTTACTGCCCATGTGACCCCTGTCACCACAGACTTCACATGTGATGTGAGAGTCTAAGGCGCAATGCCAAATATTTCACCACTGGCTTGTCCATCAATCTTCTTCATGAGGAGGTCCAATTTTGCAGTGATCATGTCCACTGCTTTCAAGGTGTGCATGCCTCGCTTACGCGTTTGGAGACGCTCATCGCTCCAAACCATATTAGACATCATATTCTCAATCAAATCCTTAGCTCTGGACACCGTCAATGAGAAGAAGGCTCCTCCAGCAGCAGCATCCACATCGTCACGAGCGGAAGGGATCAGCCCATTGTAGAAATTTTGGATAATAAGCCAGTCGTCCATCCCATGGTGGGGACAGGCCAGGATGTACTCCTGCAGCCTTTCCCAAGCCTTGGGATAGACTCCTTAGTATATTGTTGGAAGTTGGAAATTCTTCCATGAAGGGCATTGGTCTTGCCCAATAGGAAGAACTTGGCGAGGAATGTCATAGGACACTTCTCCCAAGTGCCTACAGCACTTCGATTTGCATAGAACCACTGCTTCACTCTCGCAAGGAGGGAGAACGGAAATAGTCTAAGATGAACAGCATCAGGAGAGACGTCCTTGATCTTGAAAGTGTTGCGGATCTCAAGGAACTGTTGCAGGTGAGCACTTGCATCCTCATTAGCCTTCTCACAAAATGGGTTGTCTTGCACCATAGTGATCAGGCCAGTCTTGATTTCGAAAATCACGTCTCCCGTGTTAACAGTGGGCCCAACAGGCACGTTGTTAGCAGAGGGAGCCAAAAACTTTCGAAGGGTCTTCTGGGCCATTGGCATTTTGGTTGTTGGACCAGAAGAGCTGGTTTGCTTTGCCGCACGAAGCTTCTGAGGAGTAACAACACGAGGTTGATCTCTCAGAAGAGATTCGAGAACTTCAATAAAGTTTTTCGGCAAGTGGAAACCAGACATACACTACTGTGTTTTCACATAAATGTGAAAACAAAGAAGGGGTTATCCTACTAAAACCTACCCAGAGTCCTATCCTATTCTCTCAATTATGCAATATTTCAGATGCCTTCCTGGCAAAAGCGTCAGAAATGCTTGTTGATGTTTCTTAGGTTGATACATTTCTCTCAGATGGGCTGGCCAATTTGATCTTCAGAACACAATGGATCCCATACAGACTCTGATGTGCCTGATGTTAGATCGCTGGAGTGCACCTCTCCATGCACACCAGCCACACCACGTTCTCCACTGACTGCTCCGCTATCCCCGCCTATGGTGGAGTTTGATTAGTTAGTCTCTCCATTTGGATCCCCCATCATATCAATGCACCAATTAAGTTCTGCGAAAATATCCAAGGTCTATTCTTGTCGAAGATTAAGGCATAGAAGCTCGAATTTGTTCAATGATTGTGACCAAGTTTCAACCTCATTGACTCAGGAAGGGACTTTGGCAACCCCAACTCCGACTCTTCACAAGGCTAAAGGGGTGTCAGCATCTCAGCATGTGTCAGTGGATATGGTAGCTCAGACGGATGTTAATCCTGGGATGACTCTAGCTACAGTGAAAGGCATAGATGGGGGAAATGTGCAATCTGATAGGATTATTGTGATGGAGGCCTCACCACCAAGGGTCATCTTGGAGACACAAGCTACACCTTCGGCCAGATAAATTTCCATTAACAAACTTGCAAAGCAGGCGACATCCTTGCTGCCTCTTCCTGCCATCAAACGGCAGCATAAGGGGTCGGTGATGAGGACATCAACACCCTCGATACACCCACACCAACTCAGCTACCGGTTTCTGGTCCGATCACTCGCGCTCGTGCACGTCAACTAAACTATGAGGTTAACTCGTTCTTGGCCTTATGTCCATCTTATCTAGACCGTGGAACTACGTGCTTTCTTGTTTTGCTTAGGAACAATGGAGAGGAGCCAATGGGAAGGGAATTCGCGCGGACGGGATTTGGACAGCAGAACAGCACCAACTTGTGACGGCCACCACGACTTCATACGGACTCCGATCTGGGCGTTCAAGTACTTCCTGGAAAGATTATCAAGTCTACTTTCAAATGGATCTGGCCTCATGTCCATATCTATTGGGAGTCGGCCGCAATAGTTATTTTAATACCAAGACCTTTTTCTGTCCAGGGTGCTGCATCACCAAAATTGGGCCCATGGCCCATGTATCGTTTGGAGTCCATTAGGGACTCGTGATTAGGATATCTCACGACCCTAGGGAGGTAATAAATAGTAGCAGCCGCCCTCATTAGCTGGTGGGTTTTGTTTATTCGTAAGTTAGATTCTGCTGCTTCCTTGTACACGCGCGTGTCGACTAGATCGCCCGTCTACTTGTATCCAGAACCCCACTTTAGATTGATTCAACAGATAAGTGCTTGTTCTTCTTGTTCTTGCGTGTTCTTCGATTGCTTGCAGGAACAAAGGCCCTCGTGGTCAGGTTGATTGTGCGTCAGCAAGATCAATACAACTTCGGAGTTGGTGTACCGATCGCTAAGGCGCATCGTCTTGGGGACGGTGTAGTCGGATCGCCAACGTCTTCTCCTCCACAAATCGAACCCTCCTATTCTCATCGAAAGATCGGAAACCAAGATCCTATCAAGTGGTAATCAGAGCAAGGTTAATCAGTGAGAGTGCTACCATTACTTTTCTTTCCACTGTTATCATCCTATAGTCTAGAAAAAGCCCAAAAAAAATACCAGATCTGTTTTTTTTCCATTATTACTAGACCATTGTGCCTTTTACTTTCTTCACTTAGTCAAGACTTGTTGAGTTCATGGTTGCTTCGATGAGTCAAGTTGCTGGTCTTTAGTTTTGCACCACTAGAGTTTCGAGTTCATGTCACATTCGGTCACCTAGTTCGAGTCAGATTCGTAGTTCAAGTTTGAGTCGGATTACTAGTTTGAGTTTGAATCAGATTGCTACTTCGAGTTTGAGTCGGATTACTAGTTCGAGTTTGAGTCGGATTACAAGTTCAAATCATATTTCTACTTTGAGTTTGAGTCGGATTGCTAGTTCGAGTTTGAGTCAGATTACGAGTTCAAATCAGATTGCTACTTCGAGTTTGAGTCGGATTGCTAGTTCGAGTTTGAGTCTGATTACTAGTTCGAGTTCGAATCAGATTGCTACTTCGAGTTTGAGTCAGATTAGTAATTTGAGTTTGACAACAAGAAAAAGGCAAGTGCAAAATCAAAAGCCGCACAAAAGCCACAAGCAATTAGAGAAGAAAAAAAAAGGCAAGTGCAAAATCAAAAGCCGCACAAAAGCCACAAGCAATTAGAGAAGAAAAAAAAGGCAAGTGCAAGATCAAAAGCTGCATGTGCAAATTTTGTTCTAGGGTCTCCTGATTCCATCTAGAGAGAGTTTGGGTGACCACCCCAACAAAAAAAAACGAAAAAAAAGAGAAAAAAAATCAGATTGTTGTTTGGGGTGTTTTTGGTGACGACATTGGTGTCTCGGCTCGCGTCTCTAGTACGGTCTAGACTAAGATCAGCACAGTACTGTCATAGAATATTTATTCAGCTTGTTGTGATTAACGTGGTGAAAGTTTGCTCCTTGTGCTAGTTCAGCCACCTAAAGCCATAGATTGACACCTGCTCTTGAAGTTGTTCATTACTTGCTGGTTGCCATCACCTTCTTGCTGGGCTTTGTAAGAACAGGTAAGAGCTTGATTGAACAGGTTGAGAGTGAGCGAGTTATCTCCACCAGCACCTTTGCAGCTAGGGATAACGTTACCCTTTCATATTGGACTTTTTTTCTACTAACCATGGCAGGAGGAGCAAATACAACTGAAGACGTGCATTCACCTCGCACACGGGGAATTATACAACACTTCGAACGCCAAGTGCGGCTACACACAGAAGCGCTTGATGAGGATTTTCGAGTTACCAGTGACCGCCTTGGTCAATTGGAAAATATGCAGATCGACACCAACACCAAAATCAGCAAGTTGGAGAGTTCCATTCAAACATTGAACACCTCTATTGGAGCCATCCTGCAGCGCCTTGAGGAGAGGGATCGTGGACGCACCGTAGATGGATAGGTGAGCAATGCTCCTAGTATTGTACGTGACAATGAAGATGACTATTCTGCAGATACGGAGATTGGGGAAGATGAGGAAGCTAGGCCACGGCGCCGGCTACAACGCAACCGTCAAGGCATAGGTGGACATCGTCGGCGTGAGGTACGCAATCATGAAGATACTTTTAACAATATCAAATTTAAGATACCTCATTTTGATGGTAAATATGACCCTGATGCATATATTACTTGGGAGATTTCTGTTGATCAAAAATTTGCATGTCATGAGTTTCCTGAAAACACAAGAGTTAGAGCAGCCACTAGTGAGTTTACTGATTTTGCTTCTGTTTGGTGGATAGAACATGGCAAGAAAAATCCTAATAACAAACCACAAACTTGGGATGCTTTGAAACGGCTCATGCGGGCTAGATTTGTTCCTTCTTACTATGCACGTGATCTGTTAAATAAGTTACAACAATTGAGACAGGGAGCTAAAAGTGTAGAAGAGTATTTTCAGGAATTACAAATGGGTATGTTGCGTTGTAATTTAGACGAGGATGAGGAACCAGCTATGGCTAGATTTTTGGGTGGTTTAAACCGTGAAATTCAGGACATACTTGCTTATAAAGATTACAATAATGTTACCCGTTTGTTTCATCTTGCTTGTAAAGCTGAAAGGGAAGTGCAGGGATGACGAGCTAGCTCTAGAACTAATATTTCTGCAGGAAAGACTAGCTCATGGCAACCACGCACGACTACTCCTTCGACTGGGCGTGCTTCTCCGCCATCTTCTTCACAAAGTCGGGCAGCACCATCTTCTTCCAGCAACAAGCCACGTGCTTCTTCCACTAGCTCAGCAGTAAAGACCACCCAAAAGCCCACCAAGAGTGCTTCTTCCGTAGCATCTACCGGACGATCTAGAGACATTCAATGTCACAAGTGCAAGGGTTTTGGCCATGTGCAGCGTGACTGCCCAAGCAAACGTGTTCTAATTGTTAAAGATGACGGTGAGTACTCATCTGCTAGCGATTTTGATGACGATACATGTGTTTTGCTTGCAGCTGACTATGCAGGTAGCGATGAACATCAAGAAGAGCATATTGGTGCAGAAGATGCAGCGCGCTATGATAGTCTCATTGTGCAGCGTGTGCTTAGTGCACAAATGGAGAAAGCGGAACAAAATCAAAGGCACACATTATTCCAAACAAAGTGTGTCGTCAAAGAGCGATCTTGCCGCATGATCATTGATGGAGGTAGCTGCAATAACTTGGCCAGCAGTGACATGGTGACCAAGCTGGCACTAAGCACCAAACCGTACCCACATCCCTATTACATTCAATGGTTAAACAACAGCGGTAAGGCAAAGGTAACTAGACTTGTGCGAATCAATTTTACTATTGGATCATATAAGGATGTCGTTGAATGTGATGTTGTGCCTATGCAAGCTTGTAATATTCTGCTAGGAAGACCTTGGCAATTTGATAGAGATTCTATGCATCATGGTAGATCAAATCAGTATTCTTTTCTTTACCACGATAAAAAAATTGTGTTGCATCCTATGTCTCCTGAAGCTATTGTGCAAGATGATGTTGCTAGAGCTAGGAAAACTAAATATCAGGACCATGCTAACATTGAGAACAATAACAATGCCAAATCTGTGTTTGATAAGAAAAATGAGATATCTCTGAAGGGAAAATGCTTGTTTGCTACAAAATCTGATATTAATGAACTGATTGCCTCCACCTCTGTTGCCTATGCCTTGGTATGCAAAGATGCTTTGATTTCCCTTTACGATGTGCAACATTCTTTGCCTCCTGCTGTTGCTAACATTTTGCAGGAATATTCTGATGTGTTTCCAAGTGAAATACCACCAGGACTACCACTACTTCGAGGGATTGAGCACCAGATTGACCTCATTCCCGGTGCTTCATTGCCCAACCGTGCACCATATAGGACAAATCCAGAAGAAACAAAGGAGATTCAGCGCCAAGTACAAGAACTACTTGACAAAGGTTATGTACGTGAGTCTCTTAGTCCTTGTACTGTTCCAGTTATTCTAGTACCTAAAAAGGATGGATCATGGCGTATGTGTGTGGATTGTAGAGCAATCAACAATATAACCATTCGATATCGTCATCCTATTCCACGCTTAGATGATATGCTTGATGAATTGAGTGGTGCTGTTGTGTTCTCAAAAGTTGATTTGCGTAGTGGTTATCACCAAATTCGCATGAAACTAGGAGACGAATGGAAAACTGCTTTCAAAAGTTCGGTTTATATGAGTGGTTAGTCATGCCTTTTGGGTTAACTAATGCACCTAGCACCTTCATGAGATTAATGAATGAGGTTTTGCGTGCATTCATTGGAAAAATTGTTGTTGTGTATTTTGATGATATATTGATTTATAGCAAATCCATGGATGAACATCTTGATCACTTACGTGCTGTTTTTAATGCTTTGCGTGAGGCACGATTATTTGGTAATCTTGAGAAGTGTACCTTTTGCATGGATCGAGTCTCTTTCCTTGGCTATGTTGTTACTCCACAGGGAATTGAAGTTGATCAAGCCAAGGTAGAGGCTATTCAGGGGTGGCCTGTACCAAAGACCATCACACAGGTGCGGAGCTTTCTAGGGTTGGCTGGGTTCTATCGTCGCTTTGTGAAGGATTTCAGCACCATTGCTGCTCCATTGAATGACCTTACGAAGAAGGGGGTGCCTTTTTCTTGGGGCACCACACAAGATAACGCCTTTACCATACTGAAAGATAAGTTGACGCATGCACCTCTTCTCCAACTTCCTGATTTTTCTAAGACTTTTGAGCTTGAATGTGATGCTAGTGGGATTGGATTGGGTGGTGTTTTGTTACAAGAAGGAAAACCTGTTGCATATTTTAGTGAGAAAATGAGTGGGCCTGTTCTAAATTATTCTACCTATGATAAGGAATTATATGCTCTTGTACGAACTTTAGAAACATGGCAGCATTATTTGTGGCCCAAAGAATTTGTTATCCATTCTGATCATGAATCACTAAAGCATATTAGGAGTCAAGGGAAACTAAACCGTAGGCATGCTAAGTGGATGGAATTTATTGAGTCTTTTCCTTATGTCATTAAACACAAAAAGGGAAATGATAATGTTATTGCTGATGCTTTATCTAGACGTTATACTCTTCTATCTCAACTTGACTTTAAAATTTTTGGATTAGAAACGATTAAAGATCAATATGAACATGATGCTGATTTCAAAGATGTATTGCTGAAATGTAAAGAAGGAAAAACATTGAATAAATTTGTCCTCAATGATGGCTATGTGTTTAGAGCTAACAAGTTATGCATTCCAGCTAGCTCCGTTCGTTTGTTGTTGTTACAGGAAGCGCATGGAGGCAGGCTGATGGGGCACTTTGTAGTGAAAAAGACGGAGGACATACTTGCTGGTCATTTCTTTTGGCCAAGGATGAGGCGAGACGTGGAGCGCTTTGTTGCTCGCTGCACGACATGTCCAAAAGCTAAGTCACGACTTAATCCACATGGTTTGTACATGCCTCTTCCTGTTCCTAGCATGCCTTGGGAGGATATTTCTATGGACTTTGTTTTAGGACTGCCTAGAACAAAGAAGGGGAGGGATAGCATCTTTGTTGTTGTGGATAGATTTTCTAAAATGGCACACTTCATACCTTGTCGTAAAAGTGATGATGCTACACATGTTGCTGATTTGTTTTTCCGAGATATTGTTAGATTGCATGGTGTGCCAAACACAATAGTTTCAGATCGTGATGCTAAGTTTCTTAGCCATTTTTGGAGAACGTTATGGGCAAAATTGGGGACTAAGCTTTTATTTTCAACTACTTTTCATCCCCAAACTGATGGTCAAACTGAGGTTGTGAATAGAAGTTTATCTACCGTGCTTAGGGCTGTTTTGAAAAATAATATAAAAATGTGGGAAGAGTGTTTGCCTCATGTCGAGTTTGCTTATAATCGTTCCCTACATTCTAGTACTAAGAAATGCCCTTTTGAGATTGTTTATGGATTTGTACCCCGTGCTCCTATTGATTTATTACCTCTTCCTTCAATGGAACGAGTGAATTTTGATGCTAAACATCGTGCTGAATTGATATTAAAATTGCATGAACCACTAAGAAGAATATAGAGTGCATGAATGCCAAGTATAAACTTGCTGGTAGTAGGGGAAAGAAAACTATCACTTTTGAACCTGGTGATTTAGTTTGGTTACATTTGCGAAAGGATAGGTTTCCTAATTTGAGAAAGTCTAAATTGTTACCTCGAGCTGATGGTCCATTCAAAGGGTTAGAAAGAATTAATGATAATGCATGGGGTTAGTCCCACATTTAACATTGTAGATTTGAAGCCATATTTGGGAGAAGAAGATGAGCTTGAGTCGCGAACGACTCAAATGCAAGAAGGGGAGGATGATGAGGACATCAACACCCTCGATACATCCACACCAACTCAGCTACCGGTTTCTGGTCCGATCACTCGCACTCGTGCACGTCAACTAAACTATGAGGTGAACTCGTTCTTGGACTTATGTCCATCTTATCTAGACCGTGGAACTACGTGCTTTCTTGTTTTGCTTAGGAACAATGGAGAGGAGCCAATCGGAAGGGAATTTGCGCGGACGGGATTTGGACAGCAGAACAGCACCAACTTGTGACGGCCACCACGATTTCAAACGGACTCCGATCTGGGCGTTCAAGTACTTCCTGGAAAGATTATCAAGTCTACTTTCAAACGGATCTGGCCTCATGTCCATATCAATTCGGAGTCGGCCGCAATAGTTATTTTAATACCAAGACCTTTTTCTGTCCAGGGTGCTGCATCACCAAAATTGGGCCCATGGCCCATGTATCGTTTGGAGTCCATTAGGGACTCGTGATTAGGGTTTCTCATGACCCTAGGGAGGTAATAAATAGTAGCAGCCGCCCTCATTAGCTGGTGGGTTTTGTTTATTCGTAAGTTAGCTTCTGCTGCTTCCTTGTACACGCGCGTGTCGACTAGATCGCCCGTCTACTTGTATCCAGAACCCCACTTTAGATTGATTCAACAGATAAGTGATTGTTCTTCTTGTTCTTGCGTGTTCTTCGATTGCTTGCAGGAACAAAGGCCCTCGTGGTCAGGTTGATTGTGCACCAACAAGATCAATACAACTTCGGAGTCGGTGTACCGATTGCTAAGGCGCATCGTCTTGGGGACGGTGTAGTCGGATCGCCAACGTCTTCTCCTCCACAAATCGAACCCTCCTATTCTCATCGAAAGATCGGGAACCAAGATCCTATCAGTCGGCATCAGAACAGCCAATGAGGCGTAGCCGTAGGCTTGCTGGTGTCAGTGCTGAATTCCAACCACAAGATTTAGTGAGCAGCAGATCGAAGAGAAAGGTTATGCAAACTTTGGAAATAATTAATGAAAATGAAAGTATAAGTCAGCAGGCACAAGAGGACTACAAAAAGATATTTGAAAAACCCCTCTCAGACTCACATGTGCAAGGTTTGGCTGAGTTGTTCAACTAGTCTATTCCAGGCCTTTCTGACCAAGGCAGTGAGGACATGGAACTTGTTTCGTTCTACAGTTTGGAATCTCTATTTTTGGTCATTGTTCAGTTTATTAGTTTAATGGATCCAGCAAAAATATTAATCTGGAACGTACGGGGTCTTAACTCTTTGGCCCGACAAGATTTCATACGTACTCTGGTAGAGTCTACAAAGCCAGATATGGTTTGCCTTCAGGAGACCAAATTCCAGCTATCTCTCGACGGATTATTCTATCTACTCTTGGGTCAGAGTTCAGTGATTTTTCGGAACTACCGTTTATAGGGGCCAGTGGTGGAATCTGATGGTTTGGCACTGTTACACTAGATCTTCGGGTGCCTGTAGAATGGAAGCCAACAATGTGTCCATCCTATTTGTTACTAGTAATGGCACCCTCTGGTGGTTAACTTGTGTTTATGGGCCTCAAGGATCAAATGAAAAGATTCAGTTCCTACAAGAATTGAGGGATATTCGGCTAGCATGTTGTGGCCCGTGGATGGTTTTGCTGGAGATTTTAATTTAATATATAAGGATGCAGATAAGAACAATGCTAATTACAATCAAGCAATGATGGGACGTTTCAAGCGCTTCAGGACTTACCTCTTCGTGGCAGAAAGTTTACTTGGTCAAACCAGCAACAATCTCACACTCTAGTGAAGTTGGTTAGAGTTCTATGCTCCATGGATTGGGAGAAAATATTTCCAAACTATCTTTTACAAAGGATGGCTTTGGATGACTCCGATCACTATCCTATCTTGCTTGGACTTCGTGACAGTAAGTCAGATCTATGATGCTTTCCTTTTGAGGCATTTTTGCCTCGACTTGAGGGCTTTCAAGAGGTCGTTCAGTCAGCCTGAGATTCGGTTCCTGCTGGACCATGTCCTTTTGCTACTTTGGATAAAAATTTCAAGACGGTGACTGGGGGTTGCAAAGTTGGAGTGATAGAACAGTAGGGCAAGTCAACTCACAGCTCGCTCTTGCTCGTGAAATTTTGCATCAGCTTGAGATAGCTCTTACCATGAGGCCCTTGTCACCAGCAGAATCATGGCTGAAAAATAACCTCAAAAAGCTTAGCCTTGCCCTCTTCTCTCTGAAGCGGACAATGGCTAGATTGAGGTCACGGATTGGGTGGCTAAAGGAAGGTGATGCAAATACAAAGCTTTTCCACCTACATGCACGACATAGGAAAAGAAACAATTTTATTGGGAAGCTCACTTAAGGTGGTCAAATATGCACCAGTCATGCTGATAAAGAAAAAGTTATTGATGAGTTCTTTGAGACTTTACTTGGGACAAATCTGGATCGGGACCATACAATCAACTTAGAAGAACTAGACATCCAACCTCATGATCTTACCGATCTTGAGATGCCTTTTTCAGAAGAGGAGGTATGGTGCACAATCAAGCAACTACCTTTAGATAAGGCTCCAAGACCAGATGATTTCACGGGGCACTTCTATAAAGTCTATTGGCATCTCATAAAACATGATATCATGGCAGCAGTCTCCGCGGTGTGGGGTCTGAAATTTGAGGGGCATGGTAATCTTAACACAGCTTACATTACGCTCCTTCCCAAAACGGAGGAAGCGGAGGAACCAAAGGACTTTAGACCGATAAGTCTAGTTCGTAGCTTTGCAAAATTACTCACTAAGATGATGGCCAACCGCCTTGCACGTAAGCTACAAGACATGGTATTCCCTATTCAAAGTGCTTTTATCAAGGGTCGTTTTATCCAGGATAATTTTATGTTGGTGCAACAAACAGTGAGATATCTGCATCAACAAAAACAACCTCACGTGCTCCTAAAACTGGATATTTCAAAAGCCTTTGATTCAGTGGCTTGGCCTTTTCTTCTTGAGGTTTTACAAAAGTTTGGTTTTGGCCAAATTTGGAGAGATATTCTTTGTGGACTTTTATCGAGTTCTCAAGTTAAGTATTATTGAACGGGATCCCTGGTGAGTGTATCCCTCATCGGCGAGGTTTGAGGCAGGGTGATCCTTTGTCGCCAATGCTTTTTATTCTGATAATGGGCATATTGGGTCACTCATTTCTAAGGCTGCTACGGAGGAGTTGTTGCAACCTCTCACCTCACGAGCCCTACATCATCGTGTCTCTATCTACGCGGATGGTGTGGTCCTTTTTATTCGACACAAGCAGCAGACATAGCGGTCACTATGGATATTCTTCGCCTATTCGGAGAGGCATCTGAACTTAAGGCAAATTTACAAAAGAGTAAGGTGATGCCTATCAATTGTGGTCAAGAAGAGACTAATTTATTGCAGCAAATGTTACCTTGTGAGCTCTCAGATTTTCCTTGTCGATACTTAGGCTTGCCGTTATCTCTCAAGAAGTTAACAAGAGCGCAGTTGCAACCAACGGTTGATCGCATTGATGATCAACTACCTGGGTGGAAAGCTGACTTAATGACGAGGGCAGGGTGAACAGTGCAGGTGCAGTTTGTCCTTACATCAATGACTATTTATCTTGCAATGGTTGTGGGCCTCCCGACTTGGGCCATCAAAGCGATAGATAAAATTCATCTTGGATTTCTCTGGAGGGGACGTAAAGATGCAAAAGGAGGATATTGTCTAGTAGCTTGGGACGCGGTCTGCCGCCCTCTCGAGCTAGGTGGTCTAGGAATTTCTAACATTAGAAGCTTGGGTTGGGCATTGCGATTGCGATGGCTGTGGTTGAAAAAAAAGGAACCAGACCGTCCATGGTCCCAATTTACTATCAAAGTACCAAGTCAAGTTCATACCTTTTTTTCAGTTGGTGTGCATTCAGAAGTTGGAAATGGTGAGCATGTTATATTTTGGACTGATCGATGGATTTAGGGGCATTGTGTTGAAGATCTAGCTCCTCATGTATTTGCTAAGATTCTGAACGTAGGCTGAAGAGGCACACAGTTAAGGAGACTCCCACGGATTGATCTTGGGTGCATGATATTCAGGGAGTTCTCACTGTGGTGGTGATCTTGGAATATCTCAACCTTTGGGATCTTCTCTATAATCTTGAGCTTCAACCCGAGGTAGATGACTCTCACATTTGGTGGTTGCCCGCCAATCGGCAATATTCAACAAAATCTGCCTATGAAAGTTTTTTCGTTGGGTCCAAACAATTTGGTCCGTGGGAGAGAATTTGGAGGACTTGGGAACCGGCTAAATGTAGATTCTTCTTATGGTTAGTGGCACATAATCGCTGTTGGATGGTGGATTGACTTGCAAAACATGGGCTGCCTCATCCTTTGAAGTGTCCTTTATATGACCAAGAAGAAGAAACAATCCATCATATATCTGGTCGGATGCGTATTTGCAAGACAATTCTGGTTTCACATGTTTGGGCAGGTCGTCTTACAGTACTGATCTCTAGAGCCAACTGATATTGTCTTCCATTTATAGTGAGAAAAGGTTGAAGGTGCTGTAAATAAGTTATAGAATGGTGGCATCAACTCTTATAACTCTTGGAGCGTGGATCCTATGGAATCAGCGGAACCATTGTGTTATAGATGGAGCAACTCCTAGTCTTGCCAGTTGTTTAGCTCTTTGTGTAGAAGAGCAATGCTAGTGGAGTATGGCAGGGGCTCGCGGGCTATCCCACTTGTTTCGCCATCTCCTGGGCAATTAGATGACAATGTGCTAGCTATAGTTTTTTCTTTATGGTCATGTTGTTGTAGCTTGTAATATCTGTAGTCTGTAGTGGGTTTTCAACCCTTTTCTTTTTCCTTATTAATATAATGAAGCACAACTCTCCTGCATTTTCGAGAAAAGAAGAATTCATCGAATTTTTGAAGTTCAATGAGCGAGACTTACCTCCATCTTGTTCAGCATGATGGTGTGTCATTCATATCAAGAGATGAATGTGTGAATGACTTCTCTTGCTTGACACGACAATACTTCTGTGGCGCTCATCTTGAAAGTGGGCACATGATGGCCTCGGACTCTCCGTCGCCTGGATGGAGACTTGTTGATGTCGCGATGATTTTTCCTTCTTGAACATCAACTTGGTGAGGCTTGTCCTTCTTTGGGGGCGTCACTTCAACTTTCTTGATATTCTTTTGTGTAAACCCATATTTCATCATGAATCAAAGACTTCCTTGGGCATGAAGACATGTGGACTCCACAATCAAACAAGAAATGCATCATCCACGTTGTCGCTTGCCCAAGGTTGCATGAACTTGGTTGAAGTGTAAGGTCCCAACAAGTAATTGTGGGATATTTTGGATCTTCAACGCTCTTCAAGTGTCTTGTCCATGGCCAATAGTTTATTGGGTATTTCGTCATGATCTTTGCTTAGCCAAGGATAAGATACTTAAAGGTAGACTAGTTGAAGTTGAATAATTGAAATTGTTAAAATTCCCATAGCCTCCTTGATTGTATTGATTCCACCCTCTGACCACCTTGTTTGGTGATGGCTATTGGAGTTGTTCCTTGGAAATGAAGGATCGCCACGGGTCTTTGGGAAATAAATCCTTCAACTGTCCCATGTTGACATGGATTTTCCTAATCATGTGAATATCCATAGCTTGGATCATCCAAACACTTTTCCATTAGCTTGACCTTCTTGATCATTCAATAGGAGGTTCAGATCCGTACCCGTCTCGGCGCATAGGTTACGACTATAGGGATATCGACAGCACGAACGCGTTTCATGCGAGTCGTGCCGTGTCGGGCCCTAAACGGGCACTGTGCCAGGTCAAGCCACCCTAAAGCCCCTTTATTTAAGTATAATAATTAAAGACTTAATCAATTAAAGTACTAATTAAACAATTAATTAAACTACTAATTAACAAAACTCATATACATTAATCATGAAATCAAAACTAATTAAATAACATAATGAATTAAATCGACTTATAAAATATTTAATCAACTAAATAAACATTAAATCCACAAATTAACATATCATTAGTCAAGAATAAATAAACCACTAAACTAATTATAAAAAACATTAAACAACTAATATACAACTAAACTAAACTAATTAACAAAAATATTAAACAACTATTAAACAACTAAAAAAGAATAATTAACAAAATTAATATCCATTAATCAAAACTAATTAAACCTAATAAGAAGAAAATTAAAAAAATGGGGAAAGGATGGGCAGTGGGGCGTTGGGGTAAGCTTGTCGGGGTGGGGTGGGCGATGTTGCCTAGCTAACCTCGGTACATCAAGGTGGGGTGGGTGGCGTTAGCGGCTAGGCAAGGTGAGGAGGAAGGCTGTGCGTGAGGGGGGACACGACGCGATGGCGGAGCACGAGGAGGGAGGCGACCCGCGAGGAGAGAGGCGGCGGCGGGGCACGGTGATGGTGGCGGGTTGGAGCATGATGGTTCTTTGAGCGCGCGCCATGGAGTTAGAAGGAAGAACACCGCACGTGCAGTGTGGGCTGGGTTTAATCGATTACTTATGACAGCATGTCCCACGACCATCGTAAATAAGCAACAGTGTACGATGGTCGCATAGTTTACGATGGTTTGGTCCACCGGTCGTCGTAAATAAGATGCTATTTACAACGATTTAGGTCAACCGTCATCAATAAGAATCAGTCATCGTAAATAAGTTAATTTACATTGGCTTTTGTTGTTGCCCAATTTACAATGGCCTGGCCCATGGCTATCGTAAATAAGCAACGATGTACGACAATCGCATAGTTTACGATGGTCTGGCCCATCGGTTGTTGTAAATAAGATGCTATTTATGACGACTTAGGTCAACCATCATAAATAAGAGTCGGTCATCATATATAACTTAATTTATGACAACTTTTGTTGTGGCCATCATAAATAATCTGTAGTCATCGTAAATTGTGCATTTTCTTGTAGTGCACGCATCTGCCTGCGGGTTTGTCTCCCTCAATGCGCATGATCATTGAGGTCACTATTCCTGGTGCCATCTGTGCATCGTAGATGCACTTGAATGGCAAGTTCGACATCGGGTTTATCTTGTCCCAGATGATCAACCACATGCAGTGAAAAATTTCAGAAGAGGGAAGCTATGTGGTGGAACCGACGCTCTCAAACTCAAGGGCTGTTGGGTTACGCGTTTATATAAGAACCATACATGTTTCCGTGATCGGTTGTTACGGGCGCATATTCATGCAACCAACCTGATTAGGTGATAAGAGAAATCTAAACAAACTAGAGAGTCCAGATTACATACGATAATGACAGCTAAATGATGAGCCCTATCCAAACTAGTCTTCGGTTACGATCCTGGCTTCAACATCTCGTGTGTTGCACTTGTCACGTTATCATGTTCCTTTAATACTTCCCCTCAATCTGAACTCATTAGATTCAGATTGTGTTTGACAATTTCCAACTGTCGCACCGTGACTGGTTTAGGAAGCCCATCGGCCACTTGATCCTTTGATGAAATATATTCTATGTCAAGTAATCCTCTTGATACTCCCTCTCTCACAAAGTGGAAATCAACTTCTACGTGTTTTGTCCGTGCATGAAATACAAGGTTAGGACACAGATATTTTGTCCCAATATTATCACACCTAATCTTGGCCTTCTTGGGCGCATGAACTCCCAATTCTTGTAACAAGGTTTGTATCCACATAATTTCAGCTGTCACATTTGCACGCCTTGTATTCAGACTCGGTGCTTGATCTAGAGACGGTTGCCTGCTTCCATGCACTCCATGATACAAGATTTGACTCGAGAAAAACAACAAATCCACCTGTAGATCTCCGATCATCAAGGCATCCCGCCCAGTCAGAGCATGAGAAGCCACTGGCGAGTAGTGATGCAAAGCCCCCACCACGCTTTTGTACTCTCTCGCATCGTTTGGCCCCAATGTGATCCTTCATGTGTAGACAACTTTTCCGTTGTTGATAATGAAGTGCTCACTGCCTTGCAATTTACCATCCCTGTTCTTTTTAACACATCATTCACATATTTCTCTTGGGTGAGTACAATGCCATTATTTACTTTCTTGACCTCTATCCCAAAGAAAAAATGCAGCTCACCTAGATCCTTCAACGCAAAATCTTTATTAGATCTCTTAGAAGTGCTTCGATTGCATCTGGAGTTGAACTGGCGACGATGATGTCATCCACATAAACCAAAACAAACAGTCAATCAAGCCCTTATTATAGTAGAATAGGGACATATATGCCTTTGAGGCTTTGAATCCAATTTCCTGAAGCTTCGTGCTTAATCTAGAATACCAAGCCCTTGGGGCTTGTTTTAACCCATAGATCACCTTGTCCAACTTGCATATATATTTTGGTGATCATTTATCCTCATATCCAGGAGGTTACTTCATGTACACCTCTTCCTCTAGATACCCATTTAAAAAGGCATTCTGCACATCTAATTGTCTCATGCTCCACCCTCTTGACACAGCAATGGATAGAATTACACAGATGGTAGATGATTTTACCATGGGACTAAATGTATCTTCATAATCTATTCGGTATCTTTGCTTGAATCCCTTTGCAACTAGGCAAGCTTTATTTCTATCAAGGCTACCATCAGCTTTCCTGTTCACTTTATACACCCATTTGCAGTCAATGACATCGAGACCTTTTTGTGGTGGAACCAAGTGCCATGTCTTGTTTTTCATTAGAGCATTATATTCAACATCCATGGTGGCCTTCCACCTAACATCTCCTAGTGCTTCATTTATATTGTTAGGAAATCGGCAGTACGCTACTCTAGCAACTCTACCGCATCACCCAGGAAACATGCGAGTATAGAGGCCATGGATTGTTACCACTAGACGTGCAACGCAGCGGAATGTAGACGTGCATCGGTGTAGGGGAAGTAGACGATCTCGTTCAGCTCCTCCTCGCCCTCTTCTCAGGAGCAGTAGACGAACACGTTTGTCATAGCCGATCAGCGCAGCAGTAGCAGCAGCGCCTCCACGGAGTCCACACGTACGGAGAGGAATGCCATGCGCTGGTGTGCTAGGCTCCTTTGCCTGTGCGATGGCTCCACCATTGTCATAGTAGAGATCCACAGAACTGGACGCGCTAGAAACAACACCCAACTCAGAAACAATTTTTTTGATCCAAACGGCTTCCTTTGCAGCTTCAGAAGCTGCAATATACTCCGCCTCTATGGTTGAATCTTCTACTATATCTTGCTTGGAACTTTTCCAGCTCACTGCCCCTCTATTGAGGCAGAACACAAATCCGGATTGCGATCTAGAATCATCCTTATCAGTTTGGAAGCTGGCATCGGTGTAACCTTTTACAACGAACTCTTCTTCACCTCCAAACACTAAGAATGCATCCTTAGTTCTTCTTAAGTACTTAAGGATGTTTTTGACAACGGTCCAATGAGCCTCACCATAATCTGATTGATACCTGCTCGTGATACTTAGAGCATAAGATACATCTGGACGTGTACATAGCATGGCATACATGATGGATCCAATAGCCGAAGCATAAGGAATCGCTCTCATCCTCTTTTGCTCATTAGGTGTCGAAGGACACTGACTCTTGCTTAGAGTAATGCCATGTGACATTGGCAAGAAACCTTTCTTGGAATCTTGCGTATTGAACCGATTCAATATCTTGTCAATATATGTATCTTGGATTAATCCAATTAGCCTTTTAGATTTATATCTATAGAGCTTTATGCCCAAAATATATGCTGCCTCTCCTTCATTGAGAAACTTTTTCTTAATGAGGATTCAACATCATCAAGCATTGGAATGTCATTTCCGATCAATAATATGCCATCTACATATAGGACCAGAAATACATGTGCGCTCCCACTGAACTTCTTGTAAATACAAGGTTCTTCTATGTTCTTGATGAAACCAAACCCTTTAATTACTTCATCAAAACGTAGATTACAACTCTGAGATGCTTACTTCAGTTCATAAATGGACTTTTGAAGCTTGCATGTTTTATTAGAATTTTTAGTATCGACAAAACCCTCAGGTTGTGTCATGTACACATCCTCAGTCAGACTTCCACTAAGAAAGGCTGTTTTGACATCCATCTGCAATATTTCATAATCAAAATATGCAGCAATTGCTAGAAGAATTCAAACAGACTTAAGCATTGCAACGGGTGATAAAGTTTCATCATAATCAACACCTTGAATTTGTTTGAAACCTTTCGCCACCAATCGCGCTTTATAGATGTGAACATTTCCATCCATATTAGTCATTTTCTTGAAAATCAATTTACAATCGATATGTCTCACACCTTCGATTGGATCAACCAAGTCCAAACTTGATTTTCATGCATGGATTCAATTTCAGATTCCATCGCTCGAACAATATCATGTCATGCTGCTCCTTGGTTAGAAGCGTTAACTTTTCAGTTGCACGACGTACCCTCGTAGACCTTTGTGGGGTTGGTGTTTCATCAACTGGTTGCACAACATCTTGTACATCGTGTATAGGATCTGTGGATGCTAAAACATTTTCAAGTATTTCTTTAATTTCTTCAAGATGCACCTTGCTCCCACTAACTCTTTTTGAGAGGAACTCTTTCTCCAAGAAGACACCATTGCGAGCGGTAAATACTTTACCCTTTGTTTTATTATAAAAAATAATATCCTTTGGTTTCCCTAGGATATCCAACAAAGAAGCATTTGTCTGATTTTGGAGTGAGTTTGTCTAACGTCAAACGTTTGACATAAACATCACATCCCCAAACTATGAGGAAAGACAATCCGGGACGTTTCCCGGTCCACATCTCATATGGTGTCTTCTCAACAGACTTAGTTGGGACTCTATTTAGTGTAAATGCAGTAGTTTCAAGAGCATAACCCAAAAGGATAGTGGAAGATCTGCTTGGCTCATCATCGACCTAACTATGTCCAACAAGGTTCGGTTCCTCCGCTCGGACACCCCATTCCATTGTGGCGTTCCAGGTGTAGTCAATTGTGGAACAATTCCACATTGTTTTAAATGATCATAAAATTCATGGCTCAAATATTCACCCCCACGATTAGATTGTAGAAGTTTAATTGTCTTGCCCAATTGATTATGAACTTCATTCTGAAATTCTTTGAACTTTTCAAAGGATTCAGACTTGTGTCTCATTAGATAGACATAACCATATCTACTAAAGTCATCGGTTAATGTGATGAAGTACTGAAAACCACCTCTGGCAATTGAACTCATTGGTCCACATACATCGGTATGTATAAGTCCCAACAAGTCAGTCGCCCTCTCACTTTGACCAGTGAAGGGTGCTTTGGTCATCTTCCCAAGCAAACAAGATTCGCATGTGTCAAGTGATTCAAAATCAAATGAGTTTAGTAAACCATCTTTATGGAGTTTTTCAATGTGTTTCTCATTTATATGACCTAAGCGACAATGCCAAATAAAAGTGGGATTTAGATCATTTCGTCGAGGCCTTTTGGTATTAATGTTACAAACAGTTTTATCCTCAAGATCAAGAACATATAATCCATCCACCAATGGACATTGAGCATAGAAAATATTATTGTAATAAATAGAACAACATTTGTTCTTTATTACAATCTCATAACCATCAACTTCTTCTAAACACGAAGAAGAGATAATGTTCTTGCTCAAAGTAGGAATGCAATAATAATTATTCAATTCCAAAACTAATCCTGCGGGTAATGACAAGTGGTAAGTTCCGACAGCCATGACCGCAACCTTTGCTCCGTTGCTGACACGAACATCCAACTCACATTTTGCAAATCTTCTAGTCTCACTTACACCCTGCAACGATTTGCAAAAGTGTGAATCATTGATCCGGTATCAAATACCCATGATTCACTAGAAGATAATGCAATGTTAATTTCTATAACATTTATACCTGAAGCGGAAGTCTCACTTCCCTTCTTCTTCTAATCCTCCAAGTACTTCTTGCAGTTCCTAGACCAGTGCCCCTTACCATGACAGTGAAAGCATTCATCATTAGGAGAAGGTCCAGAGTTGCCGTTTGGTTTAGACTTTGAGCTTGAAGGCTCATCGGGAACCTTTCCCTTGCCTTTACCTTTAGAATGCGTCACACGCTTCCTCTTTTTATTCTCCTTTTGCACTATCATCACATGAGTGGCGTTTTTCTTAATACTTTCCTCGGCTATTTTAAGCATCCCATGCAATTCAACCAAGGTTTTCTCCATGCCATTCATTTGAAAATTCAATATGAATGGCTCGTAGCTTGGTGGGAGCGAATGGAGAACAACATCAATAGCCAGATCATCCTTGAGTTCAGAACCAAGTTTGCCCAAAGATTAAATGTAACCAATCATCTTGATTACATGAGGGCTGACCGGGCTACCCTCCGCCAGCTTGCATGAGAACAAGGACTTTGAGATGTTGTATCTCTCAGTCCCTGCTTGATTCTTAAACATTCCACGCAGTCCCTCAATCATAGAATAAGCATCTGTATGCTCATACTATTTTTGCAGATCAGGGGACATAGTGGTGAGCATGAGGCAGCTTACATTAAGCGCATCATCGTAGTGCTTCGTATAAGCTCTACATGCTACATTGGTTGCATCAGCTGGGAGGTCATCAGGGTAAGGTTGCAGAAGAACGTACTCAGTTTTCTCTTGCCTAAGAATAATTCTCAGGTTGCGGTACCAATCGATAAAGTTAGCTCCATTGAGCTTTTCCTTTTCAAGCATAGATCGCAAATTGAAACCAGAATTGCTAGCAGACATTATCTACAATAAAAAATAAATATGCAAGGTTTAACACTATGTTATGTACCAATATTCTATTAATAGTTTAATAAAAGATATCACCACTATATGATCATCGTCTTCCCTCTAGCGACATATAGTGGTTCAAGATCTATATTCACTAATTCCTAGTGAGCTTTGGCTTCACTGCTTGGAAATTAGTGACATAGGTAAACAACTATTGTTAATCATATCCCAATATGACTCTTGTTTGTTGGGTGACATCCAATGCCCCGGCTCCCAACTCTATGCCATAAAGCCCAAAACCGTTTTGATAGCATTGCTGAGTAAACCAACATTATGCATGTGAATGTCCAACATTCACCCTATGAATTATGATAGATGATGGTACTTTGCTTTGGTAAACCTACCACACAACGATCAAAATATCATAGGTTCAGCTATTGGTAAATGACATCAAATGCTCAACTTTTGTGGGGGAAGCTATTCTATCATGACAAAACATCCACCATATGAAAAGCATGAAAAGAATAGTAATAAGCATCACAGGCATATGATCATATCACATTGTGAATAGTATGGCCTTTAGAATCATAATGGTCTCCATCGCCACGGTTCCATCAAGATTTGAGCTGTCATGCCTCCCTTCTTGTGGTGATCTCTATCTCCACCATGCTTGAAGACATCTCCATGATAATAAAAGAAGCTAATACAACTAATAGCTACCAAATAAATTACATGAGAGATCAAGCATCACACGCAGGTCGTTATACAATTATGTGACAACCTCAACCCGGTTGTGTTAAATTAGCAACACGCAAGCTGCACGAATTTACACACAGATCATCACATCACATTAAGGCCATACCATTCACATCATTCCCTGTAAAAACGAGTTAAGCGTAGAACGATTTCTAGCGCGGAACTATATTATGTAATCATTATAGCAGACAGCAAAACAGCGGAAATCACTATGAAAATCTCATCGGATTGATCAAATCAACCCGAATCTGAGCCATTTAGAATGCCTCAATTTTCAATGTGACCGGTTATTCATGAGTAGATCGCGACTCATGACCGTGGTCTGTTGGCTCAATCTGTTAGCTATGTACGCGATTAGTCCTAGTGGTGATTCCAGCCGATAGGGACAGGTTGCGCACACAACAGAGAAAGAGTACAAACTGACCCTTTAGTCATATACGATCGCAATCTATTCTAACCAATTCCAAACCCCAAAAACCGTGCGAAAAATTCATTGTATGAACATGTCTGCAGTAGATCCCATCTACTAAGAAGATTCAAATCAAAAACTATGCAAGTCGACTCTTATACCACTGTTAGGAAATCGGCGGTACGCTACTCTAGCAACTCTACTGCATCACCCAGGAAACATGCGAGTACAGAGGCCATGGATTGTTACCACTAGACGCGCAGCGCAGCGGAATGTAGGCACGCGTCAGTGTAGGGGAAGTAGACGATCTTGTTCGTCTCCTCCTCGCCCTCTTCTCAGGAGCAGTAGACGAACACGTTCGTCGTAGCCGATCAGCATAACAGTAGCTGCAGCGCCTCCACAGAGTCCACACGTACGGAGAGGAACGCCATGCGCTGGTGTGCTAGCACCGCGTGCGCGGCAAGGGTCTCGGCGTGAGGCCTTCGAGGGGTGTCGGCTAGGGCTATCACGTGGTGGGGTGATTAGCCCCAAACCCTACCTCTCATATTTATAGGCGTACTAATGGGCTTTTAGGTTGCAGGCCCATTAGTACCCTAATTGCTTATAGATCAAATATCCAATAGGCCTTAACCCGAATTATTATGATTGCCTTTTGGGCACATCACCAACAAATATTTTGCAGCTCTCCTGCAGATGTAAAACAAGCATATCCTATAGTTTCATCAGTTTATACCATAGGGTTGTCAACTTCTCTTTGTGATCTGGTTCTTGGACGTAATACTTCTACATTGTTTTCAGCTGGTACAGAAGATCCGGCTTGATCTTCAGCACAGAAAATCCAGCCTTATCAGGACTTGCAACCATTGCTCCTTCACCAAGCCCGAGATTGATTCGTTCCTCCAGTTCTTGATTGGCCGGACTCTGGCCAGCACTTGGACCAAAGCCCGGCATTGGTGCGGACGGTTGTGCAAGCAGCTCGAGGCCAGGTGTTTGTGCAGGCGTGCGTATCTGCTGCTTGCCTATTGCCGTACAGTTTGTGCCCATGCCAGACTCAGTCAGGCACAGATCCAAAGAAGACCCAGCTCGATCTCTATGTTCATTGCTGCGCTGCACATCTGATCCTTGGACCATATCTTCCTGTCTTTCGGTGCCAGAGTTAATGCATGTATCCACAGCCTCATGCACACCAGGTTTTTTAGCACAACAATTTTTTTATTAGGAAAGTTAGCCACATGATCACTCAAATGTTTTGGATTGAAAAGATTTTCAGATAGCAAGGAGATTTCTAAACTTAATTGCATACCAGCATTGGGATGAAGCTTTGAAAATGGAAATTCATTTCCATCAAAAATTACATCACAAGATATGTAGACTCTCCCAGATGTAATATCTAAACATTTGAACCCCTTGTGAATATTGCTATACCCCAAGAAAGCACACCTCTTTGATCTAAATTCTAGCTTCTGCTTATTAAAAGGACAAAGATTATGCCAAAAGGAGCAGCCAAAAACATGAGGAGAGGTATAGTCTAGTTTTTTATGATATAAACGCTCTAAATGAGTATCATAATTGATGACTTTGCTAGGGGTGCGGTTTATGAGATAAGTTGCGGCTAAAAAGGCTTCATCCTTGAATTTTAATGGCATAGATGCTTGAGCAAGTAATGATAGACCAACTTCAACTAAGTGGCGGTGTTTCCTTTCTGCTAGGCCGTTTTGTTGATGTGCATGAGGGCAAGAGACTTGGTGTGTGATGCCAATTTGATCAAAGAAGGTGTTTAGCTTCTGATACACTCCACTCCAATTGGTTTTCATGGTCAAAATTTTCCAATCTAACCGATGTTCTACAAGGTTTTGGAATTTCCTGAATTTTTTAAAAATCGTCAATAAAACTCACGTAATAATTTTTCCTTCTAGCTAAATCTGGGGTCGGGCCCTATATATCCGAATGAACAAGTTCTAAAGGGAATTTTGAAATACGAACTGGATCTGAATAAGGGAGTTGATGACTCTTGGCCATCTGACATGCATCACACACTGAATCTTTACTAACCTGTCCATAACATCGCAAGCTATTTTTATTGACTACTCTCGAAACAATGGTAGACGAAGGGTGACCCAAGTGACTATGCCATTGTTCGAACGATGACTTGATGACAGAGAAGGCGTGTTTTATTGGTGTCTTGGCTGGTAGCGCATAGAGACCATTGACACAACTCCCTCTAAGAATCGTGCTCCTCGTAGCTTGGTCCTTAATCAAACAATAAGAGTGGTGAAACTCGATGAAAGCAGAATTATCTTTGGTTAGACGATGGACCGAGACTAGATTCTTTTTAGTTTGGGGAACATAAACAATCTTATTCAGATGTAAGTCTCGTAGATGAGTTGGAACAACAGAGTGACCAATGTAGCTAATTTCCATACTTGTGGCATTGGCTGCTTGAATTTTATCTCCACCCTTGTACTTGTCACAGACAGTCATCTTCTCGAGTTCACCAGTTATGTGATCCGTCGCCCCTAAGTCTGCATACAAATTTGTGTCAACCCCGTAGGAGTGACTTGCCCCACCAGCGAACTTCTTTTCTGGAACATAGCCTTCACCAAATCTGTACCACCATGGCCACGTCCTCTACTATTGCACCCACGGCCATCGTGCTTTGATGCACCACGATCGTGGGATCCTCGGCTGCTTGCTGCATTAACCGACGACTGAAAGTCGCCTAAGGGGGGGGGGGGGGGTGAATAGGCAATATGACCTGAAATTACTTAATTGGACGAGATTAAAACTCTAAGGCCGGACTAGTCCGCTCAGCATGTGGTGAAAACATAAAAACTTGATTTCTACAAGTTATTTGCAAAATTTAGATCGAGAAAATATAGATGCAAGGTCTTGCAACCTAATACAACTTAGATTAACAAATGTAAACAATTAGGTTGCAAGATTTCAATGAAGAACAATGTGAAGAACGATATGAACCCTAAAGGCAGTTCTAGTGAATATCGAAACGTAAAGCGAGGAGAGAGACACGATTTATCTCGTGGTTCAGCTCTACAAAGAAGCCTACATCCACGTTGAGAAGTCCACACAAGGACCGGTCTCACTTGACCCTCTTCTCACCAAGCCACCACAAATGGCTGACTTGGTTTCCACTATCTCAAGGGGTAATCACCGAGTTTTTAGGGCTGCTCACAAGTTGAGGCTCTCACAAATGAATACAGAAAGGAGCACACGAAGCTCAACTCACACAAGCCACAAAACACAACACCAAGTGCAAGAGATCAAACCGAGAGCCAAAGCACGATGATCTTCCTTCACTCTCCTTCTCAAACCCTAATCTTATCAAGACTTGGTCTTAGAGGGCAAGTAGGCAGAGTAGAAGGCTTTGGAAGGCTCAAGGATGGTTGTGGCGGCGCTAGGGTTCCAGATGTCTCAAATGGGAGTCGGGGGTCCCCATTTTATAGAGGTCCTGACAACTAACCGCTGCAACTACCAAAGTCCGGACTACTCCGATCCATGACCACAGACTAGTCCAACCCTTTGGGACCACTGACAATTCGACATCACACCTCGACAAAAAGGTGACATTGCCGCCAAACAATTGAATTTCAAACGGTCATGGCCACCTTGACTAGTACGACCAAAAACGGACTAGTCCGAAGTGGAACTGAAAGTTTAGTCCAGCTGAAAACGTACTACTCTGGGGTTGCCCGGACTAGCCCGGCCCCTGAGGCGGACAAGTCCGGCCTCACAGAACTTAGCTTCAGGATCTCACACTAAGACAGAACGGACTAGTCTGTACCCAAACGGACAAGTCCAAACTGGAACACAAACCTTTAGCCCCTTTCAAAACGGACTACTCTGGGGTCCGGACTAGTCCGACCTCTGTGGCGGACAAGTCCGACCTCCAAGAACTTAGCTCCAGAAACTCTCACCAAGGCATAATGGACTAGTCCGTACCCACACAAACAACTCCGAACTAGAACAGAGACCTTTATTCTGTCCCAAAATGGACTAATCTGGCCACCCCGGGCTAGTTCGGCCCTGTTGCCCGGACAAGTCTGGTCCCTAGAGATACTCTCACAAAGGCTTCTCACTTAGGTTTTTCTCTCAACCACCACTTTGAGCCCTCTTCAATGATCTCATTGCACTTAATACACACACCCTCACACAAATATGGCTAGTATAAACTCAACACAATAGAAATCCTAATTTCTGTGCTTGAGTCTTCGATGCCCGTTTCAACCTTTTCCTTTCTGAGGGATTTTATCTCATTTTAATTGTCACACCTGTGCTTAAGATCAACTCAGCTCATTAATCTCTTAATTGTCATCAATCATCTAAAACCCACAGGGATATCTAGATGCACTTTCAACGACATTGAGTCTCCTTGCTGCAGGTTTACTCTTCTCTCCAAACCTAGTAGCTAAGAATAGAGTTCACCATTGGATATCAGGTTCTCTCTTGCAACTAGTGCTGAAACAATCGGATTATATTCAAAATCCAGCTTGTTGAGTATGAAAGTTGTCATCTCTTCCTCATCTACAGGCTTCCCTGCAATTGCCATGTCATCTCCAAGGGCACGCATCTTGCTGAAATACTCGGAAATTATGAGATTTCCTTTTTGAGTTGTTTCCAAGGAAAGTCGCAAGTTGATAACATGTGCACATGTTTGAGATGCAAACATGTTATCAATTGATTTCCATGTCTCAGCTGCTGTTTTAGAAGCAACCTGTCCCATAAGATCTCGAGACAGCGATGTAAGTATAAAGCTAAGAATCTGCTGATCTTTGGCATACCACTCTTCGTAGGCCGGATTCAATATCTTGTTCTTGTTTTCATCTTCAGTTTCGGCATAACGTATCACAGTCTTGCCGTTGATATGTCCTTCTAGCTATGCGCCTCTGATGGCGGTGAGGATCTGAGCACACCACACCGTGTGATTCTGTTTAGTCAGCTTCTCCATAATCTGCAATCCAGAAAGAGGATTTGCTGAGGAGGCTGGGGTCACCGAGGACGCCATTCATCCAGAATCGATTCTTCACGCTTTGATTACCATGAAATACTTCAGAGGAGGGAAGCTATGCGGTGGAACCGACGCTTTCAAACTCGAGGGTCGTCGGGTTACGTGTTTATATAGAGAGCACCATACATGTTTCTGTGATCGGTTGTTACAGACGCATACTCGAGTCAGATACAAACAGCGAAGATGGCTCCGCCCTCGCCCTCCCTCTCGCCCATCCCGTCCGCTCACTGGTCGCCACTCTGGCACCGTCGCCGACCGAAACCACGCCATCGTCGGCCAACCTTGTTCTTCTTCCCCGACCATCCACATCCAATCCAGCCACCGTTTCTCCTTGCACCCCTTTTTCAATACTCTGTAGCCCGCCTTGCTGGCTCAAAGATGAACAAGACAAGAACTCCTCCCTCCTACCGGTGCTCTCAGATTCAGAATCCGACTCCGAGCCGGAGGAAGGTAGCCTGGAGAACAGCCGGATGTCCGGAAGCATTTCATCTTGCCAAAATTTTTTCGCTCCTCCAAAGATCCACGGTATGTCTCCATCGCTTCTCACCCCGTCATAATTGCTATGCTGCCAACGTATAGACATGTGGACAACCAAAAGAGTCAAAGGCGAAAGTCCGTCGAAGCTGACCATCTCCGAGCAGGAAGCCCTGGTATCTTCTATTGTGGAACAAGAAACTCTAGAGCCAACATCGAAGAAGGAGCTATCAAGGCCCCCTGCCCCCACAGGTGTGGAGATCGATCTTCCCAGTCAACTCCCTTCAGAGATCTGGGTTCCAAGCAGCACCCGCTAGCATTCAAGTGCTTTTTCACTAGAGTAACGACTGGTTCTCCCAAAGCATCGGCAAAGCCATTTACAATCCTCTCCTTTAGCCCCCTCCCGGCGGGTCACCGGAGCTGAGTTAATAGTCCAACCTGGTCAATGTGGAATCACGAAGCACCGCCCTCTACAGAGCTCCCCTGCTCACCATCAATCACCCCTGCATCCTTCAAGTCTTTCAAAGGAAAAGACCTCGTCGGCCCCTGTACATCAAAAACAGCCACCGACCTTGCCGTCTTCATCTAGACTTCAATGGTCCTCGCCGTGTACTAGTCTCCTCGGAGCCAGGGAAGGATGCAGTTCTTGACCTCAAGACCCTCCTCAGGGGACGTTGTTTTCGCTGTCTTGCAAGAGATCATCGTGTAGCTCACTGCCGTGATCCAAAACGCTGCGTTAAATGCTGGGGTCCAGGTCATTTCGCTAGAAACTGCAAATGCACCACCATTGCCGGCCCATCCCCACCATGCCACCATTTAAAATCTAAACCCATCCCCCCAAAGTTGTCCATTCATGATCGTCTCAATTTCCCTCCGCCCACCTCCCAACCTTACACCTCCTCCCCACCTCCTTCCTACGCGGCAGTTGCCTCCCGCAACTTGCCTGCCATGGCAGGAGCTCGTGCCTTCATTCCGGGCCACCCCCGAGATCGTCCTTCTCATGGGTACGCCACCGTCATTGCTGGACCAGTCATGACCTCAGACTTTGACAGGCTCAGCGCGAGATCCTTTGTGCTTTCCACACGCACCCCCCGCCACCATGCCACGGTTCACAACATCTCTATTGCCATCCATGATCAGCTGCGCATCCCATGCCACAATTTCCTGGTTTCGATCCTGCAGCCAAATGCATTCCTCCTTCGCTTCGATTTTTCTATTCAGTGTATGTCTGTCCTCCGCGCTAACCATATTATTGCCGGAGGTGCTACTTTCGACGTTCAGACTTGGCAGCCACCACCACAGTCCAACCATTGGCATTTCCTTGTCCACGTCTTTGTCGAGCATATGCCGCTCCATGCTTGGTCCGCGGAGGGGATAAAGCAAATTGTTGGGGATACTTGCATCCTTGACCTTCTGGATGAGGACACCTACCTACAGAACAATGATGGCATGTTCAGCTTCTGGGCCTGGATGGAAAACCCGAACCTCCTTCCATACACGAAGATTGTCTACTTCTTTCCAGAGTGTGTAGCTCATGGAAGTGACGAGATGGGTGTACTGGAGTCGCCGTGCGGAAGCTGAGTGGAGCTCTTCTTCCATCTGGCTGAATTCTACGACTGCTCCCCGTGGAGAGCCAACCTACCCATCGAGGAAGGGAAACACCCGTTCCACGAGCGGCTCCACTGGACATGAGGTGTTGGTGATGTGTCCAAGAGGCAATCATAACAATTCGGGTTAAGGCCTATTGGATATTTGATCCATAAGCAGTTAGGGTACTAATGGGCATGCGACCTAAAAGCCCATTAGTACACCTATAAATATGAGGGGTAGGGTTAGGGGCTAATCACCCCCACCACGTGACAGCCCTAGCCGCCACCCCTCGAAGTCCTCATGCCGAGACCCTTGCCGCGTGCGGTGCTAGCACACCGGCGCACGGCGTTCCTCTCCATACGTGTGGACTCCGTGGAGGCCCTGCTGCTACTAATGCGCTAATCGGCTAGGACGGTCGTGATCGTCTACTGCTGTGACAAGGACGAGGAGGAGACGAACGAGATCGTCTACTTCCCCTACCCCGACGCGCATCTACGTTCCGCTGCGCTGCGCATCTAGTGTGGTATCAGAGCCAGGTTGCGCAATTTTTTGGTCTGGATTTTCTTAGTAGATGGGATCTACTGCAGACATGTTGATACGATGAATTTTTCGCACGGTTTTTGGGGTTTGGAATTGGTTAGAGTAGATTGCTATCGTATATAACTAAAGGGTCAGTTCGTGCTCCTCTGCTGTGTGCGCAACCTGTCCCTACCGGCTGGAATCACCATCGGGACTAATCGCTTACATAGCTAACAGATTGAGCCAACAGACCATGGTCATGAGTCACGATCTACTCATGAATAACCGGTCACATTGAAAATTGAGGCATTCAGAATGGCTCGGATTTGGGTTGATTTGATCAATCCGATGAGATTTTCATAGTTATTTCATAGATGCGATCTATGTAATTCCGTTTGGTGTTCAGGGCGCTGCAATCGTTGAGTGGTAGGGACCACCGTTTTGCTGTCTGCTATAGCTATTACATAACATAGTTTCGCGCTAGGAATCATTCTACGCTTAACTCATTTTTGCAAGGAATGATGTGAATGGTATGGCCTTAATGTGATGTGATGATCTGTGTGTAAATGCGTGCAGCCTGCGTGTTGCAAATTTAACACAACCAGGTTGAGGTTGTCACATAATTGTATAACGACCTGCGTGTCGACCTGTGATGCTTGATCTCTCATGTAATTTATTTGGTAGCTATTAGTTGTATTAGCTTCTTTTATTATCATGGAGATGTCTTCAGGCATGGTGGAGATAGAGATCACCACAAGAAGGGAGGCATGACAGCTCAAATCTTGATGGAACCGTGGCGATGGAGACCATTATGATTCTAAAGGCCATACTATTCACAATGTGATATGATCATATGCCTGTGATGCTTATTACTATTCTTTTCATGCTTTTCATATGGTGGATGTTTTGTCATGATAGAATAGCTTCCCTCGAAAAAGTTGAGTATTTGATGCCATTTACCAATAACTGCACCTATGTTATTTTGATCGTTGAGTGATAGGTTTGCCGAAGCAAAGTACCATCATCTATCATAATGCATAGGGTGAATGTTGGACATTCACATGCATAGTGTTGGTTTACTCAACAAAGCTATCAAAACGGTTTTGGGCTTTATGGCATAGAGTTGGGAGCCGGGGCATTGGATGTCACCCAACAAACAAGAGTCATATAGGGATATGATTAACAATGGTTGTTTACCTATGTCACTAATTTCCTAGCAGTGAAGCCAAAGCTCACTAGGAATTAGTGAATATGGATCTTGAACCACTATATGTCGTTAGAGGGAAGACGATGATCATATAGTGGTGACATCTTTTATTAAACTGTTAATAGAAGATTAGTACATGACATAGTGCTAAACCTTGTATATTTATTTTCTATTGTAGATAATGTCTGCTAGTAACAATTTCGATTTCAATTTGCGATTTGTGCTTGAAAAGGAAAAGCTCAATGGAGCTAACTTTATCGATTGGTACCGCAACCTGAGAATTTTTCTTAGGCAAGAGAAAATCGAGTACGTTTTTCTGCAGCCTTACCCTGATGACCTCCCAGCCGATGCAACTAATGTAGCACGTAGAGCTTATACGAAGCACTGTGATGATACGCTTAATGTAAGCTACCTCATGCTCGCCACTATGTCCCCTGATCTGCAAAAACAATATGAGCATACAGATGCTTATTCTATGATTGAGGGACTGCGTGAAATGTTTGAGAATCAAGCAAGGGCTGAGAGATACAACATCTCAAAGTCCTTGTTCTCATGCAAGCTGGCAGAGGGTAGCCCAGTCAGCCCTCATGTAATCAAGATGATTGGTTACATTGAAACTTTGGGCAAACATGGTTCTGAACTCAAGGATGATCTGGCTATTGACCTTGTTCTCCAGTCGCTCCCGCCAAGCTACGAGCCATTCATATTGAATTCTGAAATGAATGGCATGGAGAAAACCTTGGCTGAATTGCATGGGTTGCTTAAAACAGCCGAAGAAAGCATTAAGAAAAATGCCACTCATGTGATGATGGTGCAAAAGGAGAATAAAAAGAGGAAGCGTGTGATGCATCCTAAAGGTAAAGGCAAGGGAAAGGTTCCCGACGAGCCTTCAAGCTCAAAGTCTAAACCAAAGGGCAAATCTGGCCCTTCTCCTAATGATGAATGCTTTCACTATCATGGTAAGGGGCACTAGTCTAGGAACTGCAAGAAGTACTTGGAGGATAAGAAGTAGGGAAGTGAGACTTCCACTCAGGTATAAATGTTATAGAAATTAACATTGCATTATCTTCTAGTGAATCATGTGTATTTGATATTGAATCAATGATTCACACTTGCAAATCGTTGCAGGGTCTAAGTGAGACTAGAAGATTTGCAAAAGGCGAGTTGGATGTTCGTGTCGGCAATGGAGCAAAGGTTGCAGTCATAGCTGTCAGAACTTACCACTTGTCATTACCCTCATGATTAGTTTTGGAATTGAATAATTATTATTGCATTCCTACTTTGAATAAGAACATAATCTCTTCTTCGTGTTTAGAAGAAGTTGATGGTTATGAGATTGTAATGAAGAACCAATGTTGTTCTATTTATTACAATAATATTTTCTATGCTCAATGTCCATTGGTGAATGGATTATATTTTCTTGATCTTGAGGATAAAACTATCTGTAACATTAATACCAAAAGGGCTCGACGTAATGATCTAAATCCCACTTTTATTTGGCATTGTCGCTTAGGTCATATAAATGAGAAACGCATTGAAAAACTCCATAAAGATGGTTTACTAAGATCATTTGAATTTGAATCACTTGACACATGCGAATCTTGTTTGCTTGGGAAGATGACCAAAGCACCCTTCACTGGTCAAAGTGAGAGGGCGACTGACTTGTTGGGACTTATATATACATATGTATGTGGACCAATGAGTTCAATTGCCAGAGGTGGTTTTCAGTACTTCATCACATTTACCAATGACTTTAGTAGATATGGTTATGTCTACCTAATGAGGCACAAGTCTGAATCCTTTGAAAAGTTCAAAGAATTTCATAATGAAGTACAAAATTAATTGGGCAAGACAATTAAACTTCTACGATCTAATCGTGGGGGTGAATATTTGAGCCATGAATTTTATGATCATATAAAACAATGTGGAATTGTTCCACAGTTGACTCCACCTGGAATGCCTCAATGGAATGGGGTGTCTGAGCGGAGGAACCGAACCTTGTTGGACATGGTTAGGTCGATGATGAGCCAAGCAGATCTTCCACTATCCTTTTGGGGTTATTCTCTTGAAACTATTGTGTTTACACTAAACAGAGTCCCAACTAAATTTGTTGAGAAGACATGATATGAGATATGGACCGGGAAACGTCCCAGATTGTCTTTTCTCAAAGTTTGGGGGTGTGATGCTTATGCAAACGTTTGACGTCAGACAAACTCACTCCCAAATCAGACAAATGCTTCTTTGTGGGATATCCTAGGGAAACCAAAGGATATTATTTTTATAATAAAACAGAGGGTAAAGTTTTTACTGCTCACAATGGTATCTTCTTGGAGAAAGAGTTTCTCTCAAAAGGAGTTAGTGGGAGCAAGGTTCATCCTGAAGAAATTCAAGAAATACCTGAAAATGTTTTAGCATCCACTGGTCCTATACAGGATGTACAAGATGTTGTGCAACCAGTTGATGAAACACCAGCCCCACGAAGGTCTATGAGGGTACGTCGTACGACTGAAAAGTTAACGCTTCTAACAACAGAGCAGCATGACATGGTATTGTTGGACAATAATGAGCCCACGACCTATACAGAAGCAATGATGGGACCCAACTCTGAGAAGTGGCTTGGAGCCATGGAATCCGAAATTGAATCCATGCATGAGAAACAAGTTTGGAACTTGGTTGATCCAATCGTAGGTGTGAGACCTATCGATTGTAAATGGATTTTCAAGAAAAAGACTGATATGGATGGAAATGTTCATATCTATAAAGCGTGATTGGTGGCAAAAGGTTTCAAACAAATTCAAGGTGTTGATTATGATGAAACTTTCTCACCCGTCGCAATGTTTAAGTCTGTTCGGATTCTTCTAGCAATTGCTGCATATTTTGATTATGAAATATGGTAGATGGATGTCAAAACAGCGTTTCTTAATGGAAGTCTGACTGAGGATGTGTACATGACACAACCTGAGGGTTTTGTCGATTCTAAAAATGCTAATAAAATATGCAAGCTTCAAAAGTCCATTTATGGACTAAAGCAAGCATCTCAGAGTTGGAATCTACGTATTGATGAAGTAATCAAAGGGTTTGGTTTCATCAAGAACGTAGAAGAACCTTGTATTTAAAAGAAGTTTAGTGGGAGCGCACATGTATTTCTGGTCCTATATGTAGATGACATATTATTGATCGGAAATGACATTCCAATGCTTGATGATGTTAAATCCTCATTAAGAAAAAGTTTCTCAATGAAGGATTTAGGAGAGGCAGCGTATATTTTGGGCATAAAGATCTATAGAGATAGATCTAAAAGGCATTTTGGATTAAGCCAAGATACATATATTGACAAGATATTGAATCGTTCAATATGCAAGATTCCAAGAAAGGTTTCTTGCCAATGTCACATGGCATTACTCTAAGCAAGAGTCAGTGTCCTTCGACACCTGATGAGCAAAAGAGGATGAGAGTGATTCCTTATGCTTCGGCTATTGGATCCATCATGTATGTCATGCTATGTACACGTCCAGATGTATCTTATGCTCTAAGTATCACGAGCAGGTATCAATTAGATTATAGTGAGGCTCATTGGACCGTTGTCAAAAACATCCTTAAGTACTTGAGAAGAACTAAGGATGCGTTCTTAGTGTTTGGAGGTCAAGAAGAGCTCATTGTAAAAGGTTACACCAATGCAAGCTTCCAAACTGATAAGGATGATTCTAGATCGCAATCCGGATTTGTGTTCTGCCTCAATGGAGGGGCAGTGAGCTGGAAAAGTTCCAAGCAAGATATAGTAGCAGATTCAACCACAGAGGCGGAGTATATTGCAGCTTCTGAAGCTGCAAAGGAAGCTGTTTGGATCAGAAAATTTGTTTCTGAGTTGGGTGTTGTTCCTAGCACATCCAGTCCTGTGGATCTCTACTGTGACAACAGTGGAGCCATCGCACAGTCAAAGGAGCCTAGATCACACAAACGATCCAAACACATACTATGACGCTATCACCTCATTCGAGAGATCATCGACTGGGGTGATGTGAAAATATGCAAGGTGCACACGGATTTGAATGTCTCAGATCCGTTGACAAAGCCTCTTCCACAATCAAAGCATGAGGCACACACGAGATCTATGGGTATTAGATACTTACACCAGTGATTATTGTGTGTAGTGGGAGACTTGTGTCATAGCTATGTTTATGTACCATTAAATAAATTGTTATATGAGTAATCATTATTTACATTGATCATCAAGTATGTGACTTGTTCGTAAAACTCTTTGTTAATAGTAATGTTACTCCAGATGATCCCTAGTCCATATCATTATATGAGATAATGATTGCATAAAGACTAGCACATGTATTAATTGATGATCACGTTTCACGGATCATAGATATGGAGATATCGAATTAATAATGTGAACACATGTTAGTGAACATGGTGTTGGATTGACCCACTCTAAGACACTGTTGGGATTGTTATTTTCATATGTGCCATCAGTTGGTCTTGAGTGATACACCTGCTAGATCCTTAGACCTGAGATCGCCATTGTTTCTCACTATGCATAGTTGTGTACTTTGAGACTACCAAACGCTACTCTGTAACTGGGTAGTCATAAAAGTAGTTTTCGGGTATATAATGAAACATAGAATGGGATGTGCGCGGATCAAGATGGGATTTGCCCCTCCTTAATAACAAGAGAGATATCCCTGGGCCCCTCGAGATAGTTGGATTTGAAAGTGCATGGCCATGCCAAGGTGATTAAAGGTTAATCACAGTGACTAAAAGTTAGTCACGGAATGAATCCACTATTTGATCGAGTGAATAGTCGAGCTATCACAAGGATGGAACGCATCTCGCCTTGAGCTTGACTGATATCGTGAGGCAAAGGGATTAGCATGTTGAATGTATCTAGGTTCGGCCAATATGATCTTTATGTACATTCGGGAGTCAGTATGTCCTGCTAGGTACCTCTACTGTCTTGTGGTTGGAAACGGTTTCCATTGACAACCGACTGCACATGAACCTAACGGGTCACACACTTAAGGAGTTGGAATATCGAAAATCTTGGCTAGATGATTGTCTCTAGTGCAAGTGGGAGATTGTTGGTGATGTGCCCAAGAGGCAATTATAACAATTTAGGTTAAGGCCTATTGGATATTTGATTCATAAGCAATTAGGGTACTAATGGGCCTGCGACCTAAAAGCCCATTAGTATGCCTATAAATATGAGGAGTAGGGTTAGGGGCTAATCACCCCCACCATGTGACAGCCCTAGCCACCACCCCTCGAAGGCCTCACGCCGAGACCCTTGCCGCGCGCGCAGTGCTGGCACACCGGCGCACGACGCTCCACTCTGTACGTGTGGACTCCGTGGAGGCGCTGCTGCTACTGCTGCGCTGATCGGCTACGACGATCGTGATCGTCTACCTGCTGCTATGACGAGGACGAGGAGGAGACGAACGAGATCATCTAATTCCCCTACCCCAATGCGCATCTATGTTCCGCTGCGCTGCGCGTCTAGTGGTAATGATCCATGACCTCTGTACTCGCATGTTTCCTGGGTGATGCGGTAGAGTTGCTAGAGTAGCGTACCGCCGATTTCTCATCACGAGGTGTCCCGGACCACAGGCCGGTTCCGCATCGCATGAGATTCAACCCCACATGCCAGTATCTTGGAGGACATCGCTGGCATGACGATCATCACGACGACAACTCAGCTCCCCTACGCAGCCGTAGGCAGCGGCACCCTCCTTCCCAGCAAGGAGCGGGCATCCCGCTGACCGTCAGCACTTGGAGGAGGCAGGGGAAGGGCCGCCATGGAAGCAGCAGCCGCCAACACAAGGCGGCGGGGGACCCATCCGTCCATCGGGGTCGCACACTGTCCCTATCCCCGATGTGTCTCCGTGCACAGGATCCACCCCGCCGGGATGACGAAGGGTGGGACCGTTGCCGTTCCCGCTCACCGGTGCAGTCACCTAAGTCTGGTGCAGCAAAGGCAGTGACAAAAGACAGCAACAAGGCTGCAGGCTCTGCTTTCCTTGCGAAGGACACACCTGGAAACCCTGCCTACCCAGATGAGGTACAGCTGACCTTCCCATTTCGTAACATGATGATAGGTCTTGATCCCATTACCTGTGAAGCTTCGGACACCCCTCTGTGTCGTACTGCCACACCTCACACTGCCAGAACCCAATGATTCTGGAACTCAAACCAGAAGGAGCTCTGCAGAACAAGGCACCAAAACCTGTAACGCGTGCTGTGGTATGCCAAATACCCATTCTGGCACCACCCAAGACCAAGACTGGGTGCAGCCTGGCGGGGGTTTTCAATTTCAGAACCCACCTCCCTCCACAGGACTGCTGGATCAGCGTGAAGGCCCAGCCCAGGAAGGGGGCCTCCAACCTGAGCACCTTGAGAACTCGGAGCCTTCCGACCGGCACGGGGCTGTTAGCAACTTTTCAAGCCCAGTTAAAAGCACCGCGCCCCTCTTCAAGTCGATAACCCCCTCACTCCTGCCTCTCCCGCCAAAGGCACCAAAAGGACAACGCCACTCCGCATCTGCAGAGCCATCCCGCAAGTGTCAGCGCCAAGAACAACCAGACATTCATTCCGGTGGCTCTTCACGCAACTTGCCGCCTTATCCGTCAGCTTGACTTAGCTGACCCAGGACAGGAAGCCGGGGAAGATGCGAAGAGCAGGTACGAGGACATGTACAAGAAGCCCCTCTCTGCAAAAGCAATTAAGGCAATCCGCGACCTTTCGGGGCTGGCAAACGCGAACATGCTTGCTGCAACAACTTTGCTGGTGCCTGAAGAGATTGCCACTTGAGCAAATATGCCGCCAGACTGTCGAAGATCCAGCCTGATGTTGTGTTTGTCTACTGTTTGTGTCGTTCATTGTATGTCCAGTCCAGTGATGTTGTGTTTAAATCTTGAGTTGATTATAGTCCTTGGGAGCAGAGGTGGCAGCACAATAAATTTGCTGTACGGGTTACTTCGTTGGGGACCTTGGTTGGGAGTAACCCTGAGACAATGGGAGGTGTCCCAATGTAATCTGATCAGTGTTTGTTGCTCGGTTAGTGATGATTATGGCTGGTAAACTGTCGATAATGAGCTGGAATGTTCGTGGACTAAATACACCTGCTCGCAAAGAAGCAGTCCGGTCCATGATTCATGATGCAAACCCAACAATCCTGTGTCTACAAGAGACAAAGATCAATCAACTCGATGATCAACTTGCATCTCAATTCCTGGGACTAGTTCTTCAAAAATATGTTCACCTCCCGGCTCAAGGCACCAGGGGAGGTCTATTGATCGTTGTTAACCAGGACCATGTCTCCATTGTTTCATCAAGCATTGGTCAATTCTCAGTCTCCGTTACGGTCAATTATTGTCTGTCTAACATCAGGGCTAAACTGACTGGAGTCTATGGCCCAATGGTTGAAGCGCAAAAAACAGATTTTTTTCCAAGAACTGTTTCAAACTCAGCCACAGCAGGAGATGCCTTGGATATGCCTCGATGACTTCAATCAGATCTACCAGGCCAGTGACAAAAATAATGACAGACTGAATACCAGATGGATGCGAGCTTTTCGTCGGGTTCTGGACAGTGCAGAATTGATCAAGATCAAGCTACAAAATCAGAATTACACATGGTCCAACGAGCGCGCACAGCCGACACTAGTTAGATTTGACAGATTTTTCTGTAACAAAGATTGGGATATCCTGTTTCCGGATCACGTACTGATTGCGCTATCATCCAATATTTCTGATCACTGCCCGATCCTTTTAATCCAGCAGCAGACCCCTGTGAGAAAAGCCCGCTTCAAATTTGAAAGTTTCTGGGTTAGAACGCCAGGGTTTGTCTAAACCGTACAGTCTGCATGGAATAGGCCAGTAACTGGAATATCATCACTGAATATCCTTCACCAAAAATTACAAAATACTGCATCTGCATTGAAGAAATGGAGCCAATCTTGTTTCAAAAATGCAAGGCTGCAGCTTGCAATTGCCAATGAGGTGATCTTCAGACTCGACTTGGCCCAGGAATCGCAAGAGCTAACGGCAGAGGAGATCTTACTCAAAAAAGACCTCAAATGCAGAATTCTGGGATTGGCTGCAGTAGACCGAGCTCGAAGACGACAAGCTTCCAGAATAACCTGGATCAAAGAAGGAGACACATGCACTAGATTCTTCCACATCAAGGCCAGCAGTAGAAAGAGGAAAAAATTCATCCCCTGTCTTCGCAACCAGGCAGGTGTCTTCTAGTGGGACCATGCTCACAAAGAAACTATCATTCACCAACATTTCACTTCTATCATCGGCCAAAGACACCAGAGGGCATGCACACTAAACTGGGACCACCTTCAGCTACCTCAAATCCAAGCAGAGGACTTCGTAGCACCCTTCTCTGAAGAAGAAGTATGGCAAGCCATACGTGGAATGCCGACAGAAAAATCCCCCGGTCCTGATGGCTTCTCCTCCCTTTTTTATAACAAGTGTTGGCCTATTATCAAAACAGATATCCTTTCTGCTTTCCAAATCCTCCACTCTCTTCAAGTCGGGCCCCTACCCAAACTGAACAGAGCCACAATCACCCTCCTCCCAAAATCATCTATTCCTGAAACCCCTGGTGATTATAGGCCAATCAGCCTCATTCATTCAGTTGCCAAGCTTTTCTCCAAGGTGCTCGCTCAACGACTTCAAAAACACATCAGCAGCCTCATTTCCTCTGCTCAAAGTGCCTTTATTAAGAAACACTGCATTCAAGAAAACTTCCTATACGTCAAAAACCTTGCACGTTCTTACCACCGGGCTGGCACACCGATGCTCCTTATGAAACTTGATATAGTCAAGGCTTTTGATTCTGTCTCTTGGGAATACATTTTCAAACTCCTTCAGCAAAGGGGTTTCCCCTCTCGTTGGATGGATTGGCTCAGCCTTCTCTTCACCACAGCATCTTCCAAAGTTAACCTTAATGGTGTACCAGGACTGGAAATTCAGCATCAGCGAGGACTTCGGCAAGGCAATCGTTTATCACCCTATATCTTCATCCTCGCCATCGATTCTCTGTTCCAGCTCTTTAACCAAGCTGGCACCCTCGGTCTGCTCTCACCCTTGCCAGGTCGTCTTGCGCACCTTAGGCTGTCCATGTATGCCGATGATGTCGCCATCTTCATAAACCCTACGAGAAGAGATTTGGTTAACGTCATGGAGCTGCTCAAAAATTTTGGAGAAGCAACAGGTCTAAAACTCAACGAGCAGAAAACTATGCTAGCACCGATATGCTGTGAGCGATTTGACTTAGAAGGAATCACTGCCGGTTTCAACTGTCAGCAGGTGCTGTGGCCAATAACCTACCTCGGCCTTCCGATTACCCTGGGGTGCTTGAAAATGGTGCACTTACAAAGTTGTTTAGACAAGGCGTCCAGTAAGATGGCTGGTTGGCAGAGTAAGCTCCTGACTTTTGCCGGACGAAGAGAGCTTGTGCACACCGTTCTTGGGTCTGCCTCCACCTACGTCCTCTCAGCAATTAAGACTCCAAAGGCTTTTATCTACCAACTTGACAAGGTGCGCAGGCGCTTTCTATGGGCAGAAAGCGAGGAAATGCAAGGAGGAAAATGCAAAACGGCTTGGTCTAAAGTCTGTCGCCCTTTCCAGTGCGGTGGACTTGGTATTGTCGATCTGCACCGCTTCAGCAGAGCTTTGAGGCTCCGCTAGCTATGGAACACTTGGCCAGAGCGGGAAGGATTATGGCCTCTAAAGGAATTACCCATCGATGCCAGTGATGAAGCCCTATTTTCAGTGGCCGCAAAAGTTACAGTTAAAAATGGTCAGCGCGCCAATTTCTGGACTTCGAGTTGGATTGACGGCAAATCACCAGCGTCCATGTTTCCGCGCCTGTACAGCATTAGCAAAGGCAAACACAATTCAGTGGCAAGTGCAGTTCGCAATGCAGAGTGGATCAGGAACCTAGCATCACAGCTTACACCGGACTTGTTACTAGACTACATCAACCTGTGGATCCTCATCGATGAGCAGCAGCTCCATTTGCAAAGTGATGAATGTGATGAAATGATATGGAGGCACACTGTGACAGGCCAATATTCTACAAAGACAGCCTACCACTTGCAGTTCGAGGGGACCACTAGATCGGAATTCAGCAACACCGTGTGGAAGATTTGGGCGCCACCAAAATGCAAAACATTCATGTGGCTAATGCTACAAGCATGTATCTGGCTGCTGACCGATTGCAATTTTGCAAAGGAGGGGGTGGCCAAACAATTATTTCTGCCAACTGTGCTACCGCAGTTTCAAAACACCAACTCATATGTTCCTGGAATGCTTCGTCTCGCAGTTCATTTGGTCCAGCCTGAGTAACTGGATTAATGAAGAATCCATCCACCTGAACCACTGCTCTCCATCCTCAGACGTGGCAGATTGGCTGCACACCGTATCAAAGTCAAAACCTGCTAATCACGACAGACTGCATGGGTTGACGACTATCATCATTGTGACCATCTGGTGCCTCTGGGTCGAACAAAACAAGAGAGTTTTTCAGCAACAGGAAAGCACGCCGGAAGCCACCCTCAGCGCCATCAAGGATGAATTATGCACATGGCAGCTGGCCGGTAAAAAACGGCTCTCCACGATCATGCCATGGCCAAACATTCCTTAGAGATAACATCTTGTTTCTCCTTTGTTCTTTGGATGTTGTGCTTTCTAGTTATTTTTCCTCAAGTGTACGGGAAAACAAATACTATTGTATCTTTTATTCCTTGCTTATAATATAACGTCGGCGATCCGGTGCCGGTTCTTTCGAAAAAAACAGACGCATACTCATACAACCCACCTGATCAGGTGATAAGAGAAAATCTAAACAAACTAGAGAGTCCAGATTACTTAGGAAAATAACAGCTAAACGATGAGTCCTATCCAAACTAGTCTTCGGTTGCGATCCTGCCTTCAACATCCCGAGCGTTGCACTTGTCACGTTATGACGTTCCTTCTAATATGCAGCACCACCTGGTCCATGAAAAGCAAGGCCTTCAAGTCCTTCATCTGGATGGGCTACTACAACACAGTACATGCAGTACCATGCGAGATTGTGCACGGCCATCTCCAGCTGCTGCTCAAATTCCAGACCATGGTGGCAGATCTCACCGGTCCGCTCATGTCTGATGACTTGCTGCTTGACGAGGCTACCGCCGCCGCGAAGGCCATGTCTATGTGGCACGGAATCATCAGAGGCAAGAAGACCTTCCTCATCGCCTCCATCTGCTACCCAGACCATCGATTTCTACCAGACAGGCACCGTCGGGTTCGACATCAAAATCGATTGGGCTGACAAGGATAGAAACGGGGCAAGAAACATGGACCAACGAAAATTCGCCACCTGTCGGGAGTATAGATGGGAGGAGGTTGTGGGGGTAGAGAAGCCTCATCCATCCAGGCCTTGATCCTTTTCGGTTTCTCTTTGTGTGGTGCTTGTATCCAGCTGGCAGTTTTGACGGCGCCGAGCATCATCATTAGAAATATCGATGCAATACCTTTGAGAAAACGGTGTCAAGATCTCTGCTAGAATACAAAATGACTCGCAGCTTACGAATTCCGTTCCACACCTGCCAAAAGCATAACCCAATTATATTTTGTTCAATGCCGGTCTGTATAGTCTGTTAGATCAAATTACACCTGCCGACCAAACCTTTTTCAATGCACGAAAGCATGAAATCGGACTCGAACCAATCAAGTCAGTAACTCGGCCGTCACCAGATCATCATGGATCAATGACGCCCAATAGACCACATGGGTAATTGTAGCTCAACGCCAATCACCAAACCCCTTTCTCTGTTCCTACAAGTAACCCTTGTCTTGCCGTCAAATTCCTGAAAACATTGGCCATCTGACAATTCACCGGCAAACACAAACACGCTGCTTCCTGCTAACATTCCAAACAGATCAGATGAGCATGTCACATTCCTCCGTTGCCACCGCCCTCGCGGTTCTCTCCTTGTTCTGCACGGCGGCTCCTTCTGCTGGGGACACGGTCATGGCACGGCAGCCGTTGCGGGGCAACGACACAGTGGTCTCGGCGCAGGGAAAGTTCGAGTTGGGTTTCTTCAGCCCCAGTGGCTCCAGCCGGTTCTACCTCGGCATCTGGTACAAGAACATCCCCGTGCAAACCATCATTTGGATCGGCAACCGCGTCACCCCCTTGTCCAGTGTTGCATCGATCGAGCTCCGAGTGTCCTTTGACACCGGCAACCTCGAGGTCGTCGGGGTCAGCTAGTCCTCCGCCTCGCCAGGCGTCTTGTGGTCCTCCAACCTGTCGTTTGTGTGTAACATCGCGGTGATGCGCGATGACGGCAACCTAGTCCTCGTTGACAGCGGCAACTCCTCCAACGTGTTGTGGCAGAGCTTCGACTACCCAACTGACACGCTGGTGCCGGAGGCGTGGCTCGGGGAGAACAAGCTCACCGATGAGTACCAGACGCTCACGTCGTGGTGCAACGCTGAAGACCCGGCGCCAAGAATGTTCACCAACACGATGGACCCCAATGGAACCGACGAGTTCTTCTACCTCTGGAATGGGTCCCAGGTGTACTAGCGCAGCGGCATCTGGACGCGCCGTTTCTTCACGAACGTGCCGGAGGCCGTCAACATGCTATTCAACCAGACGTACATCGAGACACTGGCGTACTGTCGTATCAGATGGAAGCTCTACGACAACGCAACCATCACGCGCATGGTGCTCGACTTCACTGGCCAAACTAAGCAGTACATCTGGGTCCCCGAAAGCTAGAGCTGGAATTTCTTCTGGGCCGCGCCCATCGTGTAGTGCGACGTGTACGCGCTCTGCGGTGCCTTCGGCATATGCCACCAGAGGAGCCAGCCGCCGTGTCAGTGCCCTTCAAGATTGACACCGGCGGCGGAGCGCCATTGGGGCCTCAGCGACTGGAGCCAGTGGTGCCCCCGAAACGCGCCGCTGCAGTGTGCAGGAAATGGGTCAACTGATGGATACCTGGAGCTGCAAAACATGAAGCCTCCGGACGACTCTCAGACCGCAAGCGCCCAGAGCTGAGAAGAGTGCGAGTCGGTTTGCCTTAAGAAATGTTCTTGTCAGGCTTACACATTCTCCGGTGGTGGTGGCTGATCCGTCTGGCACAGCGGCTTTCGCAATCTTTGGCATCTGTTTGCGGACGCCAGTGTCTTGTCACACCCGGTTTTATTAAGAATAAAACTAGCTACAAATACATGTATGCCAGGATCAGTTTCACCATACATGTACGACAAATAGTGATAAACAGTTCTATATCGAAAGCGAACAACATTTATACCTTGAAAAGAGTTTCGAAATAGCCGTGGAAGAGGAAAATCTCTAGGGCAACCACAGGTAAATCGACTGGCATCAACGCGACCTATGCACCATCTTCACTTGTCACTGTCTTCGCTAGATCTTCTCTTTACTGAGAAGCATATCAAAAGTACAACAAAGCAAGTCTGAGTACCATCTCGTGGTACTCCGCAAGTGTGGGAAATAAATGACACGAAGGCCAATCAAAAAGGAAAGGCTGATAGTAGTTTAAGCACTAAGCATTAAACCTATCCTTAGCTTTCCTTAACAACCTACATCTAGGTGAATATTCCCAATCATAATAATAATGATAGCAATGTAATAATATCAATATCATTTCCAACCATCACCTCAACCATCATCTAATTATGAATTGGCCCATAGCCGCTCTTGTCCGTGAGCACGGCTGTCGTCACAGTTTTCCAATCTCTGCAGAGAATGTACCCTTACCCACAAGCAGTGATTTCATCTCCTGTTGACAGGTGGACTAAGTAAACCTCCCTGATGCCAGTGGTGGCCAACCACACTACACACTTCCTTTGGTGTGAGGCCAGGAGATCACTACATGGTCTTTACAAAGGTACTCCCGACTAGTGCTAGCCCTCTAAGGTTTCCACCACCGAGGCATTTCTGGAGTAACCCTCTGCCTCAGAGCCCCCTATTGAGCCTTGCGGTTCCTAGAGCAGTACCTCTGCATCATTCCCCGCACCATCCAACTACTAGCATTTCGTCAGGAGAAACCTAATTAATTGACCAAGCCGCCCCATCTCAGTCTCATGGTGGTACTATAAATCTTAGTGGCTTCCTCCATAAACCGGTCCTTAGAATCCGGCAGTGTCAAACCCAATCCCGGGTCTCGTGCAAACTGCACCATACCAAACCATCCAACCGCCAGATTCATACCAATTACTTCATCATTTTCCAATGTAAAATAATGATCATAATTAATAATATAATCATGTGCCCGGATTTCTATCTCAACTACTAAGCATGGCTAAGCGTGATTGAAATACTCAAAACCATCCAATTTAACCTGGGCGACAAGGAATTATACGGAACAGATAAATACATAGGATTCACATTAATTAAGCATGCAACTAACTATAATTCCTAAAATAGGCACATGATGGTCAAGGGCACTTGCCTGTTTTGATATAGCTACTCAGTTCTTCTTGATTGAACTCTTGTCTTCATATCTTCATCTCACTTCTTGATCGAGATACGAATGCGTGTAAACTACCGTCAAAAGAGAAATAAAACATTCAAGGATAATACACCAAAACATACACATAAGCATAAAATCCTATATTAATATGTCCTACGAAGTATTTATTATGTTTCTTAGTCAAAGAAATGCATTTACCATTTATTTTCCATTTTTATAATTTATTTACGAGCTAAAACATTTTTAATGATATTTACATAGCCAAAATATATTTTATATGCATTTTATAAATTTTATTTCAGCATAAATATTTTATAAATAATTTTCCTACTATTTTCACATTTATTCTCTATTTTTATTATTTATTTATAGCTAAAAGTATTTTTATTAAATTTTCCGTGATCAAAATATGTTTTATATGCATCTACAATTTTATTTCAGCCTAAAATGATTTATAAATAATTTTCCACTATTTTCTATATTTATTTTATCATTTATAAATATTCTCTATTCACTAAATACACTTTTAATCAATATTCAGCAATTAAGAATAACCTCACGGGCTGATTGGTAAGTTTCCTTAACTGGATAGAGGGTTAAAGTATTAATTTCTAAAGTTTTAGGGACCTAAATCACTAATTCGTTGATTATTCCTAATTTCTGAGGCAGCTAGGGTCTAAAGTGCTAAATAGTGGTCAAACACAATAATAAATTAAAGGCCAGGGGCTAGAATGAAAGATTCCCAGGGCTTATGTGCAAAAGGACGAAGGGGTATGAGCCTTCTAATTTGGGCCGTTGGATTTTATGAGGAGGGCTCGGATTTAAAAGGACAAAAGGGTATGTGGCCTTCTAATCTTAACCGTTGCTCCGCAACCAACAACCAAGATAAGGCCACGTCGGCCTCGCCGGCCCTAGCGACGGCGCAGGGCGGCCGACGGCGGCGCCATGGCCGAAGTTGGCTGGCGTCGCACGAACTTGCAATTTTGGCCATTATTTTGAGCGGAAAAAAGTGGAAAACGAAGAGGAAAAGAAGGGGTACTCACCCCGGGCATCAAGAACGCCGGAAATCAATTGGAGGTGGGTGCACGATGGTGAAGGCGGCAGTTCGGCCTTCCGCATCGTCGAGGAGGGGGGTGCGAGCGCTAAAACTCCTCGTGGATGGGCCCTTCGGGGGAGGCTCGACGTCGGGCGATTCGACGGCTCGTCGAGGACAGCCGAGAGGACTTCTCCACGGGCACCGAGCTCCAACCGCGGGTCATGGCGGCGAGCTAGGTTTTTGGTGTCGGAATGGGGACAAACGGGGTGCACCCGAGGATTTATAGGGAAGGCAAGTGCGTCGGGGGAGGCGATTGTGTGGGCGACGTGGGAGCGGGCGCAGGGCAAGGCGCGCAGTGGTTGTCAGCGTGGGCGGGGCGCGGGTATGGGGAAAGGAGAGAGTGGTGGTTGGGGAAGAAGATGGCCTGACAGGTGGGGCCCGCGTGTAAGAGAGAGAGGAGGAAGGGGTGAGGGTTGGGCTGGGCCGTCTGAGAGAAGAGGGAGATGGGCCGCTGGTTGATATTTTGGCCCAGGTAAGTTTTATTCCCTTTTCTTTTTCTTTTTCTTTCTCTTTATTTGTTATTTAATTATATAGATTTAGCTTTCTTTTATTTTACAAAATATGGGTGTTACAATTATACCCCCCTTAAACGGAATCTCGCGGCCGAGATTCTGGGTCGCGTAAAGTTTAGGACGGGATTTTTAGCTAAATTAATTAATTACCAATTTCTTCTTTTGAAAATACTATTATACATTTTTCTTTCTATTTCCATATTTGATCTTAAGTTATTTTGGAAGTTACAAAATGTTACACAGATGTACAATTATAATACAATAATTTAGTTTGAATAAATTTTAAGGAGAAATAACTTTCAACACCATGAAAATTTGTACACTAAAGTTTTATTTCTTCTTCCTCTTTATTATGTTTAGTTTCTCATCTTACTATCATTATTCTTCTTACTATTGTTTGAATGAAAGGTTCAAGGGCTTGAACGTTGGTTTATTTTATTTGAACTTAAAAGTCTTTTTTAGCAATTGAAAATTTTGTTTTCCAACCAAAGCACCTCAATAGATTAGTTCTAATAAATTAGCATTTGATACAACACATTAATTTGATTTTCCTTCATTTAGGCTTTATTTATTTATTTGCCAAGATTTATTTATTTATTTATTTATTATGTTGTTGCTATTAATTGAGTAAATTTGTTTATTATTATATAATTATTTTTTTCTTTAGTTGTCATAATTTCATCCCACTTAGAAGGAATCTCGCTGTCGAGATTTAAGATTAGATAAAGAATAGGACTAGGTTTTTACTCATCAACAAGTTATTATGAGTATTATTTAAAATAATTTACTTCTTATTTTATTTACAGTGATCTTCTAACACTTTTATAAGTTTAGGAGTGCATACAGCTAAATATATAAAAACATTTGTTTTTTTCCTAAATTGATTTAGAAAACTTCTATCACCACACACAAATTTATATCTTATTCTATTATCATCATCATCATTATCATCATTATTATTATTGTTATTATTATTATTATTTTATATCTAGACTTCATTATCACTATATTCTAATTTTTAACAGAGTGTTATGAGTCCTGATTGAATTTTCTTTTTCATGCCTTAATTTCATTTGAATTCAAACTTATTCTTTAAAAGTTGAAATTTCATTTTTCACAAATATGCAATTAGATGAAATATGTTGATTTAGTTAAATTTAAAGTATTATTACACAACAACATACATATTTTTATGTACTTCTACATTCTTATTCTTCTTATTATTATTATTATTATTTTGAACTTGGTTTAAATGTGCATTATGGTTTTAATTTTAAAGTCTTCCATTTAAAATACATTGTCATGATTACTATATTTATTATTATTGTTTCATTTTCTTTTTTATATATATGAGTGTCACGATCCCACCCACCTTACAAAGAATCTCGCCCTCCAGATTCAAGTGGGTCGGCTACCCCCCTTAAACAAACAAATGCTATAATTTAAGTTGTTATTATTATTAACCTAATGCAATACATCAAGCAACGTATTCTAAGTCGTTGTGAGAAAGACATGGGCTTCACTTGCTAACCAATGGGGACCTAAGCAAGTCATGTATGACAATATTCAAGAGTCTTCTTCTTTCTTTGCGTTGTCCTCATACGTCGATCTTCAAGCTCCTATCGATTGAGTCAAACCTTTGTCTTCATGAGCAAGCTTCAAGGGATGCCTAATAAGTCCATTCTAACTAAGGTCACGTGTCTAGAGTCGATATATAGCTCTGATACCACTTTGTCACACCCGGTTTTATTAAGAATAAAACCAGCTGCAAATACATGTATGCCAGGATTAGTTTCACCATACATGTACAACAAATAGTGATAAACAGTTCTATATCGAAAGCAAACAACATTTATACCTTGAAAAGAGTTTCAAAATAACCGCGGAAGAGGAAAATCTCTAGGGCAACCACAGACAAATCGACTGGCAGCAACGCGACATATGCACCATCTTCACTTGTCAATGTCTTCGCTAGATCTTCTCTTCACTGAGCAGCATATCAAAAGTACAACAAAGCAAGTGTGAGTACCATCACGTCGTACTCCACAAGTGTGGGAAATAAATGACATGAAGGCCAATCAAAAAGGAAAGGCTGATAGTAGTTTAAGCATTAAGCATTAAACCTATCCTTAGCTTTTATTAACAACCTACATCTAGATGAATATTCCCAATTATAATAATAATGATAGCAATGTAATAATATCAATATCATTTCAAACCATCACCTCAACCATCATCTAATTATGAATTGGCCCCAAGCCGCTCTTGTCCGTGAGTATGGCTATCATGACAGTTTTCCAATCTCTGCAAAGAATGTACCCTTTACCCACAAGCAGGGATTTCATCCTCTGTTGCCAGGTGGACTAAGTAAACCTCCCTGATGCTAGTGGCGGCCAACCACATTACACACTTCTAAAGTTTTAGGGACCTAAATCACTAATTCCTTGATTATTCCTAATTTCTGAGGCAGCTAGGGTCTAAAGTGCTAAATAGTGGTCAAACACAATAATAAATTAAAGGCCAGGGGCTAGAATGAAAGATTCCCAGGGCTTACGTGCAAAAGGACGAAGGGGTATGAGCCTTCTAATTTGGGCCGTTGGATTTTATGAGGAGGGCTCGGATTTAAAAGGACAAAAGGGTATGTGGCCTTCTAATCTTAACCGTTGCTCCGCAACCAACGGCCAAGATAAGGCCATGTCGGCCTCGCCGGCCCTAGCGACGGCGCAGGGCGACCGACGGCGGCGCCATGGCCGGAGTTGGCTGGCGTCGCACGAACATGCAATTTCGGCCATTATTTTGAGCGGGAAAAAGTGGAAAACGAAGAGGAAAAGAAGGGGAACTCACCCCGGGCGTCAAGAATGTCGGAAATCAATCGGAGGTGGGTGCACGATGGTGAAGGCGGCGGTTTGGCCTTCGGCATTGTCTAGGAGGGGGGTGCGAGCGCTAAAACTCCTTGTGGATGGGCCCTTCGGGGGAGGCACGACGTCGGGCGGCTCGTCCGGGACGGCCAAGAGGGCTTCTCCACGGGCACCGAGCTCCAACTGCGGGTCATGGCAGCGGGCTAGGTTTTTGGTGTCGGAATGGGGACAAATGGGGTGCAACCAAGGATTTATAGGGAAGGCGAGTGCGTCGGGGGAGGCGGTTGTGTGGGCGACGTGGGAGCGGGCGCAGGGCAAGGCGCGCGGCGGTTGTTGGCGTGGGCGGGGCGCGGGTATGGGGAAAGGAGAGAGTGGCGGTTGGGGAAGAAGATGGCCTAACAGGTGGGGCCCGCACATAAGAGAGAGAGGAGGAAGGGGTGAGGGTTGGGCTGGGCCGTCTGAGAGAAGAGGGAGATGGGCTGCTGGTTGATATTTTGGCCCAGGTAAGTTTTATTCCCTTTTCTTTTTCTTTCTCTATCTTTGTTATTTAATTATATAGATTTAGTTTTCTTTTATTTTACAAAAATATGGGTGTTACATGGCTCGCCGACGAGCCTGTATCTCCGGCTCTCGAGGTCTGAATTGCAGCATCAGCGCGGATCAAAGAAGAAGAATGGGGGTGTGTGGATTGTTGTTGGCGTCATGGTGGCGTGTCTTGCAGCCCTGGCCGCATCGGCGCTAGTAGCATGGATCATTCTATCGAGGAGGAGAAGACTGACTACACAAAAGAGTCTGAAGGGCTCCTCCTTGCAAGTTTACAGCCATTCTGACCTCCGTGCTGCCACGAAGAACTTCTCGGAGCGTCTGGGCGGCGGAGGCTTCGGCTCGATGTACCGCAGCATCGTGAACGGGCAGACCGGAGTGGCTGTGAAGAAGCTGGAGGGCCTTGGACAAGGCGACAAACAGTTCCGCACGGAGGTGAACACTCTGGGCCTCATCCATCATGTCAACCTTGTCCGGCTCATCGGATTCTGCTCGTCCGGCAACGATAATAAGCTGCTCGTCTACGAGTATATGCCCAATGGGTCTCTCGACTCGTTCCTCTTCCGGAGCAGTTTGTGCCTCCCCTGGTGCGACTGCTACGTCATCATGCTCGGCATCGCCAGGGGGCTTGCCTACTTGCACGAGGGATGCCGTGAGTGCATCATACACTGTGACATTAAGCCAGAGAACATACTGCTAGACAAGGATCTGACCCCAAAGATTGTAGACTTCGGGATGGCCAAGCTGGTAGGGAGGGACTTCAGCCAGGTCCTAATGATTATGCGGGGCACCATCGGTTACCTCAGGCCGGAGTGGATCTCCGGGTTGCCGATCAGCCCCAAGGCCGATGTGTACAGCTTCAGCATGCTGCTCTTCGAGCTCATCTCGGGTCGGTGCAATGCTGACGGTTATAGCACGGCCCCCCACAACGCTGATACGGATGTAGGGGCGGGGCAGCGTCCCTCCACGTTTTTCCCAGTCTGGGCTGCGGCGCGAGTGGTAGAAGGGAACACGGCAGCCGTGGTGGATGCGAGGTTGCACAGTGACGTGAGCGAGGATGAGCTTAAGCGCTCCTGCAGGGTCGCGTGTTGGTGCATCCAGGATCGTGCAAGCGCTGGAGGGCGTCGTTGATGTCCACCTGCCACCGGTGCCCAAGGCATTGCAGCACCTCGCGTCCCTTGCTTGATTACCTAAAATACAGAGATGGAATGCGATCACCCTATGCAATTGGTTCTACACTACTAAAAAAAATATTATTTCAGATGGTTCTGAACATATTATCAAAGAAAACTTTAAAACCCTCTGAAACAAAGATCATGTGAAAATAAGAGGCGGCTCTAGAAACCGTCTGTACTAATGATTTTTTACATGAGGTTGTTTAGTACAACGTGTCGCTTTGAGTAAGCATTATCTTAGCCGGGTCCTAACGTACAGCTGCGCATGTGATAAAGCATTAAGATAGAACTAATTAAACTATATTATTTTTAATTTCTTGATCAAATTAAATAACAGCAATCACAAATATATTCAATGCAATTCATAGTTTATACATTGCAATTCATAGTTCTTCATACATTGCAAATCATAACTTCATACATTACAATTAATAGTGTCTACATTGCAAAATATAGCTCAGTTATACATAGCAATTTATAGTTTTTCTCAGCTCGCATCTAATATTCATAGTTCATACATTGCAATTCATAGCTTGCTCTCTCTAACATTGCAATGAATAGCAAACGGTTGTGTTCCTATGAATAGGAAACAATAGTGTCTTCTTTAATCTAGATGGAGCTGCAATCATTTCACCAAGCTTTCCAAACTGCAATCTGAAAGACATGATTGTTGAAGTTCCACCTCCCACTTTGTAGCATCACTGTCTTCTCAGTTTCCAGCTTTAAGCTTCAAAAAGATGTAATCAAATTTGTAGTATGATGTTTTGTCACCACAATGTATAACTGGAAAAATATCTAAAAATAAGAAATTGTAACCAACCTTAGGGGCATGCAGTACTCTACCATCAAACATTAATCTAGATTGAGTTGTTAGGTTTTTGCAGGACCGAGAGCAAAAATTGTCCATGAAGACAAACAGGGAAGACACTACTTTCACACTATCATAACCATCAAGGACAACTGATAAATTCTCCATAGTCTTCTCTACGATCAAGGTCATGGAACCCAAATGGATAATGTAGTAACAAGACAAAAAAATCTTTGATTCATTCTAATATATCACATATGAATATTTTGGGAGATAAAAAATCTATAGAAAGTACCAATACAAAGTAACTTTGATGCATTCTGAGATATCACATATATAAATCTACACAAAGTAACAATACAAAGAGCAGAAAATCTATAGAAAGTAACAATACAAAGTAACTTTGATGCATTTTGAGATATTACATATAGAAAATCTACACAAAGTAACAGTACAAAGAACAAAAAAAAAATTTAAAAAGTAACAATACAAATTAACTTTGATGCATTCTGAGATATCACATACAGAAAATCTACACAAAATAACAATACAAAGAGCAGAAAATCTACACTTTGAAGGCAACGCTCGACCGCGACCTCGAGGATGACACTCGATGTCGATGGCGATAGCGAGGGCAAGGACAGCGCTCAACGGCGACGGCGAGGGTGAGGATGGTAAGGGGAGAGAACGACGAGGGTGAGGACGCCAAGGGGAGAGGATGGCGAGGGAGAGGACGGCGAGGGAGAGGACGGTGAAGGTGAGGACAGCGAGAGAGAGGACGGCGCGAGGGAGAGGATGTCAAGGGTGAGGACGGCGAGGGTGAGGAAGGCTAGGGTGCAGACAGCGAGGACGCCGAGGGTAAGGACAGCGAGGGTGAGGGCTTGGCGACGGCGTGGGAGGGATTGGCGGCAAAATGAAAATGATAGAGAACTTATTTTCTACGGGCAACGGATTCTTAATGACCGCCTGAGAAAATATTTTAAATAATTTATAAAACTAATTCTCTCAGGCAACCGCTTCTTAATCACTGTCTAGGAAGCTGAGTAGTCACTACTGAAGATACTATTATCATAGCGTATTTTGGTTAAGGACCACCCGTGAAAAATTAGGACACTTTTTGATCAACTTATGTCATACATATCTATAATGATTTTCTACATCAATAACGTGTAACACATCCATTAATGCGATAAACAGTCCATTAGTTTATCTTTTTACAATACATATATAGAAAGATTTTATTGTGAGGACAGCACATTATTTCATTTTTAGTAGTGCAGCCCATTAAATGATCGTCTATTCAAAAGACGTCCTTTTGATGATCGATCGGCGATTGGAACTATTTTTGCACAGATAGCACACCGATGAACAACAATATTAAGTTCATTAACTTAAAAACATTATATTACAAACACAAGAAAAGAAAAATACCAATTAAAAACATGAAAAAAACAACTAAAAACAAGAAAAGAAAAACAGCTAATTTCTACTACTCCTCCTCCTCCGGGTCCTCGAGCTCCTAGCCCTCCTGGGGCGCGTAGAGCGCCTCCGACGGCGGAACCAAGAAACCCAGTTTCCTGGCCGTTGCTGCCACCAGGTTGTTGCGGCTCCCGACGCCAAGCTCGGCCGCCATCGTCTCTCAGAGAGTATCGAGACGACCGGCTAAATGCGTGAGGCCGAACACGTAGTGGCCCGTGCTACCCATTCCATTATGTTCTGGAAGGGTACTGAGCCCAAGGCGCCGCATGAAGCGAGATGTACTATTAAATACATCTCGCTTCCTCAGTGGACGTGGCGGCAGCGTGTTCTTGTCATCCACTTGGTGTTGCAGTTTTGCGGAGAAGAGGGGGAGTGATTGTGCGGAGAAGACGATGGCGCGCACGGGTGATCTTATAGCATCGTAGCAGCTCGGTGGTTCGTCTCTCGAGACGCGTAGTGGTGATGGGATGTGCAGTGGTTCGAGTTGAATTCAAAGGACTCGCATGCGTTGCGCGCGTTTAAGTAACCTCGTTAGCTAGCGCACACGCCCGGTCGTGCGCACGATCACATCAGCCGCCTGTATTAATGACTACTATGCAGGCAGCTCGTCCTTCATAGTCCGCCTGTACAAATAGGTATGTTTACATCAGCAGATTGTTTTGTGAGCCGCCTGTAAAGTTCTATCATCATAGACGACTATTAAATCATTCGGCAACACAGGCAGAATTTTTAACGGACCGTCTGTGTAAAAAAAATCGAGGCGGCTGTGAAAATGTTTTTTGTAGTAGTGCTAGTCATTATTTTAGAAGAGGCGGATTCCCAATTAGAACTTTTTACACGAACACGTTGAACCACTAGCTATTTGATGACATTTTTAAAATAACAAAATGATGACTCCCTCACTTGACCGTGTAAAAAAATGTTTTATTGCTCGACCCTCTAGGTGTATAGAAAAAATATTTCATCTTTAACTTACAATATCTCCATCTCTATTTTTAACCATTATTCTTTATAAAAATGAACAGGGTGACAGTGACTAGTTATGAATTAAAATGGTAATTTTGCACTTTTCTTAATTTTTACAAAATTGTCTGAGCACTCAAGTATTTCAAAAGAAGAAGGTGATTGCGGTTTTTATGAAAGATATTAATATACCTCAGCCTCTACAATGACAAGGTGCATGTAGCCAATCTCTATTACATTCTCCCACACAATGTTAGCTATAGTAAAGACATGTTTTGCAAAAGAAAAAAAAACAACTACGATTACTCCAAGTAATATCAACCTTTTAGCAATGAGTTCTAGTACCACAACCACACATCTGCTACAATATAACTATAGCATTCGTCACTGTAAACCTAGCTATAAGAATTGCATTCAGTGTACATCCCACCGTACAGACACCGTCAAGAACATACTCTTAGCTATTTTACAGATGGTTAGACTCAAACGTAACAAACCACTTCTCCTTCAAACTTTTGATGGTCTCCATGATGTTTGCCTCCATCGGAATCATCAATGCCTAAGCTTCTTAATCCTTTGATACCTTGTAGGTTCTAAAAAATGACTTATCTATACATCAGCAAAGAGTAATAGTTCCTTAGTACATTTCTTACTGATTTGCAAACTAGTCATATAAACACTATTAGACAAATAATAACCTATTAATTTTGTAATTAAAAGAGGTCTCCCCACTCTCTTATAAATAAATACCATCTTCTAGAGGTTTCAATTAATTCAATCATTTTATTTTCTCCTAAGTTATTTATTTCTATCTTGGTATCATGGTATCAGAAGAGGCATACCATCTCTTGCATCTGTAACCCTAGCACCGCTGTTGGGTTTCCCGAGCGCGCCGTCGATCTCCGTGCACTCGCGCGCGTCCGGCGTCGCTTTCCCGCACTCGTGCGCCCCGCTGCATTGCTATTCCCGCACCGCTCGCCCACGTGCGGCTGCTTCCTCATCTCCCGTGCCTGGCTTTTAAAGATTCGCTCGCCCAGCATTCGGCTTTTTAAGACTCGCTCGCCCACGTGCGTATCCCGGTCTCGACCAAATCCTCCGGTCTTCTCCATTGCTTATCGATCCTTCTACTACCCGGGAGAACCTCGTTCTCTGGTCCATCCGAGAGGAAGTTTCCCGTGGCCACCATCAAACAAACTTGGGGATTTTGCCACGTGCAATCTGATGGCTTTTGCAGGTGATGACTCACCAAACGCACAAGCAGCTATGCACGACTTTGCTTTGATAGCTGAACTAACTCGATTGATCGTGGAAGCTGATCGATTGATCATCGAGGCAGCACATGCACGTGTAGCAGTTGACCAGATGCGTCACAAGCTACTTCTCGCTGACGACGAGATTCGTCATGACTTGATCAACCACGACTCATCTTCTTTGGCGGTTGACGACGTTGCCTCCCTACATGCTCAAGCAATATTCGTCTACATATGCTCAAGCAATAGCCGTCCTCATATCAAGTCAATGATCCCCGTTGTTCTCAACAATCTTTCTCTGCATTATAATCGGTGGAAGAGTCTCTTCCTTAATGCCCTCTGAAAGTACGAGCTCTATGATTATATCCTCACCGATGTTGATCCCGCTACCACCGACTCTTATTGGTGTTGTATGGACTGCACTATCATCTCTTGGCTTCAAGACACCGTCTCCCTCGATCTCATTGAGATCGCCTCGACAGACATTACCCATAGCTTGTTCCATCTGGCTCGGACTTCAGGAGTAGTTCATCGACAACCGAGAGACACATACAATGATTCTCGTAGTCGAGTTCTGCACATTTGTCCATTGTGACTGCTCCCTCACTGACTACTGCAGTCGTCTCAAGTCGATGGTTGATGCCGTCGGTGACTTGGGCGAGGTCGTCCCCAACTGCACCCTCATTCACACGATGCTTCGTGGCGTGAACAAGAGGTTCTCTCACATGGCATCTCTTCTCAAGCGGTAGCACCCCTTTTCCACATTCGTCGAGGTCCGCAATGGCCTAAACTTGAGGAGATCGAGATGAAGTCCAAGCTCGAAAATGCCAATGCCTTGACGGCCACCTCCACTGGATGCACCCTGCCCCGCATCATCTGGCGGCACTCCTCCATGTGCTCTTGCTTATGATGGTCCTCCTTCTGGCAACCCTGCTTCCGGTGCTCCGTCCTACAACAGAGGATGGAACCGGCATAATAGGAACGGGCGCAATGACACAAGAAATGACGGATGGTTTCCCACTCCGGTTAAACTATTGAACGGGACCCTGCAACTTTGGGGTGGTGTTGCGCCCCATCCCAGTCCTCCCTCCAGGCTTCCCAACACGTCCACGCGCACCTGCTCCTCCATAGTAGGCTCTTCTAGCGCACAAAGGACTCTACGACACGTTTGTTTATCAGCCACCAGGTCTCTGGACCCCTGTCGGCCAGACTCCGCCGTTCTACTATGGCTTGACTGCACCTAGCGGTAGTCAGATTGCCTCCTTCTAAACAGTCAGATCATGGCTTCTGGCAGGTTGATCGCCAGCTCTATATTCGGGGGAGCTTCCGCCTACTGCACGTCCTCTATGACATGGGCTCAAAACGAGCTAGCTAACTCATTCCACACTATGCCACTGATGCTGTCATCACCCGCTGAATGGTACATGGACTTCGGTGCTCATAGCCACATGTGCTCCTCCTCCAGTAACCTCCCCTCCTCCCACGCTCCTTTTCGACCCCTTCGTCTATCGTTGTTGGTAATGGGAATTGTTATTAGTTACCTCTGTCACACTTATTTTTCTACTTCTTCCCAACCTTTATATTTGGACCGAGTTCTTGTGTCTCCTCACAATCATCAAAACCTTGGTTTATGTTCATTCATTCACCACTGACAATAAATGTTCCATTGAATTTGATTCTTTTAGTCTTTCTATCAAGGATTTGAACACCAAGAATGTGATCGCCAAGTGTAATAGTTCCATGCAGCTCTATTCCATCTCCTTGCTGATGCTTTCTCCACCACATGCCTTAGCCGTAGCCACCACGCGCTGTCTACGCTTTGCCATCGTCGTCTTGGTCATTTTGGTTTTGAGGCTTTGTCTAGGTTATTCCCACAATGTAATAAACAGGAACTTGACATTTTTGTCATGCCTGTCATCTCTGTTTTTTACACGTCTTCCATTTTCCTTATCAAATTATTGTGCTTCAAACAATTTAGATTTAATACATTATGATATACGGACCTCTCCTCTGCAAAGTGTTCCTAGTCACAAGTATTATCTTATTGTTCTTGATGACTGCTTGCATTATTTGTGAACTTTTTCTCTATAGCTCAAATCCGACAGTTTTCTGACCTTGTTACAGTTTTTTTGCCAATGTCTCTACTCAATTTGGATGCACCATAAATGAAGTCCAATGTAATAACAGTTGTAAATTCGATAATTCCACATCATGCGCATTCTTTCTCCTCGATAATTCCGCATCGCGCGCATTCTTTCTTTGTCTCGCTGTTCTTTTGCATCTTTCTTGTCCTCACATGCTCCTCAAAACAGACTGGATGAGCGTATTACTCGCACCACCAACGACACCATACACTCGATTATGTTCCAAGCTAGTGTTCTAGTCAGTTATTGGGTAGAAGCCTTCCACACCGCTACACACCTCATAAACTTGTGACCATCCAAAACATTCTCCTTTGCCACACCATATTTTGCCCTCTTTGGCACCCACCTAATATTTTCCTCCTATGCGTTTTGTTACATGTGCTACCGGAAACCTCTCCGCCACAGTTGAACACAAGATTGCTCCTCGCTCTACAATTTATATCTTCCTTAGCTATCCATCCGATCACAAAGGATACGATGCCTAGATTTATCCACAAACCGCACATTATCTCTTGTCATGTAACCTTCGATGAGTCCTATTTTCCGTTTTCGAAAATCTCCACTCATCCTTCATACCACTTTGACCTTTTTATACTAACAATTCATCGGTGCCCCCTAGCACAGACTATTTTGCAGGTTGTCGAAGTGTTCTAGTGACACTTCCTCCGGACCTGCTATGCGAGCAGCCCACAAAGGTTCATGATCAGCATGGCTTGGTCCTCAGGTGAGGTTGGGCGTATGAGAGATGGTGAGACGGTGGTTTTACATGGTTCAAGCCGCCGGAGCGTAATACCCTACTCTACGGTGTGAGTTGTAATGCTAGAGAGTGTGCTCTCCTGGGTGTGAATGTGTGTTTTCAGTGTCGTTGTCTAAGTTGATGGCTGCCCGGTCCTTTTATAATTCAAGGTCGGACAGCTTACAAGTGGGGTTCAGGGCCCATTAGGTGGTCCCGAGACAATCTTATCCTAAATATCTAAGGATTCTCACATATGCTTCCTCTGATCGTGGCATGAAGACCCGCCGTCTTGCCGCCTCAAACGTTAATGGCCCATGCGTAGTCATTGATGAATGCAGGGGATGTCCAGTCCAACTGTCCTATCGCCGTAAGCTAGCCACTTGGCGGAGTGGGGTAGGCCTGCGCCGTCTTCACTGCGATGCGATTGGGCATAGCGGTACCTGACAGTAGGCGTGCACTGCGTCATGCTCCTGCGAAAGCTACGTGTCTTTAATATCCAATTTAGACAAGGCACACCACCCCTTAACTCCCACAACCCACTGTCTAGGGCAAGTTGCAGGGCACGTAGTAGCATGAGAGCTATCCTCTACGGGGGAGACCGGGTCTCGTACTGCGGGTCACGTGACAGCCCTTGAACCCGCCCCTTAGGAGAGTTGGGGGTCCTGGACTGCAGGACACGTGGTAGATCTAGAGCTCGCCTCCGCGGGAGGTGGTCGACCTGGTGCTTCAAACCTTGTGGCAGCATCGGAGCCCACTCCTATGGGAGAGCGACGTCTCGTCCCGTTGGACATGCGGCCGCTCGGGAGCCCGTCTCTTCGAGGGAGTTGGACCCCGTCTTGTGATCCATGTGGCAGCGCCGAAACCCACACCTGAGGTAGGATGGGGTTCCTGCCTTCTAGACATGTGGCGCCATCAGACCCTTCCTCAGTAGGGAGGCAGGGTACTTAGGTGCTTCAATCCTTTGCGCGAGGGTACCCGGTATGCCGGGTACCGACAGTGGCCCCTGGGTCCACCCTGGGGGAGGTGATGAGACCGAGGGTGGAGCCCTATCCTTACTTTCCCGCGTTGTCTTTTTATTTCATCTTGGTCAGCCGAAGCGGTGTGCGCCTCTGCCATCGTGGCCACGCGCCCTCCTCTGGTTGAGGGGTTGTGGCGACGGGATCTTTGCTTGGCACAACATCTTTATCGTGACAGTTGCCAATGTGGCTGCTGCACTTCCGCTTCTCTTGCCCCGCCTTTATGGGAACTGCCAGGTTGACTTCTCAGGTGTGTGCCCTCTCGGGCTAGTCTTTCTGACAAGGGACCTGGGCCCCGCTATCATGGACGCTATGGGTTGAGCGACGGGTTTCGGGCCCATGCGACCCGCACGATATGCTTAGACATCACCGGGGTGATTAAAAGGAAACCTTTGAGGGCAAAGGTGGCTCCTTGACTTAGCTGACCCAGGACAGGAAGCCGGGGAAGATGCGAAGCGCAGGTACGAGGACATGTACAAGAATCCCCTCTGTGCGAAAGCAATTAAGGCAATCTGCGACCTTTCAGGGCTGGCAAACGCGAACATGCTTGCTGCAGCAGCTTCGCTGGTGCCTGGAGAGATTGCCACTTGAGCCAAGATGCCGCCAGACTGTCGAAGATCCAGCCTGATGTTGTGTTCATCTACTGTTTGTGTCATTCGTTGTATGTCCAGTCTAGTGATGTTGTGTTTAAATCTTGAGTTGATTGTAGTCCTTGGGAGCAGAGGTGGTAGCACAATAAATTTGCTGTACGGGTTACTTCGTTGGGGACATTGGTTGGGAGTAACCCTGAGACGACGGGAGGTGTCCCAATGTAATCTGATCAGTGTTTGTTGCTCGGTTAGTGATGATTAAGGCTGGTAAGCTGTCGATAATGAGCTGGAATGTTCGTGGACTAAATACACCTGCTCGCAGAGAAGCGGTCTGGTCCATGATTCATGATGAAAACCCAACAATCCTGTGTCTGTAAGAGACAAAGCTCAATCAACTCGATGATCAACTTGCATCTCAATTCTTGGGACCAGTTCTTCAAAAATATGTTCACCTCCCGGCTCAAGGCACCAGGGGAGGTCTATTGATCGCCGTTAACCAGGACCATGTCTCCATTGTTTCATCAAGCATTGGTCAATTCTCAGTCTCCGTTATGGTCAATTATTGTCTGTCTAACATCAGGGCTAAACTGACTGGAGTTATGGCCCAACTGTCGAAGCGCAAAAAATAGATTTCTTCCAAGAACTGCTTCAAACTCAGCCACAGCAGGAGATGCCTTGGATATGCCTCGGTGACTTCAATCAGATCAACCAGGCCAGTGACAAAAATAATGATAGACTGAATACCAGATGGATGCGAGCTTTTCGTCGGGTTCTGGACAGTGCAGAATTGATCAAGATCAAGCTACAAAATCGAAATTACACATGGTCCAATGAGTGCGCACAGCCGACACTAGTTAGATTGTACATATTTTTCTGTAATAAAGATTGGGATATCCTGTTTTCGGATCACGTACTGATTGCGCTATAATCCAATATTTCTGATCACTGCCCAATCCTTTTAATCCAGCAGCAGACCCCTGTGAGAAAAGCCCACTTCAAATTTGAAAGTTTCTGGGTTAGAATGCCAGGGTTTGTCTAAACCGTACAGTCTGCATGGAATAGGCCAGTAACTGGAAGATCATCACTGAATATCCTTCACCAAAAATTACAAAATACTGCATCTGATTGAAGAAATGGAGCCGATCTTGTTTCAAAAATGCAAGGCTGCAGCTTGCAATTGCCAATGAGGTGATCTTCAGACTCGACTTGGCCCAGGAATCGCGAGAGCTAATAGCAGAGGAGATTTTACTCAAAAAAGAACTCAAATGCAAAATTATGGGATTGGCTGCAGTAGACCAAGCTCGAAGACGACAAGCTTCCAGAATAACCTGGATCAAAGAAGGAGACGCATGCACTAGATTCTTCCACATCAAGGCCAGCAGTAGAAAGAGGAAAAAATTCATCCCCTATCTTCGCAACGAGGCAGGTGTCTTCCAGTGGGACCATGCTCACAAAGAAACTATCATTCACCAACATTTCACTTCTATCATCGGCCAAAGACACCAGAGGGCATGCACACTAAACTGGGACCACCTTCAGCTACCTCAAATCCAAGCAGCAGACTTAGTAGCACCCTTCTCTGAAGAAGAAGTATGGCAAGCCATACGTGGAATGCCGACTGAAAAATCCCCCGGTCCTGATGGCTTCTCCTCCCTTTTTTATAACAAGTGTTGGCCTATTATCAAAACAGATATCCTTTCTGCTTTCCAAAGCCTCCACTCTTTTCAAGCTGGGTCCCTACCCAAACTGAACAGAGCCACAATCACCCTCCTCCCAAAATCATCTATTCCTGAAACCCCTGGTGATTATAGGCCAATCAGCCTCATTCATTCAGTTGCCAAGCTTTTCTCCAAGGTGCTCGCTCAACGACTTCAAAAACACATCAGCAGCCTCATTTCCTCTGCTCAAAGTGCTCAAAGTGCCTTTATTAAGAAACACTGCATTCAAGAAAACTTCCTATACGTCAAAAACCTTGCACGTTCTTACCACCGGGCTTGCACACCGATGCTCCTTATGAAACTTGATATAGTCAAGGCTTTTAATTCTGTCTCTTGGGAATACATTTTCGAACTCCTTCAGCAAAGGGGTTTCCCCTCTCGTTGGACGGATTGGCTCAGCCTTCTCTTCACCACAGCATCTTCCAAAGTTAACCTTAATGGTGTACCAGGACCGGAAATTCAGCATCAGCGAGGACTTCGGCAAGGCGATCTTTTATCACCCTATATCTTCATCCTTGCCATCGATTATCTGTTCCAGCTCTTTAACCAAGCTGGCGCCCTCGGTCTGCTCTCACCCTTGCCAGGTCGTCATGCGCACCTTAGGCTGTCCATGTATGCCGATGATGTCGCCATCTTCCTAAACCCTACGAGAAGAGATTTGGTTAATTTCATGGAGCTGCTCAAAAATTTTGGAGAAGCAACAGGTCTAAAACTCAACGAGCAGAAAACTATGCTAGCACCGATATGCTGTGAGGGATTTGACTTAGAAGGAATCACTACTGGTTTCAACTGTCAGCAGGTGCTGTGGCCAATAACCTACCTCGGCCTTCCGATTACCCTAGGGCGCTTGAAAATGGTGCACTTACAAAGTTGTTTAGACAAGGTGTCCAGTAAGATGGCTGGTTGGCAGAGTAAGCTCCTGACTTTTGCCGGACGAAGAGAGCTTGTGCACACCATTCTTGGGTCTGCCTCCACCTACGTCCTCTCAGCAATTAAGACTCCAAAGGCTTTTATCTACCAACTTGACAAAGTGCGCAGGCGCTTTCTATGGGCAGGAAGCAAGGAATTGCAAGGAGGAAAATGCAAAACGGCTTGGTCTAAAGTCCGTCACCCTTTCCAGTGCGGTGGACTCGGTATTGTCGATCTGCACCACTTCAGCAGAGCTTTGAGGCTCCGTTGGCTATGGAACGCTTGGCCAGAGCGGGAAGGATCATGGCCTCTAAAGGAATTACCCATCGATGCCAGTGATGAAGCCCTATTTTCAGTGGCCGCAAAAGTTACAGTTAAAAATGGTCAGCGCGCCAATTTCTGGACTTCGAGTTGGATTGAAGGCAAATCACCAGCGTCCATGTTTCCGCGCCTGTACAGCATTAGCAAAGGCAAACACAATTCAGTGGCAAGTGCAGTTCACAATGCAGAGTGGATCAGGAACCTAGCATCACAACTTACACCGGACTTGTTACTGGACTACATCAACCTGTGGACCCTCATCGATGAGCAGCAGCTCCATTTGCAAAGTGATGAATGTGATGAAATCATATGGAGGCACACTGCGACAGGCCAATATTCTACAAAGACAGCCTACCACTTGCAGTTCGAGGGGACCACTAGATCGGAATTCCGCGACACCGTGTTGAAGATTTGGGCACCACCAAAATGCAAAACATTCATGTGGCTAATGCTACAAGCACATATCTGGCTGCTGACCGATTGCAATTTTGCAAAGGAGGGGGTGGCCAAACAATTATTTCTGCCAACTGTGCTACCGCAGTTCCGAAACACCAACTCATATGTTCCTGGAATGCTTCGTCTCGCAGTTCATTTGGTCCAGCCTGAGTAACTGGATTAATGAAGAATCCATCCACCTGAACCATTGCTCTCCATCCTCAGACGTGGCAGATTGTCTACACATCGTATCAAAGTCAAAACCTGCTAATCACGACAGACTGCATGGGTTGACGACTATCATCATTGCAACCGTCTGGTGCCTCTGGGTCGAACGAAACAAGAGAGTTTTTCAGCAACAGGAAAGCACGCCGGAAGCCATCCTCAGCGCCATCAAGGATGAATTACGCACATGGCAGCTGCTGGTGCAAAACGGCTCTCCACGATCATGCCACGGCCAAACATTCCTTAGAGATAACATCTTGTTTCTCCTTTGTTCTTTGGATGTTGTGCTTTCTAGTTATTTTTCCTCAAGTGTACGGGAAAACAAATATTATTGTATCTTTTATTCCTTGCTTATAATATAACGTCGGCAATCCGGTGCCGGTTCTTTCGAAAAAAACAGACGCATACTCATACAACCAACCTGATCAGGTGATAAGAGAAAATCTAAACAAATTAGAGAGTCCATATTACATAGGAAAATAACAGCTAAACGATGAGTCCTATCCAAACTAGTCTTCGGTTGCGATCCTGCCTTCAACATCCCGAGCATTGCACTTGTCACGTTATGACATTCCTTCTAATATGCAGCACCTCCGGTCCATGAAAAGCAAGGCCTTCAAGTCCTTCATCTGGATGGGCTACTACAACACAGTACATGCAGTACCATGCGAGATCGTGCAGGGCCATCTCCAGCTGCTGCTCAAATTCCAGACGATGGTGGCAGATCTCACTGGCCCGCTCATGTCTGATGACTTGCTGCTTGACGAGGCTACCGCCGCCGCGAAGGCCATGTCTATGTGGCACGGAATCGTCAGAGGCAAGAAGACCTTCCTCATCACCTCCATCTGCTACCCAGACCATCGATTTCTACCAGACAGGCACTGTCAGGTTCGACATCAAATCAATTGGGCTGACAAGGATAGAAACAGGGCGAGAAACGTGGAACAACGAGAATTCGCCACCTGTCGAGAGTATAGATGGGAGGAGGTTGTGGGGGTAGTGAAGCCTCATCCATCCAGGCCTTGATCCTTTTTGGTTTCTCTTTGTGCGGTGCTTGTATCCAGCTGGCAGTTTTGACAGCGCCGAGCATCATCATTAGAAATATCGATGCAATATCTTTGACAAAATGGTGTCAGGATCTCTGCTAGAATACAAAATGACTCACATCTTACAAATCCCGTTTCACACCTGCCAAAAGCATAACCCAATTATATTTTGTTCAATGCTGGTCTGTATAGTCTGTCAGATCAAATTACACCTGCTGGCCAAACCTTTTTCAACGCACGAAAGCATGAAATCAGACTCAAACCAATCAAGTCAGTAACCCGGCCATCACCAGATCATCATGGATCAATGACGCCCAATAGACCACATGAATAATTGTAGCTCAACGCCAGTCACCACACCACTGTCTCTGTTCCTACAAGTAACCCTTGTCTTGCCGTCAAATTCCTAAAAACATTGGCCATTTGACAATTCACCGGCAAACACAAACACGCTGCTTCCTGCTAACTTTCCAAACAGATCAGATGAGCATGTCACGTTCCTCCGTTGCCACCGCCCTCGTGGTTCTCGCCTTGTTCTGCACGGCCACGGCGACTCCTGCTGCTGGGGACACGGTCACGGCGCGGCAGCCGCTGCAGGCAATGACACGGTGGTCTCAGCGCAGGGAAAGTTCAAGCTGGGTTTCTTCAGCCCCGGCGGCTCCAGCCGGTTCTACCTCGGCATCTGGTACAAGAACATCCCCGTGCAGACCGTCATCTGGATTGGCAACCGCGTCACCCCCTTGTCCAGTGTTGCATCGGCCAAGCTCCGAGTGTCCTCCGACACCGGCAACCTCAAGGTCGTCGGGGTCAGCCAGTCCTCCGCCTGGCTAGGCGTCTTGTGGTCCTCCAACCTGTCGTCTTTGTCGGTGTCTAACGTTGCGGTGATGCGCGATGATGGCAACCTAGTCCTCATTGACAGCGGCAACTCCTCCAACGTGTTGTGGCAGAGCTTTGACTGACATGCTGGTGCTAGAGGCGTGGCTCGGGGAGAACAAGCTCACCGGCGAGTACCAGACGCTCACGTCATGGCGCAACGCAGAAGACCCGGCGCCATGAATGTTCACCAACACGGTGGACCCCAACGGAACCAACGAGTTCTTCTACCTCTGGAATGGGTCCCAGGTGTACTGGCGCAGGGGCGTCTGGACGGGTCGTTTCTTCACGAACGTGCCGGAGGCCGTCAACAACGTGCTATTCAACCAGACGTACATCGAGACGCCGGCATACCGCCGCATCAGATGGAAGCTCTACGACAACGCAACCATCACGCGCATGGTGCTCGACTTCACCGACCATACTAAGCAGTACATCTGGGTCCCCGAAAGCCAGAGCTGGAATTTCTTCTGGGCTGCGCCCTCCGTGTAGTGCGACGTGTATGCGCTCTGTGGCGCCTTCGGCATCTGCAACTAGAGGAGCCAGCCACCGTGCTAGTGCCCATCAGGACTGACACCGGCGGCGGAGCGCCATTGGGGCCTCAGCGACTGGAGCAAGGGGTGCCGTCGGAACACGCCGCTGCAGTGTGCAGGAAATGGGTCAACTGATGGATACCTGGAGCTGCAAAACATGAAGCCTCTGGACGACTCTCAGACCGCAAGCGCCCAGAGCAGAGAAGAGTGTGAGTTGGTTTGCCTTAAGAACTGTTCTTGTCAGGCTTACACATTCTCTGGTGGTGGTGGCTGCTCTGTCTGGCACAGCGGCTTCCGCAATCTTCGGCCTCTGTTTGCGGACGCCGGTGGCTCGCCGACGAGCCTGTGTCTCCGGCTCTCGAGGTCTGAATTGCAGCATCAGCGCGGATCAAAGAAGAAGAATGGGGGCGTGTGGATTGTTGTTGGCGTCATGGTGGCGTGTCTTGCAGCCCTGGCCACATCGGTGCTAGTATCATGGATCATTCTATCGAGGAGGAGAAGACTGGCTACACAAAAGAGTCAGAAGGGCTCCTCCTTGCAAGTTTACAGCCATTCTGACCTCTGCGCTGCCACGAAGAACTTCTCAGAGCGTCTGGGCGGCAGAGGCTTCGGCTCGGTGTACCGCGGCATCGTGAACGGGCAGAACGAAGTGGCCGTCAAGAAGCTGGAGGGCTTTGGATAGGGCGACAAGCAGTTCCGCACGGAGGTGAACACTCTGGGCCTCATCCAGCACATCAACCTCGTCCAGCTCATCGGATTCTGCTCATCCGGCAACGACAATAAGCTGCTCGTCTACGAGTATATGCCCAATGGGTCTCTCGACTTGTTCCTCTTCCGGAGCAGTTCGTTCCTCCCCTGGCGCGACCGCTACGTCATTATGCTCGGCATTGCCAGGGGGCTTGCCTACTTGCACGAGGATGCCGCGAGTACATCATACACTGTGACATTAAGCCGCAGAACATACTGCTAGACAAGGATCTGACCCCAAAGATTGCAGACTTCGGGATGGCCAAGCTGGTAGGGAGGGACTTCAGCTGGGTCCTAACGATGATGCGGGGCACCATCGGTTACCTCGCGCCGGAGTGGATCTCCGGGTTGCCGATCAGCCCCAATGCCAATGTGTACAGCTTCGGCATGCTGCTCTTCGAGGTTATCTCGGGTCGGCGCAATGCTGACGGTTACAGCAAGACCCCCACAGCGCTGATACAGATGTAGGGGCGGGGCAGCGTCCCTCCACATTTTTCCTAGTCTGGGCCGCGGCATGAGTGGCAGAAGGGAACACAGCAGCCATTGCGGACGCGAGGTTGCACGGCGATGTGAGCGAGGAGTAGCTTAAGCGCTCCTGCAGGGTCGCGTGTTGGTGCATCCAGGATCAGGAGGCGCACCGGCCGACCATGGCACAGATCGTGCAAGCGCTGGAGGGCATTGTCGATGTCCACCTGCCACCGGTGCCCAAGGCGTTGCAGCACCTCGCGTCCCTGGCTTGATATACCTAAAACACAGAGATGGAATGTGATCACCCTGTGCAATTGGTTCTACACTACTAAAATAATATTATTTCAGACGGTTCTGAACATAATATCAAAGAAAATTTCAAAACCTTTGAAACAAAGATCATGCAAAAATAAGAGGTGGCTCTAGAAACCATCTGTGTTAATGATTTTTTACATGCGGTTGTTTACATACAACGTGCCGCTTTGATGAAGCATTATCTTAGCCGTGTCCTAACGTACAGCTGCACATGTGATAAAGCATTAGGACAGAACTAATTAAACTATATTATTTTTTATTTCTTTATCAAATTTAAATAACAGCAATCACAAATATATTCAATGCAATTCATAGTTTATACATTGCAATTCATAGTTCTTCATACATTGCAAATCATAACTTCATACATTGCAATTCATAGTGTCTACATTGCAAAATATAGTTCAGTTATACATAGCAATTCATAGTTTTTCTCAGCTTGCATCTAATATTCATAGTTCATACATTGCATTTCATAGCTCTCTCTCTCTAACATTGCAATGAATAGCAAACGGCTGTGTTCCTATGAATAGGAAACAATAGTGTCTTCTTTAATCTAGATCGAGCTGTAACCATTTCACCAAGCTTTCCAAACTGCAATCTGAAAGACATGATTGTTGAAGTTCCACCTCCCACTTTGTAGCATCACTGTCCTCTCAGTTTCCACCTTTAAGCTTCAAAAAGATGTAATCAAATTTGTAGTATGATGTTTTGTCACCACAATGTATAACTGGAAAAATATCTAAAAATAAGAAATTGTAACCAACCTTAGGGGCATGCAGTACTCTACCATCAAACTTTAATATAGATCGAGTTGTTAGGTTTTTGCAGGACCGAGAGCAAAAATTGTCCATGAAGACAAACAGGGAAGACACTACTTTTACACTATCATAACCATCAAGGACAACTGATAAATTCTCCATAGTCTTCTCTACGATCAAGGTCATGGAACCCAAACGGATAATGTAGTAACAAGACAAAAAAATCTTTGATTCATTCTAATATATCACATATGAATATTTTGAGAGATATAAAATCTATAGAAAGTACCAATACGAAGTAACTTTGATGCATTCTGAGATATCACATATATAAATCTACACAAAGTAACAATACAAAGAGCAGAAAATCTATAGAAAGTAACCATACAAAGTAACTTTGATGCATTCTGAGATATTACATATAGAAAATCTACACAAAGTAACAATACAAAGAACAAAAAATCTTTAAAAAGTAACAATACAAAGTAACATTGATGCATTCTGAGATATCACATACATAAAATCTACACAAAATAACAATACAAAGACCAAAAAAATCTACACTTTGAAGGCAACGCTCGACGGCGAGCTCGAGGATGACACTCGGCGTCGATGGCGACAGCGAGGGCGAGGACGGCGCTCAGCGACAACAGCGAGGGTGAGGACGGTAAGGGGAGAGAACGACGAGGGTGAGGACGCCAAGGGGAGAGGATGGCGAGGGAGAGGACGGCAAGGGAGAGGACGGCGAAGGTGAGGACAGCGAGAGAGAGGACGTCGCGAGGGAGAGGATGGCAAGGGTAAGGACGGCGAGGGTGAGGAAGGCTAGGGTGCGGACAGCGAGGACGCTGAGGGTAAGGATAGCGAGGTTGAGGGCTTGGCGATGGCGTGGGAGGGATTGGCGGCAAAATTAAAATGATAGAGAACTTATTTTCTGCGGGCAGCGGATTCTTAATGACCGTCTAAGAAAATATTTTAGATAATTTATAAAAATAACTCTCTGAGGCAACCGCTTCTTAATCACCATCTAGGAAGCTGAGTAGTCACTACTGAAGATACTATTATCATAGGCGTATTTTGGTTAAGGACCACCCGTGAAAAATTAGGACACTTTTTGATCAACTTATGTCATACATATCTTAATGATTTTCTACATCAACAACGTGTAACACATCCATTAATGCGATAAACAATCCATTAGTTAATTTTTTACAATACATATATATAAAGATTTTATTGTGAGGGCAGCACATTATTTCATTTTTAGTAGTGCACTCCAATGATGAGGTTATGGCCCACTAGATGATCGTCTATTCGAAAGACGTCCTTTTGATGATCGATCGGCGATTGGAACTATTTTTGCACAAATAGCACACCGATGAACAGTAACATTAAGTTCATTAACTTAAAAACATTATATTACAAACACAAGAAAAGAAAAATACCAACTAAAAACATGAAAAAAAACAACTAAAAACAAGAAAAGAAAAATAGCTAATTTCTACTACTCCTCCTCCTCAGGGTCCTCGAGCTCCTAGCCCTCCTAGGGCGCCTAGAGCGCCTCCGACGGCGGAACTTAGAAACCCAGTTTCTTGGTCGTTGCCGCCACCAGGTTGTTGCAGCTCCCGACGCCAAGCTCAACTGCCATCGTCTCTCAGAGAGCGTCGAGAGACCGGCCAAATGCGTGAGGCCGAACACATAGTGGCCCGTGCTACCCATTCCATTATGTTTTAGAAGGGTATTGAGCCCAAGTGATAGGATATTGGTTCCCGATCTTTCGATGAGAATAGGACGGTTCGATTTGTGGAGGAGAAGAGGCGATCCGACTACACCGTCCCCCAAGACGATGCGCCTTAGCAATCGGTACACCGACTCCGAAGTTGTATTGATCTTGCTGGCGCACAATCAACCTGACCACGAGGGCCTTTGTTCCTGCAAGCAATCGAAGAACACGCAAGAACAAGAAGAACAAGCACTTATCTGTTGAATCAATCTAAAGTGGGGTTCTGGATACAAGTAGATGGGCGATCTAGTCGACACGCGCGTGTGGAAGCAGCAGAAGCTAACTTACGAATAAACAAAACCCACCAGCTAATGAGGGCGGCTGCTACTATTTATTACCTCCCTAGGGTCGTGAGAAACCCTAATCACGAGTCCCTAATGGACTCCAAACGATACATGGGACATGGGCCTAATTTTGGTGATGCAGCACCATGGACAGAAAAAGTTCTTGGTATTAAAATAACTATTGCGGCCGACTCCGAACAGATATGGACATGAGGCCAGATCGTTTGAAAGTAGACTTGATAATATTTCCAGTAAGTACTTGAACGCCCAGATCGGAGTCCGTGAAATCGTGGCGGCCGTCACAAGTTGGTGCTGTTCTGCTGTCCAAATCCCGTCCGCGCGAATTCCCTTCCCATTGGCTCCTCTCCATTGTTCCTAAGCAAAACAAGAAAGCACGTAGTTCCACGGTCTAGATAAGATGGACATAAGGCCAAGAACGAGTTCACCTCATAGTTTAGTTGACGTGCACGAGCGCGAGTGATCGGACCAGAAACCGGTAGCTGAGTTGGTGTGGATGTATCGAGGGTGTTGATGTCCTCATCATCCTCCCCTTCTTGCATTTGAGTCGTCCATGACTCAAGCTCATCTTCTTCTCCCAAATATGGTTTCAAATCTGCAATGTTAAATGTGGGACTAACCCCAAAATTCGCAGGCAACTCGAGTTTATATACATTATCATTAATCATTTCTAACACTTTGAACGGACCATCAGCTCGAGGTAACAATTTAGACTTTCTCAAATCAGGAAACCTATCCTTTCGCCAATGTAACCAAACTAAATCACCAGGTTCAAAAGTGATAGTTTTCTTTCCCCTACTACCAGCAAGTTTATACTTGGCATTCATGCACTCTATATTCTTCTTAGTGGTTTCATGCAATTTTAAGATCAATTCAGCACGATGTTTAGCATCAAAATTCACTCGTTCCATTGAAGGAAGAGGTAATAAATCAATAGGAGCACGGGATACAAATCCATAAACAATTTCAAAAGGGCATTTCTTAGTACTAGAATGTAGGGAACGATTATAAGCAAACTCAACATGAGGCAAACACTCTTCCCACATTTTTATATTCTTTTTCAAAATAGCCCTAAGCATGGTAGATAAACTTCTATTCACAACCTCAGTTTGACCATCAGTTTGGGGATGACAAGTAGTTGAAAATAAAAGCTTAGTCCCCAATTTTGCCCATAATGTTCTCCAAAAATGGCTAAGAAACTTAGCATCACAATCTGAAACTATTGTGTTTGGCACACCATGCAATCTAACAATATCTCGGAAAAACAAATCAGCAACATGTGTAGCATCATCACTTTTACGACAAGGTATGAAGTGTGCCATTTTAGAAATTCTATCCACAACAACAAAGATGCTATCTCTCCCCTTCTTTGTTCTGGGCAGTCCTAAAACAAAGTCCATAGAAATATCCTCCCAAGGCATGCTAGGAACAGGAAGAGGCACGTACAAACCATGTGGATTAAGTCGTGACTTAGCTTTTTGACATGTCGTGCAGCAAGCAACAAAGAGCTCCACGTCTCGCCTCATCCTTGGCCAAAAGAAATGACCAGCAAGTATGTCCTCCGTCTTTTTCACTCCAAAGTGCACCATTAGCCCGCCTCCATGCGCTTCCTATAACAACAACAAACGAACAGAGCTAGCTGGAATGCATAACTTGTTAGCTCTAAACACATAGCCATCATTGAGGACAAATTTATTCAATGTTTTTCCGTCTTTACATTTCAGCAATACATCTTTGAAATCAGCATCATGTTCATATTGATCTTTAATCATTTATATCCAAAAAAATTTAAAGTCAAGTTGAGATAGAAGAGTATAACGTCTAGATAAAGCATCAGCAATAACATCATCCTTTCCCTTTTTGTGTTTAATGAAATAAGGAAAAGACTCAATAAATTCCATCCACGTAGCATGCCTACGGTTTAGTTTCCCTTGACTCCTAATATGCTTTAGTGATTCATGATCAGAATGGATAACAAATTCTTTGGGCCACAAATAATGCTGCCATGTTTCTAAAGTTCGTACAAGAGCATATAATTCCTTATCATAGGTAGAATAATTTAGAACAGGCCCACTCATTTTCTCACTAAAATATGCAACAGGTTTTCCTTCTTGTAACAAAACACCACCCAATCCAATCCCACTAGCATCACATTCAAGCTCAAAAGTCTTAGAAAAATCAGGAAGTTGGAGAAGAGGTGCATGCGTCAACTTATCTTTCAGTATGGTAAAGGCGTTATCTTGTGTGGTGCCCCAAGAAAAAGGCACCCCCTTCTTCGTAAGGTCATTCAATGGAGCAGCAATGGTGCTGAAATCCTTCACAAAGCGACGATAGAACCCAGCCAACCCTAGAAAGCTCCGCACCTGTGTGATGGTCTTTGGTACAGGCCACCCCTGAATAGCCTCTACCTTGGCTTGATCAACTTCAATTCCCTGTGGAGTAACAACATAGCCAAGGAAAGAGACTCGATCCGTGCAAAAGGTGCACTTCTCAAGATTACCAAATAATCGTGCCTCACACAAAGCATTAAAAACAGCACGTAAGTGATCAAGATGTTCATCCATGGATTTGCTATAAATCAATATATCATCAAAATACACAACAACAAATTTTCCAATGAATGCACGCAAAACCTCGTTCATTAATCTCATGAAGGTGCTAGGTGCATTAGTTAACCCAAAAGGCATGACTAACCACCCATATAAACCGAACTTAGTTTTGAAAGCAGTTTTCCATTCATCTCCTAGTTTCATGCAAATTTGGTGATAACCACTACGCAAATCAACTTTTGAGAACACAACAGCACCACTCAATTCATCAAGCATATCATCTAAGCGTGGAATAGGATGACGATATCGAATGGTTATATTGTTGATTGCTCTACACACATACGCCATGATCCATCCTTTTTAGGTACTAGAATAACTGGAACAGCACAAGGACTAAGAGACTCACGTACATAACCTTTGTCAAGTAGTTCTTGTACTTGGCGCTGAATCTTCTTTGTTTCTTTTGGATTTGTCCTGTATGGTGCACGGTTGGGCAATGAAGCTCCGGGAATGAGGTCAATCTGGTGCTCAATCCCTCGAAGTGGTGGTAGTCCTGTGGTATTTCACTTGGAAACACATCAGAATATTCCTGCAAAATGTTAGCAACAGCAGGAGGCAAAGAATGTTGCACATCGTAAAGGGAAATCAAAGCATCTTTGCATACCAAAGCATAGGCAACAGAGGTGGAAGCAATCAGTTCATTAATATCAGATTTCGTAGCAAACAAGCATTTTCCCTTCAGAGATATCTCATTTTTCTTATCAAACACAGATTTGGCATTGTTGTTGTTCTCAATGTTAGCATGGTCCTGATATTTAGTTTTCCTAGCTCTAGCAACATCATCTTGCACAATAGCTTCAGGAGACATAGGATGCAACACAATTTTTTTATCGTGGTAAAGAAAAGAATACTGATTTGATCTACCATGATGCATAGAATCTCTATCAAATTGCCAAGGTCTTCCTAGCAGAATATTACAAGCTTGCATAGGCACAACATCACATTCAACGACATCCTTATATGATCCAATAGTAACATTGATTCGCACAAGTCTAGTTACCTTTGCCTTACCGCTGTTGTTTAACCATTGAATGTAATAGGGATGTGAGTGCGGTTTGGTGCTTAGTGCCAGCTTGGTCACCATGTCACTGCTGGCCAAGTTGTTGCAGCTACCTCCATCAATGATCATGCGGCAAGATCGCTCTTTGACGACACACTCTGTTTGGAATAATGTGTGCCTTTGATTTTGTTCCGCTTTCTCCATTTGTGCACTAAGCACACGCTGCACAATGAGACTATCATAGCGCGCTGCATCTTCTGCACCAATATGCTCTTCTTGATGTTCATCGCTACCTGCATAGTCAGCTGCAAGCAAAACACATGTATCGTCATCAAAATCGCTAGCAGATGAGTACTCACCGTCATCTTTAATAATTAGAACACGTTTGCTTGGGCAGTCACGCTGCACATGGCCAAAACCCTTGCACTTGTGACATTGAACGTCTCTAGATCGTCCGATAGATGCTACGGAAGAAGCACTCTCGGTGGGCTTTTGGGTGGTCTTTACTGCTGAGCTAGTGGAAGAAGCACGTGGCTTGTTGCCGGAAGAAGAAGGTGCTGCCTGACTTGGTGAAGAAGATGGCGGGGAAGCACGCCCAGTCGAAGGAGTAGTCGTGCGTGGTTGCCATGAGCTAGTCTTTCCTGCAGAAATATTAGTTCTAGAGCTAGCTCGTCGTCCCTGCACTTCCCTTTCAGCTTTACAAGCAAGATGAAACAAACGGGTAACATTATTGTAATCTTTATAAGCAAGTATGTCCTGAATTTCACGGTTTAAACCACCCAAAAAGCTAGCCATAGCTGGTTCCTCATCCTCGTCTAAATTACAACACAACATACCCATTTGTAATTCCTGAAAATACTCTTCTACACTTTTAGCTCCCTGTCTGAATTGTTGTAACTTATTTAACAGATCACGTGCATAGTAAGAAGGAACAAATCTAGCCCGCATGAGCCGTTTCAAAGCATCCCAAGTTTGTGGTATGTTATTAGGATTTTTCTTGCCATGTTCTATCCACCAAACAGAAGCAAAATCAGTAAACTCACTAGTGGCTGCTCTAACTCTTGCGTTTTCAGGAAACTCATGACATGCAAATTTTTTATCAACAGAAATCTCCCAAGTAATATATGCATCAGCGTCATATTTACCATCAAAATGAGGTATCTTAAATTTGATCTTGTTAAAAGTATCTTCATGATTGCGTACCTCACGCCAACGATGTCCATCTATGCCTTGACGGTTGCGTTGTAGCCGGCGCCGTGGCCTAGCTTCCTCATCTTCCCCAATCTCCGTATCTGCAGAATAGTCATCTTCATTGTCACGTACAATACTAGGAGCATTGCTCACCTATCCATCTGCGGTGCGTCCACGATCCCTCTCCTCAAGGCGCTGCAGGATGGCTCCAATAGAGGTGTTCAATGTTTGAATGGAAATCTCCAACGTGCTGATTTTGGTGTTGGTGTCGATCTGCATATTTTCCAATTGACCAAGGTGGTCACCGGTAACACGAAAATCCTCATCAAGCGCTTCTGTGTGTAGCCGCACTTGGCGTTCGAAGTGTTGTATAATTCCCCGTGTGCGAGGTGAATGCACGTCTTCATTTGTATTTGCTCCTCCTACCATGGTTAGTAGAAAAAAAAACAATCCAATATGAAAGGGTAACGTTATCCCTAGCTACAAAGGTGCTGGTGGAGATAACTCACTCACTCTCAACCTGTTCAATCAAGCTCTTACTTGTTCCTACAAAGCTCAGCAAGAAGGTGATGGCAACCAGCAAGTAATGAACAACTTCAAGAGCAGGTGTCAATCTATGGCTTTAGGTGGATGAACTAGCACAAGGAGCAAACTTTCACCACGTTAATCACAACAAGCTGAATAAATATTCTACGACAGTACTGTGCTGATCTTAGTCTAGACCGTACTAGAGACGCGAGCCGAGACACCAATGTCATCACCAAAAACACCCCAAACAACAATCTGATTTTTTTTCTTTTTTTTTCGTTTTTTTTTGTTGGGGTGGTCACCCAAACTCTCTCTAGATGGAATCAGGAGACCCTAGAACAAAATTTGCACATGTAGCTTTTGATCTTGCACTTGCCTTTTTTTCTTCTCTAATTGCTTGTGGCTTTTGTGCGGCTTTTGATCTTGTACTTGCCTTTTTCTTGTTGTCAAACTCAAATTACTAATCTGACTCAAACTCGAAGTAGCAATCTGATTCGAACTCGAACTAGTAATCAGACTCAAACTCGAACTAGCAATCCGACTCAAACTCGAAGTAGCAATCTGATTTGAACTTGTAATCCGACTCAAACTCGAACTACCAATCCGACTCAAACTCAAAGTAGCAATATGATTTGAACTCGTAATCCGACTCAAACTCAAACTAGTAATCCGACTCAAACTCGAAGTAGCAATCTGAATCAAACTCAAACTAGTAATCCGACTCAAACTCGAACTACGAATCTGACTCGAACTAGGTGACCGAATGTGACACGAACTCGAAACTCTAGTGGTGCAAAACTAAAGACCAGCAACTTGACTCGTCGAAGCAACCAGGAACTCAACAAGTCTTGACTAAGTGGAGAGAGTAAAAGGCACAATGGTCTAGGAATAATGGAAAAAAACAGATCTGGTATTTTTTTGGGCTTTTTCTGGACTATAGGATGATAACAGCGGAAAGAAAAGTAATGGTACCACTCTCACCAATTAACCTTGCTCTGATTACCACTTGATAGGATCTTGGTTCCCGATCTTTCGATAAGAATAGGAGGGTTCGATTTGTGGAGGAGAAGACGTTGGCGATCCGACTACACCGTCCCCAAGACGATGTGCCTTAGCGATCGGTACACCGACTCCGAAGTTGTATTGATCTTGCTGGCGCACAATCAACCTGACCACGAGGGCCTTTGTTCCTGCAAGCAATCGAAGAACACGCAAGAACAATAAGAACAAGCACTTATCTGTTGAATCAATCTAAAGTGGGGTTCTAAATACAAGTAGACGGGCGATCTAGTCGACACATGCGTGTACAAGGAAGCAGCAGAAGCTAACTTACGAATAAACAAAACCCACCAGCTAATGAGGGCGGCTGCTACTATTTATTACCTCCATAGGGTCGTGAGAAACCCTAATCACGAGTCCCTAATGGACTCCAAACGATACATGGGCCATGGGCCCAATTTTGGTGATGCAGCACCATGGACAGAAAAAGGTCTTGGTATTAAAATAACTATTACGGCCGACTCCGAATATATATGGACATGAGGCCAGATCCGTTTGAAAGTAGACTTGATAATATTTCCAGGAAGTACTTGAACGCCCAGATCGGAGTCCGTATGAAATCGTGGTGGCCGTCACAAGTTGGTGCTGTTCTGCTGTCCAAATCCCGTCCGCGCGAATTCCCTTCCCATTGGCTCCTCTCCATTGTTCCTAAGCAAAACAAGAAAGCACGTAGTTCCACGTTCTAGATAAGATGGACATAAGGCCAAGAACGAGTTCACCTCATAGTTTAGTTGACGTGCATGAGCGCGAGTGATCGGACCAGAAACCGGTAGCTGAGTTGGTGTGGATGTATCGAGGGTGTCGATGTCCTCATCACCAAGGTGCCACATGAAGCGAGATGTACTATTAAATACATCTCGCTTCCTCGATGGGTTTGGCGGCAACGTGTTCTTGTCATCCATTTGGTGTTGCAGTTTTGCGGAGAAGAGGGAGAGTGATTGTGCGAAGAAGACGATGGCGCGCACGGGTGATCTTATAGCATCGTAGCATCCTGGTGGTTCGTCTCTCGAGACGTGTAGTGATGATGGGATGCGCAGCGGTTCGAGTTCAATTCAGGCGACGCGCATGCGTTTCACGCGTTTAAGTAACCTCGTTAGCTGGCGCGCACGCCCGGTTGTGCGCACGATCACATCAGCCGCCTGTATTAATGACTACTATGCAGGCAGCTCATCCTTCAAAGTCCGCCTGTACAAATAGGTATGTTTACATCAGCATATTGTTTTGTGAGCCGCCTTTAAAGTTCTATCATCATAGACGACTATTAAATCATTCGGCAATACATGCATATTTTTTAACGGACCGCCTGTGTAAAAAAATTGAGGCAGCGGTGAAATTGTTTTTTGTAGTAGTGGTAGTCATTGTTTTAGAAGAGGCGAATTCCCAATTAGCACTTTTTACACGAACACGTTGAACCACTAGCTGTTTGACGACATTTTTTTAAAATAACAAAATGATGACTCCCTCACTTGACCCTGTAAAAAAAGTGTTTTATTGCTCGACCCTCTAGGTGTATAGAAAAAATATTTCATCTTTAACTTACAATATCTCCATCTCTATTTTTAACCATTATTTTTTATAAAAATGAAGAGGGTGACAGTGACTAGTTATGAATTAAAATGGTAATTTTGCACTTTTCTTAATTTTTACAAAATTGTCTGAGCACTCAAGTATTTCAAAAGAAGAAGGTTGTTGCGGTTTTTATGAAAGATATTAATATACCTCAGCCTCTACAATGACAAGGTGCATGTAGCCAATCTCTATTACATTCTCCCACACAATGTTAGCTATAGTAAAGACATGTTTTGCAAAAAAAAAAAAAACTACGATCCCTCCAAGTAATATCAACCTTTTAGCAATGAGTTCTAGTACCACAACCACACATCTGCTACAATATAACTATAGCATTTGTCACTGTAAACCTAGCTATAAGAATTGCATTCAGTGTACATACCACCGTACAGACACCGTCAGGAACATACTCTTAGCTATTTTATAGATGGTTAGACTCAAACGTAACAAACCACTTCTCTTTCAAACATTTGATGGTCTCCATGATGTTTGCCTCCATCGGAATCATCAATGCCTAAGCTTCTTAATCATTTGATACCTTGTAGGTTCTGAAAAATGACTTATCTATACATCAGCAAAGAGTAATAGTTCCTTAGTACGTTTCTTACTCATTTGCAAACTAGTCATATAAACACTGTTAGACAAATAATAACCTATTAATTTTGTAACTAAAAGAGGTCTCCTCACTCTCTTATAAATAAATACCATCTTCTAGAGGTTTTAATTAATTCAATCATTTTATTTTATCCTAAATTATTTATTTCTATCTTGGTATCATGGTATCAGAAGAGGCATACCATCTCTTGCATCTGTAACCCTAGTGCCGCTGTTGGGTTTCCCGAGCGCGCCGTCGATCTCCGCGCACTCGCACGCGTCTGGCGTTGCTTTCCCGCACTCGCTCGCCCCTCGGCATTGCTATTACCGCGCCGCTCGCCCACGTGCGGCTGCTTCCTCATCTCCCGTGCCTGGCTTTTAAAGATTCGCTCGCTCAGCATTCGGCTTTTGAAGACTTGCTCGCCCACGTGCGTATCCCGGTCTCGACCAAATCCTCCGGTCTTCTCCATTGCTGATCGATCCTTCTACTACATGGGAGAACCTCATTCTCTGGTCCATCCGAGAGGAAGTTTCCCATGGTCACCATCAAACAAACTTGGGGATTTTGCCACGTGCAATCTGATGGCTTTTGCAGGTGATGACTCTCCAAACGCACAAGCAACTATGCACGATTTTGCTTTGATAGCCAAACTAACTCGATTGATCGTGGAAGCTGATCGATTGATCATCGAGGCAGCACATGCACGTGTAGCAGTTGACCAGATGCGTCACAAGCTACTTCTCACTGACGACGAGATTCGTCATGACTTGATCAACCACGACTCACCTTCTTCGGCGGTTGACGATGTTACCTCCCTACATGCTCAAGCAATATCGGTCTACATATGCTCAAGCAATAGACGTCCTCATATCAAGTCAATGATCTCCATTGTTCTCAACAATCTTTCTCTGCATTATAATCGGTGGAAGAGTCTCTTCGTCAATGTCCTCTGAAAGAACGAGCTCTATGATTATATCCTCACTGATGTTGATCCCGCTACCACCGACTCTTATTGGCGTCGTATGGACTGCAGTATCATCTCTTGGCTTCAAGACACCGTCTCCCTCGATCTCATTGAGATCGCCTCGACAGACATTACCCACAACTCATTCCACTTGGCTCGGACTTCAGGAGTAGTTCATTGACAACCGAGAGACACATACAATGATTCTCGTTGTTGAGTTCTACACATTCGTCCATTGTGATTGCTCCCTCACCGACAATTGCAGTCGTCTCAAGTCGATGGTTGATGCCGTCGGTGACTTGGGTGAGGTCGTCCCAACTGCACCCTCATTCACACGATGCTTCGTGGCGTGAACAAGTGGTTCTCTCACATGGCGTCTCTTCTCAAGTGGTAGTGCCCCTTTTCCACATTCGTCGAGGTCCGCAACGGCCTCCAACTTGAGGAGATCGAGATGAAGTCCAAGCTCAGAAATGCCAATGCCTTGACGGCCACCTCCACTGGATGCACCCTACCCCGCATCATCTTGCAGCACTCCTCCATGTGCTTTTGCTTCTGATGGTCCTGCTTTTGGCACCCCTGCTTCTGGTGCTCCGTCCTACAACAGAGGATGGAACCAGCATAATAGGAACAGACACAATGACACAAGAAACGACGGCGGGTTTCCCACTCTGATTAAACCATTGAACGGGACCCTGCAACTTTGGGGTGATGTTGCGCCCCATCCCAGTCCTCCCTCCAGGCTTCCCAGCACGTCCACGTGCACCTGCTCCTCCATAGTAGGCTCTTCTAGCACACAAAGGACTCTACGACACGTTTGTTTATCAGGCACCAGGTCTCTGGACCCCTGTCGACCAGACTGCGCCGTTCTACTATGGCTTGACCGCACCTAGCGGTAGTCAGATTGCCTCCTTCTCAGCGGTCAGATCATGGCTTTTGGCAGGTCGATCGCCAGCTCTATATTCGAGGGAGCTTCTGCCTACTGTGCGTCCTCTACGACATGGGATCAAAAGGAGCTAGCTAACTCATTCCACACTATGTCACTGACGCTGTCATCACCCGCTGAATGGTACATGGACTTCGGTGCTAATAGCCACATGTGCTCCTCCTCCAGTAACCTCTTCTCCTCCCACGCTCCTTTTCGACCCCTTCGTCTATCGTTGTTGGTAATGGGAATAGCTATTAGTTACCTCCGTCACACTTATTTTTCTACTTCTGCCCAACCTTTATATTTGGACCGAGTTCTTGTGTCTCCTTAGATCATCAAAACCTTGGTTTATGTTCGTTCATTCACCACTGGCAATAAATTTTCCATTGAATTTGATTCTTTTAGTCTTTCTGTCAAGGATTTGAACACCAAGAATGTGATCGCCAAGTGTCATAGTTCCATGCAACTCTATTCCATCTCCTCGCCGATGCTTTCTCCACCACATGCCTTAGCCGTAGCCACCACGCCGTCTATGCTTTGGCATCGTCGTCTTGGTTATTTTGGTTTTGAGGCTTTGTCTAGGTTATTCCCACAATGTAATACACAGGAACTTGACACTTTTTTATCATGCCTGTCATCTCGGTTTTTTACACGTCTTCCATTTTCCTTATCAAATTATTGTGCTTCGAACAATTTAGATTTAATACGTTATGATATACGGACCTCTCCACTACAAAGTGTTTCTGGTCACAAGTATTATCTTATTGTTCTTGATGACTAGTTGCATTATTTGTGAACTTTTTCTTTATAGCTCAAATCCGACAGTTTTCTGACCTTGTTACAGTTTTTTTGCCAATGTCTCTACTCAATTTGGATGCACCATACAGTTTTAAATTCGATAATTCCACATCGCGCGCATTCTTTCTCTGTCTCGCTGTTCTTTTGCATCTTTCTTGTCCTCACATGCTCCTCAAAACAGACTGGATGAGCGTATTACTCACACCACCAACGACACCATACACTGGATTATGTTCCAAGCTAGTGTTCTAGTCAGTTATTGGGTAGAAGCGCTCCACACCGCTCCACACCTCATAAACTTGTGACCATCCAAAACATTCTCCTTTGCCACACCATATTTTGCCCTCTTTGGCACCACCCCAATATTTTCCTCCTACGCGTTTTGTTAAATGTGCTACCTGAAACCTCTCCACCACAGTTGAACACAAGCTTGCTCCTCGCTCTACAGTTTATATCTTCCTTAGCTATCCATCCGATCACAAAGGATACGATGCCTAGATTTACCCACAAACCGCACATTATCTCTTGTCATGTAACCTTTCATGAGTCCTATTTTCTGTTTGCGAAAATCTCCACTCATCCTTCATACCACTTTGACCTTTTTATACTAACAATTCATTGGTGTCCCCTAGCACAGACTATTTTGCAGGTTGTCGAAGTGTTCTAGTGACTTCCTCTGGGCCTGCTATGCGAGCAGCCCACAAAGGTTCATGATCGGCATGGCTTGGTCCTCAGGCGAGGTTGGGCATATGAGAGATGGTGAGACGGTGGTTTTACGTGGTTCAGGCCACTGGAGCGTAATACCCTACTCCAAGGTGTGAGTTGTATTACTAGAGAGTGTGCTCTCCTGGGTGTGAATGTGTGTTTTTAGTGTCGTTGTCTAAGTCGATGGCTGCCCGATCCTTTTATAATTCAAGGCCGAACAACTTACAAGTGGGGTTCGGGGCCCGTTAGGTGGTCCCAAGGCAATCTTATCCTAAAGATCTAAGGATTCTCACATATGCTTCCTCTGATCGTGGCTTGAACACCCGCTGTCTTGCTGCCTTAGACGTTAATGGCCCATGCGTAGTCGTTGATGAATGCAGGGAATGTCCAGTCCAATTGTCCTATCGCCGTAAGCTAGCCACTTGGAGGAGTGGGGTAGGCCTGCGACGCCTTCATTGCGATGCGATTGGGCATAGCGGTACCTGAAAGTAGGCGTGCGCTGCGTCATGCTCCTGCAAAAGGTGCATGTCTTTAATGTCCAATTTAGACAAGGCACACCGCCCCTTAACTCCCGCAACCCACCATCTAGGGCAAGTTGCAGGGCACGTGGCAGCGTGAGAGCTATCCTCTGTGGGGGAGGTCGGCTCTCGTACTACGGTTCACGTGACAGCCCTTGAACCCGCCCCTTAGGAGAGTTGGGGGTCCTGGACTGCATGACACGTGGTAGAGCTAGAGCCCACCTCCACGGGAGGTGGTCGACCTGGTGCTTCAGACCTTGTGGCAGCATCAGAGCCCACTCCTATGGGGGAGCGGGGTCTCGTCCCGTTGGACACGTGGCCGCTCGGGAGCCTGTCTCTTCGGGGGAGTTGGACCCCGTCTTGAGGTCCATGTGGCAGCGCCGGAACCCATACCTGAGGTAGGCTGGGGTTCCTGCCTTCTGGACATGTGGCGCCATCAGACCCTGCCTCAGTAGGGAGGCAGGGTACTTAGGTACTTCAAGCCTTTGCGCGAGGGTACCCAATATGCCGGGTACCGACAGTGGCCCCTGGGTCCACCCTGGGGGGGTGATGAGACCGAGGGTGGAGCCCTATCCTTGCTTTCCCGCATTGTCTTTTTATTTCATCTTGGTCAGCCGAAGCTGTGTGCGCCTCTGCCATTGTGGCCACATGCCCCCCTCTGGTTGAGGGGTCGTGACGACGGGATCTTTGGTTGGCACAACATGTTTATCGCGACAGTTGCCAATGTGGCTGCTGCACTTCCGCTTCTCTTGCTCCACCTTTATGGGAACCACCGGTTGACTTCTCAGGTGTGTGCCCTCTCGGGCTAGTCTTTCTACAAGGGACTTGGACCCCGCTGTCATGGACGCTATGGGTAGAGCAGCGGATTTCGGGCCCATGCGACCGGCACGATGTGCTTAGACATCGCCGGGGGATTAAAAGGAAACCTTTGAGGGCAAAGGTGGCTCCTTCCTTACTTACACCGCAGCGTTTGAGCCTTCATCTTCCTCTTTGATCACCCGAGCTTCCCCCACCTGCAAGGTTCTTGACTCCTGCTCCAATGGCCTTGAACTTGCCTCCTTCCCACGTGGTGGATGTAGCGCCCATGAGGTGGCTGCTTGGCTGGGAGGACGAGGAGCGGCGGAATCTGACCCCAAAGATACTGCTAGACAAGGATCTGACCCCAAAGATTGCAGACTTTGGGATGGCCAAGCTGGTAGGGAGGGACTTCAGCTGGGTCCTAACGATGATGCGGGGCACCATCGGTTACCTCGCGCCAGAGTGGATCTCCGGGTTGCCGATCAGCCCCAATGCCAATGTGTACAGCTTCGGCATGCTGCTCTTCGAGGTTATCTCGGGTCGGCGCAATGCTGACGGTTACAGCACAGACCCCCACAGCGCTGATACGGATGTAGGGGCGGGGCAGCGTCCCTCCACATTTTTCCTAGTCTGGGCCGCGGCGTGAGTGGCAGAAGGGAACACGGCAGCCGTTGCGGACGCGAGGTTGCACGGCGATGTGAGCGAGGAGTAGCTTAAGCGCTCCTGCAGGGTCGCATGTTGATGCATCCAGGATCAGGAGGCGCACCGGCCGACCATGGCACAGATCGTGCAAGCGCTGGAGGGCATTGTCGATGTCCACCTGCCACCGGTGCCCAAGGCGTTGCAGCACCTCGCGTCCCTGGCTTGATATACCTAAAACACGGAGATGGAATGTGATCACCCTGTGCAATTGGTTCTACACTACTAAAATAATATTATTTCAGACGGTTCTGAACATAATATCAAAGAAAATTTCAAAACCCTTTGAAACAAAGATCATGCAAAAATAAGAGGTGGCTCTAGAAACCATCTGTGTTAATGATTTTTCACATGCGGTTGTTTACATACAACGTGCCGCTTTGATGAAGCATTATCTTAGCCGGGTCCTAACGTACAGCTGCACATGTGATAAAGCATTAGGACAAAACTAATTAAACTATATTATTTTTTATTTCTTGATCAAATTTAAATAACAGCAATCACAAATATATTCAATGCAATTCATAGTTTATACATTGCAATTCATAGTTCTTCATACATTGCAAATCATAACTTCATACATTGCAATTCATAGTGTCTACATTGCAAAATATAGTTCAGTTATACATAGCAATTCATAGTTTTTCTCAGCTTGCATCTAATATTCATAGTTCATACATTGCATTTCATAGCTCTCTCTCTCTAACATTGCAATGAATAGCAAACGGCTGTGTTCCTATGAATAGGAAACAATAGTGTCTTCTTTAATCTAGATCGAGCTGTAATCATTTCACCAAGCTTTCCAAACTGCAATTTGAAAGACATGATTGTTGAAGTTCCACCTCCCACTTTGTAGCATCACTGTCCTCTCAGTTTCCACCTTTAAGCTTCAAAAAGATGTAATCAAATTTGTAGTATGATGTTTTGTCACCACAATGTATAACTGGAAAAATATCTAAAAATAAGAAATTGTAACCAACCTTAGGGGCATGCAGTACTCTACCATCAAACTTTAATATAGATCGAGTTGTTAGGTTTTTGCAGGACCGAGAGCAACAATTGTCCATGAAGACAAACAGGGAAAACACTACTTTTACACTATCATAACCATCAAGGACAACTGATAAATTCTCCATAGTCTTCTCTACGATCAAGGTCATGGAACCCAAATGGATAATGTAGTAACAAGACAAAAAATCTTTGATTCATTCTAATATATCACATATGAATATTTTGAGAGATAAAAAATCTATAGAAAGTACCAATACGAAGTAACTTTGATGCATTCTGAGATATCACATATATAAATCTACACAAAGTAACAATACAAAGAGCAGAAAATCTATAGAAAGTAACCATACAAAGTAACTTTGATGCATTCTGAGATATTACATATAGAAAATCTACACAAACTATCAATACAAAGAACAAAAAATCTTTAAAAAGTAACAATACAAAGTAACATTGATGCATTCTGAGATATCACATACATAAAATCTTCACAAAATAACAATACAAAGACCAAAAAAATCTACACTTTGAAGGCAACGCTCGACGGCGAGCTCGAGGATGACACTCGGCGTCGATGGCGACAGCGAGGGCGAGGACGGTGCTCAGCGACAACAGCGAGGGTGAGGACGGTAAGGGGAGAGAATGACGAGGGTGAGGACGCCAAGGGGAGAGGATGGCGAGGGAGAGGACGGCGAGGGAGAGGACGGCGAAGGTGAGGACAGCGAGAGAGAGGACGTCGCGAGGGAGAGGATGGCAAGGGTGAGGAAGGCGAGGGTGAGGAAGGCTAGGGTGCGGACAGCGAGGACGCTGAGGGTAAGGATAGCGAGGTTGAGGGCTTGGCGATGGCGTGGGAGGGATTGGCGGCAAAATTAAAATGATAGAGAACTTATTTTCTGCGGGCAGCGGATTCTTAATGACCGTCTAAGAAAATATTTTAAATAATTTATAAAAATAACTCTCTGAGGCAACCGCTTCTTAATCACCATCTAGGAAGCTGAGTAGTCACTACTGAAGATACTATTATCATAGGCGTATTTTGGTTAAGGACCACCCGTGAAAAATTAGGACACTTTTTGATCAACTTATGTCATACATATCTTAATGATTTTCTACATCAACAACGTGTAACACATCCATTAATGCGATAAACAGTCCATTAGTTAATTTTTTACAATACATATATATAAAGATTTTATTGTGAGGGCAGCACATTATTTCATTTTTAGTAGTGCACTCCAATGATGAGGTTATGGCCCACTAGATGATCGTCTATTCGAAAGACGTCCTTTTGATGATCGATCGGCGATTGGAACTATTTTTGCACAGATAGCACACCGATGAACAGCAACATTAAGTTCATTAACTTAAAAACATTATATTACAAACACAAGAAAAGAAAAATACCAACTAAAAACATGAAAAAAACAACTAAAAACAAGAAAAGAAAAATAGCTAATTTCTACTACTCCTCCTCCTCAGGGTCCTCGAGCTCCTAGCCCTCCTAGGGCGCCTAGAGCGCCTCCGACGGCGGAACTTAGAAACCCAGTTCTTGGTCGTTGCCGCCACCAGGTTGTTGCGGCTCTCGACGCCAAGCTCAACCGCCATCGTCTCTCAGAGAGCGTCGAGAGACCGGCCAAATGCGTGAGGGGCCGAACACATAGTGGCCCGTGCTACCCATTCCATTATGTTTTGGAAGGGTACTGAGCCCAAGTGGTAGGATCTTGGTTCTCGATCTTTCGATGAGAATAGGAGGGTTCGATTTGTGGAGGAGAAGAGGCGATCCGACTACACCGTCCCCAAGATGATGCGCCTTAGCAATCGGTACACCAACTCCGAAGTTGTATTGATCTTGCTGGCGCACAATCAACCTGACCACGAGGGCCTTTGTTCCTGCAAGCAATCGAAGAACACGCAAGAACAAGAAGAACAAGCACTTATCTGTTGAATCAATCTAAAGTGGGGTTCTGGATACAAGTAGATGGGCGATCTAGTCGACACGCGCGTGTGGAAGCAGCAGAAGCTAACTTACGAATAAACAAAACCCACCAGCTAATGAGGGCGGCTGCTACTATTTATTACCTCCCTAGGGTCGTGAGAAACCCTAATCACGAGTCCCTAATGGACTCCAAACGATACATGGGACATGGGCCCAATTTTGGTGATGCAGCACCATGGACAGAAAAAGTTCTTGGTATTAAAATAACTATTGCGGCCGACTCCGAATAGATATGGACATGAGGCCAGATCGTTTGAAAGTAGACTTGAAAATATTTCCAGGAAGTACTTGAACGCCCAGATCGGAGTCCTGAAATCATGGCGGCCATCACAAGTTGGTGCTGTTCTGCTGTCCAAATCCCGTCCGCGCGAATTCCCTTCCCATTGGCTCCTCTCCATTGTTCCTAAGCAAAACAAGAAAGCACGTAGTTCCACGGTCTAGATAAGATGGACATAAGGCCAAGAACGAGTTCACCTCATAGTTTAGTTGACGTGCACAAGCGCGAGTGATCGGACCAGAAACCGGTAGCTGAGTTGGTGTGGATGTATCGAGGGTGTTGATGTCCTCATCATCCTCCCCTTCTTGCATTTGAGTCGTCCATGACTCAAGCTCATCTTCTTCTCCCAAATATGGTTTCAAATCTGCAATGTTAAATGTGGGACTAACCCCAAAATTCGCAGGCAACTCGAGTTTATATACATTATCATTAATCATTTCTAACACTTTGAACAGACCATCAGCTCGAGGTAACAATTTAGACTTTCTCAAATCAGGAAACCTATCCTTTCGCCAATGTAACCAAACTAAATCACCAGGTTCAAAAGTGATAGTTTTCTTTCCCCTACTACCAGCAAGTTTATATTTGGCATTCATGCACTCTATATTCTTCTTAGTGGTTTCATGCAATTTTAAGATCAATTCAGCACGATGTTTAGCATCAAAATTCACTCGTTCCATTGAAGTGAGAGGTAATAAATCAATAGGAGCACGGGATACAAGTCCATAAACAATTTCAAAAGGGCATTTCTTAGTACTAGAATGTAGGGAACGATTATAAGCAAACTCAACATGAGGCAAACACTCTTCCCACATTTTTATATTCTTTTTCAAAACAGCCCTAAGCATGGTAGATAAACTTCTATTCACAACCTCAGTTTGACCATCAGTTTAGGGATGACAAGTAGTTGAAAATAAAAGCTTAGTCCCCAATTTTGCCCATAATGTTCTCCAAAAATGGCTAAGAAACTTAGCATCACAATCTGAAACTATTGTGTTTGGCACACCATGCAATCTAACAATATCTCGGAAAAACAAATCAGCAACATGTGTAGCATCATCACTTTTACGACAAGGTATGAAGTGTGCCATTTTAGAAAATCTATCCACAACAACAAAGATGCTATCCCTCCCCTTCTTTGTTCTGGGCAGTCCTAAAACAAAGTCCATAGAAATATCCTCCCAAGGCATGCTAGGAACAGGAAGAGGCATGTACAAACCATGTGGATTAAGTCGTGACTTAGCTTTTTGACATGTCGTGCAGCAAGCAACAAAGCGCTCCACGTCTCGCCTCATCCTTGGCCAAAAGAAATGACCAGCAAGTATGTCCTCCGTCTTTTTCACTCCAAAGTGCACCATCAGCCCGCCTCCATGCGCTTCCTGTAACAACAACAAACGAACAGAGCTAGCTGGAATGCATAACTTGTTAGCTCTAAACACATAGCCATCATTGAGGACAAATTTATTCAATGTTTTTCTGTCTTTACATTTCAGCAATACATCTTTGAAATCAGCATCATGTTCATATTGATCTTTAATCATTTATATCCAAAAATTTTAAAGTCAAGTTGAGATAGAAGAGTATAACGTCTAGATAAAGCATCAGCAATAACATCATCCTTTCCCTTTTTGTGTTTAATGAAATAAGGAAAAGACTCAATAAATTCCATCCACGTAGCATGCCTACGGTTTAGTTTCCCTTGACTCCTAATATGCTTTAGTGATTCATGATCAGAATGGATAACAAATTCTTTGGGCCACAAATAATGCTGCCATGTTTCTAAAGTTCGTACAAGAGCATATAATTCCTTATCATAGGTAGAATAATTTAGAACAGGCCCACTCATTTTCTCACTAAAATATGCAACAGGTTTTCCTTCTTGTAACAAAACACCACCCAATCCAATCCCACTAGCATCACATTCAAGCTCAAAAGTCTTAGAAAAATCAGGAAGTTGGAGAAGAGGTGCATGCGTCAACTTATCTTTCAGTATGGTAAAGGCGTTATCTTGTGTGGTGCCCCAAGAAAAAGGCACCCCCTTCTTCGTAAGGTCATTCAATGGAGCAGCAATGGTGCTGAAATCCTTCACAAAGCGACGATAGAACCCAGCCAACCCTAGAAAGCTCCGCACCTGTGTGATGGTCTTTGGTACAGGCCACCCCTGAATAACCTCTACCTTGGCTTGATCAACTTCAATTCCCTGTGGAGTAACAACATAGCCAAGGAAAGAGACTCGATCCGTGCAAAAGGTGCACTTCTCAAGATTACCAAATAATCGTGCCTCACACAAAGCATTAAAAACAGCACGTAAGTGATCAAGATGTTCATCCATGGATTTGCTATAAATCAATATATCATCAAAATACACAACAACAAATTTTCCAATGAATGCACGCAAAACCTCGTTCATTAATCTCATGAAGGTGCTAGGTGCATTAGTTAACCCAAAAGGCATGACTAACCACTCATATAAACCAAACTTAGTTTTGAAAGCAGTTTTCCATTCATCTCCTAGTTTCATGCGAATTTGGTGATAACCACTACGCAAATCAACTTTTGAGAACACAACAGCACCACTCAATTCATCAAGCATATCATCTAAGCGTGGAATAGGATGACAATATCGAATGGTTATATTGTTGATTGCTCTACACACATACGCCATGATCCATCCTTTTTAGGTACTAGAATAACTGGAACAGCACAAGGACTAAGAGACTCACGTACATAACCTTTGTCAAGTAGTTCTTGTACTTGGCGCTGAATCTCCTTTGTTTCTTCTGGATTTGTCCTGTATGGTGCACGGTTGGGCAATGAAGCTCCGGGAATGAGGTCAATCTGGTGCTCAATCCCTCGAAGTGGTGGTAGTCCTGTGGTATTTCACTTGGAAACACATCAGAATATTCCTGCAAAATGTTAGCAACAGCAGGAGGCAAAGAATGTTGCACATCGTAAAGGGAAATCAAAGCATCTTTGCATACCAAAGCATAGGCAACAGAGGTGGAAGCAATCAGTTCATTAATATCAGATTTTGTAGCAAACAAGCATTTTCCCTTCAGAGATATCTCATTTTTCTTATCAAACACAGATTTGGCATTGTTGTTGTTCTCAATGTTAGCATGGTCCTGATATTTAGTTTTCCTAGCTCTAGCAACATCATCTTGCACAATAGCTTCAGGAGACATAGGATGCAACCCAATTTTTTTATCGTGGTAAAGAAAAGAATACTGATTTGATCTACCATGATGCATAGAATCTCTATCAAATTGTCAAGGTCTTCCTAGCAGAATATTACAAGCTTGCATAGGCACAACATCACATTCAACGACATCCTTATATGATCCAATAGTAAAATTGATTAGCACAAGTCTAGTTACCTTTGCCTTACCGCTGTTGTTTAACCATTGAATGTAATAGGGATGTGAGTGCGGTTTGGTGCTTAGTGCCAGCTTGGTCACCATGTAACTGCTGGCCAAGTTGTTGCAGCTACCTCCATCAATGATCATGCGGCAAGATCGCTCTTTGACGACACACTTTGTTTGGAATAATATGTGCCTTTGATTTTGTTCCGCTTTCTCCATTTGTGCACTAAGCACACGCTGCATAATGAGACTATCATAGCGCGCTGCATCTTCTGCACCAATATGCTCTTCTTGATGTTCATCGCTACCTGCATAGTCAGCTGCAAGCAAAACACATGTATCGTCATCAAAATCGCTAGCAGATGAGTACTCACCGTCATCTTTAACAATTAGAACACGTTTGCTTGGGCAGTCACGCTGCACATGGCCAAAACCCTTGCACTTGTGACATTGAACGTCTCTAGATCGTCCGGTAGATGCTACGGAAGAAGCACTCTCGGTGGGCTTTTGGGTGGTCTTTACTGCTGAGCTAGTGGAAGAAGCACGTGGCTTGTTGCCGGAAGAAGAAGGTGCTGCCTGACTTGGTGAAGAAGATGGCGGGGAAGCACGCCCAGTCGAAGGAGTAGTCGTGCGTGGTTGCCATGAGCTAGTCTTTCCTGCAGAAATATTAGTTCTAGAGCTAGCTCGTCGTCCCTGCACTTCCCTTTCAGCTTTACAAGCAAGATGAAACAAACGGGTAACATTATTGTAATCTTTATAAGCAAGTATGTCCTGAATTTCACGGTTTAAACCACCCAAAAAGCTAGCCATAGCTGGTTCCTCATCCTCGTCTAAATTACAACACAACATACCCATTTGTAATTCCTGAAAATACTCTTCTACACTTTTAGCTCCCTGTCTGAATTGTTGTAACTTATTTAACAGATCACGTGCATAGTAAGAAGGAACAAATCTAGCCCGCATGAGCCGTTTCAAAGCATCCCAAGTTTGTGGTATGTTATTAGGATTTTTCTTGCCATGTTCTATCCACCAAACAGAAGCAAAATCAGTAAACTCACTAGTGGCTGCTCTAACTCTTGCGTTTTCAGGAAACTCATGACATGCAATTTTTTTATCAACAGAAATCTCCCAAGTAATATATGCATCAGCGTCATATTTACCATCAAAATGAGGTATCTTAAATTTGATCTTGTTAAAAGTATCTTCATGATTGCGTACCTCACGCCAACGATGTCCATCTATGCCTTGACGGTTGCGTTGTAGCCGGCGCCGTGGCCTAGCTTCCTCATCTTCCCCAATCTCCGTATCTGCAGAATAGTCATCTTCATTGTCACGTACAATACTAGGAGCATTGCTCACCTGTCCATCTGCGGTGCGTCCACGATCCCTCTCCTCAAGGCGCTGCAGGATGGCTCCAATAGAGGTGTTCAATGTTTGAATGGAAATCTCCAACGTGCTGATTTTGGTGTTGGTGTCGATCTGCATATTTTCCAATTGACCAAGGTGGTCACCGGTAACACGAAAATCCTCATCAAGCGCTTCTGTGTGTAGCCGCACTTGGCGTTCGAAGTGTTGTATAATTCCCCGTGTGCGAGGTGAATGCACGTCTTCATTTGTATTTGCTCCTCCTACCATGGTTAGTAGAAAAAAAAACAATCCAATATGAAAGGGTAACGTTATCCCTAGCTACAAAGGTGCTGGTGGAGATAACTCACTCACTCTCAACCTGTTCAATCAAGCTCTTACTTGTTCCTACAAAGCTCAGCAAGAAGGTGATGGCAACCAGCAAGTAATGAACAACTTCAAGAGCAGGTGTCAATCTATGGCTTTAGGTGGATGAACTAGCACAAGGAGCAAACTTTCACCACGTTAATCACAACAAGCTGAATAAATATTCTACGACAGTACTGTGCTGATCTTAGTCTAGACCGTACTAGAGACGCGAGCCGAGACACCAATGTCATCACCAAAAACACCCCAAACAACAATCTGATTTTTTTTTCTTTTTTTTTCGTTTTTTTTGTTGGGGTGGTCACCCAAACTCTCTCTAGATGGAATCAGGAGACCCTAGAACAAAATTTGCACATGCGGCTTTTGATCTTGCACTTGCCTTTTTTTCTTCTCTAATTGCTTGTGGCTTTTGTGCGGCTTTTGATCTTGTACTTGCCTTTTTCTTGTTGTCAAACTCAAATTACTAATCTGACTCAAACTCGAAGTAGCAATCTGATTCGAACTCGAACTAGTAATCAGACTCAAACTCGAACTAGCAATCCGACTCAAACTCGAAGTAGCAATCTGATTTGAACTCGTAATCCGACTCAAACTCGAACTAGCAATCCGACTCAAACTCAAAGTAGCAATATGATTTGAACTCGTAATCCGACTCAAACTCAAACTAGTAATCCGACTCAAACTCGAAGTAGCAATCTGAATCAAACTCAAACTAGTAATCCGACTCAAACTCGAACTACGAATCTGACTCGAACTAGGTGACCGAATGTGACACGAACTCGAAACTCTAGTGGTGCAAAACTAAAGACCAGCAACTTGACTCGTCGAAGCAACCATGAACTCAACAAGTCTTGACTAAGTGGAGAAAGTAAAAGGCACAATGGTCTAGGAATAATGGAAAAAAACAGATCTGGTATTTTTTTGGGCTTTTTCTGGACTATAGGATGATAACAGCGGAAAGAAAAGTAATGGTACCACTCTCACCAATTAACCTTGCTCTGATTACCACTTGATAGGATCTTGGTTCCCGATCTTTCGATAAGAATAGGAGGGTTCGATTTGTGGAGGAGAAGACGTTGGCGATCCGACTACACCGTCCCCAAGACGATGTGCCTTAGCGATCGGTACACCGACTCCGAAGTTGTATTGATCTTGCTGGCGCACAATCAACCTGACCACGAGGGCCTTTGTTCCTGCAAGCAATCGAAGAACACGCAAGAACAATAAGAACAAGCACTTATCTGTTGAATCAATCTAAAGTGGGGTTCTAAATACAAGTAGACGGGCGATCTAGTCGACACATGCATGTACAAGGAAGCAGCAGAAGCTAACTTACGAATAAACAAAACCCACCAGCTAATGAGGGCGGCTGCTACTATTTATTACCTCCATAGGGTCGTGAGAAACCCTAATCACGAGTCCCTAATGGACTCCAAACGATACATGGGCCATGGGCCCAATTTTGGTGATGCAGCACCATGGACAGAAAAAGGTCTTGGTATTAAAATAACTATTGCGGCCGACTCCGAATAGATATGGACATTAGGCCAGATCCGTTTGAAAGTAGACTTGATAATATTTCCAGGAAGTACTTGAACGCCCAGATCGGAGTCCGTATGAAATCATGGTGGCCGTCACAAGTTGGTGCTGTTCTGCTGTCCAAATCCCGTCCGCGCGAATTCCCTTCCCATTGGCTCCTCTCCATTGTTCCTAAGCAAAACAAGAAAGCACGTAGTTCCACGTTCTAGATAAGATGGACATAAGGCCAAGAACGAGTTCACCTCATAGTTTAGTTGACGTGCATGAGCGCGAGTGATCGGACCAGAAACCGGTAGCTGAGTTGGTGTGGATGTATCGAGGGTGTTGATGTCCTCATCACCAAGGTGCCACATGAAGCGAGATGTACTATTAAATACATCTCGCTTCCTCGGTGGGTTTGGCGGCAACGTGTTCTTGTCATCCATTTGGTGTTGCAGTTTTGCGGAGAAGAGGGAGAGTGATTGTGCGAAGAAGACGATGGCGCGCACGGGTGATCTTATAGCATCGTAGCATACTGGTGGATCGTCTCTCGAGACGTGTAGTGATGATGGGATGCGCAGCGGTTCGAGTTCAATTCAGGCGACGCGCATGCGTTTCACGCGTTTAAGTAACCTCGTTAGCTGGCGCGCACGCCCGGTTGTGCGCACGATCACATCAGCCGCCTGTATTAATGACTACTATGCAGGCAGCTCGTCCTTCAAAGTCCGCCTGTACAAATAGGTATGTTTACATCAGCATATTGTTTTGTGAGCTGCCTGTAAAGTTCTATCATCATAGACGACTATTAAATCATTCGGCAATACATGCATATTTTTTAACGGACCGCCTGTGTAAAAAAATTGAGGCAGCGGTGAAAGTGTTTTTTGTAGTAGTGGTAGTCATTGTTTTAGAAGAGGCGAATTCCCAATTAGCACTTTTTACACGAACACGTTGAACCACTAGCTGTTTGACGACATTTTTTTAAAATAACAAAATGATGACTCCCTCACTTGACCCTGTAAAAAAAGTGTTTTATTGCTCGACCCTCTAGGTGTATAGAAAAAATATTTCATCTTTAACTTACAATATCTCCATCTCTATTTTTAACCATTATTTTTTATAAAAATGAAGAGGGTGACAGTGACTAGTTATGAATTAAAATGGTAATTTTGCACTTTTCTTAATTTTTACAAAATTGTCTGAGCACTCAAGTATTTCAAAAGAAGAAGGTCGTTGCGGTTTTTATGAAAGATATTAATATACCTCAGCCTCTACAATGACAAGGTGCATGTAGCCAATCTCTATTACATTCTCCCACACAATGTTAGCTATAGTAAAGACATGTTTTGCAAAAAAAAAAAAACTACGATCCCTCCAAGTAATATCAACCTTTTAGCAATGAGTTCTAGTACCACAACCACACATCTGCTACAATATAACTATAGCATTTGTCACTGTAAACCTAGCTATAAGAATTGCATTCAGTGTACATACCACCGTACAGACACCGTCAGGAACATACTCTTAGCTATTTTATAGATGGTTAGACTCAAACGTAACAAACCACTTCTCTTTCAAACATTTGATGGTCTCCATGATGTTTGCCTCCATCGGAATCATCAATGCCTAAGCTTCTTAATCATTTGATACCTTGTAGGTTCTGAAAAATGACTTATCTATACATCAGCAAAGAGTAATAGTTCCTTAGTACGTTTCTTACTCATTTGCAAACTAGTCATATAAACACTGTTAGACAAATAATAACCTATTAATTTTGTAACTAAAAGAGGTCTCCTCACTCTCTTGTAAATAAATACCATCTTCTAGAGGTTTTAATTAATTCAATCATTTTATTTTCTCCTAAATTATTTATTTCTATCTTGGTATCATGGTATCAGAAGAGGCATACCATCTCTTGCATCTGTAACCCTAGTGTCGCTGTTGGGTTTCCCGAGCGCGCCGTCGATCTCCGCGCACTCGCACGCGTCTGGCGTTGCTTTCCCGCACTCGCGCGCCCCGCGGCATTGCTATTCCCGCGCCGCTCGCCCACGTGCGGCTGCTTCCTCATCTCCCGTGCCTGGCTTTTAAAGATTCGCTCGCTCAGCATTCGGCTTTTGAAGACTTGCTCGCCCACGTGCGTATCCCGGTCTCGACCAAATCCTCCGGTCTTCTCCATTGCTGATCGATCCTTCTACTACACGGGAGAACCTCATTCTCTGGTCCATCCGAGAGGAAGTTTCCCATGGTCACCATCAAACAAACTTGGGGATTTTGCCACATGCAATCTGATGGCTTTTGCAGGTGATGACTCTCCAAACGCACAAGCAGCTATGCACGATTTTGCTTTGATAGCCAAACTAACTCGATTGATCGTGGAAGCTGATCGATTGATCATCGAGGCAGTACATGCACGTGTAGCAGTTGACCAGATGCGTCACAAGCTACTTCTCACTGACGACGAGATTCGTCATGACTTGATCAACCACGACTCACCTTCTTCGGCGGTTGACGATGTTACCTCCCTACATGCTCAAGCAATATCGGTCTACATATGCTCAAGCAATAGACGTCCTCATATCAAGTCAATGATCCCCATTGTTCTCAACAATCTTTCTCTGCATTATAATCGGTGGAAGAGTCTCTTCGTCAACGTCCTCTGAAAGAACAAGCTCTATGATTATATCCTCACTGATGTTGATCCCGCTACCACCGACTCTTCTTGGCGTCGTATGGACTGCAGTATCATCTCTTGGCTTCAAGACACCGTCTCCCTCGATCTCATTGAGATCGCCTCGACAGAAAGTACCCACAACTCATTCCACTTGGCTCGGACTTCAGGAGTAGTTCATTGACAACCGAGAGACACATACAATGATTCTCGTTGTTGAGTTCTACACATTCGTCCATTGTGATTGCTCCCTCACCGACAATTGCAGTCATCTCAAGTCGATGGTTGATGCCGTCGGTGACTTGGGTGAGGTCGTCCCAACTGCACCCTCATTCACACGATGCTTCGTGGCGTGAACAAGTGGTTCTCTCACATGGCGTCTCTTCTCAAGTGGTAGTGCCCCTTTTCCACATTCGTCGAGGTCCGCAACGGCCTCCAACTTGAGGAGATCGAGATGAAGTCCAAGCTCAGAAATGCCAATGCCTTGACGGCCACCTCCACTGGATGCACCCTACCCCGCATCATCTTGCAGCACTCCTCCATGTGCTTTTGCTTCTGATGGTCCTGCTTTTGGCACCCCTGCTTCTGGTGCTCCGTCCTACAACAGAGGATGGAACCAGCATAATAGGAACGGGCGCAATGACACAAGAAACGACGGCGGGTTTCCCACTCCGATTAAACCATTGAACGGGACCCTGCAACTTTGGGGTGATGTTGCGCCCCATCCCAGTCCTCCCTCCAGGCTTCCCAGCACGTCCACGTGCACCTGCTCCTCCATAGTAGGCTCTTCTAGCACACAAAGGACTCTACGACACGTTTGTTTATCAGGCACCAGGTCTCTGGACCCCTGTCGACCAGACTGCGCCGTTCTACTATGGCTTGACCGCACCTAGCGGTAGTCAGATTGCCTCCTTCTCAGCGGTCAGATCATGGCTTTTGGCAGGTCGATCGCCAGCTCTATATTCGAGGGAGCTTCTGCCTACTGCGCGTCCTCTACGACATGGGATCAAAAGGAGCTAGCTAACTCATTCCACACTATGTCACTGACGCTGTCATCACCCGCTGAATGGTACATGGACTTCGGCGCTAATAGCCACATGTGCTCCTCCTCCAGTAACCTCTTCTCCTCCCACACTCCTTTTCGACCCCTTCGTCTATCGTTGTTGGTAATGGGAATAGCTATTAGTTACCTCCGTCACACTTATTTTTCTACTTCTGCCCAACCTTTATATTTGGACCGAGTTCTTGTGTCTCCTTAGATCATCAAAACCTTGCTTTATGTTCGTTCATTCACCACTGGCAATAAATTTTCCATTGAATTTGATTCTTTTAGTCTTTCTGTCAAGGATTTGAACACCAAGAATGTGATCGCCAAGTGTCATAGTTCCATGCAACTCTATTCCATCTCCTCGCCGATGCTTTCTCCACCACATGCCTTAGCCGTAGCCACCACGCCGTCTATGCTTTGGCATCGTCGTCTTGGTTATTTTGGTTTTGAGGCTTTGTCTAGGTTATTCCCACAATGTAATACACAGGAACTTGACACTTTTTTATCATGCCTGTCATCTCGGTTTTTTACACATCTTCCATTTTCCTTATCAAATTATTGTGCTTCGAACAATTTAGATTTAATACGTTATGATATACGGACCTCTCCACTACAAAGTGTTTCTGGTCACAAGTATTATCTTATTGTTCTTGATGACTAGTTGCATTATTTGTGAACTTTTTCTTTATAGCTCAAATCCGACAGTTTTCTGACCTTGTTACAGTTTTTTTGCCAATGTCTCTACTCAATTTGGATGCACCATACAGTTTTAAATTCGATAATTCCACATTGCGCACATTCTTTCTCCTCGATAATTCCACATCGCGCGCATTCTTTCTCTGTCTCGCTGTTCTTTTGCATCTTTCTTGTCCTCACATGCTCCTCAAAACAGACTGGATGAGCGTATTACTCACACCACCAATGACACCATACACTGGATTATGTTCCAAGCTAGTGTTCTAGTCAGTTATTGGGTAGAAGCGCTCCACACCGCTCCACACCTCATAAACTTGTGACCATCCAAAACATTCTCCTTTGCCACACCATATTTTGCCCTCTTTGGCACCACCCCAATATTTTCCTCCTACGTGTTTTGTTAAATGTGCTACCTGAAACCTCTCCACCACAGTTGAACACAAGCTTGCTCCTCGCTCTACAGTTTATATCTTCCTTAGCTATCCATCCGATCACAAAGGATACGATGCCTAGATTTACCCACAAACCGCACATTATCTCTTGTCATGTAACCTTTCATGAGTCCTATTTTCTGTTTGCGAAAATCTCCACTCATCCTTCATACCACTTTGACCTTTTTATACTAACAATTCATCGGTGTCCCCTAGCACAGACTATTTTGCAGGTTGTCGAAGTGTTCTAGTGACTTCCTCTGGGCCTGCTATGCGAGCAGCCCACAAAGGTTCATGATCGGCATGGCTTGGTCCTCAGGTGAGGTTGGGCATATGAGAGATGGTGAGACGGTGGTTTTACGTGGTTCAGGCCACTGGAACGTAATACCCTACTCCAAGGTGTGAGTTGTATTACTAGAGAGTGTGCTCTCCTGGGTGTGAATGTGTGTTTTTAGTGTCGTTGTCTAAGTCGATGGCTGCCCGATCCTTTTATAATTCAAGGCCGAACAACTTACAAGTGGGGTTCGGGGCCCGTTAGGTGGTCCCAAGGCAATCTTATCCTAAAGATCTAAGGATTCTCACATATGCTTCCTCTGATCGTGGCTTGAAGACCCGCTGTCTTGCTGCCTCAGACGTTAATGGCCCATGCGTAGTCGTTGATGAATGCAGGGAATGTCCAGTCCAATTGTCCTATCTCCGTAAGCTAGCCACTTGGCAGAGTGGGGTAGGCCTGCGACGTCTTCACTGCGATGCGATTGGGCATAGCGGTACCTGAAAGTAGGCGTGCGCTGCGTCATGCTCCTGCAAAAGGTGCATGTCTTTAATGTCCAATTTAGACAAGGCACACCGCCCCTTAACTCCCGCAACCCACCATCTAGGGCAAGTTGCAGGGCACGTGGCAGCGTGGGAGCTATCCTCTGCGGGGGAGGTCGGCTCTCGTACTACGGTTCACGTGACAGCCCTTGAACCCGCCCCTTAGGAGAGTTGGGGGTCCTGGACTGCATGACACGTGGTAGAGCTAGAGCCCACCTCCGCGGGAGGTGGTCGACCTGGTGCTTCAGACCTTGTGGCAGCATCAGAGCCCACTCCTATGGGGGAGCGGGGTCTCGTCCCGTTGGACACGTGGCCGCTCGGGAGCCCGTCTCTTCGGGGGAGTTGGACCCCGTCTTGAGGTCCATGTGGCAGCACCGGAACCCATACCTGAGGTAGGTTGGGGTTCCTGCCTTCTGGACATGTGGCGCCATCAAACCCTGCCTCAGTAGGGAGGCAGGGTACTTAGGTACTTCAAGCCTTTGCGCGAGGGTACCCAGTATGCCGGGTACCGACAGTGGCCCCTGGGTCCACCCTGGGGGAGGTGATGAGACCGAGGGTGGAGCCCTATCCTTGCTTTCCCGCATTGTCTTTTTATTTCATCTTGGTCAGCCGAAGCAGTGTGCGCCTCTGCCATTGTGGCCACATGCCCCCCTCTGGTTGAGGGGTCGTGACGACGGGATCTTTGGTTGGCACAACATGTTTATCGCGACAGTTGCCAATGTGGCTGCTGCACTTCCACTTCTCTTGCTCCACCTTTATGGGAACCACCGGGTTGACTTCTCAGGTGTGTGCCCTCTCGGGCTAGTCTTTCTGACAAGGGACTTGGACCCCGCTGTCATGGACGCTATGGGTAGAGCAGCGGATTTCGGGCCCATGCGACCGGCACGATGTGCTTAGACATCGCCGGGGGATTAAAAGGAAACCTTTGAGGGCAAAGGTGGCTCCTTCCTTACTTACACCGCAGCGTTTGAGCCTTCATCTTCCTCTTTGATCACCCGAGCTTCCCCCACCTGCAAGGTTCTTGACTCCTGCTCCAATGGCCTTGAACTTGCCTCCTTCCCACGTGGTGGATGTAGCGCCCATGAGGTGGCTGCTTGGCTGGGAGGACGAGGAGCGGCGGAATCTAATCTGCCCTGGCTCCCTGCCTCTCAAGTTGGAGAAGAAAGAGATCATCTTCTTCACCTCGTACGCGTACTCCGGGTTCGTTCCACGTGTTTCCTCCTTCCTTTTGACGCTTCTGGAGGTCTTTGGGATCCAATTTCATCACCTGTCACCTAACTCTTTGGTGGTGGCGGCGGTGTTCTCGCACTTCTATGAGATGTTCATGGTAGTGTACCCGTCCGTGCCGGTGTTCCGGCAGTTCTTCGTGCTGAGGCGGACTAAGAAGAGCAAAAAGAACTTTCTTTGTGCTTGCTACTTCCAACAGCGGGCCAACAGTCCCTTCAAGTACATTACCCTGTTTTCCGCCGTGAGTTGGGACAGATGGAGGGGTGACTGGGTAATCCTATACGCCGATGCCCACGACCGCATAGTCCTGCCCACCGACTGGCTGGCGCTTAAGAAGATGACCTGGGAGGAGCACCTAGAGCTGGAGCCGGAGTACACCACGGTGATGGATGTTGACGGCTGTTATATACCAATTTCACCTGTCAATATAACTCAATTATGTGAAGGAATTGTCATTTCTTGAACACATCACCTTTCTATTTGACCTATTTCCACTTCTCCTTGGAGAAATAGTGCATGCAGGGAATTATTGCAAGAAATGAGGTAAAAGAGGGGAGCAATCCTATAAAAATCATCCCAGCCAATCAAGCGACAACATGTGGCACCACATGGATCAAATGGCCCACAAACAGAAGTATCTTAGGCCATCCAACGGTGTATCACCCATATCAGTCAATGGGACCCACTAGGAAGTCACCCCGAGGAAGCACACTGGAATTGGTCCAAGTTTCTATTCAACCGACTAGGGGGTTCAGCCGACCCCTTCCTGGCACCAAACTCGGTCAGCTTCCACGTGTTGACTCCCTGTGGTGCCCTGATAATGATGAAGACTAGTTCGCGCACTTTTGGTGCCTGGAACCAAACCTTCTCCACCTATAAATAGGACCCCCTACCCTCACTTCACACACACACCACTTGAGTATTCGTCCATTGTATATACTATTCTCCATAGGTTTAGAGGAGTGTAGGTTGTAGAGAAGAGAGCCTCTAGTCCATAGTCCAAGTAGGAGAGGAGTAGAAGGAATCTCTTCCCAATTCCTAATTGGGAAAGGTATGGCTCTCATATTCCTATTTGTATTTGTGACTTTGCTCTTAATAAATATGTTATCTTTAGTCTTCTAATGTTCATATACTTGGATGAAGCATTTCTTGTTTGATTGTTGATACCATATATGTGGTAGTAGTAGGATTTTTGATCATGCTATACCATTCCCCATTATATCATCATAAACACTACAAACCCTTGTCTTCTGACGTCTTCACCCTCCCGCAGCATTGTCCGCTGCTTTGCACAGATCGGGACCTCAAGATGAAGATCCTGAGGGAAATGCCAAACCTGGACGCAATCGGTCTTGCACTGCGGCAGGTTGGAGATGTGGACCGTGGACTGATCATCGCCGACTCTCCGTAGGAGTCTGCACCCGCTCCGGGCTCCGAAGTGAGGACGGTGGAAGACCCGTCCCTCAGCAGGAGGAAGGACATTGCACTGGTCCCTGATACAGAGAAGGGAAAGTCGCTGGTAGTTGAGGTCGGGAAGGACAAACGTCCTAGGTCATCGCCGAGGCCACCAATGACGACGACCTTTATCCCAAGTGAATGTAGGCCTAGAGGGGGGGGGGGGTGAATAGGCCTTCTTGAATTTTCTCGGTTCCTGTAACACTCAATAACAAGGTTAATACCAGAGATATCGGACTAGTCCGGTAATGTGCGGACTAGTCCGGTTTTCACGGGCTAGGTTGATCAAGTTCAGACAAATTGATTGATTCGTTAATGTTTGCAGCGGAAATATAAACTTGAATCTCAATTTAATAGTTGTATGTCAGATTCTATTATAGTTAAAGCTCTTGATCAACAATTAGACTTAGATTGAATAAAGTGAATCAAACCCTAGATTAAGTTGATCAAATTAGATGAAGAACACAAAAAGGACAAGACACACGATTTATCCCGTGGTTCGGCTACCACGAAGGCAACCTACATCCACGTTGAGGAGCCCACAAAAGGACCGGGTCTTCTCCAACCCTTTCCTCGTCGGATCGCCACGAAGGCCAATCCTCTTCCACTAATCACAAAGGGTAAATAACCAAGTTGAAGGGGCGTTCTCACACGTTGAGAGCTCCCTTGATTACAACTCACAATGACACCAATAACACACTCGAAAATTACAAATTGAAACGTAAGAGTGTGTTAGAGAATCAAACCAAGAGCTCAATGATGTGTGCCAAGTGTCTCTCCAATGATCTAGAAGTGATCTTCAATGGATTGATTGATTTTGCACTTAATTTCGTGGAGAGAGATGGTTTTTGAGTCTCTTGGGAGGTGTCACGGCGCTAGGGTTCGAGAGATTGTAAAAGTGGGCCGTGCACCTCTATTTATATGGGGTTTCTAAAAGTGACCGTTAGGGTTCAGAAAGATCGGACTAGTCCGTGGTGGTCATCGGACTAGTCCGGTGTGCTGTGTGTAGCAAACCCTAAGTGTCCAGGAATATCGGACTAGTCCGGTTGAAAACGGACTTGTCCGATTTTGCTACTGGAAATCTTCGGACTAGTACGATTGACATCGGACTTGTCCGGTCATGTGAAACCCTAAGTGTTTAGGATGACAAGTCCGCACTTGGAAGACTTGTCCGATTTAGATCAGTGTGTATATCGGACTAGTCCGTGGTGACACCGGACTTGTCCGAAGTGGATCAGAATGAATATCAGACGAGTCCGGATCACAACGGACTTGTCCGATTTTGTGTGACTTGTGCATTGTGTTGAGGACTAGTCCGCATTGGGGAGGACTAGTCCGAAGTGGATCAGAAAGATATCGGACTAGTCCGGTGGAGACCGGACTTGTCCGATCTAGTGCAGAATGTGATATCGGACTAGTCCGGCTGATATCGGACTAGTCCGGTCCTGTATAACTTTGTGCATTGTATGTGTGTGCTTGAAAGTGATTGAGCTCTTGGGTGTGTTTCCTTAACACACTCTATACATGATAATCTACTATTTTCTTCTTCTTGAGCTCAAATTCACTTTGCTTCTCATTTCCCTTCTTTTTGGCATTTTGCTCATTTTTCATCATTTGCCTGCATTCATCTCAACAAAAGGATTAGGATCCCAATTGCTTGTCATAAATCATCCAAAACCCACAAGGGAGTCCTAGATGCACTTTCAATCTCCCCCTTTTTGGTGATTGATGACAACCAATTGAGATTTCACAAAATAAGGCAAAAAAATGAGATTTTCATAAAGTATGCACATATGACTCAAAAATACATCAAGCAACAAGAGAATTATCCATATGTGCATTCTTTATGGTGGGATGCATACTAAGTGCATGAATACATTGAGAATGACAGAATTTGCATTAACCAACCGATATCAAATGCATATGACATTCCAGGGGCAAAAACACAGTTTTCATCACACACTCCAAATAAATTAAGCAATTCATCACAGGACCAAACTTAATATGAAAACAGAGTTAAACTATTACAACCACAAATAAAAGATAAACAGAACTCTCTCCTCGCACCCTATCACAGCTAAAGCTAAGACTCCCCCTCAATCTCTCCCCCTTTGGCATCAAGACACCAAAAAGAAGGGGAGGAGGGTCCTAGGGTCTTCACTCTTCACTGTCGGTCCTCTCGTCATCGTCTTCATCTTCTTCGCTTTCTGCTTGACGAGGAGGAGAGGGAGGAGGAGGAGCGGAGCTGCTCGAGCCCCCAATGCCAAAATAGGCAAGCTCGGAAGGGGACAAGGGCCCGAGCTCGGTGAAATCCGGGTCAGACTCCTCAGATATCACTGGAGATCCAATGGGGTCGATCTCCAGCTTCCGACAGATTTGCTCCACATTGGCCTTTATATACTTCATGTCCTCCTTTCTTTTCTTGTTGAGTTTGTGGGCCTTCACTTCGGTCTTTTTGTAGGAGGAGAAGATTGCTGACAAGTATTTGAGGATCCCACTGGCGGATCCTCTCTGAGGGGCTTCCCTAGAGGTAGGGACCTCCCTAGCACTGCTTCTTGCTCTTGTCGGTGCCTCGGGACTAGAGACCGGTGAGGGAGCAGCCTGGATGCTCACTGGTTGAGGCTTCTGAGGCCTCAAGGGGGTGTGCTCCACATCCTTCATGAACTCAATACCTGTGACTTTCTCAATCACATACATGAGGTAGGGAGCATAGCCACATGACCTGTTAGGCGTACAGGATATGTTGACCATATCATTCCAAATGTACTCCGCTACATCAAATGGGCGGTCCCTGCTTATGACTCTCATTAGGGTTCTGAGGTAACCCTGCATGCTCCCAGCATCTCCATCTTTAGGAGCAATAGTCTTCCTCAGCACTCTGTTGAGGACCACAAAGAATGGTTTCATGTGCTTTGTAGAGGGAGGAACATACTTTGAGTTAGGCTCATATAGGAATTTCATCCTATCCTTCTCCATGACACCAATGTTGTGGATAATCAGCCTGTCAGGTCCAGAGGTGTCCAGATGGAGCAGATTATTGAACTCCTCTTGAGTGATACTATACTTAGATCCGTGTGTCATCCAAGTAACACTCTCTTCATCCTCACTTGAGAAGTGGCAAGTTGCAAAGAACTGTGCAATCACTTCATCATTCCAGTTATGCCTGAAGGCAAAGAGATCCTTCAGGCCATGCCTCTCAGCTGCAGCAATGACCTCATCAAAGGCTGAGCACTTCTTCTTCTCTAGGTGGGCCCAGTCAATCCACTGACTGTGCATCACTGGTGTCTTCATCGGGAGGTACACTGATTTGTAGAAGTCTGCATGGAAGTTGCACCAAAACCTTCTATCGACAGCTTGCTTTGGCCTGCCATACCAGTCAATGCTCCTGTATTTTGCTGCAGAATCACTGCCTTTTCCGTTGAACTTCTCCTCAGTGGGGTCCCGGACCCCTTCCCTGGGAGCATGGAGCCTCAAGGGCCCAACTGGCCCCGTTGCAACTCCCTTGCCCTTTCCCTTTGCTTGCCGAAGGCCGCTTGAAGATGTAGCAGCCTTCGAGGCGGGCTTCTTGGCACAGACCTTCCTCCGAACTTGGGGAGGAGATGTAGCAGGCCCGGAAGGTCTTTCTTGGCATTTTCCAAGACCCGCCGAGGACCGAGATGCCACCTCGTGGTCCAACTTGGCCTCAAAGTCAGAGATTTCGTTGTCGGAGCTCGACATGATCTGAGAATGAATGAGCAAGAAAAATGACAAGTTATGCAAGGCATAGGTAATACATGATAGTAATGGATGGCATTAGGGAATTAAGGAATTAGGTTCAGGTTCAGAAACATCGGACTTGTCCGGTGCCTAGGCACGGACTAGTCCGGGGTACCGGACTTGTCCGTGCATGGACCGGACTAGTCCGGTGTTCATCCTCAAAAACCTAACAGATTGAACTGGACACAATCCCTAATGCAATTCTAGTCTAGCATACACGTAGTACATCAGATAAACATGTAACTAGTGCAGGGTGCTAGGCCAAACGATCAATGATTGAGAAAAATACGATTTCTAGGGTTTCGAAGGTTTTTACCGAAGAAATCGTTGGAGACTTGAAGTTTTGGGGGTTTGAGGCCCGACTAGTCCGGTGGAATCAATCCCCAAGTCTTCAAGCTTGATCTCCGCCCAAACTCGTGGCTTTTCGACGGAGGACACAAGAGATTGCTTTGGGAGCTCGAGCGCAAGAGAGAGAAAGGTGTGAGCAAATGTGGGGATGAGTAGATTAGGGTTTGGTGGCGGCTAGGGTTATGGACACGAGAAATCGGACAAGTCCGGACTTGACCGGACTAGTCCGAAGTCATCCAGAGACCTATATCGGACTAGTCCGTGGTCCGTCGGACTAGTCCGGCCTAACCGGCACTCTACGGACTAGTCTGCATGGGCGGACTAGTCCGGATAACCACGGACTAGTCCGTGGTTACCAGGAAAGAATTGCATAGCCCATTCATATATATTTGAAGGTTCAATAATAGAGAATAGAGAGGCAAAACAATTCAAGCAATCTTGATGAATTTGACCAGTAAGCATACAACAATCATACAATGATCAAAATTCATCAAGATCTAATAATTGACATAGTTTTTCGAGAGAAAAATAGGGAGGGGTAATTTTCACAAATCAATCAACATTTTTGAAGTAATCATACAGGTATGCAACTTTTCAAGCCACACTCCGAGAATCAAGAATATTTAGCTCATTTCGGAGTTCGCAAAAACGCTTTTCATCAAGTGGCTTGGTGAATATGTCGGCCAATTGTTTTTGTGTGTTGACATGTGAGATGGTTATGTCTCCTTTCATGGAATGGTCTCTCAAGAAATGATGTCTTATGTCTATGTGTTTAGTCCTAGAGTGCTCAACTGGATTGTGGGCTATTTTAATGGCACTCTCATTGTCACAAAGGAGAGGAATATGGTTCATATTGTAACCGTAATCCCTTAGAGTTTGTCGCATCCAAAGAAGTTGTGCACAACAACTCCCGGCTGCGACATACTTCGCTTCGGCTGTGGATAAAGCAATGGAATTTTGTTTCTTAGACGACCAAGAAACCAAAGATCTTCCTAGGAATTGGCATGTGCCAGAGGTGCTTTTTCTATCAACTTTGCACCCGGCATAATCTGCATCGGAGTAACCAATGAGATTGAATTTGGAGCCTTTTGGGTACCAAAGACCAAGGTTGGGTGTATGAACTAAATATCTCAAGATTCTTTTTACGGCTGTCAAGTGACATTCCTTAGGGTTGGCTTGAAATCTTGCACACAAACATACACTCAACATAATGTCTGGCCTAGATGCACATAAGTAAAGTAAAGATCCAATCATGGAGCGATATACCTTTTGGTCGACGCTCGGTCCATCTTCATTGAGATCCAAGTGGCCATTCGTAGCCATGGGAGTCTTTATGGGCTTTGCCTTGTCCATGCCAAACTTCTTGAGTATGTCCTGCGTGTACTTGGTTTGGCTTATGAATGTTCCTTCCTTTTGTTGCCGCACTTGGAATCCCAAGAAGTACTTCAATTCTCCCATCATTGACATTTCAAACCTGTCTGTCATAATTCTACTAAATTCTTCACAGAAAGATTGGTTAGTTGACCCAAAAATTATGTCATCAACATAGATTTGGCAAATAAAAAGATCATTATCTAGATTTTTCGTGAATAGTGTATAATCTACTTTGCCAATCTGAAAGCCATTATCAATTAAAAAATCTCTAAGACACTCATACCAAGCTCTAGGAGCTTGTTTGAGGCCATAGAGAGCCTTACGCAGTTTATACACGTGGTCGGGGAACTCTTCGTCTTCAAATCCGGGTGGTTGCTCCACGTACACCTCTTCCTTGATCGGTCCGTTGAGGAAGGCGCTTTTCACGTCCATTTGGTACAGCTTGAAATCATGATGAGTAGCATATGCAAGTAATATTCTAATTGATTCAAGCCTAGCTACTGGAGCAAAAGTCTCATCGAAATCCAAACCTTCGACTTGTGAGTAACCTTTGGCCACAAGTCGTGCCTTGTTTCTTGTCACCACCCCGTGTTCGTCTTGCTTGTTGCGGAAGACCCACTTGGTGCCCACTATGTTTGCATTGGGTCTTGCCACAAGTTCCCAAACCTCGTTTCTCTTGAAGTTGTTCAACTCTTCTTGCATTGCCACCACCCAGTCCGGATCCTTCAATGCATCCTCAGTCCTGCGTGGTTCCAAAAAGGAGACAAATGAGTAATGCTCACAAAAATTAGCTATAAGAGATCTAGTGGTTACTCCCTTTTGGATATCACCGATGATGTTGTCGATTGGGTGATCCCTTTGAGTGCGTTGGTGTACTCTTGGGTGTGGCACTTGGGGAGTTGAGTGTTGGTGATCATTTTCTTCTCCCCCTGAGTGGTTGCCCTCGTTGATTTGTTGATCATCTTCATATTCTTGTGATTGATCTTGTATCGAGACTCCCCCTTGATTGTTGATCTCCTCTTGTGGTTCACTTTCCTCTTGTATTTGTGACGATGACTCTTGTGGATGAACTTCGCCTAGAGCCATTCTCTTCAATGCTTGGTAAGGAGCTTCTTCTTTACCTAATTCACATTGATCAACTTGCTCCTTTTGGGAGCCATTAGTTTCATCGAACACTACGTCACGTGCCACTTCAACAAGTCCAGAGGCCTTGTTGAAAACACGATAGGCGTAAGTGTTCGAATCATAGCCAAGAAGGAAACCTTCATCGGACATCGAAGCGAACTTTGAAGTCTTGGACTTCTTGTTCAAGATATAACATGGAGAGCCAAAAACTCGAAAATATGAAATGTTGGGTTTGTTACCGGTGAGTAGCTCATAAGGAGTCTTCTTGAGTAGTCGATGAAGGTAGAATCGATTTGCGGCGTGGCAAGCGGTGCTAATCGCTTCTGCCCAAAATCGATTCGAAGTCTTGTATTCATCGAGCATTGTTCTTGCCATCTCTATGAGCGTTCGGTTCTTCCTTTCGGCGACTCCATTTTTGTTGCGGAGAGTATGGTGCTGAAAATTCATGCTTGATTCCCTCCTCATCAAGGTACTCCTCCACTTGTATGTTCTTGAACTCCGTGCCGTTGTCGCTCCGAATACTCTTGATCGATAGTGAGAACTCGTTTTGAGCTCGCTTGAAGAATTTCTTGAGCGTTCCTTGTGTTTCTGACTTGTCATGCAAAAAGAACACCCAAGTGAAGCGGGAAAAATCATCAATAATGACTAAACCGTATTTATTACCGCCGATGCTCATGTAAGCTATTGGACCAAACAAGTCCATATGAAGTAGTTCGAGCGGTCTTGTCGTAGTCATAATGTTCTTTGCATGATGATGTGCTCCTACTTTCTTCCCGGCTTGGCACGCGCTACAAGGCCTGTCTTTCTCAAAAACAACATCTTTCAAACCTCGGATGTGATCGCCCTTGAGGAGTTTTTGAAGATTTCTCATACCAACATGTGCTAGCCGTCTATGCCACAGCCAACCCATGTTGGTTTTTGCAATCAAGCATGTGTCGAGTTCGGCTTTATCTTTGTTGAAGTCAACAAGGTAAAGCTTTCCCTTCAACATACCCTTGAATGCAACGGAACCATCACTCCTCCTTGAGACGGTCACACCCTCGTTAGTAAACAAGCAATTATAACCTTTGTCACATAATTGAGATATGGACAACAAGTTATAATCTAAAGATTCAACATGTAGAACATGAGAAAGAGTGTGTTCAGAGGATATTGCTATTTTACCGGTACCGAGCACCCTTCCTTGACTATTATCTCCAAAGGAGATGCCTTCGTTTGGGTCCTCGTTTTCTTCATATTCCACGAACATCCTCTTTTCTCCGGTCATGTGGTTGGTGCATTCACTATCTAGCACCCATTTGGATCCACCGGAGGAATAGGCCTGTAGAAATAAATTATGCCTTGGTTTTAGGTACCCAAGCTTGCTTGGGTCCTTGGAGGTTAGTTACAATACATTTGGGCACCCACACATGGGATTTTGTGTTCCCATGGCGTGGCCCAGCATAATAAGCATAAACTTTACCAATATTGTTTCTCATTAATACATAAGAGGCATCAAATGTTTTGAACAAGAGTTGCTGTTGTTTATGGATCAGACTAGTCTGGGTAACCGGACTTGTCCGAATGACCGGACTTGTCCGGACCTCCACCGGACTAGTCCGGCGTTTATGAGAGTTCAGATTCTTAATTTTTGAGTTACCAGGTTATGAGGGTCCTCCCTTCACAAAGGTAATCCTTCCCTTGTTATTCTTATGACTTCCAGCATTTTGCTTTCCATCGTAAGAGTAACCAATGCCATACTTGACGTTTGGAGGTCTTTGGACCAAGTATGCACTACGTGCATAGTTGATCCTTTCCTTGTCAAATATTCCACATTGGGTAGGATTTTTATCCTTTGCGGAGGTAGACTTTTCCTTCAAGCTGATGTCGACTTTACCACATTTGCACATATGAACAGGATTAGTTGAAGTGTGTTGAGAAGGTAGACTTGAAGAGGAGGAAGGTTCACTTAGCTTGAGTGACTCAACTTGCACTTCAAGGATCTTGTTGACCTTGATCAGGTCATCAAGTTGATCCTTGATTGCAACGTTTGAGTAGTTTAATTCCAAACAAGTTTTCTTGCTTGAAGCTAGCTCAAGCTCTAGTGAGTTGTTTTTCTCCTTTTCAAGAACTAGAAGATTGTCAAGTTCGACATACCTCTCCTTTTGGGAGATAATCATGTCTTCTTGACGATCAATTAGTGATTCCTTCTCAACAAGTTGGACAAGCAAAAATTTCATTTTAGCAACAGTTTTTCTATCTAATCCAGTTAACATATCTTCATCATCACTATCTAGTTCATCATTACTTGAGTACGAATGCATGGAAGGAGTTTTGATGTTTACCTTGCGTTTACCTTCCTTTGCCATGAGGCAAGTGCCATGTCCCTTCTTTGCACCGAGCGTGGGGAAGAGTGTGGGTTTCTTGGACGAGCTTTCAATGGCTATGCTAGCCATCTCTTCTTCATCTGATGATGAGGACTCATCGTTTGAGTCCCACTCCTTTCCAATGTGTGCTTGTTCAGCTTGTTTCTTCTTTTTGAAGAATTTCTTCGGTTGAGGCTTGGTTTCTTTATTCTTCTTCTTGTTGTCCTCATACGGGCAATCGACTATAAAGTGGTTATACTCACCACAATTATAGCACGCCCGCCTCATCTTCGGCTTTGTCCTTTCCTTGTACTTGCCTTCACCTGATTTTATTCCTTGTCTTTTCTTCATTATTCTTTTGAATTTTTTCATGAACAAAATCATATCCTCTTTGTCCAGCTCACTGCTTTCGTCATCGCTATCCTCCTCAAACTATGCTTCTCTTGCTTCTTTGGATAGAGGCTTGAGTGTGGACTTTAAGGCAACTCCCTTCTTCTTAGCCGATGTGAGGTCGGCTATTTCTTTGACATGCTTGGCTTGTTTCTCCATCATTTCAAAATTGATGATTTTGCCAAGCAATTCATCTGGAGTCATCCTCTTGTACCCAGTACTTTCTCTGATCATAGAGCATAGTGTGACATTGCGAGGCATAAAGGCTCTAAGGATGAGCTTTACAACCTCGTGGTCATTTCACTTCTTGCTCCCATATGATCGAACCTTGTTTACAAGTGTCTTCAATCGGTTGTACATGTCCTGGGGAGACTCGTCTTCCTCAATTGCGAACCTTCCTAGTTCGCCCTCAATCATTTCAATTTTGGCCTCCCGCACATGCCGGTCACCTTCATGGGCTGTTTGTAGTGTGTCCCATATTTCCTTGGCAATCTCCAGTCCGTCCACCTTTGTGAATTCATCTCGACTTAGAGAGGAGGTGATCACGGCTGCGGCTTGAGCGTTTCTGTGGATGGCTTGCTCTTGACTTGGAGTGAGCTCTTCGTCGTCATCTGGGATGTCTATTCCTATGCACACAATATGCCATAAACTTGGGTTAAGGGAAATCAAGTGCATCTTCATATTTTGCCTCCACATGGAGTAATCACTCCCATCGAAGTGTGGGGCTTTTCCAAGAGGAATAGATAGGTAATGGCTGTTGTTTGAATTTAAACGATCATAGTTGAAAGGATATCGGGAGTAGTCGGTGTGACTACTCCCCTTCTTCTTTTCTTCAACTTTAGCTTTCCCTTTGGAAAGTGCTTTCTTTCTGAGTAGTGCTTTCAGCTCCAGCGTCTCCTCGTCATCATCATCGAAGTCTTGAATTGCTTCGAGATACTTTTCCAGCTTTTGGTTCTTGTCTTTGTTTACTTCTTCCTGGTTGTTGATTTTCTGAACATCTTTCATGTCCGACATGATCTCTTCGAGTGGTTGCACTCTTTCTTGAAGAACCTGCTCTGATACCAATTGAATGTAGGCCTAGAGAGGGGGTGAATAGGCCTTCTTGAATTTTCTCGGTTCCTGTAACACTCAACAACAAGGTTAATACCAGAGATATCGGACTAGTCCGGTAATGTGCGGACTAGTCCGGTTTTCATGGGCTAGGTTGATCAAGTTCAGACAAATGATTGATTCGTTAATGTTTGCAGCGGAAATATAAACTTGAATCTCAATTTAATAGTTGTATGTCAGATTCTATTGTAGTTAAAGCTCTTGATCAACAATTAGACTTAGATTGAATAAAGTGAATCAAACCCTAGATTAAGTTGATCAAATTAGATGAAGAACACAAAAAGGACAAGACACACGATTTATCCCGTGGTTCGGCTACCACGAAGCAACCTACATCCACGTTGAGGAGCCCACAAAAGGACCGGGTCTTCTCCAACCCTTTCCTCGTCGGATCGCCACGAAGGCCAATCCTCTTCCACTAATCACAAAGGGTAAATAACCAAGTTGAAGGGGCGTTCTCACACGTTGAGAGCTCCCTTGATTACAACTCACAATGACACCAATAACACACTCGAAAATTACAAATTGAAACGTAAGAGTGTGTTAGAGAATCAAACCAAGAGCTCAATGATGTGTGCAAGTGTCTCTCCAATGATCTAGAAGTGATCTTCAATGGATTGATTGATTTTGCACTTAATTTCGTGGAGAGAGATGGTTTTTGAGTCTCTTGGGAGGTGTGATGGTGCTAGGGTTCGAGAGATTGTAAAAGTGGGCCGTACACCTCTATTTATATGGGGTTTCTAAAAGTGACCGTTAGGGTTCAGAAAGATCGGACTAGTCCGTGGTGGTCATCGGACTAGTCCGGTGTGCTGTGTGTAGCAAACCCTAAGTGTCCAGGAATATCGGACTAGCCCGGTTGAAAACGGACTTGTCCGATTTCGCTACTGGAAATCTTCGGACTAGTCCGATGTCAATCGGACTTGTCCAATCATGTGAAACCCTAAGTGTTTAGGATGACAAGTCCGCACTTGGAAGACTTGTCCGATTTAGATCAGTGTGTATATCGGACTAGTCCGTGGTGACACCGAACTTGTCCGAAGTAGATCAGAATGAATATCTGACTAGTCCGGATCACAACGGACTTGTCCGATTTCGTGTGACTTGTGCATTGTGTTGAGGACTAGTCCGCATTGAGGAGGACTAGTCCGAAGTGGATCAGAAAGATATCGGACTAGTCCGGTGGAGACCGGACTTGTCCGATCTAGTGCAGAATGTGATATCAGACTAGTCCGGCTGATATCGGACTAGTCCGGTCCTGTATAACTTTGTGCATTGTATGTGTGTGCTTGAAAGTGATTGAGCTCTTGGGTGTGTTTCCTTAACACACTCTATACATGATAATCTACTATTTTCTTCTTCTTGAGCTCAAATTCACTTTGCTTCTCATTTCCCTTCTTTTTGGCATTTTGCTCATTTTTCATCATTTGCCTGCATTCATCTCAACAAAAGGATTAGGATCTCATTTGCTTGTCATAAATCATCCAAAACCCACAAGGGAGTCCTAAAAGCACTTTCACCAAGCCAGCGTCTGATGGAGTTCCCATACTCCGCCTCTTGTGTTGGGTGTTCTTCGAGCGGAGGCCATGCCCGCCAAGCGATGAATCTGCTATCGACCGGGGACGGCACACCAGCCAGCATCTCCTCCGCCGGTGCAGTCCAAGGCATCGGTGAGGGCTCTAGGAGCGCTACATCCGTGAAGCCCCAGGACGAGAGGCCTCGGGCCGCTGGCGGCCTTGCCACCGGCCTGGCGACAGATGTCGGCGGCAGCTCCAGAGGGGGCTCTGGAAGTGGTGCCGTTGGGGTCGGTGGAGACACAGCAATGTGTGCCGATAGCAGCACCGGCAGTTCTGGTGGAGGCCTAGTCAGATCCACCCCACCCACTTTATCGACAGCGGAGCCCGCAGACCCAGACACGCCGAAACTCAAGGCCTGCTGGAGCTTCTGAGGACGTCGGTAAGGTATTCTTACCGAACCTTGCATCATTGTTTCTTCTGTTCTTTTGTTTGAACAAACTTTGACTCCAATCTGCAGGTCTTCGTCAGTTGTGGTGACACCCTTAACGTCGGGGGTAGTGGTCTAGAGCGCTCCCAGATCGGCCCAAGGGGCCACGGTTGCATCGGCGGAGCAGACCGCCAAGCCAGTACGAGAGAGCGTTGCTCCGGCGCCCACGCCTGGCGCAAGTAGTGAAGCACCTCTGGCTGCCGTGCCGGAGGTAATGCCGATGTCCGCTCAGCAAGCTAAGGATCTGGCCCCCAAGGCTGCTGCTCCAGTGGGTGGCGCCTCGGGCGATGGTGCTGCTGCCGCTTCGGGTGGCACCACAGCTTTCGCTCAGCTCGCAGCGGCGAGGTCCCCAGCGCTGGTGGACTTGCCCTCATCGCCACAAGGGGAAGATGTTCCCGAGATGATTACCGGACGACCCTCCATAGCTTCGACAGAACCAGAGTGCCTCTCCGACGTCATCGACTCGGTGCAGTACAACATTAACATGGTGCACTCCAGGCTCCGCAGAGCGCAGCGCGCCCTCACCATAGAGTGGGAGAAGCTGTGAGCGGAGGACGAACACCTCCGGACCTGGGAGGACCTTTTGAGGTCCAGGATCGATGAGGCAAAGGTTAAGCACCAGAAGGAGGGTGAGGAGCTGGAGTTGAGGCGTTGCTTGGTGAAGGCCATGGATGCAACGTCCCAGAAGATTCTGGACGACACCAAGGCAACCAGTCAGGCGGCTGACGCCCACCTCAATGCCCTTGAAGAGCTTCGAGTAACCCTGGGATGCCACTAGGCCGCTGTTGTTGAGTGGGAGGCTGCTGTTGCTGAGCAAGAGGCAGCAACCCAGGCGATGAAGACTCAGGTTGAGGTAGATCGGGATAGGCTGCAGTCCCGTATCGAAGACCTTGACCTTCGCGAGAGCAACCTAGTGCGGGATTGGAAGCAGCACCTAGCTGAGCGCCAGGAACTCCTCCTGCTAGAGCTTGGTGTCCAATCCCGGGAGCAGACTTCGGGGCGCCGCACCCGGGAGCTTGATCTGCAGGATCAACAACTAGTCCGCCGTCTGGAAGACAAGGGTAGAGCGCTGGGGGAGACAGTGGCATCCCATGTTCTGTTGTGCTACCGGAGTTGGTACCTGGAGATACCTTTGGACCCGATAGTCGACTGCCCCATCACAGCACGTGAAGAGGCAGCAATGGCAGAAGTCAAGGATGCTGCCAAACATGTCGCCGCACATTTCGCGAGAGGTTGAGGTCGGCGGCCCCTAGGTGGGGGCACCCTTGTATCTGGGGCTCACCCCTTTGTAAATAACCTTCAATGAATTTGAATTCATGTTTGGCTTCTTGGCTATGTCTTATGCTTCCCATCTTGTTCACCCGGACTCTTAGCATTGTAAGGGCCTAAAGGACTTTGCTAAATTCGTTAGTTATTTAGGAACCAACGATCGCACAATTGACATAGCCGATCTACGTCAGTTGATGTTCTGCCTATGGAACCCCCTTAGAGGCCCCCTGGTAGATGTGGCTAGCTGGATGGGCACGCTTACCACTTGATCACAGGATGTCTTTGACGGCCCCCAGCGGAGCGGGGAGGTTGAGTAGTTGATGTCGGCGAGCCCACCAGGTACACCAAGCTTTGTTTTGAAACTCATGGCTTGGGGTCGGATGCTACGGCGTCACCCACCATCATCACAGTGATGTCGACGGCAGACCCCTTGTGTGGTGCCAGAGTTGGCTGCTCTGGCATCACGTTCCATCATCACACTGACGTCGACGGTAGGCCCCCTGGGAGGTGCCGAAGCTGATTGCTCCGGCGTCACCTACCATCGTCGCAGGGACATCGACGGCAGGCCCCCTGGGAGGTGCTGGAGCTGATTGTTTTGGCGTCGCCCACCATCGTCCTAGGGACATCGATGGTAGGTCTCCTGGGAGGTGTTAGAGGCACTGCCTACCATCGTTGTAGAGACATCGATGGCAGACCCGCTGGGAGGTGCCGGAGCTGGCTGCTCCGGCGTCATCGACCACCATTGTAGAGACGTCGACGGCAGGCCCCCTGGGAGGTGTCGGAGCTGATTGCTCCGGTATCACCCACCATCGTCATAGAGACGCCCACAATATGCCTCCTTGGAGGTGCCGGAGCATGCTGCTCTGGCGTCGCCTACCATCATTATAGATACATCGACGACAGGCCCCCTGGGAGGTGCCAGAGCTGGGAGGTGTCGGAGTTGATTGATCTGGCATCGCCCACCATCAGCGCAGGGCCATCGATGGTAGACCCCCTGAGAGGTGCCGGAGCTAGGTGCTCTAGCGTTGTCCACCACCGATCTGTAGCAACGACGACGGCAGGCCCCTGGCATACATATTACCACAAGAGAAACCTATTTGCAACAAGATCAAGAAGAGAGAGTGTACTTATGAATCAGCGCTTGCTAGTGTCATTGATGTGTTTGGACGTTGATGGCAGGCCCCCTGGGAGGTGGTAGAGCTGGATGCTCTGTTGTCATCCACCACCGATGTGTAGCAACATCGATGGCAAGGCCCCTGGGAGGTGCCAGATCTGATTGCTTCGACATCGCCCACCATCGTCGCGCGGGCGTCGATGGTATGCCCCGTGGGAGGTGCCAGAGCTAGATGTTCCAACATCATCCACAACCGATGTATTGCAATGTTGACGGCAGGCCCCTGGCATACACATTACCACAAGAGAAACCTATTAGCAACATGAGTGGGGCGAGAGAGTGTACTCACGAATCAACGCTTGCTACTATCATCGACGTGTTGGGACATTGGCGGCAGGCCCCCTGGGAGGTGGTGGAGCTGGATGCTCCGGCGTCGTCCACCACCGATGTGTAGCAACGTCGACAGTAGGCCCCTAGCACACAGGTTACCACAAGAGAATTCTATAAGCAACAAGATCAGGGCAGGAGAGTGTACTCATGAATCAGCACTTGTTACTTCCATCACCGTGTTGGGATGTCGATGGCGGGCCCCCTGGACAGTGCCGAAGACGTATGTCCATCACCCATGATAGAGGAGGGACTACTTTGCTCGCCGGTTAACCTTATTTTTCTGTTAAGCTTTTTTCATGTCTTATTGTCCTAGGCTGACACGCGGTGCTTGGGTAATTCAATGCGCTAGTGCTTCAGGGTTCAGCTCTCGCCTTCCTTAGGGTGCGAGCCTCCCAGCCCCAGTACTCGTCCGCAGTGCTTGGAGGTAGGGTGTGCACGCTTAGGGTACAGGACTAGACTAAGCAGCTTACACACCCTGGACCTTCGACTTGGCATAGACCTTTCTTGGGAGGCCATTTAGCATCACAGGACCCCATGGAAAGGGGCAGCTGTGAGAATCCTTCACACATTGCAGATACCTCAAGCGGGCCTGCCTGCAGTAGGATTGCACAACTCCACCAAGGGTGAGACATAGAGCATATAACCGTGTATATGAAGACAATATACAAAAAAAGCCTACCTTGGTTCATCATAAGATTAATGAGTAATTAAGTGAAAATTTAGAGAAGCATGAAGTAAGACAGTGATTCTTTTATATTGACATTAATAGAAGGAGACAAGCTTTACAAAAGAAGGCAATGACTCGCTTCCAGATGTCGAGGGAGGTAGGGTGCACAGGCTTAGGGTTTGGGACCAGGCTAAGCTGATTGCGCACTCTGGGCCTGACCCCCCGGAGCTTGGTTGTCCTAAATGTTGCTCCTAGACTCTATGAAACCTTTACACTATCCCACTATTAAGCTAAGGATAACTTACAGGAGTGGTCAAAGCTTTGAGGGTAACTGTGACAGTTGCTGGGCAACTTGTCGACACTAGCTACCAGGGGGCAATGAGCTGGCGTCCTTACTTTCTGCCTTGCCCCCCCCCCCCCCCCCCCCGCATTGCGGGTGGTCTCGGCAGAGCTGGAACCCATCTTGAGAGCTTTGACAGGAACGTCGATGCTGTCAGAGGGCTGCAGACGGGATGTCGTGGACTAGTTACGCTAGCACGAGCTCAGCGGAGGTTGACTAGGTCCAGTGCCGCTCGGGGCAGGTGTTGGGGCTGCTGCGAGTGCTTGGAGCTTCTCCAAGGCTAACACCGCAGCGGTGCAGTCTCTGCGGATCTTGAGGATGTCGTAGGGGGTCAACATCTTCTAGACGAGGTAGCCGTAGTGGGCTATGGCCATGAATCAGTACATGGCGGGCCTGTCGATGATGTCTTTGAAGGGGAGGCTGACCTCCACAATGTCGAACAGGATGTTCTTAGTCCTTAAGTTTTAGGGTGTCCCGAAGGTCACCTAGAGGTGTATGTTGCTGTATGGGATAATGTTCCCTGATCCCACCACCGAGAACGGGCTCGAGGGGGTGAGCATGGACACCGGGATCTGCAGCCAGTCGAAGGCTGCACGGCTGATGAGGTTGAGGTTGGCCCTGCCATCCATCAAGACGTGGTGGAGCTTGACATTGGCATTGGTGGGGGCGACCGAGAGAGGCAGGATCCCGTCCATCACCATGTTCTTGGAGCAGTCAGAGGTGTCGAAGCTGATCGGCGTCTCCTTGCACCCGTGGTGCAGCACCGGAGTGAGGGTAGGAGCTATCGAGGCCATCGCTCGGCGCAAGGTCTTGACCATATTCAGCGACGCGGGATCCTAAGAACCCCAAATATGACATGGAGTGTCTTGCGATGCTTTTGGTCGCTGCTGGCGTCGGACTCTTCGTCCTGGTGCGCCACCTTGACGGGCCATTCATGCTTCTGGTAGTCCATCTCCTCGTCATTGTCAACCTTGGGGTCGACCTTCTACTTGCCCTCCTTCTGGCAGAATGGTGCAACTTCAGGATGTTGTTGTGCTCGCTCTTGGTATCACTTGGCGCACCTCTAGATCTCCCGGCAGTCACTCGCGCTGTGGTCACGAGTCTTGCCCACTGGGCAGGACTCGACGCTGTCATCAGTAGCAGGTGGCTGACGCGGGCATTTGTCGTGGCGTGGGGGTCTGGCGCGAGCGGTCGCAGCTGCTGCTGTGATGGGTGCCCCTGCAGTGGCTTGTTTTGGCTGCCGCCCCAGTTCTTGTTCTTTTTGTCGCTACCCTGGGTAGCGACACCCTCGTCGATCTAGTCGGCTTTACCAGCCCCAGAGGCGGGCTGTGAGTGCCAATCACGGTCTTCTGCCATCCTGGCGCGCCGATCAGCGATAGAGAAGAGCTTAGAGACGTCTTGCATTGTAACACCCTCGTTTTCATGCATCATGCATTGCATAGGTTCATATACATATTTAGTAATAATCCACGAAAAGAGAAATAAGTTTTAAAATGAATTAGAAGCAAAACCGCACTAAGAAGTTCCGAGAAGTGCGTACTTGTCCGTTTTTTGTGCGGACTTGTCCGATTTCTCACAGAGCTCGTTTCGGACATGGCCGTTTTTGTGCGGGCTAGTCCGGTTTCGTCTCTGTACAATTTTTAGACTTGACCGGTCCATTGCAGACTAGTCTGGTATTTTGATTCCTTGAAATTTTGCCAAGTCCCTCGATTTGTTCGGACCTGTCCGATATCTAGCAGACTTGTCCATGTTCCTCTCTGACTAAAATCAGACTTGTTTGATTTTGGCCATACTCGTCTGTTTTTACTCTGACTAATTTTGGACTTGTCCGATATAGTCCGGACTTATCCGATTTCTCTTTGACTAGCGATCAGACTAGTCTAGCCGAGCGCGGACTTGTACGGAAATCGTGATTCCGAGTTGATATTTTGTTCCACGACGTGTTTTTGGGTTTTACCTTAAATAGGGCCTAAGGACGTCATGTCTAACCCTTTTGGAGCCCATGTGGGACCCCACACCGTCCTCCACTCTCTCTAAAACTGACCTCATCAAACCCTAATCCTCCACCTCTATATAAACAACCCCACACCTCAACTTTACATCTCTTTGCCACTTTCGAGACACACCCAAACCCTAGTTCGTGGGAGCCACCGCCGTGGAGGAGAAGAAGGTCCAGAGCAAGAAGAAGTGGAGGAAACGAAAGAGGATCAAGTGATCAAGATCTCCATCAAGTTTTCGCTCTTCATCAACAAGTCACCTTCAAGTTCTTGTTCAACCCTAGATCGTCAAGATCCAAGTGTTGCCTCCAAAACCCTTGATTTTTTGGAGTTCTAAACACCTAGTATACCTTCTACTTTCTCTTCCACACGTGAATTTAACCCCGTTTATCCAAATTCACGTCGATCTAGAAAACCTAGCTCGCTGGTCCTGCGTAGGGCGGACTAGTCCGACCCTACATCAGACTTGTCCGACCTCTAGATCTAACTACTGTTAAATTAATTCTGAATTTAATTGAATCAACTTGAACCTGTTAAAACTTGTTAATAACCATTGTAAATGATTAGTAAACATTAATAGTAAATCATTAACTCATTTCACTTTGCATTTGCATTAATCATGCATGCCATGTCATATTGAGTAACATATGAGCATCTATTGATTGTGATTCTGTTCTTGTATGTTCGTTGCACGGATTAGACGGATTTGCGCTAGAGGGTGCTGCAGAAGACCTCGAGCACCATTGATGGGAAACCCAATATAGGAGTTTACTAGTCTTGTTTGACCATCCTTGTCACTTGGGATACATTGTAGAGAGTCGGGAAGGGCTTTTACCTTTTGGCCTCGCTCAAATTAATTGGGATAGGGAAACAACAAAGTTACTTAATTATAGATTATTGAGATAATGGATAATGTACACTAATGAACATGGTTAACGGTAACATGGTAATGGCTGATCTAAGCAAGCATGGTATGTGGATGGGTTGGATGTTATGGTGGTTTCTCTTGCTTTAGATCTAAGGACCAGTTCGTGGAGCGACCATCCAGGATTTACAGTGCCACCAGGAGGCCATGTATGGGTGCGACATAGCTGATTAATTAGGGTATTGCTAGTATTGCGCGGATCATTTGGCGCATCGAGGAAGGGGAGTCAAATTGGGTTTGGATTTGTGGCGGGACTCCCTGGGATCCAAATGGCACAAGAGGGGGCCCTTGGTTGAAGATGTGCTAAGTTGGAGTCATCGCTACCAATGAAACCTCAGTGGGTCCGTACATGCTAGTAATGCCTTTGTAAAGGCTATTTTGTGATCTCTTGGACACACACCAACGAAAGTGTGTAATGTGACCGATGGGTCACAGGCATAGGGGGTTCTTAGTCACCGAAAGGTGATGGAATCACGTACCCATTGGTAAAGCGGTACAAACTCTACAGAGTCTTAAAAAACTATCATGATAGCCGTGCTCCCGGTCATGAGCAACCTGAACCCTCACATGATTAGAGGGAAACTTGGGATTTGGGATGGTTTATTATGTTTTGGTTTTGGATGGTTTGGTACTGGTTATGGTTGATAATATGGTTATGGCTGGTTATGGATTGAATTATGGTATTGGATATGGTTAATGGTAATGGTGAAATCTGGTATAATGGTGATGTATATGGAATATGGACTTATACTATGATAATCATTGTGGTATACGATGGGTTTACCTCACATACATATAATATACTGCTCTTCAAATGTTTTAATGTACCTTTCAACACTTGGCCTTTATTATTGTCATCATTTGTATCAGCTACATATCATACTTTCCCACACTTGCTGAGTACGACATGTACTCACCCTTTCAATTCTCCCACCAACAGATGCAGGTCAGAATTGGGAGAATCACGACGTTAATGAGTTCTAGGCTGTGTGCTGCCGTCAGCATTGCCTGTAGTGTTGCTTGGAGCTGCGCTACTCTTTATGATTAGTTTGCTTAATTAGATTATTTCCGCTGCAGTAGTATTATTAATATTGATCATTAGAGTTGTAATTTGAGGATTATTTGAATATTGTAATAAAAGTAGTTATTTAATAACTTGTGTTGTGGTAATTATTTGTTTATCATTTGTGAATCACTTGTGTATGTGAGTTAAACATCCTGGACACACATATACTGCACTTGGTTCATTTTTCGAAACCGAATGTCACATGCACGTTGTGTGTGGCTAACTTCTCGAGCATCTTCCTATTCCGCACTCCCTACCGGAATGCCATTATGATAGAAGCATTTGGGATGTTGGGGATGGAGTTGCGTACCTGGGAGAACCGCTGGATGAACGAACGCAACATCTCCTTGGATTGCTGACGCACGGTGTGGAGGTCTAGCTCGATGCCGGGACGCGTGTAGGAGCTACCTAAGTTCGTTGTAAACTTCCGACAAAGCTCTTCCCAAGAGGTTATGTACCTTTTTAGCAAGTTCATGAGCCATGACAGGGCTAAGCCGATCAAGGCAATGGGGAAGTAGTTCGCCAGGTGAGCTCATTCGCTCCTGCAGCAAGGAGTGGCATTGTGTAGATCTGCAGGAACTCGGTGGGGTTCACGCTTTCGTCAAACTTCTCCAGCAGGTGTGGCTGGAACTTGCGTGGCCACATCTTCAAGCGAAGGTACAGACCCAAAGCTGTGGACCCTCTGATTGCCTTCGTCGGAGAAGCGTACGATGGGGCATACCCTGGGGGGTCTGTTGTGCACCGTACGATGAATGCGGTGCTGCCGGCTACACAACGTGCGGCTGCTGTGGAGCTTGCAGCAGAGCATTTTGCCGTCGCAGAATCGGTTGCGGAACCTTCTGCACCGAGTACTACTGTTGTGGCACCTGTTGCACAGAGTACTGTAGGGGGGCAGTTGACCCAGCATAATCTTGATGAGGAGGCAGCGGAGGGTTTACCTGTGGTGCACCTTGGACGGAGGACGCCTCATGCTCAGGCTGTTGAGGGTTGTACTCGTCCTCAAGGTTGCACCATCTCTCTCACTGCCCCTCGATGATGACGCGGCTGTCTTCATGAGCTCGACGGTGGTCGAGCTCGGCCCTCAGGTTGGCTGTGGGGATCCTGCTAGCGCTAGTAAGCCTGGTGGAGCGGGAGTCGGCGGAGTAACAGTCGATGGATGGCATGCGCGATCATGACACATGACGTCTCCCTCTAACGGGAGAGTTGATGGCAACAACAACGAGGTGGTTTATGTTGTGGACCCACTGCTGAGCCGCTCCCTAGGAAGTGCTCATGTACGGTGGGTGGTGGAGAAGGGCCCTGACTGCTGCCAGAGTGCTCTTCGGACTTGCAGCCGGCGGATCTAGGGGCACCGATTGGGCCGAGATGTATCCGAATACGATGCCCTAGCCAGGTGCATCTATGTGGGCGCATGACGGACCAGACTCCGCCCTGGAGTGGGATCTGGTCAGGGGACGATGGCCACGAAAACCGCCATCCATGGGCTTGATGTTTACCATTGCGATGAAAGTGCAACCACTTTTTTATAGGAAAAAGCCACTGCCTGGCACGCTAAATGTCAAAGTGTTCTTACGACACTTCCCAGGAGCTGCTATAGGAGCAGCCCACGGAGGTTCTTGATTGGCAGGTCTTGTCCTCAGGCAAGGTTACGCATATGAGAGATGATGAGACGATGGTTTTACGTGGTTCAAGCCACTGGAGCATAATACCCTACTCCACGGTGTGAGTTGTATTGCTAGAGAGTGTGCTCTCCTGAGTATGAATGGGTATGTTCAGTGTCATTGTCTAAGTCGATGGCTGCCCAGTCCTTTTATAGTCCAAGGCTGGACAGCTTATAAGAGGGGTCCAGGGCCCAATAGATTGCCTCGTGGTGATCTTATCCTAAAGATCTAAGGCTTCCTGCATAAGCTTCCCATGATTGTGTCTTGAAGACCCGTCGTATTGCCGCCTCAGACACCAGTGGCCCATGCGTAGTCGTTGATGAATGCAGGGGATGTCCCGTCCAACTGTCCTGTCGCCATAAGCTACCCACTTGGCAGAGTGGGGTAGGCCTGCGGCGTATTTATTACGATGCAATTGGGCGTAGCGGTACCCAACAGTAGGCGTGCACCGCGTCATGCGTCTGCGGAAGGCGCGTGTCTTCAATGTCCGATTTAGAAAAGGCGCACCGCCCCTTAACTCCCATAAACCACCGTCCAGGGCAAGTTGCATGGCACATGGCAGCATGGGAGCTTGCCTCGGCGGGGGAGGTCGGGTCCCATACTGCGGGCATTGTTGCAGCTCTGAAACCAGCCCCTTAGGAGAGTCGGGGGTTCGGGACTGCAGGACCCGTGGTAGAGTCAGAGCCCGCCTCCGCAGGAGGTGGCCGACCTGGTGCTTCGGACCACGTGGCGGCACCAGAGCTCACTCCTATGGGGGAGCGAAGTCCCGTCCCGCTAAACACGTGGCCGCTTGGGAGCCCGTATTTTCGAGGGAGCTAGACTCCGTCTTGAGGTCCATGTGGCAGCGCCGAAACCTGTACCTGAGGTAGGCTGGGGTCCGGGCCTTCTGGACACATGGCGCCATTAGACCCTACCTCAGCAGGGAGGTAGGGTACTTAGGTGCTTTTAGCCTGTGCGCGATACCCGGTATGTCGGGTACCGGCACATGTCCTCCATGATCTGGGTCTCACTAGACTTTTACATGCATGGCGGCTCCGGTCAGTCAGACCGCTCTATGCATAGGGGCCTTCTCGGCCCCTGTCCACCCGATGAAATCTCCAACAGAGGCCAGACGGGCCTCTATTTGCCTCGCAGTCTATGGTCAAACCGCCAACCAACCAGAGGCTAGGTAGGCCTCTGCTCCTCAGATGGTAAGACAACAGGTGCTCGTGGTCCTATCGACAATACTCATCCCAGAAGCTAGGTGAGCCCCTATTCACCAGGCAGTCCAACCACCACCTAGGGCGGTCATAGTGCTCCAAGCTTATATCCAAGCTCCTCTTCTAGGCTTTAGCCCTCCCGCGGCTGCACCGACTGCCCTTCACCAGTAGTCGATCTTTGTTCACAACCCATGGTCCATGCTCGAGGTGCGTCCCATCGGTAATGAGCATACCATGCGGACACATGGTAAGACTAGTCTTCATCTCTAGGTACAATGCCTGAATCTTCACACATCAATGTTGTCACTGATTCTGAAGACATACTGTGGCGCTCTCGTTGATGCCAATTAGCGAGAGGCCATGACCAAAGAGTTCATCGCTCTGCAAGACAACAACACTTGGAATGTCGTGCAACATCCTCGAGATACGAATGCCAAAAATGGTAAGTGGGTTTTTCACCACAAGTTTCATCTAGATGGCTCTCATGATCGTTACAAGGCTTGTTGAGTTCTTCGTGGTTTTACTCCATAGCCTAGTGTTGATTTTGGTGAGACTTTCATCCATGTGGTGAAACCTTCTACAGTTCATACTGTTCTCTCATTAGTACTCTCTCATGATTGGCCTATTTACCAGCTTGATGTGAAGAACACCTTTCTACATAGTACTCTTTCTGAGACAGTCTATTGCGAGCAGCTTTCTAGTTTTGTTTATATAGCTCACCAGAATTTGGTTTGTTGCTTGAACAAGTTCTTATGTGGTTTGAAGCAAGCTTCTTGTGTCGGGTACAACCACTTTGCTTCCCATATTATGTCACTTGGATTTGTTGGTGCTCGGTACGATACTTCTCTCTTTGTCTATCGACACGGTGTAGATATAGCCTATCCATTGCTGTATGTGGATGACATTATTCTGACTGCCTCATCAGTACAATTGCTCCGTCGTATTATTGATTCTCTTGCTGCAAAATTTTCGATGAAGAATTTGGGCAGCCTACATCATTTTCTGGGCATTTTTACTGTTACTGGGAACAACGTAGGCTTCTTCCTCTCATAGCAGTAGTACATGGTTGAGATTTTTTAGAGAGTAGACGTGAATGATTATAAATCACGTCCACTCCAATCGACACGTGTGCTAATTTATCATCCGATGGTATTCCCATTTCTGATGCTACTCACTATGTGGTCTTGCTGGAGCCCTGCAGTACCTCACCTTCACTCGACCTGACAATGCATATGTTGTGTGTTAGTATTTCTTAACACTATAGATCATCTACGGTAAGAGATGAGATCCGCAAGCGCACAGAAGATACCATTGTAGCATTTCACCCAAGAGTATTCCCAAGAGAGTCGTTTTTATCTCAAAGGAAGGCGGTGAGGTAAACTAAATACTATTCTTATGATAAAGGTATAGGGTACTAAGTATTTATCAGATTCATCCAAAACTACTTAACAATCTAAGCACCACACTTACCTGTTAAGTAAATACCTAGAAGCCTAGGTACACATATCATTCTAAGGCAATGACTAACCTAAACATTGTTGAACAAATGTTGGGACCAAGCACTAACATATTAACATATTCATATTATTACCTAATTAGACTATAATGGTTGTGTATGATGTTCATGATAACATGATATGGACATTATGATCATATCATAGTAACACCTACACCTAGCACATACATGGACTCCACAATCAAAAAAGAGACACTTTGCCCAAGTATATGAATAAAGAGAGACTACTAATAATATTATTATAATGCATAAAGTCACAAAAAGGAAAGAAAGATACATGAGCTGTACCTTTTCCAATTTTGACATGGGACTAGAGGCTCTTGTCTACAGCCTAACCACCACTGAGGAACTAGGAGAACTAGTGTTTACAATGAAAGAATGCTTGAATGGTGTGTAAAGTGAAGTGAGGCACCTCCCCCCTATTTATACACAGAGTTGAGGCAGTCCCCACTACCAAAACCGTGTGAATCAGTCATCATCGTTATCAGCTCACCGCAAGAAGTCAATACGTGGAAGCTGACCGCGTTTGTCACCTTTACTAGGTTGGCTGAACCAACAGTTTGGCCGACCCCTGGCTTCGCCCGTTGGCATTGGTTTTCTTTTGTGACACTACTTTTGGGTCCTCTGACCATTTCAGAGTGCTACACCGTTGGATGCCCTTGGATACTCCTGTAGGTGGGCCATTTGATCCATGTGCTGCCACATGTCATTGTCCGATTGGCTAAGAAGGTATTCTTTAGGATTCCTCCTTTGGGTTTCACTTCAATTCTGTATAAAATACCTGCATGCACCATTTTCTCGAAGTAGAAGTGGAATTAGGTTATTTCTAAAAGCAATGCATGTAAGAAATATCTACTCCGTCATATAATTGAGATATATTGACGGTCAAAATTAGTACTTAACAACCGTCAACAAACTTCTCCAAGCTTATCCTTTGCGAGCAAAGTTAAAGACTTAGGTTGTTGATCAGAAGTTGCTACTAAGCCCAATGCTTCAATAGTACCGAATGCAAAATTAAACATTCTACCTTGTAATGAATAAATTGGCAATGGTACTCACCCTTCACCTTAGTCCCTACGGGGATTTTCCCTTCTCCTCTCCTTTGGGTCATTGAAAGATAGAACAGTTCATAAGGCATGCATTATTCTTAATGTCTATGTTCCACACAAATCCAGGAGAATTTTAAATGATTTTCAAAATTAGGCTTAAGTTCCTCAAATGATACTCTCAATTACTCCTTTGTGTAAGTGAATTTTTCCTCACCAAGGCAATTGCCTTTCTTGTCTTATATCTAAATAAGGCTTTTTGTGGATCTTGGTAGGGAACATGAGTATACATAAATGCAACACATATATTGCTAAGTCAAAAGAGTAAGCCTTAGGAGAAAACAAATCATACCTCTAGAGGATTGTTCAAGTGTGGTGGAATATTTGTGGTGGTGGAAGATGACTCCTTTTTATGCACTCTCTTTATTGTAGGGATGAAGCATGACTACTTTTTCTCTCTTTCTTTTTTTTCTCATGCTCATTCATGGAGAGCATGCTTTATTCTCCTTTTTTCGTAGCCATGCCTATTACTCCCTTTCTTTTCAAATAAAATTGAAGAGAGTTTTTACATTTAATATATGGAGTATCTTTTTGGAGGTGGAAAATGGAATGATGGAAAAATTGCTAACTTCGAGTGTAGAAGTTTAACACGTGCACGTGTGTAATCTTGGTCATGGAAGTATGAAAAGATTCTCACATAGGTCTATACTAGTTTGACTCAATGTGAAAACAAATAGCATATGCATGGGGTTATCAAATTGAAATATCATATGGCTTTGGTAGGAAATTAAAATCAAATGAGGAACTCCATTTTAAATCAATTTTGAAATTTATCTGGAGTTTAAGTTTTGCTTTGATCAGGAAACTAGCAGCACTATGTTCTATATTGTATCTGACAACAACCTAAAATTGGATCATGCTCATGGTACCCACAATTTCTAAGTTTTAGGTGAAGTACTTAAAGCCAATAAACTCAATAGTTGGAGAATATTAAATTATAACTTAAGTACTAAAGAAGAATAAGAGGAGAAGAAAACCATTCCACGACTCCCGAAGGCCCCCCTAAAAAAGGAAAAAATTGACTTTATTTTTATTTATTCATTTTTTGAATCCCAACCAAAGTTGATTCGAAGACGAGTTACTTCAATTATCTTTTTCTTTTAAGTTTTGATTTCTCGTTTTATCTCCTTTCTATGAAAGAAATAAAGCCATAATAATTTATAAGCACTAGAAAGTTTGACTTTAGTTCGATTTAGAATTTAGAATAGTACGCTTAGTTTTATTTTCAAAAAGAATTTCAAAAATACATCAACTATTTATCTTTCAACTTATGAAGGAATCAACATTCTTACCGAGCATATTTTATTTTATTAAATCCAATCCTAAGTGCTTTTGTTTTTTAGATGCAATGATGTGGAAAACTGGAAAAAGAAAAAGCAAGGTGGGATGTGATACAAGTTACCTCAAGTGAGTGTCCTATCCCAAGCTTGTTCTTGATAAGGTCCGCCATAGGAGTTGAAACCCTAACAGCTGAGATAGGTTGTGAGGTCGGCCTAACCTTGATGTAGCATGGCTTTGAAAATGGAGGATTGAGTGTCAGTATTATGCTGCCTCCCATGGGTGCCATGAGTGTGGTCGAAGATACTGCTATCGATGCCGCTTTCCGCGTCTCAAGGTCTCCCATGTGTTGGGTGTGATCCATCTTTTCTTGGCTAAGGATAAAATAACCTTTGGCCACAAAGGAACAACGTGCGCCCAGCGATGGTGGCAACTCCCTTATCTTAAGGGGTGCTTAGAATAGTTGGGAGCATAGGGATCCCACTTATTCATAGCAGCCCATTAGTTTCAACCATGCTCGATTACTCATTGGCTGAGAGATGTTGAAATGGTACATTCAAATCTTCCTTCAACAATCTAGTTCTTTTATACCTACATAGAAACATCACTCCTGCAAGCTTCCCCTCTTGGATAGAGAGGGATGGTCAGCTCCCGGCACTTGTACAGCCGAAACATTGGGTTAGATGACCAAATTCCATTTGTACATCCGGGGAAGAAAAACAACAAAGATACATCGGGTTCAATTTTGAGTGCATTATAAACAATGTATTATTCATTGATATAAGAGCGGAGCATTATGGATTAATCAATTTGCACATTTTCTAAAGCTCCTACTTATAGCAATCCGATTGATAGATGTACACTCTATGAGTTCCTTCATCTTGAATTTTCTAACCATCTTTATTGTTTATCATTTGGATCGTGGCAAACAAGATTCTCAATTTTACACTCCTGAATATTTAATCTTTCCTCGAAATTTTGAAATCAAGTGGTCCATGCATGAATGGGTTTCAAATCAAAATTATGGACATCACCATTCCTAAGTTTATACATGCCAATTCAACCATTAAGTTATTCCATAAGCTTTGTTTACTAAACCTAGGCAGAAATGACGAAGTCAATTAAACAATATTTATGAAATTCTAGGTATTTGCTTAAATTTATTCCCAAGTAAGGTGACATTCCTTTTGAAGAATCAAAAAGCAATGACAACACTTACTCCCATGAGGATTAAGAATTTAATGATGAGGAGGTGTAAACATTCCTCGCCAATGTAAGAAATATCATTCAATTGAAATGCAATATAAACGACAGAAATTTTTAAAGTCGTACCTCAATTGAAGAGCAATTCGGGTTGAAGGTCCTTGCGTGAGAAATTCACGACCATGGATTTGGTGTAAGCTTCATGTTTGGTGTTCATCGCCAAGTGAGGTTGGAGTTGAAGATGAATGAAGCTTCATCTTGCTCCACTACCGGGCTATCATCTTGAGCATTCCTCCACCTTGATCTCGAAACGAGATCGGTGGAGGGACATGCACTTTGTAACACCCATCATTTCATGTATAAAAATTTGCTCAAACCCTTGATCATAGTTGTATGCATTTTTGGGTGATTTTTGAAGTTCAAACGAGTAGCATCCGTTTAAAATTTGAATTTGAATTCAAATCAAAAGAAAAGAAAGGAAAAAGAAAAATAAAAAGAAATAAACCCCCTCCCTAGGCTGACTTCTCCCCTGGCCCAATTCCCATTCCTTCCCCCGCCAGCCCAACCCCGCCCTCCCCCTCCCTTCTCTCTCTGCACCACGAACCCCACCTGTCATCTTCCCCAGGGCGCAACCATCGCTTTCCCTCCTTCCCACGCGCAACTGCCGTGCCCACCCCACGCCCACTTCTCCCCCTCCCTCGGAACCACTCCCCCCCGCTCCAATTTCAGCCGAGCGCCACAACCGCACCCCCCTCCACGCTTAAGAGGAGCCGGCGCCCCCATTTCCCCCCGCAACTGAGCCCCCCCAGAACCCTAGACCTTCATCACCGGTGAGTCACCTCGGCGCTCGCGTTCCCGTCACCGCAGCCCCCCTCCTCCCCATTTTCTTGGCCTGACGTGATCGCCGCTTCACCAGGGACACATTGGACGTGTTGGCTTGGGTAGATCGCCACTGCACCGCCGGATCATCGAACTCCGACGAGCACCGCCGCCATTCTTCGTCTCCGGCGTCTTCCTCTCCTCCCCGAGCCCGATCAACGCCTCTGGTGAGATCGCCATGCCTCCCTCTTTATTTCTATGCGCTCTGTTCCTAGAATTAGGGTGTATTTCGCGTTTTGGGGTGATCTCCGGCGAGATCGCCGCCGGCAGCCGTCGGGCGCTGCCGCGCGCCGCGCTGGCGACGGTTGGGCCGACGTGGCTCAACTAGAGCCGTCCATTCCCGGCCAACGGCTGAGATTATAACATCGTAACGGTTCGGTATTTTAAATCCCGCGCGTCCAATTAAGATCCAACGGCCCACATTCAAAGTTCTTTTCCCGCCTGCGCATTTGCACCGTGGCCCCTGGAAATTCACTAGCTACCCCCTGACCCTTGCTGTAATTCAAATCTAGCCCCCAGAATTCACAGTCTAGCCCCTGGACTTTCTGGAATTGGTTTAAATCGTTTAAATAGTCAATTTAACCCCTGGAAATTTATAGAATTGTAGATTTAGCCCCTGTACAGTGTTGTAATCTTATTTTCCAGTCCCTGGACTTTTATTTATTTGCTGAATATGGTTTTTAGGTGTATTTGAGGTATAGAAAATAGATAAAAATGGTACTTAAGTGTAGAAATGTTAGGAAAAATTGGTATAAATTATTTTATGCTGTGAATAAATTGTAGGGTTCAGTTTAAATATATTTTGTCCATGGAATATTTATTATAAGTGTTTAAAAATACATTTTGGCCATAGAAAATTCAATAAAAATGGTTTTAGGCTATAATGAAATCCCAAAAATGTAGGATAAATATGAAATGCATACTTTGGCCATGTTAAGTAATAAATACTTCGTAGGGACGCATTAGTATAGGATTTTATGCTTATGTGTGTGTTGTGATGCATTGTTTTTCGTGCCCTTTACTTATTTAGCTTTATTCTATTCTTGCCATGCTTGGGTATATATCTAGAGTCGTACTACGACCCTAATATTAACCTCCAAGACCAGGACTTCTCCAACACTCAAGTCTTCAACGAAGGCAAGTGCCCTTGACCATCTTGTACCAATTCTAGGGATTTAGATAGATGCATGCTAATTAAATTGATGTCCTACTTCATGTTTACATGCCCTGTTCCATATAATTCCTTGTTACCTGAAATGGGTTGGGAAGTAGATAGGTCATAGTTGTGCTTAGCCATGCTTAAATCATGGGATTGGGACTTTATACGATTGTGCTACATTAAACTTTATGGTTACTTGAACTTGTGGTAATTACACAATTGTAGTGGATAGGAATCTGGTGGTTGGTTAGTATTGGTATGGTGCAGTTTGCACGAGACCCGGGATTGGGGTTTGTTACCACCGGATTCTAAGGACCGGTTTATGGAGGAAGCCACTAAGCTTTATAGTACCACCACGAGACTGAGATGGGGCAGCTTGGTCAATTAATTAGGTTTCTCCCGATGAAATGCTAGTGGTTGGATGGTGCGGGGAATGATGCGGGTGATCTGCTCTGGGATCCGCAAGGCTCAAGAGGGGGCTCTGGGGCGAAGGGTTACTCCGAGAATCCCCAGTGGTGGAAACCTTAGAGGGCTAGCACTAGTCGGGAGTACCTTTGTAAAGACCATGTAGTGATCTCCTGGCCTCACACCAAAGGAAGTGTGAAATGTGGTTAGCTACCACGGGCAATCGGGGAGGTTCACTTAGTCCACCTGGCAACAGGGGATGAAATCACTGCTTGTGGGAAAAGGGTACACTCTCTGCAGAGATTTGGTAAAACTGTCATGACAGCCGTGCTCACAGACAAGAGCGGCTTGGGGCCAGTTCATAATTAGTTTATGGTTGGGAAATGGTGGTTAATTATGAATCAAGTTACATTCATTATCATTACTCATGTGTTGATTACTTCTTGAATTGTGATATTGATAAATGGAAGCTAAGGTTAGGTCCTAAGCATAGTGCTAAGCCATAGTTGGCCTTTCCTTGCTTTAGCCAATCATATCATCTCTTCCCGCACTTGCTGAGTACTCTATGTACTCAAGCGTTTAATTTTCCATTAGAATATGAAGAAGAAGAAGCGGCACCGGAGGACTTCTTCGTCAACCCGGAGGACTTGGTCTAGGCTGGCGACCTCACGCGCAACGGCTGCCTGTGGAGTTGGAGCTACTCTCATCTATTAGTCTTCTGCTGTAGTTTGGACTTGGTGAACTTTGTAGTTGATGTAAATATTTGTGGTGTGTATTTGTAGACCTTCGGGTCGTACTGTAAGACTATTTATGTAATCGAACATGGCAATGTATGATATTTCACTTTCGTCGATGCATGTACGATTCAACTGATCCTGGCGTACATGTGATTAGCGTCTGTTCATCTTTACGATGACCAGGCGTGACAAAGTGGTATCAGAGCCGTGTTGCCCGTAGGACGCAAGCCTAGTTAGAAATGGTCGAAAATTAAGGACTATACTATTTTCTTATAAAATAGTATTTCCAAAACTTTGTGCTTCCCATCTCAAACCTTGTGCTTCTTATCTTGCTACACTTATTGATTTATTCTAATTTAATTTATTGATTATTGATCTCACTCTCTTCTTTTCAAATGTTTGTAGATGGCGCGAACCAAGCAGACGGCTCGTAAGTCGACTGGGGGTCGTGTTCCTCACCACGCCCTAGCCAGTCGCTCCGCACCTCACACCCCCAGGAGGGAGACGACGCTGTTCTCCACTGGGAGTGCTGCTTCGAGGATGCGTGTCCGTCTTTGCTCTCTTCTTCGAGCTGCGGGGTACCGTGAGTACCGTGTTCGCCTAGTCTACCACACCACTAGGGTCTTTGCACCCTATACTGGTGGACTGGAGTGGAGTTCTCAGCTGGCCGTCTACTACGACTCGGAGCTGCTGCACTCTCACTTCTCTCCGGCCTGGAGGAGCTCCCAGTGTGCGGCTGAGGAGGACGCCACGTGGGAGGCGACTACCTACTGGAGCCACGCCCACAGGTTCCTTCTTGGGTGCATGGAGCACGCGTACACCCCTCAGCGCCCTAGTGGCACGGCCGCCTACACTGGACGTGACGTCGAGGGGCCTTTGACCCACCCTCAGTGCGAGAGGCTGGTGGACGATGTGGTGGAGTTGTCTTCGCGACTCCAGCGTTGTCAGCAGGAGCTACAGGACAGCAGGGACCTGGTTGACCGCTACGAGCGACTTCGCCGACGCTACGCGAGGATCACTGGAGCTGATCCTAACTCTCCTCAGTACGCTTCGGACGTTGAGCCTTGGGACTCGAACTCTCCAGATCGCCGTATGAACTCCCCCCAGGAATCAAGAGAGGACTCGGAAGAAGAAGACCCGGAGATGGAGATTGAGGAGGACTCTGATGAGTAGGAGTGGACCTGTTTCCCCGCTGGACGACTCAGGACAGTTATCCTTAGTGTGTAGGAGGGTGTAGCTACGCCCTCTTTAGTCTTGAGTTGTGTTGTTTATGATGTTGTGCTAGTAGTTTGCTTTATGTTATGTGTGTGTGGTTGTGTGCGACATGAGTTGTGGAATGCTTCGGCATCCTGTCCACATCCATGTCATTTGTATATAGGCTTGTTAGTGTGTCGTGCGAATTGTGGAATGCATTAGCATCTTGTCCACATCCGCACTAGTTGGTTAATGAATTTGCTTGCTTTATTTATATATGTTTCCCTTGATGCATGTAGTTGGGACCGTTTGCCATAGTGTACCCTTCTATATCTCATCTATTGTCCTAAAGTTTCAATTATTCCCTACACAGATGTCTGGAAGAGGTAGAGGTAGAGGTCGTGGAAGGGGCGCTGTGCCCCAAGATGAAGGACTTGGAGGTGTGCCAGGATGGAATGGTAGGGGTGCCCGAGGGGCCCCAGCCGCGCAGCAAATGCAGCAGATGATGGCCATCCAAACCCAGCTGCTTAATAACCTCACTCAGATTGTCACCAACCTGCAACAAGCCCCACCCCCACCACCACCAAATTACAACCTTCCGCCACCACCACCTTTTCCACCTAGGTCCTTCCTAAGGGACTTCCTGAACACTCATCCACCCACTTTCGCCACAGTCACCGAACCCATGGATGCCGATGATTGGCTCCAAACCATTGAAAGCAAGCTGAGGCTCATCCACTGTGAAGGAAGGGAGAAAGTACTATTAGCCTCCCATCAACTCCAAGGACCGGCAGCCGACTAGTGGACTGCCTTTACTGAAGCTCACCGGGACCCAGAAAACATTACCTGGGAAGAATTTAGGACCAACTTCCGCAATTACTTTGTGCCAGAAGGAGAAATACAAGCAAGACGTGAAGAGTTCCTGATGTTAAAGCAAGGCCGTATGACTGTGAGGGCCTATTTGAATGCATTCACCCAGTTGTCCCGCTATGCTCCAACCGATGTGGATACTGACTCCAAGAAACAATTCCGCTTCAAGAATGGATTGGACAAGGAGTTAAAGTTCGCCATGTCTTCCAGCGACTACGGCGACTTTCAGAAGCTGGTTGACAAAGCTTTTGAAGTGGAAAGGACTAAAAAGGAATTGGATGATGAGGAAAGAAAAAGGAAGTTGACTATGGCACATGCCTCTAGCAGCAATGTGCGCCCCCGTCTTAACCCTCCGCCTGCAAGCCAAATGACTCGCCCCATGAACTACTCGGGACAGAGGTTTTCGAACTCCAACTACAGGCCACCCACTCCCTACAACCAGCCAATGCGCCAGCAGCAGCAGCAGCAGCCACCACGCCAGCCAATGCAACCCCCACGTCAGCAGATGCAGCCACCCCGCCCTTCAGCTCCAGCTAACCGTTCAAATGGCCAACCCCCAAGAAACCAATCAGGAGGCAACAAGGGCCCAAATAATGCTGCGGGAGTACAATGTTACAAGTGCGGAGAATGGGGACATTATGCCAGCAGTTGTCCAAAGAAGCAACAAAACCCATCTGGTCGTGTCAACCATGTGACTCTGGAGCAAGCACAGGAAGCGCCTGATGTGGTGATCGGTATGTTTTCTGTTAACTCCCACCCCGCCACCATATTGTTTGATTCTGGTGCTACACATTCATTTATATCCAAGGATTTCATAAAGAAGCATGACATGGTAGTTACATTCTTGAATGGGCCATTATTGATAAACTCTCCTGGAGGAGAGATGGTGGCAAGGCATCTATGCCGAAGAGTGAGTATAAACATAAGGGGGGTAGTCTTTTGGGCCAACCTAATAGTGTTGGACTCACAAGGATTAGATATCATTCTGGGAATGGACTGGTTGACGAAGAATCAAGGAGTAATTCATTGTGCAACTAGAACTGTCTGCTTAACACACCCGGATGGCACTACAGTGGAGTTCAAACCAGATCAGACACAAGAGGTAGTAGTACAACTCAACCATCTTGAGAGTACCAAAGACATCAGGATTGTGAAGGAATTTCCGGATGTATTCCCAGATGACTTACCAGGTATGCCCCCTGATCGAGAGATTGAATTTGTCATTGAACTAGTACCTGGAACGGCCCCAATATATAAGAGGCCATATAGAATGGATGCTAAACAATTAGCTAAACTAAAGGATCATATTGAGGAGTTATTGGCAAAAGGATATATTCGCCCTAGCTCATCGCCTTCGGGAGCACCAGTTATATTTGTACCTAAGAAGGATGGAACTCAAAGGTTGTGTGTGGATTACCGTGCTTTAAATGAGGTAACGATCAAGAATAAATATCCACTACCAAGGATTGAAGATTTGTTTGATCAGTTGAGAGGAGCATGTGTGTTTTCCAAGATTGATCTTCGTTCGGGCTACCACCAGCTGAAGATTAGACCATCAGATATTCCCAAGACGGCATTTGTCTCTCGATATGGATTATACGAGTATACAGTTATGTCGTTTGGATTGACCAATGCTCCGACATATTTTATGTATCTTATGAACAAGGTATTCATGGAGTACTTGGACAAGTTTGTAGTGGTATTCATCGATGACATACTTATCTACTCCAAGACTGAAGAAGAGCATGAGGAGCACCTCAGGATGGCCCTACAGAAGCTTCGCCAACATCAACTGTATGCCAAACTTAGTAAGTGTGAGTTTTGGCTAAAGGAGGTATCATTTTTGGGACATGTCATATCCGAAGGAGGTATAGCAGTGGATTCAGGCAAAGTGGCCGATGTTCTTAAGTGGGAAACACCTGAGAGTGTACATGATATACGAAGATTCTTAGGTATGGATGGTTACTACCGTCGATTCATCGAGGGATTTTCAAAGATCTCTCGACCACTAACCAAGTTGCTTGAGAAAGGAGTTGCTTTCAAATGGACCCCCGAATGTGAAGTAAGCTTCGCCGAATTGAAGAAGAGGTTGACCAGTGCACCGGTATTGGTGATGCCTGATATGCAGAAGGAGTTTGTGGTCTATTGTGATGCATCTGGTCATGGTTTAGGATGTGTCTTAATGCAAGGGGGACATGTTGTGGCCTATGCTTCAAGACAGCTTCGGAAACATGAGAGGAACTATCCAACACATGATTTAGAATTGGCAGCTGTTGTTCATGCTTTGAAGATATGGAGACACTACTTGATGGGAAAAAGGACTAAGATATACATAGATCACAAGAGCTTGAAATACATATTCACACAACCGGATCTTAATCTCAGGCAACGTCGTTGGTTGGAGTTAATAAATGATTTTGATGTGGGAATCAACTACCATCCAGGCAAGGCTAATGTGGTCGCTGATGCTCTAAGCAGGAAGGGACAAAGCAATAACTTGTCAGTACAAGCTCTTCAACCCCAGTTATGTGAAGAGTTTGCAAGGTTAAACCTATGTCTAGTGTCTAGCACTGAAGCAGTTGCTATGGAAGTGGACTCAACCCTTGAACGTGATATACGAGAAGGACAAAAGAATGATGAGAAGGTCAAGGAGATCAAACAGTTGATGAAGAAAGGGAAAGCTCCGAACTTTAGAGAGGATGAACAAGGAACCTTATGGCTTGGAAAGAGGATTTGTGTTCCAGATATCAAGGAGATTAAAGAGTTGATATTAAGAGAAGCTCATGACTCATCATACTCCATTCATCCCGGAAGCACAAAGATGTATCAAGACCTTAAAGATCGATATTGGTGGCATGGAATGAAACGGGATGTAGCAGAATATGTGGCCATATGTGATACATGTCAATTGATTAAGGCGGAACATCAAAGACCGGCAGGGTTATTGCAACCAATCAAAGTGCCAGAATGGAAATGGGAAGAAATTAGTATGGATTTCATTGTGGGACTACCAAGAACACAGTCTGGATATGATTCTATATGGGTTATTGTGGACCGTCTAACTAAAGTTGCTCACTTTATTCCTGTTAAAGAGACCTACAATGGTCCCAAATTGGCGGAACTGTACATCTCCAGGATTGTATGCTTACATGGAGTTCCTAAGAAGATCATTTCAGACAGAGGCACCCAATTCACCTCAAGATTCTGGCAGAAGTTGCATGAATCAATGGATACCCGTCTAAATTTCAGTTCGGCGTATCATCCTCAAACTGATGGTCAGACAGAACGCACCAACCAGATATTAGAAGACATGTTGAGAGCGTGTGCTTTAAAGAATAGCAAATGTTGGGACAAGAATCTGCCATATGCCGAATTTTCTTACAACAACAGTTATCAAGCCAGTTTGAAGATGTCTCCTTTTGAAGCATTGTATGGGCGAAAATGTAGGACACCGTTGTTTTGGAATCAAACTGGGGAAAGTCAAGTCTTTGGGCCTGACGTATTACAAGAGGCTGAAAGACAAGTACAAGAAATTCGGAAGAATCTAAAGGCAGCTCAAACAAGACAGAAGAGTTACGCGGATACTCGAAGACGTGATCTCACATTTGAAGTTGGTGATTATGTGTACTTGAAGGTGTCACCTATGAGAGGGTTGAGAAGATTTAAAGTAAGAGGCAAGTTGTCACCACGCTATATTGGTCCGTTCCAGATACTCGAAAGACGAGGTGAAGTAGCATATCAGCTTGAGCTTCCACCACACTTGTCAGATGTGCATAATGTGTTCCATGTATCACAGCTTAAGAAGTGCTTAAGAGTGCCTCAAGAGCAATTGCCTATGGAAGCAGTGGATATACAGGAAGACTTGTCTTATGTGGAGCAGCCTGTCAAGATACTTGAGACACTAGAAAAGGTCACAAGAAACAAAGTCATTCGCATGTGTAAAGTGCAATGGAGACATCATTCAGAGGCAGAAGCAACATGGGAAAGAGAAGAAGATATCAAGGCAGATTTCCCTCATCTATTCTCTTAGGACGTTCGAATCTCGAGGGCGAGATTCCTTTTAAGGGGGGTAGAGTTGTAACACCCATCATTTCATGTATAAAAATTTGCTCAAACCCTTGATCATAGTTGTATGCATTTTTGGGTGATTTTTGAAGTTCAAACGAGTAGCATCCGTTTAAAATTTGAATTTGAATTAAAATAAAAAGAAAAGAAAGGAAAAAGAAAAAGAAAAAGAAATAAACCCCCTCCCTGGGCCAACTTCTCCCCTGGCCCAATTCCCATTCCTTCCCCCGCCAGCCCAACCCCGCCCCCCTCCCTTCTCTCTCTGCACCGCGGACCCCACCTGTCATCTTCTCCAGGGCGCAACCGTCGCCTTCCCTCCTTCCCGCGCGCAACTGCCGTGCCCACCCCGCGCCCACTTCTCCCCCTCCCTCGGAACCACTCCCCCCCGCTCCAATTTCGGCCGAGCGCCACAACCGCACCCCCCTCCGCGCTTAAGAGGAGCCGGCGCCCCCATTTTCCCCCTCAACCGAGCCCCCCCGGAACCCTAGACCTTCATCACCGGTGAGTCACCTCGGCGCTCGCGTTCCCGTCGCTGCAGCCCCCCTCCTCCCCATTTTCTTGGCCTGACGTGATCGCCGCTTCACCAGGGACACGTTGGACGTGTTGGCTTGGGTAGATCGCCACTGCACCGCCGGATCATCGAACTCCGACGAGCACCGCCACCATTCTTCGTCGTTGGCGTCTTCCTCTCCTCCCTGAGCCCGATCAACGCCTCTGGTGAGATCGCCATGCCTCCCTCTTCATTTCTATGCGCTTTGTTCCTAGAATTAGGGTGTATTTCGCGTTTTGGGGTGATCTCCGGCGAGATCGCCGCCGACAGCCGTCGGGCGCCGCCGCGCGCCGCGCTGGCGACGGTTGGGCCGACGTGGCTCAACCAGAGTCGTCCATTCCTGGCCAACGGCTGAGATTATAACATCGTAACGGTTCGGTATTTTAAATCCCGTGCGTCCAATTAAGATCCAATGGCCCACATTCAAAGTTCTTTTCCCGCCTGCGCATTTGCATCGTGGCCCCTGGAAATTCACTAGCTACCCCCTGACCCTTGCTGTAATTCAAATCTAGCCCTCAGAATTCACAGTCTAGCCCCTGGACTTTCTGGAATTGGTTTAAATCGTTTAAATAGTCAATTTAACCCCTGGAAATTTATAGAATTGTAGATTTAGCCCCTGTACAGTGTTTTAATCTTATTTTCCAGTCCCTGGACTTTTATTTATTTGCTGAATATGGTTTTTAGGTGTATTTGAGGTATAGAAAATAGATAAAAATGGTAATTAAGTTTAGAAATGTTAGGAAAAATTGGTATAAATTATTTTATGCTGTGAGTAAATTGTAGGGTTCAGTTGAAATATATTTTGTCCATGGAATATTTATTATAAGTGTTTAAAAATACATTTTGGCCATAGAAAATTCAATAAAAATGGTTTTAGGCTATAATTAAATCCCAAAAATGTAGGATAAATATGAAATGCATACTTTGGCCATGTTAAGTAATAAATACTTCGTAGGGACGCATTAGTATAGGATTTTATGCTTATGTGTGTTGTGATGCATTGTTTTGCGTGCCCTTTACTTATTTAGCTTTATTCTATTCTTGCCATGCTTGGGTATATATCTAGAGTCGTACTACGACCCTAATCTTAACCTCCAAGACCAGGACTTCTCCTACACTCAAGTCTTCAACGAAGGCAAGTGCCCTTGACCATCTTGTACCAATTCTAGGGATTTAGATAGATGCATGCTAATTAAATTGATGTCCTACTTCATGTTTACATGCCCTGTTCCATATAATTCCTTGTTACCTGAAATGGGTTGGGAAGTAGATAGGTCATAGTTATGCTTAGCCATGCTTAAATCTTGGGATTGGGACTTTATACAATTGTGCTACATTAAACTTTATGGTTACTTGAACTTGTGGTAATTACACAATTGTAGTGGATAGGAATCTGGTGGTTGGTTAGTATTGGTATGGTGCAGTTTGCACGAGACCCGGGATTGGGGTTTGTTACCACCGAATTCTAAGGACCGGTTTATGGAGGAAACCACTAAGCTTTATAGTACCACCACGAGACTGAGATGGGGCAGCTTGGTCAATTAATTAGGTTTCTCCCGATGAAATGCTAGTGGTTGGATGGTGCGGGGAATGATGCGGGTGATCTGCTCTGGGATCCGCAAGGCTCAAGAGGGGGCTCTGGGGCGGAGGGTTACTCCGAGAATCACCAGTGGTGGAAACCTTAGAGGGCTAGCACTAGTCAGGAGTACCTTTGTAAAGACCATGTAGAGATCTCCTGGCCTCACACCAAAGGAAGTGTGAAATGTGGTTAGCTACCACGGGCAATCGGGGAGGTTCACTTAGTCCACCTGGCAACAGGGGATGAAATCACTGCTTGTGGGAAAAGGGTACACTCTGCAGAGATTTGGTAAAACTGTCATGACAGCCGTGCTCACGGACAAGAGCGGCTTGGGGCCAGTTCATAATTAGTTTATGGTTGGGAAATGGTGGTTAATTATGAATCAAGTTACATTCATTATCATTACTCATGTGTTGATACTTCTTGAATTGTGATATTGATAAATGGAAGCTAAGGTTAGGTCCTAAGCATAGTGCTAAGCCATAGTTGGCCTTTCCTTACTTTAGCCAATCATATCATCTCTTCCCGCACTTGCTGAGTACTCTATGTACTCAAGCGTTTAATTTTCCATTAGAATATGAAGAAGAAGAAGCGGCACCGGAGGACTTCTTCGTCAACCCAGAGGACTTGGTCTAGGCTGGCGACCTCACGCGCAACGGCTGCCTGTGGAGTTGGAGCTACTCTCATCTATTAGTCTTCTCTGTAGTTTGGACTTGGTGAACTTTGTAGTTGATGTAAATATTTGTGGTGTGTTTTTGTAGACTGTCGGGTCGTACTGTAAGACTATTTATGTAATCGAACATGGCAATGTATGATATTTCACTTTCGTCGACGCATGTACGATTCAACTGATCCTGGCGCACATGTGATTAGCTTATGTTCATCTTTACGATGACCAGGTGTGACACACTTGAATCCTCCCAATGGTGCCTTGAGCATGATGAGGTTCTCTTTCTTCTTGCCAGATAACCTCTTTACACATTTCCTCCTGGCTGCACTAAAATCAAGAACAAACAAAACAACTCGCAAACGGGTTACGTTAGCCAAAAACAAATTGAACCTCTTGTCAAATTGTCTGACCCAACTTGAAATAACTTGCAAATGCAATGGAGATCAAGGTAAATATTTTTTGTTTAATTAGGAAGATGAATTCAAGTGGTTATGCCCAAAGTTTATATCCAAATAAATTTATTTCGTAATTTGAAATTTTAGTTTTCTGATGGTTGGAAATTTTACTTTCCAACATGCAAGTGTGAAAATTCAAACATGCTAAATGCAAATGCAAGGGTTGATGATGAATTCAAATATGCAATTGGAAAATCAAATATGAGAAAACTACCAACCTATTGGCAAGGACTCACCGAATTTTTGAAGTCCAATGAGTGGGACTTATCTCCGCCCTGTTGAGCCTGATGATGTGTCATCCATATCCAGAGATGAAGGTGTGGATGACTTTTCTTCTTGACATGACAAACCTCCTTTGGCTGCCATTTGGACAAGTGGGGCACATGGTGGCCCCGACCTCATTGTCACCTTGATGGAGACTTGTAGATGTTGCGATGACTTTTCCTTCTTGAAGGTGTTCTTTCATGAACTTGGTGAGGCTTGTCCTTCTTCCGCCATTCCTTTTTTGGCAGCTCAATGGACTTGGGCCATTTGAATGGCCCTTTTCTTCTTCATCTTCTTAGAATGTCATCGCAACATGACAGAGTCCTCTCATGACTTGGTTTCCCCATGGAGGCAATGAGGTTGCCCACTTGTAGGGGTGTCACTTTGACCTTCAAGATGTTCTTTCGATTCAACCATACTTGATCTAAGATCAAAAGCTTCCTTGGACATGATGACATGTGGACTCCACAACCAAACATGAAACACTTCATCCACAATGTTGCATTGCCCAAAGTTGCACGGGCTTGATTGGAGTGTAGGGTCCAACAGGTGATTGTGGAACCCTTGGATCTTGAATTCTTTTCAAATGTCTTATTCTTGGCTAATTGTTTCCTGGGTATGTTGTCATTGATTTCTTATTGGTCTGGACATGATACTTCAAGGTAGGCTAGTTGAAGTTTAATCCGTTGTAATTCAAATTCACGTAGCCACCTTGATTGTATTGAATCCACTCTTGACCTCCCTGTCTGTGGTGGCCATTGGAGTTGTTGTTTGGAGATGAAGGATCCTAATGGGTATTAAGGAAATAAATCCCCAAGTGTCCCATGTTGACATGGAATTTAAGAAATCATGTGAATATCCATGGCTTGGATCATTCAAAAACTTCTCCATTGGCTTAAGCTTCTTTCTCTTTCAATAGGTCCAATTCCGTGGCTAGCATGTCCACCTTGTCAATGGTGTGCATTCTATGGTGACGGAACTGAAGCATTCATTGATCCACCCGTTTGAATTGTGACCTTCTTCTCAATTAAATCTTCATCCTTCTCATGGTAATTGAGAAGAAGCTACCTCCAGTTTTAGCATGAATGTGATCACGGGTCGTGAAATCAACCCGTCGTAGGAGTGCTGGACGATGAGCCCACTATCCACCCAATGGTGATGGCAAACAAAGATAAAATCTTGGAGCCTCCCCAAGCTTTGGGGATAGATGCGCCTCCTGTGATAGGCAATGGTGTTGCCCAACAGGAAGAAGTTGTCGAGGAATGCCTTAAGATGGTTTTGCAGTTGAGTACTTGCATCTTAATTGGTTGTCCCATGAAATGGGCTAGCCAAACACTATTATGTTTTCACACACAGGAGAAAAACAAAGCAAGGGTAATCCTATCTAATAATTACTAGTACCTATAGCTTAATCATAAGTGATAGCTATCCTTCACTTTCTTTTCGCCTTCCCCGGCAGCAGCTCCAGAAATGCTCGTTGGTATGTTTTAACACCACAAATCATCTCCGGTAAGAGATGAGATCCGCAAATATACAGAAGATATCATTGTAGCATTTCACCCAAGAATATTTCCAAGGGTATCATATTTATCCCAAAGGAAGGCAGCAAAGCAAAGTAAACACTATTCTTATGATCAATGTATAGGGTACTAAGTATTTATTGGAACAAGGGTAAGATGATAATAGGGGTAGTATGGCACACACTTAAGCAATCTACACTAATGCTAAATATGTCCTAGTGAAGGTCAAGTTATGAGACGAAGCTACTCCTACTATGCTCTAATTACTCATATACATAGCTTATTAGTGTACACATGAGTATGCTAACGATGAATACTAGGGCTTAGTGGTCCAACACATCGGGCACGAGTTTACGCCTGACAACATCAGGATGATTCCCGCTATGAGCATGTTGTAAAGGCCCTAAAATCCATAGTGTAAATTTTAGCTCATGAATCAAATTGAGTTAGAAGAATTTGAATAAGTACATAGCGCTCATGCAGGGTATGTAGTTTAAACTTTAAGTGGGAGTTTCAAAATCAAATCGAATTCTCCAATTCAAATTGTCAAACTCCAAATTTGAATTTACTAATGTCATTCCAATGTTTAAAACATTATCTCTGCCAAATTTGATGATTTTTGAACAAATTTACTTTTTATTTGAATCCGCTCATATGAAAGCAGTCAAAATTTGAATTCAAATTCAAATTCTCTTTTGATCTTTTTCAATTGCCAATTTAGAGTTCACATTTGAATTTTTTGTGGTTGGTTTGCTCTAGTTCCAAATTGTAGAATTTTCTGACCATTTTCATATGGTGAGTAAATTCAACAGAGAGTAAAAATTTGTTGGCCTAGTGGGTCCCACCTATCATTGCCCAGAACAGAGCATATCCCTTCACTCCTCTCTATTTCTTACCATGGTGCCACGCAGGGCCAGTGCATGTGCCCCCTCTTGCTCAACTCCCACAAAGCTAAAAAATATCACAGCATCCCTATTACTCTCTCTGAGTCTGGCCTCTGTCTTCATCGTGCAAACAGAGAACAGAGCACTACCTTGCCCTTGCTCCCTCCCTCAAGCTCTTGATTCATCTCGAGTTATTCCCTGGTGTGCACAACAAAAGTAGGCACAAGGATTCTCCCTACCTTCTCTAAATTTTTTCTTGTTTCCATGCCTGAACTCACTGCATTTTGAAGCTATTTCGCCGCTGACCAAAGGTGGTGCTATCGAGTGCCGCTGCCCCACCGAAGCCAGGCCAAAGTAGACCCTCTCAGAACCAGCTTTGAGAAGCAAAATCGTGCGTCAACATCTCCTCTTCACTCCCATGTAAGGGACTTGCCATGACTCAACTTGTAGCTAAGGAAACCCCATTTTTTCATGTCATCCGTCACGTAGAACTGTAGTCATCCCTGAAGGAATTCTTTTTCTACGGCTAGTTATCACTCAATTCCATTAGATATTATCTTTAAGATGTCCTTGCAGATCCAACCAAAGAAACCAATCCTGATAAAGTGTAACACCCACTATTTTAGAGAGAGAAAAAAATTGTAAAAATTAATTTTTCAAGAAGTAAAATCATTTTCTTGGGAATAAAATTCATATAAGGCAAGATGCATCATATTTGAATGATTGTGTGAATTTTTGAAAATTCAAATTCATTAGAAATTTGGTTTACAAATTCAAAACATAAAACAAAAGAAAAAGAAAACAGAAAAGAAAAAGAAAAGGGAAAAGAAAAAGGAAAAACGCCCCTGGGCTGAATTCCCCAATCCGGCCCAATTTTCCCCGTGCTTCCGCGCCGGCCCGCGCCTCCCCTCCCCACCCTCTCTCTCTGCCAGCTGGGTCCCGCGCGCCAGCCTCTCTCCGCGTCGCACTCTCTCTCCCCCTCGCTGCTAGCCGGCCCCGCCTGTCAGACCCGTCGCCCACCTCCCGTAACGCCTGCATGTGATAATACCGTGCTGCCCACTTTTCCCCCTCTTCATTCCCGGCCGTTTCACCCCAATCAAGTGTCGCGTCGTGCCCATGATGGTCGCCGACCGTTTCTACTCCGAATCCCCTATAAAAACCCGGCCATTCCCCTCAATTCCTCACCCCGGCGATCAAAACCCTAGCTTCAGCAAGCTTGGTTCCCATCGATTCACCCACTGACTCACCCCAAAACCTTGCCTAACATCTTTGTCGTGTCCTCAGGAGGCCGCCGGACATCTTCAACGGTGGTTGTCGCCTCTGCGTCGCTGACTTCGTCGGGCACCGAGGAGATCCGCCGCACAACGCCGTCGCCGTCCACTTTTCGACCTTCCTCCGGCCCTGCGACGACCTTCAGTGAGTTTCCCTAGCACCCCTCTACATTGTGCGCTAGTTAGATGTGCCTTTTGGCCTCTGCCGTGCGATTTTGGCCGTCTCCGGCAAGCCCGCCGCCGCGTGTGCATCGCCGCCACCGCTCACCGCTGCCTGACCCTAATCGGGGCGACGTGGCTCAATGCCCATCGTCCATTATGTTTCTATGGCCGAGATTAGAACCGAGCGTACCGCTTCGGTTAATAAAATCTGAGCCATCCAATTTATAATCAACGGCCCACGTTCAAACTAGTCTTCCCGCCGCCGGAATTTCACTCAAACCCCTGGAAACTTGTGGGCTACCCCCTGAGTTGTTCTAAAATTCAAGTCTAACCCCTGTAAATGTTGAACTAGCCCCTAGACTTTTTAGAAATTAGGAAAATACTGGTAAATTGAATAAAAAGTGTTTTTAAGCCCCTGGAAAATTATAAAATGGCAAATAAAATCTGGAAAAATTGTAGAATAATCCCTGGACTCAATAAAAAATAATTTTAACCTCTCGAACAGTTCTGTATTTGCAGAAAAGCCCCTGTTAGTTCTAAAAATTAAATAAAAGTCCTTACTTTGTATAAAATAAATATAAAAATAGATTTAAATATGTTATATTTATTTTCCTTTCTGTATTATTTTGATTAATTCATTTAAGTTGCTGAAATGGTCATAAAAATACTTTTAAGTATATTTAGTTCATAAAAATTGTTTTGCTCATAGAAATAATTAGTAAAAATAATGTAAAAATTGTAAAATTTATATTATTGATTATAAATCTGTTTTAAGCTTATTTTGAAGGATAAAATTTCTAGAAAATAATTTTTAGGGTTGTAATAAGTATAAAAATGGTATAAAAATCTATAAAAATATGTTTTACTCATTAAATTTCATTTAACTTTAAATTCTCATCAACAAATGTATGTCTATAATAAAATTCAACCCTAAAATCACTTTTGCATAGGAATTTGTGTTTATTTGAATATTGTGCATTTTACTATGTTCTTATTGTATGTTATTTTTCGTGCATCGTCGTAATTTAGAGTCGGGGTCAGAACCCACCATTAACCTTCAAGAGCAGCAGTTTCCCGACGACCCCGAGGCACAGTTTGGAGGCAAGTTCCTTGACCATATTGCACCCGTTTTGTTAAGTTTTAGTTAGTTGCATGCTAATTAAAATATTTAACCTATGTTATGATTTCCTAGATTTTTCCACAATATTCCTTGTCAACATGATTTGGGCGTTTTATTATTATTTAGAATACGCTTAGCCATGCTTAATTGAAATATGATCTATTAATTTACAAGCTTACATTTGAAGTACTTTGATTCATGAATTGATGGCTATAATGGAAATTAGTAGATAGGAATCTGATAGGGGGTTTTGTATGGATTGGTGCATGCGTGCACAAGACCTTGGTTTGGGGCTTGACACCTATTGGATTCTAAGGACCGTTTTATGGAAGAAGTTGCTAAGCCCTCTAGTATCACCACAAAATTGTATATGGGACAACTTGGTTTAGTAATTTGGTCTCTCTCAATGTAGCATAGGTAATTGAACGGGCGGGGAATGGGTTTTGCCTTGGGATCCGCAGGGCTGAAGAGGGGGCTTCTCCTGGCGGAGGAAAAATAGACTCCAGGTGCTGGAGTAGTGAAACCTTAGAGTACCCATTGCAAGTTGGGAGAACCATCGGAAACACCTCGAAGTGATCTCCTGGCCACACACCTACGGAAGTGTGTATTGTGGTTGGCTACCACGGGCATCAGGGAGGTTTACCTTAGTCCACCTGGCAACAGGGGATGAAATCACGAACTGTGGGTAAAGGATACACACTCTGCAGAGTTTTGTCAAAATTGTCTAGACAGTCGTGCTCACGGACACGAGCGGCTTGGAAACCAAATTCATAATTAGCTCATGGATTACTAAATGGTTGGTTTGGGATCGGTCTTACCTGGATTAATTTTGGGATGTTGGTTGGGATTTAACCTAGTTATAGGTGCTTAATAAACAATTAAGAGTAGGTTGTTACTGCTATAGTGCTTAACCTTTTAATTGTCTTCCTTGTTGTGAACCACACATGATTCCCAACTTGCGAGTACCGTTGGTACTCAAACTTGTTAGTTGCATATTTTCCCCCCAGTCTACGAAGACGCAGAGGTGGAGAACCAGGACTTCTACGGAGACCCCGAAGAGATGCTCTAGGCTGGCGCTCCCCCGTGCAACGCCTGTGTTTGGAGCCCTTGTTATGTTTTTCCGCTGCATGTGTACTGGATGGTCATTTATGTAATAAGGTGATGTACTCGAACATGGTATTATATTTGGTATTTCACTTTCATATACACATGTATGAGTTGAACTGATCCTGTCATACATGTGGAAAGCATATGGTTGTTTTCTTATTACCAGGTGTGACAAAGTGGTATCAGACCCGTGTTGCCCGTAGGACACAAGCCTAGATAGAAAAGGACGATTTAAGGACTTTGCTATTTTCAAATATTATTAATTGTAAAATTTCTTTGTATTCTTTACCTTGCACTTATTTCATTTACTCTTTAATTTGTTTTATTACTGACACTCTCCTGTTTCAAAATCTTAGATGGCCAACGTCAGGAGAACCGCTCGCATGTCAACTGGAGGCTATGTTCCCAACCGAAGGATTGCTGCCCGCCGTACCCCACTAAATGATCCTCAACGTGCGGTGGTGATTTGTACCGATGGAAGAGCTGCAGGACGACTTTGATGTCGACTTCAAGCCATACTGCTCGACGCCGGCTACAGACACGAGAGACTGGCACTCACCTACCACTCTATTGGGATGCAGCGTCCCTACCGGATCGAGTGGTCATGCAAGCTATTTGTCTACTATGGGGATGAACTACTCAAGGTGCACCGTACCCCTGCTGCAAGGAGCTACTGACGCCATGCTGAGCAGGATGTCAGCTGGGAGGCCATCACCTATTGGAGCCACACTTACCGCTACCAGCTGCGGAACTCAGTACACGCCTACACTCCCCAGCGTCCCAGCGGCACTGGCAACTTTGTCACCAGGTACGTGGAGGGGCCCCTGACCCTTCCACAGACTCACAAGACAGTTGATGACGTGGAGCGCCTCAGCATTCATCTCCACAAGGCTCAACAAGAAATTCAGGATGTTCGTGACCTGGCAGCACATTATGAAAGGCAAGTGAGGAGGTACCGTCGGATCACCGACGAGGACCCAGATGGGTATGCTTCAGACACCTCCACTTGGATCCCGGACTCTCCTGACCGCCGTGTTGGTCGTGGCGATACCGACTCGATGGACTACTCTTCAGACGAGGAGCCAGACTCAGGGGAGCCTTCTGTGCCGCAACAGCCAGCCAACTCTCCTCCGCATGGCAACGAGTCTCGTGGCAGCAACTCGGGATATGATGGAGATGACGATGAAGACCCAAACGAGGAGGAGGACCCCGAGGAGCGAGAGTAGACTCTGGCCTGCCCTACAACTCAAGATTAAGACACTTACCCATGAGTTGTAATAAGAGCGATGTAGTGACGATTTGTGTAATCTTGAGTTGTATGATTTTGTTTTGAGAACTTGATTATCCATGTTTGTGTTTGTTTAATGAAAGTGATCTTTATTTTCTCTATCTCCTTATTGATGCATATAGTGGGAAAGACGTATAGAATAGTTTCTCTCTTATCTTTTATTTCTAAAGCAACACCCCAATTTCAGATGGCAGGAAGAGGAAGAGGACATGGGGGTGGTGTGCCATCCAATCAGGATAATGAAGTCCCACTACCTCAATGGAATGGAAGAGGTGCTCGTGGGGCACCAGCTGCAAACCAAATGCAGCATATGATGGCTATGCAACTTCAAATGATGCAAAACTTGACACAAATTGTGAAAATATGCAACAAGCTCATCAAGCACCACCACCCCCTCCACCACCACAACCCCCACCTCCAAGATTTTGTTTAAGAGACTTCATGAACACTCAACCCCCACGCTTCTCCAACGCCACGAAACCCATGGATGCAGATGATTGGATCAATACTATTGAAAGTAAACTAAGGATTGTACAATGTGAAGGAAGGGAAAGGGTGTTACTGGCATCACACCAACTCCATGGACCTGCAGCTGATTGGTGGACCGCTTTTACTGCGGCTCATGGCAACCCAGACAACATTACCTGGGAAGAGTTTAGAGAAAACTTCCGCAATCATCATGTACCTGCAGGAGAAATTCAAGCCAAGCGTATGGAGTTCCTAGCACTGAAGCAGGGGAACATGAACATAAGGGGGTATTTGAACAAGTTTACACAATTATCTCGGTACGGCCCTGGAGATGTTGACACTGATGCCAAGAAACAATTCTGTTTCAAAGAGGGACTGGACAAAGAGATACAGTTGATGATGTCTTCCAGTGACTATGCTAGTTTCCAACATCTGGTGGGTAAAGCTTTCACGGTAGAAAGAAAGAAGAAGGAGTGCGAAGGAGAAGACCGCAAAAGGAAGATGATGATGGGGCAGTCTTCAAGTAGCAATCGTCCTCGCTTTAACCCACAGCAATCGGGACACCTGATTCGTCCCATGGGCAATAATCAAGGACAGCGCTACACTAACAACTCTTCATTCAGACCTCAATCTCAGTATGCGCGCCCCCAGTACCAGCAGATGCCACCACAACGCCCTCAAATGTATCAACAACGTTCTATGACTTCAAACCCTCGACCAACTGGGCAACCATAGCAAAATCAACAAAGAAACAAGGCTCAAGACACCAGTACTTGGGGAGCTTGCTATATATGTGGTGACAAGGGACATTACTCCAACAACTGTCCGGAAAAGCATTCGCAGCAGAACCGGTCTAGAGGAAGGGTCAATCATGTTGTTCTGGAGGAAGCTCAAGACGCATCAGATGTGGTGATCGGTATGTTCCCTGCTGATTCCCATCCTTCTACAGTATTGTTTGATTCTGGTGCAACACATTCATTCATAGCAAAAGAATTCATAAGAAGACATGGAATGAATGTTACATTAATGAATCAAGTATTAGTAGTCAACTCTCCTGGAGGAGAGATGTTGACGAGGCAAGTATGCCCTAATGTAAGCATAAGCATTAGGGGGGTAGCATTCTTAGCAAACCTTATAGTGCTGGAGTGACAAGGAATAGACATTATTCTTGGAATGGATTGGTTAACCAAGTACAAAGGAGTGATCCACTGTGCCACTAGAACAGTATGTCTGACTCATACGGATGGCACAAACGTGGAGTTTCGTCCTGATCAAGCACCAGTTCAGAAAATACGACTCAACCAGGTTGAAGGAGTACAAGAGATCAAAGTTGTTTGTGACTTTCCGGATGTGTTTCCTGATGAACTACCGGGTATGCCCCCTGACAGAGAAATTGAATTCCTCATTGAATTAGTACCTGGTACAACACCAATTTACAAGCGACCATACAGGATGGATGCTAAACAATTGGCAGAATTGAAGGATCATATCAATGAGTTGTTAGCAAAAGGATACATTCATCCTAGTTCCTCACCCTGGGGAGCTCTAGTGATATTTGTGCCCAAGAAAGATGGCACACAGAGATTATGTGTGGATTATCGCGTACTCAACGCAGTAACTATCAAGAACAAATATCATTTACCAAGGATTGAGGATTTGTTTGACCAGTTGAGAGGTGCATGTGTGTTCTCGAAGATTGATCTACGATCAGGGTATCACTAATTGAAGATACGACCCTCGGACATACCAAAGACGGCATTTGTTTCAAGATATGGATTATATGAGTACACAGTTATGTCTTTTGGCTTAACTAATGCCCCGGCTTATTTCATGTACCTTATGAATAAGGTATTTATGGAGTATCTGGATAAGTTTGTCGTGGTGTTTATTGACGACATTTTGATATTCTCCAAAAGTGAAGAGGAACATGAGGAGCACCTAAGATTGGCTTTACAGAAACTCCGGGAACATCAGTTGTATGCAAAGCTAAGTAAATATGAGTTCTGGTTAAAGGAAGTGTCATTTCTGGGACATGTTATATCACAGGGAGGAATAGCAGTAGACCCCAGTAAAGTGAAAAATGTTCTGAATTGGAAAACACCAGAAAATGTTGGGGAAATCAGGAGTTTCTTGGGCATGGCAGGCTATTATCGCCGGTTTATCGAAGGATTCTCAAAAATATCTCGTCCGTTAACCAAGTTACTTGAGAAGGGAGTTGTGTACAAATGGACACCAGAGTGTGAAGCTAATTTTACAGAGCTAAAGAAAAGGTTGACTACTGCTCCAGTGTTGATTATGCTGGATATGCAGAAAGAATTTGCAGTTTACTGTGATGCATCCGGACAAGGACTGGGATGTGTACTAATACAAGAGGGACATGTAGTGGCTTATGCTTCACGTCAACTCAGAAAGCATGAAAGAAATTACCCTACTCATGACTTGGAGTTAGCAGCAGTGGTTCATGCATTGAAGTTATGGAGACATTATCTTATAGGAAAAAGAACTGAAATTTACACAGACCACAAGAGTTTGAAGTATATCTTCACCCAACCAGATCTAAATCTCAGACAACGCAGATGGTTGGAACTTATCAATGATTTTGATGTCGGAATCAACTATCATACTGGGAAAGCTAATGTGGTCGCAGATGCATTAAGCAGATCAGCTCAATGCAATAGCTTGGCACTGCAAGGTCAACAACCGCAGTTATGTGAGGAATTCGCAAGGCTAAACCTTAGTATCGTTATAAATACTGAGGTAGTGTCTATGGAAGTAGATTCCACGCTGGAGAAGTATATTAGTGAAGGGCAAAAGAATGATAAGTGGATTCAGAAGATTAAGCAACTAATGAAAGAAGGAAAAGCACCAAACTTTAAAGAAGATGAACATGGAACTTTATGGCTGGGGAAGAAAATATGTGTACCTGATATCAAGGAGATTCGAGAACTGATACTGAGAGAAGCCCATGATTCGTCATATTCTATTCATCCAGGAAGCACAAAGATGTATCAAGATCTAAAGGATTGGTATTGGTGGCATGGAATGAAGCGTGATGTGGCGAAGTATGTAGCTCTGTGTGACACATGTCAGAAGGTCAAAGCAGAACATCAAAGACCCGCAGGATTACTTCAACCAATTAAAATTCCTGAATGGAAATGGAAGAAATAAGTATGGACTTTATTGTGGGATTGCCGAGAACTCAGTCTGGATACGACTCTATATGGGTCATAGTGGACCATTTAACCAAAGTGGCTCACTTTATCCCACTAAAAGAAAGCTATTCTGGTTTAAGATTGGCGGAACTATATATGGCAAGAATTGTATGCCTGCATGGAGTACCTAAGAAAATAATATCGGATAGGGGTACTCAGTTCACTTCCAGATTTCGGCAAAAGTTGCATGAGTCTATGGATACCTGACTGAATTTCAGCTCGGCATATCATCCGCAAACTGACGGTCAAACAGAGCGCACTAATCCAATTCTTGAAGATATGCTGAGAGCGTGTGCTTTGAAAAATAGTAGGAGTTCGGATAAGAACCTACCGTATGCTGAATTTTCTTATAACAACAGTTATCAAGCCAGTTTGAAGATGTCTCCGTTTGAAGCTTTGTATGGACGGAAGTGCAGAACACCATTGTTTTGGAATCAAACCGGGGAAAGCCAAGTATTTGGGCCTGAAGTGTTAAGAGAAGTTGAGAGACAAGTACAAGAAATCCAGGAGAATTTGAAGACGGCTCAGTCAAGGCAGAAGAGTTATGCTGATACTCGCCATCGTGATTTATCCTTTGAGATTGGTGATTATGTGTACCTCAAGGTGTCACCCGTGAGAGGGTTGAGACGATTCAAGGTGAAGGGCAAATTATCAGCCCGATATATTGGTCCTTTCAAAGTATTGGAGAAAAGAGGAGAAGTAGCCTATCGGCTTGAGTTACCATCTCACTTATCAGATGTACATGATGTATTCCACGTGTCACAATTGAAGAAATGCTTAAGAGTCCCTGAAGAACAATTGCCATTGGAAGCAGTAGACGTACAAGAGGACCTGACCTATGCAGAACAACCTGTTAAGATTCTCGAGACGTCAGAACGAGTTACGAGGAATAAAGTTACTCGTGTGTGCAAAGTTCAATGGAAACATCACTCCGAAGAAGAGGCGACTTGGGAAAGAGAAGAAGACCTCAAAGCAGAGTTTCCCAGTCTATTCTCTTAGGACGTCCAAATCTCGAGGGCGAGATTTCTTTTTAGGGGGGTAGAGTTGTAACACCCACTATTTTTGAGAGAAAAAAAATTGTAAAATGAATTTCTCTTGAGATAAAAACAGTTTCTTGGGAATAAAATTCATATAAGGCAAGTTGCATCATGTTTGAATGATTGTGTGAATTTTTGAAAATTTATATTCACTAGAAATTTAATTTACAAATTCAAAACATAAAAGAGAAGAAAAAAAAAACAGAAAAGAAAAAAAAGGAAAAAGAAAAAGAAAAACTGCCCCTGGGCCGAATTTCCGCCCCTGGCCCATTTCCCTCCTCTCTCCCGCACCGGCCCGCGCCTCCTCTCCTCTCCTTTCCTCTCTGTCACCTGGGCCCTGCGCGCCAGCCCACTCCCTGCGCCCGCACCCTCTCTCTCCCCCTCGATGACAGGCCGGCCCCGCCTGTCGGTGCTTCCTCCCACCTCTCGCACCCGCGCTATAACGGTCGTGCGCCATCACAGCGCCGCCCATTCCCCCCCCCCCCCCACCATTTTTCAATGTCGCCCGTTACCCCAAATCAATCACCCCCGTCGTGCCCATCATGGTCGCCGCCCGTTACTCAACCAAAGCCCTATAAATACCGGCCGATTTCCCCTCAATTTCCTCACCCCGACGCCCCAAACCCTAGCGCCGCCGAGCTCGGTAAAACCCTTCGCGTTCCCGTCGCTCCATTCATTTCCGCGCCTCGGTAACTAGCCTAACACCTTCGCCATGTCCCCAGGAGCTTGCTGGACATCATCATCGTTGGAGAGGGTCTCTGCGGCGCCGACTTCGTCGGGCGCTGAGGAGCTTCGCCGTCGATCACTGTCGCCCACCCCCTTCTGTCCATTTTCCGGTCGTGCGACAACCTCTGGTGAGACCCCCGTACCCTCCTCACCATTTTGCGCTAGTCAAATGTGCCCCAAAGTTTCTGTAGCGCATTTTCGATCAACTCCGGCGAGATCGCCGCCACGCGCGCGTCACCTCCGCCGCGCGCCGCCCTGCGCCGTCGCTCCCGCCATTCGGGGCGACGTGGCCCTCTGTCGGCCGTTCATTTTGAATGGACGACCGAGATTAAAACCCAGCGTACCCCTTCGGTTAATTAAATCTGGGCCTTCCATTTTAAATTCGACGGCCCACATTCAAACCCTTTTTCCCGCCGCTGGTTTTGCGCCCAAGCCCCTGGAAACTTGCGAGCTACCCCCTGAGTTCTTCTAAAATTCAAGTCTAACCCCTGTAAATGTTAAACTAGCCCCTGGACTTTCTAGAAACTAGAAAAATACTGGTAAATTGAATAAAAAGTGTTTTTAAGCCCCTGGAGTATTATAAAATAGCAAATAAAATCTGAAAAAATTGTAGAATAATCCTTGGACTTAATAAAAATTATTTTTAGCCACTGGAATAGTTCTGTTTTTACAGAAAAGCCCCTGTTAGTTCTAAAAATTAAATAAAAGTCCTTAATTTGTATAAAATACTTATAAAAACAGATTTAAATATGTTTTATTTATTTTCATTTCTGTATTATTTTTATTAATTCATTTAACTTGCTGAAATAGTCATAAAAATACTTTTAAGTATATTTAGTTCATAGAAATTGTTTCGCACATAGAAATAATTAGTAAAAATAATTTAAAATTGTAAAAATTTTCATTATTGATTATAAATCTAATTTAAGCTTATTTTGAAGGATAAAAATTTCTAGAAAATAATATTAGGGTTCTAATAAATATAAAAATGGTATAAAATCTATAAAAATATGTTTTACTCAATAAATTTTATTTAACTTTAAATTCTCATCAATGGATGTATGTCTATAATAAAAACCAACCCTAAAAATCACTTTTGCGTAGGAATTTGTGTTTATTTGAATTGTTTGCATTTTATTATGTTCTTATTGTATGTTATTTTTCGTGCTTCGTCGTAATTTAGAGTCGGGGCCAGAACCCACTTTTAACCTCCAAGAGCAACAGTTTCCCGACGACACCAAAGCACAATTTGGAGGCAAGTTCCTTGACCATCTTGCACCCTTTTTGTTAAGTTTTAGTTAGTAGCATGCTAAATTAAAATATGAAACCTATGTTATGTTTTCCTAGATTTTTCACAATATTCCTTGTCAGCATGGTTTGGGTGTTTTACTATTAAAAATTAGTTTACGCTTAGCCATGCTTAACTTGAAAATGATATATTTATCTACAAGATTTCATTTGATGTATTACGATACATGAATTGATGGTTATAATGGAATTTAGTAGATAGGAATCTGATAGGGGGTTTTGTATGGATTGGTGCATGCGTGCACAAGACCTTGGTTTGGGGCTTGATACCTATCGGATTCTATGGACCGGTTTATGGAAGAAGTTGCTAAGCCTTTTAGTATCACCACAGAATTGTATATGGGACAACTTGGTTTAGTAATTTGGTCTATCCCAATGTAGCATAGGTAATTGATTGGGCGGGGAATGGGCTTTGCCTTGGGATCTGCATGGCTCAAGAGGGGGCTTCTCCTGGCGGAGGGAAAATAGACTCCAGGTGCCGGAGCGGTGAAACCTTAGAGTACCCATTGCAAGTCAGGAGAACCATTGGAAACACCTCGTAGTGAACTCCTGGCCACACACCTACGGAAGTGTGTAATTAGTGGTTAGCTACCACGGGCATCAGAGAGGTTTACCTTAGTCCACCTGGCAACATGGGACAGAATCACGAACTATGGGTACAGGATACACACTCTGCAGAGTTTTGTCGAACTGTCTAGACGGCCGTGCTCACAGACACGAGTGGCTTGGAAACCAAATTCATAATTAGCACATGGTTACATAATGGATGATTTGGGTTTGGTTTTACCTGGATTAATTTTGGGATGTTGGTTGGGATTTTCACCTAGATGTAGGTGCTTAATAAACAATTAAGAGTAGGTTGTTACTGCTATAGTGCTTAACCTATTAATTGCCTTCCTTGTTGTGAACCACACATGTCATAACTTCCCAACTTGCGAGTATCGTTGGTACTCAAACTTGTTAGTTGCATACTCCCCCCCCCCCCCAGTCTACGAAGACGCTGAGGTGGAGAACCAGGACTTCTATGGAGATCCCGAAGAGATGTTCTAGGCTGGCGCTCCCCCATGCAATGCCTGTGTTTGGAGCCCTTGTTATGTTTTTCCGCTGCTTGTGTACTTTTACTTTAGACCTGGAAGGTCATTTATGTAATAAGGTGATGTACTCGAACATGGTATTTTATTTGGTATTTCACTTTCGTCTACACATGTATGAGTTGAACTGATCCTGGCATACATGTGGAAAGCATCTGGTTGTCTTCTTATTACCAGGTGTGACATGCTATGTATACGCCCAGATGTATCTTATGCTCTAAGCATCACGAGAAGGTATCAATCGGATTATGGTGATGCTCATTGGACCGTTGTCAAAAACATCCTTAAGTACTTGAGAAGAAATAAGGATGTGTTCTTAGTGTTTGGAGGTGAAGAAGAGCTTGTTGTAAATGGTTACACCGATGCTAGCTTCCAAAGTGATAAGGATGATTCTAGATCGCAATCTGGTTTTGTATTCTGCCTCAATAGAGGGGCAGTGTGATCTGGAAAAGTTCCAAGCAAGATACAGTAGTAGATTCAATGACAGAGACAGAGTATATTGCAGCTTCTGAAGCTACAAAGGAAGTTGTTTGGATCAGAAAATTTGTTTCTGAGTTGGGTGTTGTTCCTAGTGTGTCAAGTTCTGTGGATCTCTATTGTGACAATAGTAGAGTCATCGCATAGTCAAAGGAGCCTAGATCACACAAAAGATTCAAACACATACAACGACGCTATCACCTCATTCGAGATATCATCGACTGAGGTGACGTGAAGATATGCAAGGTGCACACGGATTTGAATGTTGCACATCCGTTGACAAATCCTCTATCACAATCAAAGCATGAGATGCACACGAGATCTATGGGTATTAGATACTTACATCAGTGATCATAGTGTGTAGTGGGAGACTTGTGTCATAGCTATGTTTATGTATTGTTAAATAAATTGTTATATGAGTAATCATTATTTACATTGAGAATCAAGTATATGACTTGTTGATGAAACTCTTTGTTAAAAGTAATGTTACTCCAAATGATCCCTAGTCTATATCATTATATGAGATAATGATATCACATAGGCTAGCACGTGTATTATTTGATGATCATGTTTCACGGATCATAGATATGGAGATACCAGATTAATAATGTGAACACATATTAGTGAACATGGTGTTGGATAGACCCACTCTGACACACTGCTAGGATTGTTATTTTCGTATGTGCCATCAGTTGGTCTTGAGTGATACACCTGCTAGATCCTTAGACCTGAGATCACCATTGTTTCTCACTGTGTGTAGTTGTGTACTTTGATACTACCAAACGCTACTCCGTAACTGTGGTCATAAAAATAGTCTTCGAGTACATAATAAAACATAGACTGGGATGTGTGCGGATCAAGATGGGATTTGTCCCTCTTTAATAATAGGAGAGATATCTTTGGGCTCCTCGAGATAGTTGGATTTGAAAGTGTATGGTCATTCCAAGGTGATTAAAGGTTAATCACAATGACTAAAAATTAGTCATAGAATGAATCCACTATTTGATCGAGTGAATGGTCGATATATCATAAGGATGACACGCATCTCGCCTTAAGCTTGACTGGTATCGTGACGCAAAAGGATTAGCATGTTGAATGTATCTAGGTTAGACCGATATGATCTTTATGTACATTCAGGTCAGTATGTCCTGCTAGGTACCTCTTCTGACCTGTGTAGAAACGGTTTCCATTCACAACTGACTGCACATAAACCTAACAGATCACACACTTAAGGGGTTGGAATATCGAAAAGATTTGCTAGATGATTGTCTCTAGTGCAAGTGAGAGATTGTTGGTAATATGCCTAAGAGGTAATCATAACAATTCGAATTAAGGCCTGTTGGATATTTGATCCATAAGCAATTAGAGTACTAATGGGCATGCGATCTAAAAGCTCATTAGTACGCTTATAAATACGAGGGGTAGGGTTAGGGGCTAATTACTCCACCACGTAACAGCCCTAGCCGCCACCCCTCCGCAGGACTCACGTCGAGACCCTTGCCGCGAACGCGGTGCTAGCACACCGGTGCACAGTATTCTTCCCTGTACGTGTGGACTCCGTGGAGGCGCTGCTGCTACTGTTGCGCTGATCGACTACGACGAACGTGATCGTCTACCTGCTATCGTGACGTGGACGAGAAGGAGAAGGACGAGATCGTCTACATCTCCTACACCAACACGCATCTACGTTCCACTGTGTTGCACGTCTAGTGGTAACGATCTATAACCTCTGTACTCGCATGTTTCTTGGGTGATGCAGTAAAATTGCTAAAATAGCGTACTGCCTATTATCCAACACAAATTCTATCGTGTATGATGAGCCAAGCGAAGAGCTTACACTTCGGAGGAGTCCAGATTTTCTGAGATGTGGGGAATGCAGAGTTCAACATTCCTTCGAATTGCGCCAGTTAAGCTGACCTAGCGGAGTATGTCCCTGCAGTAGATAGCTTCCAAGTGATTGTGTCGCTGACATCCGTTTGGACGGTTACGGAAGCATCCCTGATCAGCACCCATAGCTGGACAAATTGAGTAATCAACTGGCTCGATAGGAGAGGGTTGAAGGTGCAGATCCAAGCATTAGGCTTTGGCCACTGTAAACTTCTTGCTTCTACTGCATTGGAACAGCTCTCGGAACATAGTGGCCGTTGCATGCCATGGAGCCAGCAAGACCACCAAAAACTAACTGTATGTCCTTCACCCAAGTTGACCGCCGTGGCACCGGCAAATAGGGCTCAGTCATTGTTGTCCGCAGGCAACTCCATGAATCACCACGGAAGGTGGGGACATGTCCAAAAGTACCATAGCTACGAGCCGAAGAGCCCGACTGAAATGCTCTAAGTCCAGAATGGCAAGACAACCCTTGTCCAATGGCGAGCATACATAATGTCCCACCTGACCTTGCAATTCTCCCCTGGAGCTGTTAAGTACCATCCCACAGGAAACGGTGTCGTGCTTTGTTAAAGGACTTAAGGAACTTCTTTGACACGTCAAGAGACGTGAACAAGTTCGAAACAATGAACAGCTCTTTCAGCATGCAGTATTTTTTGTCATGACTACCCATTTTCCTGTCATAAGCAGTTATTTGCGTCACATTTTTTCATAAGCCCTCAAAATATCTTCACGGCTTGTTGCACACTTGTAAATTTAATAAGGAAAACTGCAAATACCCGCGTTCATCTTATGTAGTTATGTTTTTTTCATATACACATTTGTAAGTATTTTTGTTTCAGTATAACACCTACAAGTTTCACGGTATATATTTTTTTGAAAGAAGTTTCACGGTATATCACTCTGACAGAGACACAAAAGACCTGGTCAGTAGAGGTAAAATGAATCAAGGTCGTATAAGCTAGCTCACAACTACCGCAAGATGCAGCTCAACTGTTATTTTGCCTAGTTGATCAGGTTCCTCTCTAATCTTCTGTGTTGAGCACTCGTTACGCTACATATGTATTTTTCAGCTAATAATGAAAAAAAATTGTTCTGGTGTTTTGTGTCACAACGCATACCCGTTTGAACAATAAAGTTTGAGACGTATGTTTGGCCACTAGACATTTAATTTCAACTCCTGTTTGTGGCAATGGTGACGGTTTCATGGACCATCAAGTTTAGCAGTCACCATCAAACCAACATTTAGTCCTGCTCGCTGCACCTTTCTTCTGCGATGGATGAAAAATAACAATGGAGATATGTCACCATTTTCATCTCCCTGGTCTGCAGCAGCTAAAGCTTTCATAGTGGTGTCATTTGTCCACAACGGACGAAAGAAAGAAACTGAACCAGACGTCAACGAATCAGATGCCGTGACGTGGTACAAAATTTGATACACGCGTCACCACTAGATAAAAAATACTACAATTCAACTTCTCACTCCATCAACACTACAGGAAACACGATCATTTGCGACGGCTAGGTTTATTTGCGACGGCCTACCCTAGGGCCATCGCAAATAAGTTTTTATTTGCGATGGCCAACCCTAGAGCCGTCACAAATAAAGTAGCCATCGCAAATAAAACCTTATTTGCGACGGCTGCAAAATGTACCATCGCAAATAACATTAATTGCAATGGTCGTAAGTTAAGGCCGTTGCAATTAAGAATGCCGTCGCAAATAAGGGTTAATATCAGGCGCATAGGACCTCGATACCTCATTCTCTTCAACCGCTCAATACGCCCGCCGCCGCCGCCCTTCCGCGCCCCTGCCGCCGGCCCGCTGCCCCTGCCCCGCCCCCCCCCCCCCCCCCCCCCCCCCCCGCGCCTGACGCCGCCCTGCCGCGCCCCCGCCACCAGCCCGCCGCCCCACCTCCCGCCGCGCCCTCGTCGCCCCCGGCCCCGCCGCCCCGCCCCCGCTGCACCCCCCACGCCTGACGCCGGCCTGCCACGCCCCCGCCGCCGGCCCGCCGCCCCTACTCCCACCGCGCCCTTGCGGCCCCCGCCCCCGCTGCGCCCCCACGCCTGACGCCGCCCTGCCGCACCCCCGCCGCCCCCGCTCCCACCACACCCTCGACGCCCCCGGCCCCGCCACGGCCCCGCCATCCCTCCAATGCCGCCAGCCGCTCCGAACAGCGCCGCCGGCCTCCTCCAATGCCCCCGCCGTCCCTCCGACACCGCCGGCCGCCCCAGACAGCGCCGCTGGCCTCCTCCAACGCCTCCCCACCTGCCTCCCCCAACTAGGTATGGTAGTTATGTTGTAAATTTTCAAGTTTCGGTTGGGAATGCATGATGGACATTTGAATGATGCAATGTTTAGATGATGTAATGTTTAGATGATGCAATGTTGTAATGTTGGTTGGGAATGCATGATGGACTTAAATTTCGTCTCCATTCCTACTTCATTGCTAGTTATGTTTAGATGATGCAATGTTGTAAATTGTGCGCCGTTATCTATAATTGTTATACTTACAGTGTTGTAATTATTTGTTTTGATTATAAATTCAGTTGGGGGCTGGTGCTTAAGGAATGTCTAGACCCTATGAGCTTTAGATTTCCTAGCTTTGTTTGGTTATGTGGTGAACTTACCAATGATCATACACACCAATGATCATACACATGCTCATATAATATATTGCCTGTTGTTTGATATTTATTTTTTATTGGTGCTTATTGTTTATTGTTATTTAATGTTTTTGAGTGATTACTTAATATATGTAAATAAAGGGTTTTGGGCCGGCTCGGACCGACCCAGAAGGGCACGACACGCAATAAGTGTGATCGTGTCGTGTAGACCATTGTAGTGGTACCGTATGCGTCAAGGCGACACGGAAGCGAACGGGTTAGTAAGGACGTCAATGACCCGCGATTGTGTGGACGGGGGAAATGGATGTGGAATTGTCATCTAAGACCAACTTTCCTCTCACTCTTTCTCTAGTTCTTTCTTCTCTCTTAAATGACTTTAAAATGAAAATGAGCAACGTAACCTATAGCAATGTATTACCCGTTTCGAATCGGCACGTCACATGTCATTGGCATGTGAGACGTGCAGGTTCGGAAGTGTCCCTTTTTGGACAGCCTGTGAGTGACCGAGGGGTCGTGGTTTGTGACGAGACGCGGGTCAAGATTTGGACGAGATTTTGATGACATAACTCTGTTGTTCTCTGCTGCACCATTTTAGGGCGTGCAGCGGAGAACAGCGGGGTTATTCTGCCAAAATTTCGTTCGAATCCGGATCACGCGTCTCGTCATGAGCACGCTCCGCACGGTCACTCTTGGGTGGGTTTAGAATCTATCTGCCTAATTTGTAGGACCGTGACATAACATAACAATGAAACTAATAATGATTTGCTTGCTTTAAAGGAATACTCTTACGCGTCTCGTCATGCTGTCAAAATTTTAGGACCTATCATATATACATTAACGACAATTTCTTTCGCGTTAAACTGCAGAGCCAAACATGGGTGAAGACCGCAGTTGGATGTATACTGGCTGGAAGAGCAGAACTGGTGGTCACTCGGATGAGTGGTACATCAAGTTAGATAAATTTTTGGATGGAGCATTTTCGTTGTTAACGGAAGATATGGTGCGGTGCTCATGTACAAAATGCCGGAACACCAAGTTTTTGAGAAGATGGGAGCTTTCGTTTCTATTATGTCGAAATTGTTTCACTCCACATTATGAAGTGTGGACCTTTCATGGTGAAACTAATTCTCGAGTCATAGCAGAAGTGGATGAGGATGATGATATAATAGAGGTTGATAGGATGGATGAGCTGCTAGAAGCTCTGGAAGAGGAGGATCCTCTTACAAATGGGCAGAGGAGTTCTTCGAGGAGCAGAAGAAATCACAAGAGTCGTTACATGAACACACGGTTGTGACCGTACTTGCTTTCTTGACCAGATTTATGGCAATTAAGTCCAAGTACTTTTTTCCATCAACTACTACAATGATATCATGAAATTTATCTGCGATATCCTTCCACAACCTCACAAAGCGTCACCAGATATGTATCAGTCAAAGATCAAGATATCTGGTCACGGTATGAAGTATGAGAAAATCGATGTGTGCCCAGACAACTACATGCTATTCCGAAAAGAGCACGCTAATGAGAAGATGTGCTTAAAATGTGGTAAACCGAGGTATGTCGAAGTTGTTAATGACGATGGCGATAATGTGATGATAGATGTTGCACATAAGCAGCTTCGTTACTTGCCTGTGACACCTCGATTGAAGTGGTTGCTTCTTTCAAAAAGAACTGCAAGACACATGAGATGGCACAAAGAAGATAAATGCGAGAACAAAGAATTCTTGACACATCCATCCGACAGTGATGCATGGAAGGTGCTAGACCGTTTCGATCCATACTTTTCTCCTGATGCAAGGAGTGTTCGCATCGGATTAGCGACAGACGGATTCTCACCATTCAGTATGAATGCCACGCCATTCTCCTATTGGCCCGTCTTTGTCATTCTGTACAACCAGCTACCTGCTCTTTGTACGAAGAACGAGTTCATGTTTCTCAGCCTCATTGTATCCGGACCTGATCATCTCGGGTCACGTCTCAACGTGATGTTGAAATCGCTGATCGAATAATTGAAAGTCTTGTGGACAGGAGTCAAAGCGTACGACAGTTACAAGAAGCAGAAATTCAACCTTTGAGCTACTTATTTGTGGTCCGTCCATGATTTGCCAGCATACGACATGTTTTCCGGATGGGGCACTAACAGTCGTCTGGCGTGTCCAATATGTGCTTTAGACACGAATTGCTTTTGACTAACTCATGGAGACAAAATATCTTATTTCGATTGTCACAGATGTTGGCTACCCTCGAATCACATATTGAGGCAGCAGAGGCATGTCTTTCGAAACAACACTGTTGTCACTAAAGGGCCACCTAAGCGTCTCAACGGGTCAAAAAATTCTGATATGTTGGACAAACTGGTGCCTGATGAAGGTCGTCCTGGATATTTTGTAGGTTATGGAGAGGAACACAATTGGACTCACATATGTGGACTTTGGGAGCTACCGTATGTGAAGTCGTTGATTATAATGCACAACGTTGATGTCATGCATCAGGAGCATAACATGAGCGAAAGTATCATAAGCACTTGCATGGATATGCCTGGCAAAACAAAAGACAATTACAAAGCTAGAGTAGATTCGGCGGACATTTGTCACCGTCCAACTCTTGAAATCTCTGAAAGTGGTGGGAAACCACATGCTTCTTTCTGTCTTTGATCGAAAGAAAAGAAAGAAGTTATGAAATGGATGAAAACTTTGAAATTCCCAGATGGTTACGCAGCTAGCGTGAAACAAGCCGTAAATGTGAACACAAGAAACCTCACTAGGTTGAAGAGTCATGATTATCACATTATAATGGAAAGACTCTTACCTGTTATGTTTCGAGGCTATCTAGATGATGCGGTGTGGAAGGTTTTAGCCGAGCTCAGCTCTCTCTATAGACAGCTTTGTGCTAAAGAAATCAAGATAGGGATGATGGATAAGTTAGAGGAGATACCCATACTTTTGTGTAAGATGGAAAAAATTTTTCCATCGGGTTTCTTCAATCCAATGCAACATCTGCTTATCCATCTTCCATTCAAAGCTAAAGTTGGCAGTCCTGTGCAATACAGGTGGATCTATCACATTAAAAGAGCGCTACGATATCTGAAACCAATGGTTGGCAACAGGGCAAGGGTGGAAGGGTGCATCGCTGAAGCATATGCTCTTAAGGAAGTAGGATACTTTTTAAGTGTCTACTTCGCGGAAGAAAATAATATCAATACTTTGGCGATGTAGTACAATGTGGATGAAACACCCCCTTTAAGCGACCTTTCCATTTTTGAAATGAGAGGAACCACCGTTGGTAGCTACACGACCTACGTGCCATCTGAACATGATAGGACTGTTGCTTTACTCTACAATTACGCAAATATAGAAGGCATGCAGGAATACTTCGAGTAAGTGTTTGTCCTATATTTATGCTAATCGACATATTTTGCTACACATGTATTCTAAAAGATGTTTTTTTACGTTCAGCGAGTTCCACAGACAATGTTGGCCACATAGGCATCAACCTACGGCCAAAAAAGTAGAAGGGATGCAAAAAGAAGAAATAAATGGAGGGCCGAGGTTCCTATCTGTTGACGGCTGTTATATAGCAATTTCATCCATCAATTTAACTCAATTATGTGAAGGATTTGTCATTTCTTGCACACATCACCTTTCTATCTAACCCAATTCCAATTGGACTTGGAGAAATATGTGTATGCAACATTTTATGCAGGAAATAAGGAAATGTAGAGGGACCAATCCTATAAAATATCATCCCAGCCAATCAGGCGATGACACGTGGCATCTCATGGATCAAATGGCCCACAAACAGAAGTATCCGAGGAGATCCAATGATGTATCACCCAGATATATTAAGGGGGCCAACTTGGCAGCCACCTGGAGGAAGCACTCCACGTTTGGAGTGCTGACCAGGTCGGCCGAACCAAGGGTTCGGCCGACCCCTTCCTGGCGCCAAACACGGTCAAACGACGCGTGTTGTCTCCTACTGGCTTCAAGGAGTCAATGGTGACTGATTCGCGCGCTTTTGGTGATGGGAACCGACCTCAACACTAGTATAAATAGGACCCCCTACCCCTCACTTCAACAGACACCACTTGAGCTTCATCTCTATTGTATACACTCTCATCCATAGTCTTAGAGGAGTTAGGTTGTAGAGAGGAGAGTCTCTAGTCTCAAGTCCAAATTGGGAAAGGAGTAAGGAGTCTCTCTCTTCCCAATCCTACATTGGGAAAGGTATGGCTCATGTATTCTTTCTTTTATTTGTGACTTTATGCATAATAAAGATAGTATCTTTAGTCTCTACTTATACATATACTTGGGCATAGCGTTTCTTGTTTGATTGTGGAGTCCATGTATGTGGAAGGTATAGCTTCTATGACTGTTTCATCATGAACATATCTCATTATCATAGAACCTATAGACCCCCACTATAGTCTAGTTAATTATAACATAACTAGGTTAGTATGGATAATTATGCTGTGTATCAACATTGGTTCAATGATGATTCAATTCATTGCCTTAGGATGGCTTGTGCCTAGGCTCTTAAGTTAATTACTTAATATGCTAGCATGGTGCTAGGATAGCTAAGTAGCATTGGATGTCTCGTAGACCCACGGATTGAAGAGGTAGGCAGTAGGTGGTGACAGCCCTATCTGTCCTTTGTAATCCTCCATGTTCGGCTATGCCACAGGCCCTGGCGGGAGTCGCCCTAGTATTGCTAGGGGTAAGCCCATGCCCGATGTGTTGAACCACATAGCATAAGTATTCACTACTGATCTAGCTTATGGATAATTAGTTTAGGCTATGTATATGTACAATAGAGTATAGTAGGAGTATCTCCATAACTCTCAACCTTAACTAACCTCTAGGATCCTCTTACCCCCCTTAGACTTGAAAGCTCTTGTGTGTGTCACACTACCTCCACTATTATTTTATCCATCCTTACTAGATTCTTACCTAGACGTTTCTACCCTTTCCACTTGATGATTGTTATATCTCTTTCCTGCCTTCCTTTGGGATCAAATAAATGACACTCTTGGGAATACTCTTAAGGGGAAATGCCACAATGATATTTTCGTGCGCTTGCAGAATTCACTCTGTGATCCAATAGAACCATTAACAAGCATTTCTGACACATCAGTTGGAGATGTTTAGTTAATGGTGCATAAGAAATACCAACAAGCATTTCTGGCGCTCTTGTCGGGGATGATTTGTTAGTATATCTTAGGAGCCGTCAACAAGCATTTCTGGCGCTGTTGCGGGGAAGGCAAATAGATATATAACATGACTGAGTGAATAGGATAGAACCCTGGGTAGGATTTTAGTAGGATAACCATTCTTTGTTTTCGCATTTATTAGGAAACACAGGGTAGTGTATGTCTGGTTTCCGCCTGCCGGAAAACTTTGTTGAAGATCTCGAATCTCTTTTGAGAGACCGACCCCGTGTCGTTACTCCTCAGAAGATTCGAGCAGCAAAGCAAGCCTGTATTTCTGCACCAACGATCCAAACGCCAATGGCTCAGAAGACCCTCTGTGAGTTCTCAGCTCCCTTTGCTAACAATGTGCCTATTGGGCCCACTGTTAACACGGGAGGTGCAAACTTCGAGATCAAAACTGGCCTTATCCCTCCAGGCCCGAATGTGAAATAAGGACGGAGGAATGACCATCTCATCTGACGGTGGTGAGACCTACACCAATAGGTTAAATTGGTAATTATCCCACTTTGTTTTTCTTTCTTTATTTTTTTCCACCCCATTTGGATTTTTCCCATTGCATATTTGATTTTTCCTAGCAAGTGAGAATCTTATATTCTCAACTATCATCTTTCTTTCTTTCTTTTCAAAAGAAAAATTTTTATTGGATTTGAAAAAAAAGTTTTTATTTGCAAAACAATTTTTTCTGAGCTGCACATGTGGCATTTCACCGACGTGCTAAATTATAGCCGTTGGGGAGCCACTTGCCAAAAGGGGAACCAGGGAGGCCACTTGTTAGGTCGGCCGAACAGGGAGTGGAGCCAAATTGGCTCCCCTTCCTCCAACGGCTATATTTTGAACCCCAAGTGACTGTTGGAGGGTGCACCCTATAAATTGTGGCCGTGAGGAGCACTTCTCTTCACACACCACATCATTTTACACCTCCCCAAGTCACTCTCTAGCTTAGGGTTTGGGACCAGGCTAAGCTGATTGCGCACTCTGGGCCTGACCCTCCCAGAGCTTGGTTGCCCTAAGTGTTGCTCCTAGACTCTATGAAATCTTTACACTGTCCCACTATTAAGCTAAGGATAACTTACATGAGTGGTCAAAGCTTTGAGGGTAACTGTGACAGTTGTTGGGCAACTTGTCGACACTAGCTACCAGGGGGCAATGAGCTGGCGTCCTTACTTTCTGCCTTGCTCCCCCGCATTGCGGGTGGTCTCGGCAGAGCTGGAACCCATCTTGAGAGCTTTGACAGGAACGTCGGTGCTGTCGGAGGGCTGCAGACGGGATGCCGTGGACTAGTTACACTGGCACGTGCTCAGTGAAGGCTGACTAGGTCCAGTGCCGCTCGGAGCAGGTGTTGGGGCTGCTGCGAGTGCTTGAAGCTTCTCCAAGGCTAACACCGCAGCGGTGCAGTCTCTGCGGATCTTGAGGATGTTGGAGGGGGTCAACATCTTCTAGATGAGGTAGTTGTAGTGGGCTACGACCATGAATCAGTACATGGCGGGCCTGTCGATGATGTCTTTGAAGGGGAGGCTGACCTCCACAATGTCGAACAGGATGTTCTTAGTCCTTAAGTTTTTGGGTGTCCCGAAGGTCACCTAGAGGTGTATGTTTCTGTACGGGATCATGTTCCCTGGTCCCACCACCGAGAACGGGCTCGAGGGGGTGAGCATGGACACTGGGATCTGCAGCCAGTCGAAGGCTGCACGGCTGATGAGGTTGAATTTGGCCTTGCCATCCATCAAGACGTGGTGGATCTTGACGTTGCCATTGGTGGGGGCGACCGGGAGAGGCAGGATCCCGTCCGTCGCCATGTTCTTGGAGCAGTCAGAGGTGTTGAAGCTGATCGGCGTCTCCTTGCACCTGTGGTGCAGCACCGAAGTGAGGGTAGGAGCTATCGAGGCCATCGCTCGGCACAAGGTCTTGACCATATTCATGGACGTGGGATCCTAAGAACCCCAAATATGACATGGAGTGTCTTGTGATGCTTTTGGTCGCTGCTGGCGTCGGACTCTTCGTTCTGGTGCACCACCTTGACGGGCCATTCATGCTTCTGGTAGTCCATCTCCTCGTCATTGTCGACCTTGGGGTCGACCTTCTGCTTGCCCTCCTACTGGCAGAATGGTGCACCTTCAGGACGTTGTTGTGCTCGCTCTTGGTATCACTTGGCGCACCTCTAGATCTCACGTCAGTCACTCGCGCTGTGGTCACGAGTCTTGCCCACTGGGCAGGACTCGACACTATCGTCAGTAGTAGGTGGCTGACGCAGGCATTTGTCGTGGCATGGGGGTCTGGTGCGAACGGTCGCAGCTGCTACTGTGATGGGTGCCCCTGCAGTGGCTTGTTCTGGCTGTCGTCCCAGTTCTTGTTCTTTTTGTCACTACCCTGGGTAGCGACACCCTCGTCGATCTAGTCGGCTTTACCAGCCCTAGAGGCGGGCTGTGAGTGCCAGTCACGGTCTTCTGCCATCCTGGCGCGCCGATCAGCGATAGAGAAGAGCTTAGAGACGTCTTGCATTGTAACACCCTCGTTTTCATGCATCATGCATTGCATAGGTTCATATACATATTTAGTAATAATCCATGAAAAGAGAAATAAGTTTTAAAATGAATTAGAAGCAAAACCGCACTAAGAAGTTCCGAGAAGTGCGGACTTGTCCGTTTTTGGTGCGGACTAGTCTGATTTCTCTCTGAGCTCGTTTCGGACATGGTCGTTTTTGTGCGGGCTAGTCCGGTTTCGTCTCTGTACAATTTTAGACTTGTCCGGTCCATTGCAGACTAGTCTGGTATTTTAATTCCTTGAAATTTTGCCAAGTCCCTAGACTTGTTCGGACATGTCCGATATCTAGCGGACTTGTCCATGTTTCGCTCTGACTAAAATCGGACTTGTCCGATTTTGGCCGTACTCATCTGTTTTTACTGACTAATTTTGGACTTGTCCGATATAGTCCGGACTTATCTGATTTCTCTCTGACTAGCGATCAGACTAGTCCAGCCTAGCGCGGACTTGTACGAAAATCATGATTCCGAGTTGATATTTTGTTCCACGACGTGTTTTTGGGTTTTACCTTAAGTAGGGCCTAAGGACGTCATGTCTAACCCTTTTGGAGCCCATGTGGGACCCCACACCGTCCTCCACTCTCTCTAAAACCGACCTCCATCAAACCCTAATCCTCCACCTCTATATAAACAACCCCACACCTCAACTTTACATCTCTTTGCCACTTTCGAAACACACCCAAACCCTAGTTCGTGGGAGCCACCACCATGAAGGAGAAGAAGGTCCAGAGCAAGAAGAAGTGGAGGAAACGAAAGAGGATCAAGCGATCAAGATCTCCATCAAATTTTTGCTCTTCATCAACAAGTCACCTTCAAGTTCTTGTTCAACCCTAGATCGTCAAGATCCAAGTGTTGCCTCCAAAATCCTTGATTCTTTGCAGTTCTAAACACCTGGTATACCTTCTACTTTCTCTTACACACGTGAATTTAACCCCGTTTATCCAAATTCATGTCGATCTAGAAAACCTAGCTCGCTGGTCCTGCGTAGGGCGGACTAGTCCGACCCTACATCGGACTTGTCCGACCACTAGATCTAACTACTGTTAAATTAATTCTGAATTTAATTGAATCAACTTGAACCTGTTAAAACTTGTTAATAACCATTGTAAATGATTAGTAAACATTAATAGAAAATCATTAACTCATTTCACTTTGCATTTGCATTAATCATGCATGTCATGTCATATTGAGTAACATATGAGCATCTATTGATTGTGATTCTTGTCTTGTATGTTCGTTGCACGGATTAGACAGATTTGCGCTAGAGGGTGCTGCAGAAGACCTCGACCACCATTGATGGGAAACCCAAGATAAGAGTTTACTAGTCTTGTTTGACCATCCTTGTCGCTTGGGATACATTGTAGAGAGTCGGGAAGGGATTTTACCTTTTGGCCTCGCTCAAATTAATTGGGATAGGAAAACAACAAAGTTACTTAATTTTAGATTATTGAGATAATGGATAATGTACACTAATGAACATGGTTAACGGTAACATGGTAATGGCTGATCTAAGCAAGCATGGTATGTGGATGGGTTGAATGTTATGGTGGTTTCTCTTGCTTTAGATCTAAGGACCAGTTCGTGGAGCGACCATCCAGGATTTACAGTGCCACCAGGAGGCCATGTATGGGTGCGACATAGCTGATTAATTAGGGTATCACTAGTATTGCGCGGATCATTTGGCACATCGGGGAAGGGGAGTCGGATTGGGTTTGGATTTGTGGCGGGACTCCCTGGGATCCGAATGGCACAAGAGGGGGCCCTTGGTTGAAGGCTCAGTTGGAGGCATCGCCACCAATGAAACCTCAGTGGGTCCGTACATGCTAGTAATGCCTTTGTAAAGGCTATTTTGTGATCTCTTGGCCACGCACCAACGAAAGTGTGTAATGTGACCGATGGGTCACAGGCATAGGGGGGGTTCTTAGTCACCGAAAGGTGATGGAATCACGTACCCGTGGGTAAAGCGGTACAAACTCTACAGAGTCTTAAAAACTATCATGATAGCCGTGCTCCCGGTCATGAGCAACCTGAACCCTCACATGATTAGAGGGAAACTTGGGATTTGGGATGGTTTGGTTATGTTTTGGTTTTGAGATGGTTTGGTACTGGTTATGGTTGATAATATGGTTATGGCTGGTTATGGATTGAATTATGGTATTAGATATGGTTAATGGTAATGGTGAAATCTGGTATAATGGTGATGTATATGGAATATGGACTTATACTATGATAATCATTGTGGTATACGATGGGTTTACCTCACATACATATAATATACTGCTCTTCAAATGTTTTAATGTACCTTTCAACACTTGGCCTTTATTATTGTCATCATTTGTATTAGCTACATATCATACTTTCCCACACTTGCTGAGTACGACATGTACTCACCCTTCAATTCTCCCACCAACAGATGCAGGTCAGAATTGGGAGAATCACGACGCTAATGAGGAGTTCTAGGCTGTGTGCTGCCGTCAGCATTGCCTGTAGTGTTGCTTGGAGCTGCGCTACTCTTTATGATTAGTTTGCTTAATTAGATTATTTCCGCTGCAGTAGTATTATTAATATTGATCATTAGAGTTGTAATTTGAGGATTATTTGAATATTGTAATAAAAGTACTTATTTAATAACTTGTGTTGTGGTAATTATTTGTTTATCATTTGTGAATCACTTGTGTATGTGTGTTAAACATCCTGGACACACATATACTGCACTTGGTTCATTTTTCGAAATCGAATGTCACATGCACGTTGTGTGTGGCTAACTTCTCGAGCATCTTCCTATCCCGCACTCCCTGCCGGAATGCCATTACAATAGAAGCATTTGGGATGTTGGGGATGGAGTTGCGTACCTGGGAGAACCGCTGGATGAACAAACGCAACATCTCCTTGGATTGTTGACGCACGGTGTGGAGGTCTAGCTCGATGCCAGGGCGCGTGTAGGAGCTACCTAAGTTCGTTGTAAACTTTCGACAGAGCTCTTCCCAAGAGGTTATGTACCTCTTTAGAAAGTTCATGAGCCATGACAGGGCTAAGCCGATCAAGGCAACGGGGAAGTAGTTCACCAGGTGAGCTCATTCGCTCCTGCAGCAAGGAGTGGCATTGTGTAGATCTGCAGAAACTCGGTGGGGTTGACGCTTCTGTCAAACTTCTTCGGCAGGTGTGGCTGGAACTTGTGTGACACATCTTCAGGCGAAGGTACAGAGCCAAAGCTGTGGACCCTTTGATGGCCTTCGTTGGAGAAGCGTACGATGGGGCATACCCTGGGGGGTCTGCTGTGCACCGTACGGTGAATGCGGTGCTGCCGCCTACACAACGTGCGGCTGCTGTGGAGCTTGCAGTGGAGCATCCTGCCGTCGCAGAACCAGTTGCGGAACCTGCTGCACCGAGTACTACTGTTGTGGCACCTGCTGCGCAGAGTACTGTAGGGGGGCAGTCGACCCTGCATAATCTTGATGAGGAGGCAACGGAGGGTTTACCTGTGGTGCACTTTGGACGGAGGATGCCTCCTGCTCAGGCCGTTGAGGGTTGTACTCGTCCTCAAGGTTGCACCATCTCTCTCACTGCCCCTCGATGATGACGCGACTGTCTTCATGAGCTCGACGGCGGTCGAGCTCGGCCCTCAGGTTGGCTGTGGGGATCCTGCTAGCGCTAGTAAGCCTGGTGGAGCGGGAGTCAGCGGAGTAACAGTCGATGGACGGCGTGCGCGATCGTGACACATGACGTCTCCCTCTAACGGGAGAGTTGATGGCAGCAACGACGAGGTGGTTTATGTTGTGGACCCACTGCTGAGACGCTCCCTAGGAAGTGTTCATGTACGGTGGGTGGTGGAGAAGGGCCCTGACTACTGCCAAAGCGCTCTTCGGACTTGCAGCCGGCGGATCTAGGGGCGCCGACTGGGCCGGTATGTATCCGAATACTATGCCCTAGCCAGATGCATCTATGTGGGCGCGTGACGGACCAGACTCCGCCCTGGAGTGGGATCTGGTCAGGGGATGACGGCCACGAAAACCGCCATCCATGGGCTTGATGTTTACCATTGCAATGAAAGCGCAACCACTTTTTTATAGGAAAAAGCCACTGCCTGGCGCGCTAAATGTCAAAGTTTTCTTACGACACTTCCCCGGAGCTGCTATAGGAGCAGCCCGCGGAGGTTCTTGATTGGCAGGTCTTGTCCTCAGGCAAGGTTACGCGTATGAGAGATGGTGAGATGATGGTTTTACGTGGTTCGGGCCGCTGGAGCATAATACCCTACTCCACGGTATGAGTTGTATTGCTAGAGAGTGTGCTCTCCTCGGTGTGAATGGGTGTGTTCAGTGTCATTGTCTAAGTCGATGGCTGCCCACTCCTTTTATAGTCCAAGGCCGGACAGCTTATAAGTGGGGTCCATTGCCCAACAGGTGGCCTCGGGGTGATCTTATCCTAAAGATCTAAGGCTTCCTGCATAAGCTTCCCATGATTGTGTCTTGAAGACCCGCCGTATTGCCGCCTCAGACGCCAGTGGCCCATGCGTAGTCGTTGATGAATGCAGGGGACGTCCCGTCCATCTGTCCTGTCGCCATAAGCTACCCACTTGGCAGAGTGGGGTAGGCCTGCGGCGTATTTATTGCGATGCAATTGGGTGTAGCGGTACCCAACAGTAGGCGTGCATTGTGTCATGCGCCTGCGGAAGTCGCGTGTCTTCAATGTTTGATTTAGAAAAGGCGCACCGCCCCTTAACTCCCATAAACCACCGTCCAGGGCAAGTTGCAGGGCACATGGCAGCATGGGAGCTTGCCTCAGCGGGGGAGGTCGTGTCCCGTACTGCGGGCATTGTTGCAGCTCTGAAACCAGCCCCTCGATTAGATGACATGCTTGATGAATTGAGTGGTGCTATCATCTTCACAAAAATTGACTTGCGTAGTGGTTACCACCAAATTAGAATGGCACTAGGAGATGAATGGAAAACTGCATTTAAAACCAAGTTTGGACTTTATGAGTGGTTAGTCATGCCTTTTGGTTTAACTAATGCACCCAGCACCTTTATGCGATTAATGAACGAGGTTTTACGTGCTTTCATTGGACAATTTGTGGTGGTTTACTTTGATGATATCCTCATTTACAGCAAGTCATATGATGCACATCTTGATCATTTACGTGTTGTTTTTACTATTTTGAGAGATGCACGTTTGTTTGGTAACCTCGAAAAGTGCATTTTTTGCACCAATCGAGTCTCGTTTCTTGGCTATGTCGTTTCCTCGCAGGGAATTGAGATGGATGAGGCAAAAATTGAAGCAATCACCAGCTGGCCAGCCCCAACTACCGTCACACAGGTTCGTAGTTTTCATGGTCTTGCAGGATTTTATCGGCGCTTTGTGCGGGATTTCAGCACCATTGCAGCACCTCTACATGAGCTAACGAAGAAGGGAGTTCCATTTCGATGGGGCGAACAGCAGCAACAAGCTTTTGATGCTCTCAAATCGAAGCTTACACAAGCACCATTACTACAACTTCCTGATTTTGACAAGACCTTTGAGCTAGAATGCGATGCAAGCGGCATTGGTATTGGAGGCGTTCTCATACAAGGAGGTAAACCCGTTGCTTTCTTTAGTGAAAAACTTCATGGTACTTCTCTGAATTATTCCACTTATGATAAGGAATTGTATGCCTTAGTCCGTGTATTACAAACTTGGCAACATTATCTTTGGTCTAAGGAGTTTGTCATACATTCTGATCATGAATCATTGAAGTATCTTAAGTGTCAAACCAATCTGAATAAACGACATGCTAAATGGATTGAGTTCATAGAGTCGTTTCCATACATCATTAAGCATAAGAAAGGGAAGGAAAATATCATTGCCGATGCATTATCTAGGCGTTATACCATGCTGTCCCAACTTGATCATAAAATCTTTGGTTTGGAAACAATTAAAGCATTATATCCTACTGATTTGGATTTCAAATATGCTTTTGAAAATTGTAGAGAAGGAAGAACTTGGAATAAATATGTGCTGCGAGAGGGTCTCCTCTATCGTGCTAACAAGCTATGCGTTCCAGCTAGCTCCGTTCGTCTATTGCTTTTGCAGGAAGCACATGGAGGAGGTTTGATGGGACATTTTGGAGTGAAGAAAACTGAAGACGTGCTGTCCACACACTTCTTTTGGCCAAAGATGAGGCGTGATGTCGAGCGCTACGTGTCACGATGCACTACTTGCAACAAAGCTAAGTCTCGCCTTAACCCACATGGTCTTTATATGCCTCTTCCTGTTCCTAGTGTACTTTGGGAGGATATTTCTATGGACTTTGTTTTGGGATTGCCTAGGACTAAGAGGGGGAGGGATAGTATTTTTGTAGTTGTTGATCGTTTTTCCAAAATGGCACACTTTATACCTTGTCATAAGAATGATAATGCCTCACACATTGCTGATTTATTTATGACGGAAATTGTTCGTTTACTTGGTGTGCCAAATACCATTGTTTCTGATCATGATGCAAAATTTTTAAGTCATTTTTGGAGAACTTTGTGGTATAAATTGGGAACCAAGTTGCTGTTTTCAACTACATGTCACCCACAAACGGATGGACAGACCGAGGTAGTTAATCGTACTTTATCCACTATGTTACGGGCTGTCTTGAAAACAAATTTGAAGTTGTGGGAGGAGTGTTTACCACATATAGAATTTGCTTACAACAGATCCGTTCACTCCACGACAAAGGTAAGTCCATTGCAGGTAGTGTATGGTTTCAATCCCCGTGCTCCTATTGATTTACTACCTTTGCCTCCTTCTGAAACTATAAATTTGGATGCTACACAACGATCTGAATTCATTCTTAAGATGCATGAAACTACAAAGAAAAATATTGAAATGATGAATGGGAAGTATAGGATTGCAGGTAGTAAAGGTAGAAAAGAAGTAAAACTTGAACCGGGCGATTTGGTGTGGTTACATTTGAGAAAAGAGCGATTTCCCGACTTGAGAAAATCTAAACTTATGCCACGAGCTGCTGGTCCTTTTAAGATCGTTGAAAAGATTAATGATAATGCATATAAGCTTGAATTGCCTCCCGATTTTGGGGTTAGTCCTACATTTAACATTTCAGATTTGCGACCGTACTTGGGAGAAGAAGATAAACTTGAGTCGAGGACGACTCCAATTCAAGAGAGGGAGGATGATGAGGACATCACAACAGCGGAGACGCGCATTGAACTGCAAGGACCAATCACAAGAGCACGGGCACGGTTATTAAATCAGCAGATGAATTCGTTCTTAACTTCTTTTGCATGTGAGTTTGAGAATAGATTGCTATGTGATGATTTAATTGTTATTAGGAATAATGGAGAAGATCAACAAGTGAAGGAAGGAGGCCTTGGGAGCATGGAGAACCACCTGGGACGTCCACAAGTAGATGGAAACAATTTACAACTCGGACTCGAGTTCAACTCGGAGTCCAGGAGCAGTCCACCTTAAAACAGACGCCCAGGAGGCATACGGACTCCGTTTTCGACGTTCTACATATGCACGAAAAGAGGAGAAGATAAACTTTCCAATGGTTCTGGTCCCACCTCAAAATTCCTACGGAGTCATTGGAAATCGTCGAAACAAGTCGAGTCCAGATTTCTGTCTGGTGCTGCGCCACCGAATCGGGCCTTTGGGCCTTGTATCCCGTAAGAGTCCATTAGGGACGCGTCTAATCGTGTTTTGGTCGAACCCTAGCCTATAAATACTGCAGACGCCGGTCATATTCGGTGGGTTTTGCTTAGATCAATAAAATTGCCGTTCTACGGTTTGTGAGACCCCAAATTCGCGATTTCCGATCGTGTCTTCTACGTTCTTGCTCGTGTTCTCGATTGCACTTGCAGGGATTAGCCTTCTTGGCGAGGTCAAGCATGTGCAGCACGGTTGATAACCAACGGAGCCGTGGTGTAGTGATTGCAGGGGTACCCGAACCGCTCGAGTGCCACGGATCATCAATGTCGAGTTCTCCACCCCAATCGACATACCTTTCGGAAGATCGGGCCTAAACCTACTCATCAAACTCATCTTTGTCAAGCCCTAGACGTCAAGATTCAAGTGTTGCATCCAATCTTCAATTCTTGAATCTCTAGACACGTGGTACACCCTCTACATCAACTTTTCCAGGTGAAATTAAACCCCTTTTCCGCTGATCAGAAAACCCTAAATTCACAGTTCTTATCAGGGCGGACTAGTCCAGTGTGTGAATCTGTAATGCTGAATTGAATCAAAATTGACTCAAATCCATTCCAAACCTGTTCAAACTTGTTAGAAACTATTGTCACTAGTTAGAAAACATTAATATCAACTCATTAACAAGTTTTACCTCACAATTTTATTAATCATGCATATCATGGCATATTGAGTACTATATGAACATTATTTGATTGTAATGTTTGTTTTGCATGTTTGTTGCGCGGAATAGAAGGTCTCGCTGTAGAGAGTACTTTCGAGGACCTGCAGAATTAGAACTTCGAAGCTTTTGATCCAAACCAAGGTCAAGAGCAAGGCAAGTGTCCTTGATCATTTTGATTCGGGTTTTTAAATGTTTTGTTTGCAAAATTGCATGCTTGTGACAATTGATGGGAACACCCAATTGTAGGAGTTTATTAGTCCTTTATGACAACCCTTATCACTTGAAACAATGTAGAGAGTTGGGGAAGGGTATGTTACACTTTTGCTTTGCTATACTCAATTGGGTTTGGGAAACAATCATATTGCTTAATTATGAACTATTGAACACATGAATGAGGATTATTGATATTAATGACCTTTAGCAACATGGTTCCTAGGGATCTAAGAAAGTCGGTTATGTGGAATGGATTAGACTGTTTTGGTGGTTTAGATTGCTTTAGATCTAAGTATCGGTTCGTGGAGTGACCATCCAGGATTTATGGTGCCATCACAGGGCCAAGTATGGGTGCAGCTTAGCTGACTAATTAGTGTATCACCAATACTATTTGGACCATTAAGAATGCTCGGGGAAGGGGTAGTCAGATGGGTTGTAGTGATGGTGGGACTACCCTGGGATTCGAATGGCTCAAGAGGGGGCCCTTGATTGGATGTGCTCAGTTGGAGACAACACCACCAGTGAAACCTGAGTGAGGTCTAAATATGCTAGTAATCACTTTTTTAAAAGGCTATTTTGTGATATCTTGACTGCACACCTAAGAAAGTGTGAGATGGCATAATTGAGATTCTATAGTCATCGAAAGGTGAAGAAATCATGAACTTGTGGGTAAAGTGGTACAACCTCTGCAGAGTGTGTTTAAAACTATCATGATAGCCGTGCTCCCGGACAAGAGCAACCTGGACCCTCACATGATTAGAGTTATGGACCTTGAACATGGTTTAATGGTTGGAATTGAATTGGAATTTGGTATTGGTTTATTAATTGGTTTTGGCATATGAAAGTGATGAAAATAAGACAGATGAGCAGTTATGAATTGATTATGGATTATTATTGCTGGTATTGGTTATTTAAGTCGAAATTAATGCTATTCGGGTTATTTTGGGAAGGACCACACTTAATGATGATATAATTGCATTTTCCAACTGTTTTGAATGTACTTTTATGCAATTAGCCATTGTTTCTTGTCATTTCTTGTTTAAGCTACATATCATACTTTCCCACACTTGCTGAGTATGACATGTGCTCACCCTTGCTATTCACCAAAAAAATTCAGATGCATGCGACAATGTGGAGTACCAAGAGATTTTTGAGGAGTACTAGGCGCGCATGTTACCATCAAGCTTGCCTGTGGAGTTTGGAGTCATTAGGGTTTAGTGTTTTCCGCTGCAGACTTTTTGAGCTTGTATTCAAGACTATTTGTTTGTAATAAGGTACTATTATTAGTATGATTATTCGAGACATAGTTTAAATCTGTTTATCATTTGTGAATCACTTGTGTATATCTGTTAAACATCCTGGGCACACATATGCATTACACTTGGTTCATTTTCGGAACCGAGTGTCACAAATTGGTATCAGAGCCGTGTTTGACCGTAGGACACATGCCTAGGTAGAATGTACACCACAAATCACTTTGGACTTTCTTCCTATTCAGAATTTGCCTGTTTTTGTATTATTTTGCCTTCCACTAGCTATATAAGTGGGGAAAATTTGCGTTTTTGCTGCTGCTACAATTTTTGCTACTTCTCCATCTTTTTGAGCAAATGCACATCCTCTCATCTGAATTTATGGCTGTCGCGCTTAAATTGAATTTTCCACTTCTTTCCCGCTGCTGCCATGCCTTTTCTTGTCTCTTCTTGCTGAAATAGAACGTTGACTAGAACCTGCGTCCCACACTTGCACCGACCATCACTTCACACACCGATGACCCATCCCTAGTCTTTCCTTGTAGATCGTTAGTGCGCACTTGGATTTGGCGTGCTGATTGTATGATTGCTTGTTTGTGTGCTCGGTGTGGATTGTGGAGACGCTTAGCGTTTTGTCCACATTCGCACGTAGTAGAGAGTTGTGGGATCCTTCTCCACATCCTCTAATAGGGTTATTGGTATTAATAAAGGAGTTGTTAGTTACATACACCTTGATGCATATAGTTGGGGCGTTTCTTTTCAAATTCTAAATTCTTCAGTCTCTACTATCCTTTCACCAATAGATGCCGAGGACTCATAACCAAAGGAATGCCCAGAACAATCAGGGACCTGCACATGGAGCTATCAACCTTGAGCAGCTGTTGGCTATGCAGAACTAGCTCATGCAGACCATGATACAAACCATGGGATAGCTGTAAGCTGGCAAACAATCAAACCCACATGCCTCCACAACCACCACCCCTGCCACCCCAGAACCGATTGGGAGAGTTCATGATGATCAGGCCGCCTACCTTTGCTCAAGCCATAGACCCTATGGAAGCTGATGATTGACTGAAGTTCGTAGAGAAGAAACTTGCTTTAGTCCAGTGTAGTGACAGAGAAAAGGTTCTTTTTGCCTCGCACCAGTTGGTTGGAGCTGCTGCAGATTGGTGGGAATCTCTATGCAACCCTCATGAAAATCAAAAGAGAATCACCTGGGCTGAATTCAAGGAGAAGTTCCGTTCTCACTATGTGCCAGAGGGAGTCATGATATTGAGAAGAAAAGAATTTGAAAACCTTAGGCATGGAAGGATGAGTGTGAGTGAGTATCTCAATAAATTCACTCAACAATCTAGATATGCTCTAGAGGACATCAATACTGATAGCAGGAAGCAGTATCTGTTCATGAGGGGTCTCAACAATGAAATTCAAGTTCAGTTGCTCAATGCTGACTATGCAAATTTTTAGAAGCTGGTTGACAAGGCCATTGTGGTTGAGAACAAGATTCGTGAGATGGAACTAGACCACAAGAGGAAAATGTCATATCAGGGACAGCCGCAAGGAAGCAATATCCGTCCTCGCTATGCACCGCTTGCTGCACTATATTACAACCCGTCTACTGCTGCATATCGCCCTGCTTATCCACCGCAACCGCAACAGCCAATGCAGCAACGCCACCCATGCAAGCACCTCGCTTACCTATGCAGCCTGCGCCACGCCCAAATATGCCTTCCTATGCCCAAAACCATCCTCACCCTAACTTTGTTGGCACCACTGGTGGAAAGACTTGCTATACTTGTGACCAAGCGAGACATTTTGCAAATCAATGCCCAAGGTCAGGTCAAGGTCAGATGAATAATGTTCCAAGGTGGAATCCAAGACCCAATGGAGGAGCAACTCAAGGCAAGGACCACATAATTTTGCTCGTGGCAAGGTGAACCATGTATCTGCAGAAGAGGCTCAGCAAGCTGAAGATGTGGTGATTGATATGTTTCCCGCAAAATCCAACCCCGCGATCTTTTTATTTGATTCTAGAGCATCTCATTCATTCATCTCATCAAAGTATGTAGCAAAGCATAGCATGCCCATATCGTATCTGAAGTATACCTTGTTGGTTAAATCTCCTGGAGGAGAGATGAGGACAAATATAGTATGTACAAAAGTAAGTATTTCCATAAGAGGGGTAGATTTTCTCGCCAACCTTATAGTTCTGAATTCGCAAGTCTTGGACATCATACTTGGAATGCATTGGTTAAGGAAGCATAACAAAGTAATTCAGTGTGCCACTAGACAGTGCAATTGACAGATGAGGAAGGAGTCAGTATAGAGTTAAAGGTAGTTCAGTCAACAAACGAGAAGGCAATGGTAAATCATGCAGAAGGAGTAACATTGGAGGAAATTCCGATTGTCCGTGAGTACCCATAAGTGTTTCCTGGGGAATTGCCAGGTATGCCACCTGATCGTGACATCGAGTTCGTCATTGATTTAAGACCTGGAACTGCACCTATAGCAAAGAGGCCATATAGGATGCCTCCTAAGGAATTAGAAGAGCTCAAGAAGCAGATTCAAGAGCAGTTAGAGAAGGGTTTTATACGCCCAAGCTCGTCGCCATGCGGAGCCCCAGTGCTTTTCGTAGATAAGAATGATGGATCTCAAAGAATGTGTGTGGATTACTCGTCTCTCATCGAGGTGACAATTAAGAATAAGTACACGTTGCCCCACATAGAGGATCTGTTTGACCAAATGAAAGGAGCCAAAATATTCTCTAAGATTGATCTTCGGTTTTCCAGGTGAAGATTAGACCATCACATATACCCAAAACAGCTTTCAGGATGCGGTATGGATGCTATGAGTATACGGTCATGTCATTTGGATTGACTAATGCACCCGCGTACTTCATGTATCTCATGAATAAGGTTTTCATGGAGTGTTTGGATAAGTTCGTAGTAGCGTTCATTGAAGACATCTTGATCTACTCGAAAAATGAAGAGGAGCACGAAGAGCATCTAAGGCTGATGTTGCAGAAATTGCAAGATCACCAGTTGTATGCCAAGTTTAACAAGTGCAAATTCTGGTTGAGGGAGATATCATTCCTAGGCCATGTTATCTTTGGAGGAGGAGTGTCAGTCGACACGGGAAAGGTTAGAGATGTGCTAAAGTGAGAACCGCCACCGAATGTGAAGAAAATAAAGAGTTTTCTTGGAATGGCATGATATTACCGTCGGTTCATCAAGAACTTTTCCAAGATAGCGAAGCCCATGACTGAATTGTTAATGAAGGAGAAGCCTTTCAAGTGGACTCAAGCTTGTTAGGACAATTTTGAGGAGCTAAAGAAGAGGTTAACAACAGCACCTATATTGATATTCCCAGATGTGAGCAAGATCTTTGATATATATTGCGATGCATCAAGACAAGGACTTTGTTGTGTATTAATGCAAGAAGGACGAGTAGTAGCTTATGCATCCAGAAAGTTGAAGAAACATGAGCAGAATTACCCTACGTATGATCTCGAAGTTGCAGCTATAGTACATGCGTTAAAGCTTTGGAGACATTATGTTCTTGGCCATAGATGTGAGACTTATACGGATCATAAGAGTCTCAAGTACATATTCACGCAAACGGATCTGAAATTGAGGCAACAAAGATGGTTGGAACTCATTAAGTATTATGATGTGGGAATCAACTATCATCCAGTAAAAGCCAACACAGTGGCTGATGCTTTGAGTCGAAAGGGAGCAAACCACCAACCCACCGTTAGGAAGTTGCCAATCGAGCTCTGCAAGGAGTTTGAACGGTTGAATCTTGGATCCGTAAATGAGATGGGGGCAATGGAAGTGAATCCAACCCTGGAGCAAGAGATAAGGGAAGGTTAGACCAGGGATAAGGAGATCCAGAAAATCAAGGAAAGGACCCAAGAAGGGAGAGAATTCAGATTTGATGACGATGACCATGGTACTCTATGGCTTGGAAAGTGGATTGTTGTGCCTAATGATAAGAGTCTCTGATAGTTGATATTAAAAGAGGCACATGACTCACTTTACTCCACCCGGCTGTACGAAGATGTATAAGGTTCTCAAGACACGCTATTAGTGGGATGGTATGAAAAGGGACATAGCTGAATATGTCACATTATGTGATGTATGCCAACGAGTCCAACCTGAAAATAAGGGAGTTGGGACAAGAGCTTGCTATATGCTGAATTTTCCTACAACAACAGTTATCAAGCAAGTTTGAAGATATCACCATATGAAGCATTGTATGGGAGAAGGTGTAGAACACCCTTATTTTGGAATGAGACACGGGAAACTCGAGTATTTGGACCTGACATAATACAGAATGACGAAAAGCAAGTTCAAACAATCCACGAGAATTTGAGAGCTGCTTAGTTAAGACAAAAGGGTTACACAAATAATAGATGAAGAAACCTGTCTTTTGAGGTGAGAGACTTCGTATATCTCAAAGTTCACCCATGCAAGGTCACAACCAATTTAATGTTAAAGGCAAATTGGCACCTCGCTATATTGGACCATTCAAGATTTTGGGCAAACGGAGAGAAGTAGCCTATAAGTTGAAATGCGTGCACATCTTTCTGATGTCCATGATGTGTTTCATGTTTCTTAGCTCAAGAAGTGCTTGAGGGTTCCGGAAGAGCAAGTACTAATGGAAGAATTGGAGCTTGAGGAAGATTTGACCTATGCTGAACAATCTATCAAAATTTTGGACACCAAGGAATGGGTCACAAGGAACAAGGCGATTAGATGGTGCAAAGTGCAATGGAAGCATCATACAGAATCGGAAGCGACTTGGGAGCTGGAAGAAGATCTGAAGAAGGAATTTCCCTATCTCTTTCCTTCCGAGTCGTATCTCGAGGACGAGATTCATTTTAAGGGAAGTAGGTTTGTAACACCCTCATTTTCATGCATAATGCATTCATACACCCTCATACATGTTTAACATAAAGCAACCTTAAAAGGAACAAGATTAACATGAATTTAGGTCTAATCAGGAATTTAAGCTGCCAGAGTACAAACTTATCCGGCCTCGAACCCAGACTAATCAGGTATTCCCCTTTTGTTCAGAAAATCCAGTCTTCTTCAGAGCCCGAACTTGTCTGCCACATTGCATGGACTAGTCCGATTGAGCTTCTGATGTTTTTCTGTACTTGTCTGATTCCAAGCGAACTAGCCTGATCTGGTCCAGTTTCTTTTTTCAATCTGGAAACCTTATATTTTGCAACCATAGACTTGTCCGACCACACATACCTGACTTAACCAAAAGCCTGTCTGTTGCCAAACGGACTTGGTCGGTCCCTATTGTGGACTAGTCCGGCCTGCTGAATTCAACTCAGATCCTATTTTTCTTCCATGATTGGTTATTGGGTAATTGGGCTCAAGAGCTCCGTGCCCAACCTCACAGGAGCCCAAGTGGACCTCACCTCGGCCCCTACTCGTCCCCCACCATAATCCACTTGGAATTTACCCCAAAACCCTATCTCTCCACCTCTATATAAGCAACCCAATACCCTCACCTCTCCAATCCTTGAGAAAAACCCTCGCTGTCGTTCCTTGATCATGTGCCGCCGTAAAAAATAAGATGTACTACCTGATCTTTACATCCGTTGATGAAAGAGCCCAATGCAAAAAATAAATGCATGTTGGGAAACAGTTGGAATAGCGGCATATCAGAAAAAGAAGGATTGACATTCTATACGGGCCCGTCCCCTCTTACCAAAAAGCCCAGGAGCAAGTAGAAGGAGGAGAAGAGGGAGAAGGCTCACTCAAGATTGATCTTCGTCAACTTTTCGACAATTGACGTTCTTCATCACCAAACCTTCAACAACTCATCTTCATCAAGCCCTAGACGTCAAGATTCAAGTGTTGCATCCAATCTTTGACCCTTAGATCTTTAGACACGTGGTACACCTTCTACACCTACTCTTCCATGTGAAATTAAGCCCCAATTTCCACTGATCAGAAAACCCTAAATTCACAATTCTGACCAGGGTGGACTAATCCAGCCCTGACAGTGGACTAGTCCGGTGTCTGAATCTGTAAATGTTTAATTGAATCCAAATTGACTCAAATAAATTCCAAACCTGTTCAAACCTATTAGAAACCATTGTGACTAGTTAGAAAACATTAATATCAACTCATTAACATGTTTTATGTCACAATTTCATTAGTCATGCATATCATGGCATATTGAGTACTATATGAGCATTATTTGATTGTAATATTTGTTTTGCATGTTTGTCACGCGTAATAGAATGTATCGCTATAGAGAGTACTTTCGAGGACCTGCTGAATTAGAACTTTGAAGCTTTCGATCCAAACCAAGCTCAAGAGCAAGGCAAGTGTCCTTGATCATTTTGATCCGAGTTTTTAAATGTTTTGTTTGCAAAATTGCATGCTTGTGTCAATTGATGGGAAAACCCAAATGTAGGAGTTTACTAGTCTTGTATGACCACCCTTGTCGCTTGAAACAATGTAGAGAATCGAGAAGGGTATTTTACACTTTTGCTTCACTATACTCAATTGGGTTTGACAAACAATCATATTGCTTAATTATGAACTATTGAACACATGAATGAGGATAATTGATATTAATGACATTTAGAAACATGGTGCCTAGGGATATAAGAAAGACGGTTATGTGGAATGGGTTGGACTGTTTTGGTGATTTTGCTTGCTTTAGATCTAAGGACCGGTTCGTGGAGCGATCATCCAGGATTTATAGTGCCACCACAGGGCCAAGTATGGGTGCGGCTTAGCTGACTAATTTGTGTATTGTTGGTACTATTTGGACCGTTAAGAATGCTCGAGGAAGGGGTAGTCAGATGGGTTTGTAGTGATGGTGGGACTACCCTGGGATCTAAATGGCTCAAGAGAGGGCCCTTGGTTGGATGTGCTTAGTTGGATACATCACCACCGTTGAAACCTCAGTGGGGTCTAAATATTCTAGTAATCTCTTTGTAAAGGCTATTTTGTGATCTCTTGGCCACACACCTAAGGAAGTGTGAGACAACATAATTGAGATTCTATAGTCATCGAAAAGGTGATGAAATCACGAACTTGTGGGTAAAGTGGTACAACCTCTGCAGAGTGTGTTTAAAACTATCATGACACCTAATTTGGACCCTCCCATGATTAGAGTTATGTACCTTGAAGATGGTTTAATGGCTGGAATTGAGTTGGAATTTGGTATTGGTTTATTAATTGGTTTTGGCATATGAAATTGATGAAAATGAGACAGATGAGCAGTTATGAATTGATTATGGATTGTTATTGCTGGTATTGGTTATTTAAGTCGAAATTAATGCTATTTGGGTTATTTTGTGAAGGATCACACTTAATGATGATATAATTGCATTCCAAATGTTTTGAATGTATTTTTATGCAATTAGTCATTGTTTGTTGTCATTCCTTGTTTAAGCTACATGTCGTACTTTCCCACACTTGTGGAGTATGTGCTCACCCTTGCTATTCCCCCAACAAATTCAGACGCAGGCGACAATGTGGAGTACCAGGAGGTTTTTGGGGAGTACTAGGCGCGCGTGTTACCGTCAAGCTTGCCTGTGGAGTCTGGGGTCGTTAGTGCTTAGTGTTTTCCGCTGCAGACTTTTAGAGCTTGTATTCAAGACTATTTGATTGTAATAAGGTACTATTATTAGTGTTATTATTCGAGACATGGTTTAAATTTGTTTATCGTTTGTGAATCACTTGTGTATGTGTGTTAAACGTCCTGGGCACACATATGCATTATGCTTGGTTCATTTTTGGAACCGGGTGTCACACTTTATGCATAATAAATATATCATGTTTAGTCTTCTTTTACTCATATACTTGGATGAAGCATTTCTTGTTTGATTGTGGATTCCATGTATGTGGTAGTAGTTTTTATGATTATGCACTATCACTCCTAATCTATCATCATAAACACTACAAAACCCCACTATATTCTAATTAGTTATAATACTATCATGCTAATATGAATAACTTATGCTATGTATCAATATTGGTTCAACAATGTTTAGGTTAGTCATTGTCTTAGTTGTACTCGACCCTCTAAGGTATTTACTTAGTATTCTAGGATGGTGCTAGGATAGTAAGTAGCATTGGATGTCTCGTTGACCCACAAATTGAAGAGGTGGCCAGTAGAAGGTAACAGCACTAGTTGTCCTTTGTAATCCTCCATGTTTGGCTATGCCACAGACTCTTGGCAGGAGTCGTCCTGTATTGCTAGGGGTAAACCCATGCTTGATATGTTGAACAACAAAGCATAAGGATTCACCATTGACATGCTCATTAGTAGCTAACCTAGACTATGTATATGTATATTAGAAGCATTGTAGGAGCAACTCCCCAACTCTTGGTCTAACCTCCCTTAGGACCCATCTACCCTTTAGAATTGATTGCTTAGGTGTGTGTCACACTACCCATATATTATCAACTTACCCCTGTCTTGATAATTGATTAGTATTCCATAGCTTGAACATAAGAGTAGTGTTTACTTTATTCCATTGTCTTCCTTTGCGATAAATTTGATACTCTTGATAATACTCTTGGGTGAAATGCTACACGACCAGTTCCGTGCGCTTGCGGACCTCATCTCTTTAGAGAGATGATCTGTGACGTAAGAAACGTCAACAGATCTCTCGAATGAGATGATAGCGTTGTAGTAGATGTTTGAATCTTTTGTGTGATCTAAGCTCCTTTGCCTGTGTGATGGCTTCACTATTATCACAATAGAGATCCACAGGACCGCACGCACAAGGAACAACACTCAACTCAGAAACAATTTTTTTGATCCAAACAACTTCCTTTGCGACTTCAGAAGCTGCAATATACTCTGCCTCCATCGTTGAGTCTGCTACTGTATTGTAACATCCCGTAATTTTTAAAATTGGCTAATTCAAATATAAAAGGGAATTTAGAATTTTATTTCCAAATCTCTTATTCAACCTATTCGAATCTGGAGGGCAAGATTCATTTTAAGGGGGTAGAAATGTGACACCCTGATTTTAGAGTTTTGCCAAATTAAATTTTTTGATAGGAAGTTAGAATTTAAATACGAAGAAAATTATTTTATAAAAGAAATATAAAATATATGCATCTCATATTACATTTTGCATTCATCCTCAAGTATTGAAAATCAATTATCAAAATAAATAATCTAAAAGTAATTTATTTGCCATAACAAATATGGAATAAAAGTAATTAATGGAATCAAAAATACATATAGAGATATGTGTGTGTGTGTATATATATATATATATATATATATTAATAATAATATGATGAATTCATGAAAAAATCATTAAGTAGGATGAAAAGGAACAAACATAAAAGAATTAGAAATAAAGATGCAAGTAAAAACTAAGCCAGGCATCGGATTAGTCGGGAAAGTAACGGACTAGTCTGAATGTGTGCACTGAACAACAACGGACTTGTCCGAACGGACCCCGAACTAGTCTGGTATGCACAGACCTAATAAAAAATTCCCCATCACGGACTTGTCCGTTATAACAAAGGACTAGTCCGGTAATTGTTAATAGAACACTCCGGATTTGTCCAAAAATACAAATCTTCGTTCGGACTAAATCACAATAAATTATCGGACCTGTCCGGCACAACACCAAACTTGTCTGATGTATCTCCCTGTACAACAACAGACTAGTCCGTTCCTATGCTAACTTGTCCGGTAGTCTAGACTTTGGCGCATTTTAACAATTCACCACACTAGATATATAAATAACTAAAAATCAATCACTTGTCAGCCGCACAAAGAGTCTAGCCACATGCTAAAGGAAAATAATAAAAGAAAGAAAGAAATAATAAGTAATAATTAATCCATCAGAACAAATAAATAAATAAATAAATAATAAACAATAATATGAAAACAAAACAAAAAAAATTGTGAAAAGGAAGTCAACCATGGCCAGAGCCTTAGCCGCACAAACAACCTGACCGTACAAGGAAAAAAAAGAGGGAGCCACCCAACGTACAGAAGACAAAAACAAAAAAGGCAAAAAGATGTGGATGAAGAAAAAAAGTCAATCCAGATGCCCTGGCCACACAGGCCAGAACCGACTTCCGCTAGGTTTCACGGGAGTCGCGCGCCCCTGCCCTTGTACGCGCCTGAGTCTAAACGGGACTCTGTCTCGAGCCTACGCCCAACCAGCACCCACCGTCCCTATAAAAATCTGGCGCCCGTGCCCACTACCCCTGCCCCGATTGTTTTCCTCAAGAGTCAACCGAGCGGCCCCAGCCTGCCAACTTACCGTGCGCCTGCAGAAAGAAAAAAAACTAGCACTAGCCTGCCGCACAAATGCAGCCGTTAGGCAGGAAAGAGGCGAACTGACGGCACACGTCGGGAGAAAAAGGAAGAGAAGAAGAAGAACAGAGAAGAGAAGGAAGAAACAGGAGGAACCGCCATTTCCGCGGAGATCGTCGCGATGTCGCCGTTCTTCATGGAAGATCGCTATGTTGCCACCGCCGTCTTCATCTACACCACGTCATCAATCTTTGATGGAGTCGCTTCATTGCCGTTGTTTCCTTCATCAACATCACGTCATCATCATCTTCTTCATCAACGGAGCCTAGGCGCCGGAGACACGCCACATCCTGTCCACGATCGACGAAGCCACTACATCACAGTAGTTACTCTCGATTCACATTCTTACGACGAAAATTAACCTACCACTCAAACTACATCACGTTCAAACTTATTTCAAACTAGTCTGCTCTACCATCACGAACCATGTATTCAAATTTCAGCAACCTTTAATTGTCACAAGAACCACTATAATTGACTCAAAACTCACATAAGCACACTTAAGAACTAGTTGCACCTAATTAGTAAATGACAATAGTGAATTAATAGCATGTGTTTCACTTATAATTGTGTATGCATCCGCTTCATTGCATATTGATTAGTATGTGTGTGTTGTATTAATTCAATGTGGTTACGATCGAGAAAGTGAATATCCAAGGATATTCACATGCAAGACTTTGATTTGATTGAGCATTGAATTATGGAATATAAGGCAAGTGCCCTGAAACATATTGATCCCATGTTCCAAATTTTTTGTTTGCAAAACGCATGTTTGTGTCGACTTGATGAGAAACCCATACATAGGAGTTTACTAGAATTGCTTGCCACTCCTTGTCGCCAGGATATACATGATGAGTCGAGTATGGCTGTTTTTCTCTTTTAGGTTGCATCACTTTATGAGGATATGGGAAACTAACTAAACTTGCTTAATGACCTTAATCATGTCAATTAATGATGATGAGATAATGGTGACACCTTTTAGCAACATGGAACTTAGGCGATCTAAACAAGCAAGGTTTTTTGGATTGGGTTGAATGGTATGATGGCTTTGCCTGCTTTAGATCTAAGGACCAGTTCATGGAACAACCACCCAGGATTACAGTGCCACCATAGGGCCAAGTATGGGTGAAGCTTAGCCAATTAATTAGAGTGTTGCCAGCATCGTTCGAATCATAATGAAGGCTCGGGGAATGGGAGTCGATTGGGTTTGCAATAGTGGCGGGACTGCCCTGGGATCTGAACAGCACAAGAGGGACCCATGGATGAATGTGCTCAGTTGGAGACATCACCTCCGGTGAAATTAGTGGGTCTGCACATGCTGGTAGTCAATTTGTAAAGGTTGTTTTGTGATCTCTTGGGCACACACACGAAAGTGTGAGATAGCATAATGGAGGTTCTTTAGTCACCAAAAGGTGATGAAATCACAAACTTGTAGATAAAGTGGTGCCACTTCTTCAGAATGTAAAACTATCATGATAGCAGTGCTCCCGATTACGAGCGACCTGGACCCTCACATGATTAGAGTTATGGACCTGATCATTGAATATGAGCTAGAATTGGTTATGGGGTTATGGAATTGGTTATGGTTAATTGAGGATGGATGGATATGGTTATTTATGTTGGATGGTCATTTATGGTTGGTGAATGGTAATTGATGGAATTGGGTATGGGGTTATGGAATTGGTTATGGTTAATTGAGGATGGATGGATATGGTTATTTATACTGGATAGTCATTTACGGAGATTTGACCTCATATAGTAATCATAAGTCACATTTTCTTACTTTTATGAGTGAAATGTACTCTTCCGCAATAAACCATTATTGTCGACCTTGTTTAAGCTACATGTCAAATTATCTCACACTTGCTAAGAACGACATGTGCTCACTCTTGCTATTCTCACATTAATTCCGTAACAAGTGATAATTTGGAGTATCCGGAGGATTATGAGGAGCGTGTGTGTTACCATCAAATGCCTGTGGAGATGGAGTCTGCTAGAGCTTAGTTTTTCCGCTGCAATGTTATTAGAACTTGTGATTTGAGGGCATTTGAATATTGTAATAAGGTACTATTTATTATTCAAAATATGGTTATTATCTGAATATCATTTGTGATGCACTCGTGTATGTGTGATGAACATCCTGGGCACACATATGTGTCACACGTGGTTCATTCTCGAAACTGGATGTCACATGTATCTTGCTTGGAACTTTTCCAGCTCACTGCCCCTCCATTGAGGCAGAACACAAAACCGGATTGCAATCAAGAATCATCCTTATCTGTTTGGAAGCTAGCATCGGCGTAACCTTTTACAACGAGATCTTATTCACCTCCAAACACTAGGAATGCATCCTTAGTTCTTCTCAAGTACTTAAGAATGTTTTTGACAACTGTCCTATGAGCCTCACAATAATCTAATTGATATCTGCTCATGATGCTTAAAACATAGGATACATCTGGGCATGTACATAGCGTAGCATACATGATGGATCCAATAGCCGAAGCATAAGGAATCACTCTCATCCTCTTTTGCTCATCAAGTGTCGAAGGACACTAACTCTTGCTCAGAGTAATGCCATGTGACATTGGCAAGAAACCTTTCTTGAAATCTTGCATATTTAACTGATTCATTATCTTGTTAATATATGTATCTTGGCTTAATGCAATCATACTTTTATATCTATCTCTATAGATCTTTATGCCCAAAATGTATGCTGCCTCTCTTAAATCCTTTATTGAGAAACATTTTCTTAGTGAGGATTTAACATCATCAAGCACTGGAATGTCATTTATGATCAATAATATGTCATCTACAAATAGGACCAGAAATACAAGTGCGCTCCCACTGAACTTCTTGTAAATATAAGGTTCTTCTATATTCGTGATGAAACCAAACCCTTTGACAACTTCATCAAATTGTAGATTCCAACTCCGAGATGCTTGCTTCAATCCATACATGGACTTTTGAAGTTTGTATATTTTACTAGCATTTTTAGGGTCAACAAAACCCTCAGGTTGTGTTATGTACACATCCTCAGTCAAACTTCTATTAAGAAAGGCTGTTTTGACATCCATCTGCCATATTTCATAATCAAAATATATAGCAATTGCTAGGAGAATCCGAACAGACTTTAGCATTGTGACGTGTGAGAAAGTTTTATCATAATCAACACCTTGAATTAGTTTGAAATATTTTGCACCAATTGCTCTTTATAGATGTGAACATTTCCATCCATGTCAGTCTTTTTCTTCAAACAGTCGATAGGTCTCAAACCTTCGATTGGATCAACGAAGTTCCAAACTCGATTCTCATGCATATATTCAATTTTGGATTCCATGGCTCCAAGCCATTTCTCAGAGTTGGGTCCCTTCATTGCTTCGACATAGGTCGTGGGCTCATTATTGTCGAACAATACCATGTCATGCTGCTCCGTGGTTAGAAGTGTTAACTTTTCAGTCGTACGATGTGCCCTGGTAGACCTTTGTGGGACTAGTGTTTCATCAACTAGTTGCACAACGTCCTGTACATCCTGTATAGGATCAGTGGGTGCCGAAACATTTTCTGGTATTTCTTGAATTTCTTCAAAATGCACCTTGCTCCTACTAACTCCTTTTGAGAGAAACTCTTTCTCTAAGAAGACACCACTGCGAGAGGTAAACACTTTACCCTCTGTTTTATTATAAAAATAATATACTTTGTGTCGAAGTGTAGCAACGACATTTCCCCCGGTACTACCAAAGTGTAGCCCGCGGAGGTTCTTGTTTCGGTTGGGGCACACAGAGATCAGGATCAAGATGGTGACACGGGAGATTTACGTGGTTCGGGCCGCCTGAGCATAATACCCTACTCCACAGGCTGTGTGTTGTTGTATTGAGTATCTCGAGAATGCGTAGTGCTTGGCTTAGCCTGGGTCTATCCTCTATATCATGCAACTCAGTCCTTTTATAGTCCAAGGACTAACCGTTATATCATTTGCTTGGCCAGACATGTGGCCCTGGCATATTTAATAGCCTAATACACTGTCTGAGAGCAGTGAGCATGGTTAATAGTGTGATAATGTGCCTTAATGGCTGCGTTACCTCTATTGACGGTACTCTGATCGTGTGTTATTATTACAGCATTAATGACATGTAATTAGGTCTTGTAACTGCAGCTTTAACTGTCCCTTGAATATCTGTGCTGGAGGAGATCCGCCAGTGTATGTGTTGGTGATGAAGGTCCGGAGGCTCCACACATAGCAGCTTCGGAGCTTCCCCTTGCGGGGAGGTAGCTCCGGAACCGCTATACACGTGTCAGCACCGGAGCTTCCCTCTGCTGGGGTTAGGTACGGGGTCGTTATACATGTGTCGATTGTAGAGCTTCCCTGTTTTGGGAGTTTAGCTCCAGGCTTACATTTCACGTGTCAATCCCCGGGGCTACCCATATGAGGGATGCAGGTCCGGTGTAGTATGACATGTGGGGCCTGAGGAAACCTTCAACTTTGACAAGTGGAATTCTCTTGCACTTCGTGCGGTATCATGGGGTACCCGATACACAGGGTACCAACAGTGGCCCTCAGGCCCACCTCTGGGAGAAACCCTTTGGGTTAAGTTATTCTACCGAAGGTGGGGCCATCCTCAATTCTCGCACTTCGACTTCAAAAGTCTTCTGATGTGCCATTGGGACGATGGTCCGAGATTAAACCATCGTCGTTTGGCTTGTTATGAATGCGGCAGATGAGATCTTTGAGTGCGGATCTGATGCAATTGAAGGTTGCCAGTTCCCAATACAAAAACCGTATCGGTTCCAAGTGCCTTGTCAGGGTGCCGCCTTTGGGTTTCCCGCCGTCTATCATGACAATGGTTCGCCTGGGGTAATGACCTCGATCTCTTCATCGGGGTGGCCCCGGGCCCATTCGTCATTGACGGGGTAGATTTTTGAAATGTGACCTAACTCTTGTTGCGGTTTTCATCCAAGCGTCACGGAGGCTTACTTAAGAAGGAAAGTATGCGCAGTTTGAGGACTCTTTACGCTTTCGATCAAACTTGCGCTCAGAGCCTTCCAAACTCAACCTAGCTTTCCTTTCCTTTGCTCCACTTTGCTGCGATGGAGTTGGGTCTTCCCAAGAGCCGCCTCAAGAGCTAGGATGATATGATGAAGGTTCGGACCTATATGGGGTGGTCCAGTGACTCCTTCAATCATTTGATCTGCGCCAGCAAGCTACCATTCAAGGAGCGTAATGGCGACATGGTGTACTTCTCAACGTACGCCATGGTGGGATTGATCCCACCTTTTCAAGCTTTCTCTTGATGCTGCTGGACTTCTATGGTCTCCAACTGTATCATCCTAGCCCCCATTCTGTTCTGTCAGTGACGACCTTCGTCCCTTTCTACGAGATGTGGGTGGGTGTTCCCCCTACATCAAGATGTTATGTACCTTCTTCACGGTCCACACCACCGTCAAGGGGACTGAGCTTCTTGGCTTTTACTATTTTGTGAAGTGCAAAAACTGCCCCTTCAAGTACTTGAAGTCATTCCCTTCCGGCAAATGGGATGACTGGAAGAAGTACTGGGTCATCATTGCGGTGGAGGAGCACGAGAGATTGGAGCTGCCCCAAGGACTCCCTTACGTTGATATCGACACCTGGAGTGTAGTTTCGGAGCTGTCGGATGCCTTTAACCCTGTCTTGACTAGGATCCGAGAATGCGTGGAGAGTGGAGTGACCCCTCAGATTGTCTTTGGAAATTTCTTGGTCAACAGGTGGGCTCCGCTGAGGAAGAGGGAGAAGCTCGCCTGGGCCCTCAATAGTGTGATGGATGATGACCGGTTTGAAATCGGTCTGAAGTCCAACTTGGGTGACGAAGCTCTAAAGCTTCATCTCAAGAAATTTCAGCATGGGATAAACGTCGAAGGCGATGACTTGGTTTCACCAGTTGCTTTCCTTCCTCTAAACATGGAGTCAGAGTTCAGCAGAGAGCTCCGGAGGAAGATGCCGGCGCTTGATGACCTTGGTGAGGTGGAGAGGCGTCGAACCTCCGGGATCATGATCCCCGGAGCTTCTGAAGGAGTGTCCGCCTTTTCCCCGAGCCAGAGGGTTGAAGACACCGGCAAGGGCAAGGACAAAGAGCTAGTCAAACCCTCCAGCCGGAAGAGGAAGCTGAAGCATGCTGATGGGAGGTCCGTCAGGCCTACTCCCTCTACAACAGCTCCTCCCTGGCGAGGGAGGTCTTCTGCGACTGCACCTTCGTCGGCGCATGCGTCTTCAAGAGGCGCTAGCTCCGGACAGTCAACACCGGCCTCAGTGTCGGCTAAGAGCTCCAGGCCTAGGAGTTCTTCCCGACCAAGAGATGCTCCGGCCGAGAGGACTCCAGCTGCTGCAAGTGGTCCCCAGCTGAGGTCCGAAGTCGTTGTCTCACCAGAATTGGTGGGCTCTGGCTCCAGGCCTCAAAAGAAGAGGTTCCATGGCGACTGGGGCGGTAGCATCCATAGGTAAGCATCGTGTGCTCGCCTTAAAATGCTGATCTTGTTTTTGTTATGTTTTTAATCTTCTCATCCCTTTATTTCCAGGGTGTCGAGAAAGGGGTCAGGGACTCCGGCATCTGTTGCAGCGACCGTTGTTGCGCATGCCGAAGCTCCGGCTTCGACTATCGAGCCTCCTCCTCCAGTAGTGGCAGAGGTCACGGCAGCTCCGACGCCAACTGTCGTGGATTTGGATTTAGAGTCATCACCGGAAGCTCCCGTGGTAGTGCCGGACCACGAGGGAGAAGTTGAAGATGTACCTCTGGCAACGATGCTGTAGGCTGATGCTCCAGTACCGGAGATGTCAGAAGCTCCGGCCTTTGAGCCGGAAGTCATTGAAGCCCTGGCCGCTGAGCCAGAGACAATTGAAGCCCCAGCCATCGAGTCAGAGATGGTTGAAGCTCCGACCCTTGGGGCAGAAGTTATTGAAGGTCCGGCTGTTGAGCCAGAAAGGCTTGAGGTTCTGGTTGCTGAATAGGATGTGGCTGACGTGCCGGCTCCTGAGCCAGTGGTGGTGGAAGCACCAGATGAAGGCCCAACCGTTGCCTCGGAGGTAGCTGCCCTGGAGGTGTCTGGACCAGAGCAGGAGCAGCATGAAGAGGTGACGGCAGGTCCTCCACCCTCGGAGCTGGTAACTGAAGACCCGAAAGTAGTGCCTTCAACTTCCGCTTCGGAGGTGGGAGTTCCCCCAGTGGGTTCTTCCTCTGCTGTTGCTAAAGGGCTTCCAGAGAGTGGTCCCAGTGCCGCAGAAGCTCAGAGGTCCTCACTTGTTGAGTGGGACCCTATTTTTGTAATGGAGAACCCTGGAGCAAGCGGAGTTGATCCCAGCGGGTCCGGAGCCTATCCCCTTGGCGTTGTCCATATACAATGTCTGCTCAAGTCTCTGACAAGTTCAGCTCGCCTTTGATCATGAGAACAAAGCCCTGGAGGAGGAGCGCAACACCTTAATGCATTGGCGTAACAGGCTCATTTTGAGACTAGGCTTGCTCAGACAAGACTTGCTAACCAGAAGGAGTGGATCAAGAGGGAAAAAGGCCCGGATGGAATACTGGGACAAGCTACTGGAGGAAAAGGAAGCTGCCATCAGGGCGCTCGATGCTAACTCTAGGGAGATCCTTGAGAAAGCCAAGGAGAGGCGTGATGCTACTGATGAGCATCATGAAAACCTCAATGAATTGAATGAGGTCCTCCTGAAGCGCTGAGCGGACCATGAGGCGTGCGAAGAGAAGCTCCTGGAGCAGCAGGAGGATATCATGAAGAGGGAGGCGGAGGTCACCCAAAAATTTGACTCTTGGTGAACATAATTTGGCAGATTGCAGTAAAAAGCTGGATCTATGGAGTAAAGTGGAAAAGAAGAAGTACTGGAAACTGGGGCAGGAGCTCTCGAAAAGAGAAGTTGATGTTGCCACCAGGGAAGGGAAAGTGAGAGGCAGGGAAAAAGATCTGGCGGAAAGGTGAAACCGCATCCACCTCCGGGAGACGGAGCTGACCGATCGCGATAAGCAAGTTGCTGAGAATATGCAGTAGCATGCCAAGTTGGTCGAGCGCCTCGCTCGAGAAGGTTCGAAGCTTGCGACCGCCCGAAAGTCACTGGAGGAGATGCGGAGCTAAAAGGAGACTGAGTCCATCCAAGTATGGGACTTCTTGGGACGACACGTTGACACCTCTAGGCTTCAGTCCTATACGTCGTGACAATACGGAGCTGGACTTGGACCGAGCACTAGTGGCCCTCAATGCTACTGGTTCCAAACTCGACGAGATGGGTGACATCATTGCGGACCAGCTGAAGATAGAGGGGAAGTCTTTATCTACAAACGTTGCAGAATATGTGCTGATGTGCTATGTGAGCCGAGACCCCCAATTCTCCTTGGACCCGGTGCTGCAAGGTCCCGTTGCTGAAGAGGAGGACGCTGTTGCCAGAAAGACGCCTCATTCATCTGCAGGACTTAATACCTCCGGTAGCTAGGACTTTTTCCTTTTGCCTTCTGCTGTAATCCCAATTTTGTAATCTAGTGCTTCGAATTAATGAAATCCACTTTGCCATGAATTTCACTTTATTGTTGTTTTGTCTTCAATATGTTGTGCTCTGTCTTGTTGGCCCCCTGATATATGTGCACAGTTGTAGTGTGTACATGTACCAAAAGGATTTGACAGCATGTTGATGACTTGAACGCTTCGAAGTTGTAGATTTTAGGTCCGAAGTCTTTATTTCCGACACATTGACGGCAGGTCCCCTGGGATTGGCGGAGCTTGGTAGCTCCGACAGTACCCACCATCAACATATAAAACATTGACGGCGAGCCCCCTAGGATTTATCGGAGCCTGATAGGTCCAGTAGCACCCAATGTCAATGCAAGAATCATTGAAGGTAGGCCCCCCAGGTGTTGTCGGAGCTTTGTAGCTCCGACGTCACCCACTGTCAACATATTAAACTTCGACGGTGGGCGCCTCTTGGAGGATGTCGGAGCTTAGTAGCTCCGGCGTCGTCCACCATTGCAATGAATTTCTGTTTTTCCTGCACACTAAATACAAGAAAAGATTAAAATTCGTCCTCTTGTCTATAAATCGTTTGTGACTTATCATTCTTATTTGAGTTTTAAATCCGAAGAAACTCGATATGGTAATAAGCATATTGATGTAATCTTTTTCGGACCCATATGCTTTTTTAGTACTCACCCTACTGAGGCCTGCCGGGGTGTAGGTAGAGTGGCGTACTTAGGGTGCAGGACCAGGCTAAGTCGATAGCACACTCCAGACCTATGTTGGCTTGGCGTTCAGGCGTGGGCCTATGTTGGCTTGGCGTTCAGGCAAGTAGACTATGCAACAATGTTAGGATCCAAAGAGACCATCAATAAAACTTGTAATACATACGAATTACTTGGATAAAAAAGAATTGCACAACTTCTTTATAGATAAGAAGGATAAAAACAATAATTTGGTATATTGAGCCTTGTACAAAAATAAATGCACGTCGAGTCTGTTCTCACACAACAATGCTTTTTATTATAGGTCCGGATTACAAGGGCGACAAGGACACACTTAGGGTGCGGGACCAAGCTAAGTGCGCTATACATCTTGTACTAACCCAGGGTAGGTAGTTACGCTTTTAGTGCTATGACTGTGTGAAGTGTACTTGAACTTCTCGGACCCTCCCAGAGGAATCCGGATGTTCTCTCAGAGGACCTACCCATCTTTGTGTGGCAACTCTATAACATATATTGTGTGTAATTACAAACTCACCTCAGCGATTTTAAGCATAAAACATATGGAGGTGCTCGATATTCCAAGGATTAGGAAGCGGAGTCCCATCCTCAGCTGCCAAGCGAACGCATCCGGGACGAGATACTTTGATCACTCGGAAAGGACCTTCCCAGCCGGGGGAAAGTTTGTTCATCCCTTCACGATTTAGTATCTTCTAAAGCACCAGATCACCTTCTTCAAGCTGTCGGTTGCGCACATGCCTTTCATGATAGCGCCGGAGCTCTTGGCGATAATGTGCATTTTGAACAGGTGCTTGGCACCTTCCCTCATCGACAAGGTCAAGGTCTTCACACCAGAGCTGGTCCTGCGCGACTTCGTCAAAGGTCTGGACCCGGAGGGACCCCAAGGTGATCTCCAGAGGAAGGACTGCTTCAGCTCCGTACACCAGAAAGAAGGATGTTTCTCCAGTTGACTGGTTAGGTGTTGTCCTGTTCATCCACAATGTGGACGGAAGCTCTTCAATCCAGTTGGCTCCGTGCTTTTTCATGCGCTCGTACGTGCGCGTCTTGAGTCCTTTTATAATTTATGCATTTGCTCTCTCGGCTTGGCCATTACTTGCTGGGTGAGCTACTGAGGCGTAACTAAGTTGAATGTCGAGGTCTTCATAATATTCTTGTAATGTATCACTTGTGAATTGGGTTCCGTTGTCAGTTATGACTTTGTTTGGAACTCCAAATCTGCATATAATGGACTTCAAGAACTTGATTGCGGATTGCTTGTTGATTTTCACCACTAGAGTTGATTCCAGCCACTTGGTGAACTTGTCGATGGCGACATACAAGAACATGTAACCTCCAACGGCTTTTGGGAATGGTCCCAAGTTGTTCATGCCCCACATAGCGAATGGCCATGTAGGAGGTATCATTTGCAGTGATTGAGCCGGTGTGTGAATTTGCGTTGCGTGGAATTGGCACGTTTACACTTTTTTACTAGCTCGACTGCATCCTGGAGTGATGTAGGCCAGTAAAAGCCATGCCGGGAGGCTTTACCGACTAGCGTACGGGAAAAAGCATGGTTCCCACACTTGCCTCCATGGATTTCCGCGAGAAGCTTGTGACCTTCTTCTCTTGCAATGCACCGCATTAGGATGCCGTTGGCACCGCGCCGATAGAGATCCCCTTCTACCAACGTGTATCTTTTAGCAATTTTGACAATCCATCAGCGGATCACTGTCTTTAGGAAGGATATTGTGTTTCAAGTAGCTTCGGATCTCCGAGATCCATGCATCAGAGCTTACTTGAGCTTTTGAGTCTTGTGTGCTGGGTTGCTCAGAGCTTTAGGCAGCACCTACGACCCTTGGTGGACGCCATGGTAATAGGGCCATCAAGACTGCCAGCTTCGAGGTGCTGGTCTCGCCCCCCTTCACTCAGTTCGGCAAGGTGAGGTGTTGGTCTTGACAACCTTTGGACGAAGATTCCGTCGGGAGCCGGAGCTCCGATTGAAGCCTTCGTCGAGAGTTCGTCAGCTTCAGCGTTATGAAGGCGCTGAACATGGTAGAGATCCAGGACTTTGAAGTCCTTCTGGAGCCTTTAGACATCAAGGAGATAAGCAGCTAGTTGAAGATTGTTACAGGAGCATTCACCTTTGACTTGTTTGATGATGAGTTGTGAATCACCCTTCACCAACAGCTGTTTGACACCATAAGATAGTGCCACCTTGAGTCCGTAGATGAGAGCTTTGTACCCCGCTATATTGTTGGTCGCCTTGAAATCAAGGTGAACCATGTACTTAACCTTCTCCCCAGTTGGAGCAAGGAGAAGGATTCCAGCTCATGCCCTCTGCTTCTGCACATAGCCATCGAAGTAGGGAGTCCAGTGAGACTCGGTGAATACCGGAACCTTGGGTTCCGATTTCTGCTCACTATGGCCCCCATGGTTTGATGGAGATGGAGTCCATTTTGCCATGAAGTCAGCCAAAGCTTGACTTTTGATTGCTTGTCCTGACACGAATTCGGGATCGAACTCAGCCAATTCCGCTGCCCACTTTGCAATATTCCCAGTAGAGTTAGGGTTATGCAAAATAGCACTCAGTGGAAAAGAAGTTACCACTGATATTTTGTGGGCTTGGAAGTAGTGGCAAAGCTTCCTTGAGGCAATAAGAACTGCATAAAGCAGTTTATGCACCTCAATGTATCTTGTCTTGGCATCGTGGAGTACTTCACTAATGAAGTACATTGGGTGTTGGACAGTTGTTGGTATTTCTTAACACCACAGAGTTAACCGCAAGCACACGGAAATAACGTTGTAGCACTTCCCCTTAAAGAGTATTCCCAAGGGTATCGAATCCAAAGAATGTGTGTGCTAATCCTTCGAACTAGCTCACCCAAGGACACAATGTTGTTTGGTAGGCAAGGAACAGAGAGGAATTCAAAGTATTGATCCTAATTCAAGGTAGTTTGCAGTAGATGCTTGCTTCAGGCATAGGCTTACTCCTAGCAATACTAGGACGACTCCCGCCAAGAGCCTATGGCATAGCCAAACGTGGAGGATTACGAAGGACAGATATGGCTGTCACCACCTACTGCCTACCTCTTCAATCCGTGGGTCTACGAGATATCCACTGATGATTTATAACCTAAGCACCACACTTATGTTCTAAATCACTACTCTAGTTGTTTCGAAGCCTCTAATGAATTAAAGCAGTGAACCCACAAGTAACTACTTGTGCAAACTACTAAGAACAAAGGATCAAACTTGTATTGAATTCACAATGGCTTAGTTGATTGAATAAAACCTTTGTAGGGGTACAAGTGTAGAAGAGGGACTTGACAAGCCCAAGCCTCCTTCTCCTAGACTCTTCACCACACTCTCCTTCTACTTTGGTAGCCTCTAGGACTACTCTAAACCTTTGGAGTGTAGCACTATTCTCAACTTTTGGTGTGTGAGAGAAGTGAGGTGAGGAGGTCTATTTATAGGTGGAGAAGGGTCGGTTCCCGCCACAATTAACGTGCGAATCAGTCACCATTGACTCCAGGGAGTCGGGAGGAGCCAACACGTGTCATTTGACCGAGTTTGGTGCTAGGAAGAGTTCGGCCGAACCCCTGGTTCGGCCGACCTGGTCAAGTCTCCCCTTGGGGAGTGCTTCCTCCAGGTGGCTTCTAGGTGGGCCCCCATGATATATATGGGTGCAACACCATTGGATCTCCTCGTATTCTTCTGTTTGTGGGCCATTTGATCCATGTGTTGCCACGTGTCATCGTCTGATTCGTGGAAATCCATTTTCATGGATTCACCCCTGCATGTTTTGGTATTTTGGGTAATAATTCACCTGCATACAAATAAACACCAACACTTGTGGAATTGGGTTAGTGTATAACCCTACCACTATGTTTTGTGTTTCTTTTATGCACATTATGAGGTGAATTGACGGTCAAAATGTGGTACTTAAGGACTGTCAACAAACTCCCCCAAACCTTTGCTCGTCCTCGAGTGAAGGCAAGAAGAACTAGAGTGTTATCATGAATTTGCTATAAGGTAGAAAATAAGGATACTAGATATTTCAACTTATACCTGTTCATGGATCCCCTTTGTGTATGTGGCTACCACATCAATCTTGGGTGTTTCAAAAGTGGAATGGTTAGAATGAAGTTCCCTTAGATCATTCTCTGCTGAAATGTTTTGACAATTGCTATATTTGAAAGTCATAGGAACATTTGTCCTTGCCTTCTCGATCGGAATCTCTAAAATCTCTCAAAGTGTTTGAGTCCTCACCATGGCATGTTTTGCCAATTCTTATCCCTATACTAAAAGTGGCTATATCTGGAGCTTGGTAGGGACGAATGTGACACACATTTGCAATTCATATGTTACTAAGTCAAAAACTTGATCCTATGAGAGACTTATGCAATCAACAAAGTGAAAGGAAAATTCTTGTGCACATGAATGGAATGGAGGGGCGAGGTGATAACTACCGTGAATTTGCTCTCTCTTAAGGATGAAACATGGCTACTTTTTTTAGCACTCTTACTCTTTTTCAAGAGTGAATGCTTTTTCTTTTTCTTGTAGCCATGTCTTCTACTCCTTTTTATTTTTTTAGAGAGGCTTTCATTTGTATTGTATGGAGTTTCTTTTTGGCGGATGGGTGATCGATAGATGCAAACTCTCAATGTGAGAAATTTTGCATGAATGGAGTGCACAAGAGTTTTCAATTCAAAAAGTTCATGCATGTCACTCAATTGGGTCACGGGTTTGACAAAGTTCAATGAAAAGCAAAGTGGCATATGCTTGTGGTTTTCAATGAATGTATCATATGACCTTGGTGGGTATATAAATTTCCAATGAGATATTTCAGCAAAGTTCAAGACTTCAAATAGTTACAAATGTCAAAATCAATTTCAAGCAAAAGGATGATTTCTAAAAAACTCAATTACCATATCACACTAGTCAAATACCTAGATGATGTGTTCTTCCTATTGAATTATGGGAATCATAAACAAGGTAATCAATTGAAATATAAAGTATTCAAATTTTCAGCTTAAGCAAATCCTTGACTACCAAATTTTATTTCAATTTGTTGAGTTGATTCATTTTAGATATGCAATGAAAAATATGAAATAAACTCAAACAACAGGGTAGCGCATAAAAGTGGGGATAGGAAATCCAAACCGATTTTCTGGAGCGAAACGGAGTCGTATGGAGCAGAAAACAGGTCATCCGACCAGGGGGTTCGGCCGACCTCCTATTGGCTCTTCTGTGGCTCTGTTTCGTCGGGTCGTTTTACTCATTAGGTCGTGACGTGTTTTAATATGCAACGTTAATTTTTCACGTCGGGATTTCGTGATTTAGGGACATGTTTCCCGCACACTTGTTTCCTGAATTCTTTATTCAACAAAATAAACTAAAGGGGGAACTTTACCGGTGTTAGATGAGCCGGTAAGTTCACTTTATTGAAATCAAAATATGGGGATGCTTACATTATTTAGCCTAGCTTTAGAAAACAAATGTTTGGAAAAGAATAAAATCCTAAGTAGTAAGCATCCTATGCTGTCAGGACATCTAAACTATGGTGCGCTGTAGATGTCGGGCTCCCCGATGGCATTGCACAAGCGCCGCAGTTTGGCGCTCATGCCACGGCGAACACCATCAATCTCCTCCTTGAGGGCCATGATGTCGTCCTTTAGTTCCGCCCTCTCGATGTGCCCTTCAGCCACCAAGTCAGTCAACTTCTTGTTCTCCAAGCGGAGAGAAGCGAGCTCCTTGGTCAGCTATGCCACTTTAGGGGCACAAGGAGAGTCCTCATCGCTGCCCTCGAACTGGCCGGGTGGCCCGTTGATGGCAGGTGGTGGGATGTGCCACCTAATCTTGGAGGGCAACGAGCCCGTCGACTCCTCCATCGCCAGATTATCCACACGCTTGAATAGGCCCTTAGCGTAGCCTCCTTCGGGTTTGCTCACCCCGTGGATAAGAAAGCAATCTCCCATGCGTTCCGGTGGGGTACAAGTGGGCGTCTTATAGTGGTGGCTCACTACATCACCCACCTTAGTCGTCAAAGTATACATGAACTCCTCGCCGGGCTGCAACGATGGGAGAGACTCGTCCTTTCCATGGAAAAGACATGTCTTGACTGGGCTCAGCCCAGCCAAAGTCAAACGGCCTGGTGTCGTCGACTTCATCGATGTTCTCTGAGGGGAGACCGACCGGACAGCGCTACGAGGTGTAGGGCTGCGCCCGCGCGGAGTCGTCGCAGGCGGGATCATGGCAAGGGACTTGACATCGATCGCCATGACGGACTCCAAGGCGAGGGAAGTTTTGTCGTTGGCTGGCTTAATGTCTCCGCTTAGGTTGAAGGTTGAGCTGGAGGCATGAGGCACAATCTTCTTGTCGGCCATGACGAGGACGGGAGGAAGATGATGATTAATTGAGGTGTACGACTTTCCTCTCTGTTTCCGTCCTTTAAATAGGCGGGGAATGACGCGTTTCACCGAGGATTTTGTGGAGGATATCGAGGAGGATCAACACAAGAAAACAGAACACGATCGGCGCGAAGGGAAGGTCGGCCGACCCTAGGGTTCGGCCAAACCCCTTCTGGCTCCGTTTAGGCCACATTTTCTCGGGTCGATTGAATGGGCCCTCTAGAAGAAGAATTGAATGGGACCATTAGTTGGACATGGAGAATTTAAACAGAATTAAAAGAAATGGCATGGAAATCGATTAGATTTACCACGTCAAATTCTTTTTCTGTATCCTTTTGGGAATCGAATAATTTGAGTCGATGCCCATTCACTTTGAGTAGTTGACCGTCATCACCTTGGAGTGTGATTGCTCCATGGGATGAAGTCTCTACTACAGTGAAGGGTCCTTCCCATTTACTTCTAAGCTTCCCATGTCCAAAGAGTTTAACCCTAGAGTTAAAGAGTAACACTTTATTTCCAGGTTTGAACTCTTTCGGCGTAATCCTCTTATCGTGCCATCTTTTGGTTCTCTCTTTATAAATTCTGGCACTGTGGTACACCTTATCTCTCCATTCCTCCAACTCAGAGATTTGCTTCAATCGGTGATTTCCAGCTTTATTAAGATTCATGTTCCACCGCTTGATGGCCCAATACTCTCTATGTTCCAATTCTACGGGAAGATGGCAAGTCTTCCCATAGACAAGTTGGAAAGGAGACATACTGATAGGTGTCTTGTAGGCAGTACGATATACCCACAATGCATCGGGTAGCTTTTGCTTCCATCCCGTTCCCATTTCCAAGACAGTCTTTTGCAGAATATTCTTAATTTGCTTATTAGATGTTTCTGCTTGACCACTTGTCTGTGGGTGGTATGGGGTAGCAATGTTATGCTGGACTCCAAGTTCCTTTAAAAAGTTTCAGAAGGTCTTATCAATGAAATGAGACCCTCCATCACTTATGACCATACGAGGAGTTCCAAAGCGTGGGAAAATGATCTCATGGAACATTTTCCTTGCTTGCTTAGAATCAGCATTTTTGCATGGCAATGCTTCTACCCATTTTGACACATAATCGACGGCAACCAGAATATACTCGCAATCATAAGACCTAGGAAAAGGTCCCATGAAATCAATACCCCATACATCAAATAATTCCACTTGGAGATTGTATGTTAGAAGCATCACATTGCGAGCAGAGATTCCTCCATGCTTCTGGCATTTCTAACATCTGCGAATGAATTCCTTGGTATCTTCATACACTGAAGGCTAATGACCACCGTAGGGGCCAGCATGGCATTTCTCTATAATTTTGTTACCTTCGATTGATGGGACACACCTTCTAAGAAGACCATCAGCACATACTCGATAGAGGTAAGGGTCATCCCAAAGGTGTCTACGACTCTCATAAATGAGTTATTTTTTGTTCTCCCCTGGTGGTACGTATCCCGTGACAAAAAGTTCACAATATCCGCGTACCAAGGGTGAGAGTCAGTCATCTTGAGGAGCATATCATCTCGTAGGAAGTCATTGATAGGTATGTCCATGGTTTGGGTGACTTCCATACGTAAAAGATGATATGCTACTGAATTCTCTACTCCTTTCTTATCTATTATTTCCAGATCGAATTCTTGGAGTAGAAGAATCCATTGAATTAGCCTGGGTTTAGCATCCTTTTTGGTAAGCACATATTTCATAGCAGCATGGTTTGTGTAGACTATGACCTTTGCTCCAACCAAATAGGATCTAAACTTGTCGATAGAAAAACTATTGCTAGGAGCTCTTTCTCAGTTGTGGCATAATAGAGTTGGGCTCCTGTCAGAGTTTTGCTAGCGTAGGCTATTGCGTGATGCTTTTTATCCTTGGTTTGGCCTAAGACCGCACCAACAGCAAAGTCACTAGCATCACACATGATTTCAAATGGCAGCGTCCAATAAGGAGGTTGGATAATTGGAGTTGAGATGAGTGCCTTTTTGAGTATATCACATGATTTAAGACATTCATCATCGAAATTAAAGGGAGCTTCTTTAGCTAATAGGTTGGTGAAGGGTCTAGCAATTTTGGAGAAATCCTTGATAAATCGTCGGTAGAACCCCGCATGACCTAAAAAGCTGCGGATTCCCTTAACATTGATAGGAGGTGGAAGTTTTTCAATAACTTCAATTTTAGCTTTGTCCACCTCTATCCCTCTCTCGGACACCAAGTGTCCAAGAACGATGCCTTCCCGGACCATGAAATGGCACTTCTCCCAATTAAGCACAAGGTCCTTATCTTGGCATCTTTGTAAGACCCTCTCTAAATTTTCTAGACAATGATCGAAAGTTTTTCCATAGACGGAGAAATTGTCCATGAAAACTTCCATGATATCCTCGATCATGTCTAAAAATATAGACATCATGCATCTCTGGAAAGAGGCAGGAGCGTTACACAGTCCAAAGGACATACGCCGGTAGGCACAGGTCCCGTAAGGACATGTGAACGTGGTCTTACTTTGATCATCGAGATGGATAGGAATTTGATGATATCCCAAATACCCATCAAGGAAACAGGAGTAGGAGTGTTTTTCCAATCGCTCTAACATCTCATCGATGAAGGGCAATGGAAAATGGTCTTTCCTTGTTGCCTTGTTAAGTTTTCGGTAGTCAATGCACATCCTCCATCCCGTGATGGTCCGTTGAGGAATTAATTCATTCCTCTCATTTTGAATGACCGTCATACGTCCCTTCTTAGGCACTACTTGAAACGGACTTACCCATTCACTATGAGGAATAGGGTAAATAATCCCGGCATGCAGAAGTTTCAAGACTTCTTTCTTGACAACTTCCCGCATCGCATTATTCAATCGCTTTTGAGGTTCCCTTGAGGGGACACTCTCAGGGTCAATAGGAATACGATGGGTGCATAATGCTGGACTAATTCCCTTGGGATCCTGAAGTGAATATCCAAAAACAGCTCTATGCCTTTCTAACATGGCTATGAGTTTGAGTGTTTCATCATCTGAAAGCTTGTCACTTATGATGACAAGGGCTTCCAAATCGCCATTTAGAAAGACATAACGTAGTCCTAGAGGTAGAATCTTGAGCTCAACAGGAGGTTTTAGGGAGGGCTCTTCTTTTGGCAATTCAATTTCCTCCTGAAATTCATCCTCCTCTTGGATGAAATCTTCTTCTCCTTCAATTTCAGGGGGTTCTAAAAATCTAAGAGTCCTAACCTCCTCCATTGGCTCATCTTGGATGGGAGATTCTGCAGATGTGTTCTTTGAGCGCAGAATAGGCATGGAGAAATTTCTCCCTCCAAGATTGATATTGAGGCTTCCTTCCAAAGGAACTTCCATGAGAAATTTCTCTATGGGAATCCCTATCATGATGTCAAAATCTTGGATTTCGAACACGTGAAAATCTAGGAGAGCCTCAACATCTTTGTGTCTAACAAACACTTGTTGCAGAACCCCACATCCTTCAAGAATGGTTCCAAATGAATCTCGGAAGGATTTGTGTGTTGGTGTCAATGGCACATCGCCAAGAATGGCAAGAGCACAAGAATCGGAAATGAGATTTGCTCCAACAGTAGGGTTGTATAGGATTCTTATTGGTGTCCCTCTAATAGAACATAAAATGGTAGCCAAAGGTGAGGTCATCCGAAGAATTTCGGGTGAATTCTCGACTTCAGCTGTCCATTCTCTGCTCAGGATAGAGGTCAACTCCTTGACCGTATGACGCACGAACACCCTGTCAGGTGGTTCAGGTGCAATGAAGGTTTCCTATAGCAATAATACTTCGAGGTATTTCCATAATCTTCAAAAAGCTCTTCCTCGAAGTAGAATGGAAACTCTGAGGGTTGAATTTCTTCTACCTTTGTAGTCTCAAGTTCGGGAGAGGATTCCTCTGGCAAGGCTTGGGGAAATAAGAAATGGGTTCATCCTTGTCCAAGAGTGTATCCTCCGTTCTTGACACGACTTCCTCTTGGGGAGGCTCATTAAGACCCATAATGAAGGAAGAATTTTCTAGAATTCTGTCCAGAAGATCCTTGCCTTCTTCTGGAGTCTTATGGAGGAAAGATCCTCCAGCCGTAATGTCAAGATATAGGGCAGACTCTTTGTTCAATCCCATGAAGAAATGTTGCAAAAGCACTGGATCAGGGATTAACAAATCTGGGCCAGAATTTTTCAAAAGATAAAATCTATCCCAAGCTGCACCTATGGATTCCTTCTCCATCTGCTGGAAGCATAGTACTTCCTTTCGTAAGGAAACAATTCGGGCAATGGGAAAGAAAGCAAGACAAAATTTATCTCGTAATTCACTCCAATCACCGTTTGTCTTCCCAATGTAGTGGTTGCACCATTGTTTGGCTTTTTCCTTGAGGGAAAAAGGAAACAAGTCCATTTGAGAGTTTCCTAAGTCATACCTTTGATTAGAAGGCATGAACACAGTTGTTTGAACTCTCGTAGATGGTGGTAAGGGTTTTCACAATCCGTTCTTGAGAAGGATTGTTCCCGAACCATGGCTATAAAGCCATGGCGAAGTTCATAGCTGGTTGAACAAATAGGTTCCGGCGAAGGCGGTGGCTCACAGAACTTGCCCTTCGGAGCAAAGTAAGAAAGAATGGTGGGTTGCTCCATTTATATGGTAGTGGTAAGGTAAGAATAAGAAAGGTAAGATGATAGATAAGGGGGATATGATGCGAGGGTGATCTTGATTTAAAGATTAACAGCAACCGTTCCCCGGCAACGGCGCCAGAAATGCTTGTTGGTATTTCTTAACACCATAGAGTTATCCGCAAGCGCACGGAAATACTGTTGTAGCACTTCCACTTAAAGAGTATTCCCAAGGGTATTGAATCCAAAGAACGTGTGTGCTAATCTTTCGAACTAGCTCACCCAAGGACACAAAGTTGTTTGGTAGGCAAGGAACAGAGAGGAATTCAAAGTATTGATCCTAATTCAAGGTAGTTTGCAGCAGATGCTTGCGTCGGGCACGGGCTTACTCCTAGCAATACTAGAACGACTCCTGCCAAGAGGCTATGGTATAGCCGAACGTGGAGGATTACGAAGGACAGATAGGGCTGTCACCACCTACTGCCTACCTCTTCAATCTGTGGGTCTACGAGATATCCACTGATGATTTATAACCTAAGCATCACGCTTATGTTCTAAATCACTACTCTAGTTGTTTCGAACACACAGCTACAAATAGAGCCTCTAATGAATTAAAACAGTGAACCCACAAGTAACTACTTGTGCAAACTACTAAGAACAAAAGATCAAACTTGTATTGAATTCATAATGGCTTACTTGATTGAATAAAACCTTTATAGGGGTACAAGTGTAGAAGAGGGACTTGACAAGCCCAAGCCTCCTTCTCCTAGACTCTTCACCACACTCTCCTTCTACTTTGGTAGCCTTTAGGACTACTCTAAACCTTTGGAGTGTAGCACTATTCTCAACTTTTGGTGTGTGTGAGAAGTGAGGTGAGGGGGTCTATTTATAGGTGGAGAAGGGTCGGCTCCCGTCACAATTAATGTGCAAACCAGTCACCATTGACTCCAGGGAGTTAGGAGGAGCCAACACGTGTCATTTGACCGAGTTTGGCGCCAGGAAGAGGTCGGCCGAACCCCTTGTTTGGTCAACCTGGTCAAGCCTCCCCTCGTGGGGTGCTTCCTCCAGGTGGCTTCCGGGTGGGCCCCCTTGATATATATGGGTGCAACACTGTTGAATCTCCTCGTATTCTTCTATTTGTGGGCCATTTGATCCATGTGTTATCACGTGTCATCGCCTGATTCGTTGAAATCCATTTTCATGGATTCATCCTTGCATGTTTTGGTATTTTGGGTAATAATTCACCTGCATACAAATAAACACCAACACTTGTGGAATTGGGTTAGTGTATAACCCTACCACTATGTTTTGTGTTTCTTTTATGCACAATATGGGGTGAATTGATGGTCACAATGTGGTACTTAAGGACCGTCAACAACAGTCCAAACCCCATTAGAGGGACCCGAAGCTTCTTCTCCATCGACCCGGACCCTCTCGGAGGGGTCCGGACATTCATTCTGCGCTTCTTGGACTCTCCTGGAGGGGTCCAAAACTTCTTCTTGTTCAACCTGGACCTTGCTAGAAGGGTCGAGATCATCTTGGTCGGCCAGGTGAACCCCCTCAGGTGAATGTGGTTGATCTCCTAGCATTTCGCCTTGAGGTTCCGTGTCTGGGGGCTGGGACCCAGACACGCCTTCATGTAACTTCGGACCCTCCCGAAGGGTTCTGGGCTGCTGGACTGGACATGGCTCCGGTCTTTTCACAACCAGGACTATGTTGACAACTTCGGTAGTTGCAGAATTATAAAGCAGTAAAGGCTCATTGAGATTCGGAGCTACCAAGATTGGTAGTGTGGTGAGAAGATATTTCAGCTCTTGAAATGCCATTTCTGCTTCATCAGACCAATGAAATGGTCGGGACTTCCTCAAGAGTTTGAAGAAGGGAAATGCCCGCTTTGCCAATCTTGAGATGAACCGGTTGAGTGCAGCTCTAGACATCCAGTTAACTTCTGGACATCCTTAATCCGGGTTGGGGGCCACATATCTTCTATAGCCTTGATATTCGCTGGATTTGCTTCAATTCCTCGGTGAGTAACTAAGAAACCTAGAAGATTCTCGGAGCTAACCCCGAAGACACATTTGTCTGGGTTCAGCTTGGTGCGCATGATGCGCAGCTTGTCGAAGACAACTTGTAAATTGTCAAGGAGTGACTCCTTGTTCTTGATCTTCACAATGATGTCATCGACATATACCTCCACCAAGTCTCTAATTAGTTGTCCAAATGTTTTGTACATAGCTCGCACAAATGTTGAAGCAGCATTTTTTAGACCAAAGGGCATGGCAGTATAACAATACAATCCATCTACTGTTATGAAAGCAGTATGCTCTTCATCTTCCTTAGACATTTGGATTTGATGATATCCAGAATGTGCATCTAAGAAACACAACAGCTCACACCCGGAGGTGGAGTCCACTATCTGATCTATCCTAGGTAGTGGAAATGGATCCTTTGGACATGCCTTATTTAAGGTGGTGTAGTCAATACACATCCGAAGTTTCCCGTCAACCTTAGGCACCACAACTGGGTTTGCCAACCATTTTGGGTGAAACACTTCCCGGGTGAAACCAGCTTCGAGCAACTTCTTGATTCTTGTCGAAAGAAGTTTTGCCGCGTGATTGATTGCTTCTGGGGCTTCTGGTGTATAGGCTGTGCGTCAGATTAAATCTTCAGATTGTGCTAAATCACTTCCCTAGGGATCCCGGTCATTTGCGACGGTTGCCAGGCAAACATGTCAACGTTAGCCCGAAGGAAAGTGATGAGCACGACTTCCTATTTGTTGTTCAGACCTCCCAATATACGGGTAGCATGTGTAGCATCGGAACTGATTTGGACGACTTTGACGGGAACGTCGGTGTCGCCGCTTCGTTGCACACGGGGTGCGTAGGTAGAGCCTCTATGACGAATGCTCGGAGGGTTCGGAGCTGGCTCCTTACCGTATGCTTCCTCCTGCGCTGTGGTAAGCGCATAGAGTTCTTCTAAAGTAGTGACTCCTGTAGTGCGATCTCCGCGGATCCAGAGAACGCCCGCAGGTGTTGGCATCTTCAATACTAAGTAACCATAATGGGCGGTGACCATGAACCTGTACAAGGCTGACCTGCCTAAAATGGCATTGAACGACAAACTGATCTGCGCGACGTCGAAGACCAACTTCTCAGTTCTGTAGTTCTCCTGAGTCCCGAAGGTCACTGGGAGTGTGATGGATCCGAGAGGGGTAATGGCCCCCAGACCTACCCCAGAGAAGGGTCGAGAGGGGCGAAGGTCTGAAGGTCGAAGCTGGAGCTTGATGAAGGCTTCGAAGCTTATGAGGATAAGCCCTGCACCTCTGTCCACCATTACATGGTGAAGTTGGATATTGTTAATGGTAGGAGACACCATTAATGGGAGTTGGCCAGCTCCGATCTTGTTGCGGGGGCAGTCTAAAGCATCGAAAACGATGGCTGTGTCCACCCACTTCCGATGAGGCTCCACCATGGTGGTGGGTGCTGCAACAGCCATGTCCTGCCGCATTGTCTTGAGAATGCGGTGAGAGGTGATGTCCCAAGAACCACCATAAATGGTGTTCAGAGTCTTCCGACGCTCGTTGTCAGAGACGTCAGAGTCATCGTCGACGGTGTTGTAGACAGCTTTCAGGACCTTCTTGCGGTCCTGAAAACCTAGCTCCTCTTCAGCCGAAGCTTCGTCGACTTTTTATTTTCCTTCCTGCTGGTGAAAAGGAGCTTCTTCTCGGCACTTGTTATAGCGCTCGACAATGTTCTGGACCTCCCGACATTCTTCCAGACTGTGTCTATCTGTTTTGTGGATCGGACACCACACTTTGGAGACGCCACCATCTTCTGACGATGGTCGAGGTTGTTTCTCTCGGTGTGGCCCCCGACCACCCGCAGCTGCAGTAGCCGTAGCAGTAGGTGCGCCGGCCGATGGCTTTTTCTTGCTGTTGGATTTCTTCTTCTTTTTGCCACTGCCGGAGGTAGTGGCTTCAGTTTTGGAGGGCTTCTTGTTGGCCTCCGGAGCTGGCTTGGAGTGCATCTCACGGCCCTCCGTAGCTTTAGCACATTTGTCTACTAGGCTGAAGAGTTCTGTGATGCTGGTGACTTCTTTGATTGCCAGCTTCTCCAGCATCTTTTTGTCCCGAACACACTGTCTAAATGCAACAATAACAGAGGCGCTCGAGATGGATGGGATGGTATTGCGTACCTGAGAGAATAGCTGGATGAAGGATCGCAACAATTCTCCTGTTTTTTGCTGGATAAAAAAAGGTTTAGTTCAGTGCCAGGTCGAGTATATGAACTCCCGAAGTTGGCAGTGAACTGTTGGCATAGTTCTGCCAAACTATTAATGGAGTCAGGCGGGAGGCTCATAAACCAGGACCTAGCAGTTCCAGTTAAGGCCACTGGGATGTAGTTGGCCATCACGGCCTCATCACCCCCCGCTGCAAATATAGCAGTGGAGTAAATATGAAGAAATTCACTGGGGTTGACAGTCCCGTCGAATTTCTTAGGTAAATGATGTCGGAACTTATGTGGCCATCTGACCATGTGTAAGTGCATGGCCAGGGCAGAATAGCCTCCTCCTACTCCCTGAGGAGCAGGGTTGTCCCGAGCCTCTCGCCTCTCATGAGCACGCTCGATATGGACACGATCGTCCTGCTGCCGATAACGACGATCAAGTTCTGACCGCAGGTCGTAAGTCGGAATCCTAGTGATAGTGCGGGTGCGTCGTGCCCCGGGAGGCAGCAAAGTCACCTGCTAGGATGCAGCATGTCTCCTATGTTGCGAGACTTATGGACCAAGTTGGCCCGACAAGGTCCGTCGTTGTGATGGTTCTCGCCCCGAAGGGGGAGGACCTTGATTGCTGATGCCAGCGGCTGCAGCTGCAACCAGATGGTCAACATCAGCTCTCCGCTGTTCCATAGCACCCTGGGGTGCCCCTAGAGGTGGTGGGTGTTGTAGGAGAGCTCATGCGGCAATGAGCACGTGCTCAGGGTTGTTGTTTGTCGATGCAGTAATCGACGCAGATGCCCTATCTTGTTGCCCAACATTGTTTGCAGGAACAGATGGCGGCTATGGTGCCATAGTGCCCGCCGGGACAATGGCACCTGCTGGCTGCTGCATGTTGGAGGGATTACCTCCAGTAGATTGTTCAATGTGATTGCCGTTGGAAGATCCTGCGGCGGAACTCACCATCTTGCAATCTCGTGTCCCCCTACCTGGCGCGCCAAATGTTGAAGTGTAGCAACGACACTTGCCCCGGTACTACCAAAGTGTAGCCCGCGAAGGTTCTTGTTTTGGTTGGGGCACGCAGAGATCAGGATCAAGATAGTGACACAGGAGATTTACGTGGTTCGGGCCGCCTGAGCGTAATACCCTCCTCCATGGGTTGTGTGTTGTTGTATTGAGTATCACAAGAATGTGTAGTGCTTGGCTCAGCCTGGTTCTATCCTCTGTATCGTGCAGCTCAGTCCTTTTATAGTCCAAGGACTGATCGTTACATCATTTGCCTAGCCTGACATATGGCCCTAGCGTATATAATAGCCTAATACATTGTCTAAGAGCATTAAGCATGGTTAGTAGTGTGATAACGTGCCTTAATGGCTGTGTTACCTCTATTAATGGTGCTCTGATCGTGTGTCATTATTACAACATTAATGAAACGTAATCAGGTCTTGTAACTGCCGCTTTAACTGTCCCTTGAATGTCCGTGCTGGAGGAGATCCACATGTGTATTCGTTGGTGATGAAGGTCCGGAGGCTCCACAAATGGCAGCTTCGGAGCCTCCCCTTGCGGGTAGGTAGCTCCGGAACCGCTATACACGTGTCGGCACCGGAGCTTCCCTCTGCTGGGGGTTAGGTACGGAGTCGTTATACACATGTCGATTGGGAGCTTACCTGTTTTGGGAGTTTAGCTCCGGGCTTACATTTCACGTGTCAATCCCCGGGGCTACCCATATGAGGGATGCGGGTCCGGTGTAGTATGACGTGTGGGGCCTGAGGAGACCTTCAACTTTGACAGTGGAATTCTCTGGCACTTCTTGCGGTACCATGGGGTACCCGGTACGCAGGGTATCGACACTTTGGTTTCCCTAGGATATCCCAAAAAGAAGCATATGTCTGATTTTGGAGTGAGTTTGTCTAACGTCAAATGTTTGACATAAGCATCACACCTCCAAACTTTAAGAAAAGACAATGCAGGACATTTCTCAGTCCGCATCTCATATGGTGTCTTCTCAACATACTTAGTTGTGACTCTATTTAGTGTAAACACAGCAGTTTCAAGATCTTAACTCCAAAAGGATAGTGGAAGATCATTTTAACTCATCATTGACCTAACCATGTCTAACAAGGTTTGGTTCCTCTGCTCGGACACCCAATTCCATTGAGGCATTCCAGGTGGAGTCAATTGTGGAATAATTCCACATTGTTTTAAATGATCATAGAATTCATGGCTCAAATATTCACCTTCAGGATTAGATCGTAGAAGTTTAATTGTCTTGCCCAAATGATTTTGTACTTCATTCTAAAACTTTTTAAACTTTTCAAAGGATTCATACTTGTACCTCATTAGGTAGACATAACTATATCGACTAAAGTCAACGGTAAAAATAATGAAGTATTGGAAACCACCTCTGGCTATTGAACTCATTGGTGCACACACATCCGTATGTACAAGTCCTGACAAGTCACTTGCTCTCTCACTTTGACAAGTGAAGGGTGCTTTGGTCATCTTCCCAAGCAAACAAGACGCGTATGTGTCAAGTGATTCAAAATCAAATGAGCTTAGTAAACCATCTCTATGGAGTTTTTCAATGTGTTTCTCATTTATATGACATAAGCGACAATGCCAAATGAAAGTGTGATTTTAGATCATTTTGTCGAGCCATTTTGGTATTAATGTTACAGATTATTTTATCCTCAAGAGCAAGAACATATAGTCATTCACCAATAGACACTGAGCATATAAAATATTATTATAAGAAATAGAACAACATTTGTTCTTTATCACAATCTCATAACCATCAACTTCTTTTAAAAATGAAGAAGAGATAATGTTATTGCTCAAAGTAGGAATGCAATAACAATTATTCAATTCCAAAACTAATCCTGAGGGTAATGACAAGTGGTAGGTCCCGACAGCTATGACCGCAACCTTTGCTCCATTGTCGACATGAACATCCAACTCACCTTTTGCAAATCTTCTAGTCTCACTTAGACCTTGCAAGTGTGAATCATCGATCCAGTATCAAATAGCCATGATTCACTAGAAGATGTAGCAATATTGATTTCTATAACATTTACTGCTTCAGATCCTCTAAGTACTTTTTACTGTTCCTAGACCAATGCCTCTTAGCATGACAGTGAAAGCATTCATCATCAGGAGAAGGGTTAGATTTGCAATTTGACTAAGACTTTGAGCTTGAGGGCTTATCAGTAACCTTTCCCTTGCCTTTGCCTTTAGGTTGCATCACACGCTTCCTCTTTTTATTCTCCTTTTGAACCATCATCACATGAGTGGCGTTTTTCTTAATGCTTTCTTCAGCTGTTTTAAGCACCCCATGCAATTCAGCCAACATTTTCTCCATGCCATTCATTTGAAAATTAAATATAAACAGCTCGTAGCTTAGTGGGAGCAACTAGAGAACAACTTCAATAGCCAAATCAAACTAGATTTTAGAACCGAGTTTGCCCAAAGTCTCAATGTAACCAATCATTTTAATTACCTGAGGGTTGATCGGGCTACCCATCCCCAGCTTGCATGAGAACAAGGACTTTGAGATATTGTACCTCTCAGCCCTAGCTTGGTTCTCAAACATTCCATGCAATCCCTCAATCATAGAATAAGCAACTGTATGCTCATACTATTTCTGCATATCAGGGGACATAGTGGCGAGTATGAGGCAGCTTACATTAAGCGCATCATCGCAGTGCTTCTGATAAGCTCTACGTGCTGCAGCAGTTGCATCACATAGGAGGTCATCGGGGTATGGCTGCAGAAAAACGTACTCGGTTTTTTCTTGCCTAAGAACGATTCTCAATTTGCGGTACCAATTGATAAAGTTAGATCCATTGAGCTTTTCCTTTTCAAGCACAGATCGCAAACTGAAACCGGAATTATTACTAGCAGACATGATCTACAATAGAAAATAAATACGCAAGATTTTAGCACTATGTTATGTACCAATCTTCTATTAACAGTTTAATGAAAGACACCACCACTATATGAGTATTATCCTCCCTCTAACGACATATAGTGGTCCAAGATCAATATTTACTAATTCCTAATGAGCTTTGGCTTCACCGCTAGGAAATTAGTGACATGAGTAAACAACGATTGTTGATCATATTCCTATATGACTCTTGTTTGTTTGGTGACATCCAATGCTCTAGCTCCCAACTCTATGTCATAAAACCCAAAACTGTTTTGGTAGCTTTGTTGAGTAAACCAACACTATGCATGTGAATGTCCAACATTCACCCTATGCATTATGATAGGTGATGATATTTTGCTTTGGCAAACTGATAGGATCTTGGTTCCCGATCTTCCGATGAGAATAGGAGGGTTCGATTTGTGGAGGAGAAGACGTTGGCGATCCGACTACACTGTCCCCAACACGATGCGCCTTAGCGATCGGTACACTGACTCCGAAGTTGTATTGATGTTGCTGGCGCACAATCAACCTGACCACGAGGGCCTTTGTTCCTGCAAGCAATCGAAGAACACGCAAGAACAAGAAGAACAAGCACTTATCTGTTGAATCAATCTAAAGTGGGGTTCTGGATACAAGTAGACGGGCGATCTAGTCGACACGCGCGTGTACAAGGAAGCAGCAGAAGCTAACTTACGAATAAACAAAACCCACCAGCTAATGAGGGCGGCTGCTACTATTTATTACCTCCCTAGGGTCGTGAGAAACCCTAATCACGAGTCCCTAATGGACTCCAAACGATACATGGGCCATGGGCCCAATTTTGGTGATGCAGCACCATGGATAGAAAAAGGTCTTGGTATTAAAATAACTATTGCGGCCGACTCTGAATAGATATGGACATGAGGCCAGATCCGTTTGAAAGTAGACTTGATAATCTTTCCAGGAAGCACGTGAACGCCCAGATCGGAGTCCGTATGAAATCGTGGTGGCCGTCACAAGTTGGTGCTGTTCTGCTGTCCAAATCCCGTCCGCGCGAATTCCCTTCCCATTGGCTCCTCTCCATTGTTCCTAAGTAAAACAAGAAAGCACGTAGTTCCACGGTCTAGATAAGATGGACATAAGGCCAATAACGAGTTCACCTCATAGTTTAGTTGACGTGCACGAGCGCGAGTGATCGGACCAGAAACCGGTAGCTGAGTTGGTGTGGATGTATCGAGGGTGTTGATGTCCTCATCATCCTCCCCTTCTTGCATTTGAGTCGTCCGCGACTCAAGCTCATCTTCTTCTCCCAAATATGGCTTCAAATCTGCAATGTTAAATGTGGGACTAACCCTAAAATCCGCAGGCAACTCGAGTTTATATGCATTATCATTAATCCTTTCTAACACTTTGAATGGACCATCAGCTCGAGGTAACAATTTAGACTTTCTCAAATCAGGAAACCTATCCTTTCGCAAATGTAACCAAACTAAATCACCAGGTTCAAAAGTGATAGTTTTCTTTCCCCTACTACCAGCAAGTTTATACTTGGCATTCATGCACTCTATATTCTTCTTAGTGGTTTCTTGCAATTTTAAGATCAATTCAGCACGATGTTTAGCATCAAAATTCACTCGTTCCATTGAAGGAAGAGGTAATAAATCAATAGGAGCACGGGGTACAAATCCATAAACAATCTCAAAAGGGCATTTCTTAGTACTAGAATGTAGGGAACGATTATAAGCAAACTCAACATGAGGCAAACACTCTTCCCACATTTTTATATTCTTTTTCAAAACAGCCCTAAGCATGGTAGATAAACTTCTATTCACAACCTCAGTTTGACCATCAGTTTGGGGATGACAAGTAGTTGAAAATAAAAGCTTAGTCCCCAATTTTGCCCATAACGTTCTCCAAAAATGGCTAAGAAACTTAGCATCACGATCTGAAACTATTGTGTTTGGCACACCATGCAATCTAACAATATCTCGAAAAAACAAATCAGCAACATGTGTAGCATCATCACTTTTACGACAAGGTATGAAGTGTGCCATTTTAGAAAATCTATCCACAACAACAAAGATGCTATCCCTCCCCTTCTTTGTTCTAGGCAGTCCTAAAACAAAGTCCATAAAAATATCCTCCCAAGGCATGCTAGGAACAGGAAGAGGCATGTACAAACCATGTGGATTAAGTCGTGACTTAGCTTTTTGACATGTCGTGCAGCGAGCAACAAAGCGCTCCATGTCTCGCCTCATCCTTGGCCAAAAGAAATGACCAGCAAGTATGTCCTCCGTCTTTTTCACTCCAAAGTGCCCCATCAGCCCGCCTCCATGCGCTTCCTGTAACAACAACAAACGAACGGAGCTAGCTGGAATGCATAACTTGTTAGCTCTAAACACATAGCCATCATTGAGGATAAATTTATTCAATGTTTTTCCGTCTTTACATTTCAGCAATACATCTTTGAAATCAGCATCATGTTCATATTGATCTTTAATCATTTCTAATCCAAAAATTTTTAAAGTCAAGTTGAGATAGAAGAGTATAACGTCTAGATAAAGCATCAGCAATAACATTATCCTTTCCCTTTTTGTGTTTAATGACATAAGGAAAAGACTCAATAAATTCCATCCACTTAGCATGCCTACGGTTTAGTTTCCCTTGACTCCTAATATGCTTTAGTGATTCATGATCAGAATGGATAACAAATTCTTTGGGCCACAAATAATGCTGCCATGTTTCTAAAGTTCGTACAAGAGCATATAATTCCTTATCATAGGTAGAATGATTTAGAACAGGCCCACTCATTTTCTCACTAAAATATGCAACAGGTTTTCCTTCTTGTAACAAAACACCACCCAACCAATCCCACTAGCATCACATTCAAGCTCAAAAGTCTTAGAAAAATCAGGAAGTTGGAGAAGAGGTGCATGCGTCAACTTATCTTTCAGTATGGTAAAGGCGTTATCTTGTGTGGTGCCCCAAGAAAAAGGCACCCCCTTCTTCGTAAGGTCATTCAATGGAGCAGCAATGGTGCTGAAATCCTTCACAAAGCGACGATAGAACCCAGCCAGCCCTAGAAAGCTCCGCACCTGTGTGATGGTCTTTGGTACAGGCCACCCCTGAATAGCCTCTACCTTGGCTTGATCAACTTCAATTCCCTGTGGAGTAACAACATAGCCAAGGAAAGAGACTTGATCCGTGCAAAAGGTGCACTTCTCAAGATTACCAAATAATCGTGCCTCACGCAAAGCATTAAAAACAGCACGTAAGTGATCAAGATGTTCATCCATGGATTTGCTATAAATCAATATATCATCAAAATACACAAGAACAAATTTTCCAATGAATGCACGCAAAACCTCGTTCATTAATATCATGACGATATCGAATGGTTATATTGTTGATTGCTCTACAATCCACACACATACGCCATGATCCATCCTTTTTAAGTACTAGAATAACTGGAACAACACAAGGACTAAGAGACTCACGTACATAACCTTTGTCAAGTAGTTCTTGTACTTGGCGCTGAATCTCCTTTGTTTCTTCTGGATTTGTCCTGTATGGTGCACGGTTGGGCAATGAAGCATCGGGAATGAGGTCAATCTGGTGCTCAATCCCTCGAAGTGGTGGTAGTCCTGGTGGTATTTCACTTGGAAACACATCAGAATATTCCTGCAAAATGTTAGCAACAGCAGGAGGCAAAGAATGTTGCACATCGTAAAGGGAAATCAAAGCATCTTTGCATACCAAAGCATAGGCAACAGAGGTGGAAGCAATCAGTTCATTAATATCAGATTTCGTAGCAAACAAGCATTTTCCCTTCAGAGATATCTCATTTTTCTTATCAAACACAGATTTGGCATTGTTATTGTTCTCAATGTTAGCATGGTCCTGATATTTAGTTTTCCTAGCTCTAGCAACATCATCTTTCACAATAGCTTCAGGAGACATAGGATGCAACACAATTTTTTTATCGTGGTAAAGAAAAGAATACTGATTTGAATCTCTATCAAATTGCCAAGGTCTTCCTAGCAGAATATTACAAGCTTGCATAGGCACAACATCACATTCAACGACATCCTTATATGATCCAATAGTAAAATTGATTCGCACAAGTCTAGTTACCTTTGCCTTACCGCTGTTGTTTAACCATTGAATGTAATAGGGATGTGGGTGTGGTTTGGTGCTTAGTGCCAGCTTGGTCACCATGTCACTGCTGGCCAAGTTGTTGCAGCTACCTCCATCAATGATCATCGGCAAGATCGCTCTTTGACGACACACTTTGTTTGGAATAATGTGTGCCTTTGATTTTGTTCCGCTTTCTCCATTTGTGCACTAAGCACACGCTGCACAATGAGACTATCATAGCGCGCTGCATCTTCTGCACCAATATGCTCTTCTTGATGTTCATCGCTACCTGCATAGTCAGCTGCAAGCAAAACACATGTATCGTCATCAAAATTGCTAGCAGATGAGTACTCACAGTCATCTTTAACAATTAGAACACGTTTGCTTGGGCAGTCACGCTGCACATGGCCAAAACCCTTGCACTTGTGACATTGAACGTCTCTAGATCGTCCGGTAGATGCTACGGAAGAAGCACTCTCGGTGGGCTTTTGGATGGTCTTTACTGCTGAGCTAGTGGAAGAAGCACGTGGCTTGTTGCCGGAAGAAGAAGGTGTTGCCCGACTTGGTGAAGAAGATGGCGGGGAAGCACGCCCAGTCAAAGGAGTAGTCGTGCGTGGTTGCCATGCGCTAGTCTTTCCTGCAGAAATATTAGTTCAAGAGCTAGCTCGTCGTCCCTGCAATTCCCTTTCAGCTTTACAAGCAAGATGAAACAAACGGGTAACATTATTGTAATCTTTATAAGCATGTATGTCCTGAATTTCACGGTTTAAACCACCCAAAAATCTAGCCATAGCTGGTTCCTCATCCTCGTCTAAATTACAACGCAACATACCCATTTGTAATTCCTGAAAATACTCTTCTACACTTTTAGCTCTCTGTCTCAATTGTTGTAACTTATTTAACAGATCACATGCATAGTAAGAAGGAACAAATCTAGCCCGCATGAGCCGTTTCAAAGCATCTCAAGTATGTGGTATGTTATTAGGATTTTTCTTGCCATGTTCTATCCACCAAACAGAAGCAAAATCAGTAAACTCACTAGTGGCTGCTCTAACTCTTGCGTTTTCAGGAAACTCATGACATGCAAATTTTCGATCAACAGAAATCTCTCAAGTAATATATGCATCAGGGTCATATTTACCATCAAAATGAGGTATCTTAAATTTGATCTTGTTAAAAGTATCTTCATGATTGCGTACCTCACGCCGACGATGTCCGCCTATGCCTTGACGGTTGCGTTGTAGCCGGCGCCGTGGCCTAGCTTCCTCATCTTCCCCAATCTCCGTATCTGCAGAATAGTCATCTTCATTGTCACGTACAATACTAGGAGCATTGCTCACCTGTCCATCTGCGGTGCGTCCACGATCCCTCTTCTCAAGGCGCTGCAGGATGGATCCAATAGAGGTGTTCAATGTTTGAATGGAAATCTCCAACGTGCTGAATTTGGTGTTGGTGTCGATCTGCATATTTTCCAATTGACCAAGGCGGTCACTGGTAACACGAAAATCCTCATCAAGCGCTTCTGTGTGTAGCCACACTTGGCGTTCGAAGTGTTGTATAATTCCCCGTGTGCGAGGTGAATGCACGTCTTCATTTGTATTTGCTCCTCCTGCCATGGTTAGTAGAAAAAAACAATCCAATATGAAAGGGTAACGTTATCCCTAGCTACAATGGTGCTGGTGGAGATAACTCGCTCACTCTCAACCTGTTCAATCAAGCTCTTACCTGTTCTTACAAAGCTCAGCAAGAAGGTGATGGCGACCAGCAAGTAATGAACAACTTCAAGAGCAGGTGTCAATCTATGGCTTTAGGTGGCTGAACTAGCACAAGGAGCAAAATTTCACTATGTTAATCACAACAAGCTGAATAAATATTCTACAACAGTACTGTGCTGATCTTAGTCTAGACCGTACTAGAGACGCGAGCCGAGACACCAATGTCGTCACCAAAAACACCCCAAACAACAATCTGATTTTTTTTCCTTTTTTTTTCTTTTTTTTTGTTGGGGTGGTCACCCAAACTCTCTCTAGATGGAATCAAGAGACCCTAGAACAAAATTTGCACATGCGGCTTTTGATCTTGCACTTGCCTTTTTTTTCTCTAATTGCTTGTGGCTTTTGTGCGGCTTTTGATTTTGCACTTGTCTTTTTCTTGTTGTCAAACTCAAATTACTAATCTGACTCAAACTCGAAGTAGCAATCTGATTCAAACTCGAACTAGTAATCAGACTCAAACTCGAACTAGCAATCCGACTCAATCTCGAAGTAGCAATCTGATTTGAACTCGTAATCCGACTCAAACTCGAACTAGCAATCCGACTCAAACTCAAAGTAGCAATATGATTTGAACTCGTAATCCGACTCAAACTCGAACTAGTAATCCGACTCAAACTCGAAGTAGCAATCTGATTCAAACTCAAACTAGTAATCCAACTCAAACTCGAACTACGAATCTGACTCGAACTAGGTGACCGAATGTGACACGAACTCGAAACTCTAGTGGTGCAAAACTAAAGACCAGCAACTTGACTCGTCGAAGCAACCATGAACTCAACAAGTCTTGACTAAGTGGAGAAAGTAAAAGGCACAATGGTCTAGGAATAATAGAAAAAAACAGATCTGGTATTTTTTTGGGCTTTTTCTGGACTATAGGATGATAACAGCTGAAAGAAAAGTAATGGTAGCACTCTCACCGATTAACCTTGCTCTGATTACCACTTGATAGGATCTTGGTTCCCGATCTTTTGATGAGAATAGGAGGGTTCGATTTGTGGAGGAGAAGACATTGGCGATCCGACTACACCGTCCCCAAGACGATGCGCCTTAGCGATCGATACACCGACTCCGAAGTTGTATTGATCTTGCTGGCGCACAATCAACCTGAACACGAGGGTGCAAGCAATCGAAGAACACGCAAGAACAAGAAGAACAAGTACTTATCTGTTGAATCAATCTAAAGTGGGGTTCTGGATACAAGTAGACGGGCGATCTAGTCGACACGCGTGTGTACAAGGAAGCAGCAGAAGCTAACTTACGAATAAACAAAACTCACCGGCTAATGAGGGCGGCTGCTACTATTTATTACCTCCCTAGGGTCGTGAGAAACCCTAATAACGAGTCCCTAATGGACTCCAAACGATACATGGGCCATGGGCCCAATTTTGGTGATGCAACACTATGGACAGAAAAAGGTCTTGGTATTAAAATAACTATTGTGGCCGACTCCGAATAGATATGGACATGAGGCCAGATCCATTTGAAAGTAGACTTGATAATCTTTGCAGGAAGTACTTGAACGCCCAGATCGGAGTGCGTATGAAACCGTGGTGGCCGTCACAAGTTGGTGCTGTTCTGCTGTCCAAATCCCGTCCGCGCGAATTCCCTTCCCATTGGCTCCTCTCCATTGTTCCTAAGCAAAACAAGAAAGCACGTAGTTCCACGGTCTAGATAAGATGGACATAAGGCCAAGAACGAGTTCACCTCATAGTTTAGTTGATGTGCACGAGCGCGAGTGATCGGACCAGAAACCGGTAGCTGAGGTTGTGTGGATGTATCGAGGGTGTTGATGTCCTCATCACAAACCTACCACACAACGATCAAAACAACATAAGTGCAGTTATTGGTAAATAGCATCAAATACTCAACTTTTGTGACGGAAGCTATTATATTATGATAAAACATCCACCATATGAAAAGCATGAAAGGAATAGTAATACGTAGACATCACAGGCATTTGTGAATAGTCTAGCCTTTAGAATCACAGTGGTCTCCATCGCCATGGTTCCATCATGATCTATGTCGCCATGTCTCCCTTCTTGTGGTGATCACCATCTCCACAATGCTTGAATACATCTCCATGAATATAAAAGAAGGTAATACATCTAATAGCTATCCAATGAATTACATGAGAGCTCAAGCATCACAGGTCAACACGCAGGTCGTTATACAATTATGTGACAACCTCAACCCGGTTGTTATTAACGGCTGTTATATACCAATTTCACCCATCAATATAACTCAATTATGTGATGGAAATATCATTTCTTGCATACATCACCTTTCTATTTGACCTATTTCAACTTGTACTTGGAGAAATTGGTGCATGCAGGTATTTTATATAGAATTAAATTGAAACAAAAGGATGGATCCTATAAAATATCATCCCAGCCAATCAAGCGCCGACATGTGACACCACATGGATCAAATGGCCCACAACCAAAAGTACCCGAGGCCATCCAACGGTGCACCCTATAACAGTCAATGGACCCACTTGGAAGTCACCCAGAGAAAGCACACAGTGGAATTGGTCCACTTTTCTGTTCGGCCAAAGTGGTGGTTCGTCCGAAGTGCTTCTGGCGCTAAACTCGGTCAACTTCCACGTGTTGGCTCCTCCTGGCTTGAAGAAGTCAGTGGTGATTGAGTCGCTAAATTTTGGTGGCGCGAACCAACCCTTCTCCACCTATAATCAGGACCCCTCCCCCTCACTTCAACACACACCACTTGAGCATCATTCTATTGTATACACTAGTTCTCTTAGTCCTTAGTGGAATTAGTCTATAGAGAGGAGAGCCTCGAGTCCCAAGTCCAAGTTGATTGCGGATGCCAAGCTAAGGGAAACATGGGCCACATGGGGAATCATTTCCCTAAGACCCATGAGGATTTTTTTTCTTCCAAACAAAAACTTCAATGGCTATTATCCATAAGGAGGTCAAAGGTGGAATCAACATCATCCTTGTAATCAAGGAGGCTACGGGAATTCCAAGGGATTTAAGTTAAACTAGCCTACCTTCAAGTATCTTGTCCAGGGCAAAGCAAGAAATCAAGACAACATTTAAATGAAGCTCTTGACCAAGGACAAGAAACTTAAAAGAGCATTCAAAATCCAACATATCCCACAATCACTGTTGGGATCCCAACCCTTCGACCAAGCCCATGCAACCTAGGGCAAGTGACATTGTGGATGAAGTGTTTCTTGTTTGATTGTGGAGTCCACATGTCATCATGCCCAAGGAAGCTTATGATCCATAATCAAAGTATGGGTTGACCTTAAGGAATATTAAGAAGGTTGAAGTGACACCCCTAAAAAGGACAAGCCTCACCATGCTATTAATAGAATATCTTCAAGAAGGAAAAGTCTTCACTACATCAACAAATCTCCATCAAGACGACGGAGAGGCTAGGGCCATCATGGTCCACATGTCCAACTTACATGCCAAAGGAGATTTGGCATGTAGATCAAGAGAAGTTGTCCACAACTTCAACTCCGGAATTGGACAACAAATCATCGCACTAAATATGACGGAGGTAAGTCCCACTCATCGGACTTCAAAAATTTGATGAGTCCTTGCCAATAGGTTAATTGGTAGTTATCTCATATTTGTTTTCCTAATTGCATATTTGATTTCCCATCAAATCTTTGCATTTGCATTTAGCATGTTTGAATTTCCACACTTTCATGTTGGGGAGTAACAATTTTCAACCATCATGAAACTAAAATTTTGAATTAGGAAATAAATTTATTTGGATATGAACCTTAGGCGTAACCAAATGAATTCATATTCCTAATTCAAACCAAAAATATTTCCCTTGATATTCATTGCATTTGCAAGTTGTTTCAAGTTGGGCAAAACAATTTGACAAATGGTACAACATGCTTTTTAGCTAACGTAACCTGTTCTCAAGTTGTTTTGTTTGTTCTTAATTTTAGTGCAACCAGGACAAAAATTGCAACGAGGTTGGAATGCCCCATGTTGACGGTTGTTATATACCAATTTCACCCGTCAATATAACTCAATTATGTGAAGGAATTATCATTTCTTGCACACATCACCTTTCCATTTAACCTATTTCTACTTGTCCTTGGAGAATTTGTGTATCCAGACATTTTATGCAGGAATTGAGGTAAAAGGAAGGGAGCGATCCTATAAAATACCATCCCAGCCAATCAAGCATCAACACGTGACACCACATGGATCAAATGGCCCACAAACAGAAGTATCCGAGGTCATCCAACGGTGTACACCCTATAACAGCTAATGGGACCCACCTGGAAGTCACCCCAAGAAAGCATAGTGAAATTGATCCACTTTTCTGTTCGGCCGAAGTGCTTCTGGCGCCAAACTCGATCAACTTCCACATGTTGGCTCCTCCTGGCTTGAAGAAGTCAGTGGTGACTGAGTCGCTAACTTTTGGTGGCGGGAACTGACCCTTCTCCACTTATAAATAGGACCCGTCACCCTTCGCTTCAACACACACCACTTCAGCATCATTCTATTGTATACACTAGTTCTCTTAGTCCTTAGTGGAGTTAGGCCATAGAGAGGAAAGCCTCTAGTCCCAAGTCCAAGTTGGGAAAGGTATGGCTCATGTATCTTTTCTTATATTTGTGACTTTATGCATAATAAAGATATTATCTTTAGTCTTCTTTTATTTATATACTTAGATGAAGTGTTTCTTATTTGATTGTGGATTCCATGTATGTGGTAGGAGTAGTCTTTATGATTATGCCATATCACTCTTAAGCTATCATCATAAACACTACAAACTCCCACTATAGTATAATTAGTTATGATATGATGATGTTCATTTGAATAATTATGCTATGTATCAAATGTTGGTTCAATGATGATTTAGTTCATTGCCTTAGGATGGCTTGTGCCATGGCTCCTAGGGTATTTACTTAATATGTTAGCATGGTGTTAGGGTAGTTAAGTAGCGTTGGATGTCTTGTAGGCCCACGGATTGAAGAGGTAGGCAGTAGGTGATGACAGTCCTATTTGTCCTTTGTAATCCTCCACGTTCGGCTATACCACAAGCTCTTAGCGAGAGTCCTCCTAGTATTGCTACGGGTAAACCCGTGACCGACGTGTTGAACAACTTAGCATAAGTATTCACCATTGACATGTTCATTAGCATCTAACCTAGGCTATGTACATGTATATTAGAAGCATTACAAGAGTAATTCCCTATAGTCTAATATCCATTAGGACCCATTTACCCTTTAGAATAGATTGCTTTGGTGTGTGTCACACTACCCATATTATCAACTTACCCCTGTCTTGATAATTGATTAGTATCTCATAGCTTGATCATAACAGTAGTGTTTACTTTGCTACATTGCCTTCCTTTGGGATAAATATGATACCCTTGGGAACACTCTTGGGTGAAATGCTACATGATAGTTTTTGTGCACTTGCTGACCTCATCTCTTACTAGAGATGATCTGTGACGTTAAGAAACGTCAATTAGCATCTAACCTAGGCTATGTATATGTATATTAGAAGCATTATAAGAGTAATTCCCTATATCTTAGTCTAATCTCCATTAGGACCCATTTACCCTTTAGAATAGATTGCTTTGGTGTGTCACACTACCCATATTATCAACTTACCCCTGTCTTGATAATTGATTAGTATCCCATAGCTTGATCATAACAGTAGTGTTTACTTTGCTACATTGCCTTCCTTTGGGATAAATATGATACCCTTGGGAACACTCTTGGGTGAAATGCTACATGATAGTTTTTGTGCACTTGCGGACCTCATCTCTTACTAGAGATGATATGTGACGTTAAGAAACGTCAACAAGCATTTCTGGCGCCATTGCCGGGAAGGCAAAGGAAGTGAAGGATAACTATCATTTGTGATTAAGCTATAGGTACTAATAGTTATTAGATAGGATTACCCTTGTTTATTTTCTCCTTTTGTGTGAAAGCAGGGTAGTGTTGGCTAACCCATTTCATGGGATGGCCAACAAGGACGCCAGTGCTCAACTGCAAGATGATATAAGGCGTACCTCAACAAATATCCACTAGGCAACACCATTGTCTTTCGCGGAAGAATTTCAGCTTCCAGTAGGAGCCAAAGTCATCCATCCCCAAGCTTGGAGGAGGCTCCAAGATTTCTTGGTTTGCCTCCACCATAGGGTGGATAGTTGGCTCCTCATCCAACATTCATGTCATGGGTTGGTCCATCAATCCATGGCCACCTTTGTGCTGGAGCTGAAGGAGAATATGATCTCTACTAAAGGGGTGGATTGAAAAATGCTCTAGTTCATTTAGCTTGTTATGCACACCACTTAACAAGGTGGACATGCTAGCTAACGAATTACACCTCCCATTGAAGTATCATGAAGATCAAGCCAATGGAGAAGTGTTTGGATGATCCAAGCCATGGATATTCACATGATTTGTGAAAATCCATGTCAACATGGGCCACTTAGGGAATCATTCCCTAAGACCCATGGGGATTCTTCCTTCAACTCCAATGGCTATCACCATTAAGGAGGTCAAGGGTGGAATCAACATCACCCTTGTAATCAAGGAGGTTATGTGGATTTCAAGGGATCTAAGTTCAACTAGCCTACCTTGAAGTATCTTGTCCATGGCAAAGCAAGAAATCAAGACAACATCCATATGAAGCCCTTGGCCAAGGAAAAGAAAACTAAAGAGCACTCAAGATCCAATATGTCCCACAATTACTTGTTCAGATTCTTACCCTTTGACCAAGACCATGTGACCTAGGGCAAGTAACATTGTGAATGAAGTGTTTCTTGTTTGATTGTGGAGTCCACATATCCTCATGCAAAAGGAGGCTTTTGATCCATGGTCAAAGTATGGGTTAACCTTAAGAGATATCAAGATGGTCGAAGTAACACCCCAAAAAAAGGACAAGCCTCACCATGCTCATAAGAGAATATCTTCAAGAGGAAGAAGCCAACGCTACATCAACAAGTCTCCATCAAGACGACAGAGAGGCTAGGGCCATCATGTGGTCCACATGTCCAACTGACATGCCAAAGGAGATTTGGCATGTCAATCAAGAGAAGTTGTCCACATCTTCAACTCTGGAATCGGAGAACAAATCATTGAACCAAACAGAATGAAGGTAAGTCCCACTCATCGGACTTCAAAAAATTCGGTGAGTCCTTGCCAATAGGTTAATTGGTAGTTATCTCATATTTGATTTCCCAATTGCATATTTGAATTCCCCATCAATCTTTGCATTTGCATTTAGCATGTTTGAATTTCCACACTTGCATTTTGGAGAGTAAAATTTCCAACCCTCATAAAAACTAAAATTTTGAATTAGGAAATAAATATTTGGATATGAACCTTGGGCATAACCACTTGAATTCATCTTCCTAATTCAAACCATAAAAATATTTCCCTTAATATTCAATGCATTTGCAAGTTCTTTCAAGTTAGGCAAAAAAAATTTGGCAAAGGGTACAACATGCTTTTGAGCTAATGTAACCCATTTTCGAGTTGTTTTGGTTGTTCTAGATTATTAGTGCAGCGAGGACAAAAATTTGTGAAGAGGTTGGAATGCCCCATCAAGCGCATATCCCTCCATCGATCTCATTTTGAGTTCATGGTGGAGGAATGCTCAAGATGGTGGTCCAATAGAGGAACATGATGAAGCTCATTCAACTCCAACCTCAACTTGGAAGGAGACATTGAACATGAAGGCTACACTGAAATCCATGCTCATGATTTACTCACACAACGTCCTTCAACTAAGACTACTCTTCAATTGAGGTACAAGTTCAAATTTTCCATCGTTTGAATTGCGTTAAGATTGAATGATTTTTTCTTACATTGGTTAGGAAGGTTTACACCTTCTCATCATTCAATTCTTATGCATCCTCACGAGAGTAAGTGTCGGCATTACTCTTTTTAATTCTTCAAAAAGGAATGTCACCTTACTTGGGAACAAATTTAAACAAGTAACTAGAATTTCATAAGCATTGCTAAAATTGACTTAGACATTTTCTGCCTAGGTAATTCTTATGGAATGACTTAATGGTTGCATTGGTATGTAGCAACCAAGCAATAGTGATTTCCATAATTTTGATTTGAAACTCATTCATGCATGGATCACTAGATTTCAAATTCCTAGGCAAGAAATTAAAAATGTTCAGGAGGATAAAATTGAGAATCTTGTTTGCCATGACCCAAATTATAAATATTTGCTCTTGTAAAAAATCTATAATGGTTAGCAATTTTACAAGACTAATGGATCCATATAGTGTATTTATATCTCTCGCATTGCTATGAGTAGGAGCTTTAGAAAATGTTCAACTTGATTGATCCATAAAGCTCCACACCTAGCAATAATTCATATACTGTTCATGGATACACTGGAAATTGGACCCAATGCATATTTGTTCTTGTTCTTCCCCCTGCGTACAAATGAAGATTCGGTTACCTAACCCAAAAATTCATTTGTACAAGTATCGGGAGCTAACCATCCCTCTCTATCATAGAGAGGAAGTTTGCAGGAGTAAAATAACTATGCATGCATTCAAAGATCGGATTGTTGGAAACCCTAAGAGGACTCCATTCCAATATCTCTTGGCCAAGGAGTAAATGGGGACAGTTGCTACCTATCAGAAATTAAGCCCAAAGGTCAACCATAACTATACGAGGCCGGAGATTTGACGCAGAAACCCTCCGTGAGCAACCAATGGGCTGCTACGAATATGTGAGAGCATTATGCTCCCAACTATTCTTAGCACTCATTCAAGCTCAAGGGAATTGCCGCCATCATTGGGTGTAAGTTATTCCTTTCTAGTAAGAGGTATGATGTACCTTAACCAAGGAATGACAAGATCATATCCAATGTATATTGGGTGCAAATTGTTCCTATGTGGCCAAAAGGTATTTTATACCTTAGCCAAGGAACAACGGATCACACTCAACCCATGTTGAGTGCACGTCGTCCCTTTATGGTTAAAGATATGTTGTACCTTAGCTAAAGAATAACGGATCGTACTCAACACATGTTGGGAACATGTCATTCATTTGTGGCTAAAGGGTATCATTATCTTAGCCAAGGAATGACAGATCACACCCAATGTATGAGGGGTACAAGTTATTACTTTATGGCAAGAAGGTATGATATGCCTTAGCAAAAGGATGACACAACACACTCAATGCATGTTGAGTGCACGTCATGCTTTGGGAACCTTCCAATGTGGATGAGAGACATCGACAACACTCTCCTCGACCACACTCATGAAACCCATGGAAGGCAATCAAACATCAACACTCAACCCTCCAATGCTAAAGCCATGCTGCAACAAGGTTAGGCCAACCTCATGGCCTACATCTGTCATTGGGGTTTCAGCCCCTTGGGGGAGGACCCACACTTGAGGTAACTTGTATCACACCCCTTGCATATTTATTTTCCATTCACCCATCATCCACCTTGCATATAAAAAAAATTTAAAAATAAGTAGGGTAGATTTGCTTTCAAAATAAAATAAAAGATGTACGGTGAAAATGGTTTGGAATTCACATAGATGAAATGATGAATAGCTGCTCTGTTTTAATTTTCCTAAGTCCCTAGTTTATAACTTACTACTATCCAAAATATTGCTTTCATTGGCTAGAATTACTTTTGCCTTGATTTAGAACTGTGGGTAGCAAAAGCTTAATCCGATACTAAGTTGTTGTGAGATATGATATAGTGATAGGACTGCTATTCCTAGTTTGAAAGTGAAACTTAGATTTCCGGAGAATTTTTAAAAAGATTTTGGATACTCTCATTTGATTGGAAATTCCTACCAAAGCCATATGACACATTACATTGATAGACCTTATGCATATGTTATTTGTCTTCACATTGAGCTTTGTCAAACTAGTATAGACCTATGTGAGATTCCATTCATTACTTTTTGAATTCGGGACTTCACTTGCACATGCTATACTTCTACACTAGAAGTAAGAAAAATTCCATCATACCACCATTCCACAATAAAAAGAGAAAATCCATACCTTTTATGCTTAGTACTCTCTCCAAAATTTATTGCATAAAAAGGGAGTAGAAGACATGGCTGAAAGAAAAAAAAAAGAGAAAATGCATGCTTACATCATAAGCATGAGAGAAAAAAAAGAAAGAAAAAGAAAGAAAGAAAAAAGAAAAGTAGTCATGTTTCATCCCTATGAAATAAGAGAGTCCACTCAAAAAATGGTCATCAAATATCGACATCCACCTCTATTCCATCACACATGCACAAGTCTTGAATCAAATTGTTTTGAATTTAATTCTCCTAAGGCTTGCTTTTTTGACTTAGCAATATTATGTGTCACAAATATGCCTACTATATTCCCCACCAAGCTCCACATACAAGCCTTATTTAGTGATTGGATGAATTTAGGCAAAATGCCTTGGTGAGGACATATTTCCACTACACGCAAAGTAGAGACTGAGAGAATCAAATTGAGGTACTTATAATCTAAATTGAACTCTCCGAAATTTGAGTGGAACTTGATTACTAGGGTATGTATGCTCCATTTTTTGTTCTATCTTTCAACCACCCATTAATAGGAGATGGCATAAGCTCCATAATTATCGAAGTGTGAGAACGACACTTCCCCCGGTACTACTAGATTGTAGCCCGTGGAGGTTCTTGTATTGGTTTGGGCAGACAGAGATCAGGAACAAGATGGTGACATAGAAGATTTACGTGGTTCGATCCGCCTGATCATAATACCCTACTCCACAGTGTGAGTGTGTTGTATTGAGTTTGTCAGTAGCACTAGTATGTGTGTGAGCTTCCCTCTGTATCGTGCGGCGTAGTCCTTTTATAATCCAAGGACTAATCATTACAATATTTGCCTGGCCCGACATGTGACCCTGACGTATTTAATAGCCTAATACACTGTCTATGAGCATTAAGCGTGGTTAATAGTGTGATAACGTGCCTTGATGGCTGTGTTAAACCTATTAATAGTGCTCTGATTGTGTGTCATTAATATAGCATTAATGACACGTAATCAGGTCTTGTAACTGCCGCTTTAATTGTCCCTTGAATGTCCATGTTGTTGGAGATCCGCTAGTGTACTCGTTGGTGGTGTAGGTCTGGAGGCTCCACACGTGGAAGCTTTGAAGCTTCCCCTTGCGGGGAGGTAGCTCCGGAACCGCTATACACACAGCGGCACCGGAGCTTCCCTCTGCTGAGGGTTAGGTCCGAGGTCATTATACATGTGTTGACTGCGGAGCTTCCCTGTGTTGAGAGTTTAGCTCTGGACTTACATTACACATGTCAATCCCGGAGCTACCCATATGAGGGATGCGGGTCCAGTGTAGCGTTACGTGTGGGACCTGAGGAGATCTTCAAATTTGACAGGTGGAACTCTCTTGCACTTCTTGCGGTAATGTGGGGTACCCAATATGCAGGGTATCGATAGTGGCCCTCGGACCCACCTCTAGGAGAAACCCATTGGGTTAAGTTATTCTACCGGAGGTGGGGCCATCCTCGATTCCCGCGCTTCAACTTCAGAATTCTTCTGATGTGTCGTTGGGGCAATGGTCTGCGATTAAACCATCGCCGCGTGGCTTGTTATGAATGCGGCAAATGAGATCTTTGAGTGCAGATCTCACGCAATTGAAGGTCGCAAGTTCACAATACAAAAACCGTATCGGTTCGGAGCACCTTGTCAAGGTGCCGCCTTTGGGTTTCCCGCCGCCCATCATGACAACGGTTCGCCTGGGGTAATAACCTCGACCTCTTCGTCGGGGTGGCCCCGGGTCCATTCGTCATTGACTGGGTAGATTTTTGAAATGTGACCCTGCTCTCGTTGCGGTTTCCATCCAAGCGTCGTGGAGGCTCACTTAAGAAGGAAAGTATGCACGGTTTGAGGACTCTTTATGCTTTCAATCAAACTTGCACTCAGAGCCTCCCAAACTTCACCTAGATTTCCATTCCTTTGCTCCACTTGCCACGATAGAGTTGGGTCTTCCCAAGAGCCGCATCCAGAGCAAAGACAATCTAATGAAGCTCCGGACCTTCATGGGATGGTCCAGTGACTCCTTCAACCACCTAGATGCGCCGGCAAGCTCCCCTTCAAGAAGGAGCGCTGCGGGGAGATGGTGTATTTTTTGGCGTACACCATGGTGGGACTGATCCCACCATTCTCGAGATTCATCGTGATGCTGCTGAACTTCTATGGCCTCCAACTGCATCACCTCGGCCCGCACACCCTTCTGCTCGTGGCCACCTTCGTCCACTTCTGTGAGATGTGGGTGGGCGTGCCTCCCAGCGTTGAATTGTTCCGAACCTTCTTCACAGCTCACACCACTGGCAAGGGGACAGAGTTGGTTGGCTTCTATTACTTCGTGAAGTGCAAGAACTACCCCTTCAAGTAATTGAAGTCGTTCCCCTTAGGCAAATGGGACGACCGGAAGAAAGATTGGATCGTCATTGCTGTGGATGAGAACGACAGGTTGGAGCTGCCCCAAGGACTCCCCAACGTCGACACCGAGGCCTGGAACATAGTTCCGAAGTTGTCGGATGCGTTTAAGCCTGTCCTGTCCAGGATCCGAGAATGCGTGGAGGGTGGAGTGACCCCCCAGATTGTCTTCGGAAATTTCTTGGTGAACAAGTGGGCTCCACTGAGGAAGAGGGAGAAGCTCGCCTGGGCTCTCAATAGTGTGATGGATGACAACCAGATTGAAACCGGCTGGAAATCCAACTTAGATGATGAAGCTTTGAAGCTCCATCTCAAGAAATATCAGCATGGGCTTGTCGACAGCGACGACTTAGCTCCGCCGGCTGCTTTCCTGCCCTTAAGCATGATTCCAGAGATTAGCACGGAGCTCCAAAGGAAGATGCCGGAGCTTGATGCCTTGGGTAAAGTGGAGAAGTGTCGGACCTCCAGAGTTGTAATGCCCGGAGCTTCCGAGGAGGTGGCCACTCCTGTTCGAGCCAGAGGGTTGAAGACATTGGCAAGGGCAAGGGCAAGGGCAAGGAGCCAGTCGAACCTTCCAGCCGGAAGAGGAAGCTGAAGCATGCTGATGGGAGGTCCGTCAGTCCTGCCCCATCTACAACAACCCCTTCTCCCTGGCGAGGGAGTCTTCTGCGGCTACACCTCCTCCGGTGCAAGCATCCTCAAGAGACGCCAGTTCTGGACAGTCAACTCGAATCCTGGTGCCAGCAAGGGGCTCCAGGTCCGGAGGTTCTTCTCGGCCGAGGGAGACTTTGGCTGGGGCATCACCAACAACGACGGCAGGCTCCGGGCAACATTCCGGAGCTCCTTCCATGCTGATCGTGACAAGCTCTGGCTCCGAGCCTCCGGTGAAGAGGTTCCGTGCCGATTGGGCGGTAGCTTTCCAAGGTAAGATTTGCTTTTTCACCTTGATTTGCCACTCGTGTTTTTACCATGTTTTGAATCTTCTGATTTTTTTACTGCAGGGCATCAAAGTCGGGGTCTAAGGCTCCAGCTTTTGTCGCACCGACTGAGGGTGCACAAGCTAATGCTCCAGCTCCAACTATCGATCCCTCTCAAGTGGTGGCTAAGGACACGACAGCTCTGACGCCAGCTGTCAAGGTCTTGGATCCAGAAGAGACGCCAGAAGCTCCCGTGGTAGCGCCGGACCACGGGGGAGAAGTTGATGATGCACCGCCAGCAACAGCGCTGGAAGTCGTAGCTACAGTGCAAGAGTTGGAGATGTGAGAAGCTCCGGCGTCTGAGCCAGAGGTTACTGAGGCTCCAGTCCCAGCACCAGAAGTTGTGGCGGGGCCAACGGCACCAGAAGCTCCGCCCCTTGAGTCGGAAGTCGTTGAAGCCCTGGCTGTTGAGCCGGAGCCGGCAATTGAAGCCCCGGCTACTGAGCCGGCAATGGTCGGAGCTCCGGTCGTTGAGCTGCAGGTAGTTGAAGCTTCGGTTCTTGAACCAAAAGTTGTTGAAGCTCTGGCGGTTGAGCCGTAAGTATCTGATGTACTGGCACCTGAGCCGGCGATGGAGATGGCTTCGGGTGAAGTCCCGACGACCACCCCGAAAATAACTGCTCCAATGGTGCCCACGCCCATGGCAGAACGCCATGAAGAGGCGGAGGCAGGCTCTTTACCCGCGGAGCCAGCGATCAAAGTTCCTGCAGCAAGATCTTCGGCGTCGGCCCCGGAGGTAGGAGTTCCCCTAGCGGGTTTTCCCCTGCTATAGCCGAAGAACTTCCAGAGGGTGTCCCCAGTGCCGCAGGAGCCGAGGGTACCTCACTTGTAGAGTGGGACCCTATTTTTGTTATGGAGAATCCCTTGGAGCCAGCTGAGTTGACCCCAGCAGGTCCGGAGCCCATTCCCTTGGCATTGTCCATAGACAATGCCTGCTCGAGCTTCCGACAAGTTCAGCTTGCCTTCGATCATGAGAGCAAGGTCCTTGAGGAGGAGCGCCACAGCTTAAGGCATTGGCGCAACAGACTCCACTTTGAGACCAGACTTGCTCAGGCGAGGCTTGCTGATCAGAAGGAGTGGGTCAAGAGAGAAACGGCCCAGATGGAGTACTGGAGCGAGCTGCTGGAGGAGAAAGAAGCCACAATCAGGGCCCTCGACGCCAATTCTCAGGATATTCTCAAATATGCTAAGGAGAGGAGTGATACTGTTGAAGAGCGTCACGAGAACCTCACTGCACTGAACGCGATTCTCCAGAAGCGTCGGGCGGACCTTGATGCAAAGGGAAGAAAAACTCCTGGAGCAACAGGAGCATATTTTGAAGAGGGAGGAGGAGGTCACCAAAAAATTGACTCTAGGTGAACAGAATTTGGCCGATCGCACCAAAAAGTTGGATCTGTGAAGTGAGGAGGAGAAAGAAAAGTACTGGAAGCTGGGGCGGGAGCTCTTGAAAAGAGAGAGTGATATTGCCGCTAGAGAAGGGAAGGTGAGGGGCACTGAGAAGGACCTGGTCAAACGGCGGAACTGCATCCACCTCCAGGGGACAGAGCTAACCAACCGCGAGAAGCAGGTTGCTGAGAGTATGCAGCAACATGCTAAAGTGGTAGAATGTCTTGCTCGGGAGAGTTCAGAGTTAGCGGCCGCTCGGAGGTCACTGGAGGAGCTGCGGAGCTCGAAGGCAATCAAATCCCTAATGCTGTGAGATTTCTTGGGATGTGCGGACAGGGCCCTTGTGCCTCTTGGCTTCAGTCCGATACGCCCGGAGGACCCAGCGCAGGAGCTGGACCAGACGTTAGTGGCACTTGGATTTGCTGGCAGCGAACTCGATGCGATGGGTAATGTCATCGCTGATCAGCTGGAGACAGAGGGTAAATCTCTAGCCAAGAACGTTGTCGAGTATGTCTTGGCATGTTACAAAAACCAAGACCCCCAGCTCTCTCTCGATCCAGTCTTTGAAGGGATCATTGCCGAAGAAGAGGATGTCGCCGGAGCTAGTGTCCAAGAGGTTGCTGAGAAGGTTGCTTCGTTTTTCCACAGGACTTAGATCCTCTAGTAGCTAGGACTTTTTCCTTTTGCCCCTTGTTGTAACCCCAATTTTGTAATCTAGTACTTGAAATGAATGAAATCCATCCACTGTTTCTGCAATGAATTCCATTTTGTCTTCGACATACTGTGCTTTGTCTTGTTGGCCCCCTGGTAGATGTGCACAATTGGTGTGTGAACATATACCAAAAGGATTTTACAGTATGGTGATGACTTGAATGCTTCGAGCATAAGGTCCGAAGTCTTTAATTCCGATACTTGTCATGTCGACGGTGGGCCCCCTGGGCTGTCGGAGCTTGATAGCTCCAGTAGTGCTCGATGTCAACACACGAATCATCGATGATAGGCCCCCTAGGATTTATCGGAGCTTTGTAGCTCCGATGTCACCCACTGTCAACATATTAAACGTCGACGGCAGGCACCCTTGGAGGATGTCGGAGCTTAGTAGCTCTGGCGTCGTCCACCATCGCTATGAATTTCTGTTTTTCCTACACATTAAATACAAGAAAAGAGTAAAATTCGTCCTCTTGTCTATAAATCGTTTGTGACTTTATCATTCTTATTTGAGTTTTGAATTCGAAGAAACTCAATATGATAACAAGCATATTTATGTAATCTTTTCGGATCCATATGCTTTTCTAGTACTCACCCTACTGAGGCCTGCCGGGGTGTAGGTAGAGTGGCGTACTTAGGGTGCAGGACCAGGCTAAGTCAATAGCACACTCCGGACCTATGTTGGCTTGGCGTTCAGGCAAGTAGACTATACAGCATGTTAAGATCCAGAAAGACCAACAATATAACTTGTAACACATATGAATAACTTGGACAAAAAACTAAAAAATAATTGCACAACTTCATTATAGATAAGAAGGGTAAAAATAATAATTTGATATACAGGGCCTTGTACAAAAATAAATGCACGTGGAGTATTTTTTTCACACAACAATGTCTTTCATTATAGGTCCAGATTACAGGGGAGACAAGGACACACTTAGGGTGCACGACCAAGCTAAGTGCGCTATACATCTCGTACTAGCCCTGGGTAGTTAGTTATACTTTTAGTGCTGTGACTGTATGAAGTGTTATTGAACTTCCCGGACCTTCCCGGAGGGGTCCGGATGTTCTTCCAGAGGACCTACTCTTCTCTGTGTATTGACTCTATAACATACATTGTGCGTAATTACAGGCCCACCTCTGTAATTCTAAGTATAAAACTTATGGAGGTGCTCGATGTTCAAAGGATTAGGAAGTGGAGTCCCATCCTCAGTTGCCAAGCGAACGCATCCGGTTAGGATACTTTGATCACTCGGAAGGGACCATCCCAGGTGGGGTAAAGTTTGTTCACCCCTTCGCGAGTTAGTATTTTCTGCGGCACCAGGTTGCCTTCCTCGAGTTGTCGGTTGCACACGTGCCTTTGTTGATAGCGCAGGAGTGCTTGGCGATAGTGTGCATTTCAAACAGCTGCTTGGCACCTTCCCTCGTTGATGAGGTCAAGGTCTTTGCGTTGGAGCTGGTCCTGCACGGCTTCGTCGAAGGTCCGGACCGGGAGGGACCCCATGGTGACCTTTGGAGGAAGTATTGCTTCAGCTCCGTACACCAGGAAGAAGGGTGTCTCCCCAGTTGACCGGTTAGGTGTTGTCCTGTTTGCCCACAATGTGGACAGAAGCTCTTCAATCTAGTTGGCTCCATACTTTTTTTAGGTGCTCGTATGTGCACGTCTTGAGTCCTTTTAAGATTTCTGCATTTGCTCTCTCAGCTTGGCCATTACTTGTTGGGTGAGCTACTGAGGCGTAGCTGAGTTGAATGCCGAGGTCTTTGCAATATTCATGAAATGCAGCATTTGTAAATTGAGTTCCATTGTTAGTTATGACTTTGTTTGGAACTCCAAATCTGCATATTATGGACTTCAAGAATTTGATAGCTGATTGCTTGTTGATTTTCACGACTGGAGTTGCTTCCGGCCACTTGGTGAACTTGCCGATGGTGACATACAGGAACCTATAACCTCCGATGGCTTTTGGGAATGGTCCCAAGATGTCCATGTCCCACACAGTGAATGGCCATGTAGGAGGTATCATTTGTAGTGATTGAGTCGGTGTATGAATCTATTTTGCGTGGAACTGGCATGCTTCACATTTTTTCACTAGCTCAACCCCATCCTAGAGTGTTGTAGGCCAGTAAAAGCCATGCTGGAAGGCTTTACCAACCAACGTGCGGGAAGATGCGTGGTTCCCACACTCGCCTCCATAGATTTCCGCGAGTAGCTCACGGCCTTCTTCCCATGTAATGCAACGCATTAGGATGCCGTTGGCACCACACCGGTAAAGATATCCTTCTACCAATGTGTATCTTTTAGCCAACCTAACAATCCGGTCAGCAATGCACTGTCTTCAGGAAGGACATTGTCTTTCAAGTAGCTCCGGATCTTCGAGATCCATGCATTAGAACTAACTTGAGCTTCTGAGTCTTGTGTGCTGGGTTTTTCGGAGCTTCTGACAGCACCTAAGACCCTTGGTGGATGCCATGGTAACAGGGCCATCGAGACTGCCAGCTTTGAAGTGCTGGTCTTGCCCCCTTCACTCAGTTCAGCAGGCTGAACTGTTGGTCTTGATAACCTCCGGGTGAAGATTCCGTCAGGAGCCGGATCTCCGTCGAAGCCTTTGTCGAGAGTTCATCAGCTTCAGCATTATGAAAACGCTGAACATGGTGGAGATCCAAAACTTCGAAGTCCTTCTGGATCCTCTGGAGTTCAAAAAGATAAGAAGCTAGTTGGGGATTGTTACAGCAGTATTCATCTTTGACTTGTTTGATTATGAGCTGTGAATCACCCTTCACCAACAACTGTTTGACACCATAGGATAGTGCTACCTTGAGTCCGTAGATGAGAGCTTCATACTCCGCCATATTATTGATCGCCTTGAAATCATGGTGAACCATGTACTTGACCTTCTCCCCAGTCAGAGCAAGGAGAAGGATTTCAGCTCTGGACCCCTATTTTTGCACGGAGCCGTCGAAGTAGAGAGTCCAGTGTGGTTCAATGGAGACCAGGACCTTGGGTTTCGGCTTCTGCTCACTGGGGCCCCCAGGGTTTGATGGAGAGGGAGTCCACTATGCCACAAAGTCCGCCAAAGCCTGACTTTTGATTGCTTGTCGTGACATGAATTCGAGATCGAACTCGGCCAGCTCTGCTGCCCACTTTGCGATGTTCCCAATAGAGTATTTTGTGGGCTTGGAAGTAGTGACGAAGCTTCCTTGAGGCAATAAGAATTGCATAAAGCAGCTAATGCACCTCAATGTATCTTATCTTGGCGTCATGGAGTACTTCTCTGATGAAGTACATTGGGCGCTGGATAGTCCAGACCCTCTTGGAGGGGCCCCGAGCTTCTTCTCCATCGATCCGGACCCTCCCGGAGGGGTCCGAACCTCCTTGTTGAGCTTCCTGGACCCTCCTAGAGGGGTCCAGATCTCCTTGAACAGTAGTTAAAACTCCCTCAGATGAGAGAGGTTGATCTTCTAGTATTCTATCTTGAAGATCCGTGTCTGGGGGTTGGGACCCAAACTCGCCTTCAGGTGGCTCCGGACCCTCCCGGAGGGGCCTGGGCTCCTGGACTGGATGTGGCTTCGGTCTTTCTGCGACCAGGACCATGCAGACAACTTTGGTAGTTGCAGAAATGTAAAGCAGTAAAGACTCACCAGGATTTGGAGCTACCAAGATTGGTAGTGTGGTGAGGAGTTGTTTCAGCTCTTGAAATGCCTTTTCTGCTTCTTCAGACCAATGGAATGGTCCGGACTTCCTCAAGATTTTGAAGAAGGGTAGTGCCCGCTCTGCCAGTCTTGAAATGAACCGGCTGAGCGTAGCTAGACATCCAGTAAACTTCTGGACATCTTTGATGCGGGTTGGGGGCCGCATATCTTCTATGGTCTTGATCTTCGTCGGATTTGCTTCAATTCCTCGGTGAGTCACCAAGAAACCTAGAAGCTTCCCGGAGCTAACCCCGAAGACACATTTGTTCGGGTTCAGCTTAGTGCGCGTGTTGCGCAACTTGTCAAAGACAGCCTGCAAGTTATCAAGGAGTGACTCGTTCTTGATCTTCACGACGATGTCATCGATGTACACCTCCACCAAGTCTCTGATTAGCTCTCCAAATGTTTTGTACATAGCTCACACAAATGTTGAAGCAACATTTTTGAGACCAAAGGGCACGACAGTATAACAATACAATCCATCTACTGTTATGAAGGCAACATACTCTTCATCTTCCTTAGACATTTGGATTTGATGATATCCAGAATATGCATCTAAGAAACACAATAGCTCACATCCGGAGGTGGAGTCCACTATTTGATCTATCCTAGGTAGTTGAAATGGATCCTTTGGACATGCCTTATTTAAGGTGGTGTAGTCGATACACATCCGAAGCTTCCCGCCAGCCTTGGGCACCACGACGGGGTTTGCTAGCCATTTTGGATGAAACACCTCCCGAATGAAACCAGCTTCGAGCAACTTCTTGATCTCTTGTCGGATAAAGTTTTGTCGCTCGATTGATTGCTTCCGGGGCTTCTGGTGTACATGCCGTGCGTCGGGATAAATCTTCAGATTGTGCTCAATCACCTCCCTAGGGATCCCAGGAATTTGTGACGGTTGCCAAGCAAACACGTCGACATTAGCCCAGAGAAAAGTGATGAGCGTGATTTCCTATTTGTTGTTCAGACCTCCCGATATACGTGTAGTTTGAGCAGCATCGAAACCAATTTGGATGACTTTGACGGGAACGTCGGTGTCGCCACTTGGTTGCACACGTAGTGCAGAAGTCGAGCCTCGATGACAAGAACTCGAAGGTTTTAGAGCTAGCTCTCTATCGGATGCTTCCTCCTGCGCTGTAGCAAGCGCATGAAGTTCTTCTAGTGCAGTGATTCCTGCAGTGCGATCCCCGCGGATCCGGAGAGCGCCCGTAGGTGTTGTCATCTTTGACACCAAGTAGCCATAGTGAGCAGCAGCCATGAACCTGTACAAGGTAGGCCTACCCAATATGGCGTTGAACGGCAAACTGATCTGCGCTACGTCGAAGAACAGCTTCTCGGTTCTATAGTTCTCTTGAATCTCGAAGATCACCGGGAGTGTGATAGATCAGTGAGGGGTAATGGCCCCCGGACCTACCCCAGAGAAAGGTCGAGAGGGGTGAAGGTCGGAGCTGGAGCTTGACGAAGGCTTCGAAGCTTATAAGGTTCAGCCCTGCACCTCCGTCCACCAGTACATGATTGAGTTGAACATTGTTAATGGTCGGAGATACCATCAATGGGAGTTGGCCAGCTCTGATCATGTTACGAGGGCAGTCCGAGGCATCAAAAATGATGGGAGTGTCCATCCACTTCCGATGAGGCTCCGCCCTGGCGGTGGGAGCTGCAGCAGCCATATCCTGGTGCATTGTCTTGAGGATGTGGCGAGATGTGATGTCCCAAGAACCACCATAAATGGTGTTCAAGGTCTTCCGACGCTCGTTGTCAGAGACGTCGGAGTCGTCGTCGACGATGTTGTAAACAACCTTTAGGACCTTTTTGGGGTCTTGAAAGCCTAGCTCCTCTTCTACCGGAGCTTCGTCAACTTTTTGTTTTCCTTCCCGCTGGCGGAAAGGAGCTTCTTCTCGGTGCTTATTGTAGCGCTCGACAAGGTTCCGGACCTCGTGGCATTCTTCTAGATTGTGTTTGCCTGTCTTGTGGATCGGACACCACATCTTAGAGCTGCTCCCGTCTTCTGATGAAGGACGAGGTCGTTTTTTGGTGCGTGACACCCGGCCAACTAGAGTTGCGGTAGCCGCAACAGTAGGTGCGCCAGCCGACAGCTTCTTCTTGCCGTTGGGCTTCTTTTTCTTTTTGCCACCTCCAGATGTAGTGGCTTCAGTCTTGGAAGGTTTCTTGTTAACCTCCGGAGGGGGTTTGGAATGCATCTCACGTCCCTCCGCAACTTTACCACATTTATCTGCTAAGCTGAAGAGTTTCGTGACACTGGTGACTTCTTTGGTCACCAGCTTCTCCAGCATCTTTTTGTCTCAAACGCCCTGTTTGAATGCAACAATAACAGAAGCGCTCGAGATTGAAGGGATGGTATTGTGTACCTGAGAAAACTACTGGGTAATGGATCGCAGCGATTCCCCCATTGTTTGCTTCACAGCAAAAAAGTCCAGTTTAGTGTCGGGCCGGGTGTAAGAACTCCCGAAGTTAGCAGTGAACTGTTGGCATAGTTCCTCCCAACTATTGATGGAGTCGGGTGAAAGACTCATGAACACCTTGCAGTCCCAGTCAGAGCCACTGGGAAGTAATTGGCCATCACGGCCTCGTTGCCCCTCGTTGCAAGTATAGCAGTGAAGTAGATTTGGAGAAACTCGGCGGGGTTGACAGTCCCGTCGAATTTTTTTGCCAAATGAGGCCAGAACTTCTGTGGCCATCTGACCATGCGTAAGTGTATGGATAGGGCAGAACAGCCTCCCCCTACTTCCCTGAGGAGTAGGGTTTTCCCGAGCCTCTCGCGAGCACGCTCGATATGGACGCTGTCGTCCTGCTGTCGGTAACGGCAATCAAGTTCTGACCGCAGGTCATGAGTCGGAATCCTGGTGATGGTGTGGGTGCATCGTGCCCCGGAAGGAAGCAAAGTCACCTGCTGGGATGTAGCACGCTGACGGTGCTGTGACACGTGAGGACCAAGTCTTCCAGACAAGGTCCTACGTTGAGCTGTTGCCTGCTCCGAAGGGGGAGGACCTTGGTTGCTGATGGCATCAGCTGTGGCTGCAACCAGATGTTGTACATCAGCGTGCAACTGCTCCATCACACTCGGAGGTGCTCCACACGTTGGTGGGCGCTACAACAGAGTTCGCGCAGCAATTAGCGCGTTCTCGGTGTTGTTGTTTGCCGATGCTGTCACCGAAACTAGTACCCCATCCTGTTCTCCAGCATTGTTTGCTAGGGCAGATGGTGGTAGTGGTGGCATGACGCCCGCCGGACAACGGCGCCTGATGGATGTTGCATGTTGGAGGGATTGCCTCTAGCAGGCTGCTCAGCATGGTTGCCGTTGGAGGATCCTGCGGTGGAGTTCACCATCTTGAGATCTCGGGTCCCCCTTCCTGGCGCGCCAAATGTCGAAGTGTGAGAACAACACTTCCCCTGGTACTACTAGATTGTAGCCCACGGAGATTCTTGTATTGGTTTGGGCACGCAGAGATCAGGAACAAGATGGTGACACAGGAGATTTACGTGGTTTGGGCCACCTGAGCATAATACCCTACTCCACGTTTTGAGTGTGTTGTATTGAGTTTGTCAGTAGCACTAGTATGTGTGTGAGCTTGGATCAGATCGTCCCTCTGTATCGTGCAGTGTAGTCCTTTTATAATCCATGGACTGACCGTTACAACGTTTTCCTGGCCCGACATGTGACCCTGACATATTTAATAGCCTAATACACTGTCTATGAGCATTAAGCATGGTTAATAGTGTGATAGCGTGCCTTAATGGTTGCGTTACCCCTATTAACAGTGCTCTGATCGTGTGTCATTAATATAGCATTAATGACACGTAATCAAATCTTGTAACTGTAGCTTTAACTGTCCATTGAATGTCTGTGTTGTTAGAGATCTGCCAGTGTACTCGTTGGTGGTGTAGGTCCGGAGGCTCCACACGTGGCAGCTTCGGAGCTTTCCCTTGCGGGGAGGTAGCTCCGGAACCGCTATACACATGGCGGCACCGAGGCTTCCCTCTGCTGGGGTTAGGTCCGGGGTCGTTATAGACGTGTTGACTGTGAAACTTCCCTGTGTTGGGAATTTAGCTCCGGACTTACATTACACGTGTCAATCCCGGAGCTACCCATATGAGGGATGTGGGTCCAGTGTAGCGTGACGTGTGGGGCCTGAGGAGATCTTTAACTTTGATAGGTGGAACTCTCTTGCACTTCTTGCAATACCGTGGGGTACCCGGTATGCAGGGTACCGACAATAACAATTTAAGATGGGTGAAGTACCATGCCAATTTTTGCAATACTAGGTAGAGTTTTTGTTGTTCACATGGTACTTGTGAAAAATGGAACATTGTACCAACTCCTGATCATCAACCTGAAGTCTTGACTTTTCTAAGGGCGATGAAATGATAAGCTTGGGGAAGTTTGTTGACGGCTGTTATATACCAATTTCACCCATCAATATAACTTAATTATGTGAAGCTTGCACACATCACCTTTTCATTTAACCTATTTTCACATGTCCTTGGAGAATTTGTGCATGCAGACATTTTATGCAGGAATTTAGGTAAAAGGGAGGGAGCAATCCTATAAAATACCATCCCAGCAAATCAAGCGTCAACAGTGGCACCACATGGATCAAATGGCCCACAAACAGCAGTATCCGAGGTAATCCAGAGGTGTACACCCTATAACAGTCAACAAGACCCACCTGAAAGTCACCCTGAGAAAGGACAGTGGAATTGGTCCACTTTTCTGTTCGGCCGAAGTGGTTGTTCAACCGAAGTGCTTCTAGCGCCAAACTCGGTCAATTTTCACGAGTTGGCTCCTCCTGGCTTGAAGAAGTCAGTGGTGACTGAGTCGCTAACTTTTGGTGGTGGGAACCGACCCTTCTCCACCTATAAATAGGATCCCTCACCCCTCACTTCAACACACACCACTTGAGCATCATTCTACTGTATACACTAGTTCTCTTAGTCCTTAGTGGAGTTAGGCTATAGAGAGGACAACCTCTAGTCCCAAGTCCATGTTGGGAAACGTATGGCTCATGTATCTTTTCTTATATTTGTGACTTTATGCATAATAAAGATATTATCTTTAGTCTTATTTTATTCATATACTTGGATGAAGCATTTCTTGTTTGATTGTGGATGCCATGTATGTGGTAGTAGTAGTCTTTATGATTGTGCCATATCACTCTTAACCTATCATCATAAACACTACAAACCCTCACTATAGTCTAATTAGTTATGATATGAATCATGTTTATATGAATAACTTATGCTATGTATCAACATTGGTTCAACGATGATTTAGGTCATTGCCTTAGGATGGCTTGTGCCATGGCTCCTAGGGTATTTATTTAATATGCTAGCATGGTGCTAGAGTAGTTAAGTAGCGATGTCTCATAGACCCATGGATTGAAGAGTTAGGCAGTAGGTGGTGACAACCCTATCTATTCTTTGTAATCCTCCACGTTTGGCTATAGCACAGGCTCTTGGCGGGAGTCGTCCTAGTATTGCTAGGGTAAACTCGTGCCCGTTGTGTTGAAAAACTTAGCATAAGTATTCAGCATTGACATGCTCATTAGTATCTTACCTAGGCTATGTATATGTATATTAGAAGCATTGTAGGAGCAACTCCCTAAATCTTAGTCTAATTTCCATTAGGATCCATTTACCATTTAGAATAGATTGCTTAGGTGTGTGTCACACTACCCATATTATCAACTTACCCCTATCTTGATAATTGATTAGTATCCCATAGCTTGATCATAAGAGTAGTGTTTACTTTACTCCATTGCCTTCCTTTGGGATAAATACGATACCCTTAGGGATACTCTTGAGTGAAATGCTACACGACAGTTTCCGCGCGCTTGCGGATCTCATCTCTTACTAGGGATGATCTGTGACGTTAAGAAACGTCAACACCCCATCAAGCACATATCCTCCATCGATCTCATTTTAAGTTCATGGTGGAGGAATGCTCAAGATGTTTTTCCAATGGAGGAACAAGATGGAAGCTCATTCAACTTCAAACTCAACTTGGCAGGAGACATTGAACATGAAGCTACACCAAAATCTATGGTCGTGAGTTTCTCACACAACGACCTTCAACCCGGACTACTCTTCAATTGAGGTACAGGTTTTAAATTTTCCATCGTTGGAATTACACTAGGATTGAATGATTTTTTGCTTACATTGGTAAGGAAGGTTTACACCTTCTTATCATTCAATTCTTATGCATCCTCATGAGAGAAAGTGTTGGCATTGCTCTTTTTTATTCTTTAAAAGGAATGTCACCTTACTTGGGAATAAATTTAAACGAGTACCTAAAATTTCATGAGCATTGCTGAAATTGACTTAGATATTTTATGCTTAGGTAATGCTTATGGAATAACTTAATTGTTGAATTGGTATGTAGCAACCTAGGAATAGTGATATCCATAATTTTGATTTGAAACTCATTCATGCATGGATCACTAAATTTCAAATTCCTAATTAAAAATGTTCAGGAAGATAAAACTGAAAATCTTGTTTGCCATGACATAAATGACAAACATTTGCTCTTGTGTAAAAAGCTATGATGGTTAGAAAATTTACAATATGAAAGGATCCATATAGTGTATTTATATCACTTGCATTGCTATGAGTAGGATCTTTAGAAAAATGTGCAAATTGATTTATCCATAAAGTCCCACTCCTATCAATGATTCATACATTGTTCATGAATACACTTGAAATTGGACCCACTGCATCTTTGATTTTGTTCTTTCCCGTATGTACAAATGAAGATTCAGGTACCTAACCCAAAAATTCATTTGTACAACTATCGGAAGCTAACCATTCCTCTCTATCATAGAGACGAAGTTTGCAGGAGTAAAATAACTATGCGGGCATTTAAAGATCCGATTGTTGGAAACTCTAAGAGGATTCCGTTTCAGTATCTTTTGGCCAAGGATTAAATTAAGATGGTTGCTACCTATTGGAAATTAAGCCTGAAGGTCAACCATAACTATAAGAGGCCGTAGATTTGACATGGAAATCCTCCGTGAGCAACCAATGGGCTACTATGAATATGTGAGAGCATTATGCTCTCAACTATTCTAAGCACTCATTCAAGCTCAAGGGGATTGCCACCATCATTGGGTGTAGGTTATTCCTTTGTGGCTAAAAGGGTATGATGCACCTTAACCAAGGAATGACAATGTAACGCCCCAGGTATGAACGCCCCTGAATGCTACTAAACCATTTAAATATTTCTACTAAGTAAGAAAAATGTTAAAAATTTTGGCAGAGTCCCCCTTGAAAACCCTATCATCCGCGGGCAGCAAAACACAATAACAGACATAATAGTATATAGCAACACTTTTAAACTCACATTCATTCCCACAAATGAATTAAAGACTCAAATAACCACAACGCAGTCTCAACAATACAAAAGGTATGTAATTAACTAAGAATATTAATAAAATAAGCTTATTAAATGGTTTCCGTGCTCAAGTACAGACGCTACCTTCTTCCCAATGCATGCTTGATCAGCGGGTACCTAAAAACAAAATAAACACAAGGGTGAGTAAAAATACTCAGCAAGTACACTTAGAGCTTGAAGAACAATAGAAACAAACAGAATGAAACATAGCGATACTTGAACTTGAAAAGAACAACAAAATAATAGTTTCCGTCTGAAACGGCCAATACTTAAATTCTCCTTAGCATTTACCGGTAAAGCTGAGTAAGTGGGACCAGCACTTACTCACAGGAACTTGAATATAAAAATAACTCCGGACTTAACCGGTACTTGAATGATAATTCAATGAACGACTTGACTCTTGAAGTTCGAATAAAAGAGTCATAAAGCAATTGAATCTTGAAACTCAAATAATGAATCAACAATACAAGGGAAATTAATAATGAGCAAATCACACATATCATAAAACAACTCATGATGCACTAACCTTAACCTTGGCGAGAACCTGAGGATGCCCTCTCAACACAGGAACTCTCGAATCCTTTAAACATAAACTCTTAAATTTACTTAATGAATTATAGTAAATGAGTATTTTATGTATATATATAAACAAAGAAAACTTGTATCGATTTCACCTCAATCTATAAATTTTCCCCTTTTCCCTTCAGCAGGCATGCACCAAAATTACTAGCAGTAACAACTCAGTCCAACAGCAATCACTGTTTTTTTTCTTCCTAGCAAAACCGAAAATCCAATGGTAGTAGGGCCACACTCATGCAACAAGCAGCAGCTAACATCAGATTCTGCAAATATCAAACAGTGGCCTAATTCCTCTTAGCTTGTTTTTTTACCAACAGCTATTACTTTTAACCATGAGCAGCACCGAACAATTTATAGTTTATTTTCTTTCCGACAGGCCAGCAGCAGAAAATTCAATCGCAGCGAACTGTCCTGCACGCAGCCGGATAGAAGCGACGATGCACATCTAGCTAGCAACTACCACAAGCCAAAACAGTAACCAGCAGGAACGAATCAAGTGGCTGTATGACGGACAGGTAAGGAAAAATACGCGGAGCAGGTCAGGTCACGCACGGTAACCCACACCGGAGAGATGGGGATCAGCCAGCCGACAACTGATGGAGGAGCAGGAAGCTAGAAGGCGGCCATGGAGATTGAGAGCCGCTGCACTACAAGTCCTAGTGGCGGCGGCGTGAGGGTAAGAAAGAAAAAGAAGACTACCCGCGATTTTTATTTATAGCTGACCTAATAACTCCATCTAACGGTCCAAATTAAATCAACTAACAGTCAGCTCATCCGACCTCCAAACCAATCATATGAGTAGTGAAACGGAATCGTCTCGACGAGCCCTACACATCTACGGTCTCAGATCGTCTATCGGATCAAAGCTTCAATAAGTCAAAATTTGTCAACCATATGTGTTTCTGGCCGCAAAATTATAATTTTTTTTCTAAAATATTCAGGGTATTACATTCTCCCCCCTTCAACAGAATTCACCCTAGAATTCTTTATTATCATTATAGGGAAATGATTCGAAACTGATAATTTGAAGAAACTATAAATGCTCACCGGATTCGAATAGTTCAGAGTATTTCTCTCGCATATCTGACTCAAGCTCCCAGGTCGCTTCACACTCGCTTTGATTCGTACACAAAACCTTCACAAACTTGAATGACTAGCGTCTAAGCACCCTCTCGGACGCCTCCAAAATCCTCAATGGACGAGACACTAGTGATAGATCTTGTTCAATAGTCGTTGGCTCTATGACTTTGTGATGCTCCGGATCCCTCAGATACTCAACATTAATACATGGAATACATTGTGAACTCCTCTCATTGACCCTAGCAACTCTAATCGATATGCCAATTTTCCCACTCGTTGCTTGATAACAAAGGGTCCAATATATCTGGGACTAAGTTTTCCCTTAGTACCAAATCTCACAACACCCTTGGTAGGCGACACCCTAAGAAGAACCTCATCACCTTCTCGAAAGTCCAAGTCTCGCCTTCTAATGTCAGCATAGCTCTTCTGCCTACTTTGTGCTGCAAGCATGTGTTCTCGAATTTGAGCAACCTACTGAGTCAATTGTTGAACCGAATCTGGACCCAAAACAGTTTTCTCACCGACCGCATCCCAACAAAGGGGTGATCTACACTTCCTTCCATGAAGAGCCTCATATGGTGCACATCGAATGCTAGAGTGATAGCTGTTATTATAAGAAAACTTTGCATGTGGTAAGTGGCCTTCCCAACTTCCTTGCCAAGATAGTACACATGATCTGAGCATATCTTCGAGGGTCTGAAAAGCGGTGCTCATCCTTAGTATTGTGCCTAATGCTAATTGTAAACTCTCCCACAACTTGGACACAAACTTAGCATTCCTGTATGAAACATTGGTGTGAGGTATACCATGTGGTCGCACAACTACTCTCATATAAATAGGTACCAAATCAATCACTGAACTAGTGGACCGAATAGGAACAAAGTGAGCAACCTTACCAAGACTATCACCCAAATAGTATCTTGTCCTTTTGGAGAACATGGAAAGCCCACAACAAAATCCATAGCAATATCCTCCCATGGCCACACGGGAACCTCAAGAGACTGTAATTTCCCAGTGACACTCTTGTGTTCGGCCTTCACTCGTTGGCAAACCCCACATGAAGCCACATACTTTGCTAGGTCCACCTTCATTCTCTTCCACCAATAGATTTTCTTAAAATCATGGTACATCTTATTCTCTCCAGAATGCATAATATAACGAGCACGATGTGTCTCCTTAAGAATATCTTTTTTAACTTGAGATCTTTGTGGCACGCATAAGCGACCACAAAACCGGACGGCCCCAACGGTGTCCAAAGTGAAATCTCTTACCTTTCCTTCTTGAATTCGCTTCTTAACATCTAGCAACAAGCAATCTCGTTTTTGTGCCTCTAAGACTCATTTTGGGATATCTGATGATAAGATTAGTTGAGTCTCTACCTCCACAACTCCAACATAGCAATAAGAAATGTCCATCCACTCAACATCAGCTATTAAGGAATTCATAGTAGGAGGAATAACTCTACGACTTAATGCATTAGCCACCACATTTGCTTTACCAGGTGTGTATTGGATATTCAGGTCATAGTCCTTGATCAACTCCAACCATCTCTGTTGCCTCAAATTTAAGTCCTTATGAGTGAATATATACTTCAGACTCTTATGATTGGTGAAAATGTCACATGACTCCCATATAAATAATGTCTCTAGATTTTCAACGCGAAAACTTCAGCATCAAGCTCTAGATCGTGGGTGAGATAATTCTGCTCATGCGTCTTTAACTGTATTGAGGCATAGGCAATCACTTTTCCTTCTTGCATAAGTATGCAACCAACTCCCACGTAAGAGGCATCTGAATAGATGGTGAAACGTCTTCCAGGCTCAGGAAGGGCAAGGATAGGAGCAGTAATCAACTTCTCCTTCAATAATTGGAAGCAATGCTCACATTCTTGTGTCCACAAGAACGCATTCTTTTGGGTAAGTTGTGTCATAGGCTTAGCAATGTGAGAGAAATCCTTTACCAAGCGACGGTAATAACCACCCATACCCAAGAAACTCCTAACCTCCTTGACATTGGTTGGTCTTTTCCATTCAACTATTATAGAAACTTTGCTTGGATCTACCGAGATGCCGTGTTGATTAATTACATGACCTAGAATGACAACTTTTGATAGCCAAAACTCACACTTCTTCAATTTAGCATAGAACTTATGACTTATCAGGGTCTCAAGAACTCTCCTAAAATGTTTCTTATGTTCAACTTCAGTCTTGGAGAAGACGAGTATATCATCAATAAATACCACCACAAACTCCTCTAATCCATGAAGCATATTATTCATCGTCTCCATAAACTATGCGGGTGCATTAGTGAGTCCAAAAGACATAACTCTGAACTCATAATGACCATACATGGAGGAAAAAGCTGTCTTCTCAATATCCTCCTCTTGAACAGGAATTTGATTATAGCCAGATTAAAGGTCAATTTGGGAAAAAAACTCTGGCTCCTAATAATCGATCAAATAACAAATCAATGTGAGGTAATGGATACTTGTTCTTAATCGTCACGACATTTAAGCCTGGATAATCCACACACATACGCCAACTTCCATCTTTCCTCTTAGTAAACAATACAGAAGCTCGCCATGGTGAAACACTACGACGTATCATCTTCTTAGCTAATATATCATCCAACTGCTTCCTCAACTCTTCTTGAAAAGGATGGGATAATTGGTACAGAGCAATGGATACAGGTCGGGTACCAGGTACAAGATCAATGCAAAACTCCACTTCTAGCTTAGATGGCATTCCTTGCAGCTCATCGGAAAAGACATCAGGACAATCCCGCACTACTGGAATATCCCCAATCACCAATGACCTTGTTTGCTTATAAATAAGGTTCCATAGAAAGCCGGTCTTTACAAAACAACGACCCGAAAAAAGACTTGTCATCATAGATAAAGAACGAAAAGGTGCATTAGCTTGTAAAGTGATAATCTTCCCAGATGGCGCCTCTAATGTTACAGTCTTCCAAAAACAAGATATAATGGCCCAATAGTGATATAGCCAATCCATGCCAAGGATAACATAAAAAACCGGTAGTGGAATCATCATTAGATTAGCTACTAATTCTACATCTCCTATAGAAATGGTGCAACCAGGACACACAATAGAACTAGAAACCAAGCCTCCAGGAGAACTAACATGAACTAACTATGATATCTCTTAACTAGAAATATTCGCCTTTCTTACGAAATTAAGTGAAATGAACGAAAAGCTAGCACCCGAATCAAATAAAACATGAGCATCATGAGAGTGAACAATAAGAGTACCTGAAACCACACTGGACGACTCAAAGAGGATTGTGTTGGCTTGGTGGACTCCAGTAGGGGTGGAGGTAGATCCACCTTTAGGGTGCTGAGCTAGCTGGGCTGGAGGAGCAGGTATTTGTAGTGGAACATATGGAGCAGGAAGTTGAGGCGCGGGCCAGTAGTAGCCTGATGGAGGAAAATGTTGTTGAGGGAACTGGTAATGCGGAGCTGAAGGACTAGTCATCATCTGAATGGTGCCACGAGGAGCATTAACTTTCGGAGCTGAACCCCTAGAGCTACCATAGACGTGGGTCCTGGTGAGGAAGAGTGTGACTTCTGCCACTTGATAATAGAATCTGGGTTTTTCTTGCAAACCAAAGCCATATGTCCCTCTCTCCCATAGAGACGGCAGGTCCTAGAAAAACCATAGTCTGAAGCACGATGAGGCTTCCCACACTTAAAACAAATCAAACCCTGTCTAGGAACAGGACACATAAACGAAGCACTCGAAGTGTGCTGCCCCATTGAAGATTGAGCACCTAACTGTTTGGTTTTGAAAGATTGTTGAGAGGAATTGTTGGTCTTAGGCTTCTTGAAAGAGGTATGTTGAGAGGATTCTGCTCCCTCATGATGAACCCTCTTATGATCATTTCCAATATTACTCCCATTTCCATTATGTTTCTTCTGTAGAGCTGTAAGCTGAAACTGAGTCTCCATACCTCTAGCCTCCTCAACTGTTGTGATGTATGTAGTGGGAGGGTTTCTACCCATCACCTCTCGGTACCGAGCATTGAGCCCCATAAAAAACTTCCTAGATTTTTCACGTTCATTGCTTGCAACACTAGGCACAAAGCGAATAATGTTGCTGAAATCCCGCTCATACTCATCCACTGTTTTGTCCCCTTGTTGGATATGGTTCAGCTCATCATTCATCTTGTCTCTGAAGGAATCTGGATAATATTTAGCCTTGAACTGTGCCAAGAATACCTCCCATGTGATAGCACCACGAGCAGGAGTCCAATTGTGACATACTCCTACCCACCAAATATCAGCTTGACCTGTGAACTGGTGAGGAATGAACAAGATCATCTCCTCATTTGTCATCCTACAAGCAGTCATGACCTTCTCCATCTTTCGTAGCCAATCAGCAACATCAGTAGGTGTTCCAGAACCATCAAAGGTGTCCAAGCGCATAGACATCCACATGGTGAACGTCATTGTCTGGATCACGACATTGCCACCCCGAGCAATAGGAGCTTCAACCGCCACTGAGTGTTCTTCCCCCCTTCAACCTCTTCGTTTACTTGGTTTACTTGTTCGTTAGCAACCTCCTGGTTAGCATCACCTCTACCGCGACCACCACCACCACAACCTCTATCGCGACCTCTCCCACGTGCGGCAACATGCACACTAAGTCTCGACGGCATAATTCTAAAGTACAAGAAAAGTATAATTAAATATCATATAATCATAACAAAAACAAACATGAGAAAAAATGCAATGAAAAGAAGAATGAAAAGGTATGCCCATAAACCCATCCTATTGTGCATAAGTGTGTCAATTTTAATTGTAGATCTATGTTAAAAAATATACTCATTTGTCATTAAAATATAAAATTAAACTACAAAACCTAGCTATGATACCAACTGTAACACCCCAGATATGAACGCCCCTGAACTCTACTAAACCATCTAAACATTCCTACTAAGTAAGAAAAATATTAACAATTTCGACCAAGTCCCCCTTGAAAACTCTATCATCCGCGGGCAGCAAAACACAATAACAGGCATAATATTATATAGCAACACTTTTAAACTCACATTCATTCCCACAAATGAATTAAAGACTCAAATAACCACAACGCAATCTCAAAAACACAAAAGGTATGTAATGAACTAAGAATATTAATAAAATAAGCTTATTAAATGGTTTGCGTGCTCAAGTGCAGATTCTACCCTCTTCCCAATGCATGCTTGATCAGCGGGTACCTAAAAACCAAATAAACGCAAGGGTAAGTAAAAATACGCAGCAAGTACACTTAGAGCTTGAAGAACAATAGAAACAAATAGAATGAAACATAGCGATACTTGAACTTGAAAAGAAGAACAAAATAGTATTTTAAGTAATTAGTTCGATCATGACCAGATTTAGTGTAAGTAATTATTCCAATTACTAGTCATGGCAAAAACTACCAAATGTATAACATGAGTAATGTAGTAAGAACTTTCAACATGTAAGAGGAATCACAAAGTCATATATGTATGAAATATTATGCTCATATTATTTTAAATTTGGATTCACAATAGGCTTCCCAAGTTTCAAAACTCCCCCTCAATTTAAGCCATGAGGATGCATAACCCCTATTTCACTACGAATGAAACAAAAGGAGTGAAATACAAAGGTTTTGTAAAAATGTCAGCCAATTGTTGTTCGGTATCAACGTGGTGAAGCATAATGTTTCCTTTGTCAATATTATCATGGAGAAAATGATACCTAATGTCAATGTGCTTTGTTCTAGAATGTTGCATGGGATTTTTGGCAATGCAAATGGCACTAGTGTTATCACAAATAGCGGAACACTATCTAAATCAACCCCATAGTCCTTAAGAGTTTGAACAATCCAAAGAATTTGTGAGCAAGCACTAGTAGCAGCTATATATTCAGCTTTGGCTGTGGATTCTGCAACTGAATTTTGTATTCTAGAGCACCAAGCAACAAGTGAATTATAAAGAAAATGACAAGCACCCGAAGTTTCCTATCAATCCTACAACCCCCAAAATCAGCATCCGAAAAAGCTTTCAAAGTAACGATTGAGGAAGAAGGAAGAAAAATGCCAAATTCTTGAGTTCCATTTAAGTACCTGAGAATTCTTTTGATGGCTTGATGATGTGAAACACATGGGAAAGCTTGAAACTGTGCACAAAGACATACGTTGAATTGTATGTCTGGTCTTGATGCCGTGAGGTACAAAAGTGATCCGATTATGCTTCTATATTCTTTTTGATCCACAAATTCACAATCTTCATCAAGTTCAAGTGTCATTGTTGTACCCATTGCTGTCCGAAGAGGCTTGCTATTGTCCATGTTGTAGCACTTAAGAAGGTATCTTGTATACTTCGTTTGATGCACAAAGGTACCTTTCTTGGTTCGCTTGATTTGCAGCTCCAAAAGGTACGTGAGTTCTCCCATCATACTCATCTCAAATTCAGAACTCATCATAACTGAGAACTTGGACACAAGATCATGAGAAGCACAACCAAAGATAATATCATCCACATACACTTGAAAAAATAATGAGTCATTGCCATGCTTAAGCACAAAAGAGTTTTATCGACCTTGCCCACAGTAAACCTATTTTCAAGTAAGAATGTTTTTAAACTATCATACCATGCTCTAGGGGCTTGTTTGAGACCATAGAAGGCCTTGGATAGTTTGTAAACATGAGTAGGAAAATCTGGATTTTCAAAACATGGTGGTTGCTTGACATAAACCTCCTCATCTATGTAGCCATTAAGAAAAGCACTTTTAACATCCATATGATATAACTTGAAACCTTTAGATGTAGCAAAAGCTATTCTTATGACTTTTAATCCAGCAACAGGAGCAAAAGTTTCACCAAAATCTAGACCTTCAACTTGTGTGAAACCTTGAGCAACCAATCTAGCCTTATTCCTAATCACAATCCCATCCTCACTTTGTTTATTTTTAAACACCCATTTAGTTTCAACTAAAGTGTGACCTTGAGGTGGAGGTACAAGTTTCCAAATATTATTTTTTTTCAAAATTTTCTAACTCTTCTTGCATGGCAATAATCCAAGATTCATTAGTTAGTGCGTGTGATATATCTTTGGGATCAAAAGAAGCAACAAAAGCAGAATGAGTGTGAGAGTCTGGATTACAAAACCTGGACCGTGTAACTCATTCGTGCGAGCTCCTAATGATTTGTTGTGGAGGATGACTTTTGAGGATTCAGAGGGGAGTAGACACTTCACAAGATCCTTGTTCTTCATGTTCATCATAGATAGAAGAACTTGTGGCTTGAGGATGATCTATACTAGCTGCAGTAGTTGTTGGTGCTGGTTGTGGTGCAAAATCAACAGCATGATCAACATCATTTGCTTCTGAATTTTCGGGCAGCAGCACCACTTCTTCATCTTCTTCAATGAAAATACTCTCCCCCTGTGGATATGGATCTGGACCTACAATTTAGAGCTAGTATCTGGGCGAGCTTCATTAAAAGAAACCTCACAAGTCTTCACAATTTTGTTAGTGTTAAGTACAAGCACACGATAGCCTCTAGTATGAGATGGATAACCAAGAAACACGTCATCAACTGATATAGGTTCAAATTTATCAAGATTACCATGTTTCTTAATAAAGCATTTACAACCAAAGATCTGAAAGTGTGTGACACTAGGCCTATGACCAAACTGTAGTTCATATGGTGTTTTTCCTTGCTTAGCACGCAAGAAAACATGATTTGAAACATAATAAGCAGTTGCAATTGCATCTGCCCAAAATTTTCTAGGAGTTTGATATTCGTCAAGCATAGTCCTAGCCATCTCAACTATAGTTCTGTTCTTTCTCTCTACAACACCATTTTGTTGAGGTACATAAGGTGAAGAAAATTAGTGATCCATTCCATTTTCAACACAAAAGTGATCAAACGATTGATTTTTAAATTCGGTTCCGTTATCACTTCTAATTGCTTTTAAAGATCCTGGGTGATCAATTGATAATCTAAGAAATAAAGTTTTAAAGTGACTTAAAGCTTCATTCTTAGAGGCCATAAAGTAAACCCAAGAGTTGCTAGAATAGTCATCAACAATCACAAGAACATACCATTTAGCTCCGAAGAATTGAACACGTGAAGGTCCTACAGTGTCAAGGTACAAAAGTTGACATGGTTCAGTTGTCATGGTCATTGTGAGAGGAGCATGTGAACCTGCAACCATCTTAGCATGTCTACAAGAAGAGCACACAATTTCTTTGTCCCCTTTAAGCTTAGGCAACCCACGTATGCGATCAAGAGTACTAACACGCATTAGATGATTAAAGACTATGTGACCAATTCTACGATGCCAAAAGTATAAGTCATTTGAATCATTAGCAACTAGACACCTATGCTTAGAGGATGACATATCAAATTAAGCTTTAAAACTCTTCCAAACCGAGACATGTTAAAAATAAGCTCACTGTTTGAATCTACAACCTTGCAGCAATTTCTAGTGAAGATAATTTCAAGATTTTCATCTAGTAATTGGGAAACAGAAAGCAAGTTGTATTTCAAATTTTTAACAAGTGCCACATCCTTCAAAGTATAGTGATCATTTACTTTAACCAAAACCTTAGCAATTATAGGATTTGAAGAATTATCGGCAAAAGTAACATTCTCTACATGTGACACAAAAGAGAGGGAGGAGAACCAATCTTTGTTACTAGTCATCTGGCGTGAGCAACCTGAATCCACAATCCAAATGTTCTCCTTCCTAAAACGTGTAACCTACATAGAAGCACAATATGTCAATGATTCAATACTGGGGTTAGTCAAAAGGCATTTAGGAATCCAGTACTGAGTCACACAACCTGCAGCAGAAAAAACACGCAAAAGCTAAGACAAAACAACATGTTTATGAGCCAAAGTTTGAGAATTTTTGTACCCAACTACTGACTTACGAGGTGTTACATATGTAGCACAAAAAACAGTAGGTTTGGGAGCAAACTTTGCATGTTTTTGACAAATAACAGCAGGTTGCGTGTTCTTGATATTTGGTTTAGCATGTGCAGCAAATGTTGCATAAGAGTTATGAGATCTAGCTTGCATTCTTTCCTTTTTCTCTTGTTTAGCTAGTTTATAACTAAAATTTATGACATGACCATCTCTACCACAGTGGGTACAATGAAATTTAACTTTGTGTTCATGTCTAAATGAGCAAGCAACATGTTTATTAGAAGCTGAATGAGACAGCACCCCTGCTGATTTGAAAACCATTTCTTTGTTTAGAAACTGTTTGAATAAAACCACTTCCTTATGACATTACATTTAGGTGGATGTGCCTTAGCATGAGCATGAGAATCAACATCTAAACCAGTTTATCATTGCAAGACTTGGAAGAATTCAGCAGCAGGTTTAGATTCTTATTCCAATTCCAAAACCGCTCCAGTGTCCTATTCGTGTCATCAAGTTTATTTGACAAGTCTAGGCAGTTTTCACATGAAGTTTTCCTTTTAGTTTACAATTAGAACAATATTTAACTTCATGAGAATGTAAAGCATTATTTAATATAGAAATCTCATTCATAGCATCTTGTAGTTTCTTATCAAGATCATCACAAGTAGAACAATGCAAATCAATTGTAGAACAGCTAGCATTTTTCAAGTTTTTATCATTAAGTGCAGCAAGCTCTCTATTCTTTTCAATCTCTAACTCAATTGTATCAAGTGTGGAGGTGTGTGCACTTCTTAGAGAGGACAATTGTTCATATACTCACATGAGGAACATGAATCATTACTAGGAATCAAAGATTTCAAACGATTAATATCAGATTCTAGTGACTCAATTTTAACATCATTGTCCCTAAGCTTTTTGTCCTTTTTCTTAACTATAACAGTGGCACGAGAAATAGCATCAAACATTTCTTCGCAAGTAGGACATACCTCTTCATTGTCGTTGTTGTGTTTTGCCTCCTCCATACTTGATCCTGACTTGCCCGCCATGAAGCACAAGTTTGCCAAATTATCTTCATCTTCATCACTTTCGATGTCCACATCGCTCGAGCCAAGTTCTTGAAGTGCAGAGATAAAACTATTCACCAGTTGGCGTCCTGTAAAACCCTTCTTTTCTTGTTCTTGTTTGCAGAGGAGTGTTTCGTCCTTCTTTTCTTTTCATCACGGAAAGTAGTACCTGAAAAGTTAGGACAATCCGTGCAAAAATGTCCTGTCTTACCACATTTGAAGCATCGTTGAGGTCCGGCACTCCCTCTCCTTCTAGTTCTCACATTTTGCAATGCTTTTAAGAACCAAGTAGAGATGAGTGCAAGTTCTTCCTCGGGAAACTCTTCAATCTGTTCAAGGGTTGGAGAGGAAAACAAAGCAAGTGTTCCACAAGATGAAGATTGGCCGGGGATAGGCATGTCACGTTGAGAACAAATGCAAGAGACTCATGACCGGGGATAGGGTTCTTACGTGAGATTATGTCAATTTCATGAGTTTTCAATTTGGAATATAGAACATCTAAAGTAAGTGTACTCATGACAGTAGATTCACGAATAGATATGACTTTCATCTCCCAAAATGACATGTCTAATGCACTTAGTAATTGCCTAGCATTCTCAGCATCTGAAAAAATAACATTGACGCTATGCAAGTTGCTGAGAATTCTATTAAAGAGAGCAAAGATGTTGTCGATGGACTCACCTGGTTGCATCTCAAAGCGCATGTACTCCTTTTTGAATATTTCTTGCCTTACCTCAGTTATCATATTGGATCCTTTGTGGTAATCACATAGAGCTTTCCAAACATCATACGCAGATCAAAGGTGAGCAACACGGTCGAAGTCACTTTGAATTAGTCCTTGTATGATCAAGTTGCGAGCCTTTTTGTTATGGTTGACATCTCTCAGATTTGTAGCTATAACTTGATCGTTTGGCGGCACTTCGTAAGGATTGTACACCTTTTCCCATATTGCAAGCCTTGCGCCTGGATGAAAGCCTTCATGCGTGCCTTCCAAACCTGAAAATCAATACCACTAAACACACAAGGTTTGGCAGAGTATTTCTCCATGATGATTATTCAAAAACATGTGCAAATCTCAAAGATTAGAGCATTGTGTCTCTAATACCAATTGTAGGATCTAAGAGCATGTGAAAAGCTACCAAAGGGGGGTGAATGGTAGATTACAACTTTTTCAGCGCAAGCAACAAAAACCGCTCAGCAGAAAATTGATCCGTTAAAGAAATCGTGTGTGCGACTAATCTAAACATGATCAATTGTGACAAAACTAGTATAGAATCAAGTCATGAAGATGTCATAACAAGAATCACAAAAATATGTCGTGAAAAATTCAAATTACGATCAAAATATCGAACAAAAGTCAATCTGTTCTACCTGAGAAAATTCAAATCTGCAACACTGCAAAGAAACTCGTGTCGTTCAGAAACCACAAATCCAATGACTGTGAAATTTTTACAAATGATAGATAATCCAGTTATGAAGACAACTCAAACAGAATCACGTCAATTGGATTTGTAAAAGTTGAGTTATGATAAAACCATCGAAGCAAGGTAGTGCTGTGCAGAAACTCGATGAGAAAAACTTGTCTGAAGTCGGACGAACAGGGCATAAAAGTTCCTTTAAACTACGATCTTTATTCAATAGAACACAAGAGGAACATCCCAAAGTCCATACACTACAAGATCTAGCCTCCCTTGCTTATATAACCAGCCATGAGGCCAACCCAAACCAAACTAGGACTCGTGTCCTACTCTGTTTCCACCGAAACTTTTTATAACTGCTCAAGACTCTTCTTATACAAATAGAAGTAATATTAAGACTTCCAAACACCTTAGGAACATATCCCACATTCCTAAAAACAACCAACTTTGTGACCCACCCAAAACCCTATCATAACCAACTCAAATCTTTCCATATTTTAGTCAAACATGACTCAGCCGCAGCCCGAGTCCATAACCTAGTCGGTTGGACATTTCCGACCAATTCTTTACATCCACATCTCTTCATCACGCCTTGGAACCATGCAGCCACGTCCATGCACTCGTTGCATACGTACAAACACCTTCCAACAACGTCCACGATACCTTCATATGCATTGTTCTTGATTTAAACATGCTGTGTAATCTCCCAATCAACTCAACCACAATTCCTCCCGAACTTGGTTGTTGAACCTCATATTCTCCCTAAGACTAGTTCAATGGTCCCGTCACTAGCCATGTCTTGAACTCAAGCAACACCTGCACATGAATAAACAACTAATACTTCCGAGCACAAGTCCTCGACTTGACTCACGTTAGTTCCGAGTTGCAAACCATAGCAAAATGGTATCGACCATAACCACCAAAACACACCAAAAACTTAGTAAAAGAATATTAAGCAAGCTTTTCATAATCCGAAAAGCAAGTTTAAAACATTGCAAGGGAAAAGCAGAACCAATGCGATCTAGCACCAGACCTTGCCAAAGCTAACCGGACCTTGAACCGGAGCTTACCAAAGCTAGCAGGACCTAGCATCAGAGCTAAAAAACACTAGTCGGACCTAGCATCGGAGCTTACCAAAGCTAGTCGGATCTAGCGCTGGAGCTTACCAAAGCTAGTCGGACCTAGCGCTAGAGCTTACCAAAGCTAGTCAGACCTTGCGCCCGAGCTAACCAAAGGTACTCGTGATAGGATCTTGGTTCTCGATCTTTCAATGAGAATAGGAGGGTTCTAATTTGTGGAGGAGAAGACGTTGGTGATCTGACTACACCGTCCCCAGGACGCGCCTTAGCGATCGGTACACCGACTCTAAAGTTGTATTGTTCTTGCTAGCACACAATCAAACTGACCACAAGGTCCTTTGTTCCTGCAAGCAATCAAAGAACACGCAAGAACAAGAAGAACAAGCACTGATCTTTTGAAATAATAAAAAAGATGGGTTCCGAATACAAGTAGACGGGCGATCTAGTCGACACGCGCATGTACAAGAAAGCAGAAGAAGCTAACATTCGAATAAACAAAACCCACCATCTTATGAGGGCGGCGACTACTATTTAATACCTCTCTGGGGTCGTGAGGAACCCGAATCACGAGTCCCTAATAGGCTCTTAATGATACATGGGCCATGGGCCCAACTTTGGTGACGCAACACCATGGATAGAAAAGGTATCCAAATTAAAATAACGATTGTGGCCGACTCCGAATAGATATGGATATGAGGTCAGATCCTTTTGAAAATAGACTTGGTAATCTTTCCAGGAAGTACTTGAATTCCCGGATCAGAGTCCGTATGAAGTTTTGACAAGTTGGTGATGTTCTGCTGTCCAAATCCAATCCGCGTGAATTCCCTTCCCTTTGGCTCCTTTCCATTGTTCCTAAGCAAAACAAGAAAGCATGTGGTTCCACAATCAAGATAAGATGGACATAAGGCCAAGAATAAGTTCACTGGATAGTTTAGTTGACGTGCACGAGCGTGAGTAATCGGACCGAAAACCGGTAGTTGAGTGGGTGTGGATGTATCGACGGTGTTGATGTCCTCATCAAGTCGGACCTAGACAAAGAATTCGGATCTAGCCAAAGCAAGTCAGACCTTACATTTGACCTTGCCGGAGCTACCCAAAACAAGCTGGATCTATCGTCGGATCTTGCAGGAGCTCGGACCTAGAGTCGGACCTTGTTAAAAGGGTGTTTTGGTAGTATTCAAAACTTTTATCATCATAGCCAATGTATTCAACACACATAGGTATCACAGCTAGTTTGAAAGTGAAACTTAGATTTCTAGAGAAATTCTAAAAAGATTTAAGTTATCCTCATTTGATTGGAAATACCTACCAAAGCCATATGATGCATTACTTTGATAGACCTTATGCATATGCTATTTGTCTTCACATTGGGCTTTGTAAAACTAGTATATACCTATGTGAGATTTCATTTATTACTTTTTGAATTCAAGACTTCATTTGCACATGTTGTACTTCTACACTAGAAGTAAGCAAAATTCCCATCATACCACCATTCCACAATAAAAAGAGAAACTCCAAACCATTCATGCTTAGTATTCTCTCCAAGTTTATTGCATAAAAAGAGAGTAGAAGACATGGCTACAAAAAAATGAATGCTTACATCATAAGCATGAGAAAAAAAAGAAAAAAGGAAAAGTAGTCATGTTTCATCTCTGCAAAATAAGAGAGTCTACATAAATAGGAGTCATATCAAATGTCCACATCCATCTCCATTCCATCGACACATGCACAAGTCTTGAATCAAATAGTTTTGACTTGGTTTCTTCTAAGGCTTGATTTTTTTGACTTGGCAATATTATGTGTTGCAAATATGCCTACTATATCCCCTACCAAGCTCCACATACAAGCCTTATTTGGTGGTAGGATGAATCTAGGAAAAATGCCTTGGCGAGGATATATTTCCTCTACACATAAAGGAGAGACTGAGAGAATGAAATTGAGATACTTAAAATCTAAATTGTACTCTCTGAAATTTGAGTGCAACTTGATTTCTAGGGTATGTGTGCTCCATTTGCTGTTCTATCTTTCAACCACCCATGAATAGGAGAAGGCATAAGCCCCATAATGACATAAGATGGGTGAAGTACCATGCCAATTTTTGCAATACTAGGTAGAGTATTTTGTGTGCACATGGTACTTTTGAAAAGAAGAACATTGTAGCAACTCCTGATCATCAACTCAAAGTCTTGACTTTTCTCGGGATGAGCAAAGAATAAGCTTGGGGGAGTTTGTTGACGGCTGTTATATACCAATTTCACCCGTCAATATAACTCAATTATGTGAAGGAAATATTATTTCTTGCACACATCACCTTTCTATTTAAACTATTTCCACTTGTACTTGGAGAAATTGGTGCATGTAGATATTTTATACAGAATTAAAGTGAAACAAGGGGATGTATCCTATAAAATATCATCCCAGGCAATCAAGTGCCGACGTGTGGCACCCTATGAATCAAATGACCCACAAATAGAAGTATCCAAGGCCATCCAATGGTGTACACCCTATAACAGTCAATGGGACCCACCTGGAAGTCACCTAGAAAAGCACAGTGGAATTGGTCCACTTTTCTGTTTGGCCGAAGTGGTGGTTCAGCTAAAGTGTTTCTAGCGCTAAACTCGGTCAACTTCCATGTGTTGGCTCCTTCTGGCTTGAAGAAGTCAGTGGTGATTGAGTCGCTAACCTTTGGTGGCGGGAACCGACCCTTCTCCACCTATAAATAGGACCCCATACCCCTCACTTCAACACACACCACTTGAGCATCATTCTATTGTATACACTAGTTCTCTTAGTCCTTAGTGGAGTTAGGCTATAGAGAGGAGAGCCTCTAGTCCCAAGTACAAGTTGGGAAAGGTATGGCTCATGTATCTTTTCTTATATTTGTGACTTTATGCATAATAAAGATATTATCTTTAGTCTTCTTTTATTCATATACTTGGATGAAGCGTTTCTTGTTTGATTGTGGATTCCATGTATGTGGTAGCAGTAGTCTTTATGATTATGCTATATCACTCTTAATATATCATCATAAATACTACAAAACCCCACTATAGTCTAATTATTTGTGATATGATCATGTTATTATAAATAACTTTTGCTATGTAGCAACATTGGTCCAACTATGATTTAGTTCATTGTCTTAGGATGACTTGTGCCATGGCTCCTAGGGCATTTACTTAATATGCTAGCATGGTGCTAGGGTAGTTAAGTAGTGTTGGATATCTCGTAGACCCACGGATTGAAGAGGTAGGCAGTAGATAGTGATAGCCCTATCCGTCCTTTGTAATCCTCCACGTTCGTCTATACCACAAGCTCTTGGCAGGTGTCGTCCTAGTATGCTAGGGGTAAACCCGTGCCTGATGTGTTAAACAACTTAGCATAAGTATTCACCATTGACATGCTCATTAGTACCTAACCTAGGCTATGTATATGTATATTGGAAGCATTGTAGGAGTAACTCCTCAACTCTTAGTCTAACCTCCATTAGGACCCATCAACCCCTTTAGAATAGATTGCTTAGGTATGTGTCACACTACCCATATATTATCAACTGACCCATGTCTTAATAATTGATTAGTATCTCATAGGATGATCATAAGAGTATTGTCTACTTTACTCCATTGTCTTCCTTTGGGATAAATACGATACTCTTGGGAATACTCTTGGGTGAAATGTTACATGATAGTTTCTGTGCACTTGCGGACCTCATCTCTTTTGAGAGATGATCTGTGACATAAGAAACCTCAACAGTTGTCTTAAATTTGCAACACACAAGCTGCACGAATATTACACACATATCATCACATCAGACTAAGGACATACCATTAACATCATTCCCTGCATAAATAAGTGAAGCATAGAACAATTTCTATCGTGAAATGAATCTATGATATCACTATTGTGAAATGAATATATGATATTACTATGGCAAACAAAATTACATAGGTTGAATCTATGAAATCACTATGAAAATCTCATCGGATTGATCAAATCAACCCGAATCCGAGCCATTCAGAATGCCTCAATTTTCAATGTAACTGGTCATTCATGAGAAGATCGCGACTCATGATCGTGGTCTGTTGGCTCAACCTGTTAGCTATGTATGCGATTAGTCCCAATGGTGATTCCAGCCGGTAGGTACAGGTTGCGCACACAACATAGAAGGAGTATGACCTGACCCTTTAGTCATATACGATTGCAATCTACTCTAACCAATTTTAAACCCCAAATATCGTCCGAAAAATTCATCGTATGAACATGTCTACAGTAGATCGCATCTACTAAAAAGATCCAGACCAAAAACTATGTACGTCAGCTCTGATGCCGCTGTTGGGAAATCGCGCTATGCTACTCTCGCAATTCTACTGCATCACCAAGGAAAACATGCAAGTACAGAGGTCACAGATCATTATCACTAGACACGCAGTGCAGCGGAACGTATATAGGCGCGCTTTAGTGTAGGGGAAGTAGACGATCACATTCGTCTCCTCCTTGTAGTCGTCACGAAAGGAATACCATCACGTCACCATAGCCGATCAGCGCAGCAGTAGCAACAGCGCCTCCACGGAGTCCACACGTATAGAGAAGAATGTCGTGCGTCGTTGTGCTAGCACCGCGCGCGGGGCAAGGGCTTCAGCATGAGTCCTAGGAGGGGTGGCGGCTAGGGTTGTCACGTGGTGGAGTAATCAGCCCCTAACCCTACACCTCGTATTTATAGGCGCACTAATGGGATTTTAGGTCACAGGCCCACTACTACCCTAATTTCTTATGGATCAAATATCCAACAGACCTTAATCCAAATTGTTATGATTGCCTCTTGGGCATATCACCAATATTCTCTTCATCCTCGGAGGAGGATTCTTCATTTGAGTCCCACTCCATTCCAAGGTGGGCTTGTCTTGATGGCTTCTTCTTCTTGAAGAATTTCTTGTCTTGGGACTTGCCTTCCTTTTTCTTCTTATTGTCTTCATGTGGGCAATCCACAATGAAGTGCCCATATTCACAACAATTATAGAAAGCCCTCTTTGTCTTCGTCTTGGAGTTCTCCTTGCTCTTGTTCTCATGATGGTAGTTCCCTTTCCTTCTTCTTCTCATCATCCTCTTGAACATGTTGGTGAAAAGCGCTTCTTCCTCATCCATGTCGAGGCTCTCATCATCACTTCCTTCTACTTCTTGGGATTTGGATGTTGCTTTCAAAGCAACATCTTTCTTCTTGGATGAAGTGAGTTTTTGAAGGTCATTGTAGAACATAGTCTACCTCTCCATCATCGCTTGGTTGATGATTCTTCCAAGTACTTCTTCTAGGGTCATTTTGGTGAACCCCGGACTCTCACAGATCATGGAGCAAAGAGGAACATTTCGAGGCATGAATGTCTGAATCATTCTCTTCACAACTTCGTGGTCTGTTCATCGGGTGCATCCATACACACAGATCTTGTTGATGAGGACCTTGAGGCGGTTGTACATGCTCACCATCCATGATGGTAAACTTCCCAAGTTCTCCTTCAATCATTTCGATCTTTGCCTCCTGTATGACTCAGTTTACTTCATGCGCCGTCTTGAGAGTGTCCCACATATCCTTGGCCACCTCCAGTCCGTCGACTCGATTGAATTCCTCTCAAGTCAAGGAGGAGGTGATCATTCCAATGACTTTAGAATTGCGGTGGAGTAGAATGGCTTGCTCCAGGGTGATGTCCTCATTTCTTAGAATGTGTACAACTATCAAAACAATTTGTCACAAGCTAGGGTTTAAGGAAATTAGGTGCATCTTCATGTTATGCCCACATATGTAATCATTTCCATCAAACTGAGGAGACTTCCCCCATGGGATTAGACAAATAATGATTGTTAGAAGTTGAACGCTCATAATTAAAAGGATATCAGGTGTAGTCTTGTTCTACTCCCATAGACGTCCTTGGTCTCCTTCTTGGGATGAACTAGCTTCTCGCGAAGTCGTACCTTGAGTTGGCGGACTTCCTCGTCATCATTTGGATCATCTTACAGCACATCGACAATCTTCGTCTTCTCATGTGTACCTTCTCCGTCAACGATCACCAGATTCTCGTTTTCACTCTTTTCGGCCATCTTCTCTCTGAGCGGTCAGTCTCTTGGTTAAGAGTCCTACTCTGATACCAATTTTCCTAGAGGGGGGTGAATAGGTAAAATGACCTGAAATGGCTTAATCAAACGAAATTAAATTCTTGGAGCCGGACTAGTCTGGCTAAAGGGTGAACTAGTCCGGACAGTGTACAGAGAAAACCTAAAAACTTGATTTTTATGGTCTGTTCTTCGAGTTTAGTTGAATGAAAAGTAGATACACTATCTAGCAATCCAATACAACTAGGAAGACAAGTATGAACAATTAGATTGCAAGAAAACGATGATGAAGAAGATGAACCCTAAAAGCAATTCTATTGATGAGCGAGAAAGTAAAAACAACAAGTGAGACACGGTGTTTATCCCGAGGTTCGATCCCACACAGGAACCTATGTCCTTGTCGAGGAGCCCACGAAGGGCCGGGTTGCTCAACCCTTCCCTCTCTAAGTCGTCCCAAGGACAACTTGGTTTCCACAATATCACAAGGGGCAAATACAATGTTCTTGGGGCTTCTCACAAGTTGAGGCTCCCATTATGATCAAGAGCGACAAACACATGAATCTCAATAGCCACAAGTCACAAAGATGAAACACCAAGTGCAAGAGATCAAACCAAGAGGCAAAGCATGAAGTTCTTCCTTCTCTCCTCTTCCCAAACCTTAATCCACTCATGATTTGATCCTAGAGGGCAAGTAGGCAGAGGAGAAGGCATTGAGAGGCTCACAGATGCTTGTGGTGGCGCTAGGGTTCAAGAGATGTGGAAATGAGGCCAGGGGATTGTTGACGGAAATTTCGACCATCAATATTGTGCCACCTGGTTTCAGAAATGAACCAAGTGTGATGCATATGTGTGCCCAGGATGTTTAACAAATATACACAAGTGATTCACAAATGATATCCAGATATAACCATGTATCGAATAATAACACTAATAATAGTACCTTATTACAAAACAAATAGTCTTGACTACAAGCTCTAAGAGACTGTAGTGGAAAACACTAGACAATAATGACTCCAACACCACAGACAAGCTTGACGGTAATACACACGCCTAGAACTCCTCAAAGACCACCTAGTACTCCTCGTTGATGCTTGCGTCTGAATTTATTGGGGGAATAGCAAGGGTAAACACATGTCGTACTCAACAAGTGTGGGAAAGTATGACATGTAGCTTAGACATGGAATGATAATTAAATGGCCAATTGCACAAAAGTACATTCAAAACAGTTGAAAGTGCAATTATATGATCATTAATTGAGGTTCGTCCCAAAATAACCCAAATAACATTAATTTTGACTTAAGTAAACAATACCAGCAATAGTAATCCATAATCAACTCTTAACTGCTTATCAGTGTCAATTTCATCAACTCCATATACCAAAAGTCAATTAAAGAACCAATACAAATTCCCAATTAAAATCCAGCTATTAAACCATGTTCAAGGTTCATAACTTTAATCATGTGAGGGTCCAGGTTGCTCATAATCGGGAGCACGACTATCATGATAGTTTTTAACACACTCTGCAGAGGTTGTACCGCTTTATTCACAAGTTCGTGATTTCATCACTTTTCGATGACTAGGGAACCTCTATCATGCCGTCTCACATTTCCTTAGGTGTGTGGCCATGAGATCACAAAATAGCCTTTACAAAGTGTTTACTAGCATATTTAGACCCAACTAAGATTTCACCATGATGATGTCTCCAACTGAGCACATCGAACCAAAGGTCCCCTCTTGAGCCATTTGGATCCCAGGGTAGTCCCACCATCACTACTAACCCATCCGACTACCCCTTCCCCGAGCTTTCTTAATGGTCAGAATAGTATTAGCAATACACAAATTAGTCAGCTAAGCCACACCCATCCTTGGCCCTGTGGTGGCACTATAAATCCTGGATGGTCCCTCCACGAACTGATCCTTAGATCTAAAGCAAGCATAACCACCGAAATAGTCCAACGCATTCCACATAACCGGCTTGCTTAGATCCCTAGGTATCATGTTGCTAATGGGTCATTATCATCAAATTCCACCATTCATGTGGTCAATAGTTCATAGGAATATGACTGTTTCCCAAACCCAATTGAGTATAGCAAAGCAAAAAGTGTAAAAGACCCTTCCTGACTCTCTACATTGTGTTCAAGCGGCAAGGGTGGTCATACAACACTAGTAAACTCCTATAATTGGGTTTCCCGTCAATTTGACACTAGCATGCAATTTTTCAAACAGAACATTGAAAACCTGGATCAAAATGATCAACGACACCTGCCTTGCTCTTGAGCTTGGTTTGGATCAAAGGCTTCGAAGTTTTGGTTCTGCGGGTCCTCGAAAGCACTCTCTACAGCGATATCTTCTATTCCACGTGACAAATATGCAAAACAGACATTACAATCAAATAATGCTCATATATTACTCAATATGCCATGATACGCATGATTAATGCAATTATGAGGTAAAACTTGTCAATGAAATGCAATTAATGTTTACTAACTAGTTACAATGGATTACAACAAGTTTGAACAAGTTTCGAATTGATTTGAGTCAATTTGGAATTAATTGAGCCAAAATAGTTTCAGAGGCCGGACAAGTCCGGTTCTAGGGTCGGACTAGTCCAGTTCTAGGGCCGGACTAGTCCACCCTGTCAAGAACTCGCGAGATAGGGTTTCTCTGAACATCTAGAATTGGGGTTTAATTGACGTGGAAAAGTCAATGTACAGGCATATTGTGTGTTTAAAGATCCAAGGATCAAGAATTGGGTGTAACACTTAAATATTGACGATCTAGGGCTTCATGAGAGGTGATGAGGACAATTTGGTGATGAAGAATGTTGATGTCAAGAAGTTGATGAAGATCGTGCTTGATTGATCCTCCTCCTTCTCCTCCTCCTTCCCCTTGTTGCTAGATCTTCACTTGATGGCGGCACATGATCAAAGAAACGGTAGCGAGGGTTTTTCCAACATGATGGAGAGGTGTGGGGGTATTGGGTTGTTTATATAGGGGTGGAGAGGTAGGGTTTTGGGGTGAATTCCAAGTAGAATTTGGTGGGGGATGAGTAGGGGCTGAGGTGGGGTTTACTTGGGCTCCTCTGAGGTTGGGCACGAAGTTCTTGGGCCCAATTAAGACAATTACCCAATAACCAATCGTGGAAGAATAATAGAATCCGAGTTGGACTCCGAAGGCCGAACTAGTCCGCAAGGGTGGCCGGACATGTCCGTTTTGGAATAGAAACTATTTCGGGCAAGTCTGGTTCTATGGGCCGGACAAGTCCGGGGTTGGCTAGAAAAGGCTGATTCGGACTGAAAATTGGACAAGATCGGATTAGAAAGTTGAAAATCAGACAAGTCCGGAAAAACATCAGAACCGACAACGGACTAGTCCGTGCAATGTGATGGACATGTCCGGATTCGGAAGAAACTAAAGTTTCTGAACAGAAGAAGGATACCGGACTAGTTCAGGTTGGAGGAAATTTATTTTAATATTATTTCATTTTAGGTCGTTTTATGTTAAACATGTATAAGGATGCATGCAATGCATTATGCATGAAAATGAGGGTGTTACAAACCTACCCCCTTAAAATGAATCTCGCCCTCGAGATTCGACGCGAAAGGAAAGAGATAGGAAAATTCCTTCTTGAGATCATCTTCTCGCTCCCAAGTTGCTTCCGATTCTGTATGATGCTTCTATTGCACTTTGTACCATCGAATCACCTTGTTCCTTGTGACCCTCTCCTTGGTTTCCAAAATTTTGACAAGTTGCTCGGCATAGGTCAAGTCTTCCTCAAACTCCAATTCCTCCATCGGTACCTACTCTTCTAGAACCCTCAAGCACTTCTGGAGTTGCGAAACATAAAACACATCATGAACATCGGAAAGATGTGCTGGCATCTCCAACTTATATGCTACTTCTCCCCGTTTGTCAAAAACCTTGAATGGTCCAATATAGCGAGGTGCCAACTTGCCTTTGACATTAAACCACTTGTGACCTCGCATGAGTGACACTTTGAGGTATACGAAGTCTCCCACCTCAAAAGTTAAGCTTCTTCTACTATTATCCGCATAGCCCTTTTGTTTTGACTGAGCAACTCTCAAATTCTTACGGATTGTCTGAACTTGCTTTTCGGCATCCTGGATTACGTCAGGTCCAAATACTTAAGTCTCCCCTATCTCATTCCAAAACAAGAGTGTTCTACACCTTCTCCCATACAATGCTTCATATGGTGACATCTTCAAATTACTTGATAACTGTTGTTGTAAGAAAATTCAGCATATGGCAAACTCTTGTCCCAACTCCCTCCATACTTTAGTGCACAAGCCCTTAGCATATCCTGCAATATCTGATTTGTTCTCTCAGTCTATCCATCCATTTGAGGGTGATATGCAGAACTGAAATTTAACTGAGTTCCCATAGACTCGTGCAGCTTTTGCCATAAACTTGAGGTAAACTGAGAACCTCTATCAGACACTATTTTCTTTGGCACTCCGTGTAAACACACTATTCTTTCCATATACAATTCTGCCAACTTTGCACCACTATAGTTAGTCTTGATAGGAATGAAATGCGCTGATTTCGTCAACCGATCCACAATAAGCCATATTGAATCGTAACCTGCTGAAGAGCGAGGCAAACCAACTAAATTCATACCAACCTCTTCCTACTTCCATTCCAGAATCTTCAACTGCTGCAATAATCCAGCTGGTCTTTGATGTTCAGCTTTGACTCTTTGGCATACATCACACAATGCAACATATTCAGTTATGTCTTTTTTCATACCATCCCACAAGTAGCACGTCTTCAGGTTCTTGTACATCTTCGTACAGGTGGGATTGATGGAGTAAAGTGAGTCATGTGCTTCCTTTAATATCAACTGTCAGAGACGCTTCTCATTAGGAACAACAGTCTATTTCCCAAGCCATAGAGTACCACAGTCATCCTCATCGAATCTGAATTCTCTCCCTCCTTGGGTCCTTTCCATGATTTCTTGGATTTCCTTATCCTTCGTTTGATCCTCTCAAATTTCTTGTCCAAGGTCGGATTTAACTCCATTATTCTCATCTCATTCACAGATCTAAGATTTAACCGTTCAAACTCCTTGCATAGCTCGGGTGGCAACTCTCTAATGGTAAGCTCGTGGCTTGCTCCCTTTTGACTCAAAGCATCGGCCACTACGTTGGATTTTTTGGGATGATAATTGATTCCCACATCGTAGTCCTTAAAGAGTTCCAACCATCGTTATTGCCTCAAATTCAGATCCGTTTGCGTGAATATCTACTTGAGACTCTTATGGTCCGTATAAATCTCGCATTTATGTCCAAGAACGAAATGTCTCCAAATCTTCAACGCATGCACTACGGCTGCAAGTTCGAGATCATGCGTAGGATAATTGTGCTCATGTTTCTTCAATTGCCTGGATGCATAAGCTACTACTCGACCTTCCTGCATCAATACACAACCAAGTCCTTGTCTTGAAGCGTCGCAATAGATATCAAAGCTCTTGCTCACATCTGGCAATACCAACACGGGTGTTGTTGTTAACCTCTTCTTTAGCTCTTCAAAACTGTCCTGACAAGCTTGAGTCCACTTGAAAGGCTTCTCCTTCATTAACAGTTCAGTCATGGGCTTCGCTATCTTGGAAAAGTCCTTTATGAACCGACGGTAGTATCCAGACATTCCAAGAAAACTCCTTATTTACTTCACATTCTGTGACGGTTCCCACTTTAGCACATCTCTAACCTTTCCTGGGTCGACTAAGACTCCTCCAGAGATGACATGGCCTAGTAATGATATCTCTCTCAACCAGAATTGGCACTTGTTGAACTTGGCATACAACTGGTAATCTCACAATTTCTGCAAAGTTAACCTCAAATGCTCTTTGTGCTCCTCTTCACTTTTTTGAGTAGATCATGATGTCATCTATGAACACTACCACAAACTTATCCAAATACTGCATGAAAACCTTATTCATGAGATACATGAAGTATGCAGGTACATTAGTTAATCTAAATGACATGACCGTATACTCATAGGATCAATATCATGTCCTAAAGCCATTTTGAGTATGTCTGATGGTCTAATCCTCATTTGGAAATATCCCGGTCAAAGATCAATATTAGAGAATATTATGGCTCCCTTCATTTGGTGGAAAAAAGTGTGTACTTATTCTTAATTGTCACCTCGTTGAGAGACCGGTAATCCACACACATTCTTAGAGATCCATCCTTCTTATCTATGAAAAGCATTGGGGCTCCCCATGACGACGAGCTTGGGCGTATAAAACCCTTCTCTAACTGCTCTTAAATCTGCTTCTTGAGCTCTGCTAATTCCTTAGGAGGCATCCTATATAGCCTCTTTGCTATAGGTGCAGTTCCAGGTATTAAATCAATGATGAACTCAATGTCACGATCAGGTAGCATAACTAGCAATTCCTCAGGAAACACTTTTGGGTTCTCACAAACAACTATGATTCCCTCTAAAGTCACTCCTTCTGCATGATTTACCATTGCCTTCTCGGTTGTCGGCTGAACTTCCTTGAATTCTATACTGACTCCTTCTTCGTTTGTCAATTGAACTATCCGAGTGGCACACTGAATCACTCAGTTATGCTTCATTAGCCAATCCATTCCAAGTATGATGTCCAAGCCTTGCGAATTCAGGACTATAACATTGGCGAGGAAATCTTCCCCCCTTATGAAATACTTTCTTTTGGACGTACTATATTCGTCCTCATCTCTCCTCCAGGAGATTTAACCAACAAGGTATACTTCAAGTATGATATGGGCATGCTATTCTTTGCAACATACTTTGATGAGATGAATGAATGGGATGCTCTAGAATCAAATAACATAGTAACGGGGTTGGAGTTTGCGGGAAACATACCAATCACAACATCTTCAGCTTGCTGAGCCTCTTCTGCAAATACATGGTTCACCTTGCCACGAGCGAAATTATGTTATCCTCGGTTGCCTTGAGTTGCTCCTCCATTGGGCCTAGGATTCTTCCTTGGAGTGTTGTTCATCTATCCCTGGCGTGATCATGGGCATTGATTTGCAAAATGTCCCACTTGACCACAACTAAAACAAGTTTTCGCACCAGTGGCACCAGAGAAGTTAGGGCGAGGCTGATTCTGAGCATAGGCATTCATATTCGGGCACGGCGCAGGCTGCATAGCTAAGTGAGGTGCTTGCATGGAGGGGCTTTGCTGCATTGGCTGTTGCAGTCACGGTGGATAAGAAGGGCAATATGCATTAGCATACGAGTTGTAATATTGTGCAGCAGGCGGTGCATAGCGAGGGCGAACATTGCTTCCAAGAGGTTGTCCATTGATATGGCATCTTCCTCTTGTTGTCTTGTTCCATCTCACAAATCTTGTTCTCAACCACAATGGCCTTGTCAACCAGTCTCAGAATATTAGCATAATCAGTGTTAAGCAAGTGAAATTGAATTTCATTGTTGAGACCCCTCATGAACAGATACTACTTCCTTCTATCAGTGTTGATGTCCTCTGGAGCATATCGATACAGTTGAGTGAATTTGTTGAGATACTCACTCACACTCATCCTTCTTTTCCTGAGGTTTTCAAATTCCTGCCTTCTCAGTATCATGACTCCCTCAAGTACATAATGAGAACAGAACTTGTCCTTAAATTCAGCCCAAGTGATTCCCTCTTGATTTTCATGGGCGTTGCAAAGAGCTTCCCACCAATCTGCAGCAGCTTCAGCCAACTGGTGTGAGGCAAAAATAACCTTCTTTCTGTCACTGCACTGGACAATAGCAAGTTTCTTCTCCACAGACTTCAGCCAATTATTAGCTTCCACAGGGTCTGTGGCTTGAGCAAAGGTAGGCAGCCTAGTCCTCATGAACTCTCCCAGAAGATTGTGGTGTGGTGGGGGTGGTGGTGGTGGAGGCATGTGGGGCTGATTGTTGTTGCCAGCTTGCAGCTGTCCCATGGTCGGTATCATGGTCTGCATGAGCTGGTTCTGCATAGCCAACTGCTGCTCAAGGTTGATAGCCCCATGTTCGAGTCCATTGTTGTTCTGAGGTGCTCCATTGTTCTCCTCCTCACCATTGGCATTCCTCTGGTTACGAGTCCTCGACATCTGTTTGTGAAAGAATAGCAGAGACCGAAGAATTCAGAATTTGAAAAGAAATGTCCCAACTATATGCATCAAGGTATATGTAATTAAACAACTCTCTTATTACTACTAAGAACCCTATTAGAGGATGTGGACAAGGATCCCACAACTCTCTACTACGTGCGGATGTGGACAAAACGCTAAGCATCCCACAACTTGCACCAAGCAAACAAGCACAAGCACACACCACAAAATTCAGCACACCAGAACCATTACTATCTAAACACTTTCCTAGCTTCTAGACAGAAGACCTAGACTTAATTGTGTGAACCGTGGCTGTCCTGGCGTGATGCGGCAAAGGCGACGACGGCGGCGAGGCATACATGGGCACACACCAAGGTGGGTTGGCGGTCCATGTAGGTGCTGGAGAGGTTGCTACACCGTTAACCTCCATGGTAGCATGGACTTCCTCTTGCTTTTCCATGAGAAACAGCTTCTTACGGAGGTAGTGAATCTCTTCCATGGCATCAGCATAACGATTTCCCAAATTCACCAATACCTCCTGAGATCTGTTAATGGCACAAAAGCAGATTTGAGCTCCTTCTTAAGACTTCCCTTGTTCCTTGCTTGTGTTGTGGGTGCAGCGCAAAACTAGTACGTCCAACTTGTTCTCGGTAGATGTGGCACAATCTAGTAAGTGCATCCAATCCACATCATCAATAACTTTCTCCCTGGTACATCTCCATGTGGATACAAAATGTCGGGTGACCACCTCATCTTTGTAAAGAATCGTAACTTGAGCCCTCCATTCTTCACATCCATGACAAAGAATCCTCTTAACATAATACTCCATGTGCATTTTGCATAAATCAAGGAACTCCTCCAATTGCTTAGCTGCAAATCCTCCACCAGTGTTGTCAGAATGGAATTATTGGGCATCACGGAAAACTAGTCATTTGTCCTCCTTTCTGGTTTCACTAGGCTGTGATGCATTCCTTTGGGCTTCGGGTACTTCTTCTTGTGCAGCGGGTTCCTCCTCTTCTTGCGGTTTGTCTTCATTCTCCTCATGTGCTTCACCTTCCTCTTCCTCACTATCATAGAATTCCACTCCTCAGGGTCTTCCTCCGTCGTGTTGGAGTGTTCATGCTCAACTTCCTTTGCGGGAGAACTCACTTCTTCCTCCTCTTGGGCTGGTTCCATTCGCGGCTCCTCATGAGGTCTCTTGCGGGCTGTCATTTTGGTGTGAGCCATCTATAAGAAAACATGAAAATATTAGAGGAAAATGTAAATATCAGTTCTGAAATTGCAGCAGCAGCCATAAATTAAGATGAGAGGATGTCCATTTGCTCAAAAAGATGGAAAAGTGGCAAAAATCGCAGCAGCAGTAAAACACAATTTTTTTTTCACATTATATAGCTAGTGGAAGGCAAAATAATGCAAAACAGTCTTATTTTGAAGAGGGAAGAAGTCCTAAGTGATTTGTGTTGTCCATTATACCTAGACTTGCGTCCTACAGTCAAACATGGCTCTGATACCAATTTGTGACACCCGGTTCCGATAATGAACCAAGCGTGATGCATATGTGTGCCCAGGATATTTAAGACACATACACAAGCGATTCACAAATGATAGCAAGATATAACCATGTCTCAAATAATAACACTAATAATAGTATCTTATTACAAACCAAATAGTCCTGAATACAAGCTCTAAAAGACTGAAGCGGAAAACACTAGACATTAATGACTCCAACTCCACAGGCAAGCTTGACGGTAACACGCACGCCTAGAACTCCTCAAAGACCTCCTGGTACTCCTTGTTGACGCCTGCGTCTGAATTTGTTTGGGAAATACCAAGGGTGAGCACATGTCGTACTCAGCAAGTGTGAGAAAGTATGACATGTAGCTTAAATAAGATGATAATTAAATGGCCAATTGCGTAAAAGTACATTCAAAACAGTTGAAAGTGCAATTATATGATCATTAAGTGAGATCCTTTCCAAAATAACCCATATAACATTAATTTCGACTTAAGTAACCAATACCAACAACAATAATCCATAATCAACTCATAACTGCTCATCAGTATCAATTTCATCAATTCCATATACCAAAGCCAATTAAAAAACCAATACCAATTCCCAATTCAAATCGAGCCATTAAACCATGTTCATGGTCCATAACTCTAATCATGTGAGGGTCCAGGTTGCTCATAACCGGGAGCATGGCTATCATGATAGTTTTTTAACACACTCTGCAGAGGTTGTACCACTTTACCCACAAGTTCATGATTTCATCACCTTTCGATGACTATGGAACCTCTATCATGTCGTCTCACACTTCCTTAGGCTTGTGGCCAAGAAAGCACAAAATAGCCTTTACAAAGTGATTACTAGCATATTTAGACCCCACTGAGGTTTCACCATTGGTGATGTCTCCAACTGAGCACATCCAACCAAAGCCCCCCTCTTGAGCTATTCAGATCCCGGGGTAGTCCCACCATCATTAGAAACCCATCCGACTACCCCTTCCCCGAGCTTTCCTAATGGTCCAAATAGTACTGGCAATACACAAATTAATCAGCTAAGCCGTACCCATACTTGTCCCTGTAGTTCACTATAAATCCTGGATGGTCGCTCCGTGAACCAGTCCTTAGATCTAAAGCAAGCGTAACCACCGAAACAGTCCAACCCATTCCACATAATCGGCTTGCTTAGATCCCTAGGTACCATGTTGCTAAAGGGTCATTATTATCAAAATTCCACCATTCATGTGTTCAATAGTTCATAATTAAGCAATATGATGGTTTCCCGGACCCAATTGAGTATAGCAAAGCAAAAAGTGTAAAATACCCTTCCTGACTCTCTACACTGTGTTCAAGCGACAAGGATGACCATACAATGCTAGTAACTCCTATAATTGGGTTTTACCACCAATTGACACAATCATGCAATTTTGCAAACAAAACATTTAAAACATGGATCAAAATGATCAAGGACACTTGCCTTGCTCTTGAGCTTGGTTTGGATCGAAGGCTTCGAAGTTCTGGTTCTGCATGTCCTCGAAAGCACACTCTAGAGCGGTACCTTCTATTTCGCGCGACAAACATGCAGAACAAACATTACAATCAAATAATGCTCATATATTACTCAATATGCCATGATATGCATGATTAATGCAATTGTGAGGTAAGACTTGTTAATGAGTTGCTATTAATGTTTACTAACTAGTTACAATGGATTACAACAAGTCTGAACAAGTTTCGAATTGATTTGAGTCAATTTGGAATTAACTCAGCCAAAACAGTTTCAGAGGTTGAACAAGTCCGGTTCCAGGGCCAGACTAGTCCGCCCTGTCCAGAACTTGTGAGATAGGATTTTTTTGGACAGTGAGAATTGGGGATTAATTGACGTAGAAAAGTTAATGTAGAGGGCATACTGTGTGTTTAAGGATCCAAGGATCAAGAATTGGGCGTGACACTTGAATCTTGACGATCTATGGCTTGATGAGAGGTGATGAGGTCAATTTGGTGATGAAGAATGTTGTCATCGAGAAGTTGATGAAGATCGTGCTTGATTGATCCTCCTCCTTCTCCTTGCTGCTAGATCTTCACTTGATGGCGGCACACGATCAATGAAATGGCAGCGAGGATTTTTTCCAACGTGATGGAGAGGTGTGGGGGTATTGGGTTGTTTATATAGGGGTGGAGAGGTAGGGTTTTGGGGTGAATTCCAAGTAGAATTCGGTAGGGGACGAGTAGGGGCGAGGTGGGGTCCGCTTGGGCTCCTTTGAGATTGGGCACAAAGTTCTTGGGCCCAATAAAGGCAATTACCAAATAACCAATCATGGAAGAATAATAGAATCCGTGTTCGACTGTGAAGGCCGGAAGAGTCCGCAAGGGTGGCCGGACAAGTATGTTTTGGAACAGAAACTATTTTGGACAAGTCCGGTTCTATGGACTGGACAAGTTGGAAAAGGTATGGCTCATGTATCTTTTCTTATATTTGTGACTTTATGCCATATAATAATAGTATTATTAGTCTCTCTTTATTCATATACTTGGGCAAAGCGTTTCTTGTTTGATTGTGGAGTCCATGTATGTGCTAGGTGTATATGTTGTTATGATCTAAACATAATTCCATTATCATGTTATCATAAACATCATACACCTTCACTATAGTCTAATTAGGTAATAGTATGATTATGTTAATACGAATATGTTAGTGCTTGGATCCACCATTTGTTCAACAATGTTTAGGTTAGTCATTGCCTTAAGATGAATACTATGTTGCAACTCTTAAGCATGTAAGCGTGGTGTTTGGATAGTTAAGTAGCATTGGATGCATCGTAGTCTATGGGTTGTAGAGGTAGGTGGTGACAACCCTATCTGTCTGTTGTAATCATCCACGTTCGGCTACGATGTAGGCTCTTCGCAGGAGTCACCTGGTAGACCATGGTAAGCTCGTGCCCGATATGTTGGACCACTAAGCCCTAGTATTCACCATTAGCATATTCATGTGTACTTTATTAGGCCATGTATATGAGTAATTAGAGCACAATAGAGTAGCTCCATCTCGTAGTATAACCCTCTCTAGGACAACTTACCCTTAGAGTAGATTGCTTAGGTGTGTGTCAAACTACCGATATTATCATCTTACCCCTATTCTAATAAACACTTAGTACTCAATACCTTAATCAAAACATATAGTGTTTACTTTACTTCACCGCCTTCCTTTGGGATAAATACGATACACTTGGGAATACTCGTAGGTGAAATGCTACAATGGTATCTTCCGTGCGCTTGAGGATCTCATCTCCTACCGGAGATGATCTGTGGTGTTAGAACCGTCAACGGGGATCAATTTTTATAGGGTCTCGACAACCAATCGTTGCCACCAACTAAAGTGCGGACTAGTCCGTCCAACTAGGACCACTCGACATCACCGGCCTGCAAAAGCACTCCATACCCACCAATGTTTGAATTTCAAACAGTCATGGCACATCGTACTAGTCCGCCTCACTACAGACTAATGCGAACTCAGTCAAAACATTTTGGTCCGACTGAAAACAGACAAGTCTGGCAACCACGGACTAGTCTAACCACCCAACCGTACAAGTACATTTTCTAGGACTTAGACGCAGAAGCACTCTTCTAATACAACCATGGACTATTCGACTCAAAACAGACTAGTTCGAACTCAGTCAGTACCTCTTGATCCGATTGAAAACGGACAAGCCTAGGAGGCACATACTAGTCTGGCCACTGGAGCGGACAAGTCCTTCCTTCCAGGACTTGGTCCCAAAAACACTCACCAAGTGTAGAACGGACAAGACCGTCCCCAAATGGATAAGTTCGAACTCACACAGAAATTCTTAGTCCGTCCCAAAACAAACTAAACCGGCCTACACGGACTAGTCTGGCCTCACCCCTGGACAAGTCCGGCCTAGACCTAGGGTTTGCTCTCAAAAGCTTCTCGCTTCGGTTTGACCACAACTAAGATTTTGAGCTCTCGTTAATGATCTCAATGCACTTGACACACACACCCTCACACCTACTAGGCTAGTCTAAACTCAACTCATAAGAAACCCTAATTTCTACTCTTGAGTCTTTGACGTCCGTTTTATTCTTTTCCTTTTTGAGAGTTATGCATCCATTTCAATTCCAAACCTGTGCTTAAGATCAACTAAGCTTGTGAGTCTCTTAATTTGTCGTCATCAATCATCCAAAACCAACGGGTACACCTAGATGCACTTTTCATTCCCGACAATTACCTGGACTAGTCTGGCCTTCAATCACGGACTAGTCTAGCCTGAGGGGACCACTTACATCACTCTTAACCAACCACAAAAGTCCTGCCACCTTTTGAATTCAAGCACTCACAAAACCATAGACTAGTCCATCTAAGAATGAACTAGTCCAATCTAACACATAAACTGCTTTTCCGGGTGAGAACGGACAAGTCTGGCTACCCGGACTAGTCCGGTCCTAACCAGACAAGTCCAAACTCACACAACAACTCTTGGTCCACCTAACAACGGATCAGACTGATGTGACCGGACTAGTCCAACCTTCCAGCCCGGACAAGTTCGGCCTTATCCTTAAGGCTACCTCGACTTTGTCTCTCCAACTAAACCTATTTGGACTATGAGATCTTAGGTGATTCTCAACCACCTGGCTTGTTGAACACACTCTCATCACTAGGCTAAACTCGACATAAAGAATTTAAAACCCTAAATTGTACTATTCGAGTTTTTCACGCCTTTTGGTCCTTTTTCCTTTTTGAGTGTATCCAACTCCGTTTGACTTTCAATCACTTGCACTTACACTTACACTTACAATGCTCATTAGTCTTTTAAGTGTCGTTATTAATAATCAAAACCCATAGGGATTTAGCGTAGATGCACTTTCAATCTCCCCTTTTTGGTGATTGATGACAACACATTGAGGTTATTCAAAAAAATATGTAAGTAAGATTGTTTTCATAATGCGCAATTGTATAAAGAGCCCCCCCCCCCCCCCTAAATGTGTGCGTGATAGATTTGCAATAAGGATAATGCACATGAATGAGAACTATGGCAGTTTTATAGACTTGTGTGTTATGGTGGGGTGCCTACGTGTCACACTATCATTTTCATCCATCATGCATTGCATACATTCTTATACGTGTTTAACATTAAGCAACACAAAAAAGAACAAATTTAAAATGAATTAGAACCAAAATAGCAGTTTAAAGTCTGTGTCAATGCAGATTTGTCCGGTTTGGACCCCGGACTAGTCTTTTTTGCTCTCTGCTATTTTTGGAACTTATCCGCTTTTTGCCCCAGATTAGTCCGAAAATGGTTTTGATGTTGTCCAGACTTGTCCATTCTCGAGTACGGACTAGTCTGTCTTCCCTACTGAAACTTATCAAGGTTATCCGATAATTCCCCAATTTGGTCCGGACTTTGAAAATTAGACGAACCTCGGATTTGTCCGGCCTCCAACCGGACTTGTCCGTTTTGCTTTCTAATCCTTTTTGGACTTGTCCGGATATGCACCGGATTTGGCCGTTCAACTTTATGTCCCATATCGGACTTGTTCGCCCCCTGAGGGGACTATTCAGTGTGCCCGACTCAGATTCTATTTTTTTCTCCCCGATGGGCTTTTGGGTAATTACCTTAATTGGGCCCAAGAACGTCGTGCTTATCCCCTATGGAGCCTATGTGGGACCCCACCTAGGCCTCCACCACCTTAAACACGAATTCCACCCAAACCCTACCATCCCCACCCTATATAAACACCCCCAACACCCATCCTTTCATCCCTTTGTCACATTAGAAGAAACCCCTAACCCTAGTTCGTGAGAGCCGATATCAAGGAGAGAGGAGCTCGCAGCCAGAGGAAGGAGGAGGAAGATAGGAGGATCAAGAAAGATCGATCTTCATCAATTCATCGACATCATCATCAATTCTCCACCAATTATTTGTCTTCTTTGGATCTAGACGTCAAGTTCTCGAGTTCCATCGAATCCTGGACCTTTGAACCCTAGGATTCACGGTTAATATCTTAGATCCATCTTTTCTACGTAAAATATGGTTCCACGTTAATTTTGACTATGCTTTAATTGAAAATAAACCCTAGCCTTAAGGGACTTGTCCGGTCCCTGTGTGGACTAGTCTGATCCCCTCTCTGTTCTAGAACGGACATGTCCAACCTCATTGCGCACTAGTCTGGTTCTTCATTTCCGAAAATTCCTAGAACTTCATATTGTTCAAAACGTTTTAAAACTTGTTTTAACATGTAAAACTTAATTGTAACTAGTTAGTAAGCATTTAGATCAACTAAATAACATGCATTACCCCATAATTGCATTATTCATGCATGTCATACATATTGAGTAATATATGAGCGTTTATTGTTGTAATGTTTGTTTTGTATGTTATTGCGCGAAATAGAAGGTCTTGCTCTAGAGAGTGCTGTCGAGGACCTCCAGCACCAGAACTTCGAAGCTTTTGATCCTAACCAATCTCAAGAGCAAGGAATGTGTCCTTTATCATTTTGATCCTGTTTTTAAATGTTTTATTTGAAAAACTGCATGCTTGTGTCAAATTGATGGGAAACCCAAGATAGGTGTTTACTAGACTTGTTTAACCATCCTTGTCGCTTGGAATACATTGTAGAGAGTCGGAAAGGGTATTTTACCTTTTTGCTTCGCTAATTAATTGGGATGTGAAAAAACCGAATGGCCTTACTATGAATTAATGCACTTATGGATGATGTGATATCATGAATATTTTTAATTGGGAACATGGAACTTGGGAGATCTAAGCAAGCATGGATTGTGGATTGGGTTGGATGTTATGGGGGTTTCGCTTGCTCTTGATCCAAGGACCGGTTCGTGGAGCGACATCCTAGGTTTTACAGTGCCACCATAGGGTCAAGTATGGGTGCGGCTTAGCCAATTAATTAGGTGTATTGTCAGCATTGTTCGGATCATTTGGAGGAGTGGAGAATGGGAGTCAGTTGAGTTTGCAATAGTGGAGGGACTGCCCTGGTATCCGAACGGCACAAGAGGGGGCCCTTGGTGGGTTTGATTATGCTGGTAGTACAAATTTGTGGGTAAAGTGGTACAACCTCTACAGAGTGTTAAAAACTATCATGATAGTCGTGCTCTTGGTTATGTGGGACCTAGACCCTCACATGACTAAAGGGAAACTTGGAATTTGGGATGGTTTGGTTGTGGTTATGGATTGGATAGTGATAAATGGATATGGTTAATAATGATGGTAAGAATATGAAATATGGATGTATAATGAATGATGGATATGGAATATTATGTTTAATTGGGATATGATGGGATTAATTCACATAGACATTGTAAGTTGCTTTATATGTTTTTAAAATGTACTTTTCAACAAATATCCATTATTTTTTATCGTTCCTTGTTTAAGCTACATATCATTATTTTCCCACACTTGATGAGTACGACATGTGCTCACCCTTGCAATTCCCCCACTAATAGTTTTAGGTGATGATTGTGAGTACCCTAAGAATAATGCGGAGTACTAGGTTGTGTGCTGCCGTCGACTTGCTCGTGGATTGCTTGGAGCCGCGCTATCCCATTGCTTAGTTTGTTTAGCTTAATGCTTAGATTATTTCCGCTGCAGATTTCATTACCAATATTAATTATCATTAGAGTTGTAATTTGAGGATTATTTGATTATTGTAATAAAAGTACTTATTTAATAATTTGTGTTGTGGTAATTTTTTGTATATCATTTGTGATGCACTCGTGTATGTGTGTTGAACATCCTGGGCACACATATGCGTCGTACTAGATTCATTTTCGGAACTGAGTGTCACAAATGGGTATCATGATTAATTATCTTTTTGAAGATAGCGAAGCCCATGACAGAATTGCTAATGAAGGGGAAAGCATTCCAATGGACTCAAGCTTTTCAAGACAGTTTTGAGGAGTTAAAGAAGAGGTCAACCACCACACTAGTCTTTGTTTTGCCCGATGTGAGTAATAGTTTTGATATCTATTATGACGCATCAAGACAAGGACTTGGATGTGTGCTCATGCAAGAAGGTCAAGTGGTAGCCTATGCATCGAGGCAATTGAAGAAACATAAGCAGAATTATCCTACGCATGATCTCAAACTTGCAGCCGTAGTCCATGCCTTATAGTTTTGTAGACAATACATCCTTGGTCATAGGTGTGAAATTTATATGTATCACAAGAGTCTCAAGTACATTTTCCCACAAACGGACCTAAATTTGAGGCATCGAAGATGGTTGGAGCTCATCAAGGATTATGATGTAGGGATCAACTATCACTCGGGGAAGGCTAATGTAGTGATTGATGCTTTGAGTCTGAAAGGAGTAAGCCACCAACTAACGGTTCGGGAATTGCCACCCAAGCTATGCAAGGAGTTTGAACAGTTGAATCTTGGATTTGTAAAAGAGATGGGAGTAATGGAGTTAAATCCGACCTTGGAACAGGAAATTCGAGAAGGTCAACCAAAGGATGAGGAAATCCAAGAAATCAAGGAAAGGACCCAAGAAGGGAGAGAATTCAGACTTGATGAGGTTGACCATGGCACTCTATGGCTTGGGAAACAGATTGTTATGCCTAATGTGAAGCGTCTCCACGAGACATTATTAAACAAGGCACATAACTCACTTTACTCCATCCATCTTGGCTGTACAAAGATGCACAAGGACTTGAATACATGCTATTGGTGGGATCGCATGAAAAGGTACATAGCCGAGTATGTTTCTTTATGTGATGTGTGTCAACGGGTCAAGGCTGAACCACAAAGGCCAGCCGGATTATTGCAGCCATTGAAGATTCCTGAATGGAAGTGGAAAGAGGTATGGACTTCATAGTTGGTTTACCTCGCACTTCGGCAGGCTATGATTCAATATGGGTTATTCTGGATCGGTGACAAAATCAGCTCCTTTCATTCCTGTCAAGACTACTTATAGTGGAGCAAAGTTGGCAGAATTGTATATGTGAAGAATAGTGTGCTTACACGGAGTGCTGAAGAAAATAGTGTCCGATAGAGGTTCTCGATTTACCTTAAGGTTCTGGCAAAAGCTGCACGAGTCTATGGAAACTCAATTGAATTGCAGTTTTGCATATCACCCTCAAACGGATGGACAAACTGAGAGAACAAACCAGATACTAGAAGACAAGCTAAGAGCTTGTGCACTAATGTATGAAGGAAGTTGGGACAAAAGTCTTCTATATGCCGAATTCTCCTACAACAACAGTTATCAAGCAAGTTTTAAGATGTTACCATATAAAGCATTGTATACGAGAAAGTGTATAACACCCTTATTTTGGAATGAGACGAGAGAAACTCAAGTATTTGGACCTGATGTAATATAAGATGTCGAAAAGCAAGTTCAGACAATCCACTAAAATTTGAGGGCTGCTTAGTCAAAACAATAAGGTTATGCGGATAATAGGCAAAGAAACCCAACTTTTGAAGTGGGAGACTTCGTATACCTCAAAGTGTCACCCATGCGAGGTCATAAGCGGTTTAACGTCAAGGGCAAGTTGGCACCTCGCTATATTGGACAATTCAAGATTTTGGACAAACGTGGAGAAGTGGCATATAAGTTGGAGATGCCAGCACAACTATTTTGTGATCTCTTGGCCACACACGGATGGAAGTGTGTAATGTGACCAATGGATCAAGGGCATGATGAAGGTTCCTTAGTCACCGAAAGGGGACGAAATCACAAACTTGTGGGTAAAGTGGTACAGTCTCTATAGAGTGTTAAAAACTATCATGATAGCCATGCTCCCGGTTATGAGCGACCTGGACCCTCACATGATTAGAGGGAAACTTGGAATTTGGGATGATTTGGTTATGGTTATGGATTGGATGGTTATAAATGGATATGGTTAATGGTGATGGTAAAAATGTGGCATATTGATGTATCATGAATGATGGATATAGAATATTATGTTTGATTGGGATATGATGGGACTAATTCACATAGCATTATAAGATGCTTATTATATGTTTTTAAAATGTACTTTGCAGCAAATAGCCATTATTTATTATTGTTCCTTGTTTAAGCTACATGTCATTATTTTCCCACACTTGCTGAGTACGACATGTGCTCACCCTTGCAATTCCTCCACCAACAGTTTTAGGTGATGTAAGGGAGCACCCTAAGGATAATGTGGAGCATTAGGTTGTGTGATGCCATCGACTTGCCTGTGGATTGCTTGGAGCCGTGCTACCCCATTGCTTAGTTTGCTTAGCTTAATGTCTAGATTATTTCCACCGCAGATTTCATTACTAGTATTAATGATCAGAGGTGTAATTTGAGGATTATTTGAATATTGTAATAAAAGTACTTATTTAATAATTTGTGTTAATTTTTTGTATATCGTTTGTGATGCACTCGTGTATCTGTGTTGAACATCTTGGACACACCTATGTGTCGCACTTGGTTCATTTTCAGAATCGGGTGTCACACTATGTGTGATGTGAGTTTTGAGATGTGATAAATAAGAGTGAAGCATGCATCTCAAAACAAAATTTAATATCATAACACATAAAGACTAGATTATGAGCATAACAGAATGATATTCGTTTAAGCTTAACAAGAGTAGCAATAGTAATGAACATAGATATTCAAATAGGCTTAACACAAGTACAATTGAAACCAACATAAAGCATAAGTAATTACAACCCAAGTACGAAAATGTAAAGACAAAGTACCATAGATATTACAACCCAAGAACATGAATGATAAAGACAAGGTTTTGAAGATATGACATAGTCCATGGATCTAAGCTACTACTCTCCCTCAATCTCCCCCCTTTGGCATTAAGGCACCAAAAAGGGAAAAGAGTAAGGGAGAAGAGAAGACCTATGAACTACTCGTCGTCGCTCTCACTAGCTTCACCAAGGTCTTCCACACTTTGGGTGGCCTCTTCATCTTCCTCTTCCTCTTCATTCTCCTTTTCCTCGACCTCCTCAATGTTGGGAGCAGCAGTAGAAGAGCCACCACCACTAAAGAGAGTGAGCTCCGCCTCGGAGAGCTCCGGGAACTATGTGATCTCTTCATCTTCGGGGGCCTCCGAAGACATTGGGATGTCCACCTTCTCACAAAGCTTCCTCATGTACTCCTCATGCCTTGGAGACAACTTTTGAGTGCAACTTTCTGGAATGAGGTGAATATTGACTTTAAAAACTTGAGAATGGCGGTCGAAGTGTCACCGGAGGAGGAAGAGGCGGGAGCGGGAGGAGGAGGTGCATTGGAGGCACTCCTCCGTGAATCTCTGCCAATCTTTGGAATGGGAGGAGGAATTTGAGGATGGAGAGCTCGATGCTTGATGTCCTTTACAAACTCCAACCCCAACCCCAACACCTTCTCGATCATGCACATAATGAAGGGAGCATAGCCACGTGACCGGTTAGGTGTGTGAGAAATGTTGAAGATGTCGTTGTATACGTAGTCAAAAAGGTTGAACTTCTCATCTTCAATAAGTAGCCTCATCAAATTCCACAAGTTCCTTTGTATCGTGCCCGCATCGCCATCCTTAGGTGCAAGAGTTTTCCTTAAGATTCGGTTGAGCACACTAAAGAATGGACGAATGTACTTGGTGGTTGGAGGATTATAGAAGCCATCAACATACATAAACTCAATCTCGCCAAGATCCATAGCATGGAGGTTGTGAATGGTGATCTCATGGCTTAAGTGCTCCTCAAGTCCAAGAATGTTGGCAAAGTCACCATAAAGCACAAAATATTGTACATCCTCGATCAACCACGTGATCCTTTGATCTCCATAGGTAGCAAAATAGCAAGTGGTGTAAAAGTGGACAATTACTTCGGTGTTCCAATTGTATTGGAACCCCTTGATCTCCTTAAGCCCATGGTGCTCTACGACTTGAATGACTGCATTAAAGGCTTGGTGATTCTTCTTTTCCATGTAGTTCCAATCCATTCATTGAGCATTAGCAACAGGTGTCTTCATCCTCATGTAGACCAAGCGATAGTAGTCACAATGGAAATCACACCAAAATTTGTGATCCGATGTGGCCTTCTCATACTTGTACACATTCTGGTAGCGGAATTTCTTGGCCTTCTCTGCTCTATTTCCTTGGAAGATGTTGCTTGGAAGATTTGCCTGCCTATTCAAATCATGGGTGCGAGGATCCATCACCAAAGGTCCGATAGGGCCTTGTGGTGGACCAGAACCAACCGGCGTGTCACGGATGACAAGATGCCTACTTTCCAAAGCTTTCTTCCTTGGAGGAGCCTTGGTGGCTTTATTCGCTGGTGGCTTTCCTTTCCTTTGCTCAACCATAGGAGTTTTTCCCTTGTCTCTGCTAGTCTTGCCTCATCCACTAGACCTTTGACTTTATCGGCTGCTTGGGTTGTTTCCTTGTCCCTCAAGATCTCAAGCCTCTTCCTTCGACTTGCTTGTGCTTCGATATGCCTCTTGGCGAGCCTCCTCATGCACCGGATCAGAGAGAGGAGAGTCGTCATGCGTTGGCATGCTGAAAGTACAATGATAAGAAGATATGAATGAAGGAGCGAAAGAATATTGTGTTAGAAGTATAGCAAACTACTAAGTTAGGGGCTAAAAAATGTGTTAGACCGGACTTGTCCAGTCCCCGGTCGGACTAGTCCAGTGAGAAATGGGCTTGTCCATCCTTAGTCCGGACTAGTCCGGACTCTCCAGTTTGAAACCTTAACTTTGAAGTTTTCTACAAATCTCAACTAAAAGTTGCAATACTTAGGGAGATAAAGTCACAAGGTGTAGAATACGCAATGGATACCCTAAGTTACAAACGACACAACTTAGAATCGGAGGAATCAAAGAAACTAGGGTTAGGTCAAGAAATACTTTGAGAGAGAGCAAGAGAACGGACTAAATATACGGATTGTAAGGGCGGAGTAGTCCGGGATTTGAAGTCTCGACACTCCAATGAGGTTGAAGCACCGAAACCATAAAGATTTGAGTGGTGGAGCTCAAAAATCGCCAATGGGAGACGAGTTTTGAGTGAGAGGCAATGAGTGATGTGGTTTGGAGTGGAATGAGGGGTCGGGCCCGATGCTTGGGGTTTAAGTCCCCGAGGTCCGGACTAGTCCGGTGTGAAAGTGCGGACAAGTCCGGGCGCTACACTAGGTCTGAACTACTTAGTAGTCCAAACAAGTCTGATGACAGGACGGGGTAGTCCAGTGTGGACTTGTGTGTGCCTGTCCCGACAAGTCTAGGAGGCAGGACTTGTCTGACCGTGAGGGCGGACTAGTTCGGTCCTAGACTGCAAATTCTCATATATATTGAGAGATTTGCAAGGAAATCCATATGTACTAGGTTTTAACAAATATTCTCAATGAATATGGCTACTAAAGCACACAAACAATCATACAATGATAATGATTGAACGAGACAATAATCAAAAATAATTTGAAAGAAAACTGAGGGAGACAAGTTTCGAAAGCATGCATAATTTTGAAGATACTAAACTACTAACAGTCAGATGTGCAACATCTCAAGCCACATTTCGAGAATCAAGGATATTTAGCTCATTCCTTAGTTTGCAAAAGCGCTTTTCATCTAACGGCTTGGTAAAGATGTCGGCTAGTTGTTTTTTGGTTCTAACATGTGAAATGACTTTGTCCCCCTTCATATAATGATGTCGGTGCATTCGTCAATCTAAAAGACATAACGTTATACTCAAAGGTTTTGTACCATATCTGAAAAGCTATTTTGGGTATATTTGACAGTCTAATCTTCATTTGGAAATAACCTGACATCAAGTCAATCTTGGAGAAAACACAGGCACCCTTCATTTGATCAAACAAATCCTCTATACAAGGTAACATGTACTTGTTCTTAATCCTCACGTCGTTGAGAGCTAAGTAATCCACAATCTTTTGGGATCCATCTTTCTTATCTACAAAAAGCACTGGTGCTCCCCAAGGTGAAGAGCTTGAGCAAATGAAACCCTTCTCTAGCTGCTCTTGAATTTGCTTCTTGAGCTCCGCTAACTCCATAGGAGGCATCCTATATGGCCTCTTAGCTATAGGTGCAGTTCCAGGTGTCAAATTAATAACAAACTCAATATCACGATCAGGCGGTGTACCTGGCAACTCATCCGGAAAGACATTTGGGTACTCGTGAACAACCGGGATGCTCTCCAATGTCACACCCTCCACGTGACTCAGTGTTGCTTTATCCGTTGTGGGTTGGGCTGTCTCAACTTCAATACGGGTCCCATGCTCACTTGTCAATTGCATAATCCTCTCGGCACATTGAATTACTCCATTGTAGTTGCTCAACCAATCCATACCAAGTATTATGTCTATTCCTTGGGAATCTAGGACGATGAGATTCGCTAAAAGTCTACCCTCCTTATTTTTATGCTTACTCCCGGACACACTATATTTGTCCTCATCTCTCCTCCAGGAGATTTTACCAACATAGTGTGTTTCAAAAGAGCTATAGGCAGATTATACGTGGCAACATACTTCGATGATATGAATGAATGAGATGCTCCAGAATCAAATAAAATGGTTGTGAGGTTGGAGTTGGCAAGGGACATACCAATCACGATGTCATCCGCTTGTTGGGCCTCCTCAGTAGAGACATGATTCACATTGTCACGAGTGATATTCTGCTGTCCACGGTTGCCTTGTGGCACTCCTCCATTTGGCTGTTGGTTATGCTGTGGTGCATTGTTCATTGGTCCATAGCTTCTCTTGGGGCACTGACTTGCAAAGTGTCCAACCTCTCCATAAACATAGCATGTCTTGCTGCCTGAAGCACCATGAAAACTTGGGCGGTGCTGATTTTGAGAGTTAGTCACCATATTAGGGCGCGGTGCATACGGCACAGGCTGGCAAGGCGCTTGCATAATAGGGAGCTGCTACTACTTGTTTGGGCATGGAGGATGAGCAATTCGATAAGTAGGAGCAGAGGGGTTGTAATATGGTGCACTTGGCGGCGTAAGGCAAGGGCGGACATTGCTCCCTTGTGGCTGCCCTTGGTATGGCATTTTCCTCTTATTGTCTTGTTCCATCTCACGAACCTTGTTCTCAACCACAATGGCATTGTCCACAAGCTTCTGGTAATTTGTGTAGTCACAATTGAGCAATTGGACTTGAATCTCGTTATTTAGGCCTCTCATGAAAAAATATTGCTTGCGGTTGCCCCGGTTAACATCCTCTGGAGCATACCTTGAGAGTTGAGTGAATTTATTAAGGTACTCACTCACACTCGACCTTCCTTGCCTTAGGTTCTCAAATTCCTGCCTCTTTAAGATCATAATGCCTTCAGGAACAAAGCGAGAACATAATTTCTCTTTGAATTCAGACCAAGTGATCCTCTCTTGATTTTCATGGGCATTGCAAAGGGATTGCCACCAATCAGCAGCTGCTCCAACTAGTTGATGGGAGGCAAAAAGAACCTTCTCCTGGTCATTGCATTGGACAATAGCGAGTTTCTTCTCCACAGATTTCAGCCAATTATCAGCTTCCATAAGATCATTGGCTTGAGCAAAAGTGGGTGGCCTAGTGCTCATAAATTCTCCCAATCTGTTATGAGGTGGTAGGCGTGGCGGCGGTGGAGGCATATGGGGCTGATTCTGGTTATTGGCCTGCAGCTGTCCCAAAGTTTGCATCACGATCTGCATAAGCTGATTTTGCATAGCCAACAACTGCTCAAGGTTGCTAGCTTCAAGTCCAAGTCCATTGTTGTTCTGAGGTGCCCCATTGTTCTCCTCATCCTCATTGGCATTCCTTTGGTTACGAGTCCTTGACATCTGAATAAAGAGTAAGAGATGAAAGAATTTAGAAAACGTCCCCAACTATATACATCAAGGGATATGAAATTAAGCAACTACCTATATAAGCCTATATGGATGTAGCAAGTGCTAAAGCATCCCACAATCCTCTAATAATCATTAAAGCACCCAAGCAAGCATCACATGGCATTCATCACACCAAACAACCCACAACTTTTCCTAAGTGTTCCTATATGCTCTAAAGTGTTCCTTCTATCTATGCTGCGTACTACGGTCAACCAGGCTCTGGTACAAATTTGTGACACCCGGTTCCGAAAATGAACCAAGTGCGACGCATATGTGTGTCCAGGATATTCAACACACATACACGAGTTCATCACAAACAATATACAGAAAATTATCACAACACAAACTAGTAAATAAGTATTGTTATTACAATATTCAAATAATCCTCAAATTACAACTCTAATGATCATTATTACTAATAGAATCTGCAGCGGAAATAATCTAAACATTAAGCTAAGCAACCAATCAAATGGGATATAGCGCGGCTCCAAGCATTCCACAGGCAAGTCGACGGCAGCACACAACCTAGTACTCCGCATTATTCTCACGATACTCCCAAATATCACCTGAAATTGTTGGTGGGGGAATAGCAAGGGTGAGCACATGTCATACTCAGCAAGTAAAGGAAAATAATGACATGTAGCTTAAACAGGGAATGATAATAAATAATGGCTAGTTGTTGAAAAGTACATTTAAAACATATAAAAAAACATCTAACAATGTCTATGTGAAGTGATCTCATCATAACCCAAATAATTAACAATTATGAGACCATTACCATTAATTACCATTATATTACATCCATCGATAATTCTCCATCCAAATATCAAATTCTTACCATCATCGTTAACCATGTCTATTTGTCACAACTCAAACCATAACCAATACCAAACCATCCCAATTACCAAGTTCCACTCTAATCATATGAGGGTCCCGATAGCTCATAACCGGGAGCACGGCTATCATGATAGTTTTTAACACTCTGCAGAGGTTGTACCACTTTACCCAAATGTTCGTGATTTCATCACCTTTTGGTGACCAAGAACCTCTATTATGCCGTCTCACACTCCCTTTGGTGTGTGGCCAAGAGATAACAAAATAGCTTTTACAAAGGGACTACTAGCATGTACGGACCCACTAAAGTTTCACCAGAAGGCTTGAATCTCCATTCTCCCACCCACGGGCCCTCTCACATGCCATGTGAAAGTATCCTAGAGGGGGTGTGAATAGGCAATATGACCTAAAATCGCTGAATCAAACGAGATTAAATTCTTGAGGGCGGACTAGTCTGGTATGGGAGGAACTAGTCTGCTCAGCACAGGGTGAAAACCTAAAAACTTTATTTTTACATGTTTGCGGAATTTAGGTTCACCAAAGATAGATGCAATGTCTAGCAATCTAATACAATTTATATTAACAAGTGCAAGCAATTAGGTTGCAAGGTTTCAACGAAGAACAATATGAAGAACGATATGAACCCGAAAAACAATTCTAGTGATTACGGAATGTAAAGTGACAAGCGAGACATGATTTATCTTGTGGTTTAGCTCCACAAACAAGCTTACATTCACGTTGAGAAGTCCACACAAGGACCGGGTCTCACTTGACCCTCTTCTTACCAAGCCACCACAACGGTCGGTTTGGTTTCCACTATATCAAAGGGGTAATCACCAAGTTTCTTGGGGCAGCTAACAAGTTGAGGCTCCCACAAATCAATACAGTAAGGAGCACACGAAGCTCAACTCACACATACCACAAAATGCAACACCAAGTGCAAGAGATCAAACTGAGAGCCAAAGCACGATGATCTTCCTTCATTCTCCTTCCAAACCCTAATCTCTTCAAGATATGGTCTTAGAGGGCAAGTAGGATGAGTAGAAGGCTTTGGAAGGCTCAAGGAAAGTTGTGGTGACTTAGGCTTCAATATCCTTCAAATAGGGGTCAGGGTCCCATTTTTGTAGGGGTCCCGACAACTAACCGTTGCCATCAACAGAATCCTGGACTAGTCCGACCTTTTGGGACCACCGACAATCCGACGTCACCGATCGACAAAACGGGTGATGTCCTTGCCAAACATTTGAATTTCAAACAGACACTGGCAACACGGACTAGTCCAACCAAAAATGGACTAGTCTTAAGTCGGACAGAACAAATTAGTCCGGCTGAAAATGGACTACTCTGGGAGAGCCCGGACTAGTCTGGCCCCTGGGGCAGACAATTCTGGCCTCTCGGAACATGGCTTCGAGATCTCTCACTAAGGCTCAAATGGACTACTCCGTACCGCAATGGACAAGTCCGAACTAGAACAAAAACATTTGGTCCGTTCCAAACGGACTACTCAGGGGATCCGGACTAGTCCAGCCTCTGGACGGACAAGTCCGGTCTCTCAGGACTTAGCTCCACAGCCACTCGCCAAGGAAAAACGGACTAGTCTGTACCCATATGGACAAGTCCGGACTCCAATAGAGACCTTTAGTCCGTTTCAAAATAGATACTCTGACCATCCGGACTAGTCCGGCCTGACGCCCCGACAAGTTCGGTCCCTGGAATTTTTCTCTCTCAAAGGCTTCTCACTTAGGTTTTTCTCTCAACTACCACTTTGAGCCCTCTTTGATGATCTCAATGAACATGATACACACACCCTAATACTTGATACAGCTAGTCTAAACTCAACACAATAGAAACCCTAATTTCTATGCTTGAGTCTTCGACGCCCATTTCAACCTTTTCCTTTTTGAGAGATTTTGTCTCATTTCAATCATCACACCTGTGCTTAAGATAAACTCAGCTTATTAGTCTCTTAATTATCGTCATCAATTATCCAAAACACACAGGGATGCCTAGATGCACTTTCAATCTCCCCCTTTTTGGTGATTGATGACAACACATTAACTTCAACAAAAAAAGATAATAATTGGTTTTCATAACATGTATGTGTATAAGTAACTCCCCCTCAATGTATGCATTAAGAATCAAGAAATTGAGAGGGTTGTCATACATATACATGTTATGGTGGGGCGCCTAAGTGATGTGTTCGTAATTTGTGATAAGACAATGAATATGAGTGATAAATAAGTCATTTCAAGCATCACATGCCAATTAAGCATAGCAAACATTGTAAAGTGCATATGGCCCATAATAGATCAAGTCTTACACAAATTGAAATGTGAGAGTTTTTAAAACATAATACACTTTCATAATTGGATCGAAAGAGACAATGAGAATACACTAAGTACCCCCTTCCAATCTCTCCCCCTTTGGCATCAAGACACCAAAAAGAAAAAGAGAGGAGGAGAGCCCTAAGATCTACTCTTCATCATTATCGTTGTCCCCTTGTTGCTGCTCACTTTCGCTCTCCGTTGCCTTTGGATCTTCGGCGTTTTCATCATTGCCTTCTCCTTCAGAGGGTGCCGCCGTGGAGGTGCTGACATCACCAAATTGAGCATGTTCTTCGGTGGTGAATTCGGGGAATGGAGTCATCTATCCATCACTCTCCGTGGCGGGAGACATGGGAACTTCGAGCTTGTCGCACATTGTCTTGAGATACTTCTCATGGTGATGATCCATGCGACGTTGTCAAACTTCCACCTTCCAGCAAGAGGCAAAAATTGCCTTGAAGCACTTGAAGAAGCCACTTCCAGATTATTATGGAGGAGGAGGAGGTGGAGAAGCCATGAGATGAGAGTATGAGGTGGGAAGATCCGCATTCTTCCTTCTTGGTGCAACAGGATCTGGTGGAGGAATCTGAGGACGAAGTCTCCTATGAGTGATATCCTTCTTGAAGGTCAGCCCGGACACTTTCTCGATCATGAGCATGATATTGGGTGCATAGCCACATGATCGGTTGGGTGTGTGAGAGATGTTGAAGATGTCATCAAACATATAGTCCACCACAATGAAACCAAGATTTCCATCAATAAGCACCATCAAATGTCTCAAGTTTCCTTGAATGATGCCCGCATCTACATCTTTAGGGGCTATTGTCTTCTGGAGCACACGGTTGAGCACACTATAAAATGGCTTGATGTTCCGGATATGGCCTGCCTCATATTGAACTCCATGACTTGGATACATGTAATCCAAGACATCTCTATAAACTGCCTTGAGGTTGGAGATGGTGATCTCATTTTCAAGTTGACTCTCCAAGTCAAGGATTTGAGCAAACTTCCAACAAGTGGTGGTGTATTGCTCTCCATTGGTCATCCAAGTGATTCTTCGATCTCCATGGATCTGAAAGTAGACAGTTGAGTAGAATTGCACAATGACTTCAGTATTTCAATCATATTGAAATGCCATAAGTGTCTTCAATCCATGGAGCTCTATGGCCTCTATCACGACATTGAATGCAACATGGTTCTTCTCGGCCATATACTCCCAATCAATCCATTGGGTGTCCATCACTGGAGTCTGCTTGAACATGTAGACGGTCCAATAATAGTCATAGTGGAAGTCACACAAAAAGCAAGGGTCAGCGGTGCTCTTATCACGTTGATACACATTGACCGTTCTGAGTCTTCTAGCCTTCTCAGCCCCTTTGCCTTTGAATATGTTGGCTTCAACAGTAGCTTGGCGGTTGGGGTTTCTCGCAGGTGCAGACATCTTCAAGGGACCTATGGGTTGAGAGGGTCCCTTCTTAGCTTTGCTTGCAGGCTTCTTAATTGCAGGTATTCTCTTCTTTGGTGCCTCATAAATAGGTGCTTTGCCCTTGTCCTTTGATCTCCTAGCTTCTTGAGTTTTTTATTTCTCCCCCATTGTCACAAGTCTCTTCTTTCTCGGAGCTGTCTCGACTGTAGCTGAGTTGTGTGCCTCTCTTTGCTTCTTCTTCACATTCCTTGCTTCAGACATTGATTCGAGGAGAGCTATAGCAAGCTCTCGCTCCTCTCGAGTCCGACGATGGGTTTCTTGCCTCCCTGCCTTAGCCTTGCGATCGGATAGAGGCGAGTAGTCGAAATCCAACATCATCCCTGAGAAGTGACGCAAAAGAAAGTATGTGAGTCCAAGGAAGTGGAACATTGTGTCAGAGTTCACAAAATCGATCAAGGTTAGGGTTTTGACTATGAGATCCGGACTTGTCCGCCCAAGGACCGGACTAGTCCGGTGTGCACAACAAGAACCCTAGAGGATTTTTATAAAAACTACGGATCTGACCACAATATTTCAGAGATAGGATCACAATGACGTATAGCATAGCTTTTGTGAAGAAGTTCCTATCAAAAGACCAAAAGAATTGAATTTCGAAGGATTTAGGGCTAGATCAATAATACCTCTTCAAATCATCAAATTGACGAAATATGGATGAAGAATCGGCCTAGGATGTTTGGGGAAGAGTTCCCACGCACCTTGGGGCTCCACAGATTGGAATCGAGTTTTGGTGGAAAGAGTCGAAAATCACCGATTTGGGGTGCGGTTCCCGCGTTTTGAGGAGAGAGAGTGCTTGAGTGGAAGTGAGGAGGTCGGGGGTCCCCTGGGGAGGTTAAGTCCCTAGGGGCCGGACTAGTCTAGTTGGAGACCCGGACTTGGTCCGGACTATTCTGGTCTGCCGGACTCGTCCGGCTTGAGGAGCGGACTAGTCCGGTCCAAAGGCTTAAAACACATATATATTGGGTTTTCACTAGATATTTGATCTTTTTGGACTAGATTTTCACAAAGGATATTTGCAAACATGGTCAGTAAGCAATCAACAACCAAACTATGACCATAACTCACAAGGATTCAATATTTTTTTTCGAAAACCCGCGTTGGGGATATATATTAAGCAGGAAAGAAAGGTCGTATTTAAAGGATTCAATAATTTCAAAATAGTTTTGTAGAAAATTGAGTGGGAGGAGTTTTTCGCAAGCATGTGTGAATTTCAAAGCTAATACAAGTAACGATCAGATGTGGAAGACTCAAGCCACATTTCGAGAATCTAAGATATTGATCTCACTCTTAAGTTCACAAAATCTTTTCTCATCTAGGGGCTTGGTGAAGATATCGGCCAATTGTTTTTCAGTTCTCACATGGAAAATTGCTATGTCTCCTTTGAAGGAGTGATATCTCAAGAAATGGCAGAGGATGTCAATGTGTTTGGTCCTTGAGTGTTCAACTGCATTGTGAGCTACTTTGATGGCACTCTTATTGTCACATAGGAGGGGGATATGGTGCAAGTTTATGCCATAAGCCCCAAGAGTTTGTCGCATCCAAAAAGTTTGTGCACAACAACTTCCAGCGGTGACATACTCCGCTTCTGCTGTGGAAAGAGCAATGAAGTTTTGTTACATTGAGGACCAAGACGCTAGGGATCTACCAAGGAATTGACAAGTTCCGAAGGTGCTCTTTCTATCAACTTTGCACCTCGCATAATCCGTATCGGAATATCCAATGAGATTAAACTTAGAGACCTTGGGGTACCAAAGTCCTAGGCTTGGTGTGTGAACCAAATATCTAAGAATTCTATTAACAACGGCTAAATACCTTAGGAGTAGCTTGGAATTGAGCACACATACAAACACTTAGCATTATATCGGGCCTAGATGCACATAAGTAAAGTAATGAATCTATCATGGAACGATATACCTTTTGGTCCACACTTGGACAATCTTCATTAAGGTCTAGGTGTCCATTGGTTCCTATGTCTTGATGGGTTTGGCTTTGTCCATATCAAACTTCTAGAGTATATCTTGTGTGTACTTTGTTTGACTAATTAACGTGCGTTCCTTGAGTTGCTTCACTTGAAAACCTAGAAATAACTTCAACTCCCCCATCATGGACATCTCAAATCTCTTGGTCATTATCTTGGAAAACTCATCACAAAAGGCTTTGTTAGTAGAACCAAATATAATGTCATCGACATATATTTGGCAAACAAACAAATCATCATTGAAATGCCTAGTGAAAAATGTGTAATCCGCCTTCCCAGTTTTCAAACCATTTTGAGTTAGAAAGCCTCTAAGGCACTCATACCAAGCTTTAGGAGCTTGTTTGAGGCTATAGAGAGCCTTACACAATTTGTAGACATGGTTTGGGAATTCTTGATCTTCAAAGCCGGGGGGTTGCTCCACATATACCTCTTCTTTGATTGGGTCATTGAGGAATGCACTCTTGATATCCATTTGATACAGCTTAAAGTCATGGTCAATAGCAAAGGAAAGCAATATACAAATTGATTCAAGCCTAGCTATGGGAGCAAATGTTTCATCAAATCCAAACATTCGACTTGTGAGTACCCCTTGGCCACAAGTCGTGCTTTGTTCCTTGTAACCACCCTGTGCTTATCTTGTTTGTTGCGGAACACCCACTTGGTGCCCACAACATTCGCATTAGGCCTCTTCACTAGCTCCCATACTTGATTTCTTTCAAAATTGTTGAGCTATTCTCGCATGGTCATCACCCAATCCAGATCTCGTAGTGCTTCTTCAATCTTGTGAGGCTACAAAGAGGAAACTGAATGTAGCCTAGAGGGGGGGGGGGGTTAATAGGCTTTATGAACTTTCGTTGGATCCTAAAACACTTAACAACTTGATCAAATATAGAGAAATCAGACTAGTCCGATATGGTGTGGACTAGTCCGGTGTGTGCGGACTAGAACGATCAAGTTGATCGAAGAATTCACGTCAAGTACTCTAGGCAGCGGAAAGTAATTTGTAATTTGGATGTATCACGACAATGAAACTATGTATGGCACAAATTAACTTTGATTTCAATGTTTTAACGAAAGTTATCCAAGATTGAGTAAACCCTAGAATGAGATGAACAATGAAATAAAGATGGACGAGACACGATTTTATCCCGTGGTTTGATTCCCACAAAGGAAACCTACATCCACATTGAGGAGTCCACGGAGGACTGGGTCTTCACCAACCCTACCCTCGTCGAATCGCCATGGAGGCCGATTCACTTCCACTAACCACAAAGGGACAAATAACCGGGTTCAAGGGGAATTCTCACAAGTTTAGGGCTCCCCAATATTTACAATGACGAACAATACCAAACACACTTGAAAGATATGCAATAAACAACAAGAGTGTGCGAGAGAATCAAACCCAAGAGCTCAAGATCGTGTGAAACAAGTCTCTCCTTTTGATCAATGCTAATCCTCAAAGATTTGATCTTTCTAGGGTTAGAATGTGTGGAGAGATGTGTATTTCGGGCTCTTGGAAGGTGTGACGGTGCAGGGGGTCGAGAGATTTTATTGTAGGGCCGTACACCTCTATTTATACTAGGGTTTCCAAAAGTTACTGTTAGGGTTTGCGACGTCCGGACTAGTCCGTGGTGGACTTCGGACTAGTCCGGTGTGCGGCGTGCGGGAAACCTAAAGTGTTAAGAATTATCGGACTTGTCCATAAATGAGCGGAGTAGTCCGATTTGGTCTCTAGAAGTGATCGGACTAGTCCGGCCTATATCGGACTAGTCCGGTGTGGTGAACCTCATGTAGAATTGAGCACAAGTCCGCACTTGGAGGACTTGTCCGATTTTAGTCACAGAGTTTTCAGACTAGTTCGTGGTCATATCGGACTTGTCCGTTTTTGTGTAAAGTGTGAAGTTCTGAGGACAAGTCTGCACTAGGGCGAACATGTCCGTTTTTAGTTAGAAAGATATCGTACTAGTCTGTGGTGTTATCAGACTTACCCGTTTTTTTGCAGATGTGAAGTGTTGAGGACTAGTCCGATCTTAGTCAGAGAGATATCGGACTAGTCTGGTGCATATCGGACTAGTCCGGACTTTTGAAATTTTGTGCAGTGAGGGAGAGTTCTTTTGCTCGAGATCTTGGGGTATATTTCTCCAACACACTCCATACACAACAAAGTATTATATTCAGCTCTTGAGCTCTTTTCCATATAGATTCCTCATTCTCCTTTCTTTTGTGCTTTCTTCATAATTTTATTAAAAACCTGCGCTCATCTCAACAATTCTGTTAGGATCTCATTTGTTTGTCATAAATCAACCAAAACCCACAAGGGATGCCTAGATGCACTTTCAATCTCCCCCTTTTTGGTGATTGATGAAAACCAATTGAGATTTCACAAATATGATAAAAATTCAGATTTTCATAAGTGTGCACATATGAGCTTGGAACAAATTAAGCAATAAAAACATAAGACATATGTGCACTCTTTATGGTGGGGGTGCAAAACTATATTTGTGAGAGCAATAATTGGATGAGAATGAGGTAAATGACATAATCATATCAACATCAAGCATGTATGCCAATTTCAGGGCATAAACATAGATCATATCAAAGCATCATCACAAACTTCATAAACGTGACTAGAAACATAATAAGAGTCTTACATTACCAAAAGTAGTCTTACAGCACCAAAAGCATAACAAAGAGCAAAAGATACAAATAGAGCTCTCATCTCTCATCTACTGCTACAACCTAATGACTCCCTCTTAATCTCTCCCCCTTTGGCATCAAGGCACCAAAAAGAAGGAGAAGAGGGAACTATTAGTCGTCGCTGACTCACTCCTCTCCGTCGGTCCTCTCATCATCTTCATCATCATGCTGAGGAGGACGAGGATGAGAACTACTCATCGAGCCCCCAATGCCGGAATAGGCAAGCTCGGAAGGAGATAGAGGTGGATATTCCGAGAAGTCAGAAGCTAAGTCCTCGGAGATAACTGGAAACCCAACAGGCTCAATCTCCAGCTTCTAGCATATGGCTTTGACATTTTGCTTCACGTACCTCATGTCCTCTTTCCTTGCCTTGTTCAACTTGTGGAGCTTCACTTCAGCTTTCTGGCAACAACCAAAAATAGAACCCAGGTACTTCATAATCCCACTAGGAGACCCTTTGTTAGGAGGATCCCTAGTGTTAGAGGAAGGCCTTGCATCTCTTTGAGCTCTCTTCGGGTGTTCTTCAGTTGAGGCAGGTGAGGGAACAGCTGGGAGAGTGGCTTGAGGAGGCTTCTGAGGCCTTAGAGGAGTATGCTCTACATCCTTCAAAAACTCAATTCCTGTGACTTTTTCAATCATGAACATTAAGTATGGAGCATAGCCACAGGAACGGTTTGGTGTGCAGGAGATGTTCACCATGTCATTCCAAATGTAGTCAAAGATGCCGAACTTTCTCTTCCTGCTAATCACTTTCATCAACGTTCTTAAGTAACCTTGCACACTCCCTGCATCTCCATCCTTTGGATCAATGGTCTTCCGGAGCATTCTATTGAGAACCATGAAGAAGGGATTCATATTCTTGGTTGAGGGAGGATTGTATTTGAGGCGGGTATCATAAAGAAAATCCATCTTGTCCTTCTCTAAAATACAAATGTTGTGAATAATCACTTCATTGCTGACGGTGTCATCAAGATGCAGCAGTCTGGCAAATTCATCATAAGTAATAGTGTACTTGGATCCATGTTTTATCCAAGTCACTCTCTCTTCTTCATCCCTGGCAAAGTAGCAAGTTGCATAGAATTGAGCGATGACCTCATCATTCTAGTTATACCTGAAAGCAAACAAGTCCTTTAAACCATGCCTCTCTGCAGCCTCTACACTTCATCAAATGCACCATAACTTTTTCTTTCAAAATGGCTCTAGTCAATCCATTGGTTGCGGACTACTGCAGTCTTCATCTGCAAGTACACGGAACTGTAGTAGTCCACGTGGAAGTTGCTCTAGAATCTTGGATCAACTGCCTTCTTGGCACTGCCATAAGCATCAATCATCCTCAGCTTTGAAGCTACATCGCTCCCTTTGCCATTGAATTTCTCTTCTGAGGGGTCCTTGTTCCCCTGTCTTGGAGCACTCATCCTTAGAGGGCCAGAGGCAATCCCTTTGCCTTTCCCTTTGGATTGGCGATGAGCCGCTGAGCTAGAACCAACCATATCTTGAGCTTTGGAAGCTGGCTTCTTAGCTGGAACCTTCCACCGCGCCCTAGGTGGAGTGGGGGAGGGCTTGGTAGCACGCTCTTATCTCTTGGTGGCACGAGACTCCGAGACCCGCGACAACACATCTAGATCCATCTCGGCTTCAAAATCGGAGATGTCCTCGTTTGATTTTGACATTGCCCAAATTCTTTGATTTGCGGAGTTGGAGGAGTTTTTGATGCAGACAAGTCCGGGGTCCTCGATCCCCTTGCGATGAAGATCGTTTCCCACGGAGATTTGAGGAGATTTGGTGGGGAACTCGCCAAATCACCTTGGAGGCACTTGAGTGGGGAGAGAGAACGTGAGGTGTGATGTGAGGATGAAGAAGATTAGGTTTTGGCGGCCCTAGGGTTATGGAGTTGAAAAATCGGACTAGTCTTTGGTTGACTGGACTAATCCGGACTACTAAAACTCTGCGGACTAGTTTGCATTGTGTGGACTAGTCCGAGTAACCACAGACTAGTCCGTGGTCACCAGAACAGAAATAGTTAGACCATTCGTATATATTCGAAGGTGCTTAAAGAAGATAGGGAACAAAACACACAAATAATCTTGATAAATATGATTAGTAAACATACAACAATCAAGCTATGATCATAATTCACCAAGATCAAGTAATTAACATAGTTTTCGGAGAAAATAGAGAGAGATGATTTTCATAACACAATCAATAGATTTTGAAGACAGCGTACAGATATGCAAGTTTTCAAGCCACGTTCCGAGCATCAAGGATATTTAGTTCATTTTGGAGCTCACAAAAACGTTTTTCATCATGTGGCTTGGTAAAGATATCGGCTAGTTTTTTTTCGGTGTTGACATGGGAAATGGCTATGTCTCCTTTTATTGGGTGATCTCTCAAAAAGTGATGCAAGATGTGTATGTGTTTAGTTCTAGAGTGCTCGGGATTATGGGTAATTTTAATTGCACTCTTATTGTCACAAAGGAGTGGAATACGCCTCATATTATAACCGTAATCCCTTAGAGTTTGTCGCATCCAAAGGAGTTGTGCACAACAACTCCCGGCTGCAACATACTCTGTTTCGATCGTGGATAAGGCAATGGAATTATGTTTCTTGGAGGACCAAGAAACTAGGGATTTACCTAAGAATTGGCAAGTGTCAGAGGTACTTTTTCTATCTACCTTGCATCGGGCATAATTTGCATCGGGGTATCCAATGATATTGAATTTTGAACCTTTAGGATACCAAAGGCCTAGGTTGGGTGTATGAACTATATATCTCAAGATCCTTATTACTGCTGTCAAGTGATATTCTTTAGGATTGACTTGAAATCTTGCTCACAAACATACACTCAACATAATATCAGGCCTAGATGCACATCAATAAAGTAGGGAGCCAATCATGGAGCGATATACCTTTTGATCCACATTTGCTCCATCTTCATTAAGATCCAAGTGCCCATTTGTTGCCATGGGAGTCTTTATAGGCTTTGCTTTGTCCATTCCATACTTCTTAAGTATGTCTTAAGTGTACTTTGTTTGGCTTATGAACGTCCCTTCCTTTTGTTGCTCCACTTGGAATCCCAAGAAATATCTCAACTCTCCTATCATGGACATCTCGAATCTATCTATCATAATCTTACTAAATTTTTGGCAAAAAGATTTGTTAGTTGAACCAAATATAATATCATCAACATAAATTTGACAGATAAATAGATCATTATCAAAATGCTTAGTAAACAGGGTGTAATCAGCTTTTCCAATCTTAAAATCATTTTCAATCAAAAAATCTCTAAGACACTCATACCAAGCTCTA